>OY740717.1:24566344-25816344 GCA_963513945.1 Hydrotaea diabolus
TTTTACATCCAATCTCGATTAAATTTAACACGAGTTGATTTTTTGACCCAAGGAAGAACTTTATTACATAAAGTTTAAGAAATCGGTTCCAAGTTAGGTATAGCTCCCACGTATATGTTCCCTCCCACGTATATGTTCCCCCCAATTTTTTGATCTAATCTTGAATAAATTTGGCACGAGTTAGTTTTTCGGGCCGAGGAATGACGTAATTAAAAATGAAGAAAATCGGTTAAGATTAAGATATAGCTTCCACACATAAGTTCTGCCGATTTTATATTTTAAGCTTTTTATTATATGAAATTTTGTTGAAATTTGGCACAAGTTAGTTCCTTATGCCAAGGACGGTTGTTATTGGATAAAATCGGTTCAGATCATAATGTATCTCCCACATCTATGTTTAGACAATGAAATTCAAATATTATAAGCTGAACGAACCTCGTCCATTGGAAAATTGGCCACAGCTTAAACCAAAGCAGTCTTAAGAGATCCAATGTTGGGGTATCTTTTTTGACAAACCTTGTCCTCTAAAACCGTCCATAATTTGTAATCCAATGGGTTTAAATGTGGACTGCCTGAGGGCCATTCTTCACAGGAAATGAACGCTGGCAAATTGTTTCGAAGCCAGGCATAGGACGTTAAAGCCTTATAAGACGGAGCAGAATCCTGCTGGAAAGTCCATGGCTGGTTTTGGAACAGGGAATTATTAAGAGGCTTCACAAAAGCTTCCCAAACGGTTTCTTGGTAAACTGTGGCCGATGTGTTGACTCCTTGTTCGCAGAAATGCAGGTCAGTGACCCAATCGTAAGAGACACCCCACCAAACCATGACTGAAGCTGGGTGAGGCCCTTTTTCCACCCTTGGAATCAGTTCAGATGTTTCGATGACCGCGCATACACTCTAACATTTTGCTTGGTAAATTTTTCCTGAACGCTAACCATTTTTTCATCGGTGAACAAAAGTTTTCTGTGCAAGTTATCAGCGTGCTTCACCAAAAGACGTTTGCATTTTTCAATCCTAATTTTTTTTAAAGATGCAGTCAATAAATTTCTGGTACGTCGCTTGAAAGTCCCAAGTCCCAAGTTTTTTTCAATGATTCGACCCATGGACTTTTGCGTGATATTCATCTCACGGGCCATGATTTTCTGTTCTGTGAATTCTTGATTTAACGGCTTTGATGACATGCGGTGTTCAAACAGAGCGTGGGCGGCCTGACCGGTGGCGGTCTTTGACATCTCCTGTCTCCTCAAACAGTTTTATGCATCGGTAGACGAACATGCGGCTAATCCCTAGTGGCCGGAGCGTTCTAAAAATATCGCTTTTTTCAATCACGGTTCTCATTATCTGACCACTCCATGATGAAAGTTGAAACAATTTTTAAATCCCGTTACAGACTAACGCTATTGAGGTTAGCTTTCAAAACCCATATGTCATTAACGGGGTATGTTCAGTTCTACTATTCAAATGGGTGTGTTCAATGTTGTAACCGTATTTATGTCCCTACTAAGTATATATCCATTATATAGTATAAAGCCCCATGTTTCCACGATAATCGAAAATTACATTTTCATAAAAACAGCAAGACGGTTAAGGATGCATCACCGGATTAACAGGTTCTGGGTTAAAAACACTCTGATAAAATCGTGCTCAAATTTTGCATTAAGTACTGTTGCTATATCTTGTGAGCTGTAGCGATCCATGGCTTAAATAAACTCCACACAAGGGTCACTCCTGATTTGAGTTTCTCCAGCTCTAGAAACCACAAATTACACAAATTAATTCGATCGGGCTTAAATTTCGTATAGTACTTTATGGGCGACCATTAATTAACTATGATGAAAGCAGACCACATCGTTCTAAATTTCCATACAGCTTTTCCGACTCGAGGCCTCGCTGCTCTAGAAGTACATATTGCATCAGATTTTGCGTATAAATTATCATACTGAAATTGTGTCATGTTTATACGAGTTTATAAAGGATATTTTTTTCAGACGTGTGGTTTTAAGTAAGAAATAAAACGCACATAATTCAATGTCAAGGCCAAAAGTTTAGCATTATTGTAAAGATATGGGTTTGCCATTATGTTTTTAAAAAGATTTCGGTCAAGTGGCCTGGATCGAAAAAATTCTAGCCGACTTTTTGCAGCATTTAGGGCCGTATGTCAGCAATAACGCGCCGAATATTGACTTTCAAGGCGTCAATCATGTCGGGCTTATCTACATAGACAAGCTACTTTACATAACCCCACAAAAAATAGTCCAGCGGTGTTAAATCGCACTATCTTGGAAGCCACGCTACAGGCCCACGACGAGAGATAATGCGCTTACCTTAAGTTTCCATCAATAAATTGATTGTTTTATTGTCTGTATGGTATGTAGCGCCGTCTTGTTGGAACCAAAGGTTGACCCAATTTAACATCCTCCAATTCAGTAACCCCAGTAACATTATAGCCGGCTTTATTTTTAAAGTAATATGACCCAATGATTCCCTCTGCCCATAGAGCACACCCAATAGGACTTTTTGCATTATTGGTTTTAAAGTACTCATTAAACCAAAATTGAGCTTCATCGCTAAACAAAAAAAATCTTGTAAAAATCCGGATTGGTGGTCATCTTGTTTTGGGCCCTTTCACCACGATTTGTAAACTTTGTTCCGTATAAATTAAGAGAGAGCTGTCAAAAACACCAACTCAGAAAAAAGTAGTGGCCAGATTGTAAATCACACGTCTAAAAAAACACCCTTTATATTGGAGCAAATGTGTCATGTTTTTTTTAATAAAAATTTTTTAAAAATAAAATAATTCGATTATTACTGACTTTAAGCCAAGCGATTAACCAAATTTTTTTGCAAAAAAAATTATCCATCATCTTTTCTAGTTTTTCCTCGTCATGACAATTCAATTGCATAAGCAAAAAAATTTTCCGTTACCTAAAATGATTTTTTTTTTTTTGTTAATTCAAAGATTTTCTTTTGCAGGTTTGAATACTTGGTATGTTGAACCGATACTACAGTTTCAATAACTGAAAATTACAAGGCACCAACTAAGATTTGGTTGAACTGATGGAATACTCGAGGTGAATGCAAGTTCGTTCATTTGTTTGGCAAAAAAATTCGCTTCTTGTAACGAATCTGGTCTTCGTGTGTGGCCTATAACGTAACCTGGTTAAATAAAACGAAATTATTCAATGCTTTCAAGTAGTGCCCATACAAAGGTTAGTCATGATTAAAGATCCTGCCGCTCCAATGGCCAACATATAAATCCAATCTAGCTCAGTATAGTATATTATGTGCGTCTTTAATTATCCCTTGTGAAACTGGACTGGACTGTATTCCATGATTATGTTTTTTCCACCCTAGACGTCACATATTAAGTCCTACTTGGTTAAAACTGCAGATGGAGCCGCGGAATCTTCTACAGAGCGGAGTAGGATTGCCCATAGTCAATCACCCTCGTCTTAGCCTATCCTACATAAATATCATCATAACTGAACAAATTAGTACTTTCCTGGATCAACATTACTGTCTGAGAAACAATCTGGTTTCAGGAAGAAAAGAAGCTTTACTGCATTACTGCTCTAATCGAAGTAGTTGAAGATTTACGGCTTAAATTAGATGATAAAATGGTTTATCTTCTGGTCCTGTTAGATCACAGCAAAGCCTTCGACACTGTGGACCACAACATACTTATCTCCAAACTGAAAAATCTTTTCTTTTTTTCCAACGCTGCTTGCAATCTTTTGTCCTCGCACTTATCTTATCGATCACAAACTGTTATTGTTGGTAATCTACGCTCGAATGCTCTAAGTGTCTCTCGGGGCGTCCCCCAAGGATCCATTCTCGGCCCACTTCTCTTTTCAATCTACATAAACGACCTCCCTGGTGTCCCGGAAACATGTAATATGCAACTCTACACTTGCGCAAAATCAACAGATGTTCAAACAAAGATTTAGATTTAATTTATAAATGGGCTAATAATAACGGATTGCGCCTCAATCCCTCCAAAACAAAATTAATTGCTATAAGCAGAAGAGCTGTTCCTATACATTACAACGTTATGCTTGACAATACTATGATAGATTGTATTCAGACATCATCAAATCTGGGAATAACCTTTAACTCAAAACGTACATGGACAAATCACATTAATGGAACTGTCGGTAAGGTGCGAGGAATGCTGAGAAATGTATGGGCAGTTCGAACTTCTACTCCGTTTCAAATTAGAATGTTGTTAGCAAGATCATATCTAATCCCAGCACTTCTCTATGGGTCAGAAATATTCGCCAATTGCGACTCAGAAGACAGTCGGAAACTAAATGTGGCTTACAATGATATTGCAAGATATATTTTTAACAGAAAGCGATACGACCGAATTTCTGAGTTTTCCTATCAAATATTTAACATATGTTTTGAGAATTTACTCAAAGTCAAATGTCTTTTACTACTCCATAAAATCATTAATAACAAAGAGCCTGAGTATCTTTTTAACCGCTTAAAAATCGCTCGATCCAATCGGGGAATGAAACTTTTATATCCAAGAATTAAGAGTCTAACAACTGAACGACAATTCTTTGTGTATAGTACACGTCTCTGGAACAATCTCCCGTCAAGCCTTCAAGTCATAAGCAATGTAACAACTTTTATAAAGGAGCTACTTAATTTCTATAAATAGTAAATTTGTATATTATTAGTTTTAGTACAATCTAATTTAAACTATGTAATTGTAATTTGATTGTAATATTGTTAAAATTTCCCAAAATGTTAATCTTACAATCCACTAAGCCCGCACTGGAATGTATAGGATGTTACATCCTGTAGTGCGTGGTTAAACAAAATAAAATAAATAAATAAATATGAAACTGGGTATAATTGATTTGAATTTTCAAGAGGTCAGTAGGTTAGAATAATTTCTTACTATGAACTTTGACATCCTTTACCTTACCAAAATTTGTCTAATGTTGCTCATTGTAAGCCTTTAATTAAAGCCTACTGTCTTCACAACAAATCAACATGCGGCGATCTTTAATTATTAATAATTTTTTTCTGGAATCAAAGTGGTCTTTGGTAATTATACTTTGCGCCACTCTGTGAAACAGGCAAATGTTTTTAACTACCAAAAATATTTGATCACCTTTAAGTATACCGATCGATGTATAAGTATAATCACCTGCAGAATCCATTAACCGATCTTAGAAAGAGAAAGTTTTAGCTCTATGAGCCACATATTACATCCAATCTCAAAAAAATTTGGCATACATTTGTATTTAAGACCAAGGAAGGACGTTATCAAAATTAAAGAAAATAGGTTCAGATGAAGAAATAGCCCCCACACATACAGGGTGGCTGATAAATATTGCTACATTAAGAAACTAAAATAACTTTTTTTTCAGTATGGAATTATTTTTTTTTATTCATGTTAAAGTTCATTACATTTTTTTGACTATAGCTTAATAAGTTTTAAAAATAATGGATTTTAAATGCCCCCACTGCTCGTTGATGCATGTGCGGCTACTTACCAAAAAGTGGTTCATTACTGCGTGGAGAGTAAAGATACGAATAGCCGCAATTGTTTCTCGAATGGATTGCTTTAGTTAATTCAAATTTGTTGGTTTTGCTTTGCAGTAAGGTCAGGCGACCTGAAGGCCAACAGAATGTGGAGTTTCTCGATATCAGCTTATAGGGAAATTTTTGTCGCAATTTTCATTAACAGGTCGGGCTATATGAGGTGTTGCGCCTTGCTGAAACCACAAAGAGTTGAAACAAACTCTCAATCGGCGTAATTCTGGATAGAAAAACGCTCTCAACAAGTTCATGTAACGGTCTTCAGTAACAGTAACGTGTGACCGTTTTCTTCGAAGAAGTAGGGCCCGACAATGCAGCGTGATGAAACTGATCGAAATGGACCTAGTCAGACATGAAAAGACAGTTCATCATGTTTCCGTCCTCTTTCACCATTTGAAGCATCTTTTGGCAAAATTCCAAGTGAATCGGGAATCTGCTGCGTTTTAGTGTGTTGGCCATTTGAATTTTATATGGGAATAAGTTTTAATCTTTGTGCATAATTGACTGCAATGGCTATACACATTTAAGCAGATAATCTTCTTGTCAAAACTCTTGGATTGTTTTGTATGGCTGCAGTTAAAACAGCGCTTGTTTTCTCCGTTCGAACTGAAGGGTTTCGATGGTAAGGTCTTCTGTTGACTGTCCCATGCCTGGCATTGTTAACAAGTCTCATTATGGTCCAACTGCTTGGAGGATTTACGCCAAACGTTCACCTATACTCTTTTTGAACCGAAACTATGGACTCCAGTCCGTACAAGCCAAATTCTTGTTTTAGTGTCCCAGTTATCCATTTTTGTTAAATCCATAAATCTATCTGCAAAATAAAAAAATAAATAACCAGATTCATTAAATAGAAAAAAAAGTTATTACATTTTTTTGGCTTCGGTTTTTATCAGCCACCCTGTATATTCATCCGATTTTATGTTTTTAGCTCTAAAAGCCACATCTTACCTAGTAGGGTCATAAACACTGTTACAACATAGAACACACTCATTTAATAGTAGAACTGAACATACCCCGTTAATGTCATATGGGTTTTGAAAGCTAACCTCAATAGCGTTAGTCTGTAACGGCATTTTAAAATTGTTTCAACTTCCATCATGGAGTGGTCAAATAATGAGAACCGTTTCGCTGTAATAGCGCTTCTCAAGTGTGAAATGAAAAAAAGCGATATTTTTAAAACGCTCTGGCCACTAGGGATTAGCCGCATGTTCGTCTACCGATGCATGAACTGTTTAAGGAGACTGGATATGTAAAAGACAGCCACCGGTCGGGCCGCTTACGCTCTGTTCGAACACCGCATGTCATCAAAGCCATTAAATCAATAATTCACAGAAATCCGCTCCGAAAACAGAAAATCATGGCCCGTGAGATGAATCATTAAAAAAGACTTGGGATTTGGGGCTTTTAAACGGCGTACCGGACATTTATTGACTGCAGCTTTAAAAAAAATAGGATTGAAAAATGCAAACGTCTTTTGGTGAAGCACGCTGATAACATGCACAGAAAAATTTTGTTCACCGATGAAAAAAATTTTAATAACAAAAATGATAGAGTGTATGCGCGGTCATCTAAGGAAGCATCTGAACTGATGCCAAGGGTGTAAAAGGGTCATCACCCAGCTTCAGTCATGGTTTGGTGGAGTTGTCTCTTACGATGGGGTCACTGGCCTGCATTTCTGCGAACAAGGAGTCAAAACATGGGCCAAAGTTTACCAAGAAACTGTTTTGGAAGCTGTTGTGAAGCCTCTTAACAATTCCCTGTTCCAAAACCAAACATGGACTTTCCAGCAGGATTCTGCGCCGGCCCATAAGGCTAAAACGTCCCAGGCCTGGCTTCGAAACAATTTGCCAGCGTTCATTTCCTCAGCAGAATGGCCCTCAGGCAGTCCAGATTTGAACACATTGAATTGCAAATTGTTGACGGTTTTAGAGGACAAGGTTTGTCACAAAAGATTCCCCAGAAGATTGGATCTCTTAAGACTGCTTTGGTTCGAACTGTGGCCAATTTTCAAACGGACAAGGTTCGTGCAGCTATTGACGATTGGCCAGTACGACTTAAGGCGTGTGTAAAGGCAAAAGGCGGACATTTCGAATAAGTAGATTATTTTTGGATATAATATACATCAATAAATATATTAAAAATATTTGGTCCAAAAACATTCAGTACTTTTTATTTTACAGCATAAAACGTGTGTAACAGCATTTATGCCCCTACCAAGTACATCCAATCGTGACGAAAATAAGCATGAGTAATCTTTTTGGACCAAGAAAACGTAATTGAAATTAAAGAATTCAAACCAAGCACCAAAGTTATGAATATTGAATGAAATCGGTTCAAATTTAAATATTTTCTTCCGATTTTACACACATTGCACAAAATTTTGAGGATATTTGGCTTAATTGAGTTTCTTGGACGGACGCTGTTGAAGTAGGAGAAAATCGGTTTAGATTAAGCTATAGCTTCTAGCGCATAGAGAAAGGGAACTAAGGGTAAAAAAATCAATTTTCATTTTTTTTTGATGTGGACAACATCTGAGCATCGAATGAGACCGATCCCATGCCCCAAAAGTGTTCCCTCCCAGAGATATGCGCGTTTTATGAAAGTGATGGTACACCAAAGATACACGTATTTAAATTTTTAAAATGGCTCTCCTGAACAAAACTGGTTTTTACCCTTAGGTCCCTTTCTATTTTATGCGTCACATATATGTTCAACTGATTTTACCAAAACCAATGACATAAGTTTGAAATCTGGGTAAGTTTACGGCCCATCCAAAAACCAATTTTTATTTGGCTTTTCTGAACATCCAGAATTACAGGGTATAATTTACTCGGTCATGCCCGACTTTATTTTTTTATTTATTTTTTATTGAGTTCTCTCGACTATAACTATTTTACCGGATTTCTTAAAAATATATTCGGCTACGCCCGACTTTAGCTTTTTTACTTATTTTTTATTAAGTTCACTTCAATATAAATATTTTACTGGATTTCTTAAAGAATAATACCAGTTTTTTTTATTAGTGCCACAATCTTCCATAATAGTTTTTAGAAATCTTGCATTTTTACAAAGAAATTTAATATTTTAAGATTTAAATTTTATTTTGAATAAAAGAAGCTTTGCAAACGATATCCCTCCACATAGTCAACTTAACGAAACCTTCAACATTTCCCCATATTTCACAAGAAAACTTTCAAAGCAAAGCTCTCTTCATTGTTCTTCTCTCTCAGAGTATATATCTCTCTACCTTTCATCCTCTCTCTGTTTCGTGGTAACTTGCTCTCCTCCTATATACGTATGTAAGAAATGTCCTTACAATAACAATGTATCTAGTGTTACAGTAAAACACTAGCACAAATCACACACTCACGCACTGACATGGACACATACATTCAACATTCGTGTTTGTCCTAATTTATTTTATCAGTATTTGTATTGGGCTTTGTACGTGTGCATGTGCAAGTGTTGGTAAGTTCTAAGTGGAAGCTTTGCCAACAATGTTGTTGCTTTCACTAACGTCCCGCTGAGTAAGTCTTTGTGTGTGTGTGCGTGAATGCTTATACCGCATTTATCTTCCTACCAAACACACATGCACCTGCAAACCGTACCACTGACAAAGCTCTCGTTTTTTGCTGTGTGCCTGCCTGTCGTCTTCTCATCCTTTTTATTTATATAAGAAGAATTACAAACAATTTTGAGTATAGAAATATAAATCTTACAGCCAATCAACGTTGGGCTTGGTTGTAGTCACACATACAACAACATCAGAAAAAAGACAACAACATTAGCGCCACACAAAAAAGGACAAAGCTCGTTGAAGTGTTTTTTTTTGCGCTGCTTTGTTTTGCGTCCGTTTTTTTGTCTCTGTTTATGTGGGCTAAACAAACCCACATCCTGCGGTAAAAAGGGCGCATGTATTTATGCCCTTTTGAGTTGGGCTGTAAAAACCACTGTTGGATGATGTGCCCCGTAGACACCCCAATATGTTTGTCATTGAGCAGGTTGTGTTTTAGTCTGTAAATTATGCCAGAGCTGCAAGAAAAATGGGAAAGGGAAAAACAACAACGCGTTAAAGATTTTCGTAAGCATAAAGGGAGGAATGAATTTTTTTTATTTTAAACCAGAAAGCGAAAGCGTTTGGACTTCTTTCCGCCGTTTCGCCTTAGATGTAATTAAAGTAGTGTTTATTTAATTGTATGGATGAGTGCGAGTATGGGTTTAAGTTATATCGAAATTATAAAATAAGTTTATTAATTGTAAACTTCCCAAAAATAACTCAGTAAGTATTACACATTACCTTTTGCATTTCAGATAAAGACTTCTTACTACCCACTGCATTACTATATAGTTGAAGGTAAGTACTTACTGATAAAAGGTTATATCAGTATACGAGGGTTGATATTTTTATTTCGGGTCCTGACAATACTAGTGTTCCCAGATGCAAACTGGAAGTTTCTATTGAAACTTTGACATTTTTTGGAATAACTTCACTCAGAACGCTTTGTCATTTGAGGGCGAATCATTTTCTTTACAGTGTGTTGAAATATTCATCTCAGTCAAAAAATGGAATTATCCCGTGAACATTTTCGTGCGATGATTTTTTAAGATTTTCGTCTTGGGTTATCGAGACAAGAGTGTTTACTCGTAAATCAACTTGTTTTGACTTTTGGCGATAAAGCACCGTCAAAAACCACTGTGAAACGCTGGTATCAAGAGTTCAGTCTAGAATGCCGTTCGCTCCAGGATGAATTTCGTGAAGGACGTCCAACTTCTGTCACTTTGCCAGCAACCGTCGCGACGGTGTCACTGCACCATGGTACGAAAGCACTTTTGAATGAACCCGTTTTACAAAGGGGTTAAGACATAGTATCGCTTTGAGAGAAAAGCACTAAAACAGATCGGAACTTTATCTAGGTGCTATTTCTCACCTGCGTGTATTTTGCCTAGCAATTGCTGGCGAATGTATAAATAAGAGATGACTCCTTTAGCGCTTAGGAGTTGGGTCAGCAACAGCTTACCGTCTAGAGAAAACTTTTCCGCTTGGCTACAAAAAATTATTTTTCTAAACTTTTTTTTTTGAAGAATGTAGTAAAGCTTGAATTTTCCTACAGACATAATGATAATTGGCACATGCTCTTAAATGCCACTTGACTTTTATATTTTTGCTATCCAGTCCTAGTTATTGAGGCTAAGTTAAAACGCCACTAATATTTAATTTTTAGTATTTTTAGTAAAATCCAAGAGCCAGTAGAAAAGTGGTCAGAAATATCCTGTTTAATATTTGGTTGGCTGAAACGAAGGTGGAACTATGACCCAAGAGATAGGACGGTCCCTGAAAAAAGGTGCTATTGGTCCCTAAGTCTGTGAGGATTTTCGATACCGATCTATTGCATTGATTTCTTTATAGTTTTAGCCAAAACCTATAAAGGGATAGACAACTGCATTAATGCGAATATCACTCATACGCAGTGATGTACCTGATGTTTGTAGATGCTCTTTTTCGATGCCGATCTTCTATACGTTTTCAGTTTTTAGCATTTTAAGCCTAAATTTCCCTATCCCTAGTATAGACTACGTAGGAATAAAATTTAGTTAACAAAACTCTAATTTGTTGCAGTCATTCAAAAGAAAAAGCAATACAATTTAAAATCCAAAATGTAACCAAATTAAGGAATATTTATATAATTTACGGATGTAGAATTTTTCGAATCTAAGACATTTTTGGGTTCTTGCGACAAATATGTAGAGTTAAAAAAGAGAGAGAATAAAGTAGATGTAATCGAAGAAGTAGAGTGGGGAATTGGTGTGAAGAAAAAAGAAACATAAAATAACAAAAAAAAACTAAAAACGGAAACAAAATACAAATAACAATGAGAATAAAGATGAAGTAGAAAGAAAAGTTTGCAATTAATTATCATTTTCTTTTAATATGCGTACGAAAGACGATTTTGTGGTTTGCGGTGGTGTGGCCGATTGTCGAATTGCACCACACACACACGCGCAATCTGGAGTGGGGGGATGAGGTTGTACAGGGCCGAAAAGAAACCACTTTGCAATTCACTGAATGCGTTCGCAAGTGAATTTCGATCTGACGTTATGGAATTCGATTCGTTTGTGATATTAGTTTACAACGTTTGTTGGCGGTGACGCTGATTTCCAAAATATATATACAAAAAAGCACGATATAATTTTGTAAAAAGGCACGGCTGACTGAAATTTATTAATTTTTTGTTTTTTTTTTTTGTATTTATAAATATATCTCTCTTCTCTATATGTATATATATACTGGCGTTTTCTTTTGCGTTTGTTTTGTTGCTCTCTTGCTGGCATGTTTTTCAGTTTCTTTGATATATATTTGTATGTACTCGTATATATAATTACAGGACTTATTTGAAATCGTATTGGCTTTTGGATGTTTCTTATATGTACAGTTAATTTGATGATTTATATATATATAGATGAAAGAATTCAACAGAAATACTCTAAAGTTGTTCTTGCTGTTTCTGCTACAGTTTACTTTGTCTTTTTGTTGCTGCTTTGTACATAAATATTTATAAAAGTAAAGTAGTTTGTTTTTTTTTCTTATCGACTTGGTGTTTCTCCTTTTCGCTCTTAACGCTTACCTCACTTTATGCTTGAAAGCGTTTTGGGGGCTTTACTAGGCTGTAGACGTGTTTAATGCCCAGCTGTGGGTAATTCAATGTAACACTTTTGGTGTATTACGATAGGGCGACATTGGTTTGCCGTTTACGGGTTTTGGTTTTTCTCAGTTAATAAAGATCTCACTCTTTTTTGCTTGTGGAAGTCGCGGGGTGAAAGGGATATTGTTACTCTTTGATTTTCCTTGCGTTTTGTTTGGCGTTTACCAAGACGTCTTTTGATTTGATTATTGAGAGGGTTTTTTATATTTGATTTACATATTCGAGCGTATAATCGCCTGCATGTTTATATGTGTGTGTTTTTTTACTGGTATGTGTTTTTAAGTAGTATTGCTTATGCTTATGTTAAATGATCACATATTATTTGATTTGTTGCTGTAGTTGTTGCTGCCGCAGCTATAGACGATTTGTTTCGTTTTTTCTTCTTTTTGCGCTTGGCTGTTGATAACACTTAATCAGTTTGTTATTGTTGCTGCTGCTGTTGCTTTTGATGCTTGCGTTTGTTTAACATTTTGTGTTGTTTGTCTTGGTATTGTTCTTGTTCTTGTTCTGACTGCAGCTGCTGTTCCGGTTGCTCTTCTTCCTTTGATTCTTTGATACCTTTCAAAGGCACTTTGGCAATACTACATTTACGATTATCCACAAATCCAGCACTTGTGCTTTCATTTAGAGATGTTTCCCTGTTTCTGTGGCAAGTTGCTACTGTTGCTGGTGTTCTAATGCTCAGTGTTGTTGTATTGGTCCGGTTTGCTGCTGTTGTTGGTATTTCTGTAGCTTCTTCGTAGTTATTTGATTCTTGGAATGACGATGCTGGCGATGATGCCGCTGTGGTTGTTATTGTTTCATATCCTTGATTGTAGTCCACCTTTATGGCACATGGTTTGTATGTGTTGTTGTTGGTTTCTTTTTTAATTTAATACCCAAGAAAAAGATTTTTAAAATTTGCTTTTATTAAATGTCATCCGCTTGATTTTTGTGTTCAGTAAACATTCCATTAACTTGGTCTTTCATAAAAGAATCATATTATTTTCTAAGTAGCTGGTTTAAAAGATAGAGTAAGGTAATTTTGGTTGTGTGGGTGTAAAAACCAAGGCAGCGTTTCAGGATGTTATGGGAAAATTTGGGGAAAAAGTTGGAGTTTATTACCTGGGAGTTCTGCGTAAGGGAAGGGGAACAAATTATTAAGTATCCTTTGGAGCATGTTAATATTGGTCAACATTCTTGCACACAGCTACTTTTACACACAGGCACACACTCCCATAGACAGGCTCAGTATACTGTACGTGTGTGTGTGTGTGTGCATAAGTAAAGTATCGTTAAAAAATACAGTAGGGCTGAATGCTGTTCTTTCGGAGGATTGTTTCAGTTGGTTTCGACGGTGCTGTGAGTGAACTGATTAAGCAAGACCAACATGTGACATACCGTGAGATTGAGGTATCCTTGGGCATTAGTATGACAAGCATCAATTAGATATTGCACGTTCATTTGGCCGTGAAATAAAATTGTTCTCATTGGATCCCACATAATATGGATTGGTGCAAATAATAGTAGGGACATAAATACTGTTACATACGTTTTATGCTTTAAAAAGTACTGAGTGTTTTTGGACCAAATATTTTTTAATATATTTATTGATGTTTATTGTATCCAAAAATAATCTAATTATTTGAAATGTCCGCCTTTTGCCTTTTTACACGCCTTAAGTCGAACTGGCCAATCGTCAATGGCTGCACGAACCTCGTCCATTGGAAAATTTGCCACAGCTCGAACCAAAGCAGTCTTAAAAGATCCAATGTTGGGGTATTTTTTGTGACAAACCTTGTCCTCTAAAACCGTCCACAATTTGTAATCCAATGGGTTCAAATCTGGACTGCCTGAGGGACATTCTTCAGAGGAAATGAACGCTGGCAAATTGTTTCGAAGCCAGGCCTGGGACGTTTTAGCATTATGGGCCGGCGCAGAATCCTGCTGGAAAGTCCATGGCTGGTTTTGGAACAGGAAATTGTTAAGAGGCTTCACAACAGGTTCCAAAACGGTTTCTTGGTAAACTTTGGCCGATGTTTTGACTCCTTGTTCACAGAAATGCCCCCATCGTAAGAGACACCCCACCAAACCATGACTGAAGCTGGGTGATGACCCTTTTCCACCCTTGGCATAAGTTCAGGTGCTTCCTTAGATGACCGCGCATACACTCTATCATTTTGCTTGTTAAATTTTTCCTGAACGGTAAACATTTTTTCATCGGTGAACAAAATTTGTTTGTGCAAGTTATCAGCGTGCTTCACCAAAAGACGTTTGCATTTTTCAATCCCTTTTTTTGTTAAGCTGCAGTTAATAAATGTCCGTTACGTCGTTTGAAAGCCCCAAGTCCCAAGTCTTTTTTAATGATTCGACGCATGGACTTTTGCGGATTCGGAGCGGATTTCTGTGAATTATTGATTTAACGGCTTTGATGGCATGCGGTGTTCGAACAGAGCGTGGGCGGCCCGACCGGTGGCGTTCTTTTACATCTCCAGTCCCCTCAAACAGTTTTATGCATCGGTACATGCGGCTAATCCCTAGTGGCCAGAGCGTTTTGAAAATATAGCTTTTTTCATTTCACACTTATGAAGCGCTATTACAGCGATACGGTTCTCATTATTTGACCACTCCATGATGGAAGTTGAAACAATTTTAAAATCCCGTTAAAATCCCGTTAATATTGCTGTGTCACAACCATATACTCAACAGCGCTATGATGCTCTTCAAATATTGTTTCCCCAACCATAGTGCTTTAGATCGTGTTTATGTGTGGCTTTAATTGTATTAAAAACCCAATTTAAAAACAATCTCAGAGTTTTCTCTCCTTTTCAAATTCTCGTAATTTCTACTTACGCTGTGATACAGGTTATTATGACAAAGAGCTCATGATTGTTACGCAAAAATTGAAAGAAGACAAACTCCGTGATTATTATACCGATCGGCACAGAGCCACAATTTAATTACATTCTATTGGTGTCGTCTATCCGTTTGTCCTCTACGCAAAGAACAGATATGGTTACTATATGGTCACGGCAACAGTAGTATGTTCTCAGCAGTAAAAATATGGTCGTCGCAACCATAGTATTGTTTTTTGAATTTAATTTTGACAATAGTATGATTGCGGCAATATTAATATTGTTGAAATGTAACAAAATTATTGTTGCCAAATTTAAAAATGAAAATATGGTTATAACAACAATATAAATATGGTTGGTGGGACAAAGGTATTGTTTTCATGGGTTTCATGTTAACAATAACATGATTACGGCAATCATACCGACAAAACCTTATTTTTTTGCAATTTGACAATGCTATTTTTACGATTCTTACGTAATAATAGCAATAAAAATTATTTTTTTTCAAAAAAACTACGGATTAGTATAACTAAAATATTTTTAATAAATGATTTTTTTTACTGTTAAATAAATCACTTCTTTTGTTACATAACTTACTTAATAAAATTCTTTTTTGTTGAATAATAACATATTCCAGTCTTTACAAACAATTTTTGGGTTCATAGTATGGTTGTGCGTAAGTCATACTATGGTTGTACGTTAAACATACTATGGTTATGAGGATCATAATATGGTTGTGGGGATCATAGTATGGTTGATTGTGAATAATAATATGGTTGTGGGGATCATATTATGGTTGTGTGTGAACCATACTATTGTTGTGATGATCATAATATTGTTGTGCCACAGCCATATAACCAACAATAGTATGGTGCTCTTCGAATATTGTAACCCAACCATACTTTTTTTCTGCGTGTACTATCGTTGTATTTACAGTACTTTTCGAAATTGTGAACCGATTTTGATAAAACGTGGTACGTCAATCAGGTTTGGGCTACTGAGCCCTAATCTGATGATTTGATGTACGTAAAATTAAAAAAAAATAGACTAAGGCGAAGTAGCCATGTTTGTCCGTCCGCCCGTTGAATATACAAAATTCTCCTGTAAGGGATTAAAGGTACATCGAGAAAAAGTAAATTTTTTTGAGAATTTGATTAACAAATCATAATTGTATTCGGACGGACATTGGTTAAATTGCGTACTCTTAGTTCAAAAAAGTAGCATATTTGCCGGAGTTTTGTCTTAAGTGCCCCAAAAATCGTGCCGCGTGATCAAAACGGGCGATCAATTGTGAATATGGACACCCATTCGTCCATATTCACAATTGATCGCTCATATTTAAGCACATTTTGCTACGAATCCAAATATAGAGAAATTTTGGAGCTTGGGCTCAGAAAAGGATGGGACCCGTGACCGAAAGGTCCAAAACCCGCTTTTAAGTAGCATAGTTCGTTCTATCCGAACTTTACTGTTTTCTAAACGACGCACAGTGGCACCCGTAGAGCAAACGAGGTTGCAAAAATCTAAATTTACATTAGCGCCTACGATGTTTTTAATAAAGCCATCTTATAGGAAAATTTTCAAAGATTTCGATATGCTACTCTTAATAATATCATATTTTTAGTTAAGAGATAACCGTTCAAATTTGTCCGAATTTAGGTTTAAAAAGAACGCCATTTTAGGTAAATTCATTCGATTTCTTTGATTATTCCTCTACATAATTTAAAAGATTTATCTGCCTGTAAGTGTCATTTTGGCTTTTAGAACATAAAATATTTTAAAAAAGACATGGTTTCAAAAATTCTATGGCGTATATCCCTGCATATTTAAGACATATATCCGTGGAAACCCATTGTTTGATTGCGTGTTTGATCTAATAGTTTGAAAATTGAATTCTGAGTCAGCCCCTTCCAAAGACTGCTCCTAATATTCTGTTACAGGCACAGGATGCACAAAAAACAACGCAATATACAAATAGACAAGTATAAATTCACAGAACAAAATTGACTTATGGTCCCTACAGATAGGCACAAATCTTATTTGGACACGTGTATAATATCAAAACTGTTGCACTTAAAGAAGACTGTCCCAAGTATGAGTACGAAAACTCAGAGATGGAAACACTTCTAGGAGATTTTTTGAAAAGGATGAGGCAGTAACTCGAATCACTGGAATTGATTATCAATCCGTAAAAAGATTCGGAACGATCGTGAATATTACGAACTGCAAAGAAAACGTCAATTCTACAAAATATGGAAAATATGCATCGCTTATACTGAAAATGTATGCTCAGAAAAAGTTGTCCCCGGCAGTTCATAAAATATGGGCGCATGGCACAGATATAATTGAATACCAGTCTTTGCCAACTGGACAGCTTTTTGAAGAAGCACTGGAGACTCTTAGCAAATTGTATACAGAATATAAATTGCAGAGCAAATTCAAAGCACCAAAGGTGAGGCAAAATGATGATCGCTTCAACATTCTTCTTTCGATCCACTTATTTCTTCCCAGGGGCATGTAATATCACAAACAGAGTAAGGAAATTATTATAGTTTAGGAATAACTAGTCTTTTAGATAAAAATTCTATTAAGAGTTGTGAATTTTTAACCGAAAATTATTTTTATTTATGTTTTGGTTAATAGTTTTAAAACAAAAATCTAAACAAATTACTAAAAAAACTAGAACTCGCACAATTGGGCCGAAGTTGTAGTTCTTATTGGCGGTTTGTTTTTAATGTTACACGTCAACAATGAAGTATTATAATTAAAACCACAGTGCATATTGCCAAGTAAGCACGACGAAGGAAAATTAAAATCGCAAACACGTCCCCTATGGACAAAGTTGTTTTCGCTACTTTTGCAATAACCAGCTATCCATTTTTCACCAATGGATAATAGTCTGTTTTTCGACAAACAAGTAGTGTTTTCAGATAGTGCTTAAATTGTATTAAAACTCCATTGTCATCATTATTTTCGCGTCTTGTGCTAACAATCTGGTCAAGGAACCCCATATGCAATTCTTTTCGTTGGCCCACAGTCTCTTCGGCCACATCAACATCGTTTCAATGGATATCAAAAATTGTTAAAGAATTTCTTATTTCGGAGTTTCTTAGATCTTCTTAAAAACAATAAAAACAAACTTGTTACATAGCTGAATATATATATATATATATATATATATATATATATATATATATATATATATATATATATATATATATATATATATATATATATATATATATATATATATATATATATATATATATATATATATATATATATATATATATATATATATATATATATATATATATATATATATATATATATATATATATATATATATATATATATATATATATATTTCTGGCTCAACGGCAAAGTCAATAAACAAAATAGCCGCATTTGGGCTGAAGAGCAACAAGAAGAGGTTCAAGAGGTGCTATTATACCCAGAGAAAACCACGGTTTGGTGCGGTTTATAAACTGGTGGAATCATCGGTGCATATATTTAAAAAAATGATGATGGCCGGAACGTAACCGTGAATGGTGCTCGCTATTGCGCCATGATATCGATCTTTATGCTACCTGAAATTGAAGCCCGTAATCTTGACGACACTTGGTTTCAACAGGACGGTTTCACTTGCCATACAGCTGCTCAAACAATTGATCTATTGAGAGGTCATTTCGAAAAGCAGCTAATTTCAAGTTTTCAACAGGTGAGTTGGCCGCCTGGATCGAGTGATATTACACCTTTAGACATTTTTCTTTGGGGTTACGTAAAGTCCAAAGTCTATGCTGACAAACCAGCTACGATTCAAATTTTGGAAGACAACATTACGCGTGTCATTAAAGCAATACCGGTCAAAATGCTCGAACGAATCATTCACAATTGGACCCTCAGAATAGAAACCCTGAGGCGTAGTTGCGGCCAGCATTTGAAGGAAATTATATTCCAAAAATAAAATCCATAAAATGTCCATTCACATTACCAATAAAGATTCCACACTTGATTTAAATTTTTATATTTTTTAGTTCTGAAAAAATGCCTCTAGATGAATCAACCTATATATTTATACTTACTGACTTGATTAATTACTCTGGATAACTTAAGAACATTTTTGAAGGCATACGAGAATGTTTTAAACCTCGTTGCGACTGCAATAAAATAAAAAATACGAGGCGACCGCAATAGTAACTGGCCTAACATAAAAAGAACCGTTTTTTTTGGAACTATTATTATTTATTTTTCAACATAATCTCCTTCCAACTCAATACACTTCATCAAACGTTTTTCAAGTTTTTTAATTCCATCCGAAAAATAAGATTTTTCAAGACCTTCAAAATATGCCTCAGTTTCAGCAATAACCTCGCTATTGGACAACATTTTTTGCCACCGAGAAATTTTTTTAAATTTGGAAACAAGAAATAATCAGAAGGAGCTAAATCTGGACTATATGATGGATGCGGAGCAATTTCAAATCGTAATTCGGCCAGTTTTTGTTGAGTTAAAAATGCAGTGTGTGAAGGAGCATTATCTTGATGAAAAAGAACTTTTTTTCTAAATGCGGTCGTTTTATCTTGATTTCTTCACTCAACCGATCCAATAATGCACAATAATATTCACTATTTATAGTTTTATAGTTTTTCCTAATCAATAAATATTATACCCCTTGCATCCCAAAATACTGTGGCCATTACTTTTCCCATTTTAAATTGTTGAATCCAGGATTTCACGGTGGAGTATGATGGTGCATTATCACCATGAACAGAATCCAATTCATCTTTGATTAATTGTAGCGTATAACCTTTCATATAAAAGTGTTTAATTACAGTACGAAACTCTTTATTTTCCATTTCTCAAAAATTATAAAACTTGTTTACTTCAATCACCTGTAACAAAGAAAATAATCATTAAATATTTCGGAAATTTTGACAGATGGCTTATAAAAGATTGCTTTTAAAAAACAAAAAAAAGTTGCTAGTAAAACAGAAAATGTGCCAGGCCAGTTAGTTTTGCGGTCGCCCTCGTATGTGTCTCAATCGGCAAAAACAAGTAAAAGGGCATCATAAATTTGAGCACTACGCATTCTTTGGATGACATTTGAAAATACTTGAAGTCAAAAAAAGAAGTCGAAAAGGTCTGAGGATATGGGCCAGCGATGTGTGGTTCCAACAGGAAGATTCGACTTGGCTATTCGCGTACGGTTGCAAATGATCCGTCTTCTCTTATTATCTTTCATCATTTTTTTCAACACTGTTGGCAAACAGGTGGTTGTATACCACTCAGAATTGACCGTCCTAAGTTCCACTAAAGGCATTGTGGCAACATGGCTAGTAGTACCGAAAAAAACGCATTATTTTCTGTTTTGTTTCGGGTTCATATGCATAGATCCATGACTCGTCACCTGTAACAATGTTATACACTGCCTTTGAGCTACCGCAGTTATACTTTTTTAACATCTCTTTGCACCAATCCATACGAGCCTTTTTTGAGCATTCGTCCAATTATGTGGGATCCAACACTGTAAACAGCACACTGTAAACAAAACAGTTCGCCCTCAAATAACAAAACGTTCTGAGTGAATTTATGCTAAAAAATGTAAAGTATCCAATGCAAGTTTGTATCTAGGAACACAAGTATTGTCAGGAAATATAAATAGCAACCCTCGTACTTCAATAATAAATAACAAACAATACAAAATATTAAGATAATTCTCTGAAAGCTTTTTGTTTTATTTTCAATTAACATCGTGCAGTTTAGTTGTACCACCCTTTATAAATTTTAAGCCCACGGGCTCACGGTCTACGGGCTTCCTTGGGCTCCTTCAACAATGGGCACTTGAGTTCCAAAACATTGAAATTTATGAACTTGTAACCGGCGGTATTGTTTCTGAAAACCTGCATTTTTAATAACGACCAATCTTTTCGCGACCTAGACACCACACACCCATGCAAAGCTTTTGAGAACTCAGGCTAGAAGGGAGTAGGCCGCCGTTATTTGCTGCAAGTGTGCACGACTATAATGCCACTTCAACTTCGGGTCAGGTTCAACTTCTGGGCAGAACATTTAAAAAATTTTCAGTGACAGGTTTCTAACTCGATAATGCCGGCTACTGCAGAAGAAATTTTGGGGGGTTTAGAAATAGCTGTACAGTCTGCTAGGCAACCAAGCCAATACAGTTTATCAATTTATTACGTTGATTTTGAAATAGAAACAACAAAAAAGTTTCGAACCAGAATAAAAATGCAGTTTCATCGCGCTGCATTGTCAGGGCCTACTTCTTGATTTTCTTCAAGAAATTCTAGGTCACACCTTGACGGTTACTGGATACCGTTAATTAAGCATGTTTAGGGCGTTTTTCTATGCTTTTCGCCTGACCTTACTGCCCCTGACATTTTCTTGTCGATAAAACCCACAAATTTTCTACAAAGCAAAACCAACAAATTTGAATGAATTAAAGCAATCCATTCGATAAACAATTGCGGCTATTCCTGTCTCAACTGTCCAAGCAGTAATGAACAACTTTTTGGTAAGATGCCGCACATGCATCAAGCTTATTTCTAAAGCTAATTAAACTATATTTAATAAGATTGGATGAGCTTTAACTCGAAGAAAAGAAAAATGAATTCAATACACTGGAAAAGAATTATTTAAATTTTTTTTTTATGTAGCAATATTCATCTGTCACCCTGTATATTGCATATTTTATCTTTACAACAATTCTATGTGTGTCGATTACAAATTCAAGAAAATGTACGTGTTTTGTGGCTAAATCTATCACAATTTGTAGTGTTTTCGTATAGTGCAGTCATTTGAATTTATGAAATTATGAGAACTTAAATGCTTTTCTATACACAGAAAAAAAATTGGTTGGAAATCGGTTGAAACAACAAAAATTTCGCAGAATTTCGTAGCAATCAGCAAATGATTATAATAGTAATGGATATTCGTTTTGACAAACCACAAATTGATAATAATGGTCATCGTATTGTTTACTGAACTAACTGGTCGCTCATTACAATGAAACTCGAAAAAGGTGTTTAGTTGCCACAATTTGTGGTTGTGGCAATCAAAGGTTTTGCACAAACTGTGTTGTTGTAACTAAGAATTGCAATGAAACCAAAAATTTCATTATACTAAAAAAATGGTTGTCTAATGGCTATTTTTTTTTTTTTGGTTTCAATAGGAGTACTCAAAACAGTATAAATAAATTATTGCTGACTTTAAGCCAATCGACTAATCAAATTGTTTTTAGTAAAATCTTCCATATTTTTTTCCTCTTTCCTGGACAGTATCGGCAGCCCGGCCACTGTTACTGGCGAACGCGACAGGGACATGATAAACGATTTCTTACTACCAGAATTGGATAAGCCGGTTTTGGTGAACATGTGGTTTCAACAAGACGGTGCAACAGCACGGGCCGCAATAGATATTGTGAGAAAGCGTTTCTTGGCCGCATACTCTGCCGTTTTGGTGATTTGGCATGGCTAGTTAGATCGTTCGATTCAACGATCACAGAGAACAATTATATGAAATATATTTGAGAGGAATGCAACCAGTTATTACCGGAAATCTTGCGGAAAGTCATGATTAATAAATGTATATAAAAACTGGATACAGCCACTTAACAAAAAGAACAATTTCAAGATCCAAATAAGAATTTTATCACTCTAAACCTTTTCTTTTTATTTAGCAACAACGTTTTTCAAAACCTAAAATAGATGATTAATTTTGCGCCACCTAAAAGTATCGACTCCAATCATTACGAAATTTTCAAGGCAAGGTAGCATTTGTAGGATACGATGCGATTTGACAACAGGAGTGGCACCGCCTATACAACCTCGTACTAAGAAGGAACATAAGTATTAAACTGACAGATATATAATGATGATTTGATAGCATGATATTCCAAAAATCGCATTAGTGGCCAAAGTAATGAACCGACCGTTATAAACAGAATATAACAGAATAAAACCAATAACACTAGCCATTTACAGCCATTTTGGTCCAGAGTTTTAAATATTTTTTTTATAGATTTTGGCCTTCTAAACACGAAAATAATTTTAAAAAAATTTTTCTGATTGGTTTTCAAGTTCGAATTTTTGGAATTTTGTTTACGATTTTTTTATGAGATGTCTCAGCTCTTTGGACCATAACTCCCAAATGCGATAAACAGATTTAATTGTAAGCCATGTAAAACCTTCCCTATTAAATGCATTAGCTGTTCCGAGGTTAAAAAGTAGGTCCAATTCAGTGAGTATAATGAAGCGAGCGATTTTTAGACTGGACATAGTCTTCAATATATACGAGTATCTATGTATTTATAGTAATGTTTTTACGCTTTTCATTGTTGTTGATTACTCCTTAGGCTGAATAGGCCATCCTTGGGTATTCTAATGCCTAAGCTGGGAACATGGGCGTGAGGAAATTTCACTGATTTCAACTAAGTGTTATTTATGGGTCCCTAGGCCACGTGGATCTGGAAACGAAAGATAGACAAATATCAAAATGAAGTGTATACATAGATTTATCTAAAGAAGTCGCTTTACCGGAGTACCCATATATCCATGCTAAAAATGAGATTTCTGTTTAACGGGCCCTTAATACCATAGATTCTACACGCAGAGAAAAAATATAGTTACTCTCCGCAATAAAAGTATGTTCGTCGTAACCATAGTATTGTTTTTTTTTAATTTAATTTTGACAATAGTATTATAGCCGCATTATTAATATTGTGGAAATGCAACAATAGTGTTATTGCCAAATTAAAAAAAATTAAAATATGGCTGGTGCGACAAAAGTATTGATTTTTTGGTTTTGATATAAACAATAATATGATTACGGCAATCATACTGTATGAATGTAATTTTTCTTCATTTGAATGTGCTTTTTAGAACAATGTTATTGTTACGGATCAGATGTAATGACATTAGTTTTTATATGGAAATTAAAATTTTTCAAACAAACTGATTTGGCTTTGTTTAACTGAAATATTTTTTATAGAAATTTTTTCAAAACAAACTACTATGGATTAGTATACCTGAAATATTTTTAATAAAATATTTTTTCTACTGTTAAATAAATAACTTCTGTTATTAAGAGTTTAATGTCTTTTTACATAATTTACAAAATAAATATCTGTATTGAATAACAACTGAACCGAATCCTTACAAAAAATTTTGGTGATCATAGTATGGTTATGTGTGAGTCATACTATGGTTGTATGTTAAACATACAATGGTTATGAGGATCGTAGTATGGTTGTGGGGATCATAGTATGGTTGAAAGTGTTTAATTTGCTTGTGGGGATCATAGTATGGTTGTCTGTGAACCATACTATTGTTGTGATGATCATAATGTTGTTGTGCCACAACCATATATCCAACAACAGTATGATGCTCTTCGAATATTGTTACTCCAACCATACTTTTTTCTTCGTGTAGTTACAACCCCGATTTGAGCGTTCGCGGCACATTGAAATGATTTTTAAAATGTCCTAAAGAGGGAAGAAAGGAGATGCGGAGAAGATGGCCATTGCTGGTGGAGATGGAAGTTCTTATTGGGATGTTTGTTACAGAAAAAGTGAAGAAATCTGTGTAATGTAAACAAATTCAAATGGGAACTCAATTTAAAAATGGGAAACAGTCCGATACTGGTGTGAAGGTTAAGCAATAACTGGGGATCTTGGCCAACACTTACCACGGTTGAAGTGGGATGGCCAAAGGCCATCTAGTCAGTAGACTCCGAAGCAGGGAGGTTTCGGCTGACGGTGAGAAGGACGATATGAGGAAGTTCTAGAACGACAAAGACGAGAAACGTGCACCATTTGATAACTAGAAATACTTAATTAGTTTTTTGTCAACTTTTTGGATAGTGTGGCTGGTACGAACCCCACCCATTCCGCTGAGTCTTGCAGAAGACAGCCAGCGGCCGCTAACTCCAAAAGGCAGGGCTTTTGTAATAAGGGGCCTCAATATTAAATTTAAGTAAATAATTGGATTTTTGAGGAAATTTCTCTGTTTCTGTTGCCAAATATCCTGAACATTAGATGGCCGCAAAGATTACATACTTCAACAGCTACGCCTTTTAAGCAAAGCTAGTTTTTTAAAGTAATCTATTAAAGTAATGTAGAGGAAATTTCCAAAAATCAATTTTAGTCATTTGTCCATCAAAGGGAAACTTTTTCCCCTTTACCAGATTTGGCCCTCTTTGTATAGTGCACTGACAGATAGACGGAAATGAACATGGGCTTGGCTTGATCATCTTGAAATTTTACGAAAATATCAAAAGCATAATACACTCTATAGGGTCTTAGAAAACTATGGAGGAAAGTATAAAAATCAAATTCCACCTCTCAGGCACTAGAATCAGGTTAAGGCCAAATAAAGTAAAGATTGGCTTAAGCAAATCTGGAAAAGTTTGTTAAATTTTGTTTTGAACATTTTAACTTTCACATAAGGCCTTTTTAAGGTTCGGTAATTGGGTCAACTTTAAAAAGCATTGAGGAAGTTTGCTTAAATGTTAATGTTAAAGTTAAAACTTTCATCAATAAAAGCTTTAACAGTATTAAACTCTGTTAAAAATATTTTCATTTCAGGTGAGTCTACATAGCTTTAGGATTTTGAAATAAAAGTTGAGAGCTTTTCGCGACAAAAGCTTTAAACAATTACAGCTGTCAGTTTGAAGTAAAGAACGAAGTGAGAAAAGTCATAACAACCTTTGACAATCAGCTGTTGGCCAACTGTCAGTTTAAGTTAACGGTTATGAGAGAAGAAGTGACAAATCGTTTCTAAGTGGAGAGGGAGTGAGAGCGAGTGAGAGTTGTGTGTACGGTGCCATGAATTAAATGCATATGAGTAGTTCTGCTGTCGCCGTACGTGTACACCAGACAACATATGCGGAGTCCAAAGCGTACGTGTATGTACGTCATTGACTTTAAACGCTTAGCGAAACTTGACACAAGAAGTTGTTGTTGTTGCGGTGATGGGGCAGCAAAATTGGCGAGAATCGGTAAAGTTCTTCAAACGTCGTGTAACTAAAATGAAGCTTCGCAGCTACTAAACATGCAAATGTGATAATAAACAACAAGGGACAAGAAGCCAAAGAATAAATGTCTATTGGAAGGAAATGCCTAGAAAAATAGAAAGAAAAAGAAAACTCGTTTATGCTGATGTTCTGGGCGGAATAAAGTGTATAATTTTTGGTGAAAATTCTAGGAAACGGTTTGGTAAAATCGCAATAATACTCGGTCCGAGTCGTACAAAAAGTGAAAGTTTATGCAAATTCCCTTATTGAAGAATGGACGAAGTTGTTGGCATTGGTGTATCTTCCCCCTAAAGTTTTAAAGTAGCGAATTAAAATCCTTGACCTATTCATTGTGAAGTTTTTTTCGTATTTATTTTTTTTGGTTTTTTGTTTTTAATGTCTCCTCTACCGAGAGAGTTCGTTCGTTTCATTTGACTGTGGGCAAATTTTGAAGTGCTGTGAAGTTTTTTCCATTATTTTTTTTTGTGGTTTTTTTTCGGAGCAATATCAAGGTTAACAACAACTGTGACAACAACAACTACAACTACCCCTTCCGCCCCCCAAAAAAAAAACGTGATATTTTTTGTGTTTGTATGGCCAAACAAAAAATAGAGGAAAATTTAAAATTTCCTTTAAAGAAATTTCCATACGAGGAAAATTTATGACTGTGATGATAATAATGCCGCTGGCAAATATTTTGTGTTGCCACCATTGGTTTACAGAAAATTTTGTGTATGTAAACATCGGCTGCCAGCAATTGTGACTTTTGAAATAGTGGCAAGCTGCTTCGGACACCGCACCGTATGAGTATGTGAACATTTTCCGTATTGGAACTGGAAAAGCGCAATACAACAGAGAGACAAAGGAAAAGTACACTGGTGATTATGGGTTCTTGTTTGGGGCGGTCGACGTCAAATAAATTGACAGGCAACACGAGCACATCAAGCCTGGTCTCCACATGTTTGGGGTAAGTAGTAAAAGACTTTTTACCAACAACAACAAACCGAGCATACAACATCACCTGGCCAATAGTAAAATTTTGGGGGTTTCCAGATATGTACTAGTATAAAGTGTATTTTCCATATGTGAGAGAATTTAATCATTATCGAAAATAATGTAAACCTTGTATATTTAAAAATGAAATGGTAATTTCAGTCATGCATTTCAGCCATATAAGAAAAAAAAACACATTTTATTTTTCATGTAAAGTTTGGTTTTCCCTTAAATAAATTTCTCTATTTTCATACAGAGCCCCGATCCCTTAGGTGACACTTTGTAACAGGTTTTCCAAAAGGAACATAACAATTTCGTATTTTTATGTCAACACACCCTCAAACATTTTTAATGATCTTTCAATATCAAAACGTTAGTCGAAATCAACATTTTTATAATGGTAAAGATCACTTGCTAGCAACGTTTGGAAATCATTAAAATCCACTATCGAAATTCTGAGTCGGTGGTCGCAACTTTAACAGCGCTTACTCCAACTTTTGGCCGTAATAATCGTCCCCCCGACAGGCTGTGTGGCTACAGTGGATAAATTTAAATCCAAACTTTCACTGTTGGAAGCGAGGAAAATATCGCAGACGTAAGTGTTTCCGTTCAACATGAGCCAAATCTGACGATTCCACGTCGTTCTCAGGAACTGCGCATCTCTCAAACCACACTGTGGCGTATTTTGCGAAAAGATCTTGGCCTTCATTATAAGATTAAACTTACTCAAGAACTAATTCCACTTGATCATATAAAACGACGAAACATCTTCGATTTGGGCTCTGGAAGCTTAGAGACAACCATCCATCTCGAAATTGCCAACGTTCCGATCAAAATGTGTGCAAGAGTGGTGGAAAATTGGGTCCAAAGAATAGATAGCTGTATACGGGCTCGTGGTGGTCATATAACCAAAATCGAATTTCATTCTTAAAATTTAACATTTGCTCTACAGCTGGCATAAATTTGAAATCTATATTTTTAATATTCTGTGTTTTACTAATTTATAAAATTGTTATGTCCTTAATGGAAAACCCTGTAGCAACAAAATGAGGTGTATTGTAAAAAAATTCTAACTCGTGTCAGTCTCCCCTACTATAACATATCCATTAATTACAATACTTGCATACACTTCATCATATTGGTATGTACTCGTAGTAAGACAAATGCCATATCCCACATACTTTATAATGACAATTGTCTGATTTTAAGCCGCTTGCAAGGCCGTCTTTTACTAAAATAACATTTATTTTAAATAATTGAAAATAACTCATTTCCATTAGCCAATACAACTTGCTGAAATGGCAGCAGGTTGTATGCAAACAAAAATTATGGTTTTTTCAAATTTAACTTACTGATGAATAATCAGGGTGTATGGGAGAAATATGTAAGACTGAAATAATTGTGTACCATAAGAAATATTTAAAACAGAAATATGTACCCCTACAGTAACTAAGCCATCACAATACTTGTATACACTTTATCATATTGGTATGTGAGAGAAATGCCATTCCCCACATACTTTGTAATGACAATTGTCTGATTTTTTTTTAATCAGCTTGCAAGGCACACTCTTACTAAAATAAATTTTACTTCAATTAATTGAAAATAACTCATTTCCATTAGCCAATACAACTTGCTGAAATGGGAGCAAGTTGTATGCAAGAAATAATTTATTGTTTTTTTTCATGTGAATATAAAAGACAGAAACAATTGTGTATTATAAGAAATAAGGAAACACAAATTTGCACCACTCTCCCCTACACTTAATGAGACAAATTCCCCATATAGGTTATATTGATAATTATCTGATTTTTTTATGCCGCTTGCTCACTTTTACTAAAATAACTTTAACCTCAAATAATTGAAAATATCTTATATCCATTAGCCAATACAACTTGCTGAATTGGAAGCAGGTTGTATGCAAGAAATAATTTATTTTTTTTTTTCAAATGTAACTTGCTCGTAAGTAATCAGGGTGTATATGAGATGTGAGGCAGACGGAAATAATTGTTTATCTTAAGAAATATGGGAAACACAAATTTGTATCACTCTCCCTTACAGTAACTAAGGCATCACAATACTTGCATACACTTTATCATATTGGTATGTGAGACAGATGCCATTCTCCACATTTTTTATTTGATTCTTTTAAACCGCTTGCAAGGCACACTTTTACTAAAATAACTTTTACCTCAAATAATTGAAAATACCCTGTATCCATTAGTCAATACAACTTGCTGAAATGAAAGCAAGTTGTATGCCAGAAACAATTTATGGCTTTTTTCAAATCTAACGTACTACTGAGTAATCAGGGTATATGTGAGAATTGAGTGAGACGAAAATAATTGCAACTATTATTACAATTTAACTCTAAAATGGAATCAACTTGTACGGGACGGGACCCATTAAGGACATAAGAATTTTACGAGGGCAGTTCAATAATCCCGTGACTTTTCCAACGGCCCTTGTAGTAACATTAAATGCAACACTGCTCCCATCAAGTACCATCTATTAATAGACTACTGTCAAATTTTGAAAGAGTTCTGTCTTTTAGTTTGTGTTTTTAACAGCTGTTCAAAACATACAACCTCGTGGATTTTGGAAAAATAAAAAAAGTAAAATTCAAGTGCTCATTAAACATTACTGCTGGCGGAAGAAAGCCGTCAATCAAACCAAGGAAAGGCTTGATAAATACTATGGGGACTCTAAACCATCGATTTTAATTGTAAAAAAAAGTGGTTTACTGACTTTCGTTGTGGTCGCACTAGTACAAATGACGCTGAACGTTCTGGGAGGCTAATAAGGGTTAATACACCCAAAAATGTCGAAAAATCCCCGATATGATATTGGCCGATCGAAGAGTAAAAGTGCGTGAAATTGTTGATGCCATACGCATTTCATATGGCAGTGTGGTTTCGATTTTACATGATCAAATGGGTTTAAGAAAACTGCCTGATAGATGTCTGCCGCGATTACCATTTCATTAAAATAATGAACGGGTGCACACGTGTGCAGTCTCAATGGGAAAATTGCATGAATTGGATTATGACTTCGTACCTCATCCGCCATATTCTCCAGATTTAGCCCTCAGTGACTATTTCCTATTTTCAAAGCTAAAGAAATGGCTCGATGGGAAGAGATTCAGCTCCAACAAAGAAATTATTGATCAAACAAATGCCTTTTTTATGGACCTCGAAAAATCATATTATTTGAAAGGGATACAAAAATTGGAAAACTTTGTTTTATTCGAAAAGTCACGGAATTTTTGATCTACTCTCGTATATATTAATAAATCACAAAATATTTAAGATATAGAGCTTATGGCACGATAGCGATCACGGTAACATGACGATTGTTTTCATCGACAAACAAATACGGCCCAATCACACCTCCGGCATGAAAACCACACCACACAGTAATTTTTTGCAGAAGCAATTGTGTCTCTTGAAGCACATGTGGGTTTGTCGCTGTCGAATAACCCATATTTTGTTTATTGACAAAACCACTCAGCCAGAAAAGATCTTCATCGCTGAAGATGATTTTTCGATGAAATGCTGGATTTTCGTAAAAGTTTCCAGAGCCTAGTCGAAGAAATTTCGGTATTTCAAATGATCAAGTGGCTTTAGTTCTTGAATCAGTTTGATCTTATAAGGATAAAGGCCAAAATCTTACCCAATTTCTGAGAACGACGTGAAATCGATAACTTATGGATGCGATTAAAAGGATAACTTATGGATGCGATATCTTCGTTGATTTATGGATGCGATATTTTCGTCTTTTTGGCGCTGGAAAATTCAAAGCTGAATATCCCAATTTGAACTACGGCCGAAAATTGGAGTAAGCGCTCTTAAAGTTGCGACTACCGACTCAGAATTTCGGTAGTAGTTTTTACTGATTTCCAAACGTTACTCGTAAGTGAACTTTACCATGATGGAAATGTTGACTTCGACTAACGCTTTGGCTCAGAAACAGCATTTAAAACGTTTGGGGAATTGAATATGTTCGTTGTTTAAGCAATACGGCGTCTTTATGGAGCCGGAACATTCAAAGCTGAAAATCCCAATTTATCCACTATAGCACACACAGCCTTTCGGTTGGGACTACGGCCGAAAATTCGAGTAAGCGCTCTTAAAGTTGCGACCACCGATTCAGAATTTCGGTAGTAGTTTTTACTGATTTCCAAACGTTACTCGTAAGTGAACTTTACTTCGACTAACGTTTTGACACTAAAGAGCATTAAAAATGTTTGGAGAATTGTTATGTCCCTTTTTGACAAACCGTTACATACGCGTTTTCAAAAAGGGACATAACAATTCAATTTGTGGACTTTCTCGAATATAACATATCGGAGTTCAATAAGGTTATATGGAGGAAATATTTATGAAACACCAAACAGCTCCGATGTAAGCGCCGAAACAAACAAAACAAAGTAAACAAAATAATCGTTAAGTAGTTCTATAATCGATGCTCAGAAAAGTACCAAGCTCAATAGTTCTGGCGTAAATAATTGCATAATTGTCTCAAATACAACCTGCTGAAGTGAAATCAAGTTTATGCTAGAAATGCATTATTATATGCAAAAAAATGTTTGTTGGGTTGCTGTATTTCAAAAAACTCCTTACCTATATCAAAAATAGTTACATAAATGTCTCCAATACAACTTGCTGAAAAGTATTCAAGTTGTATACAAGAAGTTAAATTATTAACTTTGTCCGATATAACTAACAAGGGGCAATCAGATTGTTTATGAGAAATAGTTTTGAAATACACAACAGCTCTGAAGTACCTTTCTACCAATTTACCTTGATCATGAACATGTTTTGGGTTATTGTATAATCTGTGGACCGTCGTGGTACAATGGTAGTGTACACCACTATTACGTCAATTTATACAGATTTAACTTTGGGTCAGAGCATCTTAGAATTTTTCGGCGGCAGGTTACTACCTCGATAATGCCGGCAACTTGACGAGTAAGAGCTTTATCTCTAGACCATGTAAAAACTTTTCGTTCAAAGCCGTCGTAAAACACTAGGTCTCGGTCTACAAGTATATTAATTGTATCAAGCACAGCTTACTGGTTTATAAGAAGTTCCTACTTGTTCCTCAAAGGGATGTTGTGGGTATTCATTAAGTATATATGCGGAAAAAGACCCAAATTTGATAGAGATCATAATAATTATCCAAAAAATGCCTCCACTACATGTTGCTGAAGTGGAATCATGTTATAATCTAGGAATTATTTATGCATTTTCTGGAATATAATTTTCCGAAGTGCAATTATTTTGTATGTGAGAGATAATGGAATACCATAAACCTCTGAAGTAAGGTATATAAGTCAACCTACGAAAATATTTAACAAATTTCTTTAATCCAATTTGCTGAAATGGCATCAAGTTGCATGCAAAAAAATATTTATTGTTTTTCTCGAAAATAGCTTCCCGGTGTTCAGTCAGATTGTATGTGCGAAATGGTTATGGAATACTAAACAGCTCTAAAGTAAACATTTAGACATCTATCTAATACAACTTACTGAAGTGGAATAAAATTATATTCATGACACACACAAAAAATTTAATTATCTTCAATATAACTTCCTGGAGAGCAGTCATCTTGTAAAGGTTGGTTTAACTAAAACGCACGGTGTTAATTGTAAATAAAACAAATAAGTTTCTGAGAATAATCTTAATAATTTTATGATAGAAGGACCTATGGCAATTATGTAAAAAGCAAAATATCGGCCAAATACTCGCTACGGCTTTGGTGGCAAACCTCTATCCAATGGTGGCATACCTCTATAACTCTGAGACACTATATAATTTCAATGTCGTTAATGTGCCGAATTATCTCATCCTTTACCCTTTGAATTGTTCTTGGCTTACTGATGTTCACGTTTTCTTTAAAATATCCGCAAAGAAAGCAGACCAACGGTGTCAAATCACTTGATCGTGGCGGCCAATTCACATCACCAGGACGAGATATACCACGGTCATTGAATTTCTTGCACAAAAGAGCCGTTGTTTTGTTGGATGTGTGGCAAGTGTCACCATCCTGATGAACCCATGTATGGTCCAGGTCCATATCCCTAATTTCTGGCCACAAGAAGTCCGTTATGATCTCGTGATAGCGGACACGATTCACGAATCGAGGTTGACGGCTCTTCTGCCACACTATCACGAGCAACATTAATGCAGATTTAACTAGGCGTGCATGTACAGGTGTTTTTACATTTTTTACAGACCCTGTTTGCTGAAATCTGCGCACAGTTCTCCTGATTGTGGACACATTTGGTCGATTATGCTGACCAAAAAATTACGAAGTGCCTGAAATGCATTTTGAGTTGAACGCCCATTTCCGTAAGATACTTAAACAATCTTAACACGCTGATCAATTATGTACCTTTCCACAGTTGCATTTGTCGAACTCTAAACAAAGAAATGTCAAATTATATTGACAAAATATTAGACGTTCAGATTTGACTCACTATTAGCATTGTGCATTATGGTTGGACAACTTTTTATTTAAGAAAAGATTATATAATACGTAGCAAAAATCTTTGAAGTGAGCGCTAAATAATCGGTAAAGACCAAAAATTTCTACCAATAAAACCATTAACTGGTTTCTTTTTAAAACATATGTAATTCTGACTTTTACACTTCATTCCAACTATCAAAATCTGGACAGAAGTCAGTATCATATCACCATTGAACCAAATGAATTGCTTTGCTCTTAAACAATATTGGGAAATACTGCAAATTTATTTCCAAAAAATGCAGCGTCCAGACAAGCCCAAGCCATGGATTATTGGAAAGAAGTTTTGGTTGATATAGGGTGCAAATCGCTCCTATTGTACGCCAGTTGTACAATAAGTTCGTGCGACTGGCACACACACGCAGAAAAAAAGTATGGTTGGGGTGACAATATTCGAAGAGGATCATACTATTGTTGGGTATATGGTTGAGGCACAACAGTATTATGATCTTCACAACAATAGTATGGTTCACACACAACCATACTATGATCCCCACAACAATACTATGGTTCTCACAACAATAGTATGGTTCACACACAACCATACCATGATCCCCACAACAATACTATGGTTCTCACAACAATATAATTATTCACACACAACCATACTATGGTCCCCACAACCATATTATTATTCACACTCAACCATACTATGATCCCTACAACCATATTATGTTTCTCATAATTACAGTATGTTTAACATACAACCATAGAGTAATCCCCATAACCACAGTATGACTCACACACAACCCTACTATGATTCGTAAGGATTGGGTTAAGTTACTCGTACTATTCAACAGTAGAGATTTTTATTAAGTAAATTATGTAAAAATACATACAACTCTTAATAATTGGAGTGATTTATTTGCCAGTAGAAAAAAATTACTTATTAAACATATATAACTTATACTAATCCAAAGTAGATTGTTTTGAATAAATTTAATTTACATATAAAAGTACTAATATTGCGGAAGATTCGTAACAATAACATTGTCAAATTAAAACAAGTAAGTAAGTGCTATAGTCGGGCGTGGCCGACTCTATGATACCCGCACCACTATAAATGTGATTAAGTCTCCTGTTAATCGGAAGCACTCGTCGCTATTTCTATCTGTATCTATCACGCAAGCACTAAGCCTTTATACCCCATACCACTATGTGGTGAGGGTATAACAATTATAGTTGGTCCACATTTTCATACCTTGTTTTCGGACCCTGTGCCCTCCCACGGACGAGATAAATCATTTGGCTTGACATATTTAAAGACCTGAGGCAATTCCCTGTCATTTGAGGGGTCACACTAAAATCCGGGTAAACCGAAACTTTTGGACCCTCCTAATGGACCCTGGGGCCCAAACAGGTCGAATTTTTTTCTGTATTTAAAATTGTAAGATAATTTCCTTTCATTTAAGGGGTCACACTTATATTTAAAATCATGGGCCCATTTTTTGGGTTCTGAAGGCCCCGTAGGTCCGAGAGGCGGGTCCAACTATTTTTTTTACATTTTGTGGTCAGTCCTACATCGAATGGCATATTTTTTTAATTTGTTGACCAATACACGCGACATCAACTGGATTTGGACCAAATCCGGGAGTTCCTTTGTATGGGGGGTCTATCAGAATGTGCTCCGATTTGGACCAAATTCAATAGCGTCCGTCCTTGTCCCAATATATTACCACATGCCAAGTTTCATCAAGATCGGTGCATAAATGCGACCTGTACTTTGATTACAAGAATAGATGGACATCTTTACATCCAGCCAGCCAGCCAGCCAGCCGGCCAGCCAGACAGACATGGCTAGATCGACTCAAAATGTAATTCTGAGCAACTTTCTCTCTGGTCCCGGTATTCTAACTCGATTCCTTCGATGTGTTACAAACGCAAGCACTAAGCCATTATACCCCATACCACTATGTGGTGCGGGTATAAAAATACTATTGTTAATATAAAGCCCAAAAAAACAATACTTTTGTCGCACCAACCATATTTATATTGTTGCTACAATCATATTTTCATTTTTATATTTGGCAACAATAATATTGTTACATTTCAACAATATTAGTATTGCCGCAATCATACTATTGTCAAAATAAAGTTCAAAAAACAATACTAAGGTTGTGACGACCATACTTTTATTGCAGAGAACAAACTATTGTTGCCGTGACCATATAGTAACCATATCTTTTCTCTGCGTGCACTCACCGTCCCCGTTATTGTGCGGTACGCATTGACGAGAATGTGGCCAGGAACATAGACACGCTATCGATCTTAACATCTTTAGATTTCACTTACCAGCCTGATGCGAATTTTTTACACAGACCTTGCATTATTCGCTAACATGGTTCAACTGACATGCACGACTCTTTTTTGACCCGAGCTACAACATATTGTTTTATGGCCGGAGATTGAAGACATAAACTTGGACGGTCAGAAGTTTCAACAAGATGGTGCACCAATTGACCAACTTGGACCTGCAATTTGATGCCTTCAGACTTATTTTGTGAAGTACCACGAATAATCGATATTATGCTAACATTTTAAGGCGGATCTGGCCATTAAAACGAATATCGAGCAAGCCATCCATGAGATGGAGCCAGAAACCGATATCATGATCTTGGAAAATAACGTTCACAGAATGCAACACAACGAAACAGCCATGAAAGCCACATAGAAGATTCCATTTATAAAGGGAATGATTGTTGTTCTCTCGAATAAATCAGTTCGCAGAATCCACAAAGCCACCCCACATCCACAGACCTACTGAGCTCTGCAAAAATTTGTGCCATACCATCAAAACGATTCAGTAAATGTTAATACAAATGAGTTGTTAGGCACGCCATTGCTAGTTTAACTGGACTATGGTAATTTGAAAAACTGGCCACGTTTCTGTTGGTGGCTCCAAATTGGCTTCAGCAAAATGCTCTTGTAGTATATCTTGCATATTAAGCATGAGCGTTAATGGGTTAGGGTACATGTAAGTCGTATTTGTCATAATGCCATAGAATGGAGTGTGTACTTTATTTTAACTTAGCATCGTTGTATTACATCCAAAATGGACATGGTATTTGGACCTGTGGGCACTTGTGACCTAAAAAATGGCTCACTACTACTACAGCGCATAGAGAAAGGGACCAAAGGGTAAAAAATCAATTTTCATTTTTTTTTCTTTTTTTGATGTGGACAACATCTGGGCATCGAATGAGACCGATCCTATGTCCCAAAAGTGTTTCCTCCCTGAGATATGCGCGTTTTATGAAAGTGAAGTCGACGATTCCAAGCGCAAATAGAAAGGGATCTAATCTTTAAAATGGCTCTCCTGAACAAAACTGGGTTTTAACCTTAGGTCCCTTTCTATTTTGCGCGTCACATGTAGGTATTATTTGATACTGAGATATACAAGAAAGGTTTATTATTTTGTGAAGAGACGCATAAGTCCTAGGGACTCAAAATGGTCATACGATCGAAACAAATCTCCATAGGAGGTATGAACAAATATGTACATATAATAGGTGGTTCAACTAAAACGCACGAAACTTTTCAGAGAATTATCTCTATATCTTTGATTCTTATATAAGTCATTAGCCAAAAAAAAGAACTCTACAAATGTTCATCGAGATCGGTTCATATTTGATTTAAGAAAAGATGGACAGGCGGACAAGTCTACATCGACTCAGAAAATAATTTCACTCAGAACGTGTTGTCATTTGAGGGCGAATGTTTTTGTTTACAGTGTATTAAACAAATTCATCTTAGTGCGATGACTTTTTACGAATTTGGGCGTGGGTTATCGAGACAAGAGTGTTTAAATCAACTTGTTTCGATTTTTGGCGATGAAGCACCATCAAAAACCACAGTTAATCGCTGGTACCAAGAGTTCAGTCTCGGATGCCGTTCGCTCCAGGACGAATTTCTTGAAGGACGTCCAACTTCGGGCACTTTGCCAGAAACCATCAATGCTTTGCATGTACTGATCGACATGTGACATACCGTAAGATTGAGGCATCCTTAGGCATTAGCATGACAAGCATCAATAAGATATTGCATGTTCATTTGGCCGTGAAAAAATTTGTTCTCGTTGGATACCGCATAATTTGAAGAATACTCAAAAAAAGGCTCGTGTGGATTGGTGCAAAGAGATGTTGGAAAAGTATAACTGCGGTAGCTCAAAGGCAGTGTATAACATTGTCACAGGTGACGAATCATGGATCCATGCATATGAACCCGAAACAAAACAGCAATCGACCGTATGTGTCTTTCAAGACGAGCCAAATCCAACCAAAGTTGTTCGTGGAAGAAATACATCGAAGCAAATGACTGCGTTTTTTTCGGCCATGTCAATTCTGGGTAGTATACAATCATCTGCTTGCCAACGGTGTTCGAAGAAATAAGGAATGATAATAAGAGAAGACGAATCAGTTTGCATCACGACAATGCGAGCTCTCACAGATCAGCTGAAACGATGAGCTATTTGACCACTCAAGATGTCGAATTGATGGGTCATCCACCGTACAGCCCTGATTTGGCACCCAATGACTTCTTCTTATTCCCTAGCATAAACGACCGAAGCAGCTGTTGAAGCGTTCAAAAATCATGTTTTGGAGGTGTCTCAATCGGAGTGGAAAAAGTGCTTCGAAAATTGGTTTGTGCGCATACAAAAGTGTATTGATCTAAAAGAAATATATTTTGAACAACAATAAAAGCATTTCCATAATAAGTTATTATGTTTTTATTGCCGGGCCCGAAATATAAATAGCAAACCTCGTATGAAACAATAGAACTAGATAAAAAGATATTTTAGAAATACATTCCAAAGTGGAACAATAAAAGAACCTTATATAGGGTGATCCACCTATAAAAATTTAAATCAAGTGTGGAATCTTTACTGGTAATTTGAAAGGACATTTTATGGCATTTATTTTTTGAATATAATTTCCTTCAAATGTTGGCTACAACTACGACTCAGGGTTTCCATTCTGAGGGTTCAATTTTGGATGACTCGTTCGAGCATTTCGACCGGTATGGCTTTAATTACACGCCTAATGTTAGCTTACAAAACCTGAATCGTAGACCAGCTACGACTTTGGACTTTACGTAACCCCAAAGAAAAATATCCAAAGGTGTGATATCACTCGATCTAGGCGGTCAACTCACCTGTCCAAAACGTGAAATTAGCTGCTTTTCGAAGTGCCCTCTTAATAGATCCATTGTTTGAGCAGCTGTATGACAAGTGGCAACGTCCTGTTGAGACCAAGTGTCGTCAAGATTACGGGCTTCAATTTCAGGTAGCATATAGATCAATATCATGGCGCTATATCGAGCACACCAAAGAAGATTCCACACTTGATTTCAATTTTTATATTTTTTTTGTTCTGAAAAAATACCTCTAGTTGGATCATCCTTTATATCTACTATTTTCCCAGCGCCAATAAAGCCCAAACAAATGATCTGTTTTTGGGCACTTTCGGCCAATGCGTCTTTAATCTCAGCCAAAACTTCAAAATTAAATACTTAAGTAATTTGAATCAACTAAATTTGAATGAAAAAGTAATAATCATTTTTCCAAATTTCTGGTTTTGTTGAAAAGGTTGTGGTTGAATTTTGACATTTAATAATAAAACACAATATCATATACATAACTATACCACGATTGGCTCGGCAGTACCTCATCCTTGCTCTTTTCGAAGACAAATGTTGGGCCATTTTATACCGCCAGTCCAAAACCCACACCAAACAGTGACTCGGTGTGGATGCATTGGCTTCTCAATAGTCACGTGTGGGTTCTCTGAACCCCAATTGAGGCAATTTTGCCAAAGCCAGCGGAGGAAAGTTAGCTTCATTTGAAAATACAATTTTTGAGTGAAAATCTTCATCTTCTGCCAAACAATCTTCAGCCCATTCGGCAAATCGAAAACGCATCAGATGGCGGTCTATTATTGAATGCCAAATTTTAAACTTTTTAACAAAGCCAGAAGTTTAAAATGTTATCAATACTTTTTTAAATTTTAAATGGCTCACCCTATACTGTGCTCGTTTTTAGGGAGCTAACTAATTCCCAACTAAGAGTTCCGAGGTTAACTGTTGTCCATTCACAAAAAACATATTTTAAACAAATTCTTGAATCAGTGTAATTTTTACCGAGGTTCATTTGGTCCTTAAAGGAAACTTGTTTCCACCTGGGCCGATTTCGCCCATTAACAATCTCAAACAGCTTATGACCATAAGCCATCATCACGCAAAATTTCTGCGTTTGTTTGACAGCTATGGTGCTGTCAACAGACACACGGACGAACGATAGGACGTGGCTATTTCTTCTTGGAATTTTATTTTCTGCCATACTTACTTATTCTTAGTTGCTTGAACAATTCTCATTTAATTTCGATGCTAGACATATTCAAGTTAATGAAGTCCATATGGTGGCACCACTTATTCCAAATTATCTCATTGTCCTTGCATCTTTGTCTGTGTATCTTCTCCTCTCTCTCTTTCGCTCTCTTTCTCTCTCTCGTCTGCGGCCCAACTTCAAATCCTTACGAATTTCTCTGCACAGCTCCATCATCAACGTGGCTGTCCTCGTCGTCGTCATCGTCAAACATCCACTCGTTTATTTCGTATTTGATTTAATTGTGTTCATCTCAAAGTCAATCAATTTCAATTTTCTATGTTTTGCCTTTGGAGACATCGATTCTCTGTAGATACAAAAAAATCTATAGATTTCCATGTAAGTGTGTATGATTGAAAAAGCTTTCCACTTCACGCACACACTCAAACACTCAAACACCCAGCGAGACAATACACACACATAGAGTACATCAGAAGGGGTAATTAGCTCAGCAGGTCTATGGGGGAAAGGGGGCCATGGACGGCACCATGGGTGGCAGTGACTACTTAGGAACGCAGAGAGATGTATCGGATGTAAATACCGATACACTCGTACATTGGAACTGTTTAGACTTGAAATCATTTCTTATATTCCTCGCTGTCTTCGTTGTACTTTTACATTTAATTAAATTAAGTGTGTAAATTGAAAGGAACTCACACCCACTCACACGACTAGATAGTTCAAACCTGGTGAGGAAATAAAGTAACTTAAAATACAAATAAATTTTTAAGTGGAGCATACTTTTAGGCTAACAGCTTTCTGCAAACAGTCGAGAAGAGCCGAGCATATGCTAGCGGGATGTGGGAATAAATCAAAGATTACAATTGTACGAACCGTCCGTAAATATCTCCGAAAACGGGCTGCACGAACAAAGTATTCCCAAAGTTTTCCGAGTACATTAAGAAAATGAAATTTGTTTGCAAAAAATGCTTTAGCATACTTTTAGGTAGAGAAGCAACAAGCTAAGCTGCGAGTGTATATATAGGAGTATATTGGGTTAGGTAAGCTTAATAAAATATTAAGACTTGTGTTTGTGTATTATAGGGTAATTTTTATAAGTAATGCACTCGATAAGGGGCTGTTGTGGTGATTGTAAACTAAAATTTGTTTGCTTAAAATTCTAAAGTATACTTTTAGGTGAATCGCTTTAAGACGAACTGGTAGTGCACATATTTGGGCTGGTACGGGTAATGTATAGGGCTTGTGGAAGAAACTTACTGGGTAATCTTAACAAGGGAATAAGTTAAGTTCGATCGGGCCAAATTTTGTATACCCTCCATCATGGATTAAATTCCACAATATCTTACCAAACGCCTGTCATGAAGGCATGATCACAGCAATGGTATACAGGGTAATGTAATGCATTCGATTTGGAATTGGGGGCGGGGATTCTAAAATAAAATTTGTCTTCTAAAGAAAAAGTGTAATGTATACTTTAAGACCAACTGTTTGGGCATATATTTTTGCTCGTAAGGGTAAAGTTTAGAATTTGAAAAAGAAACTGACAGGAAAATCATAACAAGAGGAAAATCTAAGATCAGTCGGCCCAAATTTTGTATAGCCTCCATCGTGTATTAAATCCAAGTATCAAATTCAGTATCCAATCAAATGCCTGTCATGGAGGCATGAGCTTAGCACGACATAATTGTTTAACTCACTTACCGGAACATATTGCCAAATGCCGGATCCGTTGGGCTTATGCATTTTGTAGAAAAGATTTTACATGTCCGTCCGTCTGTTCATCCAAGCAAGATAATAAAATATCATATCTTACTTAGATGGACAGAAAGGATAGACGGATAGCATAACCAGAGAGTGATTGTGAATTGATCGATATACTTAACAAAGGGCCTATCTCCATTCCTTTAAGATGATGAAAACAACAAAGTTTTCTACATCCTTCAGGTAAATACTTCCAAGCACCTATTATGGTAGTGAGATAACATGTAAAGCGTGATCCACTTTGAGGTTCCCTACTTTTTTTGAATGGGTGGATTCATTTTCTTCCCGACAATAACTTGCGGGTTTCCCGCTCACTATATTCCGCAGTTTTATATTATTTACTTTGTCATTCCCTTTGCAACACCTCTAAATACTGTTCGGAGACACCATAAAGTATATATTCTGAGTCCCCGTAAAGTTCTAAAATAATTCTGGCCACGTCCGCCTGTCTGCGGAAAACAAACTACATGTCGTTCTGTTAAAGCGAGGAAGCGTTAATAAAACGACCTGTTCTATCAAAGCGAGGAAGGTAAAAAATTTCTTCTCAAAAGGGGTGGGTCAACCTCTGGAAACACCCATAATCATTAAGATAAAAACGCAATATCTAATGAAATATTTGAATTACCACACCCCCTTAAAAACAGAATTTATGTTCAACCAACTAGACTGATCGTTATACAATTTTGATATTATGGAACCAAATACTAAGCAATTATTATTGACAATGTTTTGGAAAAATTGTAAAAGGGGCGTGTCTCCGCCCACACAGCCCAACAACCATATCTCATGATTTATACAGGTATGACATATGATGTTGGGATAGATCGAAACACACCCTGTTGGAAAAGTAGGCGCCCACTTAAAAATCGCATTTCGGTCTAAGTAATGGACCGTTCGTTATAGAATGTTAACCAATGGTTGGGCAATAACTCTACTTATAGACTATGTTACGGAAAATTGAAAAGGGGCGAGAATCGCCGCCCACACAACCCAAAACTTAAAAAGACATTAATTAATAGAGATATGACGATGAAATTTGGAAAATATTATGTTGCCATGATTCAAAAAACATTCTGGAGAAAAAGCGAACGGAACTCCTCCCCTTAAATAAATCGCATATTCGGCTAAAGTAATGGACTGATCGTTATCAATTTTTTACAGAATAAACTAATGACTTTGCAATTATTCTCGACTTTGTCATAAAAAATTGAAAAGAGGGCGTGGCACCGCTCACAAAACACAGAACTTAAAAATATTGTATCTTATGATCTTATAATGGTATAACGCTGATATTTGCAACACATGGTGTTGGGATAGATCGAAACCTATACGTGGGCGCTCCCGCGCCCATGTAGAGGGAGCGTTGTACCACCCACTCACCCAATAACTTAAAAAGACAATAAGTCATGTTTTAATGGAGATCTGACGAGGATATTTGGAATATACAATTTTGGCATGGTTCGAAACACATTCTGGAGAAAAAGTGGGCGTTGCCATGCCCTCTTAAAAAATCGCATATTCGGCTAAAGTAATAAATGTTAATGACTGATCGTTATAAATTTTTTACAAGATAAACCCAATGGCTATGCAATTATTCTAGACTTTGTTATGAAAAATTGAAAAGTGGGCGTGGCACGGCTCACAAAACAATGAACCTTGAAAGTCCATATCTCATGAAATAATAGAGATATTTCAATGATATTTGTTACATATGATATTGGTATGGATCAAAACACATACTGGAGGAAAGAATGGCGTACCCATGCCCGCTTTTAAAAATCTCATTTATGGGCAAACTAAGAGAGCGTGTCACCACCCACTCACCCAAAAACTTAAAAAGACAATAAGTCATGTTTTAATGGAGATCTGACGAGGATATTTGGAATATACAATTTTGGCATGGTTCGAAACACATTCTGGAGAAAAAGTGGGCGTTGCCACGCCCTCTTAAAAAATCGCATATTCGGCTAAAGTAATAAATGTTAATGACTGATCGTTATAAATTTTTTACAAGATAAACCCAATGGCTATGCAATTATTCTAGACTTTGTTATGAAAATTGAAAAGTGGGCGTGGCACGGCTCACAAAACAATGAACCTTGAAAGTCCATATCTCATGAAATAATAGAGATATTTCAATGATATTTGTTACATATGATATTGGTATGGATCAAAACACATACTGGAGGAAAGAATGGCGTACCCATGCCCCCTTTTAAAAATCTCATTTATGGGCAAACTAATAGAGCGTGTCACCGCCCACTCAACCAAGAACTTAAAAAGCTCATGATCATATAGATTTATGACGATGATATTTGAAACATGTGAGGATGGATCGAAACAAATCCTGGAGGAAAATATTTTCCACGCCCCCCTTCAAAAATATATCATAATCCATGCTAGAGTGTAAATAAGCTGCGGCACGACCGAACTTGATTTGTCCACTTGTTTTACTTTTACAAAAAAAAACTGAATTTTTTTTTCAAAGGCTCTTTTTAGCTTCTTAAAGAAGGCCCACTCCGTTTATTTACAATCTAAAAAAAGCTCATGACGATAATCCACCATCGTGTATATTTCTGCTAGCTAGGGATATCGACTCTTGAGAATCTTCAGAATATTGTCAACGTAGCCGCAATGACTGTTTGAATAAAATCTTTTCTAAACAGTACTTCTTATTCAACTTTAATCCTCAGATACGCTTAAAGAAAAGCTTTTTGCTTATCTTCTACAATCATTAGGGACTATTTAATTCAGCATTTTTCTCTTCCTGCTGATAATGTATCCATGATTGCGTTGTGTCCTTTATGTAAAGTAGATAATAATGAACTTCCTCCCTACTCCACCCAAAGGTATAATTCCACTTCGCCGGTCGTTGCACGAATGTCGTTCACTTTTCTAAACGCCTTAAAGCTTTAGAATTCCCTTACCTTACATTAAATTCCATTTTAAAGCCTAAAAGTGTGCTTCATTTCATAACTTTTTCAAGTTTCTTCCTCTTGAAACGTAGGCATTTGTTGCAAATTAGTTTAATTGTAAAAGTTCTCGTTGTTGGTGTTAGCGTTGATGTTTTCTCAAGCAATGCCCTCAAGCATCGTTGAATGTTGCCTGCCTTTGAAGCTCAGGGGTAGCTTTTTTGTGTGTGTTTTGAAAACATACACCCATATATAATTTCAAGTATTTGCAACCGGGCACTTAAAGGAATTTTTAACCTCAACTATGGCTGACTAACTGCAGTGGCAACGAGAGAGAAACTTGTTTAACGAACCCATACAATCATGTGCTAGAATCATGCAAAATTGCAGGAGGGGGAGAGAAAAAGCAAGGAAATGAAGCTAGAAAACATGCAACAAATGTGTCCAAATGGCCACCCATTCGTCGCCCAACTAGGAAGTGCATGTTGCGAAATATGAATGCAAACAGAGACTGCGACCTCCTGAAAGTAGGCTACAAAAGGACACAGTTTTCAAACTGTGCAAATACAACGAATTCGCTCTGTCACATACATTTTGGGTAAGCCTTAAAGTATGCTTTATAATCGTCCATATTTTATTGCACATCCTAACCAAAACCTCCCCCCACCAAAAAAAAACCCATCTATGTATGCTTTAATTTCGCTTTTCTTTTATTTGTCTTTTCACTTAGCCCCTCCTCCCCCTCCTGAGCAATGAAAGAGTAAAACCTTTCCATTGTTTTCACTGTTATTAAATATTTAAATTCCTTAAAGTATGCTACAGAATAAGCAAAAAAGTTGCAGTCAGTTAATCCGACTTACGTATTGCCTCACCCATATATGGAATTTAAGTTTTCCTTCATTGCGTCCTCCATAGGCTGAAGAGTACAAATTTTATCGAAATCTCGTAAAGCGTCGATGGAGTGGAAGGTGATAAAAGGGGGAGTGGCATCGATTTTTTTTCTTACGCGCATACTAAGATGAAAGTTCAATATTGCACAAAACATAATTCCAGAAATTCATGGACTATAAAAAAAGTTATGTGGACTTTAATCTAACCTCGGATAGTACCGTGTGTGCGGATGGTCCAAGAAGGGGGGTGGTTAAGGCTCTAAATTTTCGCCTGCTAGTCGAATTTATATTCTATTTTCTAATTATTAAATTTAAGCAGAATCGTATAACTTGTATAAAATTATAATGCGAATACCAAAAGTGGGCCGAATGGTGCTATTTCCCTGGATGTACCAGAATGGGGCGTGTCATCCTCTCTAACCGTATGGCTTTCTACACACCGTTATAATAATATTAAGATGTTTTAAATTTAAGGGAATTTCACGCACTGGGTGACAACTGCACTTAAACAGTGTCATTTGTGTGGGAGGTACCAGCAGGGGCGTGGTTAGAAATCAAAATATTTTTCACTAAATTACCCTTGTAATTGTGGTCTTAAGAATTGAGTTTGGTTTAGATCGTAGGAGTAAATATATATTCCAATAATAATAAAGTAGACGGAATGGTGCATTTGTGACAACTACACTTAAACAGTGTCATTTGTGTGGGAGGTCTTCTGTTACCTCCCACACAATGGGCGTGGTTAGGAATCCAATAATTTTTACTAAGAATTGTTGTCTTCGAATCGATATTGGTTTAGAACGTATGAGTACCATTGAAGACATTCCAAGAATAATGAAGTAGGTACAATATAATGGGTCGTATCAACCCCTTTTTTGGTATGCAGGTAAAAAGCCGTAATAAAAACCTTACATTGTTCACAGTTTAAGCAAATTTGACTCACTAGGTGACAAGTTATGCGGGTTCTACGCTGCTCTAAAAAAAAGTAATTTGTGAGCTAGGTACCAGAAGGGGCGTGTCTAGAAATCCAATTATCTGTCACATAGTTAAGTTGATAACTCTAATCTTAAGTAATAATATTGGGTTGGATCGTATGAATAGGATTAAAGATATTTTAAGAATTCCAAAAGTTGGCGTAAAAGAACATTTGTGTCAGAGGTACAAGAAGAGGTACGGCGATATGACCATTTTTATCTCGCAACCAGTTTCGAAAAAAATATTACGACGTGCAAAATTAAAAAGCAATTTTTATGGTTTCCGCGAGTTGTCGTGCAAACCAGCCGCTCATGAAAGTCATGAAACGTATTGAATCAAAACATATGTAGGTTCTAAAATGACTCTTTTGATGCGTTACACTTTTTGTCCCAACCAAATGAAATATGAGCATAACCTCTTTTAAAAACAAATAAGTTCGGCCAGGCCGAGGTTTTATATTCTTAACCATTGTTTGCATTTTGGTATGGCATTGGCTGTATTGGGGGATATAGTTGTTGGTTCTGGGTCCACGTTTGTTGGGTACTAATTTTCGCTGACATTGGGTCAAGGACTCCAAATTGGCAAAACCGTATGTCTTCAAATGTTCTTTGCTGAAAGTGACCGGCGTTTGCAAATCGATTCGGAAATTTCTGGAATTTAGGCACATCCTTAAAGTAAGTATTAGCTATTTAGGTTAATGAGAAAGGAAGTACGTTTTTCCTTAGAATCCTTAGAATCTTTGATTTAATGTTATATGGGATCCTAAGAATCCTAGACTAAATTTTAAGTTCGGACTTAGGACAAAATTATTGTTCGTGGATACCGTTGGGTCCCCGAACATTAGGGACAGCTTATGGCAACAGACCCCTTTGACCCCGCCTATTTAGCCAAATCATAAAATTCATGACATATTTACGTTGTATAATTTATGACATATTTTAGGAAATTTTATTTGTTTTGATTACCCATACATGTGTCCATTGTTGAAGGGGACGGATGCTTAGGTAGCCAGACACTTTAATTCGGGCCCAAAATTAAGACAAATCCGTAATGTTCATATTTATATTAGTAAGTTAATTCTACTAATTCTGAGTACCCATATGTTCATGTTGTAATAGATATTTTTGGCGTCCTCAGGATTATAGACCTGTGGATTAAGGACTTATATTTAGTAGAATTATTTGTATAGGGTCAGAATATTTTATAAAAAAATTAAAAATTCTTTTCAGCTCGAAAAGTTTATAAATGCGTTTTATAATAGTATTATCGATTACTCTTATTTGTATACTCTCCATCATACCTTAGAGGGTATATTCACTTTGTCATTCCGTTTGCAACACTGAAGAAATGGTCGAAAAACCTAAAAAATATATAAATTCTGAATCGTCGTAAAAATCTAATATTCTGTTGAAAACAGTACAAAGTACACTGTTTAAGCTAGGTAACTTAAATTTCGCTAAGCTAAGCCTTGTTAGATTAAAGAGCTTTATATTGAAAATGGGCCAGATCGGTCCAGAGGTATGCATTTTTTGATATTTAGAACAAGAGAAAAAGCTCTTAAAAAGCTCTTTATGGCCAAACTACAGGAACGGTTGCTAGAAATATCTCCCCAAGTACTGCCGGCTATTGGATTGAGAATCATGTATCTACTTTTAAGCTTACACAGACAGCTGTAACATGTGCAGATGATCGAAAAGGCTGTCCAATGTAACCCCAAGAATTTAAGGGTAGCCATAACCGTCTGAATATCGGTTGTTAAATTTCGCTAAGCCAAGCCTTGTTAGATTGAAGAGCTTGATATTGAAAATGGGCCAGATCGGTCCAGAGGTATGCATTTTTTGATATTTAGAACAAGAGAAAAAGCTCTTAAAAAAGTAAATTTATGGCCAAACTACAGGAACGATTGCAAGAAATATCTTCCCAAGTACTGCCGGCTATTGAATTGAGAATCATGTATCTACTTATAAGCTTACACAGATAGCTGTAACATGTGCAGATGATCGAAAAGGCTGTCCAATGTAACCCCAAGAATTTAAGGGTAGCCATAACCGTCTGAATATCTGTTAAAGACACGATAGCAGTCAAAAAAAATTCGATAGGACTCTGAATTAGTTTGCACGACGGTGGCTTATGGTCAAGGGTCTTACGCTACCTGGGTAAATACCCATGTTTAGATCATTTGCTTAACAGATCGTAGTTTTTTTTGTGGACGAATAATGTTTTCAAAGGGTTTGTAATTTGACACGCACTTAATAGCTGAGAAAAGCTCATAGCTGTATGGGAATGTGGCCCAAACAACGGCTCGTGTAGTGAAAACGAGCAATCAAAATTAAATATGGATGTATGTGTACTAAAATTTAACTACTCGTTTTAATTAAGTACATTTCACAACACATTCAAAAATTAACATTTTTTATGTTTTAGCTTAGATTAGGGTCCTACTTATAATCCGAAGTTGCCCAAAAATGGGACCTTATTGTGAAAACAAAGGTACGTTGCATGTATAAGGACATATGACCACTTCAATCACTCAAATCCAAATATGTATTAATATTACAAAATTGGCTAAAACCAGGATCATGAACCATGTTGCCCAAAAACGGGTTAATTTAATTTACAGTGGAGGGAATAGAAGATTTTACTTGTTTAAGTTGTAAAGTACAAATCTTAACAAAATGATTTAGGTCATACGTTGGAGAAGTCCCTCAAGGTGATCTTTTTCCCCATTTAACCAATTTGGTCCATTTTAAAAACCTACCGATTTACAACTATAAGACAAATATCAGATAAGAAAAATACTGTGGACTGCCCTGATGTAATGGTATGTCCCTCAAAAGGTGAATTTTTTCCCCTATTTATTCTTTTTAGATACCAACCGACCATCTATAAGACATATATCAGGTATGATAAAATACTGTGGGCCGCCCTGATGTGATGGTAAGTGTATATGTGTATCATGCCAATAAGCACAGGTCCAAATTTGCTTCAGAACTTCTAACCATTTTTCAGTGGCGGGTTTTCACCTCGTAATTGTCGGCGACTTTGCAAGTAAAAGATTAATCTCTAAGCTATGTAAAAACTTCTATGCTCAATACATTAGCCGTTCGAAGACGGCAGAGAGTGCTAAAATTATGCAGCTCACTTATTTCGGAGAAGTTTCTCCTTAATGTTTCTTAATGGGATGTTGTGGAATATAAAAATTATAACTACGAGGGCGACCGCAAAACTAACTGGCCTGGCACATTTTCTGTTTTACTAGCAACTTTTTTTGTTTTTTTTAAAGCAATCTTGTATAAGACATCTGTCAAAAATTTCCGAAATATTTAATGATTGTTTCCTTTGTTACAGGTGATTGAAGTAAACAAGTTTTATAATTTTTGAAAAATGGAAAATAAAGAGTTTCGTGCGGTAATTAAACACTTTTATATGAAAGGTTATACGCCACAATTAATCAAAGAAGAATTGGATTCTGCTCATAGTGATAATGCACCATCGTACTCCACCGTGAAATCGTGGGTTCAGTTTGGAGTATTTTACATGATGAACTCCACATGAAAAGCTATCCGAAAACTATCCGCCACGTTTGTTGACTTTGCCCCAAAAAATCGTCCGTTGGACCAATTCCGAGGAGCTTTTAGCGATTTATCAGCGTAATCCAATAGAGTGCTTGCGCCGATTCATAACTGTTGATGAAACATGGATCCATCACTACATCCCAGAATGCAAAGAACAGTCAAAACAATGGATAGAAGCTGGTAAAAGTGGTCCCAAGAAGGCGAAAACTGTTAAGTCAGCAGGAAAAGTAATGGCCACATTATTTTGGGATGCAAGGGGTATAATATTTATTGATTATCTTGAGAAAGTAAAAACTATAAATAGTGAATATTATTGTGCATTATTGGATCGGTTGAGTGAAGAAATCAAGATAAAACGACCGCATTTGGAAAAAAAAGTCGTTTTTCATCAAGATAATGCTCCTTAAAACACTGTATTTTTAACTCAACAAAAACTGGCCGAATTACGATTTGAAATTGCTCCACATCCACCATATAGTCCAGATTTAGCTCCTTCTGATTATTTCTTGTTTCCAAATTTAAAAAAAAGGTTATTGCTGAAACTGAGGCATATTTTGAAGGTCTTGAAAAATCTTATTTTTCGGATGGAATTTAAAAACTTGAAAAACGTTTGATGAAGTGTATTGAGTTGGAAGGAGATTATGTTGAAAAATAAATAACGATAATTCCAAAAAAACGGTTCTTTTTATGTTAGGCCAGTTACTTTTGCGGTCGCCCTCGTATAAGAGATGTTGTGGAGTAGGAGACTGTAGTTTTTTTGTTTGAACTCAATCTTGCTTTAACAAACTGAAAGACACAGCAAGTTCGTCTTAGAATTTAAAGACTATCCAATAATTTATGTACTTCATAGGGTCTCCGATAAATATATCGATTCTGTTACAAACGAAATGACAAATTTAGTATACCATCCACCCTTCGGTAAAGGGTATGCAAAAAATGCAAACTGAAAACAAGTGACAGCACAGAAAACTTTGGATATTTCATACGAAATTTTAATGCGTCGTCGCTCTCACCGAATCCTGGCTGGCTGGTGGTATTTTTGTGAAAGAGGTTTTATGCAAACTACCCCATGCATAGCTTTTCTTCTGTCCAAAAACCCCACAAAAAAATATGCTGCAGTTATTTTGTGGAAAAGTTTTATTTCTGTTTGCACGCTTGTGAACATGGACTTTCATGATTGTACTCGTACCGACATACAATGTTCAAATTATGAATAAAACAAATATAAAAGTATAACAAAAATATTCGGTGCCAAGATACTTCGGAGTGAATGGGGTATGGGAAATTTGTCAACTTTAAGTTGGCAGAGAAGACTTAAAGAGCTCATAACACTGAAAAAATGAAAAACTTCTAGAAATAATTTCTGGCTTAAGTGGGGAGAATGAAATGTGAGCCTACAAAGTAGCAACGAATAATTTGATCAGTTTAATATGTTACCAATTAATTGTTTAATACATTAATCATTTCATTATTTCACCATTTAAAACATCTAGAAATAAGTGGGGAGAATGAAATGCGAGCCTACAAAGTAGCAACGAATAATTTGATCATTTAATTATTTCACCATTTAATCGTTTAATCCATTAATCATTTCATTATTTCACCATTTAAAAATACAATTGTTTAACTATTTAATTATTCGATATTTTTTATCATTAATCTGCACAGGTCACATTAATTAATTAGCATGATTTTTTGAACTAAACTTGTTTTGTTATAGATTATTGGCAATAAGAACTCTTTGAGTTCGGTTGTCATTATCGTGAACTTTTGCTAACTGGACTAAATGATTGTACTATTTTATGTCTTCGGTTGTCGGACCGAAATAATAAAGTTTTTTTCATTTAATTTTTAGATTTAACGATTTTAACATATTTATGTTATATATTATATATATATTATGTTATTTGAATTATAAGAAGTTTTTTTAAAACTTGGTTTTTACTTCTGAACTTATTAAAGTTTATATGCAGAAGTGGAATAATACTATGCATCACATTGGTAAAGGTCAAAAAGTTAAATTTTGGTTATAAAGTGTCAAAAAAATTTGAAGATAAAGCTGATTATGAAAAATAATTTAAGTGAAGTAAAGTAAAGTGGAATTTTAAACCTAAGTATTTACGGCTGCTTAAGGATAATGTGACACAAAATAGCTGAAACAAATTCTAGAAGTCTTGGCTCAAGCTGATAAAAAAAATTACTTTCCTATCGGTCTTTTTAAGTAGGCTATTTAAAAAAATGGGTGGAAAATTTTTTTTATTAGATCGCCCTTTTGTGTCGGTTTTGGTTTCATAACTTTTTCATAAAATTTTATTAAAAAATATTTTTATTTTAGACGATCTCTACTACAATGATAACAGTAGCAACAGTTTATCCAAAAAATTTACATTTTTAAAACATTTATAAAGTTACATTAAAAAGTGGACACGCCCCAACTAATATTAATTGAACAACATTCTTTCACTTTTTCGAAAACAGGACGAAAGGGACACTTAGAGTCTTAGAGATATGTTGTTAAAATGTTCGACGAAAAAAACACCATACGATTTCACTTAAGACATCTCATCACTAAAATTCGCTTAAACAAGGAATATTTACTACTTTTTAACTTTTGTTATGAACACAGAGAAAAAATTAGTTGGAACTCGATTGGAACTACAACAATACGGTAGCAAAAGAAGAATTTCGGTGTAATCACAAAATGTTTATACTTGTAATATAAGTAGATAGTCGGTTCGAAATACCACATGATCATAAATATGATCAATGATTATCGAACTGTACTCACAACCTATTGAACGGTCATAATGGAACGCGAAAAAGTACAAAGGTACCACAACTGGTGCACGCAGAAAAAAGTATGGTTGGGGTGACAATATTCGAAGAGGATCATACTATTGTTGGGTATATGGTTGTGACACAACAATATTATGATCCTCACAACAATAGTATGATTTACACATAACCATACTATGATCCCCACAACCATAGCATGATTCTCACTCGACCATACTATGATCTCCACAACCATACTATGATCCTCACAACAATAGTATGATTCACACTCAACCATACTATTATCTTTTCAACCTTATTATGATCCTCACAACCATAGTATAATTCTCATACAACCATAGTATGGTTGTATGAGAATCAAGTATACAACAATTGTTAAAACACTCTTGTGCGCTGGTGCGTTGTCTTAATGAAAAATTACTTTTTTGTGTTGTAAGCCAGGACGTTTTTTCTCGAATTTGTACATTTAATTGATCTAAAAGGTTGCAATAGTACTCTGAATTTATTGTTTTACCCTTTTGCAGATAGTCAATCAATAAAATACCTTTGAATTCCCAAAAAACCATTGCCATAACCTTACCAGCCGATTGAATTGTTTTTGCCTTCTTTGGGGCTCTTCCTCCAGCTTCAGTCCATTGTTTGGATTGTTCTTTTGTCTCTGGAGTATAGTGGTGGATCCATGTCTCATCAACAGTTATGAAACGACGCTTAAAATCCATTTTATTTCGCTGAAAACGATCCAAACAAGCTTGAGAAATGTTCATTCTTATGCGTTTTTGGTCGACTGTTAACAAGTCCGGCACCCATCTTGCAGAAAGCTTTTTTATTTGTAGTTCTTAATGCAAAATTAAATGGACTCGATCTTTTGAGATGCCCATGATATTAGCTATTTCACGCACTTTTATTCGTCGATCATTTAATGTCATATCATGCACTTTGGCTACAATTTCTGTTGTTGTTGCTGTTTTTGGACGTCCACTACGTGGTTCATCTTCAATGCTTGTACGACCACGTTTAAATTCAGCAACCCAATTTTTTACTGTTGCATATGAAGGAGCACTTTCACCTGACACATTCACCATATCATTATGAATTTCTTGTCCCGATAAACCTTTTTTATGTAAATATTTAATGACACCACGCATTTCTAATTTTTCCTTTGTAAAAAATCGCGGATGCGTCTTTTGTGAACACCTGTTTCTATATGAAGGAGTTGCCAGATCAAAACAAAATGTAACATGTGTTCATAGCTGAGATGGAAGTTTCCAAAACACTTAAGGCTAAGAAGTTTCCGAATCGCCCTCGTAGCCTTATGGGCCGGCACAGAATCCTGCTGGAAAGTCCATGGCTGGTTTTGGAACAGGGAATTGTTAAGAGGCTTCACAATAGCTTCCCAAACGGTTTCTTGGTAAACTTTGGCCGATGTTTTGACTCCTTGTTCGCAGAAATGCAGGTCAGTGACCAAATCGTAAGAGACACCCCACCAAACCATGACTGAAGCTGGGTGATGACCCTTTTCCACCCTTGGGATCAGCTCAGATGCTTCCTTAGATGACCGTGCATAGACTCTATCATTTTGCTTGTTCAATTTTTCCTGAACAGTAAACATTTTTTCATCGTTGAACAAAATTTTTCTGTGCAAGTTCTCAGCGTGCTTCACCAAAAGACGTTTGCATTTTTCAATCCTATTTTTTTTAAAGCTGCAGTCAATTAATGTCCGGTACGTCGTTTGAAAGCCCCAAGTCCCAAGTCTTTTTTCATGATTCGACTCATGGACTTTTGCGTGATATTCATCTCAAGGGTCATGATTTTCTGTTTTCGGAGCGGATTTCTGTGAATTCTTGATTTAACGTCTTTGATGGCATGCGGTGTTCGAACAGGCGGGCCGACCGGTGGCGGTCTTTTACATCTCCAGTCTCCTAAAACAGTTTTATGCATCGGTAGACGAACATGCGGCTAATTCCTAGTGGCCGGAGCGTTTTAAAAATATCGCTTTTTTTCATTTCACACTTGAAAAGCGCTATTACAGCGATACGGTTTTCATTATCTGACCTCTCTCTCCATGGTGAAAGTTAAAACAAATTGTCACTGACAAAATACAGTATTTTTTTGTATTTTGTCAGTGACAACCCCTGAAGAAGATTGACGAAGTCAATCGAAATATTGGGATAAATAGAATTAAACAACACATAGAACAACGAGTTTAAATAAATGACCTCAAGCCGAAAATAGTTTTATAAAATAACAACACTAAAGGTCAACTATTCACTTACAACAGTTAAAACAAATTTAAAAACCCGTTACAGACTAACGCTATTGAGGTTAGCTTTTAAAACCCATAGGACATTAACGGGGTATGATCAGTTCTACTATTGAAATTCGTGTGTTGAATGTTGTAACAGTATTTATGTCCCTACTAAGTACTAAAGTGCAGGCAGATTTTAAGTAAACGAGAACTAGTCGGTATTAGAGTATTTCAACGAACAAAGTAAACACAGTAAAAATCCCTCGAACTACCTTCCGATTGTTATTGTTTTTTAATGGACAACAACCATTCGCTGTATCGTGTGTATGTGTTGTTTTGTATATCAGAAAAACATACAAACACACATACATTTATGCTCTATAAAACCTGTTTTGTTATGTTCATAGTCGCAACGATACTGTATGATTGCCGTTATCATATTATTGCTGAAGTAAATTTTAAACAACAATACTTTTGTTGCACCAACCATGTATATATGGTTGCTACACCCATATTGTCATTTCTAAATTTGGCAATAATACTATTGTTACATTTCAACAATACTAATATTGTCGCAATCATACTGTTGTCAAAATAAAATTCAAAAAACAATACTATGGTTGCGACGAACATGCTTTTTTTGTAGAGAACATATTATTGTTGCGGTGACCATAGTGCAACCGTATCTTTTCTCTGCGTGTGATTGTGCAACCAATAGTTTTGCAAACAATCTGTTGTTGTTATCAGTTATTAGTGATGACCTTAACCAATATCGAGTTGTTTAATGAAATGTTCTTAAAAATAATACAATTTATTCGATTATTACTGACATTAAGCCAATCGATTGACCAATTTTTTCCAGTTAAAATAATCCTTCATCTTTTCCACCTTTTTCTTGTCATACCCCTTTCTGTGAGTACTTCAAGTAATTCAATTGTGCAAACAAACAGTTTTTTGCCTCTGACTAAAATTTACATTTTTTCGTTGAACAAGTGTGGCATGTGGATATTTAGATCAGAAAATTCTCTTCGATGTTCCAGATACTTGGTATAATGCAGCGATACTACAGTTCTAATAACTAAAAATTACAGAGCACCAGCTAACATTCGGTTGTACTAATGGAAGGCACGGTTGTGGCAACGAATTTGTTTGCAGTGTGTACGGTATAGCATTTTAGCATGGAAATTGCGATAATCATCTAAGTCTTTCAGTTCTAGAAGAACTCATTCGCCCCCGGAAAATTCCGAAATTTTGTTTTATTGTGTAATGTCAAACAACAGCGAACCTAACGGGGACTCGTTACTACAACGAATGTATTTGTTGTCACTAATTGGCTGTAAGAATCATAATCTTATTGTAGCTACCATCTTGAAGTAAGTCGAACTATGGAATGTTAGTGATTGCAACAGAAAGTATGTTTATCCAAGCGAATATTTGTCGTTCCTACCGATTCGCAAGAGATTTTTTCTTCGTATGTGGAATAAATCGCAAATAATCGAAATTGGAGGATATTTTATAGCGGCTGGCAACTTCAAGAAAGACGGAATGGGGAAAGCCATTCAGCCTAGGAAAAATTTAAAGTATCGATTACTTAAAGTGAAAAGTATCTATAAGGCGTTTATTAGTTTAGTCCTTACATATTTATCATGCCCTTGCCTCAAAAAAACTTAAGCACGGAAGAAAGAACATTTTTTCGAAACTCGCTTTTCAATAAAGTTCGATGGGAAATAGTTCAAAGCTCTTAGTCCCCAAATATTAAATATCAATATTTACAAAAATATAGCAAATTCAATTGTAAAGTAAGCTTGACCGCAAAAAAAAATCCTTTCCTCTAAAATTTACTCTTTGGCGCTTACATCTTTTTCGCCGTTAGGACCTGATATGGTTGAAGGCTAATGGTAAGCTTACTTACTAGGGGCTTTATTGTTGGGTTATGCTAGGTGTAAAAGTAGACCTTAATGTCGATTAGTCATTCTTTTTTAATGTTTGCACCCAAACATTTATATGTTTGCTGCAATGTTCCCAAATATTCTTATGTTTGTTGCAATGCTCCCATTCTATCATATGCTTGTGTACAAACATATCTATGTATGAGCTGGTGGAACCGTGAATGGTACTCGCTATCGCGCCTTGATAGCAGAATTTTTGCAACCTGAAATTAAAGCTCGTAATCTTGACGACATTTGGTTTCATCAGGACGGTGCCACTTGCCATACAGCTGCTCAAATAATGGGTCTATTGATGGGTTATTTTGAAGAGCATCTAATTTCACGTTTTGGACCAGTGAGTTGGCGCCTAGATCGTGTGATATCACACCTCTAAACTTTTTTCTTTGGGGCTACGTAAAGTTCAACGTCTATTCTGAAAAATCCTCTACGATTCAGATTCAAAATTGGGCATTCAGAATAGACACCCTGAGGCGTAGTTATGGCCAACATATTTAGGAAATTATATTCAGAAAATAAAAGACAAAGATGTCCTTACGAATGAACAGTAAAGATTCGACATTTTCTTTGGGGCTACGTAAAGTTCAAATTCTATTCTGAAAACCCAGCTACGATTTAGATTCAAAATTGGACATTCAGAATGGACACCTTGAGGCTTAGTTGTGGCCAACATTTGTAGGAAATTATATTCAGAAAATAAAAGACATAAGATGTTCTTTCGAATGAACAGTAAAGATTCCACATTTTTGTTTTTTTCTTTATTTTGAAAATAATAGCTCTAGATTGATCACCCGTTACTAAACATAAGGCCGATTAATAATTATATCACAAACATGGCGATTATCAAAAAAAGTATGGCCGTAAGTAAATGGCTCACGGAAGTCCGGTCTTCAAAAATATCGTGGAAGCTTTAACGAGCCTTGCACCACTTGAGCAAATTACAAATCGTATTCCGAAAAGGGATAATTCCCTACCCCAAACAGAATCCATGCGGAAAGGTTTGGTCAAATGGTTCTCCCTATGAAACATACCGGGCATCCACTGTTACTCCGACGGATAAAAGTTGGATATAAATGATTGAGCTGGGTTCAATATAAGGAACCCTTGTAGGAAAAAATATTTTAACTTGCATTTTTGTTTTTTTCTTTATTTTGAAAATAATAGCTCTAGATTGATCACCCGTTACTAAACATAAGGCCGATTAATAATTATATCACAAACATGGCGATTATCAAAAAAAGTATGGCCGTAATTAAATGGCTCACGGAAGTCCGGTCTTCAAAAATATCGTGGAAGCTTTAACGAGCCTTGCACCACTTGAGCAAATTACAAATCGTATTCCGAAAAGGGATAATTCCCTACCCCAAACAGAATCCATGCGGAAAGGTTTGGTCAAATGGTTCTCCCTATGAAACATACCGGGCATCCACTGTTACTCCGACGGATAAAAGTTGGATATAAATGATTGAGCTGGGTTCAATATAAGGAACCCTTGTAGGAAAAAATATTTTAACTTGCCGTACCACAAAGTTGTATTCCAATCAAAGACTCAGACCAAAGGGGAATGTAGAAAAAAGCTCAAGTCAAATAACAAATTCGACAATGAAACGATATTCACAGACAGCCAAGAGATCAAGGCACTGCCCTCAAAGAAAATCATGTGACAAACGCTTCCAGAGTGTAAAAAATATACAAGGAAAAAAGCTGACAAAGCGGACACAGAAGGGCAGCTAAATAGGCAGAAGACATCAACAACGCCATTTATTTTCCAGCAATTGAAGATGGTCGATCACAAAACGCTATGGAACGGCACAGCGGGCGGTAAAATCAGCAAAACGCTTTGGGGAGACCCTGATGATTGTAAAAGGTATTAAAGTATTTTCAGAAGTGTGGTTTTCAAGAATATACAAAACGCATATAATTTAATGTTATGGCCACGAATTTAGCTTTATAAAAAAGATAAGGGTTTGCCATTATATGTATGTTTAAAAATGATTTCTGACCAGTGGCAGTCGCGGCTAGCTCAAATGAATTCCAGCCGACTGGCCCAATTTTAGACCACTTATTACAGCATTTGTGTCGTAAGTCAGCAATAACCCGCCGAATATTCATACACTTCCAAGGCGTCAATCGTGTGGGGCATTTCTGCGTAGTCAAGCGACTTTCCATAACCCCACAAAAAATAGTCCAGAGGTGTTAAATCGCACGGTCTTGGAGGCCACGACGCGAGATAATGCGCTCACCAAAAGATTCTTTCAATAAATCGATTGTTTCGTTAGCTGTATGGCATATAGCGCCGTCTTGTTGGAAACAAAGGTCGTTCACATCAACATCCTCCAATTCAGCACGCAAAAGTCGTTAATCATGGCTCTTTAGCGTTCCCCATTGACTGTAACATTATGGCCGGCTTAATTTTTGAAGAAATATGGACCAATGATTCCCTGTGACCATAGAGCACACCAAACAGTGACTTTTGGAGGATGTAACGATGGCTCAATAATGGCTAGTGGATTTTCATTACTCCAAACGCGACAATTTACGTTATTAACGTACCCAATCAACCAAAAGTGAGCTTCATCGCTGAACAAAATTTTCTTGTAAAAATCAGGATCGGTGGCCACCTCGTTTTGGGCCCATTCACCACGATTTGCAAAAGTTGTTCCGGAATAAGTCTACGAGTATTCATTATAAAATGGCAAACCAAACTGAGCAAAAATCAAGTGACAGCTGTCAAAAAGACCAACTACGATAAAAGCGTGGCGAGATTGAAAACCACACGTGTACTAAAACCCCCTTTAATACCAAAACCTTATAAAGCAGGACTAAAACCCCCTTTAATACCAAAACCTTATAAAGCAGGATGATAGGCGTTTTTACCGGCTACGCATCAACCAAGGCATATCTGTTCCCAATTTAAAGAATGGGATGAAAATTGTGCCAATGCTTGGAATTCAAGACTACAACATGCATATTTCGGTCAGTAAGACAAACCTACACACAAAGAACAGATTTGTTTATCCTTTTTTTATTTATTTATATATTTAGCTTTTTTATTAACTGTTTGAAAGTAAAGATAAATTAATTATGGAGCTCGAGGTCAGTTTTAATAATAAATTATTTAAATTAAATTATTTAAATTGTTGCAACAGGCGGTTCTGACAACCAATACACTGAACTACATTCGAATTTATATGACCGAATACTAAGTTGTCTGTGCCATAATATTGTCTTATCAATACTTTTATGATAATTTCAACAGAATTTCAATCATGATAATTAACATTTGGTGATTAGAACTGAAAGTCCTTTCAAACCTTCAAACAAGCAGGATCCCTCAATTTCAAACCAATTAAGGCTCCATGCAGTAGTGCGCAATCTTCTTACTCGTTTTTATTATTGAATTCACGAGTTTACATTTCGTTAATTTCGTTTTAAATATTGCATTATTTCTCGGTGCTCTCCATAAATCTAAGTGTGAAAAAAGTAATTTGGCATTTCTACGGCAAAAAATAATTTCAGCTCGCTTATGTTCACATTTCGATTGCAGCAATTTCCAATGAATGCCATAAAATATGTTACAATTACAGCTACCGCTGCAACCAATATGTTCGCAGAGGGCACAGGAGCGTGGGGAGTGTAGCATAGCTTGAGGATTAAATTGAATTTTCTTCGTTGTTTCCTTTTCTACCTGATGGAAATAAATAAAAAAAATCATAAAATATGTAAAAAGAACGAAAGGTGAAAGTAAAAGCAATAAATTCTGGCGTATAAGCAGCAGCAACATATTGAACTTGCACAAAATCAAAGTATACTTTAAGGCGGGATAGCATAGTGTATGTGTATAAGTGTGTTTGGGTGCGAGAGAGTGTGTGTGCTTTGGTAAGTTAAATACACGCACCGGTGGTGGTGCCGGTAAACAAGAGTTTCCGCTAACAAAGTAAACGTTTGGGAAAATGAGATTTATAATAACATTTTAAAGCAGCCTTTTAGGTACCACCGACTCTGCGAATATGTAGATATTTCAAAGCATACTTTTAGGTAACTTTTAGTTCTCGTGTGTGTTAGTCCTTGTGTGTGTACGTGTGCACTTTCCACAGCTTTTCTTTGAGAACCCAAATGCATTTGGGACAATTTTTTGTTGAAAATGCATGGTTATTTGTTTAAAACAACTGTTGCATACATAGTTCGAGGTTGTTCTGGTTGAGTTGGCATTCTGGCAAAAATTAAAAGCCTAGCATAGTTTATGGCGTTTTTTTCTTTTCTCTGTAATAGTGAACATGGCTTTCATTACGTTCTTGCCGTTTTTATGAAACCATGTCGAACATATTGTTCAACCAACCAAATATTTGTTGGCATACTTTTATTTGCGCTTTTTTCTGTTTGGGGTTTTAAGCAACACGTTTTTTTCCTGGTCGTTCTTTTTCTGTTTGTTCCATTCATTTGTTTGCCACAGCCTCATCATTTGCAATTAGCTGTTGGTGTTGCGCTGTGTTGCCTACTTTCGGGCTTGTAGATGTAATGCAATTTTCTAGGGGTAGCTGGTGGCGATAGTGGTCCCTGTTTGCTGGGCCAAAAACGAAATCATAAATTTATTTTACCATATTTATTGGTTTCTTTATGAATTGGCCAGACGGTCGGTGTGCTAATGTATCGCACATAAATCAATGATAAAAACGAGAGGAATAATAAACGACTCACAAAAAGGAAAACAAGAAAGGAAAAACTAAGGTGCACAGCAGAGCCTACAAGTAGGCAACAGATTATATTGGGAGTATAGCAGAGCATACAAGTAGGCAACAAATTATTAAGCAGAGCCTTCAAGTAGGCAACAGATTATTAATGGTACGTGAAATGATTTTATTTTGTCCGACCTTTTTGGTCTACTTAAGAAATGCTTTAAATATTTATTTAACAGAAACAACTTGACCAGTTTTTTTTTGTTATAACTAAATTTGTTGCATACTTTTGGGGGATAAATTGAAAATACCATATACCACCTATAACGCACTTTGATACACGGTATTATCACTTAGTGCTAATGGGCGTAACACCTTAAAAAATGAGGCCATGCGGTAATTCTGCCAATTGGTTTAAATTAACTATGTAATTCCATTAAGAGATGTCCGTTCGTCTGTTCATGTAGCATTGTAATCAAAATACAGGTCGCAAGTATGAACCGACTGAAATTGATCGATGAAACTTGGTCACCCTATTGAAATCATGAAAAGGTCTATCCCGATGTCAGTACCTGCAGCTCTGGAAGTCTCTCCTGATATAAGGTTCTGGCTCTCAAGAACCCCCAAATTTAAGCTGATTGTGCCCAAATTTGCTGTTGTATGTTTTGAGTGACTTAAAAGTAACTCTGATAAAATTGAAACACATCGGTCCATAGTTCCTTAGCCCCAACTTTATATTTTAGAGCCTCCATACAAGGTCCTTGTCGATTTCGAAACCACATATAACATTTGATCTTGCTCAAATTTTGGATATTGCGTAGTAAGAAGCCTATTACTAAGCCTGGTAAAATTGGACCATAACATTATAATGGGGAGGTAATAATTAAATGGGCATGGTCGAGAAAGTAGTCGCTAAGGCGACAACTTTAAATTTTTCAAAACGACTGTAAAAATGTCTTCGTTTACGAGTACAAGACCTGAAGAACTTTATGCATCATGAACCGTTTTATATCAGAGCTTGAAGTTTATACAAAAAAGTTATTCTTGAATATTTTTTTTTTCTAAAAACCTAAAACTTTTTGGACAAGGTGTTTATGGGGCATATTGTAAATAGTTTTCTGTAAACAAAACCTTTTTTTCTGTTTTGGTACAATTATTTAATGATTTAATGATTTAATGATTTAATGATTTAATGAGTTAATGGTTTAATGATTTAATGATTTAATGATTTAATGATTTAATGATTTAATGATTTAATGATTTAATGATTTAATGATTTAATGATTTAATGATTTAATGATTTAATGATTTAATGATTTAATGATTTAATGATTTAATGATTTAATGATTTAATGATTTAATGATTTAATGATTTAGTGATTTAGTGATTTAATGATTTAATGATTTAATTCAAATAATTAAATGATTTAAATGATGATTTTAAATGTTGGCCGCAACTACGCTTCCGAGTGTCCATTCTTGGGATCCAATTTTGGATGACTTGTTCGAGCATTTCGACCGGTATGGCTTTAATGACCTGCGTATTGTTGACTTCTAACACGTGAATTGAGCTGCTTTGTCAGCATAGACTTTGGACTTTACGTAACCCCAAAGAAAAATGTCTAAAGGTGTGATATCACTCGATCTAGGCGGCCAACTCACCTGTCCAAAACGTGAAATTAGCTGCATTTCGGAATGACCTCTCAATAAATCCATTGTTTGAGCAGCTGTATGGCAAGTGGCACCGTCCTGTTGAAACCAAATGTCGTCATGATTACGGACTTCAATTTTAGGAAGCAAAAAGTCCGATATCATGGCGCAATAGTGAGCACCATTCACGGTTCCGTGCCGGCTTTCTTCATTTATAAAAAAAATAAGGTCCGATGATTTCATCAGCCTATAAATCGCACCAAACCGTGGTTTTCTTTGTGTATAATGGCACCTCTTGAACCTCTTCTTGTTGCTCTTCAGCCCAAATGCGGCAATTTTGTTTATTGACTTTGCCGTTGAGCCAGAAATGGACCATATCACAGCGGATCTTCCCGTTTCTCACCGAACGCTCATTTCCATAATACAGTTCCCAACATTTGAAGGTTATTATTTTCAAAAAATAAATGTCATAAAATGTCCTTTCAAATTACCAATAAAGATTCCACACTTGATTTGAATTGTTATACTTTTTTCTGTATTGAAAAAATACCTCTATATAGATCACCCTTTACTTAAGATTTCAAGAAGCGTCGAACAGAACGCTACTAGCGACCAATCTCCAACATTGGAAATTGGACCAAATTGCACCAATTTTTCTTCGTCTTTAAGGTCCATCTAAATTGTGAGTCCTGCTGCTATGGAACTCACTAATTAACATTAGTGGTGCCTTAGCAAAGAATAGCACAGGCCAATGGGTAATAAATTTAGAGGTATTGTTATTAAATAAAAAAATTCAAAAATTTAAATCAAGTTTGGAATTTTAATTGTTCATTCGAAGATTTTATGCCATTTATTTTTTTTTAATTTAATTTCCAACCAATGTTGGCTGCAATTACGCCTCAGGGTGTCCATTCTGAGGGTCCATTCGAGCATTTGACCGGAATGGTGTTATTAACACTGTGGTTTTTGCGGTGTAAGTCTTTCCATGATGGAATGGTAAGCAATACTAAAAATAAAAAAATATATAGTTTAGCACAACTCACGCGTAATCTGAGAAAAAACCCTTTTCAAAAAAATGCCTTTACATTGATCACCCTATATGTACTTACTTTACGGGGTCTCCGATCATGAAAACTTAAAAAAACAAATTTAGTATACACTCCCTATCTTGGAGAAGGATATAAAGGCTATACACTCTAAAATCTTAAAGCGAATTTTCGGAGGGTTCTTGAATTGCATTAGCTGGAAAAATAAGTATTATTAGTAGTATTAAGGGAATATTATATTTCGGTAGCATTTGCCAAACATTGTTTTGATTGGATGTAAACATTCTCAATTTCTCTCTTTTTCTCTAACTCTCCCTCTAAACTCTCCATGTGTTAACTCACCTCAGGGAAAATGTAAGAAAATCTTTAAACACCGCAACCTTTAGTATTGCCTACTTTAAGGCTTTCCTTTTGTGAAAGCATTCACTGGCTTCTCTCTTTTGTTATTAATAAAATATGATGTCTACTTTAAGGCTTGGCCATGCAAACGATATCGTAGCATACTTTCTACTGCTTTGTTTTAACTTAACCTAGTGCACAAAGGTGATGTCTACTCGCCGCATCGCAAGAGGAGCTTTCTCCTACCGAACTTTTTTTGCATTTTCACATGGCACTTTAGTGTGCTGCTCTTGCTGCTTTCGTATCCTTCGACATTATGCTTCGAGTTCCTAGATAAGTTTAACTATTAGTTACACATTGCTTGTTCCGAAGAATACGAAAGTGTAGACAAAACAAAAACTTAGCTCATTAATTTACCGCTTTAATCCTTAACGTATACCTTAAGTTTTTCATATGCAATTGTTTGCCGCATACACACACACACATAACATCAGCGCCACACAATAGAACGTCACAGCCAAGCGCCCGACGGCTTGTGCTTCCAACCAACACCCACCCACCTCCTGCCTTCAAAAGGAAGGCTCATAATTTTGCAGCACGAAACGCTAAGACTTAACAAATAAATTGGGTCAAACCAAACTTGAACCATAAAGGCAACGATTTCTAAAGAAGGAGAAGCGATGACTCCACACCACTTAAGCAACCCCCTTGCCATACTGCCCCACTGTGGCCAACACCACCCATAATGTGAACGTGAATTGCTCATTACTTGGCCAGGCGTAACCGCGAATGCTAGTTCGCATGGTGGTGGGGGCTGGCGGGCGGTCGGTATGGCAAAGCGCATTTGACTTTGACTCGGTGTTTGAAATACTCAGCGGCGTGTATATAAACTGATTTTGGCTTTTAGCCTAATTGCATACCAAACACAATTTCCGATAGTTCTTTTCAAAAAGTGACTTACGATACCAGAAGCCTTTTATAATGCCAGGAGCTACAAGCACTGGAAATAAACGCGGGTGGAAGGATAAGTTGGAAACATCATATGTGGCGGGCGAAACATTTTAAAGATTTGCGAAACGAAACTAGAGGATATTTGCCGCAACGTTATTATAAGCTATCATGGCCTAATTCATGGAACTTTATAGGGAAGCGCTTCAATACAAAAAACAGCTAGACCTGGCTTTCCTGCGGATACCCTTCGAGGTAAGCTAAAGGAGCTTCATTCGCCCTTGTACGAGGGTCGCTATATATATTTCTGGCCTATATATATTTTTAGGCAACACTAAGTGTTGCCTGGCGCCATCTGACATTTCCATTGGAAATTTTGACATTTTTTAGCATAAACAAACTCAGAACGTTTTGACGTACGACAATCATTTGTGTTGTTTACAGTGACTTGACAAATCAATTTGGCAAAAAAAAATGGAATTAACTCGTGAACATTTTCGTGAGATCATTTTTCACAACTTTGCACGTGGATTATTACGACGAGAGCGCAACGATGGACTTAAATCTTTGTATGGCGATAAAGCACCATCCTATAGCACTGTGAAAAGCAGGTTTAATGAATTCAATCGTGGCCGACGCTCGCTCAAAGACGAAGGTTAGGGTCATCCAAAAACGGCCGTTGTGCCAGAGAACATTGATGCCATGTGTGAACTGATAACGTAAGATCGTCATGTGACATACCGTGAGATAGAGGCATCCTTAGAAATTTCTTCTATCAGCATACATTCGATATTGCATAAACACCTGGCCGTTATAAAGGTTTGTTCTCGTTGGATCCCGCATAATTTGACAATCGTTACAAAAAGCCTCGTGTCGATTGGTGCAAAGAAAAATACGCGGTGCTTCAAAGGACGTTTAAAAGATCGTCACAGATGAGGAATCATGGATTTATGCGTATGATCCCGAGACAAAACAGCAATCGACCATGTGGATCTTCGAAGACGAGCCAAATCCAACGAAAGTTGTTCGTGGAGGAAGAACTTCGAAGCAAATGGTCACATGTTTCTTCGGCAAAACTGGTCATGTGGCGACTGTTTCGCTTGAGCAACGTAGGAGGTAAATTTTGAGTGGTACGTCACAATTTTTTTGCCTGAAGTCTTCGGAGAAATTCGAAAAACGAACAAGAGAAGACGAATCATTGTGCAACATGATAATGCCAGCTCTCACACATCGGTTCAAACCAGCGCCTTTTTGACCGGCCAAAATGTCGAGATGATGAGTCATCTGACGTACAGCCCTGACTTGGCACCCAATGACTTCTTTTTATTCCCGCACATCAACAAAAAAATGCGTGGTCAACGATGCTTGAAGCGTTCAAAACCCATGTTTTGGAGGTTTCTCAATCGGAGTAGAAAAAGTGCTTCGACAATTAGTTTGAGCGCATGCAAAAGTGTATAAATCATGCTGGAAAATACTTTGAAAAACAATAAAACCATTTAAAGATGATACATATTCGCATTTTCATTGTTATGCCACAAATGTATATAGCAGCCCTCATATTTGTAGATTAGATACACTCCATATACGGCAATTTTGCTTGGGTACATTGCTGTTTACTTATATCAAAACGGGCCTCATCAGTCATAAGCAAGCTGTTGTCATCTTTGGCCATTTCAATAATTTGTAGGCAAAATTCCATTTGAATAGGCAAATCTAGAGGTTTAAACTTGTTTGTAATTTGGACTTTGTACGGAAACAAGTTTAAGTCATTATGAACTGCAATTTGCGCCAGTAAGTTTCGAGTCGAACCGCTTGGATTTGCCTAAGTTGGCGATGCTACAGCCGCGGTGGGGTCTTGAACCCGAACATAGGGATCTCGATGGTACGGTCTTCGTGCAATGCTTCCAGATTCGGCAAACATGTTTACCAGCCTCATATTGGTCCATCCAATTAGCCAAATTCCGCTGCGCTATCCAAATCCACTTTTCGGTATTCATTTTAATAAATCTAAATACTAACCTTCCAAACAAAATAAAGCATAAACCGATTGGCCACAAAAAAAGTTACTAGGTTTTGTAGCACGATTCGTGCGCCAACTGTATTAAAACAATAAATTTAAAGGGGTTTTAATTATGAAAAAAAATTTATTTAACACCGTGCGTATGACTAATATTAATTTAGGCCTTGATTTAAATTTAACCAATAACTCCGAAATCAGTAAGGTAACAAATACAATTTAAATTGATAGCAGAAGAGAACATTTCATGCTTTGTACAAGTTTCTAAACTCCACAATGCAATCTTGACCGAAATCTTATAAAATATAATTTATATCAGTACTCGTATTTCCAAGAAGTAAAGGAAACGAGGAAGATTAAAATGTAGTTTTTCTTAACTTATAATTGGTTCCAACTTATAATCCTTTATTAAAAACATAATGCATGGCACGGCAAAACATTAGGCAAAGCCAATTATATCCTGCTCACAACACATGTTGTAAAAGAGAATCTCTAGATGGCTCTTAATGTGAGGTCTCTGTAGGGGTGCTGAAGGTAAATTGTATTTTTGTGGGCAATTGTTTGAAGAAAACTTAAAAAGTGAGATTTACAACAGTAGTTCTTATACGTTTAGAGAGCACTTGGTCTTAAAGAATTCAGTTAACCTTTCAACAATTGCTGCAAAGCTTTCTAATGATGGTCGTTACGGACCTGAAATCGCGACAAAGGCATTGTGCAACCACGAAAATTAATATCACTTTGACATTTTGTCAAAAACTTGTCTTCTATTAAAATGTAGATGCAAGATGTCTCTAGCCGTTTAATCCCTGTCCAACTTAATAGAAGTCCTTTAAAAAATGTCGTTGTAAATTCTGTAGCATCTGTGCCTTTCTTTCATTAATTGTATGATTAATATTAATTCAAAATTTGCTTCAATGCTTATGACATAACTCTCGAACCAAAACGGTAACTTATACAATATAAATAGCTGTCGAGAGGTAACATTTTAAGCTTAACAAATAAGTAAGGTTAGAAATACAATTCAAATGGATAGCGGCAGAGAACATGTCATGCTTTTTACTAGTTTCTAAACTCCACAATCCAACCTTGACCGAAATCTTATAAAATATAAGTTATATCAGTATTTTCCAGAAGTAAAGGAAAGAAGGAAGATCAAAATGTAGTTTTCCTTAACTTTTAATTGATTTGGCTTTATAATCCTGTAATAAACACATTATAGAAGTTGTTTACAAATTGTACTTTAAATTTTGCAGCATCTGTGCACTTGTTTCTTCAATTTTATTATTGGTCACCGAGCGTATGATTAATATTAATTCAAATTTGTATTATATATGATTAGTAATAGAATTTAAATAAGTGTCAAATGAGAATTGAATGTGCTATATATTCCTTGTGCCGGACATCCAATCAATAGATTAAATCTTGGTCTATTGAGTGCTTTAAATAATCCTTTAAAACCAAGGCTAAATAAATTAAACTTTTGATTATAATATAATGCACGTGAGTAATATTAAATTAAAAGTAGACCCCATGTTTCAGGGATAACATTAAACCTACAAAGTCTTCAAATACTATTTAAATTGAAGCAAAAAGCGAACAATTCATATCATTTACTCTAGTAAATGATATGATTACATAGGATCGGCACGAAAATAGCAGATTTTTTAAATATATAATATCAAAAAATCAGAATTAAAAATTTTATTTATTGACCATAACTCATTTGGCATTATAATAGTTAGGGACACTCTAAATATCAAACCTAATTTCGAATTTTGTAGCATCTGTGCATTTAATTAATGATTTTACGGTTTATTTGTTCTGGGCGTATGATTAATATTAATTTGAAGATATATTCCCTATTTCCGCTTTAACTAAAAAACCATAATAGCTATTAATGAAATTTAAATTGCTATGAATAAACGAAGCATTAGACTGTTGAGTGATTCAACAACTACCTACACCAACCTCGCTTTTAACCTAAAGAAATAATAGCACTTGAAAAAAATTTTTTTTAAATGCCCGAAGAAGTGAAAAGAATGAAGGCGAAGAAAAGAAAAACAAATCACGCCTTTGCTTAGTGAAATATTCGAGTTTATACTCTATTGACATCAAAACATACTTGAAATGATGCATGTATACTTTACAAGTGTATTATACAGACTGGTTGTGGTTGTTGTTGCTGCTGCTGGTGTGGTGAAAGCAATTGTTGGTGTTGCACAATCAACAACAATTTCTACAAGTTTAACCAACAATATGGCAACTGAAAAGAAAAGCAGCTACAACAAAAAACTGGCAGCAGATAAATACTTAAAAACATGCAACTACGAGTATATAAGCGGTACATTATATGCCTTCACACGTATGTACTTGTACATATGTATATACGAGTATGTAGCTAAATATAGACTTGCATGAAGGTACATAACGTTAAGGGGGTACTTAAGCCACACCAACCAACTGGCTACAAACAAACAAAACTACAGAAAACACTTACACACAGCCGGAGAGTGAGGTCAATAGCCTAAAAGTATGCTGTCGTTTTTTTCCTTTTTTGTGCCATACTGACAATTTGCCCTCTTGTTACACAGTGGGTTTGCGTTATTGCTCTGCACTTTCTTCAAGTGGCAAATTGTGTCTGAGCTGTAGTGGTGGGCCCCGCAGACTCTATTGAGTATTCTCGTTTTGTTGTTGTTGTTGTTAGTACTTTTATTTAAAACCCCCTTAAACCCCCATGGCCAAAGAACACACACTAGAGAACTCAACTCAATGTTATGCATTGTATTTTTTCGTACGTTTTTTTTCTATTTTTTGGGGAATTAATGTCATCATCAGTCATTGTTTGTGCTTTATTTTCATTTCATGCTGTCTACGTGTAGGCGCCATTCAACAGATGACCAGGATCTGGATTTAATCTCCAATGTGAGTGGGTCCCATAAGAGGGATCGCTTTATATTTCGCATATGGAATTTCAAGAGGAAGGTAAGTGTTGCACACTCACACACACACCCAGAGGTTAAGGGAACTTGTGATTTATGGTTTTTTTGTATTTTCTTTGATGCAGAAAAAGTCTTCACACATTTTGGATAAGTTTTGGCAACATCAGGATACCTCATATGCCAAATTGAATAATGGAAATCAGGCGGAAAGGTAAGTCACCTTTTTAGTTTCATTTCGAAAAAAAATTCTTAATTTAAAAAAAAGAGCTCAACTACAAAGAAATCTTTGCTCCGCTTTAAATTTTGTATCGGACTAGGTTCTTATAAGCATATATTTTTTGTTTATGATTTCTTAAACCCTTCGTCACAGAACTTGTAGGTAGTGTGCACAACTATCACACAAGCAACCCAAGTGTGAAACGCGCCTGATTTTTAGTGATAGTTCGAGTGGTAGTTATGTCGAATTTTTATACAGAAGTACACTTTCGTTTTTGTAAGCGGTATATGTACGGTTGCCTTATAATAAAATTGATTTTATGGGCTTCGAAAAAACAGGAAGCCCAAAAAATCGGAAGATTATTGGATTTCTTTATTAATGTTCGTCCATTTTGCTGAAATGAACCTCTGTCGAAAATCTTGTCAAGATTACGAACACAAAGAATAGGGTTGGCCATTTAAAGTTAAAAATTTGAATCGGCCGCAAAAAAAGTGCTGATAGTTTTTTTAAATTTCTGGTTTTATTGAAAAGGTTGATCTTTGTCATTTAATATTGGAACACCATCCGATGCGTTTTCGCTTAGCAAAATGGACTGAAGATTTTTTGGCAGGAGATGAAGAATTTTACCGAAAAATCGTGTTTTTAGATGAAGCTCATTTTTATCTCGGTGGCTATGTCAATACAAGTGACTACTGAGAAGCCAAAGCTAACAACAAAGAGTCACAGTTTGCTGTGGATTTTGTGCTATCGGCATCATTGGGCCATTTTCATCTGTTACTGTCAACGGTGAGCATTGCCGTGCCAAGCTAAACGGTTTTTTGTTTCCAAAAATTAAAGAAAAGGACATTGACGTCATTTGGTTTTAGCATGTCACACAGCCAACGCAACTATCAATATTTTACGGACTATCAATATTTTATGGACTGTTTTTAAAAATCGAGTTATCAGCCGAAATTGTGATGTCAATTGGACGGATCTCTTTGGATCATTTTCTGAGGAAAGCCATTAAGGACAAATGTTACGCAAAGCATCCAGAGACAATTGAAGTATTGAAACATGAAATTGAAGTTGCTATTGAAGAAATTGGACCCGAATGACAAAGTTCAACCTCTCCAGTAAAACCAGAAATATAAAAAAAATATCAGTACTTTCTTTTACAGACGACTTAAATTTTGAAATATAAAGCAGCTCACCCTGTATGTCTCTCTCTAGAATCAGCATAATACCCGCAAGCCATGCCTTTCATAAGCTCTAGACAGAAGCGCAAAATTTACAAAACAGCATTGTGGTGTGGGTATAACATAGTCACCAAGCCCCTACTTTTGTTTTTTTTACTTAAAAAATCCACCAAAACTCCTTAACTAAACTTTTCTAAGTAAATTTTAAATAAGCCTAGCATAAAACTTGTACACACATTCAGTTAGCTGGGATGATTATATTCGAAGAGCACCACGCTGTGGTTCAGAACTAAGCAATTTACCCTAGTACCCTCCGACCACTATTCCGAAAATTTTTAAACCGCTGCCATTTCGCCCCCTTGCATTTTCGGGAACGCTTGTAGAAGGACATATTTTTATGAAAGGAGCCAAGGAATACGCTAGTGAAATTTGTCCAGTCTTGAATGAATCACCCTGTATGCACCATATTATGATTCCACACTACCATACTATGATTCCGCACGGTATCATTAAGTGTTCATTACTTGTTACTGTTTTACACTCTCATTTGGGAACTACGAGATATGGGTTCGACATTCAAATACCGCACCTCAACAAACCTTAATCCCATCTATTCCCATTGTGCTTTGAAAATAAGTATCGGACTTAATGGCCCCATGGCCGAGGCAAGATGTTCTACAAAACCACATCGCCAAACTGCATTTGCTATCGCCCTTCAAATTGTGCGTTGAAAAGGAATATCGGACTAAGTGGCTCCCTGGTCAAGACTAAATGTCCTTCAGAGCCGCGCCGCCATATTACATTTGCCTGTTAGTTGGAAGACCGGGTGCTTAATCTTTGATCCTTTTCTCTTCAGAAAATTTCGGAGTTTATGCATGGCTAGTTGAAAGCAGTGGACACAAAGTGTGTCTCTGATGACTCCGAAGTTTATTGCGATCCTGTTTTTTTCTTTTGAGTACACTGAAGACATCATACTCGTAATTTTGAAGTTACACCGCTTGTCTCTAAAAATTATGACATCTTTATGGTCTCTCCTGGCCGCGACTAGATGTCCTTTAGAGCCGCGCCGCCATATTACATTTGCGTGTAAGTTGGAAGACTGGGTGCTAAATCGTTGATCCTCTTCATCCAAGGCTCTGCATCTTTAGGGAATTTTAGAGTTAATGCTTGGCAAGCACAAACTAATTATTTTTTTGTAAGAAAACATTGTACACAAATTGGGTCCCTGATGACTCTGAAGTATATTGCGGTCTTGTACCAATCCTGGCCACAACTGAGAAGTGCACTTGGTATCGCCTCGAAACCCTGGGAGTACACTGAAGACATCTTATTTTGTAAGAAACACCACTTGTCTTTAAGAATGATGGAACTTTTATGGTCTCCCCTGGCCGCGACTAGATGTCCTTTAGAGCAGCGCCGCCATATTACATTTGCGTGTAAGTTGGAAGACCGGGTGCTAAGCCGTTGATGCTACTCATCCAGATTCCGCATCTTCAGAGTACTTCGGAGTTCATGCATGGCAAGCACAAACCAATTCATTTTTTGTGGGAGAACAGTGTACAAAAATTGGGTCTCTGATAACTCCGAAGTATATTGCGGTCTTTGATTAAACCTGGGTTGCTACAACTAAGAAGCGCGCCAGGTTTCGCCTCGAAACCCAGGGAGTACACTGAAGACATCTAATTTTTGAAGTAACACTACTCGTCTCTAGAATTAATGTCATTTTTATGGTCTTTTTTGATAACCGCCAGCGTAAGAATGTGTGGTTGTCTTTTACAAACTCTACGAAAAACCACTTGTTGATCCTACGACAGCCGGTTCTATGCACCGGAATGAGCCAAAGCAGCAATTCTTCAGCCAAGGGCTGTCACTCCAGTACATTGTTCCGCTACAACAATAAAAACCACTTATTACGTAAAATATTTGGGATACTAGGAGGTATTCGAACGACCGCAGTCCTTTTCTACCATACTTGGGCATTTTTAAGCATTTGTCTGTAAAGTAAATGAGTTCGATTTGACCTGTAGAGAATTTGTCTTCGAATGCCATGAGTTTAATGTGGACCTGGAATCAACCTGCATCACAACTGCTTGGAGGTGGATCCACTATTTTCTCGGAAACCTCTTATCGCAATTTCAACCTAATTCTACAAGTCCCAGGAACTGATGACATTCTTATTTCTCCTGAAGCACAGAACCTTGAACCAGCTCTGCAACTGATCGCTGGGGCATAAACGGTACTGGCGCATCAGGTGTCGAGCGCTCGATGCCTTTTTTCTGTAAGCTTGTTGAATTCAACAGACGAGAAATTATGCTGAGCAAAAATGCCTAGAGAGACTCTCATAGTAGAAGGTCGCTTGACCACTCAAACAAAAGCAATAAGCCTGCATCGCTGCAGCTTGGGGAAGGTCCCACTATTTCCTCGGAAACCTATCATCGTTATTTCAACGTAACTCCACGTGTCTCTGGAAATAAAGACATTCTTATCTCTCCTGATGTACAGGCCCTTCAACCTGTTCTAAAATGGATCACTTTAGTCCAACTGGTACTGGCGGGTCAGTTAAAGCGCTCGATGCATTTTTCCAGTCCGCTTGGTTAACTCAACAGGCAAGAAGTTCTGGTAAGAGAAAATGCCTGGTGAGACTCTTAGAGTGAGAGACTCTTAGTTGACCACTCCAACAAAGAGAATTATATGCCTTCACATCAAACCTTAAAATATCTGAAACCCCAGAGAATACTCGTAATGAAGGGTTTGCAGTGCAGTGCAATCACGGAAATCATTTTTTTTAACTTTTGCCATTTAGATGGCTTCCAATTTCTTTTTTATCCTTATAACTACTCGTAGTTGGCTTCCGATTTCTGTTTTATCCTTATAACTAGTTACTGTGTTCTTCTTCTTCTGGCTAATACCTATAGAGTTGCAACTATATTTGTCCTTAATATCGGACTTACAGAACGAAAGATTCCACCATTTCGGCCATTGGTTGTATAGTAGGTAGTTTACACAAGAAACCCTGGTTTAAATTTCGTTAAGAATATCAGGCGAGTAAGAGGCTCTATGCCATGTAAAAGTTTCTTCAAAAATTATTGGACTACATTTGCCGTTCGGAGCGGGTCCAAGCCTGATTTTAATAGCCTGATTTTCGGGTCTTTTAAAGGTTCTTATGGAGTTGCATTTTGTTACTCTCTGGGAATTGGGATTGGTTTTATTGTTGTAAAGTCTTTCAAAGTCATTCAGTAGGTTGACTTAAACCTAAGGTTAATTAATATCTGGTTATCAACCTAGAGATATTTTTTTCAAATAAAAAAATACAAAAATTCAAATCAAGTGTGGAGTCTTTATTGTTCATTCTATAGGACATTTAAATTATATTTTTTTTAATATTGGCCGCAACTACGCCTCATTATGTCTATTCTGAGGGTCCAATTTTGAATGACTCATTCGAGCATTTCAACCGGTATGGCGTTAATGTTGGCAATCAAAATCTGAATCGTAGCTGGTTTGTCAGTATAGGCTTTGGACTTTACATGGCCCCAAAGAAAAAAAGGGTGTGATATTACATTATCTAGGCGGCCAACGTGAAACTAGCTGTTTTTCGAAATGACCTCTCAATAGATCCATTGTTTGAGCAGCTCTTTGGCAATTAGCACCGTCCTGTTCAAACCAAATGTCATCAAGATTACGGGCTTCAATTTCGGGTAGCAAAAAATACGATATCATGGCGCGATAGCTAGCACCATTCACGGTTACATTGCGGCCATCATCATTTTTGAAGAAATATCAACCGATAATTTAACAAGCCTATAAACCGCACCAAACCCTGGGTTTCTCTGGGTATACTGGCACGTCTAAAACCTCTTCTGGTTGCTCTTCTGCCCAAATACGAAAAAGAAAAAAAAAGGTTAAACACAACTTACGCGTAATCTGTAAACAAAACCCCTATTGAAAAAATACCTCCAGATTGATCACCCGATAGTTATCTTCTTGGTTCCTTTATATAAGTATAAATTTGTATTTCTCATTTTGCATTTTTTTCTCTTTCTCTCTGTGTTTCACTCTCTCTTTCAGCTTCTCCGACATTCAACTGCAAAACTTGGATGTCAGCAATCTCCTGGTCTCGACCGGCCACACTAAAGAATCTTCAGTTAACTACATACCCAGTCGAGTGCCCAGCTCTAGGGCCAGCTCCTCGCTAGACCTGGAATGGGAACACGAATACAGTCAAATGAGACACTATCAACAGCATCTGATCAAACAGCGTACACAACTGCTGCAAAACTATCAAAAAATCCAAATGATGGATAGCGAAGCCAAAACATGTGACGAAACATCCGCGGACGAATCGTGGCAGTATATGAACCAGGAGGAGGATCAATTAAATTCCATGGCTTCCATGTCATCGGTGGCGGAATTGCCAACGGAGTCAATGCCGCTGGGCGGCCAGAGAAGCAAAGAACGTACGGCAGAGCGAAGAACTCTGCTGCGTTCAAATTCACGTTTGCACCGGATGGGTTCAATAACACGAAACAGTTCGCATAATTCCTGGTCGCACATCTCAACGCCCGAATCCCTCGAATGGGATGTCGATGAGGAACAACAACAGCAACTGCATATGGAAGACGATGGCCTGGATCATGAGACCCTCAAGTTACTGCATCAAATAGAACAATTGAAAAATCGCGTCCTCTACGAAACGGGTGAGGGTCTATACGACCTGATGGATGTTCATGGTGAGGGCGTGACAACGACCGCTAACTATGGCCTGAGTAATAGGACAACTAGTACAAACTGCTATCAATTGGGTGATAGTGATGGCGAAAATGGCAATTATAGTTGATTTGTAGACTAGTGTAGGTAAATATTTGTATGCTTGATTTTAGAAAAGAACGACCTATAAGGTCAATACGTACTCTATAAATCCTTTTTTAAGGGTTAAGACAGAGAGAGCGAGATGAGAAGATAAGGTAAGAAAGGTAATAAACGATAAATGTGGTTAGGAAAATGTCCCAAAAACAACAAAAACTCAAAACATAAACAAGTGCCTCGTTTTAAAACACGATGAACAGACCGATTATAGGAATTATCCACTGCATATTAACTTAAGCAGCAGGGGCGTGAAGGCGTGAGAGGTTCTAAACCTCCGTGTTTATTCTAATTTCAAAAGTAAAATAAATACTCTGTTTTGGTCTAATTGAGGGAGATGCTATCTCTCTTGGTAGGAGAAAAAGAGAGAGAAAAACATAAGAACTGTAGACATAAAATAGAGAGGTGTAATATTTGTTGCTCTCACTGTCAATTGTGTGTCTATCGTGCTTCAGCAAAAACAAAAGTGAGAATAAAGAGAAATCTTATGGCTGCATTATCGATGGCGTCACCAGGGCTGCCAATTTTCATTTTGACGATTTTTAAGCTAGCAATTGACCAAATAATGATTAACGACATTACAATTTAAATTCTTAGGAAATGACGATTTTAAAAATTCATTCCGTGACTTTTCGAATAAAACACAGTTTTTTTGGAAAAAAAATATTTTTCAACATAAACTCCTTTTAATTCAATACACTTAGTCCAACGTTTCTCCTTCCAATAAATAGGATTTTTCGAGGTCCATAAATAGGCATTTGTTTGATCAATAACACAGTACAACAGCCAATCTGGGGGTGAGAAATTCCAAGTCAGGGTGATGGTAAATTTTGCCAAAAAAAAATTTTTTTTTTTTTTTAAACATATAAATCCCAAACGTAAAAACGTGTAGAGTCTTATAACTTTCACGTAAAGTCACATAACCTATAAACAAAATGCGACATAGATCATAGAAATCGATTAACGCGTTCTGCTTTTATTCAAAATTAAGTAACTTCACTTAATTGTAAATAAAAGCAGAACGCGTTAATCGATTTCTCTCACCCCCCAGACAATAACCATAAAAATGTTCCACAGTGTAATTTTATCGTTAGAACTGAATCTCTTTCCACCGATCCATTTCTTAGGTTTCGAAATAGGAACTGGTCACTGGGGGCTAAATCCGGTTCTTGCAAAATTGTCCGTGAAAATGCACACGTGTGCACCCATGCATTATCTTGATAAAAAAGAACTCTTTTCTTGGCCATATGATCGTTTATTTCAAATCCTCGTTAAATAGGTCCAATAAATTGGCATAATATTCCCCGTTTATTGTTTTTCCCTTTTGAAGGTAATCGATGTGGATTATCCCACGTGCATCCCAAAAAAACAGTTGCCATCACCTTTTTGGCCGACAAAGTTACCTTGGCCTTCTTCGGAGCTGGTTCACCCGGAGAAAACCCTTTGTTTAGACTGATGCTTGGTCTCCGAAGTGTTGTAATGGATTAATATTTCAGCCACAGTTACAAAACACCGCAAAAACTCATTCGAAGTGCGGTTAAACCACTCCAAACAATCCTTTGAAGTTGTTACGCGATTACGTTTATGGTCAATTGAGAGCAAACGCGGCACCCATCTTGCAGACAGCTTTCTTAAACCCAACTGATTATGTAAAATCGACACCACATTGACATATGAAATGCGTGTGGCATCAACAATCTCACACGCTTTTACTCTTCGATCGGCCAACACCATATCATGGATATTTTCGACACTTCCGGATGTATTGACTTTAAATGGCCTACCCGAACGTTCAGTGTCATTTGTACGAGTGCGGCCACAACAAAAAGTCAGTTAACCATTTTTTTACCATTGAAATCGGTGGTGCAGAGTCCTCATAGTATTTTTCTTTGGTTTGATTGACGGTTTTTTTCCCGCAATGTTTAATGAGCACTCAAAATTAACTTTTTTCCACTTTTAACAAAATCCACGAGGTTGCATGTTTTGAACAGCTGTGAAACACAAACTAAATGACGGAACTCTCTACTAACAGATGGTACTTGATGCGTGCAGTGTTGCTTTCATATCACTAATTAAAACTAGAATTATTGATATGCCCTCGTATATTAAGTTAATTAAAGGGAAGCCATGTATACATTTGGAAATGTTTATCATGACAAACCTTAGGGTTTGAAAACTTTAGAATTTAAGTTCTCGGCACGTTTTTGCAATAATTTATTAATACAACAATATGTAGGCCAAGATTTACATTCCAGCCAGATCAAGAAAAGGAAAAAATATTTCTTTGGTTTCTTTATAAAAATGTTTTTTTATTGAAATAAACAATATGCACAGACCAACATCGTTAACATTTCTATTTTTCCTCTTACTCAAATTCAAAATGATGTCTTAATAAGTACAGGGTGTGCGCAAGGAAGGTATACTACTTGGTTTTAATTTTGACAGTTGATATTTGGCGGTAGTGAAGTAGAGACGTGGAAAATTTATTACGGAAAATATTCGATAAATCGTTAAACATTTTTTCAAAATTAATTATCGATTTATGTGACGATAAGAAAGTTACGTGAAATTTTTGGGAGAATTAACGTGCCCTATTTATCGAGCATAAAGTGATTTCGATGAAAGAGAGTCTGTAGCTAATAGACCCAAGCATGGACCACAACCTACTGCAAGATCGGCTAAAAACATTACTGCTGCTCAAGAGAGTGTTCAAAACAATCCACCAATTCAACGCCGTGCTGACTTTAATGAAAAATGTGCTCTGATGGGCTCGCATTTGGGAGGCTAACAGAGGCGGACATTTATCTGATATTGTATTCCATACATAATTGCCCATATTAAATAAAACATTTATCAATATAAGATCAATTCTCTTTTATTAAATCAAAAATTATGAACAAAAAAAAGTAGTATACCTTCCCGAGTAGTATACCTCACCCTGTACTTATATCTCAAGAAAATGAGAAGGCCAGATCGGCATAATGACCACAGACTAGTTATTGATAAGTCGTCTTTCAACTGGCCAAAACATGTCTAAGAAGTAGAGTAGTGTATATAAATTCTTTGCTGACTGAATTCCCTGTTTGAGAAACAAGAAATACTGTGATCATATAGCTTTCGATAGTATTCACTCGTAAATAGAGGTCACTTCTAATATAAAAAATGTCTAACTTGTGTGTGACAATTTTACGACGATTTATATTTTTAAAAATGATTTTGACGATTTTTTCTTTAAAAGACGAAGATTTTATATTGATTTTGTTTGGCAGCCTTGGGTGTCACTCTCATTTCCTATAAGATTTAAATGCTCTCTTTTACAAGGCATTTTGCAAATTTGAATTCTTTTGATAAAACTTAAACTGAACTATCTTCAATTTAAAAATATATGTCTTGTGATCAAATTTTTGGAAAATAAACGCCATCTTAATTTTTCGGGTTCGAAAATATAAAAGCACTCTTTCTACAAGATATTTTGCATATTGGAATTATTTTGATAAATCTGATAAAACTGGACTATCATAAATTTTGGAAATATATTTTTTGTGACCAAAGTTTTGGATAAAAAACGAAATAAACCCAATCTTAAATTTTCCGTTTCAAAAAATTTCCAAAAGTTTTGAGACTACGACGCCTTCAATTATCATGATGACTGACAACACTCGGTCTCGGCGATGAGCCATAAACTCAAACATCAGGAAGTGAGAACGCTTTTAAATCTCATTGCCAATTATTTCTTTGTCACGGCGCACAGTGGTGCAGGATCGATGTACATTGCTCAAAATTCTATAACTTTTGAATTAGTCAATATTTTTGTGTTCTGTAAAGAAGGCAATTGTAGCCAATGACTTAGGGATTATTTTGAGTTGTTCACATTTAAAATTCGGCTATTGGTTATATATTAGAAATTAGCCTGAAGTTGAAAAAAAATATAAACGAAAGAAAATTTACTCTTTTTTAAATCCCAAAACATGCAAAGTAGATATTTCGCGATCTAAAGAAAAGTAAGTTTTTTGTTTTAATTTTTTTTAATTATTATTTAATTATTAATTATTAAATTATTGTTCATAAATGTTTTTTTTCTTATTGCCGATTTTCACTTTTTCAGGTTATAAAAATTAAAAAAGTGAGATTTAAAGAAAAAAATATAAACGAAAAAAAATTTACTTTTTTTTTAAATCCCAAAACATGCAAAGTAGATAAGTCGCGATCTAAAGAAAAGTATTTTTTTTTGTTTTGATTTTATTTTTTTTTAACATATTTGCAAGTAATTATTGTTCATAAATGTTTTTTTTCCTTATTGCCGATTTTCACTTTTCAGGTTATAAAAATTAAAAGAGTGAGATTTAAAGAAAAAAATATAAACGAAAAAAAAAAAAAACTTTTTTTTAAATCCCAAAACATGCAAAGTAGATATTTCGCGATCTAAAGAAAAGTAAGTTTTTTGTTTTGATTTTATTTTTTTAACATATTTGCAAGTAATTATTGTTCATAAATGTTTTTTTTTGTTATTGCCGATTTTCACTTTTTCAGGTTATGAAAATTAAAAAAGTGAGATTTAAAGAAAAAAATATAAACGAAAAAAAATTTACTTTTTTTAAATCACAAAACATGAAAAGTAGGTGCTTAACGACTTTAAGAAAAGGAAGTTTTTTGTTTTGTTTTTATTTTTTTTACATATTTGCAATTAATTGTTCATAAATGTTTTTTTTTCTTATTGCCGATTTTCACTTCTTTCAGGTTATAAAAATAAAGAAGCGAGATTTAAAGAAAAGTAATTTTTTTGTTCATAATTTTTTTTTTCGTATTACCGATTTTCACTTCTTTCAGGTTATAAAAATTGAAAAAGTGAGATTTAATTTTTTTACTTTGTCGACCTGTATAAAAACAATAGCACTATTTTTAATTATCAAGTGTGGTTTCTTATCTTTAATGTGGCGTTAAAATTTTGTTTGTACCAAATAAACTTAGGTAGACTGCTACCTAAGTTTATTTGGTGCAAACTATTTTCAAAAAATTGATGTTGAAAAAAATATGTTTTGGATCAATATAACTTTTTTTCTTTAAAACCTTTTAAAGAATGCAGTACCATTTTGAACAGGTGAAAAGGTTATCCATTTTTTTGGGTGTTACTTACTACTTGCAAATAGTGCTTAAAAAAAACTAAAAACGAAAAAAAATGTTACTCTTCCTTTAAAATCCGCAAATACGACAAGCAGTCGACTTCCTTCTAATTTCTAAAATATAAGTATACCCAATAGCCCGATATTAAATGTTAATAGCTCAAATAATGCTTGAGCGCATGGCAACAATTTCCGTTTCTATAGAAAAAAATATTTATTAGATCAAAAGTTATAGAATTTGGCCGATGAAAATCGATCCTCGACTACTGTGCAGCGAAAAATTACTGTCGAACTGGACAATCGTAGTATTAGCCGTGTTCTATTAGTAACTCGCTTAGGTGGTAGTTCAAGCGATAACTTTTCACCTTTCTACAAGAATATAAAAATGATTTTGTTTACGGAAAACTATACTAGTCTACAAATTATGATTTTTTTTGGTCCAGGGTTCCAAATATTTTTATCCTCCAGATTTTGGCCTTCAAAACACGAAAATGCATTTTAAAAAAATTTTCCCCTGATTTTTTTTATGAGATGTCTTAGTTTTTTGGACCACAACTCCCAAACGCTTCATCAAGAGTGGTCTCATATGAGAGGAAATTCGCTTTCTACAATATTTTCATACAAGGCATTAACAACAGTTTAATAGTTTTGACGTAAGAGGCATTTTAAATTTAAAAAACTTAATTTGTTGTGCAAAAATCATGATTTTAAATTGATAAAAATATATATAAACAATAATATAAAAATAAATTAAGCATAAATTTAAGACTTTCTGAAGCCATGGTATGTTGAAATTGGATGAGAAATGATAAAGCTATACGTTGTTTACCGTTTAGAGGACCACTACAAACGGTTATGGTCCAAAATGCTGAGATATCTCATAAAAAATCGTAAAAAATTCCAAAAATTCTATCTTGAAAACTAATCAGAGGAAATTTTTTTAAAATTCATTTTCGTGTTTAGGAGACCGGAAACTACAGGAAAAAAATATTTAGAACACTGCGACAAAATGGCTGTAAACATATGCTATAGACAATTTGAGTTTAAAAGCCGTTTGTTTTAAATAATTACACAAAATCTTGGGAGGAAAATTATTCAAATATAACCTTTAGCGAGTTTAAGCGAGTACGGTTATAAATCGCTTATAGTATTTAACTATTTTTCTCAAAATTACAAATCAAACTGTTTGTAATGCACAAATCCACACAGTTCTTGTATACAAAGAATTTTCAAAAAATTGCAAGTAATGCTTTGAAGTTTTCGTAGTGGCGACCACTTGCTCGTTTAGTTAGCGAATACCAATAGAATATGCCTAATATTTTCAATCCAAAGCTCAATTTATTCCAAATCAATAAAATATAAAAAAAAACAATAAATGACTAATTTAAAAAAATAATGAATTTCCCGGGAATCCGGGATGAATTTCCTGTGAAACCGAGAAAGAAAAATGGGGGGACTCCGAGATTTCCCGAATGGGTGTTCCCGAGAGAGAAACTCAAGTTACTACACTATTTCCAATTGTTTCTTTATTTCATTCTGTATATTCTAATTCAATTTGTTTTTCTTAATTTTAGTCTAAGCTTTCTTAATTTCAGTTAAATTTCTTAATTTAAAATTGTATTTTCTCAATTTTATCTTTTCTTATATCAGTTGCCTTTATCAATTTGATGTTGTTTCTTCTCAATTTGAATTTGCAATTCTGCACAAAAATCTGTTAAGTCTTCCTCAAAAGATTGAATTTGCCACCACTTCTAAAAGTTCCTTAAGCCTTCTTACCAAACTATAAAAAAATTAAAGTTCACGTACCTTCACGCCTCTGTTTGAAATTTTGCGTCCAAGTGATTTTTTTTATAAATTTAAGTTTAGTTTTTGTCTTAAGACACAATTGCCAGTTTTTTGATATTCTTATACGTTTTGGGTTCAACCCTAAAACGTTTGTTACGAATTTATTTGCTATTATATGTAACCGTATTTATTTTCATTTGTCAGTCTCTTTCGTACGTTCCCACGCGTTAAGGATCAAATTCCTGAACATTTTGTCCACATTTCCCCCCACCACCCTAGTCAAACCACTCGAATAGTACATTTACACATATCTATCCGTAACGAAAACAAATAAAACAAAAAATACACACAACTTCCCCCCGGTAAAACTCAAAACCAAAGGTATTGTTAAGTACTCGAATTGAGATGGAGTTTTGAAATTTTTAACTAAAAAATCCGAATCCAGAATATTTAAATATCGCATCTAAGAGAGGTTATGTTATGAACAGTGTAATTATATTGTAAAAATCGACAAAACAAAATAAAAAAAAATAGACAACAACAACAAAAACAAAACAAAATGATATTAAAACTCAAAATGTTTATATATATAGAAACGATTTATTGGGAAAATAAAGAATAATGATCAAAAATACCGACTTATGAACTGGAAGTATTTCGAAGGCATTTGTTTTATATTGTGGCGACATCTAACGGTGAGTATTCAAACTTATTGTCGAAGCTCCGTCTAGCCATAGCTAACCTCACTAGCGTTGAGATCTACGGTGATCAGGGATCAGACTAAAGCAATAACGCGACATCTCCCGGTAAGTAATTGTAATTATTATGTAAGCGACATCTAGCAGTAGCTAGCCTTACCAAGTAGTGTTGGATTTGAAAAACATGTGGTCATCTAGCTGCTGCCATCTAGCGGTAGCCAGCCTTGCCAAGTAGTATTAAATTTGAGTAAGAGGTGGTCAGTCTTGCCAGATCATTTTTGATTCCCAAAATTGCCATTCAATTCACCTCAAAAGAAAAATATAACTAAATGAAGTGCTATAAAAAGCGCTACCACGCCGCCTTAAAAACATTACATTTATACCTAAAGTAATGGATCATTATAAAAATGTAATATGTATAATGAAATCAATGAAAACTATTTCAGACTATGCCATGGTAAAACTTGACAAGGCGGCGTTGCACCGTCCACACAACCCAGAACTTAAAAAGACTAGATCTCAATAAATTGACAATATCTCATTATCCTAAGTAATGGACCGATCATTATAAAATTTTAACATAATGAAATCAATGATTAGCAGGCTACTGCGAGTACGAGGGTTGCTATATATATTTCTGGCCTAGGCAACACTAAGTGTTGTCTGGTGCCATCTGACATTTCCATTGGGAAGTTTGATATTTGTTAGCATAACCGTACTCAGAACCTTTTGACGTACGACCATCATTTGTGTTGTTTACAGTGACTTGAAAAAATCAATTTGGCAAAAAATGGAATTAACTCGTGAACATTTTCGTGCAATCATTTTTCACAACTTTCGACGTGGATTATCGCGACAAGAGTGCATCGATGAACTTAAATCTGTGTATGGCAATGAAGCACCATCCTATAGCAATGTGAAAAACAGGTTTAATGCAGGGTACGAAAATTAACCTTTACAAACTGTTCATTTCGGTTTTGTTACGATCACTTGTGAACCAAAACCACTAACGATTGAATTGTTTCACACACAAAATAATTTTTTCTTTTTGTTTAGTTAATGATCGCGATGTGAAACCCATACACAAAACAATAACAAGAGAGCTCGAGAACATAACACGAAACCCAATGAAACGGTTTCAATGGTTCGCTCTCATGTGTATGTTTGTACACCTACATACATGTATGTAGTAGATAGATGCAGTGTTTATAATTTCTCGTGTGGTTTAAAAGTTAAACTTTAAATGTTTGTTTGTTAAATTTTATTTTGAAGCAAATAAAAATAAAATCAATGGTATGATTGCAAGGTTTGCTAATTTGTTTCATAGATATTTTTAGGAATAATTCTTGAAATGAGTGATAATTAATGGAATAATTTGTTTTAGAATCAACGCCCTAGTCTTGTTCTCGTAGCAGTTCTCGTAGCAATCGGTTATAACCCACAGCTTTCATACATACACACAAAACTAGTGAACGATTGGTTAGTGATCGACAGTGCCAAAAAACCAAATGATGAAAAGTTTAGTTTGTTGTCATGATCACTAACCAATACACAAAACGTTTTAACTCAACGTAAGGAGCGCTATGTGTTTCGAATCGTGTATTGTTCGGCAGAGGCGAAATGTTTCGTGTATCGTTTGTTGTCATGATACAAAACCATGAAAACTAAATGAATTGGTTTCGCTCGAACAGCGAACGGTTCCCGTAGCAATCGGTTAATTTTCGTTCTTTGGTTTAATGAATTCAATCGTGGCCGGCGCACGCTCAAAGACGTAGGTCATGAAGGTCGTCGAAAAACGGCCGTTGTGCTAGAGAACATTGATGCCGTGCGTGAACTGATAATGCAAGATCGTCATGTGACATACCGTGAGATAAATGCAACCTTGGGCATTTCTTCCACCAGCATACATTCGATATTGCATGAACGCCTGGCCGTAAAAAAGGTTTGTTCTCGTTGGATCCCGCACAATTTGACAATCGCTCAAAAAAAAGGATCGTGTCGATTGGTGCAAAGAAATTTTAAAAAAATACGATCGCGGTGCTTCAAAAGACGTTTATAAGATCGTCACAGGTGACGAATCATGGATCTATGCGTATGAGCCCGAAACAAAACAGCAATTGACGGTGTGGGTCTTCGAAGGAGAGCCAAATCCAACGATAGTTGTTCGTGCAAGAAGCACTTCGATGCAAATAATCGCCTGTTTCTTCGGCAAAACTGGTCATGTGGCGACTCTTCCGCTTGAGCAACGTAGGATGGTCAATTTTCGTGTCGATTGGTGCAAAGAATTTTAAAAAAATACGATCGCGGTGCTTCAAAAGACGTTTTTAAGATCGTCACAGGTGACGAATCATGGATATATGCGTATGAGCCCGAAACAAAACAGCAATCGACCGTGTGGGTCTTCGAAGAGGAGCCAAATCCAACGAAAGTTGTTCGTGGAAGAAGCACTTCGAAGCAAATGGTTGCCTGTTTCATCGGCAAAACTGGTCATGTGGCGACTGTTCCGCTTGAACAACGTAGGACAGTCAATTCTGAGTGGTACACCACAATTTGTTTGCCTGAAGTCTTCGGAGAAGTTCGAAAAACGAACAAGAGAAGACGAATCATTGTGCACCATGACAATGCGAGCTCGCACACATAGGCTCAAACCAGCGCCTTTTTGACCGGCCAAAACGTCGAATTGATGGGTCATCCGATGTACAGCCCTGACATGGCACCCAATGAATTCTTCTTATACCCTAGCATCAAGAAAAAGTGGGTGGTCAACGATTTCCGTCGCCAGAAGCTGTTGAAGCGTTCAAAAACCATGTGAAGGTGTCTCTATCGGAGTGGAAAAAGTGCTTCGACAATTGGTTTGAGCGCATGCAAAAGTGTATAAATCATGCTGGAGATGATAAATATTCTTATATTCATTATTAGGCCAGAAATATATATAGCAGCCCTCGTAATCTTACCATGTTCGTCTGCCTGTCTGTGGAAACCAAACTATTGCTCACACTACTGAAGCGTGGTGGCTGAAATTCTCCAGAAAGATTTGTTGATGGAATGGTATTGAAAATCGGCCAGACTGGTCAATAGGTTAAAAATTTCCTCACACATGGACTAAGTAAACCCTCTATAAAAACCAACATCCCTAAACTTAAAAACACAATATCTAATGAACTTTAAGAGATATCTTGGTCCTTTTTAAAAAATCCCATTCAAACCCAAAGTAATAGACCGATCGTCATAAAATGTTAACACAACAAAATCAATGATTAGGAATTAAAAATAGACTATTTTATAATAAAATAAGAAAAGGGGTCGTGGCAGAGCCCACACAACCCTGAAATTAAATAGACAATATCTCATGAACTAATAGAGACATGACGATGATATTTGGAACATGTGATATTGGCATGAATCGAAAAATATCCTACTTCCATTTTTGCCAAAGTAACCGATTGTTATAAATCTTTACCAGAATAAAATCAAATATATGCATTTTAATATAGATTATATTGGGCGTGACCCCGCCCATACAACCCTGAACTTCGAAAGGCTATATCTCGAGATATAAGTTGGTATTTAAGATGTTGGTGTGGAAAGAAACACGCCCTGATATAAAAGAAAGCGGTGCCACGCCCTCTTGACAAAATGTTTATATTGGACTGTAAACCATGCTCGAGGGTTTTTAAGCTTCGGCACGGCCGAACCTAATTCGTCCACTTGTTTTTTTTTTAATTTGTTTGTTTAATTTATTTTTTATTCTAATTTTAACATTTTCTTTTTTACAATAAAATCTCTTATTCTCTTCATCGCTTACATTATTACTAGCTAAATTGTTAACATTAGTTGTATGTAAAAAAAACTCTTCATTAAATTATAAAAACAAAATTAAAGCGCAAATAAAATGATTTTGGGAACTTAAACGTTAAAAGAAATTAAAAAGAAAATGGCATTTGGTTCATTAAACTGAAGGAAACCGAAGTAGTAAAGGAGGGAGAGTCTTTCTTTTTGAGAAAACAAAAATAAAATAATTTTTGAAAAAAAACATGAGTATACAATAATTGATAATTGAAGTTTAACCAAAGATCTTATTTTTGATGTTGGCAAAGAAGCCGGGTTTTTCCGTTTCGGCCTGGACCTCGATTTGCTGTAAATAGAATAGAATTAAACTATTTATTGCCGTGCTCAAAGCAAAATTACTTCAGCCGAACTTACCGCTGCGGGAGCTGCCACAAGATGTTTCTCACTATGTGGCATGTGATGGTAGTTGTTGGTAAATGTGCCGCTCAAATCTTCCACCTGCACTTGTTGCTGGCCATTATCGTATTGGCCGTACTGGCCATGTGTGTAATCGCCCAACTCGACTTGCTGCTGCTGTCCATAGTCTCCAGCGGTTAATTCGCCTGTTTGCATACCGCCATGGGATGCACCTCCATGCGAAGCTGCGCCGTAGTGACTCGAATAGCTGCCGCCACCGCTGACCGGTCTAGTATATTCGTACTCCTTTTTGGTATAACGTGTCGAAACGGCACCACCGCCATGAGCAGCACCACCACCATGAGCGGCGCCACCACCATGAGCGGCACCACCACCATGAGCGGCACCACCACCATGAGCGGCACCACCGCCATGGGCGGCACCACCACCATGGACGCCATGACCATGAGCTCCATGACCATGTGCTCCATGACCACCATAATTTCCTCCGGGATAGGCATTGGTACCATCTATCAATTTGGCGGGTGGTGGTGGATACAAGGGATCTTTACCAGCTACACCAGGCTCAACATCGCTATCGATATTCTCATCGTATACATTGGGTGGCTGATCGCCGCGATCTTTGCTTATAATTGGATTGTAGATGCCTGTGCTGTTGGTCGATCCTCCGCCGTTCACATGACCGCCGGGACCGCCGAAATTAAAGTGCAAACGTGCCTGCGACAAAAGATACAACCTACGACGCCATTGCTTCAGCTGATCGCCAGAGAAGGTTGACTTACGTTGCAACACTCCCATGCGTCTGTTTTCGTTGTTGGTCCATTGAGTCTGTTCCTCCACAGAGATGATCTTCTTGTGCATCACATAGGTAATGTAACGCAATTCTTTTTCACGGAAATCTTGCAACTGATTGAGGTTCATCTGATAGTAACGTCCCAAATTCAAGAGGCGTTCAAATTCCTGCAGCTGCCAATCCTTTAGAGTTTGGGCAGACATGCCGTACTTGCCGGCCAAATTGTTGATGAACATTTCTTGTCTCTGCCAGTTCTTGAGGTTCTCCAGAGTGTAGCTCTTGTCCTTGATGAACGAGTATAAGCGATCTCTTTCGCTCTTTTGCCAGGGTTCCACCTTCAACAGTGTGGTTCTATCCAACAAGCCTTCTCTGTTCATGATGCCGATTTGGACATTTTGGAAGGGCACCAATTCCTCCAAGGAACAGCCATACATGCTTACCAATTTCCTTTGGAAGTCATCGTCGGAGGCAATGAATTCCAAGAATTCCTCTTCGGTTATTGAGATCTCGGCGGCTATGGCTCGGAGACGTCGACGTTCCTCCTCTTTCCAGCCCTTGTAGCCATATTGATCGGTGACGAATGAGCCTGAACCATTAATCAAGCCCAAATTGACCAAACGACCCAATTCGTTTCTTATCCAGATTTCTACCTCTTCGATGGTCACGTGGTACTGATCACAAATGCGATTCAATGTGGTCTTGTCGAAGATAAGCTCCTGCTCCCACTGCTCGCGGGTCTTGTGGGGTTGTTGCGAGACCAAATTATAGATACGATTCTTCTGATCCTTCTGCCATTCAGTCAGATTTTCGGTCACGATCTTGCGTTGGTTCAACAACTTTTGCAGCTCCAATTTATACCAGTTGGTGAGTTGTTCGAGGGTCACGTGGTATTGGTTGGCCAAGCGTTGCATATGGGCACGATCAGCGATCAGTTGACGTTCGAGTTCCTCTATGGACCACTGCTGTTGCTTGCGCATCTTATCGTTGAGCAATTGTTGCAAATAGTTGTATTCCACGGTTTCCCATTCTTCAACGGTCACTTTGCCATGAATGTAGCCCTGTTTCATTAGATCTTGGGCTACGTATCTCAGCCAGGTTTCAATCTCTTCGACGGTTACATTGTATTGACGTGAAAACTGCTCCCAACGCATACGTTCGTCCCTGAGATAGGTTTCGAAATCTTGCCACGACATAGGCTTAACCTGTGCTATGGCCTGAAGATGGGCTTTTGTTTGCTCCTTCCACACCGATTCGGTGTTGAACATGCCGGGTTGATTGGGCCAGTAGGCACCAGGACGATGAGTGGAATTCCAGGTCTCGGTTACATGCACAAAGTTACCGGGTCCGGCAACAATACCCAGCATTTGGAGGCGAGCTCCTTCCTGTTCTACCCAGGACTCAATCTCCTCGACGGTGACATGGTAGTCTTGAGCAATGCGACGCAAACGCTCCTTATCTCTCTTGATGAAGGCTTCCAGTTCTTCGGTGGTTGCGGCCTTATTCTGTTGTTTCAGCCAATCTTGAAGGCGCTCTCTTTCGATCTTTTGCCAGTAGCTAAGCTGTTCCACTTGCACCAGTCCGGAGTTCTTAAGTCGCAGCAGTTCATCCTTCATCCATTTCTCCACCTGTTCCACACTTAGGTTATAATCGAGGGCAAGTTTTTCTATGCGTGCACGATCCTTGGTCAATTGTCTTTCGAACTCTTCGACGGAGATGTCACGCTGCTGTTGCAGGCACAGGGCGATCAAATTCTTCTGTTCATCTTCCTGCCATTTGGTCAAACTTTCGACTTGGATTTCACCGGTGGTCTTCAAGTTCACCAGTTGTTCGCGCAGCCACTGTTCGACCTCCTCGACACTGATGGAGTATTGCTGCGACAGCTGTTGGATATGATCCCTTTGCTTCTTAAGTTCCACTTCGAATTGCACAAAGTTCAGGCGGTTATTTTCCCTGATCAGCTTTTTCAATTTCTCCACTTCCGACAACTGCCAGGCGGATATTTTGGCAATATTTTCGCTGGAATCTTTGCGTAGTCTCTGCAATTCTCTAATCATCCACTCTTCGACTTCTTTGACGCTGACGCGGTAATAGTCGGCCAATTGTTTCAAGTGTTCGCGGTCGTTGCGCAACTTCAGCTCGTACTCCTCGGTGGTCAAGGAGTTCTTGTACTGGACAATCAAATTCTTGATGTAATCACGTTCGGCCAATTGCCAGCCCTTGAGTTGTTCCAGTTCGAATTTACCCTTTTCCTTGAGGTCCGTAATGACCTTCTGGACATAGATCTCAACTTCGTTGACATTGATGTTGTATTGCTTGGCCAGATTCATGAGGAACATGCGATCCTTTTGGATTTTAGTTTCGAATTCTTCCACCGTAATGCTAGACTGCTGTTGCAACAGGTTCATGATACGCTGGTGTTGTTCCTTTTGCCACTGGGTCATTTGTTCAATGTTCAGCTTGCCTTGTTGTTGCAGGCGGCCCACTTCGCTCTGGATCCATTTTTCGATGTCTTCCACGGACACATGGTACTGGAAGGCGGTCTGTTGCATATGTTCACGATCCTGCTTTAGTACGGCTTCGAATTCTTCAACGGACCAGTCTTTGTTTTGCTTGAGTATGCGATCCAAACGTTCCTTTTCGGCTATTTGCCAGGAGGTCAAGTTGTTGATTTGCAGCTGGCCTTCATCTCGCAAGCGATGCAGTTCCTTCTTCATCCAGGTCTCGATTTCCTCAACTTGAATTTGATAATCTCTGGCCAATTTCTCGAGAAGCTCGCGATCTTGTCTAAGTCTTTGCTCCAACTGTTCCGTGGACTGATAATGCTCTTGGGTGATACGTTCCAGATAACGCCTTTCAACTTCCTGCCAGTTGGTGAGCTTTTCGTTGGGTTTCAACAGACCCATGCTGACGAAACGTTGCTCTTCGTTCTTGACCCACTCTTCGATCTCTTCGATTTGTACATTGTGCGTCATGGCCAGGGCTTGCAGCCTGTTGCGATCTTCCAGCAGCCATTTGTGGAATTCCTCGACGGTAAAGTCGCGTTCCTTGACCATGTTGGTCAGATTGCCTCTCCATTCGTTCTGCCAGATCTTAAGCTTTTCGATTTCAACCAATCCCTCGGCTTGCAAACGTTGGATTTCCTTCTTTATCCACTCCTCGATCTCTTCGACGCGCACTTGATGTTGATTGGCCGTAGCATACAAATGCGTTTGATCCTTCTTGATTCGCTCCTCCAACTCCTTGATGGAATAGTTGTTTTGCTGTATCAAATTCATAAGACGTTCACGTTCGATCTTCTGCCAGTTGTTGAGTTGTTCTTGAATTTGGAGAAGGCCTATACTTTGCAAACGTTCGCCTTCCTTCTTAATCCATGTTTCGATTTCGGTGATTTGGACATTGTAGGTGCGAGCCAAGTCCTGCAGCTTACGGCGATCGTTCAAAAGTTTCTGCTCGAATTCTTCGATGGTCAAATGGTTATTTTGCACAAGTTTAATGATTTCATCACGTTCGGATTTCTGCCACTCCTGGAGATCTTCGACCTTAATCAGACCTTGGGATTGCAAACGCATCAGTTCCTTTTTCAGCCATTCTTCAATTTCTTCAACCTGGAAACGAGAGATGAGATCACGGTGTTACAATAGGGGGGTTTCAAAGGGTTAAACATATTTCTAAATGCAGAGGATGCTGTGTCGTCTTCAGTGTTTCGTGGTAAGTTCGCTGGAGTCGTCAATCTTCGTTTAGTCTAAACTCACCTGTACGTTATAGTTTGCAGCCAAGTTATTTAAATGGCTTTGATCGGTCTTGATCTTTAATTCCAGGTCCTGAACGGTGACCTCATGTGACTTCACAATGGTCATGAGACGCTCTCTTTCCTTCCTCTGCCAGTCCTCGAGTTCCTTTTTAATCTCCGTCAAGAGACCCTCGTTTTTCAACTGGCTCATTTCGGTTTTCAGCCAGGCTTGGATCTCATTCACCTGCACGTTATAGGTCTTGGCCAACTGTTCCAAACGTTGACGATCGTTGATGATTTGCGATTGGAATTCCTCAATGGTGAGATCGTTGCGTTGAATCAATTTCTTAAGATTTTCATGTTCGCGCATTTGCCATTCCTTGATGCCCATTTCGATCTGATATTGGCCCTCCTTTTGCAGACGATCCAATTCTTGTTTCTGCCACTTTTCCAATTCCTCAATGCTCACGTGATACTTGTTGGCCAAGTTTTGCAAGTAGATGCGATCTTTGGCCATTTGACCATCGATGTCGCCCACGGAACCCTGGTGCATTTTCACCATATTTTCCAAACGTGAACGTTCCGATTTTTGCCATTCAGTAATGCGGGTCATTTCATCGCGCGTCTCACTGATGATGCCACCGAGACGGGAGAGTTCCTCCTTCAGCCATTTTTCCGTATCCTGGACGTCGCCGCGGTAAATGGTGGACAGATCTTTGAGTTTCTTTTGATCCATCATGATGGAGTTTTGGAGTTGCTCAATGGTGGCGTTATGTTGTCTAATCAGCTCTTGCAGACGATCCTGTTCGGTGTTGTGTATCAGACTGTCGGTGGGCATGCCGTCGAGCATGGAATTGTTTTGGTCATTGAAGTAGACATACAGACGATCCAATTCCTCAATTTGCCAGCTCTTCAATTCCTCGACGCTAATGCGATATTGCCTGGCCAGATTGGCTAATTTATCGGCGTTTTCTCTTTGCCAGCGTTCCAATTCTTCACGCGTCACACTGTTCTGATGGATAAGCCAGTCCAGACGACCGCGTTCCATGCGCTTCCAGGAGGTGGCATCATTGGTTTGGGCGCTGTATTGACCCAACAGAATGCGATAACGTTCCAACTCCTTGCGGTGCCATGCGTAGATCTCATCAATGGTGGTGTGATAACGTTCGGCCAAAGCTAGTAGACGATCTTCCTGCTGTCTCTGCCAAGCTTCCAAGCGCTGAGGCGTTACATTGCCCGAACTCAAGAACCAAAAGAAGCGTTCACGTTCTTCGCGTTTCCAGTCTTCATCACGGGGTACCGACCACTCGCCGAAGGGACGTTCAGTGTCATAGACCAACTTGCCATCAATCCACTTTTTGTGGCTCTCCGAGCCCGAAACGTGGGTGCCATCGGCATTTGTTATGACAGTCTTATTGTAACGATTAACAGTCACCGTAGAACCGGGTGGGCGATAGCTGGGCTGGTAGACATGGGAACCAGTGCCGAAAGTTTCAACCTCTGAGCCGGAAGTGCTGTCCACGGGTATATGTACAGGAGGTCTGTACATGTTGGAGTTGGCGGCCCAGGTAGAGTCGACATTCACTGACGGACTGTAACCGACAACGCTGGGTTCCATATTTTGATTAGCCCAATCGTAAACGGTCTTTTTGCGGGTGATAGTGGTGGTTGTACCGCTAGGAACATAAACCGATCCACCATTAGTGTAAGCGTTATTGGAAGAGCCATAGGTACCGGAGTTATAACCGGCATTGTTGGTGCCATAGGTTCCAGCATTGTTGGTGCCATAGGTGCCAGCATTGTTGGTGCCATAGGTGCCAGCATTGTTGGTGCCATAGGTGCCAGCATTGTTGGTGCCATAGGTGCCAGCATTGTTGGTGCCATAAGTACCGGCGTTATAGCCGGCATTGTTGGTGCCATAAGAACTACCGCCATACATGGGAGCCATGGGTGTCAAAGGGGTCAAGGGTGCCGTGTTGGAGGTTATAATTGTGCGATTTCTCTTAATAACCGTAACATAGGGATTTTCATAACTACCCGAACCGCTGGTCTTGTGAGCCTCCGTCACATTCTTATGGACCACATAGGTCTTGCCATCGATCACCTTAACCTCGGTGGGATAGTTGTAGGTCTTGACATCATCGAAATTGCTTAAATCGCCAGTTTGGAATGAGCCCAAATCAACCGATTGTTGTTGACCATTATCCACCACATAAAAGCGGAATAAGACATCAGCGGATTTCCAATCAAAGAAGCTTGGCTGCGAAACGAGTTGATAGTTGAGCACGCCATTACGCATGTCCTTGACCATTTCCTCACTTTGCAGACGGCAAATGGCATCTAATTCTCCGGAAGTTTTCCCAGTCAGACTGATGATACGTTCTACAAAAAGCAGAAAAACAAAAGATATTTACGAAACCTCCATTAACATCCCAAGTAATTGCCAATTTCTGTCTTACCTGACCATGGAGTGTAGGTGCTACTGTAGCCATTGCCCGTGCCCGTTGACATACTGTTGTATTCTTGTTTCAAACGGCCGGCAAACTCACGAACCTCAGTCAAATATTGTGTAGCCCAGGTATTGAGACTGCAACAACTGGCATAAGACGAGGTCGAGGATGATGCTGACGATGCAGAGGAGTGACCAGAGGTATAGGCAGAACTTCCGCCATATGAACCTGTCGAAGCAGATGAGCCATATGAACCGGAACCCGAACCATATGAACCGGAACCCGAACCATATGAACCAGAACCGTATGAGCCGGAGCCATACGAGCCCGATGCATAGGATCCTGAGCCATAAGAACCTGCGCCGCCATATGAACCGGTACGACCGTAAGCACTATAGCCGGTACTCCATTGTACCAATGCCACTAGCACTATTAATAGGCTAAGGCCTTTCATGTTGGCTGTGTGTGTGTTGGGGGAGAGTTATAACTCTGGATAGCTAAAAGAGAGAAGAAGAGAAAAAAGGTTAAAAATGTGAAATGAGGTTGTTTTAAGAATAAATAAAAATAGAAGATTGTTGGAAACCCGGTGAAGAAAGGTTGACCGATTAAAGGCCAAGAATCAATGCTCCATAAAATACTTTTCAACAATGAAATTGTCAACTGAATAGACGAAAAGTAAGGTTTGACCGATAATTTAGCGGAAAACTGCGATTGGAAACACAAGTTTGAAAATATGATCCTCCTCCGTTAAGGTCATTGAAAATGAAGAGACTTCATAATTGTGTAAAAGCTTCAAAAATCATTCAAAGTATAAGGTAGTCCTCAGTCAAATTAGTATAGTTGATTGATTTTGGGCCATGATTTTATGGATTGTACAAATGCTGCAAATGGCGTTAAGCATGGTCAGACTGAATGATCTTCTGTAATTTCATTGGACGATCATGAAGTAAGTCAAAATCTAAAAGTCGTTTTTTTAAATCTAGGCGGAATGAATTCAAATTTATTAATCTGGTTATTAAGTCAGTAACAGAACGACCACTTTGCTAAAAAGACGTCGAACCGACACATTATGCTTTAAACTAGAGGTCTGCACAATTCCATTTGTATTTGCAGTGTACACATGTACCGACGAAGCATAAACACTTACTCGAAGTGACGAAAAAAAAGATGTTCACATTTGTAGGAACAACAAAATCTTCGAATAACTACTAGTTGTTACTCGGCTATGGTCTCTGCCAGCGAATACATGTTCCTCTTTCTCTTTTATTCGAACATACCGACAGCGATCTTGTCGAGTACGTCGCGACAGCGAAAGTGATTGCGGTACTCTATGTACAACGTTCAGTATAACAAATAGAAGGAACAGTTGTCTATGATTTCTTATCGCCTTTCAGTGTCTAATGAAAATGAATACTCTTGAAGTAATTAATTTTCAAATATAATTAATTTTTTGTAAAATACTGAAGTTTTCTTTGAAGTTATGTAATTAATTATTTTTAAAAAAATTTTGTTTAAATGCTTTTGGTGGAATAATTGACTGATTTTAAATATACGTATGTATATATTTCAATTTTAAGTTTTTACTTTTTTTTTGTTACCTAAAAGGCTCAACCTCTGTGTATATTTACTTGATTTACTTAACATCATAAAATAAAAATGATATCTAAGCATAACCATAATATAAATATAATATAAAAAGTCGCCTTTCAAAATAGAAATTAGTTTATATTGGCGACAACAGCAACGGCTGCTGTGCCGTCGTGCTGCTGTGACGCCGTCAAAGTAATCATTTTCATATAAACGTGTGTGTTTTAATTTTGACAGGTTGTCGCTCGCTGCTTGCTGTCGTCTATGTGTTTAATGCATTAGCTGTGTTCTTTTTAGGTAACTAGCTTGTTTACCTACATAATTAGTTTGAAATATGGTAATCTAGCAATATTGAGAGTAGTATGGCAACATTGATCCAAAGATCGTTAAACAACAAGACGGTTCATCGGCTAATTCGTTAAAAGCAGGCAAAAAATATAGATTGTAATTTTACAATCTATGAAATATCATAAATCAATAAATTGCTACAGTCTATTTTTGAACTATCAGCTTGTGGTAATTTATAGTTTCACTTATCCCTCCCCGTACAGAAGAACCCAATACAAATTCGCCGATGACACCTCCTCTTGTTTGAATATTTTTTATAAAACAGGGTGTACCAAACTAGATTTTTTTGTAGGAAAAATAGGTTTGGTAGCTTTAATTCGTTTATTTCGTCAACTTACTAACCGAGTAACTTTAAAACATGTTCTAGTTTAGTAACCTGAAAGCAACACAAATATTAACTGCGAGTGTTTGAGACTAGAAGAAAATGCCGCTTAGAAATATAACGTAACTATTACAGCCAGAGACCTTAAAGGCCTATAAAATAAGCGGTGAAATGACAATTCTGAATGTTCACTAAGGTAGAAGAAGTTCTTTAAGGGATTAATAAAAATTAATTTCTCTAACGTCTAGGAAAAAATACCACACAGAACTAAAAGAACTATTAAAGTGATAAAATCACAAGAAAGGAAGTCCGCTAAACTTTGTAAAGGTGCCACAAAGCGAAGCGAAGTAAAGGGTAGTTCCTTAAACTATTTGGAAAAATGGTCATATAGAACTGTATTTCCTAAAAAAATAACTTCAGAGTGAAAATCAATAAGAAAAAAACGACACAGCTCTTAACAGCGAGTTGTTCAGGTCTTAAGGGATGAAAAAAATATCATCAAACGTTAAGGAAAAAGAGTCACACAGGATTAAAAAAACTATTAGAGCAATAAAAACGCTAAAAAGAAAAGGTGCTAAAGTATGTGAAGGTGCCGCGCAGCGAAGTGAACTTATTTAAAAAATGGTCATGCAGAACTGTAGTTCAAAAAAAAAATACCTTCAGTACCAAAAGATTAGAACGGATCATGTGTATAAAAAAATAATCAAAAAAAGGCCCACGTTAGTTGTAAGAGTACAGAAAAAGTTGCCAAGTGATGCTATCAACCTACTTGAGCTGCCTGAAAGTTTTTAAAATGAAGAATGTATGGTTTTGTTTTAATAATGAAAATCGTACATTCCGAAGATTGGAAACTATTACAGCTGTTGGTCATTTAAATGTCTTACATTCAACCAAAACGTAAGTCCTTTGCAGTATCCCTAGTCGAAAAATTAAGTGCAGGGCTACGTTTCGTTCTGATGGTAGGTACCAAACGAACATATGGATAGACTGCGACGTGTCTGTGCTCTAGTATAGTTTGAGCAATGTTCTGTCTTGCATTTTTTACTTAGAGACGCAGGATATTTAAGAACGGCTTCTGACAATTCATGGATGTCCACAGTGTTAATCAGTTGAAATAATTTTCAATTCCAAGTGCCGCACCTTGAAAAATAGATGCGAGTAGAGGTACATTCTTAATGCTAGGAAGCTGCTCTACGCTTCTCAAAAGGCTGCAAAAATAACAAATGTGTGTTGCATAATATCTGCTTTGTTTTCAATAATCGTTGTTTACTAAATTTTTCTAGAAAAACATTAAGTGCTTACATTTTTGATATATTTTATTTTGGCGGAATTACTGCCAAAATTTGTATTACATTCTCGCTTTAATAGGCATTCGTTATACATATTTTTTTTCAGGGAAATTTTTCCCATTTTCGAAGTTCATTTAGAAGAAGTGAAAAGAAGAAAAACCCCAGGGAGATTTTTTTGAAAATAGGGAAAAAAATTCCCAGGGAACTGTTTTTTAGAATCAGAATGTATATGTACTAGAAGTTTCTTCTTTTTTGACATAAAGGTCTATAGCGAAAAGTTTCTCTGAGTGCAGATTTGGATTCAGAATCCCAAATAACAACATTCAGTTCTTAATCAGTAAATAACTTTTTCCCTTGTGTAATCAATATACACAATTTTAAGTGAATCTTTTCGAAAGATTAATTTCTTCTTCTTGGAGAAAAATCTATAACTTAGAGATGGTGTGTATATTTAAGTCTACCGAATACTTCATGATCACAGAGTTATTTTAAAATTCTCATATTTTACAAAACATATTTTACAACATTTTCAAAGTCAATCCTCTAGGCGAGGCCTAAAAAAACCAATAAAATGTGTAATTAATAGAAACATCTTCACACCTGAGGTCAGCATTAGCATAAATTGCATTATCGAACATATTTCAATTATGCCATTTAGAAATAGCACGATTCTAAACTTGACATTATTGAAAACTAAATAATGTGCCATACATCCATATATAAAATTTCTCGGACATGACTATTCCATCTAAAGATTGATGCTACTCATTAGTAAGGAGGAGTGGGAGAGCAGAAAAAAACCACAGCTACAAATCTGTAAGCATATCTATTTTTATTGACTTTGGGGGCAAACACAAACGCCTGACACTACTTTCCATGAGATCTTTTCTTTTACAAAAATAGCTTCCAAACAAAAACAAAACTATAAAATTTAAATGAAACGAAAATAAATTGAGAAACAAGAAAAAACAAATGCAACCAACCACCAGCCGACATAGAACGTCAAATGACACATGCAAGTTGGTGATGCATCTGAGATTAGTGATGACTGCATCCATCCATGCATGCAGTCCGGCCAGCCTGCCTGCCTGCCTGTCTGTCTGCGACGAAGAGTTATGTACGTGTCCATACACACACTTCGTAGTCTGCCCCCCGCTATACCACACGGAGGTGATCGCATATTCGTCGTATGAGGTGTAAATTTTGACACTTTTGAAAAAGAATAGACAACGAAGAACGATGGGCAGTCGTAGGACTTCAAAATCAAGTTGTTAAAAATTGAATATCTTTTAATGAATTTGAATTTTTTAAATGATATTAAATACGGACGAAATCCTCAGTATTCAGGCAAGCCATTAAAGATTTCGGCACCAAATCCGTTGAATGTGGATTTCATTTGTATTTGCAATGAGACATTACATATCCACACGGAAACCACTTTAAACTGATTTCGGCTGAGATTTCAGCGAAATTGCCATACAAATTGCCATAGATTTAAACTAAAAATCAAATTAATAAAGGTTTTGTTTGCATTTGCGAACCAAATGATAAATGAAATTGTGTTTCTTTAGGCTGCCTCATTGAAATCCACATTTACCGGATTTCGTGTCAAAATCTATTACAATTTGTCTATACAATTTGGAAATAGACAGCCGATATTAGTTGGATTTCGTTCCGATATGCGAGTGTCAAATACTTATAGATAAAATTTAATTCAATTAGAAACCACCAATTGATGGAGATAATAGAACATCTTAAAATATTTATCTGCAATCCTATATTATGCTTGTAAATATTCTGGATCGTCGCAAAAAGCCAACACGTTGTAGTCCTGTCCGTCCGACTTTTTATGAAAAGCACAAAACTAGGTGACTTATAAAAACTAGGTGACTAGATAAGAAAGATGGGAAAAAAAATATAAACAAAAATAACAAAGTGACCCAGTACCACTCTGTGAAACAGGGTAACAAAAGTTAGTTTAGGTTCAGATTTCTAAATAGCTTCCATACATATAATTTCATCCGATTTTATGTCTTTTGCTTTAGAATTCACATATTACGTCCAATCTTGAATCAATAAGGCAAACGTTAGTATTATGAACCAGTTCTGACATAGATATGGCTACCACACTCATATGTTCATCAGAATTTACGTTTTGAGCTCTAGAATGCAATCATGATAAAATTAAGTGAGTAAGTTTTTGGGCCAATGGAGGGCGTTTTTGAAATTGTAGAAAATCGGTAATTATCGGTTCAAGTACGGAAGGTGAACAACGCTCTGGAAGACCGAAAACTGCTACTACTATTGAAAACATTAGAAAAATATTTAATGAAGTGACTAAAGATAGACGAATAAAGCTCAGAGAACTTGCTGATATTGTTAAAATACACGAAAAACAAGTTTGGAGTATTTTACATGATGAACTCCACATGAAAAAGCTATCCGCAAGAAGGGTGCCGCGTTTGTTGACTTTGCCCCAAAAAATCGTCCGTTGGACCAATTCCGAGGAGCTTTTAGCGACTTAATAGCGTAATCCAATAGAGTTCTTGCGCCTATTCATAACTGTTGATGAAACATGGATCCATCACTACATCCCAGAATGGCTGGTAAAAGTGGTCCCAAGAAGGCGAAAACAGCAGGAAAAGTAATGGCCACAGTATTTTGGGATGCAAGGGGTATAATATTAATTGATTATCTTGAGAAAGGAAAAACTATAAACAGTGAATATTATTGTGCATTATTGGATCGGTTGAGTGAATAAATCAAGATAAAACGACCGCAGTTAGAAAAAAAGTTCTTTTTCATCAAGATAATGCTCCTTCACACACTGCATTTTTAACTCAACAAAAACTGGCCGAATTACTATTTGAAATTGCTCCGCATCCATCATATAGTCCAGATTTAGCTCCTTCAGATTATTTATTGTTTCCAAATTTAAAAAAATTTCTCGGTGGCAAAAAAATTTCGTCCAATAGCGAGGTGATTGCTGAAACTGAGGCATATTTTAAAGGTCTTGAAAAATCTTATTAAAAAACTTGAAAAACGTTTGATGAAGTGTATTGAGTTGGAAGGAGATTATGTTAAAAAATAAATAATAATAATTCCAAAAAAACGGTTCTTTTTATGTTAGGCCAGTTACTTTTGCGGCCGCCCTCGTACATAGTACAGCCAGCCTTGAAAAAATTTGGTTGGCACAGCTAAGTATTTTGGACAAAAGACGGACGCTATTCAAAGTGAAAAAATCGGCTGAGACTTGGATTAGCTCCCACACACAAAAGTTTATGTTTTAAACTCAAGACCACAAAATCATGTATTACATCTAATCTTGATGAATTTTGGCATAAGTAAGTTTCTTGTGCCAAGGACTGACGTTAATGTTAAAATAGAAAAAATCGGTCAGATTAAGCTCCCACATTTTTGCTTAACCGACTTTACCAAAAACAATAAATTTTTTCCAGAAATTCAAATATGACATTATTTCTTAAATCTGGGTTTATTTAAAGTCTCACCAAGGGTGTCCAAAAACCTATTTAGGTGGCTTTTATGAGCATCCATAAGTGCAGGGTATAATTTAGTCGGCAACACCCGACTTAAGATGTTTGTACCCACAAACAAATGGGAAGAGGGTGTGGTGTACTCGTATATCATTTGGTAAGAAAAAAAGCATTTAAGACTCATAAGTTTTGACCAAATACGTTTCATTAGTTCTTAAGTCTTTTGAGCCATGCGGCTAGTTCGCACGATGACTAGCAAAAGAAACTAGCAAAGGTTTTTTTTTATATTTTGCAAGTCTTAGTATTTTTCCAACACTCAATATTGGCTTGAAAATGCGGCATATTGACACACCCTCTTCTGGTACCCACCACACAAATGTACCATTACGCCTACTTTTGGTAATCTTGAAATATGTTTAAACCTATTTATACGATCTAACCCAAAATCAATACTTAAGAACAGGATTATAAGCTTAACTTATTGACAAATAATTGGATTCCTAGCCATGACCTTTCGGGTACATCCCACACAAATGGCACCGTTTTAGTGCAGATTGTTTTATGAATTTCTCTTAAATTTTGTTTCCTTCTATGTACTTATTTCGTCATTATATGCGCAACGGAAAAAAAGAGGATGCCACGCCCCATTCAAGCACATTCCACTCAATCAAACCTTTACGAGATTTGGATAAAAATCGGTACTTATCCGGAAGGAGGAAACATTTAAATTCCATATAGGAGTGAAGGTCATATATAAGTCGGAGCGGAGCGGACTGAAACTTTTTTTTACTTTTTTTAGTTTTTATCAGAGGAAAATAGAGGTTTCTTTAAAGTTGTATTTAATTTGGTTCACGTGACATTATTTCAAATCATACTGTCAGCATAATAAGCTACAAACAAATTTTCAATCCCACGACAGCCGGTTCTGTGGACTGGATTGACCCGAAGAGCAATTATTCGGCCAAGGGCTGTCAGCACGGCACATAGTTGCCGCTTCAACAACAACAAACGAATTTTTCTAGGATTATTCTAGCTTAAAATTAATACAATATTTATACCCCATAGGGTATTTAACTAATCGTTTTGGCTATAAATCGGCTATGAAAAAAATATGTGGCAATAAAAATCACATTTCGAAAATGATAGACAATAAGGGGAAGAAATTTTAAATGTATTCCCGGTCCCAAAGCAATAACAGCAGATGAAACACAAAAATAATTTTTAAATTTGTAGTTTTGTTCAAAACTGAAATCAATGATGTGTTAAATTAGTTCTACTATTTATTGTTTTGAAAACAACATAAATAAATATTCGACCTAATTTGTCAGTCCCAAAAAGGGACACAATTCATAGAGGAAAGTAACTAAAAATAGTGTGATAATTTTTATTTCTTCTCTAAAACGATATTTAGAAAGATTTGAACTTTTATGTTCCGCTCGTCTCAATAAATTGTCCGGCAACCATATTCAACATACCAAAATTGTTAGATCTTGTTTCTAAAATTAAATTTTTGTCTCCATAGCACCCCCAAAAAATATTTCAATTTCGATTCTTCGGCATGCAACAACATTCTCCACACTGCACGGATGGATGGCAACAATGTGAATGGAAAAATTTTGCTTCACCGGATATCACCCCAATTATTTGAATTATTATTCAGTTCTTTTTTTGGTTTTATTAACGAAAAAATAGCAACAATTATAAAATTTTGATATGATTCGAATTTTATTTTTTTTTTAAATTAAATCATTTCTTTCTTAAGAATTTTAATACGTTTTTGTTTCAAAGGAATTTGTTGTTTTTATACATGTCTTGTCTTTGGCTTTTCTTTAAAATTTCAAACACCTTTTGAACTTTTCAGTACGGTTCTTAAAAATTTATATGTATGTACTTCAAAGCATGCTGATAAGTTTCAGAATTCAGTTTTAATCTAAAATCAACTGATGTCTGTATGTAAGATGTATGCATGAGTTTGGTTCTGAATTGAGCTCAAATCTCGAAAATATATATTGTTTTTTTCAATGTGTGGCTTAGTTTAAATACAAATAGAAAAAGGCAAAAAAAATAAAAAATCATTAATTAAAAAAGTTCTTATCATTGCCAGTAAAGACGTTCGAATAAAAACAAAAATGAGGATTTTAATTTGAATACTCAATCATACTAAAGAAATTAAAAGTGATCATCGTCTAAACATGAGCAGGTTAGGGCAATATGAATTCACAAATAAAACTAGTGGTCTCGAGCCATTGAAATTGGCATACGTAGAGAAAAATGCATTAAGAAACAGGAAACGGATATTGAGATGTCTTTGGTTTATGAACTACAGGGTTAAACAAACATTTTTAAGTTAGACATGTTTTAAATAACTGAAAACTAATAAAGGGTGCGGATATTGTTTATATTCTTCACAATTTCCTGCTAAGTCAGTCTTTATAGGCAACCTTTATTCAGTCTACCTTTCTTACATTTCTGTCCGTAGGTGCATAGAAAATATATACAAAAGCTACAAGTTCTAAAAATACTGACCATAACACTGATTATTTCAGTCTTTAAAAGCCGTTGAATAGACATGTAAAGTTAAATATTATTAACATGTGTGATAAATATTATTTATTTGATATTATACAGTTGTTACTGACATATTTCGGTTATATTCGCAAACTTATAAATTTAAGCGGACTCTTTTGACATTATATATTATTGCTCGTGGTTATGGAAACTTTATATTTTCAATTGAAAAACTATAAGCCGATGTTCAAGCTGCCATGGGTTCCTGTTAATATATTAACTTCTTACTTTATGGTGCAGAGCATGAAGTAACACAAAAAAAATGTTGACGAACTGGTAGTGCTAACAGAAAATGCTGCATGCGGACATCGACATTGCACTAAGAATGGTCGAGTTCGAGGGAGGCACGCAAATAAACACAACCGAGTCTACGGAAAAAAAAATAAACACTAAAAGATCTGAAGAATTTTGGTGTTATAAATTGTGTACAACAACGAAGCGCGTAGAACATTACATTTACACTATAAAGACTTATTTTTTACATGTGTAAAATTTTATTTTATTTATTTTAAAAGTGTACGATTTTTTCATATAGCAGAGGAAGGGGTTTTCTCTACCAGAAGTTATTCTTTTCAATCTGAATAATGTCTCGGATCTCGAGAAATTGTTTAATATAAAAAGAGACTTTTTGTAATAGAAGAATTTGTTATTTTTTTATAGCAAAAGAAAATATCGTCTGTTTTTATAGCAAAAGAAAATATATTCGTCTCTGCCGCTATATTTTCTTTTCCAGCAGGAAAAGAAGGTCCTGTTGTAGAATTTTTAACCTTTATCGGAAAATCGTCTGCTCATTATCTGGAGAAAAATCCTAGTTACCAAGAGAAGTTTATATCTCCAGAGAAGACAAAAAAAGTTTACGGAACGTTTAAAATTAAAATTGTCTTTATAAAAAAGTTCTTAAAACCTATTGTCAGTTTAGATGAATAAAAGAGTAGATTTCTTTATACAACTGCCGAATAAGTCTCTATTGTTGAAAGTGAAAATTGAGAGCAATTTTTTAACTTAAGCACAGCATAAGAAAAGTCTAGTCTTGGGCGGGACTGACTTCAATACACCATAGATTAAACAGTTTACTTAAAAACCTAACAATTGTATTTAAACCTGATCACCTGATCAACCAGTTGTCTGTTAGACTAGTCCCCAAATCGATGGGACATTTGTCTAAAAGAAGTATGAAAATATGACTCAATCTGGCCGATTCCCAAAGTAGTCTAATATGTAAAATTGTAGTACACAACAAATTTTATTGAATTCTGATACCATAGACCACAGTTTATATATATTCATTATAATTGTATATAAACCTCATCAAATTTGTCATCTGTTAGGCGCATACAAGTTTTTGATACTTTTAGTACTAGTTTAATTATATTAAATATAATGAATGTATTATTTTACATAGTTTACCCTATCAAGGTAAACCTTTTTTCAGGCAATTCATTAAATAAAGTTTTCTAGTTTTTTTTCTTTAGTCCCTAAATCGGGAGGCACAATTGTATGGAAGAAGTATGAAAACATGACTCAATCTGGCCGATTTTCGAAGTAGTCTAATCTATAAAATTGTATTAACAACAAATTTTATTGAATTCTGATTAAAAAAATATATTCAATATTTACGACGCACAGTGGATCCTTTTGTTCGACCACTAAATTTAAAAAATCCAAAGTAGAGTTGTGTAGAGAAATTTTTAAAAAGGAAATGTCCATTTACAAATTTGTATTTAATTTATAATTAAAATTTGAATGTTGAGTGCTAAAAAAGAAATAACTTATATTTTTTATACAATCAGTGTTCAAAATATCTATAATTTTCTTGAAACCCCCTTTAATCTCTTTTATTTTTATCTTTTAAATTTATTAAATTAAATGGAGATATCACAAAACGTTAAGAAGGTTTTTCGAAAGCCTCAAAAAATGCAGCACCACAAATTGTCGAAAATTTATGGAAACTATAAAAAAAATCTTTAAAATTACGGTAAAAGTCTTGAAACTTGAAGTAAGGGTTGTAGCGAATATTCGCATCATATTGAACATTTGATTCTGCATTTCGAATTCGGAAAAACTAATTTTGGAAGACTCACGAAAAAATCTTGCAATCAGGGTTGTAAAGTATATTTGCCTCATATTGAACATATGCATTCGTAAAAACCAATTTTAAAATATAAGCTTTCGCATCCGCCAAAAGCAATTTTAGAATATTCGCAAAAAAAAAACATTTCAGCTACGGATAAAAAGTTATCTCAGAACTAAATTTTGAACATTATTTTGCAAAAAAATTATTTTTCCTTAAGTCTTGTACTAAATTTCCTTTTACGTTTTGTAAATTATATTGGAAAAAATTTTATTTTCCCTTAAGCCTTGTACTTAATCTTCTTTTTATAAGGAAATGTGAAACAGCTGTAATATTTTTTAATGTTCGTGCAAAGTGAGGTTTATTTCTATTATTTCTTGTAAAATAATCTTTAAAATCAAAAAATAAGTAATCGATTTCGCATTCGTACAAACTAAATTTGGAATATTACATTCGCATTCGCTAAAATGTATACATATTTCAATATTCGCATTCGTAATATTTTCCAATAAATTTTGGCAAAAAGTATTCCATACTTTTTGGTCAGTTATTTTCTGAAAATAAGTGCAATATGGAAAGAGAGAATTGGGGCCAAAAAGTGAATAGAGATAATTAAAACAATCATCATATAGTAAACAAAAGGAATAAAAATAGTAATTTGATAGTCATTTTTAATATTATAAACATTTAATTTATATTTAATTGAAAAATTTGAAAACTTTTTCTCGTATAGAAAAAAAATTATGAAAAAACAATTTTGGGTTGTATTGCCGGTTGCGGTAAGCATAACCGATTGTGATAAAGGTGTTTGTATCAAATTTCAACACTTTTGTTGGAATTGCAAAAATTGTATGCACAAATATCAATGCAATTCCATTTTTTTCTTATTTAAGTCAATTTAATGCTTGCTTCCAACTTTCAACTATCAAGCACCACTCCCTATAGTTTTTGTACAAAAATGTATAAGGCCATCCCACTCCGCTGTGGTTTGAAGAGAAATCGTTTGTAAAAGAGCTCAACTTGAGGCAATCAATTTCAACGAGGATTAAATCAATATCTTTAATGTGTCATTTTGAATCTTTTTTAAAGGAATAATTTTAATAAAAAAAAAATATTTTTCAGAAGTTTCTTTTGAAAAAAGAGTTAAACTCTTTGATTACTTTTAAAGAAAATTTTTCCCAATATCAAATATGGTCAAGAATTCATCTTTTTTAATTAAAACAGAAAATATTTTATGAATTCATGCTTCGAATTAAGCAAGTTAATTAAAAAGTAAAGATCTTACTTTCATGACCACTTTATAATTTGCCCATAATATAATATAAACAATTTTAAAATAAATTATATTCATATTAAAAATAATCATAAATCTCGATTTACTTTTTAATGCTGAATCTTAATGAGAGTTTTTGTTTTTTTTACATTCTATAAAAATAATTTGTTTAAAAAGTAATAGTTAATTTACTTTCTTCACATTCCAATGCAGAATCTTGATTTAAAAAAAAAATAAATAAATTGCTAAAACTTTCTAAATGACAAGATTTATTTTTTTATTTAAAAAAAAATATTTTTTTCACATTCCAATGCAGAATCTTGATGTAAAACAAAAATAAATAAATTACTAAAACTTTTCAAATTACAAAAATTTGCTATTTTCTTTTTTAAAAAAATATTTTTTTTAATATTAAAAATTCGTTTTTTTAATTTTGTAAAATATTTCATTTTTTGTCATTTTGAATGTCATGTCTTCGTAGTGATTAAAAAAGTAAAATTTTGACAAAATTTAAAAAAAATTATTGCTTTTTTTTAACAGATCTTGACATTCGGTTCTCTTTCAAATGCAGAGTACTTGAAGAAAACTCTTAAAAATAATTAAATATATCCTCTTAAAAGTTCACGGACGTCCTTTTGCAGTTGTAATCAATAAATTGATGAATCGAGGCGAGAATATCAAATCAAAACTCAATTGAAATAATATTTTTTCGACCTTCTTCTATCGCGCAATCAATCTTTTTGACTGATAGACGTACACACACATCAAATAAAGCGTCGATTTCCAATTTTTAATATAAAAAAAAATAAATTGCTTAAACTTTTTGGATAACAAAACTTCTATTCGTTACTTAAAAAAAATGTTTTTGTTCATTTAATTTTGCAAAATATTTCGTTTTTTTTTTGTCATTTCTTTCGTAGTGATTTAACAAATCAAATTATGACAAAATTTATAAAATAATATTTTTTTAAAAATAAATCTTGACAGTCGGTTTACTCTTAAATAATAACAAAAAAATATTTAAATATATCCTCTTGAAAGTTCACAGAAGTCCTTTTGTATTCAATAAATTGATGACTCAGGGCGAGAATATTAAATCAAAACTCAATTAATTAATAGTTTGTCGCCTTTCTTTAATCGCACAATCAATCTTTTTGACTGATAGACGACCACACACGTCAAATAAATCGTCAATTTTCCATCAATCATTTATTCTTGATTTTTTCCATTTATACTAGTGTTTTTTAGTTTTTTTTGTTCTCATTATCAAAGTTATTAAAATTGTTTTCGTATATTCTGTTTCACTCACTTTAATTATTATTATCCAGAAACTGTTTGTTTTTTAAATATATTCCAATTAAAATAAAATTTCGATCTCCCAGGATCACGTTGAGATGTGTTTAAAATCCTTAAAACAGTTTCACTTCAATCAGAAACTGTAGGATATTTTAAACAAACACAAAAGACACTTCACACTGTTTGGAACACCTCGCAGTGGTGTTCGGTTATATTCACTTTACCGAGCTCTACCGAAAAAATACCAATGCGTACACGACCAGAGCAAAAGCTCAACTGACTAACGCATCGTGGAGATCAACCGTAATATAAATGAAATTTAACGGAACTAGGCGAGTCGAACGAAAAGATACGACCAAATCGAAAACACACACACGCAAACATGACCGAAAACCTAAAATGAGAGATCGCATGATGAGTTGAGACGATCATAAGAGTAGATCGTCTCTTTAAGAGATCTTAGCAGATAGTATAGTGAGAAACAAAGAGATAAAGGCCGGTAACTCAAAAAAGCTTTAGTGCCAAAAAGAAGAACAATAACAAAAAACTCACCGGTTATCAGTCATTCAATAATTATTGTTAAAGCCAAAAGAATTTTGGGAAAATTCAAAATACCGCGCTTAAGTCACAAACGAATTCTAGGAATGATTTGTATTAAATATTAATTCATAAACTAAAGTTTTTTAAAATATCATTAAAGCTAAAATAACTCTTTGTTTAATGAGTTTGCGGCTTATTCAGAAGGCCATCTTCAGTAATTAGCGATGGGTTTTATGCCAAATTTAAGGCTGTTTTTGAAAAATCGTTATATTTAAAGAGTTTGGTTGGACTAGTCTAATTGGTGGTATGGCCCAAAATCTTGGAATTTATTTTGATAAAAATAAGATGACTCAGATTAGATCCTCAAGAGACAAATTAAAATTCAAAAACTTGCAAATTCAACGAAGACTAACAGAACATTAGGTGCGATTGTCACCTCATAAGAACCACTCGTACTTAAGAAGTTTGGTCGCTTTTTCAAAGTGTCTGATGTTAAAAGAACCATTTTCAAAAAAATTTTGTTTTGCGAATTTTTTTAAATTAATAGAGAAGTTTTAAAAACAAATGCTTTGTTTGATCCGGCATTATAAGTGCACAAGGAGTACGGATTCGTTGCCATAACCGTGTTTTCTTGCCAACCGAATAATTGAGTTTACATGTATTATCAAGTTTTTCTTAGTGGAACCGAAAGTTAGTTGATGTACTGAAATGTCCAGTAAATAAAACTGAATACATTTGTGAAAGTGACAAAATAGAAAATTTGAATAAAAACCAATAATGAAAAAAATTTTGAATTTCAGTTAAAATATTAGGATTTTAAATTTCAATTAAAAATTTAAGTCTTAAAAAAATTAGTCACAAATTTAAGAATAAAAATGCTTTTCTACCAAGACACGTTAAATTGGGTCACGCATTGCTAATGCCTCACTTTCTGTATGAAGTGAAATTGTACAGGGTTTTCCAATAAGGACATAACAATTTTATATATTAATAAATAGAATATTTAAGATATAGAGTTCAAACTAATTTCTGGTGTAGTTCAAAGGTTACATTTTAAGAATGAAATTCGATTTCGGTCATTTGACTACCACGAGCCCGTGTACAGCGATCTATTGTTAGGACCCAATTTTCCATCACTCTTGCACACATTTCTACCGGAACGTTGGCAATTCACGTTACAAGTTGTCTCTGAGCTCTTCTAAAGATGTTGGCTTGATGGCATAAACCAATGACTTGATGTAGCCCCATAAAATGAAATCCAATTGCGTTACATCGCATGGACGAGGAGGCATTTGGCCGGAACATTTCTCAAGATAACACGTTTACCAAATTTGCCATTCAGTAAATCGATTGCAACGCGTGCTGTGTGGCTGGTGGCATCGTCTTGTTGAAACTACATAGATGTCAAGCTCATCCAATTCTGGCCAAAAATATTTTTTAACATGGCACGATAGCGCTCTCCATTGACGGTAAAATGACGATTGTTTTCATCGACGAAAAAATACGGCCCAATCACACCTGTCCAGTAACGCATATTTCCAGAAATGAGCTTCATCGCTGAAGATGATTTTTCAATGAAATTTTGGAATTTCGTAAAGAGCCCAGTAAGAGAAGATTCGGCGTTTCAAATGATCAAGTGGATTTAGTTCTTGAGTCAGTTTGATCTTATAAGGTTGAAGGCCAAGATCTTTTCTCAAAACACGTCACAGTTTGGTTCGATATATGCCCAATTCCTGAAAACGACTTGGAATCGACTGGTTTAGCTCATTTTGAACGGATACACTTACGGCTGTGATATTTTCGTCGCTTCGATCGGTTCGGCGTCTCTTTGGCACCTGAACATCCAAAAGTGAAAATTTGGATCCAAATTTATCCACTATTCCTTTGAACATTATCTACAAGTGAGGTGTTCTTATGGGGTGAGCCATTTAAAATTTGAATCGGCTGTAAAAAAAGTACTGGTAATTTTTTTAAATTTCTGTTTTTATTGGAAAGGTTGACCTTTGTCATTTAGTAATGGAACACCATTCGACTGTTTTCGCTTACGCCAAAGGGCTGAAGATTGTTTTGCAGGAGATGAGTAATTTTACCATGTTTGCCGTGTTTTCAAATGAAGATCATTTTTATCACGGTGGCTATGTCAATAAGCAAAATTGCCACATACCGTGTTCAGAGAACACACACGTGACTATTGAGAAGCCAATGCATCCACAAGGAGTCACTGTATGGTGTGGATTTTAGGCTGGCGGCATCATTGGGCCATTTTCTTCAAAAATGAGCGAGGAGCCGCCGTTGTCGTCAAAGGTGATGCTTGCTGCGCCATGATCAACGAATTTTTGTTTCAAAAAATTGAAGAGTATGACATGGACGACATTTTTACGCACTGCTTTTGAAAATCGAATTATCAGTCGAAATTGAGACCGGTCAATACCAAAAGCTAATCCTTTTTGTTGGAAGGATAAGCATACCTTTTGATCGCCTCATATCATATAGGAGTAAGTCATTCATGATAAGCGACACTTGGATTCGTACCTCAATCTATTATTAGTTACTTCGAAGATATGCAATGCGATGTTTGACTTTCATGTGTTCAGAAAGATTCCAGTCCTGAAATTTAACTCTTCAGGGATTTTCGCTTCAAGAAAGGACAATTTATTCGTTTTGCAGTTACCTTATTCTCCTTCATCCAGGCAACCACATTAAGGCTTAGTGTATGGTTTAAAATATTTGTTTATATACTTTTATAGTTCAAACGTTTTTTAAAGGAAAGCGTAATGCATTCAGTTTAATGTTTCGCCATCTCATTCAGAGGCTGTAGTGTAATCCTCTTTGACGAAATTAATGGATTTTAGAGAAAATACAGATTTCGATCCTGTCAATTCTTGGACTATTCCACAGACCGTTTTTTAACACAGTTCTTGGAGAACTGTGTAATTAAACGTTTATTCCAGTTCCAACCTGACGATGGTTTTTAGAGCCATTAGAAAATATTGGAAGACCCTACTGGATTTCCATTGTATTCTGACAGTTATTCAGGTTTCGAATAGCTTCGAGGGTGTTGGTTGGGAGATATCATTAGCATGTTATCCGGTAGGAAAGTAAGTCTTTCTTTTAACAGCCCAATTACACAAAAAAACTGTAAACATATAAATGTGTATATCAAAAAAATCTTTCAATTAGATAGTGTCTATGGTTAACACTCACCTTGAAATGACCCCGGTGTCAAATTTCCCCATCATAACTTAGAACGTAGCGACGCTGTTATGACATGTAGCGCCCTTTTGTTGCAACTATAGCTCTAAAATTTCCATATTATCAAGCTCTTTCCACATAAAGTTGGTAAACATTTCTCTTTATAGGGAACCAGTGCCGGTTACTATAACGACAGAAATCAAGCCCAACAAAATCCCATGCAGTGATGCTAGGTCGCTTCGCTGTCAAAAGTAATAAACCTTGTCAGAGAAGCAGATTTTTTGGCAAAAATCCAGATCTGCGCACAAAAAACGAACTGCCAGCGTTATAAAATCTTGTAATCGCATTATCTTACGTTAAATAAGTCCGGTTGGTTTTCTGGCGATGTCCAATTGAGCTGATTAAAGTCGACAACCATGAAACTTTTCCAAAACAATGTCAGCACCAATTTTAGTCTGGTTAGTGTCTTGTGGTCCAATAGGTCCAATATCAGCAAATATTTATAATTACCACACGGTCGGCCATCGTGAAACAGTGAAAGATCGTATGGTTAACTATATAAAAATGTTGACTGCTGAGTGGCATTGGTTACTTTGACAGCTTCTAAAAGAAACAATAGAAAAAACTAGCATTATTATCAAAAATAATCTCCTGGTCCAGTAGAGTGGTCGACTTTTTTATTTAAACTTAAAATTTTTTAGTTTTCGTCCTAAAAATCCATATAGCTAAAATTTATTATGCGTTTACATTTATTTTCGCCGATTGAGAAATACCTTAAAGTTGTATTTTATTGTAGTGACAACGTATGCCGAGTTAAAAAGGTATGCCTTCAAAACAGCTCTACGTTCATCCAGATCAATTAACCAAGTCGGTATGTAAACTAACACTGAAATTATTTCAGGAGTAGACCAAGTATATTTTTATTATTTTTTAAGGCAAACTGATAAACGCCGATATCAAAAATTCTCGGATAACTCTTAATACCCACCCATTTTTTTTTAATAACCAACACTGAGGGGAGGCCCCCTATACATGCGGTGCATTGCGTTGGCGAGTGGAAAGTAAAGGATCGGAGGGGAAAAAGGGAGTAATACTTATTGACACTTGCCTTAAACTTCTGGGTGTCGCAAGAAGTGGGAAATACGTACATTTGCCAGGAGCCGATTCCACATACATAGACTGTACGAGCTAAAAACGAATTTGTTGTATAGTGTAGTGTAGGGTTGCTATTTATATTTCAGGTCCGGCAATAAAACCACAATAATTTATCATCGGAAATGATTTTATTGTTTTTTAAAATATTCTCCTTTAAGATCAATACACTTTTGCATGCGCACAAACCAATTTTCGTAGCACTTTTTCCAATCCGATTGAGACACCTCCAAAACAAGATTTTTAAACGCTTCAACAGTTGCTTCGGGCGATGAAAAACGTTGACCACGCATTTTTTCCTTGATGCTAGGGAATAAGAAGAAGTCATTGGGTGCCAAATCAGGGATGTACGGTGGATGGCGCATCAATTCGACATCTCGAGTGGTCAAATAGCTAACCGTTTCAGCTGATGTGTGAGAGCTCGCATTTTTGTGATGCAAAATGATCCGTCTTCTCTTATTAAATTTCCTCATTTCTTCGAACACTGTTGGCAAACAGATGAACTGATCACTTAGAACTGACCGTCCTACGTTTCTATAAAGGCACTGTTGCAACAAGGCCGGTTAAACCGAAAAAACGCAATCATTTGCTTCGATGTACTATTTTAACGAACAACTTTTGTTGGACTTGGCTCGTCTTGGAAGACCCATACGGTCGATTGCTGTTTTGTTTCGGGTTCATATGCATAGATCCATGATTCGTCACCTCTGACAATGTTATACACTGCCTTTGAGCTACCGCAGTTATACTTTTTCAACATCTCTTTGCACCAATCCATCCGTGCGTTCGTCAAATTATGTGGGATCCAACGAGAACCAATTTTTTTCAAGGCAAAATGAGCATGCAATTTCTTATTGATGCTTGCCAGAGTAATGCCCAAGGATGCCTTAATCTTACGGTATGTAACATGTCGGTCTTGCTTAATCAGTTCACGCACAGCATCGATGGTTTCTGGCAAAGTGACCGAAGTTGGACGTCCTTTACGAAATTCATCCTGGCGTCCGAGATTGAACTCTTGGTACCAGCGATTAACAGTGGTTTTTGATGGTGCTTCATCGCCAAAAGTCGAAACAAGTTGATTTAACACTCTTGTCTCGATAGCCCAAGCCGAAAATCGTAAAAAATCATCGCACGAAAATGTTTACGTGATAATTCCATTTTTGACTGAGATGAATTTTTCAACACACTGTAAACAAAACAAATCGCGTTCTGAGTGAAGTTATGCTAAAAAAAATGTCAAAGTTTCCCAGTTTGAATCTGGGAACACTAGTATTGCCAGGACCCGAAATATAAATAGCATCCCTCGTATAGTGCGGTCAACTGGCCAATCGATAACAAACGGGTGTGAATTCCTAGAAAGTCGCGTATCACCGCCAAACATCCTCACGTTGGAATAAGGCGACGGATGTCTGATGAACACACACCATAAAAGTAATGATAGAACAGCGTCACGCAATCTATATTCCGAAACAATAGAGTTGGATACCCTACTGTCGCCTACCAGCACCATCGCTATCTATTGCACACGGTCAAGTAGCTCCAAAGATAATTTTTGAGCACATGCCCATATATTGGAGTTGTATTCTATCTTCGGTCTGATATAAGTTGTGTAGAAAAATTGTTATTTTTGTAATCAGTGGTGAAGGAGTCTGTCTGAAACTGTTAGGTTTTATGATAAGGTTTTACAATGCAGCTTGATTTGGGTGATTCATCTGGAAATATTTTTTTCAAAATAAAAAAAATACATAAATTTAAATCAAGTGTGGAATCTTTAATGTTTATTCGAAAGGACATTTTTTGCCCTTTATTGTTTTGAATATAATTTCCTTCAAATTATGGCCACAACAACGCCCCAGGGTGTCCATTCTGAGGGTTCAATTATGAATGAATCATTCGAGCATTTTAACCGGTATGGCGTTAATGACACGCGTAATGTTGGCTTCCAAAACCAACATCGTAACTGGTTTGTCAGCATAGACTTTGGACTTAACATAGCCCTAAAGAAAAATATCTAAAGGTGTGATATCACACGATCTAGGCGGCCAACTCGCTGGTCCAAAACGATAAATTAGATAGTCCTTTAAGCAGCAGTTGTTTAAGCAGCTGTATGGCAAGTGGCACTGTCATGTTGAAACCAAGTGTCGTCAAGATTACGGGCTTTAATATCAGGTAGCAGATCGATGCCATGGCGCGATAGCGAGCACCATCCACGGTTACGTTCCGGCCATCATCATTTTTGAAAAAATATGCACCGATCATTTCACCAGCTTATAAACCGCACCGTGGTTTTCTCTAGGTATAGGGGCACCTCTTAAACCTCTTATTGTTGCTCTTCAGACCAAATGCGGCAATTTTGTTTATTGACGTTGCTGTTGAGCCAGAAATGGGCATCATCGCTGAACAAAATTTTGGCCGAAGTCAGTTTCTTACCGATCGCTCATTTCCATTATACAGTTGCACAATTAGGAGACGTTGTTGCGATGTAAGACTTTACATGATGAAATGTCAAATTATACTGAAAACAATTAAAAAATAAAGTTTAATACAACTCACGAGTAATCTGTGAAAAAAAACCCTATTGAAAAAAACCTCTAGATAGATCACCCTATATAAGTGAATTATTCATAGTAAAAGTGCTAAAACTTCAGTCATCTAACATAATCTTAAGGGTATAAACGAGAATCAAGATTTCCTCATCCTTACAATTACACAACCCTGTAAACTGACAATGCCAATTTGAAACGCATTGCATGGTGCTGCGTAGCGAATATCAAATATGCGGCCCAGACAAGCTGACTTGTTGTTTCAATCGGACATCATTTGAATAAATTCCAAAACGTCTTTGAAAGTCTGCAACGTAATTTTAGAATACGAAAAAAAGTAAAGCCTTTAGCCAAATATATGTATAAAGTTATACTCTATATCTATCATTTCCAAAAGAATCGTTTTCAGCATACCAATTAATTCAATTATTTACAGACAGACAATAATCCTTTTTTCGTAACTTATTTTGTATTGGGCGGTAGAAAGACACTCGTTAATTTTTTATTTCGCCAAAACAAACAATCAATTATTGATACAAATAATATGGACAGCAGATAATAATCAGCACAATTGGTGAATATTGAAAAACAATTTAAAGAGAAAATAAACAAATCAAAACAATTGCCTACTTAATACTTAAGTGATTTAAAGAAATTAGAAAAAGAAATTATAAAAGTGGAATCAAATAAATCATTAGGATTAAAAAAAACGATTTCAAGTTGTTTTGCCACCGTTCTTTTTTAAATTACTATTTATACAAATTAAAAATCAATTGAATACAAGTCTTCTCGCTCCGCTTATTACCCACCCTGCAGGCTTCTGAAATCGTGACAATATTTATAGAAATTTGTGTGTACAACACATTTGCATTATGTTTTTTGATTAATTTTACACAATAAATCACTTTAAAAAGAACAAACAAAAATTGTTTTCGGCATACACATCTGTCTGCTTTAAAAATGTTTCCAGAAAAGAGTTTAGAATTCGTTAATAATCTTATACGAAATAAAATTCTAAATATTATACGAAAAAAACAGCGCACAATTTTTCAATATTGACAGAAACTGTCAGAAAACAAAATCTCCGGCTTCTTAATCAGCTTTAGGTAGTAAAACAAAAAAATGCATTTTTAATGAGTCCATAAAAAATTAGGTTGTTGTTGTAGCGGCAAACCTTACCGTGGTGACAGCCCTTGGCCGAAGAATTGCTGCTTCGGGTCGATCCGGTGCGTAGAACCGGCTGTCGTGGAATCGAATTAGGTAACCAGCTTCCTCGTGAGTAGAAATGCCTTTTTCGAATTTTGTTTTTGTGATGGCTGTAAGCTGGGGTAGTTCTAAAAGGTGTTTTTTATTGGGGTATAGAACTTTAAGTTGGCATCACTTTTTTAACTGGCGGCCATTTTGTCAGCTGTCAAGTGATTAATATTTAGTTTGGTTTGCCATTTCATCATGAACAGGTTGACAAAAGAAAAACGCTTGCAAAATGGGCCGAAAATGAGATTCATCTCGATGCTGATTTTCATCACAAAATTTTGTTCAGTGATGAGGCTCATTTTTGGTTGAATGGCTACGTCAACAAGCAAAATTGCCGCATTTGGAGTGAAGAGAATCCACATGAGACCCTTGAGACGCCATTACATCCACAAAAACTGACTGTTTGGTGTGCTCTATGGGCTGGTGGAGTCATTGGGCCATACTTCTTCCGAAATAATGCTGGAGAGTCAGTTACCATTAATGGAGACCGGTATAGAGCCATGATAACCGACTATTTTGTTCCCGAATTGGATGGCATAAATGTGGATGAGTTGTGGTTCCAACAAGACGGCGCTACATGCCACACAGCGCACGTCACAATCGAATTATTGAAGGAAACATTCGATGAGCGCATAATTTCGCGGAATGGACCTGTCAATTGGCCACCAAGATCGTGTGATTTGACACCATTGGACTATTTTCTTTGGGGATATGTGAAGTCGCTCGTCTACGCCAACAAACCAGAAACGTTAGGGGACTTGGAAGCCAACATTCGTGGCGTTATTGCCAACATACGGCCCCATATGCTCGAAAAAGTGGTTGAAAATTGGACCTGTAGAATTGGCTTTATTCGAGCGAGCCGCGGCGGCAACATGCCCGAAATCATATTTAAACATTAATGGCATAAAATTATCCTTCCAATAAAGCCAAATTGATGGACATTAAAACGATTTTCTTGTGTTTTATTTCAATTCGAAGTTTTATACCTCAATAAAAAACACCCTTTATTTGTTTGAAGATTTGTATTTCCTTCATCGTAGGAAAGTAGATATAAGGTTGACCATTTAAAATTTAAATCGGCTGAAAAGTAAAAAGTTTTGATAATTTTTTCAAATTTCTTGTTTTATTGGAAAGGTTGAACTTTGTAGTGGAACAGCATCCAATGCCCTATCGCTTCGCCCAATGGGCTGATAATTTTTTGGCAGGAGGTGAAAATTTTTTCCAAAAAAAACGTGTTTTCAGATGAAGCTCATTTTCATCTCGGTGGCCATGTCAAATATAACGCGCCAAATATTCTCTTCCAGGACGTCTATCGTGTTGAGCTTATCTGCGTAGACAAGCAACTTCACATTACCGCACAAAAACTACATCAGCGGTGTTAAATCGCACGATCTTGGAGGCCACGCCACAGCCTCACGACGCGAGATGATGTGCTCACCAAAATTGTCCTTCTGTAAATTGAATGCTTCATTGGCTGTATGGCATGTAGCGCCGTCTGGTTGGAACCAAATATCGTCAAGATTACGGTCTTCAATTTTAGGTAGCAAAAAATCAGATATCACAACGAGTCACTGTTTAGTGTGGATATTAGACCGGCGCCATCATTGGGCCATTTTTCTTTGAAAATTAGCAAGAAGCCGCCGCCACCGTCAACGGTAAGCGTTACCGCGACAGGCTCAACAAAGTTTTGATTCCAAAAACTCAGGAGAATTGCAAGGACGATACTTGTTTTCAACAAGAAGGGGCCACATGTCACACAGCCAACGCAACCATCGATATTTTAAGCACTGTTTTTGAAAATCGAATACTCAGCCGATACTGTGATGTCAATTGACCGCCTCGAAGCTGTGATTTAAGCCCTTCGGATTATTTTCTGTGAGGAGCCATTACGGATAAATGTTACGCAAAGCATTCAGAGACAATTGGAAGCGTTAAAGCATGAAATCGAAGTTGCCATTAAAGAAAATCGACCCGAACAATCTAAAATGTACTGAAAAAATGGGTTTTCGAAAGAGGCACTGCCGAGCCACTTGTGGTAGTCATAGGAATGATATTGTGTTTCATTATTAAAAGACAAAGCTGAACGTTTCCGATAAAATCAGAAATTTGAAAAAATAATCAATGCTTTTTTTACAGCCGATTCAAATTGCCCACCCTATTTGTATATTCTTGATTGTCGTAAAAGTCTAATACGATCTAGCCATGTACGCCAGTGTGTCCGTCCGTCCGAGTATCTGTCTATAGCACTTTAGGGCTCAAAAGAATAAACTTAGGATCCTTAAATTTTGTATGATTATGGTCAAAAGCTGTTATGATTGTAAATGGAAGAAATCGGGCCAGAGGGGCAAAAGTTTTTCTTTAAGGGTAGCTTTGGTCCCTTAAAGGAAAACTTTTGACTCGCTTAAAAATAAAATTTTAGAGTATTTTCTTAGCAAATAATAATTTTTTGTTGAAGGACAATAATAAAAATGGGTACTGTTTGTTGGGTACCACAAATTACCTCAAAAAGGGCATAGTTGTTAAACTGTTTGGTTCATGTGGCCCAAAAAACGTGTCGCACGGTCAAAACGGGTGATTAATAGTCAATATGGACATATGTGTACCTAAATTTAAGCAAATTTTGCTACGAGTACAGGGTGATATTCTGGCTGATATTAGAAACGAACACATGGGTAGAGGGGGGCAAAAAACGTAAAAACTTTTACCGTTTAGTTGCGATGGGACGGTGGAGGGTTTATAAGGTTCCTGGCCGAACTTAACACCGTTTTTACTTGTCTTATCATTTCATCAGAAATATAGGGTAATTGGTAGAGAGAGTCTTAAGCCTATTTAAACTGTCATCCTTCGTCAAGAGGACAAAGGGCGGACGCTATTGAAATCGAAGACTATCGGAGTGAGATTTGGATATAGCTTCCACACAAATGTAGATCCGATTTTTGTATTTTTAGTTCTAGAAACCACATATTGCATCCAATCTTGATAAAAATTAAGCTCAAGTCAGTTTTTGGACCAGGCACCGAAGTTATGGAAATTGGTTAAGATTTAGATAAAGCTCTTTGTTCATCCGTACATCAAGACTTGGTGGAATTTGCGGATGCCACGGGGGTTGCTATATATTTCTGGCCTAGGCAGCACTTAGTGTTTCCTGGCGCTATCTTTCCATTGGAATGTTTTACATTTTTAAGCATAAACGTACTCAGAACGTTTTGACGTACGACCATCATTTGTGTTGTTTACAGTAACTTGAAAAAATTAATTTGGCAAATAAATGTAATTAACTCGTGAACATTTTCGTGCGATCATTTTTCACAACTTCGTGATAATCCACGTCGAAATTATCACGATAAGAGTGCATCGATGAACATAAATCTTTGTATGGCGATGAAGAACCATCCTATAGCACTGTGAAAACTGGTTTTAATAGTGGCCGACCGACGCTCGCTCAAAGTCGAAGGTCGTCCAAAATCAGCCGTTGTGCCAGAGAAAATTGATGCCGTGCGTGAACTGATAATGCAAGATCGTCATGTGACATACCGTGGGATAGAGGCATCCTTGGGCTTTTCTTCCACCAGCATACATTCGATATTCCATGAACACCTGGCCGTAAAAAAGGTTTGTTCTCGTTGGAGCCCGCACAATTTTACAATCGCTCAAAAAAAGGCTCGTGTCGATTGGTGCAATGAAATTTGGGGAAAAAAAATACGATCGCGGTGCTTCAAAAGACGTTTATAAGATCGTCACAGGTGACGAATCATGGATCTATGCGTATGAGCCCGAAACAAAACAGCAATCAACAGTGTGGGTCTTCGAAGACGAGCCAAATCCAACGAAAGTTGCACGTGGAAGAAGCACTTCGAAGCAAATAGTCGCCTGTTTCTTCGGCACTGGTCATGTAGGGACTGTTCCGCGTGACCAACATAGGACGGTCAATTCAGAGTGGTACACCACAATTTGTTTGCCTGCAGTCTTTAGAGAAATTCGAAAAACGAACAAGAAAAGACGAATCATTGTACACCAAGACAATGCGAGCTCTAACGCTTCGGCTCAAACCAGCGCCTTTTTGACCGGCCAAAACGTAGAATTGATTGGTCATCCACCGTACAGCCCTGACTTGCACCCAATGACTTCTTTTTACTTTAAAAAAGGTTTGTTCTCGTTGGATCCCGCACAATTTGACAATCGGTCAAAAAAAGGCTCGTGTCGATTGGTGCAAAGAAATTTGGAAAAAAAAATACGATCGCGGTGCATCAAAAGACGTTTATAAGATCGTCACAGGGGACGAATCATGGATCTATGCGTATGAGCCCGAAACAAAACAGCAATCAACAGTGTGGGTCTTCGAAGACGAGCCAAATCCAACGAAAGTTGCACGTGGAAGAAGCACTTCGAAGCAAATGGTCGCCTGTTTCTTCGGCACTGGTCATGTAGGGACTGTTCCGCTTGACCAACGTAGGACGGTCAATTCAGAGTGGTACACCACAATTTGTGTGCCTGCAGTCTTTGGAGAAATTCGAAAAACGAACAAGAAAAGACGAATCATTGTACACCAAGACAATGCGAGCTCTAACGCTTCGGCTCAAACCAGCGCCTTTTTGACCGGCCAAAACGTAGAATTGATGATAAATATTCGCATTTTTATTATTAGGCCAGAAATATATATAGCCCTAGTATTGAACTCGATGAAAATCGGTTGAGATTTGGATCTAGAAGCCACATATTACTTCCAATCTTGATTAAATTTGACACAGGTAAGTCTTTTGGCCAAAGGGCGGACGCTATTGAAATTGCAGAAGATCGGTTGAGATTTGGATAAAGCTCCAATAGATCTGAGAGTCACGTGTTACATTCAATCTTTTTAAATTTAGCACAGGTAAGTTTTTCGACAAAGGGCGGACGCTATTGATATTTAAGAAACTTAGATCGGGAAATCATATTAAGGCATAACTTAAAAAAAAAAAACAAAAAACCAATTTATGTGTATATCTCCTAAACTAGATCGAATCTGGCAAATCAGAGCACAGGTTCGTGATCAGCAACGCCAAATCAACTAGTTGACTCTTAGACCTTCTGCGACAAATTTTGTGTTGACCAGTGAAATCAGCTGGTGATTATGGAATCAGCTGGTGATTATGGAATCAGCTGGTGATAATACGTCGATCGATATTCCTAAAGATGAGTCAAAATAAAATACTTCTGGTAGTTACAAAGACTTACCATTAAACAAAATTATAATACCCTGTACCACAGAGTGATGTAGGAACAAATGGGTTTTTCCTTAAAAAAATAAAACTGTCTTGAGCTCTTTTAACTCAAATAATAAATCTAAGTTTGGGGTATTAATGGAATCAGCTGGTGATTATACGTCGATCGATATTCTTTAAAGTGCGTCTAACTCAAATATTTTTAGTAGGTTCAAAGACTTGCCATGAAACAAAATTATAATACCCTGTTCCGCAGAGTGATGTAGGGGATAAAGACAAATGGGGGTTTCCTTAAAAAAGTAAAACTGCCCTGAGTTCTTTTAACTCAAATAATAAATCTAAGTTTGGTATGGAGAAAAATTTAGATCTTATATTTTAATTGGAAATATTTTTTTGAACCATCGTTAATTGCTTTACATAATAATCAGCTGGCACCAGTTTAGGAAACTAAAATTTGACTAGTATATATTATTATATATAAACATACTTGTTATTACTATTATTATTGGTAAAAAAAAAATAGCTACATATTTCCCGAGTAATGTCTCATTAGCTGTAAACTTATGCAGATTTTTATATGAATTCATGTATTTTGATTTTTAATTAAACTAATCTTAAAAAAAGGTAAATTGTCTCTTCTTTGACCATGAAATATAGCTGACTGAACCTGTATTTATTTATCTTCCTAAAACCGCATATATAATAATAATGTCGACATGGATTACTGAGAATATTTAAAAATAAGAAATCCCAGAAGTCTTGCGGTCACATTTCAACAACTAAACATAAAAAGGTTTACATCATTAATTAAATTACAATATTTTGGCTTTATTCTGTATTTATCAAAAGACACATATTTAAATAATAGGGGACTTTTATAAAATTTGTTATATTACTATTTGATTAATGTTAAACCATTGCAAAAACATCAAACAAAGGTACGTTAAACCACAAATTAGCAGAACATATGTAAACTATGAATAAGTTATTAGTGCGTACCTTTCTTTTTGGAATACCGGCTTCAGTCTCTGCTTGTCCGGACATGTGATAAATATAGAAGAAGGCGCAAATGAAGTATAGAAATCCCAAATCCAAAACGGATCTAATCTCAACAAGATGTTTTTACAACAACACCTAAAAAAATAATTTTGGAATAAATATTTGGAATAAAAAATATCACTAGAGGATGTTTAAACAAAACTGGGAGGCATGGAGATAAGGAGTGGGACGGGAAACCGCAAATTAGTAAACAAATAATCGTAAAGAAGCAAACCACAAAATCAAAAAACGACCTGTTAAAATTGTAAATTAATTTTACTTTATGTTCTCATTCAAATATACTGGTCATATGATAAGTTTAGTGAATAAATTAAACAAGGAATAATTGGTTTATCCCAATTATTATTTTATTTTTCAATTTCGTGACTGGTCGTTAGTAAACCTTTTCCCAAATATTTCTCTAAGAAATATGGAGAAAGGAAAGATTCTCCGAACGTTAAGCATGGTAGGGGGCTCACAATTAAACACAACCCGAGAATGGGCCTTTAAAAACAAAGTACATAGGGATGAAATAAGTTGTGGGCCGCCGGTATTTTTTTTAAAAATGTGTATGCCATATTATTGTATATTAAAGTTGTCATTCCGTTTGCAACAAAGTATATATATTAATGATCGTCGTAAAATTCGATCTAGTCATGTCCGTCCGTATGACTTTACGTTTGCGTGTCTGTTGAGATCACCATAGCAACCATAATTTTGCATAATGATAGCTTATGGTCATTTCAAAAGCTGTTGAGAGTTGTAAATGGACGAAATCAGTCCAGGGGGAAAAAGTTTCCCTTTAAGAGATTAAAAGTACCTTGTAAAAAGTCATTTGGAGTATATGCTCATATAATTTTTCTTGACGGACAATGTTGTTAATGTTTAAATGCATTAAAAATTTTAGTGTTTTTTGTTTCAAATTCAGTTAAATTTTGACAGAAGAAACCATTTAAATTAGACCGCCATACATACCAAAAAAAAATTCCATTCAATTAAAAATATTCGAACCAAACATAATTTAGAAATTCTGTGATAAAATATTTCACATACTAACTAAAATATTTGTATTTTATTAAAATATTTCCTACTTCAGACGACAAAGAAATTATAATATTTAGAATCAAATGTGTATGCCGTTTATCAGAAATATTTTCGTTATGTGATGAACAAATTCATTTATTTTTAGAAAATAGAAAATAAAGAGTGAGTTGTATTTTCGTGGGCAATTGTGTGAAGAAAACTTGAAAAGTAAGGTTTACAACAGTAGTTCTCATTCGTTTGGGGAGAGCCTGGCCTTATAGAGTTCGGTTTTACTTTCAACAATTGCAGCAAGGCTTTCTGAAGAGGTTTGTCACGGACCCAAAATCAAGTAGTAGTAGTGTGCAGCCACGAAAATCAATGTCACTTTACCATTTTTGTTAAAAACTTGTCTTCTTTTTAAATATAGAAGCAAGAGGTCTTGAACCGGTTTAATCCCTGTTCAATGTGAAAATAATTACCTTCAAATGTTGGCAACTGTATTATGGAAATGAGCGTTCGGTGAGAAACGTCAAGATCCGCTGTTTTCGACCAAAATTTTGTTCAGTTATGAGGCCCATTTCTGGCTCAACGGCAAAGTCAATAAAAAAATTGCCGCAATTGTGCTGAAAGCAACAAGAAGAGGTTCGAGAGGTGCCATTATACCCAGAGAAAACCACGGTTTGGTGCGGTTTTTAAGCTGGTGTAATCATCGGTGCATATTTTTTCAAAAATGATGATGGCCGGAACGTAACCGTGAATGGTGCTCGCTATAGCGCCATGATATCGATCTTTATGCTACCTAAAATTGAAACCCGTAATCTTGACGACACTTGGTTCCAACAGAACGGTGCCACTTGCCATACAACTGCTCAAACAATGGATCGTTTGAGTGGTCATTTCGAAAAGCAGCTAATTTCCCGTTTTGTACAGGTGAGTTAGCCGCCTAGATCGAGTGATATCACACCTTTAAACATTTTTCTTTGGGGTAACGTAAAGTCCAAAGTCTATGCTGACAAACCAGCTACGATTCAGGTTTTGCAAGCCAACATTACGCGTGTCATTAAAGCCATAGCTACCGGTCGAAATGCTCGAACGAGTCATCCATAATTGGACCCTCAAAATGGAAACCATGAGGCGAAGTTGCGACCAACATTTGAAGGAAATTATATTCAAAAAAATTTCAAATTACCAATAAAGATTCAACAATTTATTTGAATTTTTATATTTATTTTTTAATCTGAAAAAATAACATCTAGATAGATCACACTATATAACCGATTTATTGGTTATGAGTACAGTAATATTACCGTAGCTTTCAGTTTATAATATATGGAACCATGAAAACATCAACACCATATAAAGTTAATGATGGCAACAGAATGTGTTTCCAAACGATTTTTTTTTAGTTCGGGCTGATTTCCAAGTGATTTTTTTTTCTGCGTGAATGAACTTACAATAAGAATTTTTTTTGGAATTTTAAAAAAAAAATCAACTTATTCATTTTATTCGATCTCTGACAAGGTTTTATTGATCTCCACTATCATGAACATTTTTTTGGAACGGAATACAAGAACCCTCTTGCAGCTTACTTTGTCTACATAGCCAATTTTTTCTGAAAGAGGACTGTGTGTTATTACACTTTTTAAATATTTAAGGTTCAAACTGGGGTCTAAAGATCATTTTGATTCCTAAACTACCCAGTTTTAAGCACTGTTTTTAAATATTTCACTTTCATTTAAATTTGAAATTGACTCTGTGTACTCATATTTGTGAACTATTAATTCACGACTTGTTGTACGACCTCCGTATATTTGAACTACTGAAAACAATGACTAATTTTTCTTTTTGTATTTAAATATTTTGTTTATTCTGCGGCAGTAGTAGTAGCTGACAATTTGAAAATGAAAGACAACAAAAATTAAAGAAAATATAAGAAAAAAAGACATTAATGTTTTTAGTTTTTCTTTTTTAAAGTGATTCATATGATGTTAGATACGAGATCTTACAGTGACAGACAGAAAAGGCTACACCTCCACTGCCAGCTTTACTGTATATTTTTGAATAAGTTATTAATTTTACAATTTTATTTTTATATTTTCTACATAATTTATAAAGGTAACTACTCATTTGTTGCAATGCACTTTCTGTCTCTATGTGTGATATGTAGGTGGCTACTTTCCGCAGTTTATATGGACATTTCGTCACCTGCACTTAAATACTCGTAGCAGTCAAAACCTTTTGAAAATCTCTCCTACCCTATTGGATGAGGTAATTCAAATCAAGTCATTTTGAGATGATTGACTACTTTATCGTCGGCAATCTTGTGGATTAACCACTTTTGAATACTGAAATAGATGCATGTGTTTAAGCGGATCTGCCATCTCTTTTCAATCAGCTGGAGTAGCGTTTTATACATATTTCCAGTGATTCATAAACAAAAATTGGAAGAATGGAAGAACTGGATTCATTTCGAAATTTGAATTCTAAATTATACCGGTACGAGTACGTAATAATGACATACAATCGATTAAAATATTAGTTTTGATTAATTCATTGAATATTGAATGACAAGTGATTAAATTCACTTCAGCTGCCATAACACTATATGAGAGTGCAAAACTAGTTTTGTAGTCAAAAAAAGCGTTCGTTAGCTTATTGACTACGAATTTCGGATTATATACAAGTTGTATTCGATTCAAATTTTTTTTTGAATTTAATGACTAAAGAGACCACAAAACACTAAAGGCTGCATCATCGGGAAATATTTTGACTCTTTGTTTTGTATTTTTATTCGGACCAGTCTTTTAGAGTTTCAGCTTCGGATATCCCTTTGGATCTATTAAAGTACAAAAGGTTTGTCCTCATGAAAACTTCCCACTGTTCTGTCCAACCTTCGAATGTGCTTAACGACTTATTAGCTATGGACAGGCCAAATCTAAAGACTTGTGACTTAAAACCCGCTCTAAGATTAATCAGTGTCATTGTTATTTTTCCTTGCATATACAGTCGAACCTGGGTAAGTGGAACCTGCGTAAGTGGGAATCCTCTGTAAGTGGGACAGTTTTTGGCGGTCCTTGTAAACATCGAACACAAAAATAAAATAAAAAACTTTTTGAGCAGGTGTTTGAACCTCTTTAAGTGGGACTTGATTTTTTAGAATTTACCTCTAAGTAGGAATTTTTACACTCTTACCTCTTTGAATGGGATTTCTCATTCAATGCTATACCTCCAAATGTACGATTTTTGTCTTATTTTCTCTTGGTTTCACTTTTTACTAGGGGAGTGCGACAAATGTTTGTCAGGTTTGGAGATTGCTCGCCAAATATTGTAAGATCGAAGACTTTTAGCGACTTATATTTCAATGATTTGGCAATTATTCTGACTGATTTAATGCAAAAATACCCTAATTTGACTTTTAAAGGCCTTAATGAAAAAGTAGCTTACTCTAAAACGTCAAGTCTCTATAATTATTCGACATTTTCGATATTTTCGCTCATACGAGGGCCTAATAATGAAAATGCGAATATTTATCATCAAAAATGGTTTTATTATTTTTCAAAGAATTCTCCACCATGATTTATACACTTTTGAATGCGCTCAAACCAATTGTCGAAGCACTTTTCCCACTTCGATTGAGACACCTCCAAAACATGGTTTATAAACGCTTCAACAGCATCTTCTGGCGACGACAATCGTAGACCACGCATTTTTTTCTTGGTGTCATTGGGTGACAAGTCAGGGCTGTACGGCCGATGATCCATGAATTCGACGTTTTGGCCGGTGAAAAAGGCGCTGGTTTGAGCCGATATGTGAGAGCTCGCATTTTCATGGTGCAGAATGATTCGTCTTCTCTTGTTCGTTATTCGAATTTCTCCGAAGACTTCAGGCAAACAAATTGTGGTGTACAACTTAGAATTGAGCGTCCTACGTTGCTCAAGCGAAGGCAGTCCCCACATGACCAGTTTTGCCGAAGAAACAGGCGACCATTTGCTTTGAAGTGCTTCTTCCACGAACAACTTTAGTTTCATTTGGCTCGTCTTCGCAGACCCACACGTTCGATTGCTGTTTTCTTTCGGGCTCATACACAAAGATCCATGATTCACCTGTCACCTGTGGCGATCTTATAAACGTCTTTTGAAGCGCCGCGATCGTATTTTTTCAAAATTTCTTTGCACCAATCGACACGAGCCTTTTTTGTCAAATTGTGCGGGATACAACGAGAACACAACTTTTTTACGGCCAGGTGTTCATCAAAATGTTTGCTAATGGAAGAAATACCCAAGGATGCCTCTATCCCACAGGACGATCTTGCATTATCAGTTCACGCACGGCATCAATGTTCTCTGGCACAACGGCCGTTTTTGAACGACCTTCGTCTTTGAGCGAGCGTCGGCCACGATTGAATTCATTAAACCAGTTTTTCACAATGCTATAGGATGGTGCTTCATCGCTATACACAGATTTAAAATCATCAATGCACTCTTGTCGTGATAATCCGTGATTTGGTAATTATTTTGGCTAATTTTATGCAAAAACGCCCTAATTTAACTTTTAAAGGTCTTAATGGAAAAGTATCATACTCTATAACGCCGAAAGTTTAAATTACACAGTGTGACAGAGAAAAAATACCTGGGACATGATATTATTTTTCTTGTAGTTCTTGCTGAGTACAACAAGAAACCGGTTTTGAAATTTCCTAAACACCTCCAAAATCTGAAGTTACGGGTTTTTCAGATCTGACACACTTATACGCCAGTAACTTGGTTGAATATCAACCGATTTTAAGTTTTTTGGCTGATTTGGAAAGAAGAAACTAGAGGGGCATAGGTATTGGCAATAGTATCACTGCGGTTATTAAATTTGAATTTAATATCAACAAACAGAATTTAAGAATATATCTTACACAATTACCACATTAAGTTGGATAAAAATCAAATTACCTGAATAAGTGGGAAACTGTCTTAGTGGAAAATCCTCTTTAAGTGGGAATAAACTTTCGATCCCACTTTATCAGGTTCGACTGTATTTGGAATTCCTGTGCACCTTAAATAAAAGTGGTGTTTCTTTTAAGAGCTCCGAGGTTTTTGCCTACTATGTGTTGGCTCCTGAGACACCAAGGAGGTCTCTCTCAGTTCAGAGTGATCGTAAGAATAAATCTATATTTAGATTCATATAAAAATTTGCGTTCATGTTTATTAATCGTCCGTTTGTTCGCACCACTAGAACCATTTTTAAAAGACCCCATGATCTCATAAGTCCAGTATCAAATTTTAATCCCATTGTAGAAACTATTGCATATTAAGATTTAAACTAAAACTTGTTTTAATTTGAATACACGTATGTTCAAATGTTCTATTATTGGTTTGTTCTGATCGTATAGCATATTTGAAATTCCATGCATGCATTTGAGCATTTTAAAAAGTAACCGAATTTAACTTAGATTGAGCATTTACATATTAATTTTATTAATTTCGTAGGCCTCAAGAGTCCGCTTTGTGCATCACATTGGGCCGCTTTGTGTTTCTTCATACCAATTCTGAAGGTTAAAGTGCGTTTACACCAACGATTTCTATTAAACCCATAGTTTTTCCACATACAATGTAGATTTATCGAGCAAATATCCAGGATATTGTACATTTTTTGAGGTTATTTTAATTCATTTAAGGGAAATTATGTTCCTTTGCACATTATAATCTATAAACCACCAACATACAATGTTAAAGGGAAGGTATCTGCAATACCTTCTATAATCCCTTGTTAGCGAACTCTTACTTATTTTACCAACCATTATGCACGATGTTAATTATGAATGTCAAGTTTTTTGCCCAACTTAATTTGACATATCTTAGCTTCAGTGTATGACAAATTCTACCACAGTTGAGCAGGCGTAAAGATTGTCAAAGCCTTTTACGAAAATGGGCGTACAAATCAAAATGCACTCCATGATTTTTTGGTAAGCATAATCGAACAAATGTGTCCACAAACGGGAGAATTGTCGCCTAGTTCGTTCTGCAGAAAACACTGATGCTGTTCTTGTAAGTGCAGCAGAAGAGCCGTCAACCTCGACTTGTCGTCATTCCCAACAATTAAACATCTCACGACATCACTGACGCGAATTTTTAATAAAGATTTGAATTTACGCTCTTACAATATTCAATTGACGCAAGAGCTGAAGCCTACTGACTATTTTAAGCTTCGTGGGTACGTCGAATGGTTGGTTGAACAGACAGAAGTGAATGGTGACTTTACAAAAAAAGTCCTCAACGATGCACACTTTCACCTCAGTGAATTCATTAACAAGCAGAATTGCCACATTTGGCCAAATGAGAATCCACGAGTAAATGCTGAATGCATCCACAAAGAGTGAGAAATGAACCTTGAAAATATGTAATGAAATAGGATGGGCAACTTGCCACGTAGCCAACAAAACAATGGCAAGGAAGTCAATGGCCACGCTATCTCACGTCGCGGCTATGTTAATTGGCCGCCACGATCATGTGCTTTGACACCATTGGTTTTCTTTTTTTGAGGATATTTAAAAGAAAAAGATTACTTAAATAAGCCAAGGACAATTCAAGAGCTAAAGGATGAGATAATTCGGCACATCAACGACATTGAAGCTCGATTTTGTCTTAAAATCATTGCATATACTTATATGAACCATAAGATAGAGGTATTCACCGAAGCTGTACGGGATTTGGCCGATTTTTTGTTTCACACATACGAGGGCGTCTATATATATTTCTGGCCTAATAATGAAAATGCGAATATTTATCATCGAAAATGGTTTTATTGTTTTTCAAAGTATTCTCCAGCATGATTTACCCTTTTGCATGCTCTCAAACCAATTGTTGAAGCACTTTTTCCACTCCGATTGAGACACCTCCAAAACATGGTTTTTGAACGCTTCAACAGCATCTTCTGGCGTCAAAAATCGTTGACCACGCCTTTTTTTCTTGATGTGCGGGAACAAAAAGAAGTCATTGGGTGCCAAGTCAGGGCTATACGGCCGATGATCCATCAATTCGACTTTTTGGCCGGTCAAAAAGGCGCTGGTTTGAGCCGATGTGTGAGAGCTCAATTTGTCATGGTGCACAATGATTCGTCTTCTCTTGTTCGTCATTCGAATTTCTCAGAAGACTTCAGGCAAACAATTTGTGGTGTACCACTGAGAATTAACCGTCCTACGTTGCACAAGCGGAACAGTCGCCACATGACCAGTTTTGCCGAAGAAACAGGCGACCATTTGCTTCGAAGTGCTTCTTCCACGAACAACTTTAGTTTCATTTGGCTAGTCTTCGAAGACCCACACGGTCAATTGCTGTTTTCTTTCGGGCTCATACACATAGATCCATGATTCGTCACCTGTTGCAATCTTATAAACGTCATTTGAAGCACCGCGATCGTATTCTTTAAAAAAAATTCTTTGCATCATGTCATCATGTCAAATTGTGCGGGATCCAACGAGAACAAACCTTTTTTACGTCCAGGTATTCATGCAATATCGAATGTTTGCTGGTGGAAGAAATGCCCAAGGCTGCCTCTAGCTCTCGGTATGTCAGATGACGATCTTGCATTATCAGTTTAAGCACGGCATCAATGTTTTCTGGCACAACGGCAGTTTTTGGACGTCCTTCGTCTTTGAGCGAGCGTCGCCCACGATAATATTCATTAAACAAGTTTTTCACAGTGCTATAGGATGGTGCTTTATCGCCATACACAGATTTAAGTTCATCGATGCACTCTTGTCGTGATAATCCACGTCGAAAGTTGTGAAAAATGATCGCACGAAAATGTTCACGAGTTAATTCTATTTTTTTGCCAAATTGATTTTTTCAAGTCACTGTAAACAACACAAATGATGGTCGTACGTCAAAACGTTCTAAGTCCGTTTATGCTAAATCAGATGCACTTAGTGTTGTCTAGGCCAGAAATATATATAGCAACCCTCGTAATAGCAGTGCACCAAAGCTTAAGATTCCACTGCTTAACATTTTGTTTTTTTTACACAGTTGAATCGTCATAAAATGTGAGTCCAAAACAAATTAGAGCAGAAATATATATATATATATATATATATATATATATATATATATATATATATATATATATATATATATATATATATATATATATATATATATATATATATATATATATATATATATATATATATATATATATATATATATATATATATATATATAGCAACCCTCGTAATAGCAGTGCACCAAAGCTTAAGATTCCACTGCTTAACATTTTGTTTTTTTACACAGTTGAATCGTGATGAAATGTGAGTCCAAAACAAAATAAAGCATAAGTTAGGTAAATTTGTTGTAATTGGTATAGCTATGGCTATAGCAACCGACTCGCAAAAAGATGTTTTAAGGACAAAACTATTGAAGTTAGGTTGTTCCTGTTGTAGCTTTAACTATGTGCCGGGGTTACAGCCCTTATTCGAAGAATTGCTCTTTGGGTCAATCCAGTCCATAGAACCGGCTGTCGTAGCATTGACCTTCGCTGACGTCGGAACTTATTTCTATTGAGAATTTGTAGTAGGATTTTAAACAGTGCTCGAAAAAGCTAAACCAAATCAAAAAAACCTTGAACAGTTTTTCAAGAGGCACGTTTAAAAATACCCCAGAAAGATGCAAAGGAGTAGGTAATTCAACAAAACGACGCGCAAAGAAGTGTATGTACTCAGAAGAAGCGTACCAAAATATTAGTTTGAATGTAATTACGTATTATAATAGAACAATTCATTTCAATTTAATTCAAGCCTGAATCTGGTAATTTTTGTAAGCACTGATAATTTTTGGAAGACCTTATTTCGGAAATATAACTAGATCGTATAACTAGATCTCAATATTTTTAGTTTATTTAAGGGTCCATTAAGAGTTGAAAAAGTTACACCAGAATGTCAATATAAAAGTAGGAGAAACAAAATTTAACAACTCGAAGGAAAAAATGATTCTTTTTGGTTGAAAATTTTCACAATCTGTCACTGCTAGTTTGTTGTTCTAAAAAATGTATGTTTTGGAATTCTAAAAAACATTGTTCCATATGCTAACAATAATATTGCTAAGTACATTTATGACCATAACTTTTAATAGGATTAATGGATAAATTCAAAAGTAATTAAATACAAAAAAAATTTAAATTGAATTAGCTTTTTCCGTGAAAAGATTTGATTCCGACATTGGACGAAAAAATCTTAAATTTATCATTGTAGAAAAGGTGATTTTCGTTATGTGAGATTTTCTAATTTTGAGTTAAGTAATTATAGAGGGTTGTCCAACCATAATGCACGATGTTAATTGTGAGTCCCACCCTAACGTCAAGATTTTTGCCCAACTTAATTTGACATTTCTTTGTATCAGTGTTTGACATTCGACCATTGAGAGCTACACAATTTAGCAGCGCGTAAATATTGTTGGAGCCTTGTACAAAAATGGGCGTTCAAATCAAAATACATTTCGTGCACTTCGTGCACGCAGAGAAAAACATGGTTACTATATGGTCACGGCAATAGTAATATGTTATTCACAATAAAAGTATGTTCGTCGCAATAGTATTATAGTTTACTGAATTTAATTTTGACAATAGTATGATTGCCGCAATAAATATATGTTATTATTGGTATTATTAATAATGAATATATGGTTGTAGCAACAATATAAATATGGTTGGTGCGACAAAAGTATTGTTTTTTGGTTTTATGTTAAGAATAATATGATTACGGCAATCATACTGTATGAATGTAATTTTTCTCATTTAAAAATGCTTTTTAGAACAATGTTATTGTTACGGATCTAATGCAATAATAGTACTTTTTATAAAAGTTTTCAAACAAACAGCTTTGGCTTTGTTTAACAGAAATTATTTTAATAAAATAGCTTAAGTTTTTTTAAACTTTTTTTTGCTACTGTTAAATAAATCACTTTTAGTATTTGAAATTTAATGTACTTTTAAATAATTTTCATAATTCAAATGTATTGTTTACAACTTAACCCAATTCTAATAAATATTATTGGGGATCATAGTAAAACTATGGTTGTAGGGATCATAAAATGGTTGCTTGTAAATCATACTATGGTTGTGAGGATCATACTATGGTTGTATGTGAAACATACTATGGTTGTGAGGATCATAATATGGTTGTGGAGATTATAGTATGGTTGAGTGTGAATCATATTATGGTTGTAGGGATCATAGTATAGTTATGTGCGAATCATACTATTGTTGTGAGGATCATAGTATGGTTCTGAGGATCATAGTTTGGTTGTATTTGAATCATACTAATATTGTGTGGATCATTATATTGTTGAACCACAACCATACACACACCAATAGTATTATCCTCTTTAAATAATGTCACCACAACCATACTTTTTTTCTGCGTGTGGTTTTTTTGGTAAGCATAATCGAGCAAATGCGTCCACAATCAGGAGAATTGTGCGCCAATTTCAGCAAACCGGGTATGTAGGAAATATGAAAGCTCCTGTGCATGCTCCACTAGTTTTTTCTGCCATCGGTTTGTACTTCTTCGAAAATGAGGTCGGCCAAGCAGTTAGCGTGAATGGTGTTTGCTATCTCGAGATGATAACCGACTTCTTTTGGCCCGAAATTGAGGATGTGGACCTAGAGGATATGTGGTTCCAACAGGATGGTGCCACTTGCCACCCAGCCAACGAAACATTGGCTCTTCTGTTATTTGGCCGCCACGACCATGTTTTTTGACACCGTTGTACTTCTTTCTTTGGAGATATTTAAAAGAAAAAGATTACGTACTCGTAAATAAGCCAAGAACAATTCAAGAACCAAAGAATAATATAATTGGCACATTAACGACATTGAAGCTTGATTTTGTCTTAAAGTCATTGCATATATGAACCATCATATAGAGGTTACAACAAAGTTGTGGCGAGCATTTGGCCGATATTTTATTTCACATTTAGTTTTCAAAGATCCTTCTTTTATAATAAAAGATATGAAGATAATAACTCTCCGAAAGCGTTTTGTTTTTTTGCAATTAACATCGTGCGTTTTAGTTGGACCACCCTTTAATTTAAATAACTATTATTCAAACATAATACGAAAATATGAAGTTTATTAAATGACATACTTACTTTAATACCGGTCCGCATAAAAAGACAACACTATTTTCTCTTCAAAAACCTGTAGTTCTCACTTCAGTTCCATTGTTCTGTCTTCGAAAATATAGCATAATTTGAAATGCCTTAGATTTGACAATTCGAGCGATTCTCATAGCAGTCATCCGTAATTAATTCTTCAGTCCTATAGCATCGGCTTTGAAATCACATCATTGTCTGAAATAAAAATTTATATATGATAATAAGTATACATATGTGCAATCTTCAGCGTATATAAATGATAAGTACAGTCTTTAAATCTCAATTGTCCATTAATTCAGAAATGAAATGACATACAATGCAAATATAAAATGAAAAAAGAGATTTGATGAAATTTTGTTTTAAGACTTTTTATTGTTTTTTTTTTAAAAAAAATTTTGGTAGTTAGCATTAACGGTGGGAATTAGACGATCGTTTTTTTCTTGTCATAGATAATTCGATCAATAATAGAGCAATTAATTATATGAAAAAAAAAACAAATATAATTGACGTTAATTGTATAAGCCCACCACCATTTAACACATTAATTAAATTATTATCACATTATTTAAAATTACTTCAATTTGAGTTCCTATTTACGAGGGCGACCGCAAAACTAACTGGCCTGTCACATTTTCTGTTTTACTAGCAACTTTTTTTTTATAAGCCATTTGTCAAAATTTCCGAAATATTTAATGATTATTTTCTTTGTTACAGGTGATAGATGTAAACAAGTTTTATAATTTTTGAAAAATGGAAAATAAAGAGTTTCGTGCGGTAATTTAACACTTTTATATGGAAGGTTATACGCCACAATTAATCAAAGATGAATTGGATTCTGTTCATGGTGATAATGCACCATCATACTCCACCGTGAAATCCTGGGTCCAACAATTTGAAATGGGTCGTTCAAGTACGGAAGATGAACAACGATCTGGAAGACCGAAAACTGCTACTACTATTGAAAACATTAGAAAAATATTTAATGAAGTGACTAAAGATAGACGAATAAAGCTCAGAGAACTTGCTGATATTGTTAAAATACACGAAAAACAAGTTTGGAGTATTTTACATGATGAACTCCACATGAAAAAGCTATCCGCAAGATATGTGCCGCGTTTGTTGACTTTGCCCCAAAAAATCGTCCGTTGGACCAATTCCGTGGAGCTTTTAGCGATTTATCAGCGTAATCCAATAGAGTTCTTGCGCCGCTTCATAACTTGATGAAACATGGATCCATCACTACATCCCAGAATGCAAAGAACAGTCAAACCAATGGATAGAAGCTGGTAAAAGTGGCCCCAAGAAGGCGAAAACTGTTAAGTCAGCAGGAAAAGTAATGGCCACAGTATTTTGGGATGCAAGGGGTATAATATTTATTGATTATCTTGAGAAAGGAAAAACTATAAATAGTGAATATTATTGTGCATTATTGGATCGGTTGAGTGAAGAAATCAAGATAAAACGACCGCATTTAGAAAAAAAAAAGTTCTTTTTCATCAAGATAATGCTCCTTCACACACTGCATTTTTAACTCAACAAAAACTGGCCGAATTACGATTTGAAATTGCTCCGCATCCACCATATAGTCCAGATTTAGCTCCTTCTGATTATTTCTTGTTTCCAAATTTAAAAAAATTTCTCGGTGGCAAAAAATGTTCGTCCAATAGCGAGGTTATTGCCGAAACTAAGGCATATTTTGAAGGTCTTGAAAAATCTTATTTTTCGGATGGAATTAAAAACTTGAAAAACGTTTGATGAAGTGTATTGAGTTGGAAGGAGATTATGTTGAAAAATAAATAATAATAATTCCAAAAAAACGGTTCTTTTTATGTTAGGCCAGTTACTTTTGCGGTCGCCCTCGTACATATGGAGTAAAATCAAAATTGTTTTACTTCATTGAGGTGAGCTACATTTACAATTCTAACATCGTGCAATATTTAAGAAACCTTACTAATTTTGTTTGGCCGATATTGTGATTTTAAAAGAAGGACGTACGAATGGCAAACTCGCCTTAGAATTTTACGACTATCAATTATATATTTGATCGAGGATTTCTAAACGGAAGAAGCATCAACATAATAAACTGATGCAATTTTGTTAAAACATTTCGATTTTATATTAGTGCATGCTGAAATTGAATTGTATATAACGCCGTTTGTCAATAGCCTAAATTTGACTTTAATCGGACTGATATTGACTTGAGCAAAAAATGCCCGTGTCTAGTTATCATATCACTAAAAATTGCCCTACAGAATAAATCAAATTGATTTATTTGAAAAAAGACAACATAAAATCACTCATAATCTTCGGTTTATTTTAATCCTTAGATTCCGAATGACCTCCTAACCTTACCGAAAGCAACAAAAAAATATATATTTTATATTCGAAAATTTTAATGAGCTTTTAGATTAAAATTTTGAAATGCTTAAAAAAACTCACAGAAACTGGCCACATTTGAGTAACCAAAAATACATAGTATAAGTACGTATACTATGTGTTCTGATAGATTTTGGAATTGTTTGCTATAAACTTTGAGCTTTTTTGTGCCTGGAATTGATAAGAACATTTCACTTTCGAAGAAATTGTGTTTTTGGGACAATGTAGAAGTGAAGAGATTGGTTTCAATGGAAATGAAAACAATTGTTGTTTTATACATATAATTATTATTTTCATTTAACCTTGGTCGGCATACAGAAAGCGAATTCGCACAACAACATTTAGTGGAGGAAAAAGGAAATAATTTCGAAATTAAAAAAAAAAATACTGCAATTCAGTGAAACATAATTTATGTACGTTCGAGATTTTTGTTCTTTCATTTTATTCTTGAGAGGCGACAATGAGGCTTTTAAACAATTAAGATCATATTAAAATTTGAAAAACGTTTTTTTTGCATTCCGTCTAAATATAAATCGTTAATCTTTAATTTAAAAATGACCCTTTCTTCCTCTAAAGATTTCACTTTTTCAAGCTTAACATACTTCACCAAAAATGTCATGGACCCTGCCCAATATGAAGGAATCCTTCAAAATATTTGACGCATGCGGAATATGAAATGCGCCTAAATCCCAGCAGTCGACTCGAAAAAGAGTGGTTTGAGGACAAAACTATTGAAATTAGGGAATGACCTTTGAAGTCGTCGGATCTTAACTCTATTGAATCCTTCAAAATATTTGACACATGCGGAATATGAAATGCGCCTAAATCCTAGCAGTCGACTCGAAAAAGAGTGGTTTGAGGACAAAACTATTGAAATTAGGGAATGACCTTTGAAGTCGTCGGATCTTAACTCTATTGAGAATTTGTGGTCTGATGTTAAAGCCGCCAAACCAATAAATAAAAAAAACTTTGATCAGTTTTTAAAGAGAAGCGGGTAAAAACACCCCTGAAAAATGCGAAAAAGTAGAAATTTTAACTCAAAAGAAGCAAAACAGAATATTAGTTTAAATGTAAGAAAGTTTTATTACGCAGTAATTATTAATTTTTGTATTCAGCCTTTATTATAAATGTTACTAAATAATTAATATATCGAGCTCGCGGCCAAGGTTCCTATTTTTGTTATATTTTTCTTTATTCGATATTTCGTTCCTCTCTAAAGAACATCATCAAAATTACATATATATTTTTTTATTTTAATGTATACTAAACTTAATATTTATTTATATTAAATTGTTTAATCTTACTTTAAGATTTTTTTATATTTTATATAAGTCTGAAGTAATTTTGTAAGGCATAAAGGCTCGGTTAGATTACTTTTTGAATATCAACAAATGAAAAATGAAATGAAAAATTCTTAACAACAAAAAAAGTGAGGTACTCGCTACGGAGTTATTTTGTTTTTTTTTGTTATTTCTGATGATGTTCTTCAGAGAGGAACGAAATATCGAACAAAGAAAAATATAACAAAAATAAGAACCTTGGCCTCGAGCTCGATATCTTAATTATTAAAAAAAAAAAGTTTTATAAATATTAATATTAAAAGAAAAGTTCGTTAAAATGTAATTAAAGCCTGAATTTGATAATTTATTAAGCACTAATTTTTTGAATCGACCTTATTTCTGAAATATAACTAGATCTCAATATATTTAGTTAGTTGAAGGGCCCATTAAGAGCTTGTATTGAAATCTTTTCTAAAGACCATTTGTGTTCCCCAAAAACTTTCCAATGGATTTTTTATACATTTTGTTTATTTTCTTTTTCTCTTTTGTCGTCCAACACTTTTCCATCGTGTTTATTTTTATTTTTTTATTTTTATCCCAGTGGCGCGTGCTGTGAGTAATTCCTATAGTTTCTTTTATTGTTTTTCCAATTTTATATATATATCGTATATATATATATTTTCTACACATCCATTTTCTAGTTATATTTATTAGTTTTTCTTACTTTACTGGCACATTATGTGTCATTAATCTTTTGTTTATATGCCGACATCACATTAAAATTTCGCCGAAAAATAAATATAATAAATTTACCAAAATGAAATCTTGATGGATTTTCAAATGTATGCCATTGCAAAGGCGTGGGATAGATGTCGATCAGGAGGAGAGCGAGGCGTTAATGATTTGTCGAACTACTTAGCAAAAAATAAAAATTGATGTGTGTCAAAAGCTTATTCCAGATTTGGATGCGTGAGAAGATTTTATTTATGTAAGAAATTTTAATTGGCCAGATCACCATATTCTGGCAAATCTTTTGAAAAAGAATAGCATGATCATGATCATGACCGTTTATTTTATCCCCATGGCTTAATAGTTTCATATGCAACAAGCATGGAAAGTCTAAAGGTGGACAGTATTGACCTCGCATCGGAAGGTACTTTAATAAGGAACTATATTAAAACGTGGTCGATCCGGTAAATTTCAAACTAACGTCACAGACCAAATTTCATCAGGAAGACTGTTATCAACCAAGCAGCAAAACAAATTTCGACAGTGCGCTTTAAAAAATTATTTTGGTTAGTTTTATATTATAATTAAAGACGTTCTTTAGAGAAAAATATATATCTATTAAATATTATATAATATTAATTTTAAACTCAATAACCAACAACAAAATTAAAAATAATTGCTCTAAAACTTTTTTTTATAATAAATTTAAAAAAGGTTATACTGCTATTTAGGTGCTTAGTAAGTTTCAAATGGAGTCTCACTTTATTCTTGAGGAAAAATAATATTGAGCTTTTCCATAACATATTTTTTAATTTATTTTTTATCATATTTTTAAATTTATATTTTATCATATTTTTAAATTTATATTTTATCATATTTTTTAATTTATCATTTGGCGCGGACAAATACTCGTAGTGTAAGCCTCAAAAAACATATGAGACCTTACATATGTTTTGACCAAATCCGGTTCATGGCTTTTTAAGTAATTTAAGCCAAATCAGTTCGCACCATAATTCTTGGAGGAAGCAAATCATTATATTTTTCCAAAACTTCCTATGGGATTGAAAATGGGACATATCGTTCCACATCGTTCGAGTACCGATCAATGTTCCATACGACCACTTTTGGTAAGTGGTTGTAATACATTTAACACTATTTACACGATCCCACTAATAATAAATACTTAAAAATGTATAAACTTGATGACGGAGTATTGGACGACCCTTCTGGAGACTCCCACGACCATGTTTTAGTGCAGATTAGAAGCCACATAACTTGTTATCTAGCGTGTAAAACGGACAAAATTATGAACACCGTAATTTTTATAAACCGGCGTTATACTCGCATATGAAAAACTTGGATGACACGCCCCATTCTGGTACCTCCGAAGCTCATGCTGCATTCCGCCCACTTCTGGTATTCTTGTAATATCTTTAATGTTATTCATATGATCTAGCTCAAAATCAAAACTTAAGAACAGAGTTATAACGTGGCAAATAACACAAATGACCCTGTTTCAGTGCAGATTAGAATAACTCATAACTTATCACCCACTGATTTAAACTGGATTAAATTGTTAACACCCTTATATTTTTAAACTGGTTTTGTATTCGCAAACGAAAAAAGTGGTTGACAAGTCCCCTTCTGGTACCTTCCATCCAAATGTATTATTTCGCCTATTTAGTCATTATTTTAACAGCTTTAGTGAATATAAGAACCCACATAACTTGTCTCCTATTGCATGTACCTACTTTATAATTTGCTTAAATTGCGAACTTAATATTCGTTTTATAATGACGCGCAAAGAGTGGATGACACGCCCACTTCTGGTATACGAGGGCTGTTATATATATTTCTGGCTTAATTATTAAAACGTAAATATTTATCATCAAAAATGATTTTATTGTTTTTAAAAGTATTCTCCAGCATGAGTTATACACTTTTGCATGCGCTCAAACCAATTGTGGAAGCAATTTTTCCACTCCGATTAAGACACCTCCAAAACATGGGTTTTAAACGCTTCAACAGCATATGTATGTGCGGGAATAAAAAGAAGTCATTGGGTGCCAAGTCAGGGCTGTACGGCGGATGACCCATCAATTTGACATTTTGGCCGGTCAAAAAGGCTCTGGTTTGTGCCGATGTGTAAGAGCTCGCATTGTCATAGTGCACAATGATTCGTCTTCTCTTGTTCGTTATTCGAATTTCTCCGAAGACTTCAGGCAAACAATTTGTGGTGTACGGAACAAGCGGAACAGTCGTCACATGGCCAGTTTTGCCGAAGAAACAGGGACCATTTGCTTCGAAGTGCTTCTTCCACGAACAACATTCATTGGATTTGGCTCGTCTTCGAAGACCCACACGGTCGATTGCTGTTGTGTTTCAGGCTCAAACGCATAGATCCATGAATCGCCACCTGTGACGATCTTATAAAAGTCTTTAGAAGCACCGCGATCGTATTTTTTCAAAATTTCTTTGCACCAATCGACACGAGCCTTTTTATTGAGCGATTGTCAAATTGTGCGGGATCCAACGAGAACAAACCTTTTTTACGGCCAGATTTTCATGCAAGATCGAATGTATGCTGGTGGAAGTAATGCCCAAGGATGCCTCTATCTTACGGTATGTCACATGACGATCTTTTAATTATCAGTTCACGCACGGCATCAATTATCTCTGGCACAACGTTTTTGGACGACCTTTGTCTTTGACCGAGCGTCGACCACGATTGAATTCATTGAATCAGTTTTTCACAGTGTTATTTTATTATGTTTTCGGCTTAAGAACATATAATAATAAGCCAGTTGTTTTTGTTTTTTATATTTTATTTTGAATATTCCCAATATTTTGATTGACAAGTTTTTTATTATGTGACCTTAAGCCGAAATAAAAAAATAAAAAATATGATAAAAAATATCAGGAGCCACTAACTTACTTGCACCATGTCGGTGAAAGTAAGTTGGTGGCTCACCATGGATCGACTGGAATGTCATTAGAATTCCCGTAAATCGGTTTATACTACTCTCCAGCGATCGTTGAGAAAGGCCGTTGGACTTCAGATCGAAAACGTAAATATCTTGTGACGAGCTTCCTGTTGCAAATACTTTCCATCTCAATCGGGTATTCAACTTTTTACATACATCAGTTATCCCCAGCGTTTTGAAAGTTCACCTAATGTATGAATGAGTTTAGAATGACATTACTGATCGATTCTAAGAATTAAATCAAGTATACCGGATATTTTAATACTCATTTCGATTATTAAATGCGAAAAGATTATTAAGCAAAAAATAAATAAATACAAAAAAAACAAAGTAAGAACTAAAGATTTATATGTTTGAAAACAACGACGTCCCGTCCCATTGTCATTCAAAGCCAAACAAATGCCGCAGCACCGCACCGTCTACTGTGAATCACAAGCCGGATTGTGGGACTAGAGATTTGTGGCCCGGCATCGAATTGAACAAGAACAAAAGTCGCACAGTTTGTATACAAACAAGTTGACCAGTGCGATTTCAATAAGCATCATAAGATTTGATATCTATTTTATTTTTATTTTTTTTGTTTTTTTCCCCAATAAAAAAGAAATAGTGTTTTTACTTTTTGCAGTAATGACCTCCAAACAAGTTCAGAGCTACTACAACGACTTCTTAAGAGAGAATAGCTGTAAGCCAGCCACAGCTCGATATAGTGACGCATGCTGGTAACGTTGTGTGGCTGTCCCCAAACTGGTAACCCAACTCGCTAAGTGACAGGCTGGCGCTAATGCGCATTGATGATGTCTTGAGTGATACGTCACTTCTCCATCCACCATCCATACATTCACGTACGAGTACCTACCTCTACCTAAATATTCATTCATTCAAATAAATGTGTTGTGATGTGTGCTAGCGAGTGTTGTTGAATTTGAATTGGATCCGTTTTAAAAATCAGCGTTATATTTAGAATAATTACGTTGCACCTCTACTACTGCTGCATTTTTCAATTCTGTGTGAGCTTATTGGTGTATTTTGTAAATAAAATTGTTTGTTTTATAAAACATGTATGTATTTGCCATTGCAATATCAATTTGTCAATTATTACAAACAATATGTATGGTACACACTTAGAATATTTAAGTAGGCGGGTTTTTTCCCTTCTTTAATTTCATAACAAATTATGCGATATCTTGTTCCACTGTGACATAAATGATTGACTCCGGTGGCAGCGGTGACTGGTTCTAAACCATTTCCAATTGTAATTGATGACATTTTTTGTGATAGAATCCATCCCAGCAAAAGCTCTCATTGCCATATAGCATTGCAAGTAAAAGAAATCAAAAGTCTTTATTAATTATTATTCGGATCCCTTTCGAATTACTTTAACATGGTGTGAACTTTGGAGTGATCCGATCTCAATAATAAGTTGTGTGCAAAATCGAGTGAGGAGTACAGCATATGACACTGTGCAAAACTTTTTTGGGGGTGCATTATTTTTCAGAAGTATAGTACACCTAATCCTGTCTTTACACGGTAGATGCGTTCCAGAAAATGTCGCATAGAAAACAATCGTGTAAAAAAAGGCACCGCGTAATAGAAAAATATTAGATTGGTTCAAAAAATCAAATAGCATACGAAAATTAGTACATATATATACTTTTTTTTATTTACTATGTCTATTTTACTTTACATATATTTCATTATTTTTAAGAATAAAAAACCATACTTAAAAGTGAAAAATTTTACAAATTTTAAAGAAACATAAAATTATTAGTATTTGTATAGTTGACCTTTTGTTGTTTATTTTTCAGTTATTGTCAGGCTTGAGGTTATAAGCAAATAACAGATGTTGGTGTTTTTATAATTTATTTAATTTTAAACAACCCAATATTTCGAACTGACTTCGTCGTTCATCATCAGGGGTAATCAATTTAAATAATGGTTTTACTTCTGTCCTGTTGTGCTTCTAACATTCAAACATAAAAAAAATCACTTTAAAGGTTAAAAAGTAAAGAATCAAATTTAAAAATGAAAAATTTTCATATTCAAGGAACATAAAAAAGTGTGAAGGAACATAAAAAAGTGTAAAGGAACACAAGGCACATTTTCTGTTTTACTAGCAACTTTTTTTTGGTTTGTTTTTTAAAAGCAATCTTTTGTAAGCCATCTGTCAAAATTTCCGATATATTTAATGATTATTTTCTTTGTTACAGGTGATTGAAGTAAACAAGTTTTATAATTTTTGAAAAATGGAAAATAAAGAGTTTCGTGCGGTAATTAAACACTTTTATATGAAAGGTTATACGCCACAATTAATCAAAGATGAATTGGATTCTGTTCATGGTGATAATGTACCATCATACTCCACTGTGAAATCCTGGGTTCAACAATTTAAAATGGGTCGTTCAAGTACGGAAGATGTACAACGCTCTGGAAGACCGGAAACTGCTACTACTATTGAAAACATTAGAAAAAATATTTAATGAAGTGACTAAAGATAGACGAATAAAGCGCAGAGAACTTGCTGATATTGTTAAAATACACGAAAAACAAGTTTGGAGTATTTTACATGATGAACTCCACATGAAAAAGCTATCCGTAAGTAGGGTGCCGCGTTTGTTGACTTTGCCCCAAAAAATCGTCCGTTGGACCAATTCCGAGGAGCCTTTAGCGATTTATCAGCGTAATCCAATAGAGTTCTTGCGCCGATTCATAACTGTTTATGAAACATGGATCCATCACTACATCCCAGAATGCAAAGAACAGTCAAAACAATGGATAGAAGCTGGTAAAAGTGGTCCCAAGAAGGCGAAAACTGTTAAGTCAGCAGGAAAAGTAATGGCCACATTATTTTGGGATGCAAGGGGTATAATATTTATTGATTATCTTGAGAAAGTAAAAACTATAAATAGTGAATATTATTGTGCATTATTGGATGGGCTGAGTGAAGAAATCAAGATAAAACGACCGCATTTAGAAAAAAAAGTTCTTTTTCATCAAGATAATGCTCCTTCACACACTACATTTTTAACTCAACAAAAACTGGCCGATATATAGTCCAGATTTAGCTCCTTCTGATTATTTCTTGTTTCCAAATTTAAAAAAAATTCTCGGTGGCAAAAAATTTCGTCCAATAGCGAGGTTATTGCTGAAACAGAGGCATATTTTGAAGGTCTTGAAAAAATCTTATTTTTCGGATGGAATTAAAAAACTTGAAAAACGTTTGATGAAGTGTATTGAATTGGAAGGAGATTATGTTGAAAAATAAATAATAATAATTCCAAAAAGACGGTTCTTTTTATGTTAGGCCAGTTTTGCGGTCGCCCTCGTATACTCTTTTTTATTTACTATGTCTATTTTATTTTACATATATTTCATTATTTTTAAGAATAAAAACCCAAACTTTAAAGTGAAAAATTTTACATATTTTAAAGAAACATAAAATTAAAATCACTTTAAAGGTTAAAAAGTAAAGAATCAAATTTAAAAATGAAAAATTTTTATATTCAGAGAACATAAAAAAGTGTAAAGAAACATACAAATGGTATAAGGATAAATTATATTCGGTATCAGTTTCTGAACACGCAGAGAATTATTATTACTATTGTTGAAATGGCAATAGTATTATCGCCAAATTTAGAAATGAAAATATGGTTGTAGCAACGATATAAACACGGTTGTTGCAACAGAAGTATTGTTGTTTAAAATTTACGTTAACAATAATATAATTATGGCAATCATACCGAATGGTAACGACTATGAACATAACAAAACAGGTTTTATGGAGCATATATGTATGCGTGTATGTATGTTTTTGATATATTAAAAAAAAAACACACGATACATAAAAACATATAAAAAAACAACAACAATCGGAACGCAGTTCGAGGGATTTTTATTGAGTTTACTTTGTTCTGTGGAATACTTTACTACCGACTGGTGTTCGTTTATTTAAAATGTGCCTGCACTTAAGTATATAGCCATTGATCGTGGTTGAATCACATTCGTTACTTGGGGTCTACGGATGGTAAAAAAGCATTCACCACTGCTAGTCGGAATATATATTTTTGTTTCTTGGATGAAATGTTCAATAAAAGCATGGCCTTAAATCTGGCTATGAACTAAGTATAATGAGATTTAAAATAACTTGCTTGATACAAATCTCTATTTTTGAATAACAACATTACCCAATCCTAATAAATAATTTTGGAGATCATAGTATAGTTGAGTGTGAATCATAGTTTGGTTGAGTGTGAATCATATTATGGTTGTGAGGATCATAATATGTGACAGCGCATATAGAAAGGGACCTAAGGGTAAAAAAAATCAATTTTAATTTTTTTCTTTTTTTGATGTGGACAACATCTGAGCATCGAATGAGACCGATCCCATGCCCCAAAAGTGTTCCCTCCCAGAGATATGCGCGTTTTATAAAAGTGAAGTCGACGATTCTAAGCGCAAAAAGAAAGGGACATAATACTTAAAATGACTCTCCTGAACAAAACTGGTTTTTAACTTTAGGTCCCTTTCTATTTTGGGCGTCATATATGGTTGTGAAGATAACAGTATGGTCGAGTGAATCATACTATGGTTGTAGGGATAATAGTATGGTTGAGTGTGAATCATACTATGGTTGTGGAGAAAATAGTATGGTAGAGTGTGAATCATATTATTGTTGTGAGGATCATAGTATGGTTGTGGAGATCATAGTATGGTTGTGGAGATCATAGTATGGTTGAGTGTGAATCATATTATGGTTGTGGGGATCATAGTATGGTTGTGTGAATCATATTTTTGTTGTGAGAATCATATTATTGTGCCACAACCATATACCCAACAATAGCATGATCCTCTTCGAATATTGTCACCCCAACCAAACTTTTTTTTGCGTGAAGGTAAGCGCATTATTTTCTGCAGTATCTGTTTCCTCATTGGAATGGTTAAGTTCTACGTATACACCTTCAACTGCGTTCATTGGTAAATGCATATCAGATTTTGTTTCAAACAAGGCTAATTAGTTTTAATTGCAAATTCAGTTACAGTACGTTGTGATCCTACTTTGGGGAGTTCTTTGTACAGTTCCTTGTACCGAGTCATACAGGATTGTAGATCCGATTGAAATTTAAAGCTTTTTCTGTTATGTGATCATTTGTTAGAAAATTATCTGCCAATTTATTTGCCGTTTGAAGGCCATCAAGAATTGAGCTGTTGGTTATTGAAGACGGAATTGCATCGTCATAAGTTCTACTATTTCGGTCCACATCTTCCAGTGCGACCTCTACTAATTCATCTTCATTAAGAACTCTGCCAACAATTATTTTGTTTATATTATCAACGGTCAAATTATCAAACCCTACACCTCCAACTGTTTGCGCCAAGTAACTATTTCTGTACATCCTGAATTAGGGCAGTATTATTAGAAGGGAAAAAACTATTTTTACATTAGGATGCTCCATAATTGGGTGATCAGGGCATTATCTATGGACAAAAGAGTTTCAAATGGAATGCCTTATATATTCACTAAATCTGATGAAGTAACCCACGCCTTTTTATTAGGCATCCAATAAACTTAAGACCGTATAAAATCAGGATTAGGAGTATCGGGTGATCAATCTAGAGGTGTTTTTTCAAAATAAAAAAAAAACAAAAACCAAATCACGTGTGGAATCTTTATTTTTCATTCGAAAGGACATTTTATGCCATTTATTTTTTGAATATAATTTCCATTTATTTTTTGAATATAATTTCCTTCAAATGTTGGCCTCAACTTCGCCCAAGGGTGGCCATTCAGAGGATCCCGTTTTGGATGACTCGTTCAAGCATTTTGACCGGTATAGCATTAATGACACGCGTAATGTTGGCTTCCAAAAACTTTGGACTTTACGTAGCCCCAAAGAAAAGTCTAAATGTGTGATCAATGTGACCAAATCATCCGTCAAAAATGTGAAATTAGCTCGAAATGACCTTTCTCAGTAGATCCATTGTTTGATCAGCTGTATAGCAGATAGCGAGCGATATGGCGCGATAGCGAGCAGCATTCACGGTTACGTTCCGGTCATCATTTTTGAAAAAATTTGGACCAATGGTTCCACCCGCCCATAAACCGCACCAAACCGTGATTTTATCTGGGTATAATGGCAGTTGCACCTCTTCTGGTTGGTCCTCAGCCCAAATGCGGCCATTTTGTTTATTGACGTAGCCGTTTAGCCAAAAATAGGCCTCATCACTGAACAAATTTTGGTCGAAAACAGCGGATCTTCTCGACTCTCACTGAAAGCCAATTTCCGTAATACATTTGCCAAAATTTAAAGGAAATTTTATTCAAAAATAAATGGCATCAAATGTCATTTCGAATGAACAATATAGATTTCACACTTGATTTAAATTTCTGTATTTTTTTTTTTTTTGGAAATAAATACCTACCTAGATTGATCACCTGATAGTGGTCTAAGAAAGAAATGGACAAATTTAATTGTAAATTCTCAAATTGGAATGGATATAGCCAATTTATTTGAAGATTTCTGAATTTTAAATACTGATCTTAATATCAATTACAGTTTTCTCACTTTTAAATAGAAATACTTAATTACGAGTATAAAGGGAATTTTTTTTATTTAAAATGAAAATTCTTATTAATTCTTAATATTTTCAAAATGAATATGTGACGCGCAAAATAGAAAGGGACCTAAGGTTAAAAACCAGTTTTGTTCAGGAGAGCCATTTCAAAGATTAGGTCCCTTTCTATTTGCGCTTAGAATCGTCGACTTCACTTTCATAAAACGCGCATATCTCTGGGAGGGAACACTTTTGGGGCATGGGATCGGTCTCATTCGATGCTCAGATGTTGTCCACATCAAAGAAAGAAAAAAAATGAAAATTGATTTTTTTACCATTAGTTCCCTTTCTCTATGCGCAGTCACATATATTGAATTGAAAGCTCCTTATTGAAAAACTTCTTCCAAGATTTAATTGGAAATTTTAAATTATCAATTGATGAAAAAATTCTGAATTCTAAACCAATATTCTAAATTTTAATTATAAGTACAGTGTTCTCACTTTGAAATGGTTATACTCAATTTAAAATAGAAATTTTCTATCTTAATTGGAATATTCTCAATTTGAAATGAAAATGATTAATTTCAACTGAAATCTTCTCAACTTTATTCAGATAATCTCAAGTTTTAATTGAAATATTCCTCATTTGAAACAGAAATTATTAATTTCAAATTGAAATTTTCAAAGCAAATAGGAAATTTCTCTGTCACAATAGGAAATGGTGTAGTTGTGACCAGGGAATGTTGCTATAAAAATAAGAAATGTGATCAGCTGTCTCTGTCAGCCGTTTTCAAAATATGTCAGTTCAGTCTTAGCTTATGTAAATAAATGACAATTCCCACATTATTTTCCATAGACAAATTCCAGTGATGTTACCTTATTTTACAAATTGTCAGCACAGTTCGAATATTTTCTTTTGCCTCACACACATATCTTCAATCTCATGCTATTTTGATCCAAAATCTACTTTCTGGTATTGGAAAAAAGGGAAATTTTAAATTCAATACTTTTTTACTAAACCGAGGTAAATTCGTATAATTTTTTTTTAGTTGCGCAATGTTTCTTCGTGTGTTATTTTAACGAATATATTTAGAATATAAATATGTTATAATCAAATATCAGAATTGTCCACTACGAACGACAAACCAACCCATTCATCCAACCAACCAACAGTCAACAACTTAGATGAAATTTCGTAAATTACATTGACCAATAAAATGGGAGTTTTTTTTGATTAGGAAGAAATAACAAAATAGTTAGCTGCATAACAAACACATTTATGATCAGTACTATGACAAAAAATAATAAATAGATTCACGCTACCAAATAATCCAAATTAACTTTTGAAATCTTCCATCGATTCGAGCAGCTTATAGGCGACTACATACTTAAGTCCCTCAACACCCCATAAAGGAGAAAGGGCAAACTTATCTCAAATCAGTGAACTGTGCACGATTCAATTTTATACTGAATGACCGAGACCTACTGTTTAACGTCGACTTCTAACGGCAAATGCATTTTATAGTGAAGTTTTTTACATGGCTTAAAGACAAATCTCTTACACGTAAAGTCGGCGACGTTTGCGAGGCGGTACATCAGGCGCACATAATCGTTTATATGCCCGAAATGATTTTCAAATTTTATGATCTTTCGAATAAAATGTTTTTTTTTGATAATTCAATTTTTTTTATTATTTTTACACATAAAATTTCTACCGGGCTTAAGAAACGCTCTACTTAATAATGAATTTCAATATATAATGCTTAGATATAAATAGAAAAAGGATCAAAATAGAAATCTGTGGTACACCACGATATTCTATAAGAGTTAAGTAGTAAAAACAAACTGCCAACGATTATATTAGAATAAAGAAAATAGCAAGTAGGATTTTACAAGTTTTTAAAACAATCATGTGTTTTACCGGGAATATATTGAGTCATTTTAAAATGATTCGAAATGCCAAAATCAAAAGGCGCGTTAGGTCATCCTGATTATATTCTTTAATAAATGCTAAAATACGTTAAGTATTGAGTGAGTCAATTAATTTCAATATTAGTTGAAACCGTGTATAAATTTATATGAATTGTTCAAGATGTAACATTCTAGCTGGTTAATACTTAATGGCTTCTTACAGCGTTATCAGACCGGCAGAGGTTGTAGCTCAACTTTGAGCATTCTTACAGACTTTTCAGACCGAAAAAACTTGTAATTTGCGTGCTCGTTTTCTCCATATAAAAAAATTAGCGCCATTTTTTGGATTTGAGGATAGATGACCTGAAAAACTACTAATTTTGCTCAGTCTAAATTGACCTCTAAATACAATAACGCTCGAAAACAAAACTCAGCGTGGGAAAAACATAACATATGAGTATCCTTCAGACACAAGTTGACCACTTCGTTATTTTTAATTAAAAAAAGTATTTTTACTCACACAGTACTTGTATCGTACTAGTATTCCTCTATTCCCGAACCTCGCCCTTTTTTTCGAAGTTTAACACAATATAGTGTATATAAGTATAAATATGATACGTTATTGACTTCATTCTGTTTAAATAATATAACGATCACTCCATTACTTTGGCCATAAATGCGAATTTTAAATGGACCCATTTTTACCCCAGGATGTGTTTCCATCGATGCCAACATCATATATTCCTAATATCATCGTCATATCTCTATTACCATGAGATATTGTCTTTTAAACTTCAGTGTTTTTTTATCCTGTTAAAATTGTATAAGCATCGGTCCAGTAGTTCGGCCATAAATGCGATTTTTTAAAGGGGACGTGGTACCGCCAACTTTTCACCCGCGATGAGTTTTGATCTACTGCAATATCATATGGTTCTCGTATCTCTTATTGTTCAAAAGTTATTGCGTTTTTTGGTTTAGGATTGTTGATTTTTCCAGAAGTTGACCCAATCCTTGTGACGGAAAAATTTTTACCTCAGGACCGATCTGGCCCATTTATCAATACCAATAATTTCAGTCCATCAAAAAATGTTTCTGGGAAATTTCAACCACTTACCTTCAAAAGAGCTTCCTGTAGTTTGCTTTCCACGGGCAGACAAACGGTAGACCGACAGACGGACGTGGCTAGATCATTTTAAATTGTCGTAAAATATCGATTGTGTTGTGGACTGTGTGACGACGAGTACCATAAGTGCTGTGATCAGTGACGAAGAAGACGATAAAAGAAACGGAAGGATGTTCTTGCAATCGGTGCTGCACCTCAATGCACACTGCCACAACTCCATCGTTTATACTCTGGTCAGGCAGGGTGGCCTGGTCTTAATTTGCTTCACTGAGCGCAGTCCTAGCGTTGAAGCTACGTGCGTTCGCAGACTAAGGGAAGCTGACATGATTTTCGACGCTATTATGGAGACAGACCCTGCTTGGGTGGAACGTATGAACTCGAGGGACCAGCCGATTAGCGCCAAGAAGGAGAACGTGGAGTTTCATGCAGCGGCTTTGAACCGGCCATTCTCCCTGTGTCGAGGTGTGCGGCAGGTGTCTGGTCATAAAGTATGCAGCAGCTGGCTGTACAGCCCACCCACATTCTGGTCTGGCGATGACTACGTAAAGGCGGTGCTCTCGCGATACAAACTGTTACCATGCAAGGCCCTGCCTTCAAACCCAGAAAAAAGGAGTTGCCGTTGTTGTAGCGGTACACGTAGTGCCGGGCCGAAGAATTCTGCATCGGGTCAATCCGGTGCAAAGAAACGGCTGTCGAGGAATTGAGAGACGTTACTATGGAGGCTGTCGATGACAGGAGATGATCTGCCACATTCTGCAGGCATGCAACGTGACACATGCTGATGGAATCCAGAGACACAACTTCGTGCAAGACAAGCTAGCTGCATATTTATGGTACCGCAGAAGGTAGTAGAAGGTACCCATCTCATCGCACACGATGTGAGTTTGCACAGGGAAGGGAAAGAGCCTCTGGTGCACTGCACCATCCCAGAATTTATGCTGAAGGTGCGGAAGTTATTTCTGGGCAAATCAATTGCAGTGCTGCCATACATTATAGGGACAAGAGGTGGCTGGTGCGCGGAAAATGCAGCATTCTGCCGTGAGGTTGGTGTGGACGGCAAAACAGTTCGGAACACCGTTGTAGGTGCTATCAAAGGGGGTTTTATTACCCCCACGAAGTTCATGCGTTGTGTTTGGGTTAGACAGTGAATGGATATGAAAATACTTTTGTTATGTAAATATTTATTTAGAGGTGACGACCGAAAATGTTGAAATTTGTAAAATTGCACACATTTTGTATAGGAATATACTTAGAATATAATTCTAAGATAATAACGCCGTATATTTCCTAGGTAGAACCTAAATCCTTAAAACCCATTTCTAGATTTAATATCTCCATGTAAGCAGCATTTATCAAGGCCCACTGCATTATAGATCACCAGCTAACTAATGTATCTATGGGGACGGGGAGAATGATGAAAGCGTTGAAAATCTCATATGCTCATAACTGGCTTTGTGTCAGAGAAGGTTCACATTTTCCATTTTATTTCATTAATAGGCTTATATCCCTTCTCAGGGCGCTCTGATTTTAAAAGACCAAAAATTAAAACTTCAGTAGATTTCTAGGCAGTTTAGGAAGGTTGGTGAGACTAACAATAGAATATGTATAGAATTTCGAACAACCTGTATATAATCCACAGTGAATCGTTATAACACAGCAGCCAACGATCCTCAATCGATTTTCAGCTACTTCAACATAGAATGGATTATCATAGAATTAAACTACAATAGAAGCGTTGTTTGATCTTCTCCGATCTAATAGCCTATTTATATGAGTGGATGTCAGTATTTCTATCTGAAGCCTGAGATGGTCATTTCGGCGAGCAACTGTCAGAATACATTTATAACAAGTCAGCCAAAATATTCTTTAAATATTCTGTCGTTAAATCAATCTAACATTAATATTTATAACCATGAATCTGTACCCTAAAGGCCTGATCCGTACTACGTTTAATGGAATCTCGCAAAGGGTCGTTTGTGTGGAAGGTATTAGAATGGGCGTGGCATTAACTTTTTTGTTATGTGCATACACAGATGAAGTAAACATTTTAAAAACTACGTTCGAGCCAAATTCATGATTAAGGGTAAAAGTTATATGGATTTCAAGCTCGGATATTGTCATTTGTGTGGCAAGTACAGTAAGCCGCGTGGCTAAGGCTCCTGTTTTTGACAACTAAATTACAATTAGAATCGATTTTTTTAACACTAATTTTCAGCAAAACCGGGAATATAGTATTTAAGTTCTTTTGAGACTAGCAAAACTGGCGAAACGGTAGAACGGAAGGTATCAGATTGGGGAGTGTCAACCACAATTTACATGCAAGCTTACAAAGCCGTTATTAAAATATAATGCAGTTTATATTTTTATTATAAACTCGTTAACAAGTTAGGTGGGTTTTAATCTGCACTGAAACGGGGTCATTTATATGGGGATCACCAGAAGGGGCGTGGCAAAGAATCCCATTTTTGTCACTATTTTACGTTGGCGACCTCAAAACTAACTGGTCTGGCACATTTTCTGTTTTACAAGCAACATTTTTTTGTTTTTTAAAATCAATCCTTTATAGGCAATCTGTCAAAATTTCCGAAATATTTAATGACTATTTTCTTTGTTACAGGTGATTGAAGTAAACAAGTTTTATAATTTTTAAAAAATGGAAAATAAAGAGTTTCGTGCGGTAATTAAACACTTTTATATGGAAGGTTATACGCCACAATTAATCAAAGATGAATTGGATTCTGTTCATGGTGATAATGCATCATCATACTCCAACGTGAAATCCTGGGTTCAACAATTTAAAATGGGTCGTTCAAGTACGGAAGATGTACAACGCTCTGGAAGACCGGAAACTGCTACTACTATTGAAAACATTAGAAAAATATTTAATGAAGTGACTAAAGATAGATGAATAAAGCTCAGAGAACTTGCTGATATTGTTAAAATACACGAAAAACAAGTTTGAAGTATTTTTCATGATGAACTCCACATGAAAAAGCTATCCGCGAAAAAGGTGCCGCGTTTGTTGACTTTGCCCCAAAAAATCGTCCGTTGGACCAATTCCGAGGAGCTTTTAGCGATTTATCAGCGTAATCCAATAGAGTTCTTGTGTCGATTCATAACTGTTGATGAAACATGGATCCATCACTACATCCCAGAATGCAAAGAACAGTCAAAACAATGGATAGAAGCTGGTAAAAGTGGTCCCAAGAAGGCGAAAACTGTCAGTCAGTCAGCAGGAAAAGTAATGGCCACAGTATTTTGGGATGCAAGGGGTATAATATTTATTGATTATCTTGAGAAAGGAAAAACTATAAATAGTGGATATTATTGTGCATTATTGGATTGCTTGAGTGAAGAAATCAAGATAAAAAAGTTATTTTTCATCAATATAATGCTCCTTCACACACTGCATTTTTAACTCAACAAAAACTGGCCGAATTACGATTTGGAATTGATCCGCATCCATCATATAGTCCAGATTTAGCTCCTCCTGATTATTTCTTGTTTCCAAATTTAAAAAAAAAATCTCGGTGGCAAAAAATGTTGTCCAATAGCGAGGTTATTGCTGAAACTGAGGCATATTTTAAAGGTCTTGAAAAATCTTATTTTTCGGATGGAATTAAAAAAACTTGAAAAACGTCTGATGAAGTGTATTGAGTTGAATGGAGATTATGTTGAAAAAAAAATAATAATAATTCCAAAAAAACGGTTCTTTTTATGTTAGGCCAGTTACTTTTGCGGTCGCCCTCGTAACCTTATATTTCTATTCCTAAGTATCGATTTTTAATCAGATGGTTAGAATAGTATTAAAGTTATAAGACGAAAACCAAAAGTAGGCAAAATGGAGAATTTCAATGGGACGTACCAACCACGTTTTTAAAATTGATGTACAAAGACGATACAAAAAACACTGTAGTTTATAATTTAAGTCAATTTCATAAACGAGGTGACAAGTTATTTGGGATGAAATCTGCACTGGAACAGGGTAATTTTTGTGGGAGGTACCACTAAGAATCAAATTGTTTGTCCTAGAGTTTATCTTTATGCTGTATACCAACGATATTATGCAATTTGTTAATCAACTTTGCTCGGTAAAACTCATGCCCCTACACTGTGTAAAATATTATGCTATAGAGGCATTCTGAAACATTCATAATTTTCTAATATTTCAAACACTTAATTCGATTTTGCCTTTCGATTCCAAAAACCGAAGGGTGATTAGTGACCGCCCCTTAAACAAGACTAAGGTGCCTCGCTTAAGATCAAAGTTTATTGCCCTTTTTCAAAATGTTATTTTACTGATTGTAGTTCTATTTTAAATAATTTCTACTTATGAAACAATATTTTTGTCATCCCTTTTAGTTGAATCTCAGTAGTCTCTTGAGATTTTTTATACCTAGCAGCTTTTTAGTAAAATTTTCATTAATAAAAATTATTTTTAATTGTTAAGTATTTAAATAACGATTCCAATAGACAATATGTTTTTAATAAAATCCTACGTCATTTGTTTAGCCTAATTTTGTAAGCCCTTCTTTAGAGATTCACTATTTGAAATAGATATTAAAATTTTCCCATTTCTGGTCCAATTTTTATATTCATGGTCTATTTGGAAATATTAATGAATATGTTTTAGTTCTAAGATAGTTTTAAGATTTAGTTTTCTCGGAGTTATACCTCTATCAGATCGTGCTAAAGTGCCAGGAGCAAGCACAGTTCTCCCAAGTTAGTTTTTGAACAAACAAACTTTTCCTAATACAGAAGCATGTAGCTGAAACCCAAATAATAAAAAAATTAAAATAATACCATAATATTTTAAAGTCTGCATTAAAATAATTACCATGTTATCTTTTAAATATTTATATGTCTCAGAAAATAGAATCTTGAAATCTTGAATATTGGAAATGTTAACATACAAAATTTGAAAATTGTTTTATACCCTACACTACACCCAGAGGAACAGAGTGGCAAAAAGGAGACAGACATAATTTGTTTAAAGCGATCAATGCTTTGATCCTCTTCCTCCTTTCTGAATTTGTGTTTCCGAATTCGGAACATGTAGCTCTAGGTGCCGCTTCTTAAAATGTGACATGTTGCGATATGAGTGACTACTAACCAACATAGAAAGGTTCCTCCAGATTTGAGGTCCAGGTGCCCTATAAGGCACCGATATTGGTGAAATATTGATGCCAATAAGCAACCCTACCGAGGCTCGACCATATGGGTCCATGGTTTCATATAGCGCCAACACAAAGGTTAAACGCGATGCCGCTTTACCAGTCACATTTTAAATGTAATCTTGATAAACTATATACTTATACATATATACTTCTTTAAAGTTGATCTATAACCAACCATGATCAAATAGAGAGTATCGATCTGTGATTTCATGTAGCCCCCATACAATGGTCCCTTCCGATTTGAGGCCCTGCAGCTCTAAAAGCCACTGCGTTATAATTGATCTATCTATTAGGGCCATAAACACTGTTACAACATTGAACACACCCATTTCAGTAGAACTGAACATACCCCGTTAATGTCATATGAGTTTTGAAATCTAACCTCAATGGCGTTAGTCTGTAACGGGATTTTAAAATTGTTTCAACTTCCATCATGGAGTGGTCAGAAATGAGAACCGTATCGCTGCAATAGCGCTTTTCAAGTGTGAAATGAAAAAAGCGATATTTTTAAAACGCTCCGGCCACTAGGGATTAGCCGCATGTTCGTCTACCTATGCATAAAACTGTTTGAGGAGACAGGAGATGTAAAAGACCGCCACCGGTCAGGCCGCCCACGCTCTGTTCGAACACCGCATGTCATCAAAGCCGTTAAATCAAGAATTCACAGAAATCCGTTCCGAAAACAGAAAATCATGGCCCGTGAGATGAATACTACGCAAAAGTCCATGAGTAATCATTAAAAAAGACTTGGGACCTGGGGCTTTCAAACGACGTACCGGACATTTATTGACTGCAGCTTTAAAAAAAAAATAGGATTGAAAAAACGTCTTTTGGTGAAGCACGCTGATAACTTGCACAGAAAACTTTTGTTCACCGATGAACACATTTTTACCGTTCAGGAAAAGTTTAACAAGCAAAATGATAGTGTATGCGGGGTTAACAAAAGAAAGAATCTGAACTGAACCCAAGGGGGGAAAAAGGTCATCACCCAGCTTCAGTCATGGTTTGGTGGGATGTCTCTTATGGGGTCACTGACCTGCATTTCTGCGAACAAGGAGTCAACACATCGGCCAAATTTTACCAAGAAACCGTTTTGCTGTTGTGAAGCCTCTTAACAATTCCCTGTTCCAAAACCAGCCATGGACTTTCCAGCAGGATTCTGTGCCGGCCCATAAGGCTAAAACGTCCCAGGCCTGGCTTCGAAACAATTTGCCAGCGTTCATTTCCTCTGAAGAATGGCCCTCAGGCAGTCCAGATTTGAACCCATTGGATACCAAATTGTGGACGGTTTTAGAGGACAAGGCTTGTCACAAAAGATACTCCAACATTGGATCTCTTATACTGCTTTGGTTCGAGCTGTGGCCAATTTTCCAATGGACGAGGTTCGTGCAGCTATTGACGATTGGCCAGTGCGACTTAAGGCGTGTGAAAAGGCAGACATTTCGAATAAGTAGATCCTTTTTGGATACAATATACATCAATAAATATATTAAAAATATTTGTTCCAAAAATTCAGTACTTTTTATTTTACAGCTTAAAACGTGTGTAACAGCATTTATGCCCCTACCAAGTTTAACCAACCCCGTTAATACAAGACCTAGCATTCAGTGTTTTCATGTACATAGCTCCTAAAAATCCCTTCCGACTCGAAGCCCTGCAATCACATTTTAGGTCTAACTCGGGAATTAGCGTTTTCAAACATGGCAAACTGCATTATGAATGCCCACGTTGTGGAATAGCACCTATACAAAGGTCTATCACGATTTGAGCTCCAATTGCTTTAGAAGTCTCAAATTTAATCCGACGTTGAAGTGTTGGTACTTATAAATTTCATTTCGTACAACACCAATATATTTTTAAAATGTCGAATCGATGTAAAACAATAATAGAGGTTACTTACCTCAATTACATAGCTAGCCGCCTTTAGACCCGGAGGGGCTTCTTGAAAAATTTTAATGAGAATGATCGACAACCGAAGCTTCTCCTTCAATAGAAATTTCAATCAATTGTCAAGCCTACTTTCATACATATGTTATCGCCGAACTGGGGTAAATCAAAGTGTCATCACTAGGCGACCGCTAACTAATGAGAAATCAGTGATGTCAAATTTGGATAAATTAAAAACGCGAAATGATGATTAATCATTTTTTAAACAGCTCGTCAGCTTTGAGTAATTTACCACACATTTTCTTATTTGACCGTACACATTTTGTTGCGTTTTGGCATGCCGCGTTCTTTTAAATATTGCAAGAAACATTTAGAAAGTTGGTAATTACTACTTTAATAAGTGTGAATTTAGTGTTTTCTGTATTCCAATTTTGACTTTTTATCGTTTTTGTGATTGTGTACAAGCGAAAGTTTTTGTGATTGTGTACAAGCGAGTAGAACGAGAATTTGTGCGTCACTAAATGGTGTTTTTTGTACGATATTTTAAAGAAGAAGCATTTCTTCCATCGTCTTCAGTTTATCGTCTTTGTTTTCTATCGCTTTCCTTTAACGGCAGTTCGAAGTTTGCTGTTAATTTGTTGTCACCAGATGCCAGCGGGAAAAGAAGCATGACTTTTTCATAAGAAGAGCTTCTACTACAAGACATCTTTTCAGATCCAATACCATTCGTTAATGACTTCCAAAATTGGGCATTCCAGAAGGCTATGCTAAAAGGCCTTGTAATTAATCCTACATTCATGCGTTAAAGCGTTCTTTCAGAAGGCCTTAGTATTTTTAGTACATTCCTGGTTCCTTTTTTGTAGAAGGCATGCTACCATGCATTCTGTTTAAAGGTCACAAGGAAGGTGTTCTTCGCTGCGGTGGGTAGTGAAGATATAAAGGATGTTTCTTAGACTTGTAGTTTTCAATCTGGCCACACTTTTTTCTGAGTTGGTCTTTTTGACACTTGTCACTTGATTTATGCTCAATTTAGTTGCCATTTCATAATAGGTCCAAAACGAGATGGCCACGATCCTGATTTTTAAAAGAAAATTTTGTTCACCGATGAAGCTCAATTGGGTACGTTTATTCCCCAAAATTGTCGCATTTGGAGTAATGAAAATCCACAAGCCATTGTCGCAGACGCCGTAACATCCTCAAAAAGTCACTGTTTAGTGTGCTCTACGGGCAGAGGGAATCATTGGTCCACATTTCTTCAAAATTGAAGCCAGCCATAATGTTACAGTCAAAGTGGAGACATGATTAATGACTTTTTCGCGCGGGAATTGGAGGATGTTGATGTGGACGACCTTTGGTTTAAGACGGCGCTGCATGCCATATAGCCAACAAAACAATAAATATCTTAAAGAAACTTTTGGTGAGCGAACTATCTCGAGTCGAGGGCCTGTGGCGTAGTCTCCAACATCGTCCGATTCAACACCGCTGGACTATTTTTTGTGGAATAATGTGAAGTCGCTTGTCTACGCAGACACGATTGAAGAGAATATTCGGCGCGTTATTTTTATCGGAAATTGTGCTTTCCGGCAGGAATTTATTCGAGCCAGTCGCGGCGGCCACTTGCCCATCATCAATTTTAAAACATAATGACAAACCCTTTTATCTTTATAATAAAGTTAAATATTTAGCCATAACATTTAATGACATATATGAATTTTATTTCTTCTGGAAAACCACACATCTGAAAAAAACACCCTTTATGGGCATTTTGACTTTAACATACAATTTGGTTGTTAGGCTAGTACGTAGCATATCGAAGTAGCAACCAGAAGGTCGTAGACTCGAATTCTAGTGGAGTTAAATCAATTCAATAACTAAAACTGAAATTTGAGTAATTTAAAATAAATATCTCAGTTAGAAATATTCTAGAAGGCCTGCAGGCCTTCTGTAAGGCCTTTTAACAGAAAGGATCGAAGAAGACCTTGCTTTGAAATTTAACCCTGTGTTAATTTGAAATGAATGTAAAATGCAGCAAGCACACTATGAAGGCCTTCTAGAAGACCGAGCTTGGTCATTCATTTTCTCGCTGGGATAAGGCATACATGTTTGTGTGCGTAATCAAAAACCAAGTCAAAGTTTTTGTTTTGATTTTTTGCTAGTGGTACGTAGTCAAACGCTACAAAAAATTACTTTTCTATAAGAAATATTCGCGTTTGTGTGTAGGACAAGCCATCAAATAAAATTTGAATAAGCAGTACTAAATTTTAAATGAAAATTGAACAGAGAACTCCGTTTGTCTTGACGGTTTGATTTTAATTGTATGTTTTGTATTGATATTGTATGGAGGTGTAGATATTGATATTAATCAATCAGCACAACTTTTGAAATATTTGTTTGAATATTTGCAATTGGCATTAAATTATCAACTTGAAAATGAAGTACGCAGCGGATAGAACACTAAAATACGCGTTGGCATTTAATATCGTTGCTGTCCGGGTCTCATAAGAAACAATGTGTCACACTTTTCTAAGCAAAAGCATTTTTTTAAAAATCTTCAGTATGCAAGGGCCTTAAAGCTCATGAAATGGGATTTATTAATATATAAACTAAAACATATACTGAAGACATTTTAGTCGTACGGCACAAATGTAGGGACTAATTGCGGTAACATGTTTTGCTGATTACTTTATTATATATCTCCGTGAATTTGTAATATTTAGTCGTTGCAGCGTCTTTGATTGTGTTTAGTCTGCCATTGGGACTATTTCATTTATAAGATAAATCGCTAAGTTGGCAACACGACCAATGATAACAAAAAACAGCTGTTTAGAAAACGCTCTCACAAACATACATACAACACGTCATTCAAAAACACGGAACTCAATTGTATTTGATTTGCCAAAAGTATTCGAAATTTTAAGTGTTGGTGGTTGGGTGTTAATTTTAAAACTTTTTTTAAAAACGAAGTGTTCAAAATCTTTAAGAGTAATGGAAAATCTACAGAGTGTATCTGAACCAACAAGGAATAGTAGAAAGTTATAGATAATTCTGTCAACTACATTTCGACAGGAAAAAAACGGACAACATGACAAAACAGCGACGACATTCATTGAGGGATGGCCACAAACCCAATGCCTGTCTCGACCGGCAACCTGAATTTCCCCATTTGGAAGTCGGTGAATTTGTGGTGGCAGCTGCGACGCCCACAGAGCCTCGAAATTCTTTAGTTTTACGTCTTACATATCACCAGATCTTAATATTTCTCTCGGGTGTACTTGCGGCGGCCTGCTTCTATTATCACTTTCCCTGGACACCAGGCAATCATCGGCAACTCCAACATTTACCATCGGAACATTATCTGCAGATACGTGATGATTTTTCCATATATTCCAAGGACGAAGAGGAACGGCAACATCAGGCCGTCAAGGAGTTCTATGGTGAAAGTGGAGCAGCAATCGCCAAAGTACCTGAAGATGATGTTAATATAAAGGAGGCATTGGCTACACTAAAGCTAGCCCAAGATATGAACAGATCGGGCAAGGAGGATAAAGCGCGAAAGCTGTTTGAACACGCCTATGCACTGGCACCCAAACACCCGGAAGTGCTACTGAGGTATGGCGAATATCTGGAGCAGCGGGATATAGTGTTGGCCGATCAGTATTATTATCAGGTGACTATATTTATAGTAAAATCTTATATATATTCAGGAAATATCTAATACTGGAAAAAAATCAATATTTTCCAAAAATAGTTTCTGTCCTCCAACGTCTGCCAAAATTCGCATGTATTTATAATTGTCATTTAAAGTCGAGGTAAATAAAGACTGCCTCCCTTTTTTATCAACCGACCCATAAACATAGACCAACTTTACCTAGAAATACACCTGAACAGGAAATTCTCTTTTATGAAACTAATATTTCTTCGCTTTTATATTTCTCTTACAGGCTTTAACCATCAATCCCGGCTACTCGGAGGCGATGACCAATCGCCAACGCACTGCGACCATAGTACAATCCATTGACGAGAGACGTCTTTTAGAATTAGATCGTAAGCGAGATGCCCTCTCGGGCATTCATGAATCGAACGCTGCTCTGCGAAGAGCCAAGAAAGAGGCTTATTTTCAACATATCTATCATTCGGTGGGCATAGAGGGCAACACCATGACATTGGCACAAACTCGTTCCATTCTGGAGACTCGTATGGCCGTCGATGGCAAGTCTATAGATGAACATAATGAAATTTTAGGTTTAGATTTGGCCATGAAATATATCAATGCCAGTTTAGTTAATAAGTAAGTGGAATATATTCTTCATATTAGTTCATTGTCATAGTATATCTTTTCTCAATTTTTCAGAATGGAAATCACTTTGAAGGATATCATGGAAATTCATCGTCGGGTTCTGGGTCACGTTGACCCCATTGAGGGTGGTGAATTTCGCCGTACTCAGGTTTATGTTGGCGGTCATATACCGCCGGGACCGGGTGATTTGTCGATACTGATGGGCCATTTTGAAAACTGGCTCAATTCAGAACAGGTCTTGTCCTTACATCCTATAAAGTAAGCAACCTTGTATTGGGTGGTTTTATTTATTTAATCTTTATTTTTTGTGTAGACATGCCGCTTTGGCCCACTATAAACTGGTGCATATCCATCCATTTATTGATGGCAATGGTAGAACTTCTAGACTGTTAATGAATACACTACTGATGAGGGCTGGTTACCCACCAGTAATAATACCGAAGCAACAAAGGTAAGTGTGAAGCAATGGTTTAAATTGATTTTTTGGGAAATATGACTGCAAGAATGTTACTGAATGCACAAGCCTTTTAAAATTAGTTAATAGCACTTACAGAACTAGAAAAAAGCCCCAACACTTGCAGAAATTGGTGTTAATATAAAGGATATATTTTGCGTTCAGATTTAGTGTAAAATGAAGAATAAATACATGAGGAATTTGTTGAACTTTGGAGAACAATTATTTTGTTCTCAAAGTTTTAAAAAATCTCCTACTCAGCTCCTGTATCAGATATTCACGGAAAGTTTTTTTTATTGGCATTTAAAAATACAAGTTTTTGTTACAACACAAAATAATGCAGATGGGTACCTGGGGAGTATAGTACATGGCCCAAGTGGAGTGCAAAAAAGATATTCAATCGAACAACATTTAGAGGTTGATCAACGCTCCCAAAGATTTGTTATACAATATCCTGTGTATATTTCCGTAGAAAATTTACTATTCTGTCCCGGTGTCGATCTGTGAATTGAAAATTGAAGATGATTGTACAAAAAGTGTGATAATATTTGCTTTATGTTGTTTGCTTATTTGCATATGCACATGTTGTTTGTTCCAACAAATTTTTTTCTGCTACTTCGACCGGCATAAAATAAATATTTGGTTAATTGGAAATCCAGTACCTAGTTTTCTAGAAATGTACTTCCAACCGCATCTGATGTTTTAAAAACTGTCCATCACCATAAAACCCTTAAAAACTGTTCCACAAAGTCTGAAGTTCACTACAGGGGAATTAATGGAAGTATGGTACAAAGCTTGTATCCCAATGGCATAAAACAAATATCTGGTTAATTGGAAATCCAGTACCTAATTTTCCTAGAAATGTACTTCCAACCGCATCTGATGTTTTAACAACTGTTTGCCCATCACCATAAAACCCTTAAAAAACTGTTCCACAACGTCTGAAGTTCACTACAGGGGAATTAATGGAAGTATGGTACAAAGCTTGTATCCCAATGGCTTTTCAACCAAACATCATTTCTAAAATGAAATATATCGTGTTGAGGAATACAAATAACTAAAGAAGAACAAATCACGAGTTTCAGAGGCACAGAACTCTAGGAAAAATTTTTCACAAACAAAATTACAAAGCTCTTCGATATAGCAGATAAGGAAGCTGAAAGTCAAATCAGGATTGTAGAAGATGAGGTGAGAAGAAGAAGTAGAGAGAAGAAGATAGCTGGAGTGGACACGGAATTGGCAGTACGTAAACTGCGAGTCCAGGAGCAGCAACAAACGGAAAAAAGAAAAAAAAACGACGTGAAACGGTAAGAAAATCTTCTCTACTACTCCTACATTTAGTGCACTTGCAAATCTCCACGAAGATGTTGAGAAAGACAATTATGAAAATGAAATAATTGATGGAAGCTATGAAATTGAAATACCAACGTATTATCGGAAAAAACTGAACAAATTTTTCGTGTCATCTGCAGATGGACCTCCACACAGATCACGTATTCTCCAGAACATGCTTGCTTCTTCTGATGTGTCATCAATATTGGATCGTATAAATCTTTCTGATACTAAGATCACCATCTTGACTGAATCAATTGCAAAAACTGATGGGCAAGATCTAAATGATGGTTTGTTACCTCGTTCAACTGTCAACTGACATGTCTGTGAGAGAAGGTTTTCTTACTTTTGAAAAGCCACTACTTTAAGTTCATTGGGATGGTAAACTGGTGAAAGACAGTACGAACAAACAGGACCCAAAATCAAATGTTGACCGGCTAACTATCATCTGGAAAAAGTACTGGCGTTTCCAAATTATCGTCAGGAATGGGAGACGCGCAGACAAAAGCAACTTTCCAGCTTCTTGTCCTTTGGGAAGTTGTGGATGATATTGTTGGAATGAGCTCGGATACAACTGCTGAAAATACAGGAGCTACAAATGGGGCATGTGTTCTTCTTGAGAAACAGATGGGCAGGAATTTATTACATTTTCCTTGTAGACATCACATGCACGAGCTGATTGTTAGAAATGTGTTTTCAGTGTTGTTTGGACCATCCAAAGCTCCTAATATTTTACTTTTTCAACGATTTAAGCAAGGTTGGGCAGAAATCAACCCTCAAAACTTCTAGCTCTTGGACGATAAACGCCTAAAACACTAACTACAAGAACTGAAAAAGTGTAACTTCCTTTTCCTCAATTGGATTCTATCAACAATAAAAGAATACAGAATACAAGAAATGGTGGAGCTTTGTTTATTACTCTTAGGGGAGTTACCCCAAGCAGATCGATATCATTTCAAGATTCCTGGTGCATACTACATGGCAAGATGGATGGCAAAAGTGATATACTGTTTGACGATCTTTCTATTTCAAGCAGAATATAAGCCAACGGCCAAAGAGGAGAAGAATCTTGCTGAATTTTGTTTGTTCGCGTGCCTAATTTACGTTAAGGCGTGAATTTGTTGTCCTGAAGCAAGTGAAGCTCCACTGAATGATTTTCGTCCATTCCAACAAATAAAACAGTATTCAACTGTGAATGCGATTGTCCCAGAAGCAGCGATGAAGAAGCTAAAATCTCACTTGTCGGAATCTTGTACCCGAGATGATTCCACTTTCCTTGTTTTCCGATAAACTTCCACTTTAGGAGAAACGAATGTTGGCAAACCAGTAAATAATATTGAAAATATCCCTAAAGACTGGTCGGAAAGAGCAATCAAGCTGAATAGCTGCGATCGGATAGAGAGCAAAAGCTAGCATAAACTGGTGAATTCTTTATCTGCCTGTGCTCTGAATGCTTTGAATATTGATCTGGAATTTATCAACACTGATCCCGAATCGTAAAATGAGTCGCCGAAATTCCAAGAATCCTGTTGAAGCGTTAAAAAACCATGTTTTGGAGGTGTCTCAATCAGAGTAGAAAAGTGCTACGACAATTGGTTTGAGCTCATGCAAGTGTATAAATCATGCTGGAGAATACTTTGAAAAACTATGAAACCATTTTTGAAATTCCAAGAATCCTGTTGAAGCGTTAAAAAACCATGTTTTGGAGGTGTCTCAATCAGAGTAGAAAAGTGCTACGACAATTGGTTTGAGCTCATGCAAGTGTATAAATCATGCTGGAGAATACTTTGAAAAACTATGAAACCATTTTTGATGATAAATATTTGCATTTTCATTATTAGGCCAGAAAAATATATAGCAGCCCTCGTATGTCTTCAAGTTCAATAAAAAAAAAGTCTTCTAAGCAACTCCTAAATATTTTTCGATTTTTTTGAAATTTTGCACAAAGCAAAGGTCATTGAAAAGGAACAAAATACAGGGCGCGGTAATTTGCTTTTTTGCACTGCAGGCTGTAGCGGCCTTGTTGGTCGAAGTGAGTGGAGAGTGTGCGTGACTTATACTGGCTGACGGCAGATTTGTTTTCGTCTACGTTTCAGTTGTCATCATGCATTAGACAGGCGATGAGAGGTCAATTTGTGTTGAAGCGGATTTTTCAAATGCGCACTTGATCATTGCAGTGCAACGTGCTTTTCGTTTACGATTCGCTGTTCCCCACGCGGACGAGTTCCTGGACGACAATCAATTGTAAATTGGGTAACTTCATTGAGAACATCACGGAATGTGTCATGTATACGAAAGGGGACCTGAGAGAAGGATTACAATACCACAAAACATCGAGAGAGTTAGAGCAGCAGGACTGCAATCTCCGAAACGCTTTGCTCGGAAGCAGTGCTTTTGGCATTTCCTGGATTTTTTTCAGCTGGCTCTTGAGGCAATGCAATTAGAGGATATATGGTTCCAACAAGATAGTGCCACTGCACACACAGCGAGGGCTACCATGAATTGTTTAAGGCAAATGTTTCCAGGACGGCTTATCTCTTTAAGGGGTGAGGTAAACTGGCCGGCACGCTCACCAGACTTAGTCCCATGCGATTTTTTTCCTTTGGGGTTACTTAAAATCGAAGGTGTATATCAACCGTCCCAACACCTTGGAAGATCTAATTAACAATACTGAGGCTGAAATTGGTAGATTACCAGTCGACTTGATTCTTAGAGTTCATGAAAACTTCAGAAAACGGATAGCGAAGGTCGACATTTGCCAGATACTCTATTTAAAACCAAGTAATTTGAAAATTCCCTTACTGTTCAATATAAATAAAATATAAAATAAATTTTTCTAAGGTTCATAATTTTTATATTTCAATCCCAAATAAGCAAATTACGGCGCTCCACACTGTTGAACAAAATTGTTTGTTCTACAGGGCTTCTGTACACGTTTGAGTCTTAGGCGAATCTGCTACTTTTACTTCTAGCTCTCCTACGTTAAAGGAATTTATGCTTAACATTTTATCTAAACATGACACATTGTCTTAAATAAAAGAAAGTAAATTCATGTTTTTTATTCAACACGTTAGTTGTCTTTTTATTATTTTTCATCTTAAGCTTAAAAATAATAAAAAAAAGCATTATAATTTTTGACGACGTTTTCACCCTCCTTCATTCAGGGAGTCAAGCATATTTCCGACTCTGTCCTATTTTCCGAAACTTCGAACCCAATTTCTATTTCGCAGCCCTTAATTGTTCCTAAATTTCTACCTTTCAGACACAAATACTATCAATATCTTCAAGTAGCCAACGAGGGCGACATTCGTCCGTTTGTGCGCTTTATAGCCGACTGTACGGAGAAAACTCTCGACTTATATTTATGGGCCACCAGCGATTTGCCCCAACAAATACCCATGCTGGAACAGACCGAACATACCCTAGCCAATTTTGATAAACTCCTAACGCCAACCACAGCCGGTTCGACGACAACCGAAAAAAACTCAGAGACCTCAGCGGCCACAACGACCCCATCGCCCAGCAGTAGCAACATTATTGAAGAAGATTTCTTTGACTCGGGATCGGGAGAGATTTCCTAGCAGTGGCTTATCGAAATCGTTCTATTCTATATGATATTAAGACGTTTTATTAAACTGACTGTGATTATTTTTCTTTTCAACAAACCACTCTTGTGTAAATAGCATAAAAACAAACCTCAAATTGTTTAAACAAAAAGAAAACAAAAACCAAATGAAAGATTAATTGATGTACTTTAAGTTTAACATCCTTATTTCTTCCAAACCCTCCTCATTTATAAACATTTTCATTTTGTTTAATGAATAACGACAACAGTTTCTAAAACCAAAAAACGACGAAAACTCTGTATAGCACACAGACAATTTGTATAAACATACAACTTTAGCTAATTATATTTATTTATTATATATATATATATATGTAGAAAAAACAAAGATTTTTACAAAAAAAAATTATACTTCAAATCATAGTTTGATTGCACAACACCTTGACAAATAAGCATTTTATGTACGATATGTTTTAAATTAAATACTAAATACAAAATCTCAGAACTCAGGTGGTCTTGGCAGAAATGTTCTGTTCTGTGAAAATTCCATTAAAGCCCCAATCTGTTGCATCCTCTTTACATCTTGGCCTTTTGTATGTAATCCTTGTAAGTAACCTCACGCCACCAGTCGGGACGCTCGAAGACACCAGGTGCGGACATCACAGCACGTTGTAAATGTAAGTAAACCTAGGGTAGCACAAAACCCAGTAAATTGAAATAAAAAGAAAAAATACATCAAGCTGAGAGCCAGACTTACATTGCCATCACTCATGCCCAAGGGTGAATTTAAAATAAAATCGGTGGGAGCTATAGCATCGACCAGAGAAATCGCTTCATTCTTCAATGACGGCAATAATTCCAACATTGCCTGTTGATACAACTCAATCTGGGCATTGTTGCGGAAGTAGCCTCCCTGATAGAAGATGGCAGCATTTTTGGTTATCATATGTACGCCATACATGGACAAAAGCTGCAGTAATACATTTTTTTCATTGCTTTGCGGTTGTTCCATAACGAACTGATAGAACACCCAGTAAATGGTGCGTTGAGCAAAGACAATGGACAAGGTTTGAGCATTGAACACCTGCATGTTATTGCGTGTTTCGAAACCATCCAAACCCTGGCGTTTCAAGATCTCCGCACGCTTGACCGTCACATCCAACTGATAGGCCACCAACCAATTAAGGGCCTTCAAGAGATCTAAAATGGAATACAATGCATAATTTTTCAAGTTTAAAGTTTTGTTAAACTTTAGCTTACTGTGGGGACAAGCCACCTCTTTGGCATTCTTCTCATCAGCCTTTTGTTTCAATATCTGATCCATATCCTTAAGGAAAGTCACCGACTCCATGGGTGAGACTTCATCGAATTTGGCATTGCCTCGCTTCAAACCCACCAACCAATTGGAGGCCTGTTGTATTAAGGTATTATTCTCACCCTCATATGTACAATTGGCGTCGTTGTCATTGCGTAAGTCACCCAAACCGGTGGACTTCAAATAGCCATGACCACCACAAGCCTCACGGCACTCTTGAATACCATCGCGGGCTGACCAAGTGCAAATGGGTTTACACGCAGAGGATACTGCGTGAATTTCCAAGCCAATACTAGAGGTATCCTCGCCCATGAACGATCTGGAGGTCATGTCGACATTGTGGTATCCCAACCAGGTACTAAAGACTTTCATGGCGTACGTAGTAGCCAAGTATGGGAAGAGACGGTATTGCTGGAAAAAGAAAGAAAAAAATGGAAAATAAAATCATAAAAAGAGGTTTGAAACTATTGTTACAACTGGGCATTTGGTCAGCTTGAATTTGATGGGGTTCAAAAACGTTGGCCAGACAAAAAAAAACGCACAGGCAATATCAAAATTCTTAACCGCCCTTAAATGGGTTAAAAAGACTTTCTGGAGGACTTTTGTGCTAGTGCATTCACACCAAGCCTCGACTGAAATGCTGTTGTTGTAGCGGCACACAGCACTAGGGTGATAGCTCTTGGCTGAAGAATTACTGCTTCGGGTCAGTCCGATGCATAGAATCGGCTGCCGTGGGATAGCTAAAGTGCAGATTATCGGGCGTCACGAAAATCCAAAAAAAAAATATGCCATCGCCTTCAGGAGTCGAGTATATCAGACAAAATGAGTAGGAGCCTCGGGCTTTAAAAATATTACCGAACACGAAAGGAAAGGTTACAAAAAAAAATAGGCATGTTTCAGCCGCAAATTTCTTTTCATCGCATGAATCAGCAGTTCAATATTCACTTTATTTGGGTGCCTTGCGACAGTGACTTAGCAGGGAACTGTAGAGCAGATAAGTTTGCAATGGGATACCTAAAGTTCCCTAAAACAAAAACCCCACGGACATGCGATATTAATCAAATACTCGTAGACCCAGCATACAGAAGCACCCAGTTTGGAGAAATCTGCAAGGAGTACTTCCCCCTTGTCTGAGGAAATTCGTAGAAGGTATTCTCATACTCCAGGATTTCCTGACACTGTTCTTTTCCGTACAGCTAAACCTACTGGGAACCACCAATAATGGATTCCCCCAGACAGTGGGTCTTCATTAAAGTAAAATAATTTTTTTTTATTAGCAGATTCCCTGAGACTAGAAGTTTCCGTACAGCTGGGTTTTTGTTGTTATTGCAGCGGCTCACAGTACCGGGGTGTCAGCCCTTGGGCGAAGAATTACTGCTTCGGGTCCATCCGGAGCATAGAACCAGCTGTCGTGGGATCGTCGTAGGAGCTGTCTGAGGGAACTCCTAAAGGCTATTTTTATCCTCTCGGAGTCCCTGGAACTATTTTCCGTACAGCTAGACATACTGGGAACCACCAATAACGGATTTCCCCAGACATTGGCTCTCCATAAAAGTTAGATAGAATTTTTTAGGAAGTGCTGCAAGCAGATTCCCTGAGACTAGAAGTTTCCGTACTGCTGTGTCTACTCGCACGAAGTATTCCCCCCAATCTGAGAAAATGTGTAGACGGTATTTTTATAATTCCGGATTTCCTGGGACTATTATTACTAATATATACTATTCCTTACAGCAGGGTCTACTGGTAGCCAACAATAATGGATTCCCCCGGACAGTGGGTCTCCATTAAAGTAAAATAGAATTCTTTAGTAAATGCAGCGAGCGAATTCCCCGATAGGAAGTACCCCGAATGGATTCCTCAGAAAGAGGTTCTCTATCAAAGCAAATTTCAATTCTTCAGGAGATGGTTGGTGCTGCAAGCGGATTCCCTCAGAGGGATACATTTCTATAGAAAATGGGAAGTATTGCTAGTCTCCTGATGGGCCTACCGTGAACGAAACAAAAACCTTAGCGCTGTATGATGGTCTCCCACAGAGTTCCCGCTCTCAGTTATACTGTTCAAACATACCGTTTGAACAGTATAACGTATATACGAATACATTGGCCAGAGCTGTAGAGAATAATCCAGGGATGGACTTTTAAGGCATCTACGCGGACAACATTTGTGCTGTCTCCTGTGGAGATCCAGAATCGTTGTAGCATTATCTTCAGGCGCGATCATTCTTCCAGACAAGACGGAAATTCTACAAGTGTGAAAGCTGGACGACTATATTTTTCGTATAGTCCCACAAATTAACGATTTTGGCCATTTTATCTTTTAAAATCTCTTATGGAATTGACACGAGAAATACCTGGTATCGAGGGTAAGGAAAAATTATATGTAGTTGAGGGTTATATGTTAAAAAATGAGGCCAATATGGACACGGAGGTAAACATTTACAGGACCCTCATAGACAGAAAACTATCTCGCGGTATTGTAATCTACTGGTGGACATCCGTGGTTACTGTCTCGAAATTTCAGTTTGCAATTAGGAAATGTTTTAGAACGACAACTGGGCTGCTATGACCACTTCCAACGAGTCCCAGATGGTAGAGGGAAGATTTTTGGAATTAGACGAACTGGGTCGACAAATTCTCCATAAATTTGGTTTTCAGGTTTAAGTGTGCCATGGCATGTCCTTCACGATATCTTTGGATGCCAGACAGTTCTTCTAGCTCTTCAACAGATAAGATTATCCTACTTATTTATGAATGTTGTATCTCTATACCACCTTAGCTTAACGCTTATACTTGTTTAGGTTAGGAGGTCTTCAACTTGTGTCTGCACGTGATAAGCTGACACGCGGTACTTCCACCTGGCAAGGGTTCATTGTGTTCATCCTTGGGCTATGCTAGAAATTACGCTATAAGTTCTGCAGAAACTGTCCTTAAGCCACGTAAACCTGATTATAAAACTTAGCAGATCTACCATCTTGCACGAGAATAACTCTTTTGGGTCTTAAAGAAAGTATTCACCAGGTTACTGCGCCGCGTTTTATGGAGATGACGGGCATCGAAACAAAAGTTGCTACACAGTATCAATCTTCTCCTCATCCTTTCACAGGCGGCATTATTCGACCACTCCCACCGCCATTTTCTAGTCATGTCTCTAACATTACAAGACCCCGTCACTAACGAGCACTCTGACATCACTTTTGTTAGTTTTAAGCTTGGATTTGTTTCTGTTCTTGTCGAATGTGGGCCACATATCCCTATCTCTAACATTAAAGTAGCCCGTCAAGGCACTTGCGAGCGCTCTGAAATCACTTTTGTTATTTTTAAGCTGGGGTTTTAATCCGTTCATTTCATGTTTAAACCACATGGGTCTAACAACCTTAAATTTGGCGGTCCTAGTCCATGTTAATGTACCCTTTATATCAACTTTTTCTAAGAGCCCGTTGAGGGCACACATAACGATTTTTGTAGAGTTTGCAGCAACCGTAGACGAGCCAAGACGTGCCAGTATACCTGTGTCCGGGAGCCCAACAGAGTCTAACACACAGGTTTGCCAACGGGCTTAGTGACATTTTGCAACTCTTAAGCAGTTTGGATTCTTGCCAAGGTTGACTGCACAATTTTCAAAGTTGCCTGACTATTCACATAGAATGTTAAGATCTTGTGTTATTCTGAGGGATAATCTGGCCTGGTCTGAGAGACCTCGACTATGCGGATGATATCTGCCTCCATGCACATATTCAGATATGCAGCAAATACTACAGATGGCCGAAAAAAATCGCCTGGGGTGGGACGGAAAATATACAGTGAATACCAAAATTATACTCATCAGACCATCGACAATACCGCCATTTTTTCCCAAACTCCAGCCCGTGAACAATGAAAAAAACCTACAGTATCGAGGATGTACCTTTAGAACAACAGCTGTATTATCCCAGGACAGTGAATTCCAAAATTATACTCAGCAGACCATCGACAATACCGCCATTTTTTCTCAAACTCCAGCCCGTGAACAATGAAAAAACCTACAGTATCGAGGATGCACCGTTAGAACAACAGGTGTATTATCCCAGGACAGAAAGAACAATGTTGGTAAGTACTAGAGTTTGGGGCTTTGAAACAAATCCCTCGGCTCAAATTGAAATCAAATTCATTTCCGAACTGTCATATATCATTTTTCATTCATTTCATTTATTGATATTCAAGAAGTAACCGAGCCTTAGTAAATTTTCAGAGACAGGAACGGGTTTAGGAGATAAACAGGCTAATTTGTGAAGAGGACGGAATTTCCGATCATACCTAGTCTGAAGATCCTAGACAGAGACTCGTGGAAAGAAATAAAAAGCTTGCACGAGGCTGTTCGATTTTCACATAACGTATCTAGGCTGCACCATCAGAACAACAGGCGGGTCATTCCAGGACATAAAGAACAAATGTCCTAGAAGGCACGTATGCTTAACTCTTTATGGCAATCCTCCTCCAAACTGTCGAACGTCACTAAACTCAGAATATTTAACTCCAAAGTCTACACTGCTATATGACAGCGAATCTTGAAATGCTGCAGCCAGAGACTTCAATAGCATCTATGTTTTTGTTAACAGCTGCCTTCGCAGAATTGTAAACATATTTTTGGCCCGAACGTATTAGAAACACTGACCTATGGCATATAACACACCAAACACCCATCCAAGTCGAGATATGCAGCAGTAAAAGGCATTGGATTGGGCACACACTAAAAAAACTACCAGACCACATCAGCCGAACGGCCATAGATTGGTATCCTCAGATTCAGAGACGTGTCGGAATACCATTCCACACATGGAGAAGACAGATCGGAGTAGACGGTGGTTTAAAGATTGGAGAGGTTTCCCTAAATCCTCCACCACTCCACTCGGGGAAAAGAGTAGTTGGCATATTTCTAAAGTCAAGCACTGGTTAGAAACACAGACCTATGGCATATTACACACCAAACACCCATCCAAGTCGAGATATGTAGTTGGAAATTGAGCTGGTTCGGGCCCACACTGAAGAAAGCATCAGGCGACATCAGCAGAATTGCCAAAGATTGCAACTCTCAGGGTCAGAGGCGTGAAGACAGCCCACACATGCTGAAGACAGCTTGCATTAATCTTTGAACCATCGAAGTAGACTGAGAAACTTTGGAGAGGTTTCTCTAAATCCTCCACCACTCTGTCAGGAAAAAGATTAGTTGGCATATTTGTAAAGTCATGCACTGGTGAAAGGTAGCCCGAACCTTCAGTTGAAGAGATCGGGCTGCAAGAATTCCCTATGGCTTAAAGTAACATAAAGTACCCAGTTAGTGACTGCGACCTTCCACTCTGAGTCTTAACGCCCCTCTTTTCAGTCGTGTGCAATCCCTTATTGGTTGCAAGTGTTAGATTATGTCTAGGAATGCATACGGCACACTTTTAGTTACTCCCGGCAAAAATAGAATTAAAGACTTGAACTTAGGGTTGAACCCTATTTTTTCGGTGCGTATGCTTAAAAGGAGCGTATGCAGTTGTAGACATAATCCAGCGCTTGGAACCAATTGCCGATTTCACACGACTCGAAAGAGGGAAGTAAAGACTTGAGCCCTATTTTTGACGGGAGCAATAAAAGGTGCGCCGTATGCAGTCCTAGACATAATTCAACGTTTGGAACCAATTGCGGATTTCACACGATTCAAAAGAGTGGGTTAAAGACTTGAATTATTTTTTTTTAAGGAAGCAATAAAAATTGCGCCATATGCAGTCCTAGGTATAATCCAACACATGGAACCAAATTCGGATTTACACGACTGGAAAGAGGGGGTTTAAGACTTAAACCCTATTTTTGACGGGATCAATAAAAGATGCGCCATTGGCAGTCCTAGACATAATCCAACGCTTGGAACCAATTGTGGATTTCATACAACTCGATAGAGGGGGTTTAAGACTTGAACCCTATTTTTGGCCAGAGCAATTGAGACTGCACCATATGCTTTCCTAGACATAATCCAACACTTGGAACCAAATTCGGAATTTACACGACTGGTAAGAGCGGCCGCCCTTAGACATTTTCTAGTGTTCTATAAATCCAGTTCACTTTTTTTTGGTTAAAAACCCCAAATCTTCAAATAGCGAATTTTAATTCCTCTTATGTCTTATCTTAGTGTTTCTCTTCCAATTCAACTTGTGATCCAGAACCACTCCGAGGTATTTGGCCTCTGTTGAGAGACACAATTCTATACCACCCAATGTAGGTTTTCCAAAGTTTTCTCAACTTATATCTGCTTATGAACAAATTAGTTAGGTCTTTCTGGGGTTGAGTCACAGCCCAGAGCTTTCTGTTCACTTCTTTAGAGCTTGTTGCAGGACCTCGCCGAGCGTAAGAAGGAACTTTCCTCCCAGCAGAACAACATCACCTGCACCGACCCCACGACAGCTGGTTTTATGCACTGGATCGACTCGAAGGTGGAATTCTTCGGCCAAGGACTGTCACTCCAGCGCTATGTGCCGCTACAACAACGTCGCCTGCATATACAACAGCCTTGACCAAGTCCGGCTCAAGCGATTCGATTACGCTTTTTGTTCACTTCTTTAGTACTTGTTGCAGGACCTCGCCGAGCGTAAGAAGGAACTTTCCTCCCAGCAGAACAACATCACCTGCACCGACCCCAAGACAGCTGGTTCTATGCACCGGATCGACTCGAAGGTGGAATTCTTCGGCCAAGGACTGTCACTCCAGCGCTATGTGCCGCTACAACAACAGCCTTGCCCAAGTCCGGATCAAGCGATTCGATCACGTTTTCATAACCCCCAGCCATAGCAGTGGGGATATATATCGCCTTGAGGATATATTCTGCCTCTGATAACTCTCTTTCTAATTCCACCCATTGGCCATCTGATTATTCGAAAATAAAAAATAGTGTCAATCCATTCTATCATAGACACACCATCTCTCTAAGTGACTCTCCTATAGCCTCGGCTTTAACACCTTTCATTTCTTTTTCGTATCGCCTTACCTGCGATTGGTATTCAATGACGGGCCATTCCTCGCCGGTCTCCTCAGGGCCAAATTGTTTGCGTGCCGCCGAATAACGGGTAGCAATAGTTATGGCCTTGCTCAGAGCCACATAGGCCAAGTTGCAGATGTTGACGCGGCCAGCAGATAAGGCACCCAAAGAAGCTCCCAGGCGTTTGCGATTATCCTTAATGGGACTGCTGTAGTGACCCTGTTCGTCAATATCTCCAGTTTTGGACAACAAGTTCTCCTTGGGAATACGATAGTTGTTGAACATGACAAAGCTTCAAAGAAAAAGAAAAACGCTTATTAGTATCGAGAAAACCCAAAGAATTTCAAATCTCTACTCACCCGTTGTCGATGCCATTCAGTCCCACCTTCTCACCCAAGTCACCCACTGTCACACCGGGGAAAGCCAACAAAGTTCTCTCATCACGTATGGGCACCAGGAAGGCACTCAAGCCCACATACGTATTGTCGGGCACATACAGCTGGGCGTATACGATGGCATGCGTACAGGTCTTACCCAAGTTGCCCACCCAACATTTGGCCGCCTCAAAATCGGGCGTATGTATAATAAACTCCTTGCTATCGTTATCATAGGTGGCCCGGGTGCGCATGCCGCGAGCATTGGTGCCATGTGATATTTCCGTCAGCGCAAAAGCTCCCACTAGTTCACCATTCTGAATTTTGCTGGCATATTTACCCAAGCGCTCGGTGCCCAAGGTCAAAATCGTACTGGGAAACATGCCATTCGAGAGGGAGTATTTGACCGAGAAACTAAACTCATAGCTGAACATGGCTTGGGCAGCAGCCAAGGAGAGGCGGGGATTTGCAATGAATTCGGCCAAACCATAGAATTGTTGATGGTAGAATAGATGTTGCCGCTTATTGGCCAGCTGCCGTTGACGCTCCAGCGAGGGGGTCTCGGGTTCACGTTGGAAGTCGGCATGTTGTTCCATGTACTTCCAAATGCGGTGCTGAAAAAGATCGAGAAAAGAATTGTTAGGATTTAATTAAATATTTTTTGCGTCAGCGGCAACCCTACAACTGCATATGGGTATCGTTGGAAAGCTTATGCGCAAACCTTTCAAACGGTAAACACATTTTATGGATTCTTTAACCCATTGTGAGCTAGGAAATCTTTTAAATATTTTTGACCCGAGTTTCTGTGAAAAAATAGGTCAAAACTTAATGATTCGATTCCATTTTCTACTAATTCATCATTTGGGACTTTGTAAATAATAATTATGGAAATTCCTCTTATTTAAATTAGTAATATTTTCTTCACATTTATGTTATTACAACAATACACTATAATTTTAATTTTTCGTCTATTATTGTATATACTATACTTTGTTAATGATTTTTAAAGACTCAAATAAATTTAACTTAACTCGGGACTTTGTGTTGGAATTTAACCCTTTGAATGTCGGAGATATTGACATTTAAGTTTCATTTCAAAATAAAGGTTTCCATTAAGAACCTCACAATTTTATATATTAAATATTTAAGATATAGAGTTCAAATTTATTCCAGGTGTAATGCAAATGTTACATTTTAAGAATGAAATTCGATTTCGGTCATATGACCACCAAGAGCCCGTGTACAGCGATCTATTCTTTGGACCCAATTTTCCACCACTCTTGCACACATTTCGACCGGAACGTTGGTCATTTCGCGTTGGATGTTGTCAGATTGCGATTGAGGCAACCTCACTTTGACTTTTTTCGTTTAAAATTTATTATTTATCGCCCAAAAATTCCTTTTACAGAAATTTTAGGCTTGGAAAAAAAATATTGGTTTAGACTCATTAAGGTGCTCCTCTCCACGGAAATCTTTAGTAAAAGGCGAAAGATTTATTCGACAAACTGAAGAGAAGCCAGAGTGACTTGAACACTCCTGCCTTAAATCATTTGAGAAAGTAATTTTACAAACCAAATGAGAATTATATTTTAACAGAAGGAAGCGAAGGACTAGGAAAATCATCTGCAGCGATTTAAAAACGTCTTCAAATTTGTTTATGTAATATCCACAATGTAGAGGTGACGAAGTTGTAAGTAATAAAGACAATGGCATATTGAAATGTATACATAGGTAGCCATCCCAACAATTAGCAAAGGTTAACAAAAATGGAAGTAATTTATTTTGAAGAGTGAGTTTGGAATCAGGTAGTCAAAAATTGTACCTCAGTAAAGAGGAACTGGCATTCATGTTGTCGTGGAAGGCGATGGTAAATAGATTTAAATGATGTAAATCTTAAGGGTTGTTTCAGAAAGACGTTTGTGTTTAGGTACCTTATAGCGTTTAAAACGACCCAGAAAATGACAACTTAAATCAACCCTCCACTCTTAAGATCACTCATATTCTTTTAAAACTCCCTCATATTCTTAAAATGTCGACCACTCTATGTTCGAGGAAAAAACTATGCATCAAAAGCAGGGTTGATGTTTTGAACTGTACTTCTTTGAACCAAATGTTTTTCGTTGGACACTGTTTTTCTTTTTAACGTTATAATTCTCATTTAGTTTGTTCCATAACTTCCTTAACTACTTTAAGTTTGAAGTGTTCTAACCACTCTGGCTTCTCTTCAATTTGTCGAATAAATCTTTCGCCTTTTACTAAAGATTTCCGTGGAGAGGAGCACTCTAATGAGTCTAAACTCTATTTTTTCCAAGCCTAAAAATTCTTTAAAAGGAGTTTTTGGGCGATGTATTATAAATTTAAACAGAATAAAAATTTAAGATTCCTAAAAAAACATTTTTAGGTTTTACTAAAAAAAATTTTGCGGTTTTGGACAAGGCTGCCCAAATTGACAATTGATCTTAATTTTGACGATTTTAGAAGTAAAATTTGCCACAATTGACGGCATTTCTAAATAAATTCCTCCAAATTAAAGATTTTTTAAAATCTAAAAAATCTGCTGAAGAATTTGTGCAAAAAAGGCATAAATAAAGGGTGGTTAAATTTTAAGAGCCGATGTTGAATGTGAACCACACCTAAACGTCAAGTTTTTTTCATTTAGTATTTCTCAATTTCAGACTAACTCAATTTGAACCATGGAAAGATACACAAGCGAGCAACGCATTGAAGTTATTCAGGATTATAATGAAAATGGATGATGAATTTTCGAAGAAAATCATCTTCAGTGATGAGGCACATTTTTACCTCAGTGGATTCGTCAATAAGCAGAATTGCCGCATTTGGGCGAATGATAATCCAAAAGTGATAGTCGAAAAACAATGCACCCACAAAGAGTGACTGCTTGCTGCGGTTTATGGGCTGGCGGCATCATCGGGCCGTATTTTTTCCAAAATGAGGCCTGTCAGGCAGTAACTATGTATGGTGTTCGCTATCGTGAGATGATAACGAACTTTTTATGGCCCAAATTGGAAGATATGCATGTTGACGATATGTGCACACTTTTTGTTATTAAATGATTTTACCATTTCGGTTTTGTAATCCATCCAGCCTTATCCGTCGAGGCTTAGCCTAAAACACCACCACTATTATCAACGACTTTAACGGTTTGGTCGGAAACAGACGATTTCGGGCTGATTTTGTTCGAATGAAAATTGTCCAGCGGCAACACTACACTGGTTGCCATACACAAAAAGAAATGCTCTTCTAATCTCATTTCTGCCAACAGACACACCGCAGCGCATGTACTGGAAAAACAACTTTTACCAACTCAAGTGGCACCCCCCGCGCACCGCTGATTGTTTGATACAAGCAGCGTTACCGTTGTGCGACTAAAGTGGCAATTTGACCCTTTTTTGAAGCCGTGCGACTTTTACTGCCCCTTTTTGAAAAATCCCCTTTTTTTGCCCCTTTTTTAAATTTTTGCTACTTTACACAAATCGTAATGAGACATAAACTTTTTTGACCGTGAGTGCGAATATAGTCATATAATAAGTAAAACTGAGATGGATAATTTTTTAATAATAATTTTAATTAACGTTTATATAAGAGTGTTATAGAAAGAGTACAAAAATATCAAAGTCAAAATATGCATTAATATGTATAAGTATATACATATCGTAAGAGTTCCCAGCGGAAGGCCTATGTGCAAATTTTTGTATTGTAGTTTTTAGTAGTCCTATTGGTCATACATGCACCCACCGAACGGTTTTTCGATATCTTTATTGGTTCAGGATTTAGAAAAAGGCCTATGTGTATTTGAATATGAAAATTATTATAAAATTATTGTAGAACCCTATGTGTTTTTCTTCGCATAGTCCTTTTTAATTACAAAATCCATAATTCTAGATGGAACATTCTGTATTGAAGGCGCTAAGTTCGGTCGGACCGAATCTTATATAACCTCTACCATGGATTATGTTTAAAGCATAAATCATAATAATTCGGCGACTTTGTATGTCACCTAAAATATATCATGGGCCAATATGGTCCTTAACAGTTAACTGTCATTCCATAGAACTACTAAATTTTGCCTAAATCAAACAGTAAAAGTGGCTTCCAAAGAGTCAGGACTTAAAATCAAGGATATCTTTGGGCTGCATAAAATCATGGGCGGATATGGTCTAAATTATAAACAGGTAATTTCCACGCTATAAAACAACTTCGTGTCAAATTCCATTGAGTTCAGACTTTAAATGCAGTTTCTAGAGTACGGGTACCTAATGTCGGAAAGGTACTTTGTATAGGGGCTATATAAAAACACTTACCGATTTGGCCTATATTCAATCCTAAATAGGCCTTGTTCAAAAGGCCTATTTAGGTTAATCCATGGTACCGACTTTTTTACAAAATGCCCCCAAAAAGTGTATTTTTGCTGATCTTGTTTGAGTCCTTGTAAAGAGAACCTTTTTCCCTCTGAATGGATTTGGTCCATTATCAATTCTAAACAACTTACAACATCAATATTTTTTTTCTGCAAAGTTTGGACTTTCTAGGTTGATTATTGTGACCGATATCGTGCTTTTAACGGACACACTGACAGAAGGGCGGTCGAACAGCGCTAGAGCGTCTTAGAATTGGACGCTGATCAAAAACATATTTACTTTTTATGGTGTCAGATGAAAATTTTAAGATGTACCAAATAAAATGCCAAATTGGTGCACACCCATCCGATGGCGTAGGATATAAAAGCCCTATGTGGAAATTTTAATTTTTTTATTTTAATACAGAAGAGGCAATACTCGTACTAAAACGGTCTAAGTGACATTTTGTAAATATTGTCGTGAAATATTGTCACACGAAATGGCGCCTAAACCGGAAATTTTTTTTAGTAAAAATGTGTCAAATCTATATACGATTCGACTGTAATTACTAATTTTCGGAAATTCCGCGGAATGAATAAATGCAACAGTTTTTTGGCTCTCCTGTTAAGTATCGGAAAAACACAAAGGCCTTCTGCTGGGAACACCGACGATATGTGTGTGTCTTCTAATTAATTGTTGTATACTTTTATGTATATTTTGAAGCCCATTTTTTATGACTAGTTTTTCTGTTATTTTTTTAACTTTAATGTTTTTTTGAAATAAAATAAATAAATATAAAAGATTTGCGACTTTTTTTTTAAAAAAAATCCCCTTTTTTAAAACAAATCCCCTTTTTGTGCCACTTTTTGAAATTTTCCAACGGTAACGCTGGATACAAGTAATTTCGTTGGTGGCGAAATTTCAAACAAACCACAAATTTTTAATTCATTCCGACCACAATTGCACTGGTCATAATACCACAACAAAGTCGGCAGTCATCCTGCACTACTTAACATTAAGTAATTTGACATTGATTATAAAATTTGGGCCGAAATCCCGGCGGTACTGCAATACCGGGCCAACCCGCGGCAGGAGTGGAGCAAGCCCCTAAACACCCCGCCTATTTCCAAAAATCAGTTTAACATTTGTTGTCCTCCGATGGAGGATCTATCAGATGTTAAGCTGATAAGAACAGATACTACACTTTGATCTTAGCCATAAGGCCGAGAAGCGATAACTTTACACTGCAATAGCTCAATCATATGTACGCCCAGGCATTTCAAGTCAATGAGAATTATTAACAAAATGAGAGATAAGGCATGGAATAACACAACGTTGGAAAAAACGTTGAAAAAACGCCGCATACACAACAACTCCCAAGCCAGGGATGGTAAAATTGATACTTTGGTACTTTTTTGATACTTTTTGACTTTCAAAAGTACCATGGTACCCCCGCAACTCATTTGATACTTTTTTCAGTATCCAAGTACATTTAGCGCAATTGAATAGTAAATAATAAAAAAAATTATATAAATGTTTTTTATTGCTTGAAGGCATGTGAATAAAAGCCGTTTTTAGGAATCCTGGAAAACTTGCTAGGAAAAACGCAATAGATAAGTCGGTCGTAATATGTGAATTCTAGAGCATCGTGGAAGGCTATATTAAGAAATAGCTGGAACGGCAAAATTTCACTAGCATTAGTTTATAGTTAGCACATTTTTTTTGGCCGAACTTTAAATGTGTCTCTGTAGAGCGGACCAGCAATTTAAAAATACATATGGTAGAGTTTCGGTAGGTTTGGTTTAGGTCGCTTATAACGCCCTTTTCTAAATTTGAGTGAGATCGGATATAATATTCGACTTGTAGACCGGGCCTCAAATCGGAATTTACCTATATATGGAGGCTACATGAAAAGTTGAACCGATATTTTTGAATATAACTAGGATTTATAACAGATCGTCCATTTTGCACTATACTAATTTGACCAAGAATGAACAAGATGTCTTGTGGAATGCCAGGACCTCAAATCTAGAGACACCTTTGCATCTACGTACCATGCAATGGTTTTACCGATAGGACACGAATCGGAAGGAATATTTGTGCAGGCATATTTGAAAACATGGACTACTAGTAAGTCGTCACGTTCACTACCAAACTTTGTCAGAGATTGATGTAATATGTGGCTTTCTCATTTGCAGATTTTGAGCTGAAGGCCTTAGTAAGCTATCATAACATGACTTAAAATTTGCCAATTTCAATCAAATTAAATCAAATAGGGTCTATCTTCTTGTATATATTTAAGGGGTTACAAACATCAGCACTACAGCATAAAAACCTGTACTACAGAGTGGTGTAGGATAAAAAAAACATGATACCTTTCCGTACCAAAAAGTACTTTTTTCCTTTTATTGTACCAGTTCACCAACCTCATTTATCATCACTGCCCCCTGTGTCAGAGATGGAAGGCATTAGAAAAGTGTACTATTTTTTGTACAATTAAAGAACGGTACGCTCAAAGCATCTGTCGTATAATACACTCTCAGTCGACAAAGAAATTATTTTCATAGATTTTATAATTAGTTAATAAGCAAAAAACCTTAATTTGAGTTGGTTGATAAGTAAAATTGGACACTATGTATCACTCATTCCCGCGATAGTCGGTTCTATGTACCGAAAAAGTCGAAGGAGTGAGTAACTCTTCGGCCAGATGTTGTCACACCGCCACTATTTGTGCCCCAACACAACAACTGTGTAGAATTAACACAAAATTTACTATGTAAAATAGAATTGGTACATATTTGGGTTAGTTTGGGCCAAATTTAGTACTACATTTGAAGAAATTCGGTTCGGAATTATATATACTTATTAGGGACATAAATACTGTTACAACATTGAACACACCCGTTTCAATAGTAGAACTGAACATATCCCGTTAATGTCATATGAGTTTTGAAATCTAACCTCAATAGCGTTAGTCTGTAACGGGATTTTCAAATTGTTTCAACTTTCATCATGGAGTGGTCAGATAATGAGAACCGTATCGCTGTAATAGCGCTTTTCAAGTCTGAAATGAAAAAAACGATATTTTCAAAAGGCTCCGGCCACTAGGGATTAGCCGCATGTTCGTCTACCGATGCATAAAACTGTTTGAGGAGACTGAAGATGTAAAAGACCGCCACCGGTCGGGCCGCCCACTCTCTGTTCGAACACCGCATGCCATCAAAGTCGGTAAATCAAGAATTCACAGGAATCCGCTCCGAAAACAGAAAATCATGGCCCGTAAGATGAATATCACGCAAAAGTCCATGAGTCGAATCATTAAAAAAAACTTGGGGCTTTCAACTGACGTACCGGACATTTATAGACTGCGGCTTAAAAAATATAGGATTTAAAAATGTAAACGTCTTTTGGAGAAGCACGCTGATAACATGCACAGAAAAATTTTGTTCACCGATGAAAAAATTTTTACCGTTCAGAAAAAATTTAACAAGCAAAATGATAGAGTGTATGCGCGGTCATCTAAGGAAGCATCTGAAGTAATCCCAAGGGTGGAAAAGGGTCATCACCAAGCTTCAGTCATAGTTTGGTAGGGTGTCTCTTACGATGGGGTCACTGACCTGCATTTCTGCGAACCAGGAATCAAAGCATCGGCCAAAGTTTACCAAGAAACCGTTTTGGAAGCTGTTGTGAAGCCTACCGGTTCAAAAACCAGCCATGGTCTTTCCAGCAGGATTCTGCGACGGGCCATAAGGCTAAAACGTCTCAGGCCTGGCTTCGAAACAATTTGCCAGCGTTCATTTCCTACGAAGAATGGCCCTCAGTCAGTCCAGATTTGAACCCATAGGATTACAAATAGTGGACGGTTTTAGAGGACAAGGTTTGTCACAAAAGATACCCCAACATTGCTTCTCTTAAGACTGCTTTGGTTCGAGCTGTGGCCAATTTTCCAATGGACGAGGTTCGTGCAGCTATTGACGATTGGCCAGTGCGACTTAAGGCGTGTGTAAAGGCAAAAGGCTGACATTTCGAATAATTAGATTCTTTTTGGATACAATATACATCAATAAATATATTAAAAAATATTTGGTCCAAAAACATTCAGTACTTTTTATTTTACAGCATAAAACGCGTGTAACAGTGTTTAAGTCCCTACTAAGTATATTCCAGATCGTTGCAAAATTCTAAGATGAATCAATCTAGGATCCTGAAATTTTGCAAGATAATGGCTTATGGTCATAAGCTTTTTGTGACTGTAAATGGGCGAAATCGGCTTAGGAGAAAAAAGATTACTTTTAAGATACTGAAGATACCTGGCTTAAAAGAATTTTGTTTAAGTATTTTTTAGCAAAAAATAATATTTTGTGGATGGACAATAGTTAAAATGGGTATAGTAAGTTGGGACGCACTAACTACAGGGTGGCTGATGAAAGTCACTACCAAAAAAACATGGGGAAAAAATGGATCTGGTTATTTTTTTTTTTATTTTGCAGATTGATTTTGAGATTTAACAAAAATGGATAACTGGGACACTGAAACAAGAATTTGGTATGTCCGCCGCTATCACACACTGGAGTCCGTAGTTTCGGTTCAAAGAGAGTATAGACGCACGTTTGGCGGCAATCCTCCGAGCAGATGTACCATAATGAGACTTGTTAAGAATTTTGCCGAGCATGGGACAGTCAACAGAAGACCTTACCATCGAAACCCCTTTCGTTCGTACAAAACAATCCAAAAGTTTCGACAAAAAGCTTATCTGCTCAAATGGGTATAAGCAGACAGTCATTGAAGTCAAAGGTTTGGACTTATTTCTATATAAAATTCAAATGGCCAACAAACTGAAGGTAGCTGACTTCCCGATTCGCTTGGAATTTTCGCTAGAAGATGCTTCAATAGGTGAAAGAGGACGGAAACATGTTGGACTGTCTTTTCATGTCTGACGAGCCCCATTTCGATTTAAATAGCAACATAAACATACAAAACTGTTCACTATTGAATAATAAATAATATTCGCATCGAGATTTTTGAAACATGCCAGCTTTTTTCAGGGTGACTCTACTCAATTAAAAAATTAATCGATCATCGCCGGATTAAATTAATATTTTAGTACGTTTACAAAGTATAGAGTCACTATACGAGGGCTGCTATATATATTTCTGGCCTTATAATGAAAATGCGAATATTTATCATCAAAAATGGTTTTATTGTTTATCATGGTATTATCCAGCATGATCTATACACTTTTGCATGCGCTCAAACCAAATGTCGAAGCACTTTTCCCACTCCGATTGTGACACATCCAAAAATGGTTTTTGAACGTTTCAATAGCATCTTCTGGCGACAAAAATCGTTAACCAAGTATTTTTTATTGATATGCGGGAATAAAATGAAGTCATTGGGTACCAAGTCAGAGCTGTACGGCAGGTGACCCATCAATTCGATGTTTTGGCCGGTCAAAAAGGCGCTGGTTTCAGCCGATGTATGAGAGCTCGCATTGTCACAATGCACAACGATTTGTCTTCTCTTGTTCATTTTTCGAATTTCTCTGAAGACTTAAGGCAAATAAATTGTGGTGTACCACTGAGAATTGACCTCCTACATTGCTCAAGCGGAACAGTCTCCAGTTTCAGTATTGCCGAAGAAACAGGCGACCATTTGCTTCGAAGTGCTTCTTCCACGAACAACTTTCGTTGAATTTGGCTCGTTTTCGATTGGCTTCGATTCGTCACGGTCGATTGCTGTTTTGTTTCTGGCTCATACGCATAGATCCATGATTCGTCACCTGTGACTATCTTATAAGCGTCTTTTGAAGCAATGCGATCGTATTTTTTCAAAATTTCTTTGCGCCAATCGACACGAGCCTTTTGTTGAGCAATTGTCAAGTTGTAAGGGATCCAACGAGAACAAACCTTTTTTACGGCCAGTATGCACCTTCGATATTGCATGGACACCTGGTGGAAGAAATACCCAAGGATGCCTATCTCACGGTATGTCACATGACGATCTTGCATAATCATTTCCCGCACGGCATCAATGTTCTCTGGCACAATGGCCGTTTTAAGACGAACTTCGTCTTTGAGCGAGCGTCGGCCACGATTGAATATATTAACCAGTTGTTCACAGTGCTATAGGATGGTGCTTCATCGCCATACAAAAATTAAAGTTCATCGATGCACTCTTGTCGTGATAATCCACGTCGAAAGTTGTGAAAAATGATCGCACGAAAATGTTCACGAGTTAATTCCATTTTTTGACAAATTGATTTTTTCAAGTCACTTTAACCCATTAGTGGGCATTGTCCCTTATAACGGACGCTCGTATTATCTACTGTAGCACTGCCCAACACTAAAATCGTTGTAAACAAAGTAGACTATCCCGTTACAGACATTCCAACCAATCATGCTTTATGCCATTTCTCCAAATATTTGTGAGTTGTTTGTTGTGTTCTATGCAAAATATGGAAAACCAATTTGTGCAAAAACTAAAATCTCGAGCTGGGTAAGAAAAAATACAATAAATTAATTATTTTGTGAATATTTATAATTTTGTGTGTTTTGTTAATTAAAAATAAGTGTAATGAATTAATTTTTGGCCAAAACCATAATAAAATGTTACGACACGAGCATATTGTGACTTTGAACGCAACGTCCCCTAAGAGGGACACTGCGGCCGTAGGACATTTGTAATGCAATGATTGAATAAAGTTTTTTTTCATGTACAGACTAACAGTTGCTGAAATATTGAATGAATTGGATGGTATTGACGACAATGAGTAGAGCGATGTTGAAATTTACGCGATTCCACCAATAGATGGTGCCGATACTGACCAAGATACTGATGAAAGCGATGATGAACACGAGGGAAATCTTAATCATCTTGGTCCAAAGTTGTTATCTACACAATGTGAAGTATCACACAAAGAAATTAGTGATTGGAATGACAGTGATGATGAACCGCTTGGAAAAAAAATGCGAGTTCCATCCGTGTCCAATGTACCTCGGGAACCATACGAGAAGGTAGAACAGAAAAATGCCCGCTCCACTCAATCCCAACAATGAAAAAAGAAGAAAGAGGTTCAGTAGATCATCGATTTACAAGTAATGGAAATATATTGCTCACCCAATGGAAGGATAATAATGTTGTCACAATTGCCACCAATTTTGATATTCTTGAAATGGGAACATGCAAACGCTTCGTTAAAGGGCGGGGTGCTGTAAGTATTCCCCAACCAACATTGTTTCATCGATATAATATGGGCATGGGAGGAGTGGATAAAATGGATCAACTAGTTGCAGTCTACCGGTCTAGAATTAGACAAAAAAAAAGTGGTGGTGGCCCATATTTGCATATCTGCTTGATGCTTCAGTAGTGAATGCATGGCTGCTGATGAAGAAGTTACGTCCCAATGATCCGGCATGTGCGTCTCTTCTAAATTTTCGGCGTTATATTGCAACATCATACCTGGAATCGTGTGGTACCCCAACATCAAGATGCTTGCGCAGTAGCAATGTGACTGCAGATACTAGATATGATGGCAGAAACCACATTATTGAATACTCAGAAACTGATAAACGATGTGGATTTTGCGGCAAAAAAACTAACTTTATTTGTAGCAAATGTGGCAAAGGTCTTCTTCACCCTAAAATATGTTTTAAACAATATCATAATAAAAGTGTACCCAATGCGCAGTGTCCCTTATAAGGGACGGTCCATATCTCCAAAAATATAAGTTTTTTTGAATAAATTTATGTTAAAACCAATTAACTAGACCATATTCATTTATAGTTGGTGTAAATTAATTACGGATAGTGCCCAGGGAACTTCGTCCACTAATGGGTTAACCAACACAAATGATGGTCGATCGTACGTCAAAACGTTCATGCCAAAAATGTCAAACTTTTTAATGGTAATGTAAGATGGCGCCAGGCAACACTAAGTTGCCTAGGCCAGAAATACATATAGCAACCCTCGTATTTTATATCACGGATAAAGTATAGAATCTATAGGCATCAAAATGTAGGGATTAAAAAAAACTTCGTATATACACTCTATTATATCGTGGATAGCACAATAAAGAAATAACTTAATAAAAATAATGAAGAAACTACACATTTAGTTGATAATTTAGACCAATTATAGAAAGTTTAGACTTCGAGTTCAAATTTATTCCAGATGTAGTGCAAATGTTACATTTTAAGAATGAAACTCGACTTCGGTCTTATGACCACCACGAGCCCGTGTACAGCGATCTTTTCTTTAGACCCAATTTTACATCACTCTTGCACACATTTTAACCCGAACGTTGGCAATTTCGCGTTGGATGTTGTCTCAGAGCTCGTCTAAAGTTGGCCACATTGGTCTGTTTTTTTTCGTTTAAAATTTATTACATATCGGCCAAAAATCCCTTTTAGAGAAAATTTAGGCTTGGAAAAAATATTGGTTTAGACTCATTAGGGTGCTCCTCTCCACGGAAATCTTTAGTAAAAGGCGAAAGATTTATTCGACAAACTGAAGAGAAGCCAGAGTGATTTGAACAGTCATACCTTAAATCATTTGAGAAAGTAATTTTACAAACCAAATGAGAATTCTCTTCTTACAGAAGGAAGCGAAGGCCTAGGAAAATCATCTGCAGGGATGTAAAAAAGTCTTCAAATTTGTTTATGTAATCTCCACAATGTAGTGGTGCCGAAGTTGTAAGTAATAAAGATGATGGCATATTGAAATGTTTAGGTAGCCATTCCAGCAATTACCAAGGGAAAAATAGGTTATTCATTTTGTAGAATGTGTTTGGACCAGGTAGTCAACTAGAGTTTACAACGTTGTTGTTGTCGTGGAAGGTGATGGTAAATACATTGAAATGAAGTTAATTTTAAGGGTAGTTTCAGAAAGATGTTTGTGTTTAGGTACTTAATAACGTTTAAAACGACCCAGATATTTTCTATGTTGTTCTTAAATGACAACATAAAACAACCCTCTTTGCATTCTTAAGATCACTCGTATTCTTTTAAGACTCCCTTATGTTCTTACAAAGTCGACCACTTTATGTTCGAGGAAAAAACTATGCATCAAAAGCAGGGTTGATGTTCTGAACTGCAATTCTTTGAACCATATCGAGCCATAAGCGCTAACCTATCGTAAGTGAAAAAATGCAAATTTTACAGGAGACGGTTTTTATTATTTATTTCAAACACCTTTATTAAAAATGCAAATGTTTTAATGCAAAAATTGAAGATTTCTACCTACTCATATAACTGTATCAAAAAACAAAAAAAAAATCTGAACACATTTGCGATTGCTGCAGCAATTTGATGTGTGACTTACGATAAAATTGCTACACAATAAAATTTAAACAATCATTTACGATAAAATGCAAAAGCTTTTTTTTGATGTTTTACTAACAATTTTGTCATTTTAAAAATACAAAACGATGAGGCTTGTCCTAACGATTATTTTTCAGCAATAAAATTTTTTTTCCAAAAATTTGACTTACGATAGGTTAGCGCTTATGGCTCGATATGTTCTTCCTTGGACACTGTTTTTCTTTTTAACTTTATAATTCTCATTTAGTTTGTTCTAGTACTGCCTTAACTACTTTAACCTTGACGTTTTCCAATCACTCTGGTGCATTAAACACATAGACGACAGCAAGCAGCGAGCGACAACCTGTCAAAATTAAAACACACACGTTTATATGAAAATGATTACTTTGACGGCGTCACAGCAGCACGACGGCACAGCAGCCGTTGCTGTTGTCGCCAATATAAACTAATTTCTATTTTGAAAGGCGACAATATCAGATACAGTGTTGGTAATGCACTAAAGTAGTTGTAATAATTTAGAGATTAAAGGCGTTTAACTAAAAACTGAAAATTTGCGTCAAACATTTTGGGATTTTTTAAATGTTCAAGGTGTCAAGGTGTTTTTATATATCTTCTTGGTATGCTAAAATATAATTTCGCTATATAAAGATTTCTTGTGAAGCCGGGGGTATGCCAAAATATGGCTTCGCCTTTTAAATATTTCCTGCCTCTTTGTAATCTATTCAATCCACTCATTAATAAACAAACTATAATGAAAATAAAACATATAATATATAAATAATATATAAAATACTCTGTTCCGGAATCTTTTTTTCAATGTGCTTCTTATCTGATACTTCGGCTTCACTACTAGGGAAAATACACGAAACATCCGATTGCTGCATAGTGAGTGAGCTATGTCTGGTTTTACACGGACAATTATAATTGTCACGATTGTTGAGTTGGTTGGAGAGAGAGGTAAGAAGTATGGAACGGGGAACAATGGCGACAATTATAATTGTCCGTGTAAAACCAGACTATGTATTTTGCAACGAAACTGTCAATCTGATGTACGGTCTATTTCCTATGAAGGGTGCACACGATTACAATAAATTATTATGTAGAACATAAATCGTTTGTTTGTGTGCCTCATAAACGTCATATTGGCATCACTGAAAAATACATTGCTCCAATAAACAGCTGTGCATACATACTGGGCTTTGTATACTAAAGCCGCAATATCTACTACTTTAGCAATATATTTTATAAAATTTAATTTATTTCCACTATGTTTTCGTAAAACTTATTAAAATTCTGTCAAAAAAACAATATCAGCTGTTTACGCTGCTGCTGCCGTTCTCAAAATATTTTAAAAGGTGGCAGCACAACGACAAATGTCGCCAACGACATTTGAAGTCAGTCGTCGTGCTGCTTGCTGTCGTCTATGTGTTTAAAGCATGGCTTCTCTTCAATTTGTCGAATAAATCTTTCGCCTTTTACTAAAGATTTCCGTGGAGAGGAGCACTCTTATGAGTCTAAACTCTATTTTTTCCAAAGCCTAAAAATTCTTTTATAGGAGTTTTTGGGCGATACATAATAAATTTATACAGAATAAAAATTTAAAATGTATAAAACACATTTTTGGTCTTTATGAAAATTTTGCTGTTAAAGACTGCCCAATATTGACTGACGATTTTATATATGTATATTGTAAGTAAATTTTGACATTTTTAATGAATTCGCCCAAATTGACGATTTTTTTTAAAATCAAAAAATGTATGCAAAAATATAGATAAGAATAAATATTCGCATTCGTTAACCATGGAAAAAAATTCTGTTATTTTCTAACCACTCAAAGGGAAAAATAGAAAAAAAAAAATTAAAGGTGCGTACATTTTTGGCGTTTATCATCATTCATTGTTGCGTTGTAACCAAATTTGGTCGGAAAAAATTTGTAGTTTGGTCGGATTTTTTGTGTGGACATTTTTGTTTGCCATTGAGGTCATTCATTCATCAACCAACAAAATAAAAATAGTAAAACCTCAATAGTTAGTCATTTATGAACAAAAAGTGTCTATTATTATCATGTCTCGATTCTGAAAAAAACATTTTAGACAAATAATTTGTTGGCGCCTTTCATGGAAAGAGGCCTACGATCGATCGTTATCCACGTTAAGTACTTACTAACTAAAATGGCTACAAAAAATTAAATTAAGGCTAAAAAAATTGTCCAGCTGCAACACTGTTTGCCACGCACAAAAAGAAACGCACTAAAGGGGAAAAGAAGAGCTGCTTAAAATCTCATTTCTGCAAACCCTGCACCGCATGTACTGGAAAAACCACTTACCAACCGAAGTGGCACTCCGCTAACTACCACAAATTTTCAATTCATTCCGGACCACACAACTGCAAACAAACACTGTCGGCATACCTCTGCCAAACTTAATATTAAATAATTTGAGATTGATTATTAAATTTGGGCCGAAATCCCGGCGGTACTGCAATACCGGGCCAACCCGCGGCAGGAGTGGAGCAAGCCCCTAAACACCCCGCCTATTTCCAAAAATCAGTTTAACATTTGTTGTCCTCCGATGGAGGATCTATCAGATGTTAAGCTGATAAGAACAGATACTACACTTTGATCTTAGCCATAAGGCCGAGAAGCGATAACTTTTCACTGCAATAGCTCAATCATATGTACGCCCAGGCATTTCAAGTCAATGAGAATTATGAACAAAATGAGAGATACGGCATGGATTAACACAACATTGAAAAACGGCGCATACACAACAACCCCGAAGCATACGTACACATGTGTCAGTGATGGAAGGCATAAGAAAAATGTACTAATTTTGGTACAATTAAAGACCGGTTGGTACGCTCACTACATTTGTGGTACAAAGAAATAATTTTCATAGATTTTTTAAATAGAAGACTAAACCGAAATTAATTGACCAACATGCTAAATATATCACCTAGACCCAGTAGAATTGGACGCTACGTATCAATCATTCCCACGACCGCCGGTTCTATGCACCGAATTGAACCGAAGCAGTAAGGCCAAACAGTGGGTCACAGCTTATTTTATGCAGCGCAAACTCTGCACTTTCGAGTCTCTATAACTTCGATACAAGAGGTCATAATGACGAAAGCGAACTACAGAAGATTTGACCAATGTTCACCGAATATAATTTTATGCAGTCAGTTTACAGTGCGGTTTTACTACGCGCCACTAAGTTCTGACGGTATTTTCTTTTCATATACCTTTGTTATTCTTCTATGATTGCAAGTAATTAGTCTGATTTGGTTTCTGGAAACGATCGCACGCAATTAACTTTAAAATTGGCCCATGCACGAAAATAGAACAAAGGTAAAGTGGGTAATAAATCATTTTAAAAACGGTAACTCACAGCGAAAAAATGCTACAATGGTAAATATCAATCCCTCCACAGGGCAAAAAATCATTGAGCGGTTCCTACATGAGAACCGGGTGCATGATAAATGCAGAACTGCGCCAAATAAAGAATATTAATGCATCGGATGAGCGGTATATAGTGCGAAAAATAAAGGCTAATCCTATACTTTCGGCCCCAAAATTTACCACCGAAGTTCATAAAAGCCTTGGCAAAAACTGTAGTGTGGAAACTATTCAACGGGTTCTGCAGGCGCATGACCTTAATGGCCAAGTTGCACGGCAGAAGCCTTTTATCAACTCTAAAAGTATGACAAGCCGTTTAAACTTAGCTAAAGAGCACCTTTGCAAGGGCCCGGACTTCTGGAACTTAGTCATTTTCGTAGATGAGTCAAAATTTAATTTATTTGCCTCAGACGGTATGACCTATGTATCGAGAAAGCCGAATACGGAGCTCAATATGAAAAATGTGATGCACGGTGGTGGCTGAGTCATGGTATGGGCCTGTATGTCGGCAGCTGGTACTGGGAAGCTAGCTTTTACCGAAACTAATGGGTGTTCCATTTCGAGGTTCCCTACTTTTTTAAAGAAAAAAACTCAGAAATTCCAAATTGAATGGGGAATGTTTATTATCATTTGAAAGAACATTCTTTGGCATTTATTTTTTGAAGATTATGTCTATCAAATTTTGGCCGCGGTTACATCTCAGAAGGTCCATTCGTTGAGTCCAATTTTTGTAACTCATTCAAACATTTCGACTGGTAACTGGCGAATGACACGCGTGATGTTTTGCTCCAAGGCCTGAATCGAAGAGGGTTTGTGCGCATAAACTTAAGTCTTTACAAATCCCCACAGGAAAAAGTCTGAAGATGTGATATCACACGATCTTGGTGGCCAATCGACCGGACCAAAACTTGAAATTAACTCGCAGAAATGTTCTCTCAATAAATCCATTGATTGATGCGATGTGTGGGAAGTGGCGCCGTCTTGTTGAAACCAAATGTTGCCGAGATCACGAGTTTCAATTTCAGGCATCAAACAGTCGGTTAGCATGGCACGACGCTTATCATAACGGCCGCCATTGTCGGTTACGTTCTCACCGGCATCATTTTTGAAGAAATATAAACCGATGATTCCACCGGCCCACAAACCACACTAAACCGTTGTTTTTTCTGCTTGTTTACATACCGATTGAGCCAGAAATGCTGGCCGATTATGTTGATCATAAGTTGAACGAAGCGTACGAAACACATTCCTCACAGAACGTGAATTTTCGTAATAAAGTTGAACGATTTGTAAACGTTGTTCAGGCGTAAGTCTTTCCATGATGAAATGCCAAACAATACTAACGTTTGCGGAATGAAATCGTAACAAATTTTACAACGCTGGGTACAAAGCAAAATTAAAAATGTAAACAAAGTACCGTTATTTTTCATTTACCACATGTTTTGTGATATTGCTGTTTGATTTTTGCTGAAGTTGATCATTTATTTTGTCTGCAATGCCGTCAAAAGAAGAACAACGTCGAAAAACCATTTGTAATTTTTTCGACCATCATCCTGATTAGAAGAAATCCGATACCGTTTCTCATTTTGTAGAGCAAGGAGAAAATCGAAGTTCGGTATATAGAACACTGGCGATATGAGAAAAGACAAACAACAGAAAGAAAATGTGGTTCTGGAAAAAAGTGTAGTTTGAACGACTCTACTATGAGAAGCCGACATCGAAAAATTACCGATGGTAAAGTCGCTAAATCCTATTGGGAGCTTGGGAAAAAGTTCCAATGTGAAGGAAAAACAGTGAAAAAGTATCTGAGTGATATGGGAATTCAGAGAAAGTCCAGAAAAAACAAGGCAAAAGCGTCAGAAGCTCAAGAAGTTACCCAAAAATCTGGACTTAGAAGTTTGGTCAAAAATACATTCAAAGCCAAGAGCGACATTGTATGCATCATGGACGATGAGTCATATTTCACATTGGATGGAAACGAATGGCAAGGAAAACATTTTTTTGAAGGAAAAAAAGACGTAGACGATAAAATAAAGTATGTGGAGCATTCAAAATTTCCTAAAAAAGTTTTATTGTGGCTTGCAATTAGTCAGCATGGAATGTCAGAACCAGTTTTTTTTTGAGTCCGGTTTGGTCGGCAATTCTGAAAGATATATTAATTTCTGCTTACCAAAAGTTAAAGAATTTATGAATAAGAAGCATAGAAACTTAAATGTAATCTTCTGGCCCGACTTAGCACCAAGTCATTACGCCAAGAAGACATTGGAAGCCATGGACACCCTTCAAATTCCATATGTATGTAAAGAAGAAAATCCACCCAATGTACTCCAATTACGCCTAATTGAAGATTTTTGGGCAAATTTAAAACGAAAAGTATATGCAAATAACTTCAGACCCAAAAATACCAAAAATTTGATTCAAAAAATTCAAAAGGAGTTAAAAACATGCCAACATTGACATTTTCAACAGCCATGGAAAAAGTTCCTCAAAATTGCCGCAAAGCAGCTCGAATGGGACCAAATATTTTTTTACATTAAACTAGTACAATGTATTATCTTAAAAAAAATGAAATAAAATTTTTGTTTAAAAGAAAAAAATGTTTTTTTTTGCGATTTCATTCCGCATACGTTAAACAAAAATAACATGACAGCATGACACGACTAACACGTGATCTGTCAAAAAAAGCTATTGAAAAAAGTATCTCTACTTGGCTCTAGAAGTAGAATGGAGTACAATTTCAGCAGCAATTACTCAAAAACTGGTTGATTCTATTCCAAAGATTTTTTATTAATATTGCATATAATAAGCTGTGATTTGAAAATTAGCAATATTTTTGTTTGTTTTGTAATTTTAAGGCTTTTTAAAATTAATATTGACAATATATGAAGTACCTTGGTTAGCCGCATATATTTTCTTTCAAATGACATAAACATTGTTTTTTATTCCTTTTACTTTTAAAGTTATACAGCCTCAAAGTTTAATATATACACTGGGTACAATAAGCTGTGAACCACTGTATGTAGAGTAGAATTGGTACATACTTGGGCCAAATTTAGTACTACACATTTAAATGCCACTACTGATAAATGTGTGTACGCTCTCAAGCATGGCATGTCGTTCGTACTTTCTGCGCAGGTACGAGTATTCCGTTGGGTGGTTGATACGTACACAGCGGTGTCAGTTGATATGTTAAGAAAACAGAGCTACCGGTAGCGATTTAATGTGTCTCCAGGGTTACCGTTGAATTTTTCAAAAAGCGGAAAAACAAAAAAGTGACACCAAGAAGGGATTTTTTTTTAAAAAAAAGTCACATCTTACGCGCTGCTCAATTGTGTACCTCTCCATAGTTAAATTCGTCAAATACTGCAACAATGAAAAGTTAAATAAGGTTGAGCAACAAACTTGACGGTACGGTGTGACTCTCAATTAACATCGTGCATTGCGGTTGCACCACCCTTTATTATTAAATCGTTTCGAAAAATACCTGTTTTTAGTTCAGAATAATATATCGAACACATTTCCAGAATTTATAATTGAAATTATCGTCGATAAACCAAAATATGAAACGGGGCTATTAAAATAAACCAAAAATTTAGCATGCATGTTTTGCATTTTATTTGAATATTTTTTTGTTTCTACTCGTATTAAAGTAAATGATCAACATTGTCTCAATCAGGCTATCAACTAAGCATAATAGCTTAATTTTATTTTTATACTTTAAAATATATAAAACATTTAATTAAACCAATTTCATGTTTCGAAAATTATTTGAAATATGTGTTTAAAAAGACAGCATAACGATATCATTTTCATTTTACAGAAAAGCAAGATGAGAAAACTACTAATGGGAGCACTTTTCATGTAAGCGACAGTGTATGTTGGAAAATACTTCTCAACGTTATCTAAATTTATGGCTACTTTACATGTAATAGACTTATATCTAAGTCACATCTCTATAAAATAAATTAGCAGTTCGAAGCCGGCATTAAACAGTAGGTCTTGGTCAGTAATTATAAGAGTTATATCGTGCATATTGTGATTTGAGAGAAATTTCCCCTTGTTTCTGATAGGATGTTATGAAACTTAAGCAGTTATATAAATAAAGACTTCTAAATTTAAAAAAAAAGATCATATGAATAGAAGGATCTATATTATTAGGCAAAATTTTAATTAAGAATTTTTTTAAATTTTATATTTTTTTGTGAAAATTTAATATTTTTTAATTGTTTGTTGTCGACGATTTTTTTTAAGGTTTAAAAATTTGTCCATTAGTCTAACAAATCCAAAGCAAGTACGAGGGCGACCGCAAAAGTAACTGGCCTAACATAAAAAGAAACGTTTTTTGGAATTATTATTATTTATTTTTCAACATAATCTCCTTCCAACTCAATACACATCATCCAACGTTTTTCAATTTTTTTAATTCCATCGTTTCCAACGTTTTTCAATTTTTTTAATTCCATCCGAAAAATACGATTTTTCAAGACCTTCAAAATATGCCTCAGTTTCAGCAATAACCTCGCTATTGGACGAAAATTTTTTGCCACCGAGAAATTTTTTTAAATTTGGAAACAAGAAATAATCAGAAGGAGCTAAATCGGGACTATATGGTGGATGCGGAGCAATTTCAAATCGTAATTCGGCCAGTTTTTGTTGAGTTAAAAATGCAGTGTGTGAAGGAGCATTATCTTAATGAAAGAGTTTTTTTTTCAAAATGCGGTCGTTTTATCTTGATTTCTTCACTCAAGCGATCCAATAATGCACAATAATATTCACTATAGTTTTTCCTTTCTCAAGATAATCAATAAATATTATATCCCTTTCATCCACAAAATACTGTGGTCATTACTTTTCCTGCTGACGCCTTCTTGGGACCACTTTTACCAGCTTCTATCCATTGTTTTGACTATTCTTTGCATTCTGGGATGTAGTGATGGATCCATGTTTCATCAACAGTTATGAAACGGCGCAAGAACTCTATTGGATTACGCTAATAAATCGCTAAAAGCTCCTCGGAATAAACATAGGCTTACTGCAGGAGTACCACAGGGCTCTGTCCTTTCTCCCTCTTTATTTTTAATTTTCATTGATGATCTGTTGGGTCAGACCGTGAATCCAATCTACTCCTTTGCGGATGACAGTAACCTATGTCATTCATATTCATTCGACCGTAGGCCGAGTCTTCAAGATATTGAAGACAAAAGGCGAATTATGGATGAGACACTTGGCCGGGATTTACTGGCCATTTCCGAATGGGGTCGAGTGAATAGAGTAGATTTTAATGCGCGTAAGACACAGTGCTGCTTGTTGTCTCACAAGCGATTCGCTGACCCAACAATATCGTCAATTTCTATCGATGGTACGGATATTGAACAATCAGAAGCTCTTGATGTCCTGGGCATGAAAATACAATGTGACGCTCGTTGGGCGAGACATGTATTCGAAGTGTCGAAAGAAGCACTCAAGTGCATAGGCTTCTTAAAGCGGTGCAAGAAATATTTCACTCCTTCTGATCTTTACAATATCTATACAACTTACATCAGGCCGAAGATGGAATACAATTCCCATATATGGGCAGGTGCTCCAAAATCATCCTTAGAGCTACTTGACCGTGTTCAAAGGAGAGCGATGGTGCTGATAGGTGACAGTAGGGTATCCAACTCTATTGTTTCCCTTGATCATCGTCGGAATGTGGGTTGCGTGACGCTGTTCTATCGTTACTTTCATGGTGTGTGTTCATCAGACATCCGTCGCCTTATTCCTGACGTGAGGATGTTCGGCAGGGATACGCGACTTTCTTGGAATTCACACCCGTTTGTTATCGATTGGCCAGTTGACCGCACTATACACTACAGATCAAATTCGATTTTCGCTCGTACAGTCCGTATGTGGAATCGACTTCCGGCAAATGTGTTTCCCACTAATTGCGACACCCAGAAGTTCAAGACAAGTGTCAATAAACATTACTCCCTCTTTCCCCCCTCCGATCCTTTACTTTCCACTCGCCAACGCAATGCACCGCATGTATAGGGGGCATCCCCTGAGTGTTGGTTATTTAAAAAAAAAAAAAAAAAAAATCACCTGTAACAAAGAAAATAATCATTAAATATTTCGGAAATTTTGACAGATGGCTTATAAAAGATTGCTTTTAAAAAAACAAAAAAAAAGTTGCTAGTAAAACAGAAAATGTGCCAGGCTAGTTAGTTTTGCGGTCGCCCTCGTATGTATTTGATGTTTGGACCGCCATTTTTGTGTGTTCAAAGTCAGGGTTTTGACTTTGTTGGTATACTCTACTGCTGGTATACTCTTCTTCTGCTAGCTTTTCATTAAATTTAAATCTGCCTGCACTTAAGTGTGAAGCCACTCGTTGCTTGGGATCTGAGGTTTTTGAAGAAGCGTTCACCGAAACTGCAGTTAGCCCTGCTTGCAGCTAAGTATTTTCGACTGATTTTTGAATAACTCTTTGGTTTCTCTTTGAATACAATGTTTAAAAGAAACATGGTCTCAAATTTTACTATGAACTGAGCACAACAGTTTTTATCAACGACACATACCAAATGCAAAATTTTATATTTATTTTTTAAAGTTTAAACGTTTTTTAAATGTTTGGTAAAATTTTAAAAAAAATCTACTACTACGAATTTTAAATTTTAAAAAAAAAACATATTAAATTTAAAAATAGTTTTACTACATAACATCGTAGCGTTCAAATGACCGACCTACATTTTGCCAATTCCATGTGAAACCGATCACTTTTTACAAGTAGGTAATTTTTCAAATCTGAATTTTTTAAAAAAAAAAAACAAACCGTATTTTTTTTGAACACCAAAGTGAACCAATGTTCCAAATATCGTCAAAATCAAAGACCTACTTGAAGAAAGAAGTGATCGATTTCACATAGAATTGACGAAAACCCAAAAACGCATTTTTTTGGCATTTTAAATTTTTATTCTGTTTAAATTTATAATACATCGCCCAAAAATTCCTTTTAAAGAATTTTTAGGCTTTGGAAAAAATAGAGTTTAGACTCATTAGAGCGCTCCTCTCCACGGAAATCTTTAGTAAAAGGCGAAAGATTTATTCGACAAATTGAAGAGAAGCCAGAGTGGTTAAACATTTCAAACTGAAAGTAGTTAAGGAAGTTATGGAACAAACTAAATGAGAATTATAACGTTAAAATGAATAGCAGTGTCCAAGGAATAACATTCGTTTCAAAAAAGTGCAGCTCAAAACATCAATCCTCCTTTTGATGCATAGATTTTTCTTCGAACATAGAGTGATCGACATTTTACGAATATGCGGAAGTCTTAAAAGAATATGAGTGATGAATGCAAGGGTTGTTTTAGGTTGTCATTTAAGAACAACATAGACAACATCTGGGTCGTTTTAAACGTTACCTAAACACAAACATCGTTCTGAAACTACCCTTAAGATTAACTTCATTTCAATCTATGTGTGAACTATCGTCTTCCAAGACAACATGAATGTTGTAAACGCCAGTTCCTCATTACTGAGGTGCAATTTTTGACTACCTGTTTCCAAGCACATTCTACAAAATGAATCACTTCCATTTTTGTTAACCTTTGCTAATTGTTGGGATGGCTACCTATACATTTCAATATTACTTACAACTTCGTCACCACTACATTGAAGAGATTACATAAACATTTTTTTAGATTTTTTTAAATCCCTGCAAATGATTTTCTTAGGCCTTCGCGTCCTACTGCAAGAATATAATTCTCATTTAGTTTGTAAAATTACGTTCTTAAATCATTTAGGGCAGGAGTGTTCAAGTCACTCTGGCTTCTCTTCAGTTTGTCGAATAAATCTTTCGCCTTTTACTAAAGATTTCCGTGGAAAGGAGCACTCTAATGAGTCTAAACTAATTTGTTTTTCAAAGCCTAAAAATTCTCTAACCGGTATTTTTAGGCGATATATAATAAATTTAAACAGAATTAAAAAAATTTAAAATGCCTTATTGGGTTTTACTAAAAATGTTGCTGCTGTGGATAGGGCTGGCAACCAACCAGAGGAATAATTTCCTTTAAGGGCTTTTAAATTTCTCTAAGTGTAATTTTTGGGCGATAAATAATAATTTTTCAAGGAAAAGCTTCTTATTTATAAAGACGTACAATAGGTTTCAAAAACAATTTTATAAAGAAATTTTGAAATTTAAACCTTCCATAAATTGGAATGAATATGGTCTTGTGTTTGGATGTTAACATTTAATTTTCCAACTCCAATATATAATTTTTCTCTGGATTTCGGACATGTTTTTTACACATTTCAAGCGGTATCTCGGCAGGGAGTTTTAGATTCAAAAGGGATAAGGTGTTTTTTTTTATTATTATGAGGTATTTTTGTGATAATTTCATTATATATACGAATTTTACAAAGGTAACTTTTTCAGAAAACTTTTAAAGACCAAATATATTATGCTTTACTTTTACAAATAAAAACGTTACATTTTTTTTCTGAGTAAACGCAACATCTTTAGTTTGTCCGTTTACGCATTTGACCGTCAATTAATTAATTAGATTTAAATAATTTTTATTGTATGGTTCTTGTTATTAAAATTAAAATCACTAAGAAAATTTTTAATCGATTTTAGTGCACATATTTCGATTTTCAGTGCATATTTTCTCCTTTACTGAATTTTTATGAATACAATTTTTATCACTAGTTATGAGTTAGTTTTCATCTGCCAATAGGATGGCTTGGAAACTAAATAAGTCAACTCGCGAAAACGTGAAGATTCTAAAACATGAACGATTCAGAAACATGAACACCATATTGTTGATATTTCAACTATTTTGGACAAAGAATTCTAGTTTTTCTATACATTTTTTAAATATGATATTTTTTTTTAATAAAATATTTTTTTAAGGTACTGGTTATTAAATTTATCAAAAGAAGTTTATTTCAGAGATAAATCAGCACTATCTTGCTTCTAAATTTTAGGATTCGAAAACGTGAATAAAACACAAAATTGAACCTCCTCATCAATAAATAGTTCACGTTGCCGCGAGGTGACTGTAAACTTAATTCAGTAGGACCTCAGTAATCCAAACTTCGCTAATCCGAATTATCCAGTAATCTGAACTACGTTTTCCCTGTACTACAGACTCTATAATCCGAATTGATTGTATTTTGTAGTCCAAATTGACTTCAAAATATGTAAAGTTATTAATAAACAATATTTTAAAAGTGTGTCATAGTTCGAGCGCAGTCTAATTTTGCTAAATTCAATCTTCACTACGCGTTCAGTAAAAAGAAGACCGATTTTTTAAGAAGACAACCTCATCGATACTTCTGTATTTTCTAAAAATCTCTTATAAATTCTCAATAAACAATAGTTTATTGTTTTTATTTTTTTGTTAAGGTTCGTTATAATAAGTTATTTTTTTCTAAAAATGCTATGCCCTTTTTTAAAAATGGAAAATGTTATAACTCGATTTTAAATATATAATTTATACTAACTATTTAAACATTATTTTTACTGTAAACAATCATTCGTGACATACTAGGGTTGCTATATATATTTCTGGGCTAGGCAACACTAAATGTTCTGACATTTCCTTTGGAAAGTTAGACATTTTTTTAGCATAAACGTACTCAGAACGTTTTGACGTACGGCCATCATTTGTGTTGTTTGCAGTGACTTGAACAAATCAATTTAGCAAAAAAAAAATGGAATTAACTCGTGAACATTTTCGTGCGATCATTTTTCACAACTTTCGAAGTGGATTATCACGACAAGAGTGCATCGATGAACTTAAATCTTTGTATGCCGATGAAGCACCATCCTATAGCACTGTGAAAAACTGGTTTAATGAATTAAATCGTGGCCAAAGCTCGCTCAAAGACGAAGGTCGTCCAAAAACGGGCGTTAAGCCAGAGCCAGAGAATATTGATGCCTTGCCATGACATACCGTGAGATAGAGGCATCCTTGGGCATTTCTACCACCAGCATACATTCGATATTGCATGATAACCTGGCCGTAAAAAAAAGGTTTGTTCTCGTTGGATCCCGCACAATTTGACAATCGCTCAAAAAAAGGCTCGTGTCGATTGGTGCAGAGAATTTTTGAAAAAATACGATCGCTAGGCTTCAAATGACGTTTGTAAGATCGTCACAGATGACGAATCATAGATCTATGCGTATGAGCATGAAACAAAACAGCAATCGACCGTGTGGGTCTTCAAAGACGAGCCAAATCCAACGAAAGTTGTTCGTGGAAAAACCACTTCGAAGCAAATGGTCGCCTGTTTCTTCGGCAAAACTGGCCATGTGGCGACTGTTCCGCTTGAGCAACGTAGGACGGTCAATTCTGAGTGGTACACCACAATTTATTTGCCTGAAGTCTTCGGAGAAATTTGAAAAACAAACAAGAGAAGACGAATCATTGTGCACCATGACAGTGCGAGCTCTCACACATCGGCTCAAACCAGCGCCTTTTTGACCGGCCAAAAAACGTCGAATTGATGGGTCATCCGCCGTACAGCCCTGACTTGGCACCCAATGACTTTTTTTATTACCGCACAACAAGAAAAAAATGCGTGGTCAACGATTTTCGTCGCTAGAAGCGTCATCGCTGTTGAAGCGTTCAAAACCCATGTTTTGGAGGTGTCTTAATCGGAGTGCAAAAGTGCTTCGACAATTGGTTTGAGCGCATGCAAAAGTGTATAAATCATGCTGGAGAATACTTTGAAAAACAATAAAACCATTTTTAATGATAAATATTCGCATTTTAATTATTTGGCAAGAAATATATATAGCAGACCTCGTATACATTTTTATGTAATGACAGGCATTAACCAATTTTCATAAGCTTCCTTCTCGACCCAATCCAGAACAATGCTTCTGGTTTTATCGAAATCGGCTTAAATATTTGCGACCAGCACTTTGATTTACAAGTACAAGTTTATTTATACAAATTTACCTTGAGTTTAATTAATTCAATTAATCTTGGTCAATATACTTATACAGAATTGCTATATCCATTATTGAAAGCGATTTCAAAGTAGTATTTAATATATTAAAATTGCGCGATATATGTTTTAGTGATTACATTTTCAATTATTTATCTTAATATTTATTGCAACTACTTCACCGTCGTTGGCGACAAGTTGGTCGCAACTCAAAATTCGACATATTACGGTGGAGTACTGCAAAATACTCTCCAGATCGCGATCAGTCAAATAATTTGATGAACATGACTTCATCTTTACTTTATCTCTTTAGTACTTTCCATTTTGTAACATTTTAAGGTTTTAAATTATTTTACCCATAACAGAATCTTCAGAGTTATAACAACGTTGCCGCAACTGAGCGTTGTGTAAAAAGTATTTACAGGCACACCACATGACACGTCATGACAGCAATTAAGATGAGTCTAAAGTTTACATATTTAAGAGGTATTGGTCTGTAATCGGTTTTGTACATGCCAACAAATGCCCGGTCTACAAGCTAAATGCCAAGCAGAATTATTGCACTAATTTACAATGCCAACAATGCTAACGAAAAGCCCTTATCAACGAGTTTATGACTAAATATTTATATAGCGAAAAACCTTTGTGTGAAAACAATTGTACTTTAACACTAATAAAACCGGTAGTAAGTTGAAGATAATCAGCCAACAATTTCGGCAATAAAAGTCAATTTGTTCGAATCGATAAGGTTGGGAAGTTTCGTGGCTTAATTTGTAAAAAAATTAGGATTTCAGGTTACTAAACTAGTATGAAAGTTCATTGCTTAACAAAAAGAGTTTCCCTCCAGCCGTTAATCAAAAAGAGTAGGAGTTATCAAACATTTTTTTCGAACAAAAAATCAAACATGACACACCCTACTTTTTTAAAACATATGTGACAGCGCATAGAGAAAGGGACCTCAGGATAAAAAAATCAATTTTTCTTTTTTCTTTTTTTGATGTGGACAACATCTGAGCATCGAATGAGACCGATCCCATGCCCCAAAAGTGCTCCCTCCCAGAGATATGCGCGTTTTATGAAAGTGAAGTTGATGATTCTAAGCGCAAATAGAAAGGGACCTAATCTTTAAAATGGCTCTCCTGAACAAAACTGGTTTTTAACCTTAGGTCTCTTTCTATTTTGCGCGTCACATATGTTTTTTGTTATGTGTGCGAGTACTAAATAAAAATCAAACAAGAAGATGTCTTATCGGCAATTTAGTAATGGGTACATCTGCAAGAGATGGGATAAGTGAAACTATAATTCAGATCAAGACATTTTTATAAAGCAAATGTATAGCAATTAATTGATTTATTAATTGCATTGATTATTTTATTACAATGTTTAGTTTTTTATTGTCTGCTTTAGGCGAATTCGTAGATAAACCATCTTGCTGTTCAATTCTTTTCGGAGGGAAACAATGTTGCCATATTACATACAGTTTGATTAAGGTTTTCAAATTGCCGTATTACTTACAAACAAGGTAACAAAGCTACAGGGTGTCCGCCGGGATGGTGTTCTACTTTGTTTTGACGCCATTTTAGTAAACATTAGTTTTGATAGTTCATATTTGGCAGCAGTGAAGTAAAGACGTTATGGAAAAATATTCGATAAACAAACGTGTTTTAATCGTTAAATTTTTTTTTATCAAAATAAATCATAGATTACTGTGACGATGAGAAACTTACGTGAAATTTTTGGGAGAAACAAAGTGACCATTTACAACAAAACGCACTATTTATCGTGTATTGAATGATTTCGAAGAACGAGTGTCTGTAGCTGATAGGCTCAAGCATGGATCACAACGTACTGCAAGATCGGGTTAAAACATTACTGCTGCTCAAGAAAGTGCTCAAAACAATCCATCAACCTCAATTCGACGCCGTTCTCAGGAGCTTAGTCGTCAAAGAACAACTGATAAATGTGTTCAAAAGGGCTCGCATTTGTGAGGCTAACAGAGGCGGACATTTACTGATATTGTATTTCATACATAATTGCCGACATCAAATTAAACATTTATCAATATAAGATCCATGCTCTTTCATTTAATCAAAAATTATATACAAACAAAGTAGTATACCTTCCCGACGAACACCCTGTTGTTAGCTCAAAAGTACGTGGCTAATGGTTATCAAAATGTTACCATTTTTATAATTCCTGACATAAAATTAATAGTATCGAAAACAGAATGCACAACTGATTACACAGTACAACAGCCAATCTGGGGGTGAGAAATTCCAAGTCAGGGTGATGGTACTAGGTTAGTATATTAAAACCCTCAAAGGGTTTTGCGTTCGTATGTGCCTGTTTTTTTATGACCTTTTACATTTTTTCCTTATCTTGATGTTTTTTCGCTTAGTTGTAAAATGTTGGCAAAAACGTAGTTTGACATAACTCGAGAACGACTAGTTCGATTTTGCTGAAATAAATTGAGAAAAATTAATAATTACATTTTCTTTAATCCATTAATATACTGTTTCTCTACCAAATCAACATTTTTGCAATTAGAAATAAATTTATGAAGAAAATTTTGCCAACAATTTTTTTTTTTTTTTTTAAAACTTATAAATCCCAAACGGGAAAACGTGTAGAGTCTTATAACTTTCACGTAAAGTCACATAACCTATAAACAAAATGCGACATAGATCATAGAAATCGATTAACGCGTTCTGCTTTTATTCAAAATTAAGTAACTTCACTTAATTGTAAATTTATTTCTAATTGCAAAAATGTTCATTCACAATTAACGTCTACTTATACTTTGCATTCCTAATTGGTAGTTTTCGCTACATCCTATTCAAGAGTTTACAAAATTCCTAAATTCTTTAGAATTTTAAAATTTTAATTTTTAAAATGTTACCGGTCCCACATAACGCGTAAATCGAACTCGATTGTTGATCGATGTTGATGCTGTTGCGAGGTAGACTGCTGGGGAGTCTCATAGTTGGATGATGATGATGGCGATGATGACACCAAATCCAGAGAACCACTTCTAACTTCGTTGATACTGCACGAGGCAACAAAGTCCGCTTCGCGGACTTGAACAGCTCCTGAAGTGCACCCACTCCATGCAACGATTACACCTTACAGACGTACCACGATGGTGTATACGGTTCTGACAAACCGGGCAGATCCAAGGCCCGGGATTTTGTTCAGTAATATTCGGAGCAGGCATTCCAAAAATCTGACAAACTACAGATTTTTTATATCAAATTTAAATTTTCATAAGGACACTTCCTTTATCTGTATTTTATGTATTTTTTACAGTTATAGGTGTGAAATTTCACATATGTTGGCGGGTACGAGGGTTGTTTCAAAAATGTTTTTATATAAACAATAAACCTTAACCAAAAACAATAAATACAAATATAATACAATTTACATTGATACAATATTTCAGTGTTTTTCATCAATTTCAATACATCAACCTTACAATATGATTTTTTTAACTTCATTAGTTGACTCAAATCTCCTTCTACTTAACCATTTTGATTAGATATATTCCCATTAAAAATTATGCCGATCGATTCAGAGTTACGTTTTGAATCAATTTCAACATGTCCGTCCAATTAGGAATTATTACAAGGGCTGTTATGTAAATTTCTGGCCTTTTAATGAAAATGCAAACATTTGTCATCAAAAACGGTTTTATTGTTTTTCAAAGTATTCTCCAGCATGATTTATTCACTTTTGCATGCGCTCAAACCAATTGTCGAAGCACTTTTTCCACTCCGATTGAGACACCTCCAAAACATGGGTCTTGAACGCTTCCACAGCATCTTCTGGCGACAAAAATCGTTGACCACGCATTTTTTTCTCGATGTGCGGAAATAAAAATAAGTCATTGGGTGCCAAATCAGGGCTGTACGGCGGATGACTCATCAATTCGACGTTTTGGCCAAAAAGGCGCTGGTTTGAGCCGATGTGTGAGAGCTCGCATTGTCATGGTGCACATTGATTCGTCTTCTCTTGTTCGTTTTTCGAATTTCTCCGAAGACTTCAGACAAACAAATTGTGGTGTACCACTCAGAATTGACCGTCCTACGTGGCTCAAGCGGAAAGGTCGCCACATGACCAGTTTTGCCGAAGAAACTGGCGACCCTTTTCTTGCTTCTTCCACAAACAACTTTCGTTGGATTTGGCTCGTCTTCGAAGACCTACACGGTCGATTGCTGTTTTATTTCGGGCTCATACGCATAGATCCATGATTCGTCACCTGTGACGATCTTATAACCGTCTTTTAAAACACCGCGATCGTATGTTTGCAAAATTTCTTTGCACCAATCGACGCGAGCCTTTTTTTTAACGATTGTCAAATTGTGCGGGATCCAACGAGAACAAACCTTTTTTACGACCAGGTGTTCATGAAATATCGAATGTATGCTGGTGGAAGAAATGTCCAAGGATGCCTCTATCTCACGGTATGTCATGGCAAGGCATCAATGTTCTCTGGCTCTGGCTCAACGGCCGTTTTTAGACGACCTTCGTCTTTGAGCGAGCGTCGGCCACGATTAAATTCATTAAACCAGTTTTTTACAGTGCTGTAGGATGGTGCTTGATCGCCATACAAAGATTTAAGTTCATCGATGCACTCTTGTCGTGATAATCCACGTCGAACGTTGTGAAAAATGATTGCACAAAAATGTACACGAGTTAATTCCATTTTTTTCGCCAAATTAATTTTTTCAAGTCACTGTAAACAACACAAATGATGGTCGTACGTCAAAACGTTCTGAGTTTTTGCTGAAAAATGTCAAACTATTCAATGGAAATGTCAGATGGCGCCAGGCAACACTTAGTGTTTCTTAGGCCAGAAATATATATAGCAAACCCTCGTAGTAGGCATATGACAATCTGTTTAGTCAACGCATCTCAGTTTCGGCCTTAGAGCAACTCGAAATGTACAACGATTTTGCTCGAAAAATATATTTTCTTACTGAAGCGCATTTCCAACTCACCGGCAATGTTAACAAGCAATGCTTTTGCAACTGGGGAATTCGAATATCCCGCCCGCTTTCGTCGAGAAACAAACGCATCTCCAAAAATTGTCAGTTTGTTAGGGATGTTAAAACGACAACATTTTCCGATTTAATGTGAAAATAATACTGGAAAGCCCAAGTCGGTTAGCGGCGAGTGCATGATAAACCTTTTCTTGGGGCCGGAGAAAAACATAGACTTGAACTGTGATTAAAGCATTTTAGCGCACCACGCCATAATCGATATTTTGCGCGCTTAGCTCGATAACCGTATTTTACCCTCTCAACGATATCAATTAGGTACCGTGAAAGATCGAATTAATCCGATTCAGGTCTTGCAAAATTGGATTAACCGGATGCTGAAAATTGTGTTGCCTATGTAAAGGAGTGTTTAATGAAATTGCTTTCTTTATATAGGGGATCCATCTAGAGGTATTTTTTTTTTCAAAATAAAAATACTAAAATTCAAATCAAGTGTGGAATCTTTTTTATTCAATTGAAGAAATTTTATCCCATTTATTTTTTGAATATAATTTTCTTCAAATGTTGGCCGCAACTACGCCTCAGGTTTCCATTCTGAGGGTCCAATTTAAGATGACTTCGTTCGAGCTTTTCGACCTGTATGGCGTTGATGACACGCGTAATGTTGGCTTCCAAAACCTGAATGTCACTCCATCTAGGCGCCGACTCACCTGTCCAAAACGTGAATTAGCTGCTTTTCGAAATGACCACTCAATAGATCCTTTGTTTGAGCAGCTGTTAAAACCAATTGTCGTCAAGATTACGGGCTTCAATTTCAGGTAGCATTAAGAAATGGGCCAGAAATGGGCCTCATCACTGAACAAAATTTTGGTCGAAAACAGCGGATCTTCCCGTTTCTCACCGAACGCTCATTTCATAATACAGTTGCCAAAACTTGAAGGTAATTATTTTCATAAAATAAATGCCATAAAATGTCCTTTCAAATTACCAATAAAGATTCAACACTTGATTTGAATTTTTATATTTTTTTATGTTCTGAAAAAATACCTCTAGATGGATCACCCTTTACAAACGTACATATATGGAATTTTTTAATCGATTAAACAAAAAAATATATTTGTGTTAGTTTTTTTTATGAAACGGAACCTGCAAAAATTGATATGGCAATTATTAATTGATTTTTTTTATGAAAAGAAACCTGACCCGCGTTGTAAAAAATCGATTAAACAAAAAATATACCACTATTAATTAATTTGTATTAGTTTTTTTATGAAACGAAACCTTGCATTAGGCCCGCACTGTAAATATCGATTAAAAAAATAATATGGCAAGTATTAAATAATTTTTTTTATGAAAAGAAACCTGGCCCGCATTGTAAATATCGATTAAACAAATAATATGCCAATAATTAATTAATGTTTGTTATTTTTTTTTATAAAAGAAATCTGCATTAGGCCCGCATTATAAATAGTTTTCGCTACAATCCTATTCAAGAGTTTACAAATTCCTAAATTCTTTAGAATTTTAAAATTTTAATTTTTAAAATGTTACCGGTCCCACATAACGCGTAAATCGAGTTAGTTTCATAAAAAAACTAATACAAATTAATTAATAGTTGGTATATTTTTTGTTTAATCGATTTTTACAACGCGGGTCAGGTTTCTTTCATAAAAAAATCAATTAATAATTGCCATATCAATTTTTGCAGGTTCCGTTTCATAAAAAAAACTAACACAAATATATTTTTTGTTTAATCGATTAAAAAATTCCATATATGTACGTTGTAAAGGGTGATCCATCTAGAGGTATTTTTTCAGAACATAAAAAAATATAAAAATTCAAATCAAGTGTTGAATCTTTATTGGTAATTTGAAAGGACATTTTATGGCATTTATTTTATGAAAATAATTACCTTCAAGTTTTGGCAACTGTATTATGGAAATGAGCGTTCGGTGAGAAACGGGAAGATCCGCTGTTTTCGACCAAAATTTTGTTCAGTGATGAGGCCCATTTCTGGCCCATTTCTTAATGCTACCTGAAATTGAAGCCCGTAATCTTGACGACAATTGGTTTTAACAGCTGCTCAAACAAAGGATCTATTGAGTGGTCATTTCGAAAAGCAGCTAATTCACGTTTTGGACAGGTGAGTCGGCCGCCTAGATGGAGTGACATTCAGGTTTTGGAAGCCAACATTACGCGTGTCATCAACGCCATACCGGTCGAAATGCTCGAACGAGTCATCTTAAATTGGACCCTCAGAATGGAAACCCTGAGGCGTAGTTGCGGCCAACATTTGAAGAAAATTATATTCAAAAAATAAATGGGATAAAATTTCCTTCAATTGAATAAAAAAGATTCCACACTTGATTTGAATTTAAGTATTTTTTATTTTGAAAAAAAAAAATACCTCTAGATGGATCACCCTATATAAAGAAAGCAATTTCATTAAACACTTCCTTTACATAGGCAACACAATTTTCAGCATCCGGTTAATCCAATTTTGCAAGACCTGAATCGGATTAATTCGATCTTTCACGGTACCTAATTGATATCGTTGAGAGGGTAAAAATACGGTTATCGAGCTAAGCGCGCAAAATATCGATTATGGCGTGGTGCGCTAAAATGCTTTAATCACAGTTCAAGTCTATGTTTTTCTCCGGCCCCAAGAAAAGGTTTATCATGCACTCGCCGCTAACCGACTTGGGCTTTCCAGTATTATTTTCACATTAAATCGGAAAATGTTGTCGTTTTAACATCCCTAACAAACTGACAATTTTTGGAGATGCGTTTGTTTCTCGACGAAAGCGGGCGGGATATTCGAATTCCCCAGTTGCAAAAGCATTGCTTGTTAACATTGCCGGTGAGTTGGAAATGCGCTTCAGTAGAAAATATATTTTTCGAGCAAAATCGTTGTACATTTCGAGTTGCTCTAAGGCCGAAACTGAGATGCGTTGACTAAACAGATTGTCATATGCCTACTACGAGGGTTGCTATATATATTTCTGGCCTAAGAAACACTAAGTGTTGCCTGGCGCCATCTGACATTTCCATTGAATAGTTTGACATTTTTCAGCAAAAACTCAGAACGTTTTGACGTACGACCATCATTTGTGTTGTTTACAGTGACTTGAAAAAATTAATTTGGCGAAAAAATGGAATTAACTCGTGTACATTTTTGTGCAATCATTTTTCACAACGTTCGACGTGGATTATCACGACAAGAGTGCATCGATGAACTTAAATCTTTGTATGGCGATCAAGCACCATCCTACAGCACTGTAAAAAACTGGTTTAATGAATTTAATCGTGGCCGACGCTCGCTCAAAGACGAAGGTCGTCTAAAAACGGCCGTTGAGCCAGAGCCAGAGAACATTGATGCCTTGCCATGACATACCGTGAGATAGAGGCATCCTTGGACATTTCTTCCACCAGCATACATTCGATATTTCATGAACACCTGGTCGTAAAAAGGTTTGTTCTCGTTGGATCCCGCACAATTTGACAATCGTTAAAAAAAAGGCTCGCGTCGATTGGTGCAAAGAAATTTTGCAAACATACGATCGCGGTGTTTTAAAAGACGGTTATAAGATCGTCACAGGTGACGAATCATGGATCTATGCGTATGAGCCCGAAATAAAACAGCAATCGACCGTGTAGGTCTTCGAAGACGAGCCAAATCCAACGAAAGTTGTTTGTGGAAGAAGCAAGAAAAGGGTCGCCAGTTTCTTCGGCAAAACTGGTCATGTGGCGACCTTTCCGCTTGAGCCACGTAGGACGGTCAATTCTGAGTGGTACACCACAATTTGTTTGTCTGAAGTCTTCGGAGAAATTCGAAAAACGAACAAGAGAAGACGAATCAATGTGCACCATGACAATGCGAGCTCTCACACATCGGCTCAAACCAGCGCCTTTTTGGCCGGCCAAAACGTCGAATTGATGAGTCATCAGCCGTACAGCCCTGATTTGGCACCCAATGACTTATTTTTATTTCCGCACATCGAGAAAAAAATGCGTGGTCAACGATTTTTGTCGCCAGAAGATGCTGTGGAAGCGTTCAAGACCCATGTTTTGGAGGTGTCTCAATCGGAGTGGAAAAAGTGCTTCGACAATTGGTTTGAGCGCATGCAAAAGTGAATAAATCATGCTGGAGAATACTTTGAAAAACAATAAAACCGTTTTTGATGACAAATGTTTGCATTTTCATTAAAAGGCCAGAAATTTACATAACAGCCCTTGTAATAATTCCTAATTGGACGGACATGTTAAAATTGATTCAAAACGTAACTCTGAATCGATCGGCATAATTTTTAATGGGAATATATCTAATCAAAATGGTTAAGTAGAAGGAGATTTGAGTCAACTAATGAAGTTAAAAAAATCATATTGTAAGGTTGATGTATTGAAATTGATGAAAAACACTGAAATATTGTATCAATGTAAATTGTATTATATTTGTATTTATTGTTTTTGGTTAAGGTTTATTGTTTATATAAAAACATTTTTGAAACAACCCTCGTACCCGCCAACATATGTGAAATTTCACACCTATAACTGTTAATTCGACATACAGGTAGAAAAAATAAGATTAATAATACCGCCTGCATACAACATTTTTAGAATAGTTTCACATCTTTCGGTCCGCCTGTTTTGTTATCGCATGTATTCTATGAAAAAAATACATAAAATACAGATAAAGGAAGTGTCCTTATGAAAATTTAAATTTGATATAAAAAATCTGTAGTTTGTCAGATTTTTGGAATGCCTGCTCCGAATATTACTGAACAAAATCCCGGGCCTTGGATCTGCCCGGTTTGTCAGAACCGTATACACCATCGTGGTACGTCTGTAAGGTGTAATCGTTGCATGGAGTGGGTGCACTTCAGGAGCTGTTCAAGTCCGCGAAGCGGACTTTGTTGCCTCGTGCAGTATCAACGAAGTTAGAAGTGGTTCTCTGGATTTGGTGTCATCATCGCCATCATCATCATCCAACTATGAGACTCCCCAGCAGTCTACCTCGCAACAGCATCAACATATACAGCGTCTTACACTACAGATTGCTGTTGCCACCCCTGACAGTACAAAGTCAACGAAATCAGTGAGGTAATAGAGTTTATGAGTCGAAGAAACATCATGGTCGGTGCGATCCAAGAAACTAAGCTGAATGCCACCTCCAGCCTGCACAGTTGTGACGTATACAACGTGCTACGTAAGGATTGCACCAGAAATGGAGGTGGGGGACTTGCTTTCCAGTTACACCATTCTGTGCAGTACAGACCTATTTCGCCTGAGCTTGACTCTAGAGACTCATACATGTAATGTATGAGAGTAGAAGTCAAGTCTGGAACTGCCGTGATAGAGCTGTACAACGTGTACATGCCGCCGGTTGGTAGCTGTGTCCAGCGTTATTTGCCTGACATTAGCAATCTGCTACAAGGCGATAACCGCTTGGTCCTAAAAGACTTTAATGCTCACCACGAACTGTGGCATTCTCTCCTAGACAACGACCAGAGGGGCGTAGCTTTAGCAGAGCAAATTGATAGCTCTACGTTCTGCACAGTGAATGAGGACGCCCCACGCGGATTATGGGTGATTGCCATAGCTCGCCAGGCAGAACAATGGCATCGCCTGGCCTGATCAACTGCGTCACCTGGCAACCCGTCATCTTACGAGGATCGGACCACCTTCCCATAGTTTTCTACATAAATAGACCATCCGACTTTATAACTTCTGAACGCCGTACGTATCTCAATCAAAAAAGGCTGATTGGGATGCCTTTAGAGAACCCACCAACCGCAGTTTTAGTAATCTTGCCCTTCCTCGGATGTTTTGGTAGCCGAGAAGAAATTTTGGGCCATCATCAACATCAACGCAGCAGCCGCTGCCCATATTCCTGCCGGTCGAACCCCCAAGATAGATCAAATTTCCAAGCAGCGGCAGCGACACTCGCAGATGAGCGTGATGTCATTCGAATTAGGGATCTCAACTCTGAGATCAGTAGGTTGGTCAACGAATATAAGTGAAACAAATGGCTAGATCACTTGAAGCAGTGTAACTTAAGTTCCGGAATTGGTAAGTTGTGGACAACGGTCAAATCGCTCTCTCACCCTGAAAGAACGGATGATCGGACAGCCGCACTGTGGAAAATCGTAGAGTAAGACCAGCCCATAATTAATTTTTAAAAAATTTCGAATTACACCATGATTTTTTTTTTTATCTAGAAGCTAAGATGTCGAAGTTAATAATTTGAGGAAAATATTTGATGTTTGGTCAATAGTAATAGCCGGAAATAGGGAGCGTATTCACATATTTTTACAACAACGATTTATTACTATAAAAATAATACATATTTCAGAGCATATTTTCAATAAAATTCACATTACAATTAAGGAGTTATATACCTTATTGGAAAGGTAATTTGATGTACATTCCGATTTTATAAATAGTGGATCAGGTTTTAGTGAAAATATTTGAAATTTGAGCTCCTGAATGATGAAATGTTGTTTTGGCTGCATTTAATAACTTTGGTGAGGCTTTTAGCTAGGAGCTCTGTTTAGCTATGCGCTCATATTTAAAAATTTTAAAGCTTAATATATAAATAAAATACTATAAAAATATTAGCTGCATATTCGTGCCTAAACAGAAGTTACATTCAATAATGTTAAAAAAGTCAGTTTGCCTGCTTCTGCTATGCGAACATTGCATGACTCATTTGTTTACAGTTAGAAATTGCTTGTGTTTTGTGTTTTCGTTTTGGTTTTGTTTGATTCACACAAACAACTGTTATTCATAATAGCGATCGTTGCAGGTGATCCATATACATATTTTATTAGTATTTAACGAGTTATCAAAGAGCCCTTCTCGTATTACATTAATCAAAAATGAATAATTTTAAGTGTTCAGTGCGTCAAATAATTGATACTTATATTGAAAGTGGGAAAAATACCCAAAGTATTTACGTTTTTGTTAGAAAAAACTATCAACTTTCTGAAGAACATATAAAATACATCGTGAATAATATAAAAAAACGGTCATACCAAATTTTAATAATCGATGGAAGAAATCAAGCAGATCTTCAAAAATATTTTTTGACAAAAATGTTGAGTGGTTAAATGGGGACTTTTGCAGAACTTTTCCAGCAATAGTGAAACCTTCGAAATGCACGGCGAAACGAGGAAGACCCCGTAACTCTTATGAAACATCATCAAAATCAGCAAAGAAACGGAAAAATACTTCTCTATGTAATGATAATGGGTTCCAACATATTTATGGCGCTTATATCCAAGGCTTGCGATCGATGGGAGAATTAGAAGAGGCAAAAATTATTGAGCTGCTAAGATCTTCTTCTAAGCTTGAAAAGAAGGAGTTTCTTAAAAACCTGGAAGATTCCGAAAAGGGTGAATCTTTCGATGCATTAGAGGCGTTAAGTGTATTTATTGATCTTGACCTGACTAAAGCACAATACATATACTTCTTCCTCCATACCATAAAATTCAGGAAGCAAAAAAAAGTTGCTGCCTTCCACCAGCTTTACTAGAAATATCAAACACTTATGCTAGAGTTAAGTCGTTACAAGATCTGTTAGATCACACTTCAACCAGGATTTTAATGATTGATGATGTAGATAATAAAAGCTTAATAAACCTAACTCTCTACTGTAAATGGGGTTGTGATGGCTCGTCAGGTCAGTCAGAATATAAACAATCGCTTCCAGAGGAATCTTATCTAATTTCTGATGCAAATCTATTTATAACTTGTTTAGTACCAATTCAACTTGTAAGCGAAGAAACAGGTGATATTATTTGGCAAAACCCAGTCTGCTCATCTGTTCGATATTGTCGCCCCATTTCAATATAACTTTGCAAAGAGACACCAGCAAAAACTAAAGAAGTGGTAGATAATATTGAAACTCAAATAAAGTTATTGTCACCAACTATTATTTCAAAGAACAAGAAAAATGTAACCGTAAACCATAAACTGTTTCTTACAATGATTGATGGTAAAGTAGCACAAGTTTTAACTATTACTCCATCAAGTGCATCATGTACCATATGCAAAGCGACACCTACTCAAATGAATAACTTAGAGAGTGTGTCTGCAAGACCAGAAGATGAATATGCTTTTCAGTATGGTTTATCGTCCCTCCACGCGTGGATAAGATGTATGGAAATGATTTTGCACATTGGTTATAATATTAAATTCCAAAAATGGTCAGCGTTAACTGAAAATCATAAAGCGATAAAGAAGCTTAAAAAAGCTAATATACAAAAACGTTTTCGTGAAGAGTTGGGATTAATTATTGATAAGCCAAGGCAAGGAAGTGGTAACAGCAATGATGGTAATACCGCTAGAAGGTTTTTTTTTTTAATTTTTCGCGATCTGCTGATATAACTGGAGTAGATGAAGAATTAATAAAAAGGTTTCATATCATTCTTCAAGCTTTATCGTCTGATTTAATATTAGACCCTGGAAAGTTTGGCGAATATGCAATGGAAACAGCAAGATTGTATATAAAAAAAATACAACTGGTATCATATGCCATCATTTGTCCATAAAATATTGATACATGGGGAAAGCATTATAAAACATTTTACAGTGTTGCCTATTGGTCAGCTGTCCGAAGACGCACAAGAGTCGCGCAATAAAGACTACAAAAATTATCGTTTACATCACTCTCGAAAATGTTCGCGATCAGCCACTAACGAAGATGTTTTCAACAGACTTCTTTACACCTCTGATCCATACGTAACAAGTATAAGAAAACCATCTGCGAAACTTGCAAAAGATTTGGATGAAGATACGCTTAAATTGATGAAGTAACCACAAAATAGCGATTTCTATGAAGAAAATATCTCGGATAAAGTATTATTTTAATATTTACAGTTGCATTATACCTAACATAATGTTTTTTAAGTTTCTTTTTTATTGTATTATTTACTAATTGTAAGCAATACGAATATGGTAATTTAATTTTATAAGATTAATACCTATTGTTAAAAATGTTATATAATTAATTGGAGAAGTTTACGTTACACACTTTTTATTTACTAAAATATGAATTTAAAAAAAAAGAAATTATTTATATTAAAGTTTATTTAAATTCAAAGCTATAATTTTGTACCAAATACATGTACAAGTCATCTCTATATGAAAAAAAAATAAACTTCTTACCTTTATTCTGAAATAAGTTCTGTTTTAATTTGGCTCAAATTTTATAAAATAATAGCAAATACATTTAAGATTATTCGTGCAAAATTTCAGAACTCTATCTCCAAGAACAAAAAAGTTACAGATTTTTGATCCGATAAGGACTAAAATTTTCCACTGTGAGCCGTAACGTTCGGTGGTAGAACAGTGACACAGCGGTGCTAGTGTTATTTTAACTGCCTTATTTTTGAGCCAGTAAACATTTTCGGACGGCTCAGAATTATGAGTCCGAAATGAGTATAAATTATGACGGGAATATGAGGCTCAGAGTTATGAGTCCGAAATGAGTCCGAAATGTGTGTTAAGAATGTAGGAAATGTGAGGCTCAGAATTATGAGTCCGAAATGAGTATTAAATATGACGGAAATTTGAGGCTCAGAGTTATGAGTCCGAAATGAGTGGAAACAATGTAGGAAATATGAGGCTTAGAATTATGAGTCCAAAATGAGTATTAAATATGACGGAAATTTGAGGCTCAGAGTTATGAGTCCGAAATGAGTCCGAAATGAGTGGAAACAATGTAGGAAATATGAGGCTCAGAATTATGAGTCCAAAATGAGTATTAAATATGACGGAAATTTGAGGCTCAGAGTTATGAGTCCGAAATGAGTGGAAACAATGTAGGAAATATGAGGCTCAGAGTTATGAGTCATCATCTCTTGCAATTACACTCCGCTTCAGTTGAATAGGTAATACATTTTTTATACAAAGAAAGGCCTATAACTTTAGTGGTGTTCTCTGACGAAAATAAATTTAATTTTGATGGCCCTGATGATTTCAACTATTATTATCACGATTTTAGAAAAGAGGAACGTTTTTTGTGTCGCCATCATAGCCGTAAAGGGGGTGTGATGGTCTGGGGTTTTCTAAAAATGTATTACCTATTCAAGTGAAGCGGAGTGTATTGTATTTTGGAAATGCCGTTACTTGTGTTTCCCCGAATTCAACGACCAACGAACACCTGCGTTCATCGATGAACAAAAATTCAGTATAAGTGCAACTGTTGAAGTGTAAAGAATAGTTTTTACCATCAAAAAGATTAACTAGCTTTATTTTTAAGAGGTTTTTGTCTACTTAATGTCACGAAGAAAAGACCATAGAGGCAATAGCGGTGATTAAATCATTAAAAAGAAAGAATGTAGACGAAAAATGTTTTGCTGTGGCAGATTCGTCATTATCAGAAGACGAATCGATTCAAATTAATTTTCAGCATGAAAGAGCAGAAGTGAATTTTGAAGAAAATCTTAATGTTAATAAAGTTAATATAAATTGTCGAAATACGAATATTAGAGAAAAGTTGGCACGCTGGTCTGTAGAGCACAATATAACAACTGCTGATTTTAAGAAAATTACAATAAAGTGGTTTCAAACAGCGCGAGACCGAGTTAAATATAGAAATAAGAAAACTCAAAACAAGGAATCTAATTAGTTTTTTAAGTATTTTTTAAAAAGGAATATTTTTATATAATTTTTAAATTTTTGTTTTTTTTTTTACCAAAAATTGAATAAAAACTGAATTTTACTTTCTTTGTTTAGTATTAAAAATAATTTATGTTCTTGCTATTATTTTCTGTTGTTTTACTATAAAAGAAACAGATATATTATAGGAGCTCTTATTTTCTCTAAAATATGAGTCATATATGACTCCTAAAAGAGGCTCATATGGTATATGAATTCGGACTCATATATGACGACCATCGCAAGAAGGGAAACACACTCATATTGGACTCCTATAAGAACTCTTATTTTCTCTAAAATATGAGTCATATATGACTCCTAAATGAGGCTCATATGGTATATGAATTCGGACTCATATATGACGACCATCGCAAGAATGGAAACACACTCAAATTGGACTCCTAAAAGAACTCATAATGAGCGCTCACACTCCGAATTATGAGTCCAATCGGACTCATATCGGACTCCAAATGTTTGCTGGGCACAGAGTGATAAGGCGAGAAGGAGAGTATTGCGTCGTATCTGCGCACTCCGAAACGTTGCCCGTGTCGTCCGCAGCGCAAAATCATCAAAGGCATTGGGTCCGGACAGAATCTCAATGCTGATATTGAAGCACTTGTAGGGAGTAGAGTACATGACCAAAGTGCTTAATCTCTCGCTAGCCACTCACGTAGTTCCCGATGCCTGGAAAATGAGCAGAGTGGTACACCCACTGAAGCCAGGCAAAGACGCAAGAAAATGAGAATCGTACAGGCCGATCTCCCTGCTTTCTCCAGTAGCAAGGACGCTGGAGGCACTGCTCCTCCCCAGCCTAATTGAACACTTTCCTTGTGCTGATCATCAGCATGGATTCCGCAAGCAGCACAGCACACAACTGCTTTACACGCTTTCACCACACGTATAAGTCGCGGCCTTGGCCAGAACAAGTCAAACAACAGGACGGTCCTCGTGGCTCTTGCCCCAACAAAAGCCTTCGACACGGTCAATAGTGCCACTCTGTTCGAGGACATTAAAGAAACGTCCCTTCCGCTCAGTTTGAAACGTTGGGTCGTAAACTATATGTGTGGGCGCCAGTCATATGTAGAATTTAGAAACAGAAAGTCGAAGCCCCGTAGAGTTAAACAAGGAGTTCCCTTAGAGTGGAGTTATATCCCCGACTCTGTTTAACCTCTACCTCTCTAAAATTCCTGCACCACCAGACGGCGTTGAAATTGTGTCGTACGCTGATGATTGCACAATTCTAGAGTCTGGACCTAAAGTGGATGACATATGCGAAACAATCAACTGTAACCTCACTGACTTAGCATACTTCTTCGCTGCGAGAAATATGAAAATATCTGCTCCAAATCATCAGCCACACTGTCTGCATGCATGGACCGCAGCCTTTTTCGATCCTCTGCACATGCTACAGCTATTTGACATAAGTTCAAAAGTAGGAACAAGATCCTTAAGTCACTTGCCGGCAGTACTTGGGGAGGCAATAAAGAAACCTTGTTGACCTCTTACATAGCGATATGTCGGTCTATAGCGATATGTCGGTACGACGCAGTGGAAGAAAATTTAGACTTGCCAGAATGCCGCCCTCATTACATCAACAGGGTGTGTTTTATGTCTTCTGAGGACCATCTACATGAGGAGACGAAGTTTCTTACCGTGCGCAGACGCAATTTCCTGTTGTCTAAGCAATCCTCTTTACATCTCTTGGACATGATGCCTCCGCACAGACAGATCAGGTACGATTTTCATGATATAGAGGGAGAGGTCCAACGGTACAAGAGAGAACCTTTAGATCATCGAAACTATCAGGCTGGTCTGAACAACATTCACGCTGATGAAGTCGCAGCAGGGGAACATCTCCCGGAGATTTCACCTGAGGAGAATGTACTACCTCAACAGACGAGCGTTTTTCTGGCTCAGCTGAGATCTGGATGAAGCAGCCACCTCAATTCTTATTGCTCATTAATTTATGCTAATGTTTCGAACATGTGGTCGGCCTGCCATTAGGGATCACATGACATGCTGCACCTCTTCAATTGTCCAGCCAAGCCCATTCAGCTGACTCTCAGGTCTTTGTGGACGCATCCAGTAGAAATGGCTCGTTTTCTCCACCTGGATATCAAGCAGATCCCCTATAGACGATCAGGACTTCCAAATAAAATATATTGTTGTTACAACAACAGCAACAATAAATCAACGACCTTTTAGCAATTTGGTCGGAAAACAGTCGATTTTGGACCTTATTTTAGTCAATCCTTAAATTCGTGTCGAAATAACATGCTTTAAGTTATGGGCAAGAGCCAACTTTCCCCCAATATCCTTGATAGTAGGCCGCCTGCATACATCAATTTTTCCTTTATGTTGCGAGGAAGCACTAAAGTCGTATTGTAGATTTGACGAAGAAACAGATAAACTGTTTTCACATTTAAATTGACTTTACTGTAAAAAATTTGAGCAAGATCCGGTTTAATATGTGGCTTTCTGGTTTAAATACAATCAGGACAAAAAAACAATTATAAGCGATGGGAATTAAAGGTTTTAATAAAACATGGATCAGAAAGGCCCAACTTCACCACGGTTGGCAAATGATCCTTCATAATTTGATGAAGATCAGGACTCATATGTGGCTTCTAGAGCAACAATATTGGAATCGGCAGCACCCCATCCGATCAACTCAATTTTTCAGTACATTTACGCTTGTTTCGGGTCGAATCTCTTTAGTGGCAACTTAGTTTGTATGTTTCAACGCTTCATCTCTGGTTGCTTTGCGTAACATTTATCCTCCACAGAAAACAATCCAAAGGGCTCAAACGAGCAACGCGTTAAAGTTATTCAGGCAAATCAAAATGCATATCGTGCACTTCGTGATTTTCGATCGGAAAAAATTTGAGCAAACCGGGTCTGTAAGAGATGTGATAGTACCAGTATATGCTCGTACAGCTCGAATTGCTGCTGTTCGCGATAGTGTGGCTGAAGAGCCGTCCACCTCAACTGGTCGTCGTGCCCAACAATTGCACCTCTCACGGTCGTCGTTGATGAACATTATGCATAAAGGCCCATTTAGTCTCAACGGTTGACGGTAGATTCTGCAACCTGCAGAAGTCTACCGTCGTCAACCGTCAAACTGTAGTTATCTCCCTCTAACACATGCAAAATGCAACCCCCAACTGAAATAGCTGATTGTCTACCGTCAACCGTCGAGACTAAATGGGCCTTAAAGGCCCAATTAGTCTTAAAGGTGGACGGTTGATCTTGCAACCTGCAGAAGTCTACCGTCGTCAACCGTCAAACTATAGTTATCTCCCTCTAATACATGCAAAATGCAACCCCTAACTGAAATAGCTGATTGCCTACCGTCCACCGTCAAGACTAATTGGGCCTTAAGGCAAAGTGCAATTGACTCAAGAACTAAAGCCTCTTGACCATTCCAAACGTCATCAATGGTCAGAATGGTGGCAAGAAATGGCAACAGTTAATGATCAATTTTCGAAGAAAATCATTTTCAGTGATGAGGCACATTTTCACTACTGAGGTGAGGTCAATAAGCAAAATTGCTGTATTTGGGGGAATGATAATCCAAGAGTGTTTGTCGAAAAAACATTGCACCCACAAAGTGCGTCTGTTTGGTGCGGTTTATGGGCTGGCGGCATCATTGGGCCGTATTTTTTCCAAAATGAGGCCGGTAAGGCAGTTACTATGAATGGTGTTCGCTATCGTGAGATGATAACGAACTTTTTATGGCCCAAATTGGAAGATATGGATGTGGACGATATGTGATTTCATCAGGACGGTGCCACTTGCCACGCAGCTAACGAAACAATGGCTCGTTTGCGCGACAAATTCAATGGCCGTGTTATCTCACGTCGTGGCGATGTTAATTGGCCGCCAAGTTCATGTGATTTGACGCCGTTGGTTTTCTTTTGTTGGGGTTATTTGAAAGAAAAGGTGTACGTCGATAAGCCAGCAACAATTCAAGAGCTAAAGGATGAGATAATTCGGCACATTAACGGCATAGAACCTCAATTATGCCTCAGCGTCATCGAAAATTTGGACCATCGGTTGGAGGTGTGGCGCCGAGGCCGTGGCGTCCATTTGACCGATATTTTGTTTCATACATAATTTAACCATACCAATATTATAATAAAAAGAAATGACAATAATTTCCAAAATCAACATCGGCCCTTAAAATTTAACCACCCTTTATTTATTACTATTTAACCTTTGTTGTAAACATAGCCCATGTTAACATGGATAAGATGAGCAATTTTGTAAATTTTTTCTATAACTTAATAAATCATCCTCGTTTTGCTCTGCTTTAAACTTGCATCGATTAACGCCGCTTTCATAGGCTTTACTAAGTAGCCAAAGAGGGTTCGCTGAGCGATCGGAATTCAAAATCTATGAGTTCACACAGCACTTGCCAAAAGATAAGCTAGTCCAAATTAAAAAAAAAACTCAGCGACAACAAATGTTGAATTTTAAACTTAAGCCACGCCGCGTACTTTGAAATTGGACTTTGTGCCCTTTGGTTCGATTGGGAAATTACTAAGTGATAGTGTGATAGCACAATGTAGATTCTAATCACTTACCTTTAGGCGTATGTGATCTTCACCCTCCAGCAAGACATTCATACGTTTGTGACAGAACGATGCCTTCTCGCGGTACGGCTTCAAGGGTCCCGACTTGAAGACGGGAAATATGCTTTTATCCTCCAAAATATCCTTGGGCTGAGGCTCGGCCACATCAGAGCCATCACTGGAATTATTTGAATATCGAAACCACGACAATAATAGATTACTAGACATATTCACAGATTTGGCGTCGAATCGTTTCGAAAGCTGTTTAAGGAACACTACCGAAGGGGGCATGTTTTGCAAGTGCTTCTTTCCTCAAGCTTTGTTTACTCGTATTTATCCATATAAGAGAGCCATTGTCACTCAATTCGCCAAAAAAAAATTGAGTCTCAGCGAATGAGTATCAGTCACACTTACATGTCAATCTCCGTCATTGCCACCATATTTCCGTGCGTGTTTTGGTATTTGTGCGAATTTATTGCCACTCGATCGACTTCGGGTAATTTGGTTTGTTTACCGTTCTCGTAAACGGTTCCGCGATCACTGACAACTGTTGGCAAGTTAACCGTTATTAATAACTGCAGGCAAAAAGTGATGCCAACTGCTTACAAGACAAATCAGCAGGCCACAAATTGCAATATTAAAAAAAAACGACTAAATGGCAGATAACAATTGAATTCGAGTAATAGCAAAACGATTGACATAAGTTTGGGTTGCGTTTAGATAAGAATTTATAATCTTGATTATTTCTTTTAATTTGCCTATCAATTTCCGAGATTAGTTCAGTTGCAATGGCGAGATGGTCAAGATTTATATTGGCTTAAATCTAGTTTAGTAAAAACTCTCGCACGAAAACCAAAATTTACACCATCGATAGAACTTTTAATTCATAGCAGAAAATATCAAATAAAAAAATCGACGGTCTCCCATGGTTTCCGAGATATGGGCCTCGAAAGTTCAGACGTATAATTCATATATTGAGCCATATCTGTGAAACTTTCCCTTTATTTTTTTAGCAATATGGGTATCGTTGGAAAGCTTTTTACAACGCCATTCCAGTGATACATACATATATTCGATCTGTTAACCCATTAAGAAGCGGTACCAACATTATTATTTTTCACGACCTTTTTTAAGTATGTATTTATCGATCTAGTTTTATAACCAACATATTAAACTTTCATTTAACGCATTTTTGATGTTGTAACCCTACTAGAACAGGAAATGAAGCTTTTTATTAAAAAAATGATTTTTTTTCAATTTTCATTTAATTTCAACTTATTTCAACATTTTATTAATGTTTTCATACATTTCTTAATGATTTTAATGTATTTGTTACCCCCAAATCCATCCATCAGCAACTTTTTCTATTTTTACAAGCCTCAGATGATGGCAGAAGTATTTCCCCTCATTTGGTATTAAGCCTGAGTCCCTTAAAATATTTATTGTTCGAGCAGGGATGCCCCCTCTGACCTAATCGCTGAACAATTTTCGCAATTCCCTACTGTTTTTTATATTCATTTTACTACACTTAACGTTTCTAACGAGTTTTCTAGAATGAAACCTTTCTAAGTTATTAAAAGAAATGCTACCACAGCGTGTAATTTCGTCTACAAATGTCGCCATATTGTTAGAAAATGGCAAGACTGATCCATATCGAAAAAGATCTATGTAAATTTTTTGTGAAAATTTTGATCAAAGGGTTAAATTCCAAATCAAAGTACCTAATAAAAGCATAGTGTTGGAAAAAAGTGGGTAGGAAGAAATAATTACCGTTAGATAGGCAATTTTCCGAGTTTTGACCCATTTTTCACAGAAACTCGGGTCAAAAATATTCATATTAAATGGGTCAATTGATTCATTGTGATGAAAGGTATTGTCATAAGCTTCCCAACGATACCCATATCGTTTAGGTCAGATTCCAAAAGTCGCAGATATATCCAGTTGTAGGTCCGAAATTGAGAGTCCCGTAACTCGGAAAATATAGGTTGCCGCCGACTTTTTTTGTTAAACTTATTCGTTTTTAATGCCCTACAGGGCCATATTTTTTGTTTGTTTATTCGAGAATTGTTACCTAAATAGATTTGTTCCCCTATCACCGTTTCTAAAAGGGTAACAACATCCAAAAATGCGTTAAAAGAAATGTTAATATGTTGGCTACAAAACTACACCGAGAAATACATACTTAAAAATAAGCATTTTTTTCAGTTATGAAAAATAAGAATGTTGCTACAGCTTCTTAATGGGTTAACAGATCGAATATATATATATAGGTATATTACTGGAATGTCGTTGCATTTTCAACGATACCCTTTGCTTAATAAAAAAGGAAACGTTTCACAGATTTGGCTGATTATCTGAATTTTCGAGGTCCGTATGTCGGAAACTATGGGAGACCGCCGATTTTTTGCATTTGATTTTTTCTACTTAGAATCAAAATTTCTATCGATGGTGTCCGTCCGAGAGTTGTTACTAAACTAGATTTAAACCTTTTTCTTTATCTGCTTTTTTGTCGAAAATAATGATGATGTGTGCCATCAACGAAATGGTTTGGTTTCCATTCACTAGTATTTAAGTATGGGCATAGTTGTCGCAAATCCACTGAGTTGGCATTACTGATTACGAGTAATAAAAGTCGAATTTGTAATCCATTGCTGAACTTTGCAAATCTTATCGTACAAGGAAAATAATCGCACTTTAATACCGCTCAATTCGCGTTTATGGTTTTCGATCTATTATCTTCCTTACAATAGTTTTTATTTTTTTTAGTTTTCTTTACTTTTATCTTTCTTTAAGTTTCCGCCAGAATTATCTCTCGGTTCTGTATGTTCGGGCCGTTGCACTTCCACTGACTATACGTTGATTTGATGATTTCTTTTGGTTAATACAAATGAAACAATCGCACTTTCGCCACCGACCGACCAGTTGGCATCTGTTTCATTCGTTTGTTTTGTTATTACTGTTCATCCATTTTTGTTTTTATATTTTGATGTTGCTCTACCAGATACTTTTTCACATAAACCACCTCCCTCTCTCTCGACACAATCAACAAATACTTGATTTGTTGTGCTTAGATATGTCATTCAGTGTTGTCAGATTAGGGGATTTTTCCCCAATTTGGGGAAATTTTTTTTAAAATGGGGAACAAAATTTCTGTTTGGGGATCTGGGGATGGCAATGGATTTTTAGGGAATTTTTGGGGATAAACTAAATCGAAATGTGTTTGCATACACATTTTAACTTACTTGCCTATATTGACACAAATGTTTGTGCAATAGTTATAAGTAAGTAATAAATTCAGTTCGATTGAATGGATTTGCGCAAATATGTTGTCTGTCTATTTGCCTCATTCAATTGGGTGTATGAACCAACACTGGATAGCAATGAATGATATAGTCCTCTCTCTTTTTCATACGATAAGTAATATGCAACTGTGTATTGCAATTTTGGGAAGTCCCTAATTCATTGAACATTACAGATTATTTATACGTTTTACCAACACTGCATATCAATAAAATATATAGCTCTCCCTTTTCTTCTTATACAATATGGTAATAAACATGTAATTTTTAGTAGCACCCACTTTGTAGTGAATTACATATTACATAGAAAGAAGAAGCAATAACAAGTTGACCCTTTCATTTCTTAATTTCTACTTTAACGATGGCTGCAAAAGATAATTCCAACAAGAAGAAATACAATGTTGATTGGGAACATGAAGATATTAACCCATTTTTTTTCTTTTTTTCGCTTGCCTGAATCCATAAATATCAGAAAAAAAAGATTTGAAGAAGCACAGTGAATCCATAAAACACAAACAGAATCTTGATTCTCAATCAATTATAGGTGTAATTTCGGATTCATCTGGCAAGACATCAGACTGGCAACTTTTACAGCCAAGCATACGTCAATTGCGACCATTGGCCATTTAACTGATATGCTGAAATCATTTTCAATGGAGGAGTTTAAAAATTTAAGACTACACCGCACAAAAATCAGTGCTATCATAAAGTATGTCATCGCTCCAGTATTACTTGCTGAACTCGTAAAAGACATTGGTGAGAGTAAATATTCATTGATAGTAGACGAATCAACAGATATATCAGCAAATGTTTGAGTATTCGCGTTCGATACTACAGCAATGAAAAAGGTACAAAAAAAACAGAATTTTTAGGAGTGTTTCTGGTGGAGGAATCGACAGCTGAAAAGCTTTACGAAGGCGTACATAACACTATTTAGAAAAAGTGAGGCTCAAGCATAATAATATTCTAGCTATTGGAACAGATGGAGCTAGCAACTTATGTGGAAAATATAAAAGTGTATATGCCTTGCTGAGAAAAGACAACCGACAACTAATTTTTATAAAATGTACATGCCACTCTCTTCATTTATGTTGCTCGGAGGCATCTTTGAAATTACCGGAAGACGTGGAATATTTAGTAAAAAAAAGAAACAACAGTCCTTTACGTATTATAAAATATAATCGATTCAATTAAGTTTAAAAAATTGGTACAAATATCTGCAACAAGGTGGTTGAAAAGGATTCTCGAACAATGGATCGAACTGAAGTACCATTTTTCCATTATTGCATCAACAGAGTCTGAAAAATCTGCTAAAGTTATATACAGTTTAATGAGCAATGAAGAGATACGGCTGTACTTGATTTTTATGTGTCCTATTATAAATGAAATATACTGTTTGAATCTAAGCTTTCAAAGTGATAGAATGGATGCGGGAACCGTTTACGATAAACTAGTCTTTTGTCTCCTATCATTAGCGACTGGAATATTAAAGCTGTCTATATTCGATGTAATACATTATGACATTTGATTTGATGTATTAATATTGTCTATTTACTATTATTATTATTATTATTATTTAATTCGTTATTTATTAACTAACTAACACCTGTATTAAAAAATACTTTTAATTATTGTTTTTTTAGAAAGAATTTGTTTTTTTTTATAAATATATGTATCTATGATTAAATTGAATTGTAATAAAATTGAATTTTAATACGTTTTCTATTAAAATTAATTAAAATATGTTTGGGGATTTTTTTGGGGAAAACATTTTTGGATTGGGGATTTTTGGGGAGAAAAAATTGTAATTTGGGGATTAGACCCAAAAAAAATCTGATAACACTGATGTCATTGTCGTTTTTATACTCTGCCTCTCTTTGAGTTTTATTCTCTGAAACCTGTCGGCAACAGGGTTACCGTTGAAACATTTCAAAAAGTCGTAAAAAAATGGGTTTATTTTTATTTTACAAAAAGGGTATTTCAAAAAAAAGTCGCAAGCTTTTCGTAAGTTCATTTTATTAAAACAATTCATTTATATTTAATAAGAAAAGTAATAAACATCACAGTAAAAACTAAGCTCCATGAAATCAGAGGTAAAATACACATTCAAACTAAAAACAATTCAATTTCTGATCCTCATGTACCCGGCACTATACGATAATAAAGCGAAAAAAAATGTTGCAAAATTTGCTTTAATTTTAGTACCCATCTGTCCATATCGACTATTAATTGCCGGTTTTGACCATGCAGGCCATCTGAGCCTAGCCTTTCAGCAGCTTACCTATTTTTTGAGGTATCTAAAAAGGTAAACACTTTCCCCCCCTGGGCCGATTTCGCCCATTTACAATCCTAAACATCTTGTGACCATAAGCCTGCATCATGCAAAATTATCGTGATTTCTGCAAACACGCGGACGGACAGAAGTTTACGACAATCAAGAATATATATATATATATATATATATATATATATATATATATATATATATATATATATATATATATATATATATATATATATATATATATATATATATATATATATATATATATATATATATATATATATATATATATATATATATATATATATATATATATATATATATATATATATATATATATATATATATATATATATATATATATATATATATATATATATATATATATATATATATATATATATATATATATATATATATATATATTAGACCTGTCCAAAAAACGTATGAGATTTTTCAAAATGATTTCTTCAATTTAGTTTATCCACTTTAAGTATCCTTGGGTCAAAAAAATAAGAACTGCGTCAAAAAAAATAAAAAAAAGTCTTACCAAAACTCAGCGCAACGGGCCTGAAGTCAGGACTTGAGTGTTCCGCGATATGACGAAAAGTACGGTTACAAAATTACAAATTATTTGTGAACGTAAGCTTTTTTTAATTAAGTTTAAAAGCAGATATGTTTTGTTTACATTAGAAAATCTATCTGTTAAAAAAAATTTGAAAAAATAAAGACGGATACTTTTTTACAGCATCCGAAACACGGAATTTAAAAATTTTCTTGTAAAGTTCAGTTTTTGTCGCCTCCTATTTTCGAAATATTACTCCATCGGGTGTGTGCAATTTTTTTTATATATTTCTGTGGACTATTGGCTTTAAAAAAAATTAGGGTTGAAAATTTTCGCATTCTACCCACTACACCACGACGGCTCGCGACGATGACAGAAAAAATAACACACATCAATACAAATAACAAAGAACCGTTACTATTGCTTCATTTTTCCCTTCTTTGAGAAACGTGTTTCGTTTTGTTTTCAGTATTACCAACAAGCAAATTTTGTATTAGACAAAAGGGAAATAAATAAACTCCTAAGAGACAGCTATGATTTCATATTGAATACCCAGGAATTTTACAATTACGCACACAATGACAACTCTGCTAGAGAGCAATTTCAAGAGAGAGGCTATAAATAGAATTATTCTCCGAGTATTACTCTATTTACTCTATTACTCTATTTACCAATTAAGTCCCTCTTTAAAAAACATTTTATAACGCAAATTTTCCCATTCTAGAAAAGCAAAGTGTTTATTTTTTTATCTGAAAGCTATTTTTTACCAAAAAAAATATAAATAGTTCTGAACTTTAAGTCAACTGTTAGTTGAATACTAGATTACAGAAGTATTAAACGTCAAAGTGTTAAAGTGACAATCGCAAAGTTTGAAGTGTGCAGTACTCGAAAAAAATGAACAAAACACGGGCATCAGCAAGAAAAATTTATTTAGTAGGTGATGAGATAGTTCGTTTGGAGAGCAATTGCTTGCCAACCAAGCGAAATGTTTTATCGTACTACTTATACCTACATTTAAAAAAGAAAACGCTAGCAAAGCAGAGTTTAAATGAAGCTGTTTCAGCGTGTGAAGTTGTTTTTAAAACATTTAATCATAATGTTACACAAACAATCAACTCCAAGATGAAACTCGCCAGGATCATTAAAGTTTGGTGTAGTCTTAATAAGAGCAAAAGCCGTAGAACTGTGTGCCAAATTGAAAAGGAGAACAAATTCATGCGGAGTCTTGATGATATTTTTAATATAATGGGAGATGAGTTAAAGAATAATTTAAAACTTACTGCTCATCACAACGTTGAAACAGGAAGTTCATCATCGGCAAGCTCGGTAATTTCTGAAGATTCCGGCAGAAAGGAAAACTGGAAGATTTAGTTTCAATGCATACAATAACGTTTTTTGAGAAGCTGCAATTACCAACGTCATTTATGGACGTAGAAGTGGCTGACTGGATGCAAGATGAGGGCTTTTTGCATGGCCTTGCTGTTGTGAAGAACTTGCAAATTGTCAACGACATCGCAGAACGGGGTGTTGCACTGATTTCAGAATTCAACTCATCAACAACGCGCAACGAAGAGCAGAAGCAGTATCTCCTACAAGTGGTAGCCGAACACCGAAAAAATATGCATTTAATTTCTAAAAATCAAATCTTCCCAGGTTAACTTAAAATTACTTCACTAATAATCAATTAAAACATTTTTACTTTTTTCAAGTTTTTTGAAATTTTTTTTACGCCACCGTAATTACTTAAGAAAATTTTCAACCCTAATTTTTTTTAAAGCCAATAGTCCACAGAAATATATAAAAAAAATTGCACACACCCGATGGAGTAATATTTCGAAAATAGGAGGCGACAAAAACTGAACTTTACAAGAAAATTTTTAAATTCCGTGTTTCGGATGCTGTAAAAAAGTATCCGTCTTTATTTTTTCAAATTTTTTTTAACAGATAGATTTTCTAATGTAAACAAAACATATCTGCTTTTAAACTTAATTAAAAAAAGCTTACGTTCACAAATAATTTGTAATTTTGTAACCGTACTTTTCGTCATATCGCGGAACACTCAAGTCCTGACTTCAGGCCCGTTGCGCTGAGTTTTGGTAAGACTTTTTTTTATTTTTTTTGACGCAGTTCTTATTTTTTTGACCCAAGGATATTAAAAGTGGGTAAACTAAGTTGAAAAAATCGTTTTGAAAATTTTGGACAGGTCTAATATATATATATATATATATATATATATATATATATATATATATATATATATATATATATATATATATATATATATATATATATATATATATATATATATATATATATATATATATATATATATATATATATATATATATATATATATATATATATATATATATATATATATATATATATATATATATATATATATATATATATATATATATATATATATATATATATATATATATATATATATATATATATATATATATATATATATATATATATATATATATATATATATATATATATATATATATATATATATATATATATATATATATATATATATATATATATATATATATATATATATATATATATATATATATATATATATATATACTTTATAGGGTCTCCGAACAATATTTCGTGGTGCTGCAAACGGAATGACAAATTTAATATTCTCTCTCGTGAAGGGTATACAAAATGTAAACATCAAAAGTCTGGCATGGCAGACTATATTATACCATGCTCTACTGGATGCGCAGATGAGTCAACTGAAGCTTGGCTTTTGGGCTCCTTGAGGTCATGAACTGGGTTCTTAATATATCCAGATTTTAAAAATAATTTCATATGGATTCGTTGGGTTTGTTGTAAAATTTTAAACTTTGGTACCCATATGTCCTTGAATGAATGGGCCGGATTTTCGACTACCTCAAATCAAGGTTGCATAAGATGATACAATAGAACTTTTTTGGTACATTTTCGGCATCGAAAGTACCGTGACAACCGCGGCTCATTTACGGCTTACTTGATACATTTTACAAATGTTCCGAATTGTTGGCATTTTTACCCTAAAAGCACACTGTTGTGCAGGCTATTCTACGAAGCATTTTCAGTTACTGATCAATCCTAATGAAATGCTCCGAATTTCCTCAAGACTGGGTGTAATATGTGCCTTTCAGAGATGTGCGGCGGGACTGTTTGGAGGTTGTCTTCGCAGCCTATGTGTAATACACATATAAATGCTCTAACACACTACTACGGGTACCCATAATGTCTAGCGTAAGCGCGAGGTTATAACCAAATAAATTATAGTAGTTTATCCCCAGAGCAACCCTTTACCCTAGAAATAAGAATACGCGTATATTTTAAAAGGAATACACACATTTCGAGTTGTGGAAGTAGCAAAAATTTGAAAAAGTGGCAAAAAGGGGATTTATAAAAAAGGGACAGCAAAAGTCGCATGGCTTTCAAAAAGGGTCAAATTGCCACTTTAGTCGCACAACGGTAACGTTGGTCGGCAATGTCAACAGTGTTGGGATTTGTCCATGTAGAAATTGTACCAAAACTACCACAATATTGTCCCAAGGATAGAATAATTGCTCAAAAAATTGGCTGAAAAGTAGTTTAAGTAAAACTCTCGGATCGACTCCTAATTTCTACCATCGATAGAACTTTGTATGTCGGCGACCCATATTTTCCGAGTTACGGACCCTAAAAGCTTGACAATAAACATCTTTGTTTGGACAATTTGGGTATCATTGGAGCTATCAGAGTACGGTGAGCGAGATTACTTACTTGCCCACCGTTATATTTTACAAATTTTAAAAAGGATGTAATCCATCATATTTTGTGTAAAATTAAAGTTTTATTGGGAAACATTCCTTTCAAAAAGCATAAGCAATCTGATTAAAAAAAAGAAAAATATTGAACAAGTAAAAAGGTCTAAATTTACGCACCAAGAGAAAGTTTACAGTAGGCCCCCATTTACTCAGGCAACTTTACTTGCCGCAACTCTCAGTTTGTTGGAAAAGCAGAGAGAGGTAAGGGAAAAGGAAAGAAACTTGCTCGTACTGGCAATTCCTGTTGTGTTTTTCGTTGTATAAAGTTAGTTGGCTAAACATAATTTTAACATTTTGATATCATAACTTCTCTTGTGCAAAATAACAATTCCAATTAAAAAAGGAAAACTTTGTTAAAAATCTGTAAAAAAAAAATTCCCACAACACTTATAATTAATTAAATAAACCACTTTTTTATTTTATCCTGTATTTTTTACACAAAAATCAGAGGGAATAAATCACAGACTGTCAGAAAAGACAATAATGAAAACAAAAATTGCCAAACCCGAATTGCCTTGTATAAACACAAGAGGCAAGATCAAAAGCAAATCAAGAAATTGCCGCAAGTAAAGGCTGGTCCAATTAAACCGCACGATGTTAATTGGAAATAAAACAAAATGTTTTCAAAGAATTGTCGTAATATTTTTTATTATGATAGAAGGATCTCTGACAATTCTCAGTCAAACGCTCGCCACGTCTTCGGCGGCATGCCTCTATAACATGGTCCATATTTTCAATGACTCTGATACATAATAAATGTTAAATGTCGTTAATGTGATGAATTATCTCATCCTTTGTGTCTGTAATTTTTCTTAGCTTATTGACTCACATTTTTTTTATATATCCCTAAAAAACGAAGTCAAACATTGTAAAATCACATGATCGTGGCGGCCAATTAACATCGCCACGACTTGAGATAACGCGGCTATTAAATTTCTCTCGCAAACGAGCCATTGCTGTGTGGCAAGTGACACCATCCTGTTAGAACCACATATAGTCCAGGTTCATATTCTCAAATGCTGGCCACTAGAAGTCCGTTATCATCTCGCGATAGCAAACACCATTCACGGTAACTGCTTGGCCAACCTCAATTGCAAAGAAGGACGGCCCGATGACGCCGCCAGTCCATAAACGGTACCAAACAATCAATCTTTGTGAATGCATCGGCTTTTTAACAATCTCTCGTGAATTCTCATTTGCCCAAATGAGGCAGTTTTGCCCATTTTCGCATAAGGCTTAACCAAGCGCTCTACTTGTGTCTCTCTCCATGATTGAATTTGTCAAACACTGAAATGTCAAATTAAGTTGGACAAAAAACTTGGCGTTAAGGTGTGACTCACAATAACCATCGTGCATTATGGTTGGACCAACCTTTATTTGACATGTTTGAATGACCGGATTTTACTGGGAACATTATTATGATAACCCAAAAGCCGTGATTTGTTGAACATCTCATTAAGAACGTCTTGTGAAACAAAAGGATTTTCAAAACTTTGATTACAATTTTTGTACACTGCTCCACTCAAGGGACTAGTTCAAAAGTTATGTGAAATTGATCCTTCATTATGGTTGGACCACCCTTTAAAGTTGCCTAGTGTGAATGGCGACTAGGCAAATTTTTTGAATAAACTAAAATTTAGTAATTGTTTTCTTTTCTTTTGCATTTAAAACGGCTAATACGACTAACCGTTTTGGCAGCGAATCGACCAGCTGTGCTGTCACTTGCGGAGGAATTGTTGACCATTCATCCTGTACTGACTGACTGATTTAAGCATATCAGCATTTTTGGTTATAGTCCTTTTTCTGATTTGGCGATTGTTATCCTCCCACAAATGTTCAATTTACGTCAGGTGATTGCGGGGGATGAACTAACGTTTGGGGGCACATGATACAGCAACCATTCTTTGACAACTTATGAGGTGTGCTTGGGTCCTTGTCTTGGTAAAATACCCATGTGGAATTCAGACTTGATTTCTTAAGGTAATTCATTTTATTTATAGTACTTTTTATTATAGTTATTACCCACTTCATTGGCACCATACACTACCACACCATTCTCGAAGCCTCCACCATGCTTAACGGTCGAAATCATATTTTATCTTCTAGGCTCTGGCACATTAAAGCTTTTTTTTCTTAGACAATATTTGTCTACTTCCGTTAGTATAAAAACCTTCGAAATAAGAGTCAAAAACTTAAAATTAATATATCACAGGGCCTTCAAGGCAGACACTGCAATAACACAAACTTTTTGAAAGTTTTGAACACAAATTTTAATGGTTTTAAGACAACTAAAAATGGAAATAAAACGCAACGTAAAGAAATAAAGCTTCAGTGTACCCGGGCCTATAGGTTAAATCTTTATTGTTTCTCCATATTTTTGCCGACTTATTTTCCAATTTGCTTTCAGCACTCAAAATAACGAGTTTCCAGAAAGTATTGCCCAGTTCTTACTTTTTTGCATTACATTGGACGACGTCTTTTTTGGTTAACACTGGAAATATACTCGTACGGGGGTTTCCTCGGCATTCGACCATGTAAACAAGGAGCGCTTGACGCATAGTAGTAGTTACCGATTTATTTGAAGATTCCAGCAATTATTGTGATTTTAGCAGCACTTTAAGGTTGCAACGTTTAATATTTCGGTCTTCCAATTTTGAGAAGATTCTGCAATATCGAACTATTTTGTATTTGCTAAAAAAAATTAACTGACCCATTGGCTTCTGTTTATAATAGAGCCAATTAACTTTAATTTCGAATCAGCTAGTGATTCTGAGTCGATCAATACACTATAAGGTGGCTCAAGCACCAATATTTTTGGTAGTTAAAAAAATTGCCGTAAAACTAACTTATAATGTCCTTTCTACAGAGTAATGCAGGATATAGAGTGCATTCATATTGACGCACCCTTTATTGAAATAAAGATTTAGGGGGCCTTGAGTCGGTAATAACTCCAGTTCAATTTGTTAAATGAACAGACCTTAATAAACAAACGATCTTAACATAAAGCCATAGAATGTTGGGATTTCTTTATTTCTGGAGGGGCTTAATTTTTCACATATTTGCTCCACACAGTCAACAGAGTTCTATATATTTATAAAAAATACAGGGTGGCACACGAATCGTTATACAAAATGTAATAACTTTTTTCTGTGTAAGCAATTGGCCTTTTCTTTATTTTATTTGGAAGGCTAGTATACGAAGGCTGCTATATATATTTCTGGCCTAATAATGAAAATGCGAATATTTATCATCAAAAATGGTTTTATTGTTTTTCAAAGTAATCTCCAGCATTATTTGTACACTTTTACATGCCCTCAAGCCAATTGTCGAAGCACTTTTTTCATTCCGCTTGAGACACCTCCAAAACATGGTTTTTGAACGCTCCAACGAAAATTGTTGGCCATGCATTTTTTTTTCTTGATGTATGGTTATAACAAGAAGTCATTGGGTGTCAAGCCAGGGCTGTACGGCGGATGACCCATCAATTCGACGTTTTGGCCGGTCAAAAAGGCGCTAGTTTGAGCCAATGTGTGAGAGCTTGTATTGTCATGGTGCACAATGAATCGTCTACTCTTGTTCGTTTTTCGAATTTCTGCGAAGACTTCAGGAAAACAAATTGTGGTGTACCACTCAGAATTGACCGTCCTTCGTTGCTCAAGCGGAACAGTCGCCATATGACCAGTTTTGCCGAAGAAACAGGCGACCATTTGCTTCCAAGGGCTTTTTCCACGAACAACTTTCGTTGGATTTGGCTCGTCTTTGAAGACCCACACGGTCGATTGATGTTTTTTTTTCGGGCTCATACGCATAGATTCATGATTCATCACCTGTGACGATCTTAAAAGTATGCTGGCGGGAAAAATGCCCAAGGAAGCCTCTATCTCACGGCATGTCACATAACGATCTTGCATTATCACGATCTTCGTCTTTGAGCGGGCGTCGGCCACGACTTAATTCATTAAACTAGTTTTTCACAGTTCTTTAGGATGGTGCTTCATGGCCATACAAAGATTTAAGTTTATCGATGCAATCTTGTCGTGATGATCCACGTCGAAAGTTGTGAAAAATGATCGCACGAAATTGTCGTGAACATTCATTGTCAATTCCATTTTTTGCCAAATTGATTTTTTCAAGTCACTAAGTGTTGCCTAGGCCAGAAATATATATAGCAACCAGATTTATTAAAATGAATGCTTGGGAAAAGCGAAACGAGTATTTGGCTAGTGCTGCGGTACCATGCATTTAGGCGGCAATTTGACGCCTATTTGCAGTAGATGAGGCTGGGTTTTCCGAATCTGGAAGCGTCACACGAAGACCGTACCATAGATATCCCTATATGTGACGCGCAAAATAGGAAGGGGCCTAAGGGTAAAAAACAGTTTTGTTCAGTAGAGCTATTTTAAAGATTTAAATACGTGTATCTTTGGTGTGCCATCACTTTCATAAAACGCGCATATCTCTGGGAGGAAACACTTTTGTGGCATGGGATCGGTCTCATTCGATGCTCAGATGTTGTCCACATCAAAAAAAGTGAAAATTGATTTTTTTTACCCTTAGGTCCCATTCTCTATGCGCTGTCACATATTAAGGTTCAAGACACCAATGCGGCTGTTGCTTCATCAATTCAGGCAAATCCAAGCGTTCCGACTCGAAACTTATAAACGCAAATTGCAGACGGGCAATACAACGGATTATTCATGATGACTTAGGGCCCCCGCAGACTGCAGACTTTTTATCGGCCGATAGTTTAGTCGGGTTGGGCTGAAAGTGCGCACACCGAGCCAACTAAACAGTTTGTTTGGTGAACAGGGCGCAGACTATCCAACAGTCGGCCAACTATTCTCGAAATAGTTTGTAACTGATTGTAACCATACTGATTAAGAAGCCGACCAAACTATCGGCCGATAAAAAGTCTGCAGTCTGCGGGGGCCCTTAAACTTGTTCCCGTATAAAATCCAAAGAACAAACAAGTTAAAATCCACGAAATTTTGCCAAAAAATTATTGAAATAGTCGGAGAAGACAACAGCTTGATAAATTGATTGTTTATATCTGATGAGACCCATTTTGATCTAAACTTCAATGTAAACTAGCGAAATTGCCGAATATGGAGTGAATCTAATCCACAAATACTCCCTCCATACGGAACTACACCCAGAACGTGTTAATATGTGGTGCGCAGTTTCATCAAGCATGCATTGTGGTTCCATACTTCTTTGAAGAAAATGGCGTAACAGCGACTGCCAATGGGGATTGCTATTTTAAGATGTTGAGGAGTTTTTTAACCAGAACTGCGCTAAATACGTTTCCGTTCAACATCATTTGGTTTCAGCAAATGCACAAATAGCCAGACCGGTTATGGCAGAGCTCATACGAAAATTGCTAAACAAATGTATATCCAGAAATTCCACTTTCCGCTAGCCCTCAAGGTCACCGGACCTAACTGCACCAGACTTTTTTTATATTGGGGTTATGTCAGCTAGAGGTGTACAAAACGAAACCAAGGAATTTTAATGAATTGAAGCAGTCTTTTAAAGCAATAATTGAGGCGATCCCAACTTCAATCCTTTTGGCCGCAATGAATAATTTTCTCATATCCGTGGATAAGCATGGGGGTCATTCACGGTCTATCATCTTCAGACACAATAAGTCATATAAAAAATTGATCTTTTAAGTATAAAAAAAATAAATGAAATACATTGATTAAAAAAGATTTATATGAATTTCTTATTATACCACAATTGGTGCGCCACCCTGTTTATGTAGCTGACAATTAGAAAAATATTAGTATGGGTCTTTTTCAAACTGCAAAGTGTAATGCTTTTTGAGACAGCGGGTATTCTACAAAAAAAACCCGAATTATTCGAAAACCGGAAAATGAAAATTTTTAGCAACCGATGGGTTTTTTCTGTCTTAAGAAAACGAAGCGCCAGTTTTTAAGAACCGAACTGATCACCCTATATTCTGTTCAAGATTTTGTTTAAATCACTTACAATAGGGTAAAAAAATGTTAATTAATATTTGAATTTTAAACCATCTGTAAAATTTTAAAGCGTCCATAGTTAAATCAATATACTTTTGGACATTTGTACAGGGTTTCCGCCGGGAAGGTATACTACTTTGTTTTACAGCCATTTTGGTAAACATTAGTCTTGACAGTTCATACTTGGCAGTCGTGAAGTAGAGACGTGGCAAATTTATTATGGAAAAATATTCGATAAATCGTTAAACATTTTATCAAAATCCATCAAAGATTACTGTGACGATGAGAAAGTTACGTGAAATTTTTTGGAGAAACAACGTGTCAACAAAACGCACTATTTACCGTGTAGTGAATAATTTCGAAGAAAGAGGGTCTGTGGCTGATGGGTTTAACCATGGCCCACAATGTACTGCAAGATCGGCTGAAAATATTACTAGCTTAGCACGCTTTTTCACTGCGAGGAATATGAAAATATCCGCCGCCAAATCATCATTCACACTGTTTGCTGCATGGACCGCAGAGGTACGGTTGTCACTCAATGTGAAAGTCGATGACGTCAACATGCCGACTACCAACTAACCCAAAATCCTTGGGGTCACATTGGGCAGCCTTTTTCGATCCTCTGCACATGCTACAGCCATCTGCGATAAACTCAAAATTAGGAACAAGGTCCTCAAGTCACTTGCCGAGGTGCCGACAAAGAAACCTTGTTGACCTCTTACAAAGCGATAGGTCGGTCTGTAGCAAACTACGCAGCACCTGTATGGTCGGCGAACGTGAGTACGACGCAGTGGAAGAAAATTTAGACTTGCCAGAATGCCGACCTCAGAACATGGTGTGTACTTATGTCTTCTGAGGACCATCTACATGAGGAGACGAAGGTCCTTACCGTGTGCAGACACATTTTCCTTCTGTCTAAGCAATACCTGCTAGGGTGTTTTCGCAGCAGCCATCCTAACCACCAACTTCTGGACAGGATGCCTCCGCCCAGGCAGATCTGGTGCGATCTTCATGATCTAGATAGAGAGGGACAGCGGTACCTTTAGATAATCGAAACTGTCAGGCAGGTCTGAACAACATTCACGCCGATGAAGTCGCAGCAGCAGTATCCAGCTACCGTGTGAATGTAGTGCTGGGGAGCATCCCCTCGGCAGACGCGCCTGTTTCTGGCGCAGCTGACATCTAGATGGTGCAGCCGCCTCAATTCTTAATGGGCACGAATTAATGCCAACGATCTGGACATCTGTCCCGCCTGCCATCAGGGACCACATGATGTGCTGCACCTCTTCAATTGTCCGGCCAAGCCCACTCAGGTCTCTGTGGACGCATCCAGTTCAAATGGCGCGTTTCCTTCACCTGGATATCGAAGCTGATCCCCCATAGACGAACAATACTTCAAAACAAATATATTGTTGTTACAAAAACAACAACAACTACCGCTCAAGAAAGGGTTCAAAAGCTGAATGCAATGAAAAGTTTGCTAAAAAGGGCTCGCATTTGTGAGGCTAACAGGATCGGACATTTATCTGATTGTACGAATATTCCATACACAATATTCAATACACAATTATCTTCCCGGCGGACACCCTGTATTAAAGAGAGCTGCAAAATTTTGGAAATACAGAACGTAATGAGCTTTGCCAGCGTTCAAACAAAAATTTTGGCTGAATCGCACCATTTGTAGAAAAAATCGGCCAGACGGTTTAGAGAAAAGCCGGATACAAGACCAAGAACCAAACTTAAACGTAAATAAAACATGGCTATTGTCTAAATTTCGAAAAGTACCATTGATTAAAGCTATGCTTACATGAGCAATTATAATCTCGGATTTGCGAATTTACATCCGTGATTATTTCAATTGCAAAGGTGCGATAATCGGGATTACATTTCCCGAATTTGACAACGTATATTGTATTTAAAACAATCGTTAATTGAATTTATTAGAATAATAATTTATTTTCTTATACACTTAAATAACATGAAACATTTACTTAAAATTTCATAAACAGGGGGATTTTTTTCTCTCATCGTTTCGCTACAGTGTATAGTATAGATTTTTCTCTTCATTTTTAAATATATATGAATGTATATATATACATTTATAGGTGTTTGTATATTTATAGGATTAGCTAAATTAAATATAATGTTAATAAAGTCCTGGCGATGCAGTTACTTAAATACTTAAAAACTATAGCACTGAATCTAGATAAGGTTAAGAGAACTGCTTTGCTATTAAGAAATTGAGATTGCGTCTTGAGATTATTTTACTTTAGTTAATTTGTCTCCAACAAACAGAAAACACTACAATTGAAAATAGAATTAGCAACAGAACTCAAAAATGTTTGGCGGTTTTCAAGAGTTATTTGTGGATGCTTTTGTTTTAATTAGGTATTTGCTTAAAAACTATATATTTTTGTTAAATTACATCTAGGGTTTATATTTCGTTTTTTTTTTTTATTTTTTGTATATAAAAAGCTTATAAAAAATCATAAAATCGCATTCTAACAATTTTGTTAATTCGTTTTGTGTTCAGTTTTTGCGTTAATTTTCTTACAAGCGTTTTTTGAGTTGTTTTGTTTTTTTTTGTATTTTTTGTTTTTATTTTAATTGACCCTAAAAATAACGTTTTAAAATTATACTCGTATTTTAAAAATTTCGTTATGGGGTTTTGGGTTAGCTTTTGCTTGTCTTTATAGTTTTGTATACAACCATGTGGTAGGGGCTTTAATTTTGAATCGCCGTTTGTCAAATCGAGTTATATGGGTACTATGTGGGTCGTAGATTGGCCAAAATTTTCATATAAACATAACCTAATACTTGATTTCTACACTAGCCCATTAATGTCCAGAATAAAATTAATTTTATTTAATGAATCAAATGACCATATATAAATTATTATGTAAACGATTTTATTTCAATTCGACTGACTGCCTCGAGAAAGAGTAAAAAAAAAAACAAGTTTCTGTCTACAGTATGTGTGAATTGCAAAATTGCTCTGGTCACTAATGGGATAACCAAAAAAAAAATTATTATACATAAATCACATGTTTGATATTTTGTTACCATTAAAGATACTCGTAATAAATTGAAAAAAGAAAAAATCGAAATTGCTCGACAAAATGCTATTCACTCAAAACTTTCAAATCTTAATTTGTTGTCAAATCTATCCACCGTAAATCGTCCATTGTTCTTTGTTGTAGGGTACTTCAAGTGTTTGCCTTTGCTGATAATTGAAAATTTGCGAGTTAAGACCATGTGGTTAAACGAGGCGATATTATTAATTTAAAATAAAATTAAAAAAAAACTATTTCGATAGAATTCATAAAAAATCGAACAATATTGTTAACATTATAGGCTTTGTTTACATTAGAAATTTAAATCGCGCTCATTACTTTCATTTTGACAGATGCTAGTACATTCGTAGATATTTCAATCACAATAGGACGTTAATCAGGAGTAATTTGTTAATGTAAATATTGCCATAGGCTAAGGCTGTGTTAACATTAGAAATTTAATCAAATACGATTGAATAAATCATGGAAATACACCATCGACTGTCATATAACATTTTAAATTGTCATTTTGACAGATGCTGGTAAATTTCCGTAGATATTTCAATCACAATAGGACGAAAGTCAAGTGCATGCTACAATAAACAAGGTATATTCATAGTCCAACAACAAATAAACATTCGCTAAATTTTCAGTCACTTGCCAAAAATAGATTTTTGTGAATGCTTGATGATTATTGTAAATGCTTGATACTAAAATTTAGCCTAACAAACTTCTAGAAGTGCCTTTGTCAAATTTGACAGTTTAAATTTCTACGAGAAAAAATTGTAAATCATCTGATAGCATAACGTTACCTTGTATCATGGTCAGGTGAAATTTTTTTAATGTAAATATTGGCATAGCCTAAGGCTCTGTTAACATTAGAAATTTTATTAAATAAGATTTAATTAATCACGAAAAAACATAATCAACTGTCAAACTGACAGCGATAACTTTTTCAAAGATCATATTACATTTCAAATTGTCATTCTGATAGATGCTAATAAATTTTCATGGATATTTCAATTACAAAACGATGATAATAAGGTGTAATTTAGAAAATTAATCAATTAAGATTGAATTAATAGCGGAACTAAATCATCAACTGTCAAACTGACAGAGTTTATTTTTTCTAACATATTAAATATTACATTTTGACGAATGCTGGTAAATTTCCGTAAATATTTCAATCACAATAGGATGTCAAACAGGTGTAATATGTTAAGGTAAATATTGCCCTAGGCTAAGGCTATCTTAACATTAGAAATGTATTGAATTGTTTACAATTAAAATAGGATGTTTTTAAAGTGTTATTTGTTAATGTAAATATTGCCATAGCCTAAGGCTCTGTTAACATTAGAAATGTAATCAATTGACATGGAATTAATCACGGAAATATACCATCAACTATCAAACTGACAGCGATTTCTCTTCTAAGACCATATTACAATTTAAATTGTCATTTTGATGGTAAATGGTAAATGCTGGTAAATTTCCGTACGTATTGCAATCACAATAGGACGTCAAACAGGTGTAATATGTTAATGTAAATATTGCCATAGGCTAAGGCGTTTGTAACATTAGAAATTTATTAAATTGAGAATTAATTAAAATTGGAAATACACCATCAACTGTCAAAATGACAGCGATTATTTTTTCTAAGACCATATTACATTTTAAATTGTCATTTTGACAGATGCTAGTTAATTTTCGTGGATATTTCAATTATAATAGGATGTTTTTAAGGTGTTATTTTATAATGTAAACATTTCCATAGCCTTAGGCGCAGTTAACATTAGAAATTTAATTAATTGAGATTGAATTAATCATGGTGTATTTTCAACTGTATATTTAGAAAATGTCATTTTGACAGATGCTTGTTAATATCCGCAAATATTTCAATAACACTAGGACGTTAATCAAAAGTAATTTGATAATGTAAATATTGCCATAGCCTGAGGCCCGGTTAACATTAGAAATTTAATTAATTGTGATTAAATTATTTATCAAAATACATCATCAGCTGTCAAACTGAAAGCGATTCTTTTTTCTAAGACCATATTGTGTTTTGAAAATGTCATTTTGACAGATGCTAGTTAGTTTCCGTGGGTTTTTCAATCACAATAAGATGTTAATCAGGTGTTATTAGTTGTGATTAAATTAATCACGTAAATGCAAAACTGTCAGCTAGGGTATTCCTGTATTTGGTAGGTATGCTACTAAACATGCGACAAAATCGGCTCAAAATATATATTTTTTTTTTGTATTTACTGAAAATGTGTTGGAAATAAACGTCAATAGTTTGTTTTGTTTTTTAATCAACTAAACGCAAAGCGTGTTAGTTAAAACTTACTTAAGCCCGCGTTGAAAACGTGGTTGAATTACACGTCAAAGGTTTGCTTTACAATCAACTACAACGCAAAACGTGCAAGTTGAAGCTCGATTAAGCCGGGTTAATCACCCATAACATACTTTCATAATGTTTCAAATAAATTTTAATTATTCCAGATTTTAATTCGCTTATGTTGGATATTGGATTTTGTTTTTAAAAAAAATTCACTTAAAAAAAACTGACAAATGCTTTAATTTACGACAGCAGAGTTTTTCGTTAGTTAAATAAAATGCCATGCCTATTTTTCAATCAACTTTCGTTATATTATGTTAATACGGTATAATGTAAATTTCGCCCTCAACTTTACATACATATTTAAAATTATAATCTTTATTATCGCTGCTACGTCTTTACTGTGATTGAATATTTCACAGAAATACACTAACTACTGTCACACTGATAACAATAATAAAATTTCTTACGACATATTAATCGTTATTATAGCTCTATTGTGATTGAAACAACCGTGGAAATCGCCTAGTACCTGTCAAACTGACACAGCTAAACTTTGTGATCGATTTGAGGAACTTTCATAAAGTTCGTGTATTTCCGAGATTAAATCAATTACAACTGCAATATAATCTGGATTATATTTTTATGTAAACATAGTCGTACGGCCATTTTCAGAAGTCCCCGTTAGAGTTATTAAACAGTAATAGAAATTACATACTGGGTGGCCCAAATAAGACTGAAAGCTTAAAAATATTCATAACTTTTTAGATTAAAATTTTTGATCTCTTTTGCAGGTTATATAGTATTTTATGGCAATATATGATGGCTACATATGGTATACAGCAACGCACCAAAATTGTTGAATATAATTATTCTTTTGACAAGTCTATTATCTCAACTCAACGAAATTAAAGTCGTCGTTTTAGTGCCAGAACAGCAACCAGTAAAAATGCCCCTGGCCGAAGAGTGTTAGCTTCGGGTCAATCCGGTACAAAGAACCGGCGGACGTGGGATTACACTTTTCCAGATGTATTCTTTGGCGAGGTGTTATGGTTGACAATGTTGCCGTTCCATATTTTTTTGAAAATGGGAAGGATCAGTTAGAAACCATTAACGAGGCTCTGTATAGAACTATGATTGAAAATTGTATGCGTCCGTAAGTTGAGAATAATCCTCACATATGGTTTCAGCTAGATGAAGAAAGTCACAATGGAACTTCTTTGTAACCTTTTTGGTTAACCCTTCAGTCTTATTTTGGGGTAATGTTATGGTTGATGAAGAGAGCCACAATGGCACTTCTTCGTAAGAACTCTTTAGTCGTATTTGGGCCACCCACTATAACTGTTTAATAGCACTACCTTCATGAAAACGGGGTCAAATGATCAAATCGTTTCCTCTGTGCTCTAATAAAATTCGTATATAACATATCTCTTTAAATCATAATATTTGTAAAAAAAAACCTTTCTTTCCATGTGTCGTAAATTAATTCAAACTCTTCTCCATTAAAGTCCCCGTCGTCAGATGTTGATGTTCTTCCAGCTGTGTCAAAGTCTCGCCGTCTCTATTATTATTATGAGCCTCATATCATCGACTTTGGCATGAGCTGGCTGCGGAATTTGACGAGAACCCAGATTGCAAACTGGTCATTGAGCCCTTGTAGTTGACGGAACTTAAGACCTCATAGAAGTAGTTGAGTTGAGCAGGACCTTCAGAGCTGCAAGAGGGACTAAACCAGTGCAGAACATAGTTGTCCTTGTGATTCATGACATGGGAACCCTAGAAAAAGAGGAAATGAGAATATTGTTTAAGTAGGAGCTGGTTATTAAAGTTTAATTATAGAAAAGTAAGACTTATTAACAAAAAAATATATTGAACAGAAATTAACCGTTTGGGGAACTCTTGCATCTACATTTTATTGGAAGACAAGTTTTTTTTTTACAAAATGGCAAAGTGAAATTGATTTTCGTGGCTACACACAAAGCTAAATATTAAAAAACTAAAAAATTCTAAAAGATGACTTAAGTTAACTTAGATCCATATTCTCATGACCACTTTCTAGTTACGGCATTGATTTTAAGTTATATTTTTCCATCGCTAGAAGTAAATGACTTTAACTCGTAACTCTTAATGTGCACAAATATTAAATTTCGACCAGTAGTCATAAGATCTTAATATATCGTCGGTATTTTGCATAGATTAGCATCCATTTCGATTAAAATTTTACATCATTAATTAAGCGATAAAAAAAATGCTCTTTGAGATACAGTGGATAGTATTTTTCATATAAGCCACAACATTTTGATTTAAAAGAACCACTCTAATAACTTTTAAGAAAGAACGACCTATACAAAATTTCGTATCTAATCAGAAGATTTAGAAATGAGGAGACGCCAAAGAGCTAATGTGCTCGGTTGGTATAAACAGCACAACAGCTCTTTGACGACTCTTCACATTACCCTCTTAAAAAAATACATCACTAAATAATTCAATGCCCCGACAGATTGTGGACCTTTTGAGCAAAGTTATACTAGTAAAGAAGACGGTCCATGGTAATCTCCTATTGAGCTTCATTCGCTAACTTCATATCCTAGATGAGACTAAAATCTTCCACTTACCTGCACACTTTCCTTGTTATGGCATATCAGAGTGGGCTCCTCTTTAAAATAGTTTTTACCCTCAGTAAAATCGCCCAAGTCAAAGAACGAAACAGCCAAATCTAGAAAAGTTGTAAAATTTTAATGTCAAGATTTTTATTAAAAATTCCCCAACACCCCCCCCCCCCCCCCTTACTTACCTTGCTTTTCCGGCAACTCTTTGGTAACGCGATACAAACTAAAATGTAAATCACTTCGTAGTACATCGAAATCCCATGTCAAGACACTTTTCGGATCGGAATTTCTTATGATAACCTCGTGTATGTAGCCGGTTCGAAGCTCGACCGTTTTATAGAGATTATGATGATGTTCATGAGCAAGACCGACGACGGCGCCAGCGCCGTTGCGACCGGCAGAGCTGCTAGACGGTGACTGTTTTTGATTGTCCGTGGGATCCTCTTCTTCCAGCGAATTCATTTTGTAGAGGGTTTTTGGCACCAAGCCACCTTCGTGGATGAGGGTCTAGAGGAATTGAAGAAAAACATTATTAATAATCATTCCCTAAATGAAGCAGGCTTCAAAGCTGTAACAGGAGCTTTACATATAGCACAGCTTTAAGCTTTTACAAGACACTAATAACACAAATAAAATGACAGTACAGAGAGCGTAAACAGGAAACAAAAGTAATTAAAAATTAAACTATATAAGTATTAATACTTTCTAAGGACTTGTGGAGACAAAACTATTTGATTTGTGTTTTTTTTACAGAACGAGTTTTGAACAACTACGAGAGCTTCAGAGATTATCGACATTTGTGGAGTAAAATCACAGTTCAGAAACTGACTACATTTAACGAAGCACAAAAAAATAACTGGAGAATAGTGGAGACATTACGATTACATCTAGGTTCGAGTTTAAATTGCATTTTGGAAAGTTGATAGACGTTACAAATTCTCAATAGATAGTGAGACTCTCAAAAGAACTTTAAACATTATTCCGGAAATTGCTATCCCAAAGGTAACGAAAAGTATCTAGAAGTAGTTTTTGATAGAAAACTTACTTGTAAACTCAACCTTAAGGATAGGATCAGCAAAGTCACAACGACGATTTATAAGTACGAAAAGACCATGTAAAAGCGCCTAGGCCTATCTCCGAAAATATTTAACCCTATTTCCGCTGCAGTGGTCGACATCGTCGTCGGTTTCGAGTCATCATCAACTCGTGTCAAAGTTACTCTAACACCAACTACTGACTATTGATAAATTGATAAACAAAAACCACATATCTAACATTTAAATCAGCTGATTCGTTTCTTGTTGGTAGTTTTGTGGAAAATTTATTTTATTTATGATGCAAATTCTCATTTGAGCAATGAAGAAAGGAGATGTAGGCCGTGTTCTATCGGCAACTCGCTTAGGAGGTCGCTAACGCTATAACTTCACACCATTTTACAAGAGTATACAAATGACTTTGTTTACAGAAAATTATAGACAATATGCGTTTGTTTTAAATAATTAAAGAATAACCAGAATAACTTTTAGCAGGTTAAAGCTTTTCTGAAAATTACAAATGTTCAAATCAAACGGGTTATGATACATAAAGCCAATCACTTCTAGTATACAAAGAAATTTTATTTTTTTCGTAGTTTTGAAGTTATCGCCTTATTACTCGTTTAATAAGCGAGTTCCAATAGAACACGCCTATAATCTTCTTACACAGACAGAAGTTCTATATATCTAACTTACCGGATGGAAAGTTAGTGACAGCATCAGGCGTCGTTTCTTTCATTTAATATTTTATTTTCTCTATAAAAAGTTAAAGTTGGACTAAATAAAGTTAAATTTGGGCAAAAATAAAAAAAAACAGCGGAATTGTAAAAAGCGAAGTCACATCTCCAATTTTAAATTTTTAGCAACTTTAAACTTTTAGCCCAGTCGAATGTCAAACACAATTTAACTTAGGGCTTGCAAGATACCGTCTAAGACCCCGAATGTCTTCAAAAGGACAATTTGTCTTGAGTGGAGAATATTTATAATGAACATCGGCTGTTTTAATACCACTAGTTTTTTAGGTTTTTAATTTTTGAGAGAACTTCTTATGAGAGTTGGATGCTGAATGCTGCTTCCGTATGCACTTTCGGTCATTGGCAAATCTATTTTGGACATTTTAATAATTTCAGAAACTTTTGGCATTATTTAAATGATCTCATATTACTGCACTGACCCGAGTTTTGCATAAGACTCTCAAAAAAGCCTTTTTAAGGCTGATTCTGAAACTAGGAGATTCCCTACAGCATCCTTCATAGGGCTGAGGGGAAATTGCTGGTATCTTGCGTGCTTCTTCGGCAGCCACTTTCTTTTTACTTAACTTCACACTGCTCAACTTTTCCTTATTCATTCCATTGTTCTTTAACTTTTTCAACTTTTCCTGATTCATTCCATTGTTCTTTAAAATTAGTGAATAGGATGCCTCTTCCAAATACTTTGTCTATCGAAGACTTTTATAGAACTCCCAACAAGTTTCCAAAGTGGTTCACGTTTGTTACGTTGATTTTTTCTAATCCTGCCCTGCTCCACTCTGTGGAACAGGATATTATAAGTTAGTTTAATGCATATGTTTGTAACTGCCAAAACTAATTCAGCTATATCCACCTTTAAGTATACCGATCATGTTTTTAGTTCTTAGTTAATTGGCACAAGTAAAATCATTGTGCCAAGGACGGATGCTGTCGAAATTCGGGGAAATGTGTTAAGATTTAGATATAGCTCCACACTTATATGTACGTTCGTTCTCGCTTCTCCCAATGGGCTGAATGAAGATTGTGTGTTAGGAGATGGAGAATTTTACCGAAAAATCGTGTTTTCAGATGAAGCTCATTTTCACCTCGGTTGCTATGTCAACAAGCAAAAAAGCCAAAGCATCCACAACGAAGTCACACCAAGCAGTGGACTTTTGGGCTGGCGGCATCGTTAGGTCATTTTTCTTCGAAAATGAGCCCTTGCTCATTTTCGCCGTCATAACCGTCATAACCGTCAGCGGTGAGCGTAACCGCCCCTGCTCAACGAATTTTTGTTTCCAAAACAGTACTTTATCCGATCAACCCAATTTTCGATTGTTTCGGGTCGAATCCCTTTAATGGCAACTTCGATTTCACGTTTCAACGCTTCAAAGGTCTCTATATGCTTTGCGAAACATTTATCCTTAATGAAAAGTGCTCAAATCATTGCTTTATGTTGGCCAATTGACATCACAATTTCGGCTGATTATTCGATTTTCGTTGACTGTGTAACATGTAGCCCCGTATTGTTGGAACTAAATATCATCCATGTCATTCTCTTGAATTTTTGGTAACAAAAATTCGTTGAACAGGTCGCGGTAACGCTCACATTTGCTCAAATCACTGCTTTATGTTGGCCAATTGACATCAATTTCGGCTGATTATTCGATTTCCGAGTTGGCATGTAGACTTGTAGCCCCGTGTTGTTGAAACTAAATATCATCCATGTCATTCTCTTGAATTTTTGGTAACAAAAATTCGTTGAGCAGGTCGCGGTAACGCTCACATTTTTGAAGAAAAATGGCCCGGAGATGCCGCCAGCCCAAAATCGACCCCAAACAGTGACTTGTTGTGGATGCATTGGCTCCTCAATAGTCAAGTGTGGGTTCTCTGAACCCCATATGCGGCAATTTTGCTTATTGACGTAGCCACCGAGATGAAAATGAGCTTCATCTGAAAAGACGATTTTTCCGTAACATTCTTCATCTCCTGTCAAACAATCTTCAGCCTATTGGGCGAAGCGAAAACGCATCGAAAACGCATTATTTCATGATATTTATATTTCAATTGAGATATAAACGCATAGTGCGAAAAATATATTTTAACATACAACTAATTAGACGGTATTACAGTTTTTAGACACAGTGGAGATTAATGGAGACAAAACACGTAACAACTTTACGTTGATATATACTTAGATGACCGATCACAACTAACCAAATCATGAAATCAACACAACAATTTTAAACAGGACGTCTGACACAGCTTTGAATGTCAGAAACTGAAAAGGTATAAAATAAAATGCTGAACTAGCCCTTACACAATCGCATTTAGCTAAATAACAATGCGTAAAATATATAGGATTTATCTGATTCACATACGATAATGGAACCAGACTTGGCTTTTTGGTTTTTATGTACATTTGTATTGGTATGGTTAAACGAAAAAAGGAAAAGAATTAATTTTTTAAATAGGAAGGAAATAGAACTCAGGTTAACATTATCGTTAACTTTAGACACAAACTGAATAATATTTACAATTTACGCCAGACTCTTATGTACAAGCAAAACATACCTTGCAAGGTCCTCCCAAAAAATCGGGTATAATCTCCGCATCGATATATTGTTCTAGACTCTCTTTCATATGCGCACAATCGCTAACGCCATAAAACAGGAATTTTGAGCGGGTATTTTCATCTAAAAAAAGAAAATTGTATTACCTTGTTTATAATAATAGTGCTTGCATCGCTTACCTATAAACGTTGAGACTATGGTCCAGGCTATGGGAAATACTCGTGGTGCTCGCACTACCAATACCCGACCCATTGTCTCCGGATAATTACGTTCTACATTTTCGATGATATTGAGCAAAGCTTTGACACCGGGACGCCATAAGTGTCGCATAGACAGACCATCCAAGTCCACCAGCAGGCACCAATCTAAGACTGGTTTGCCTAGGTTATCGGCCGATTCCTTAATCTTTTGTATGCCCTCTTCGCAAATGTGAAGAGCCTGTAGAGGGGAGAAGAAACAAACAACAGATATCAATTAAGAGGTCGATTATTGTAATACAAAAATAAATTGATTGGGCAATATTTAAATAGAATACAACTATGGTTCCGAAAACGTTTTGTTTTATTTACAATTTACAACGTGTGTTTGAATGAATCCGCCTTCAGTATCATCTTTCATACGGGGTATCGTGATATCATTTCTCCAAGGGTTAGCATGTGTAGTGAGGTAGTTAGCTTTGTTGAAGCAATAACATGGTTAGGGATTGTCATCGATTATGGCTTGGAGTTTGGATTACCGATAGTTTGCAAGGGTCACGTTTGGTCTAACAAAACGCTACAATTGTAGTATGCATTTGCCCATTAGAGTTAATTATTGCATTGCTTACGAGGGTTGCTATCTATATTTCGGGTGTAGACAATACTAGTGTTCCCAGATGCAAACTGGAACTTCCATTGGAAACTTTTACCTTTTTATTTAGCATAACTTCACTCAAAACGTTTTGTCATTTGAGGGCGAATTGTTTTGTTTACAGTGTCCATCTCTGTCAAAAATATAAAAAATGCATGTGCATTTGACCGTGAAAAAAATTTGTTCTCGTTGGATCCCACATAATTTGACGAATGCTCAAAAAAAGGCTCCTAATGATTGGTGCAAAGAGATGTTGAAAAAGTATAACTACGGTAGCTCAAAGGCAGTGTATAACATTGTCACAGGTGACGAATCATGGATCTATGCATATGAACCCAAAACAAAACAACAATCTACCGTATGGGTCTTTCAAGACGATCCAAATCTAACAAAAGTTGTTCGTGGAAGAAGTACATCGAAGCAAATTATTGCGTTTTTTTCGGTATAACCGGTCATGCTGCCACAGTGCCTTTAGTGGAACGTAGGTCGGTCAATTCTGAGTGGTATACAACCATCTGTTTGCCAACAGTGTTAGAATAAATAAGGAAAGATAATAAGAGAAGACGGATCATTCTGCATCACGACAATGCGAGCTCTCACACATCAGCTGAAACGATGAGTTATTTGACCACTCAAGATGTGGAATTGATGGGCCATCCACCGTACAGCCCTGATTTGGCACCCAATGACTTCTTCTTATTCCCTAGCATCAAGAACGAAATGCGTGGTCAACGTTTTTCACCGCCAACCAATGAAAAACGTTGACCACACATTTTTTCTTCGACCGAAGCAACTGTTGTATCGTTCAAAAATCATGTTTTGGAGGTGTCTCAATCGGATGGAAAAAGTGATTCGAAAATTTGTTTGTGCGCATGCAAAAGTGTATAGATCTTAAAGGAGAATATTTTCAAAAATAAAACCATTACCGATGATGAACTATTGTGTTTTTATTGCCGGACCCGAAATAAAAATAGCAACCCTCGTGTAACAAACGTAATATTGAACAAGTATTGAATAGAATAGTGCGTTATGTCTTTTGACTTGGTCATATGGATCTTGTCTCGGAGGCTGTGGTACGGTTTTTAGGTTGACCTTTTGGAAAGTAAAGGGTGGCTGATGATAACTTTTATTCTATTGAATAAATCTCGTTATTTTTTTTTATTTTGCAGATTGATTTTTAGACTTAAAAAAATGGATAACTGGGACACTAAAACAAGAATTTGGATTGTCACGAGACACGCTCGGGAGTCCGTAGTTTCGCTTCAAAGAGAGTATAGGCGCACGTTTGGCGGCAATTCTCCGAGCGGATGAACATTAATGAGACTTGTTAACGATTTTGCCGAGCATGGGATAGTCAACAAAAGACCTTACCATCAAAACCTTTCAGTTCGGACGGAGGAAACAGTCGCTGCTGCCATACAAAACAATCCAAGAGTTTCGACAAAAAGCTTATCTGCTCATATGAGTATTAGAAGACAGTCATTGCAATCAATTATGCACAAAGATTTGGACTTATTCCTACATACACTTCAAATAGCCAACAAACTGAACGCAGCAGACTTCCCGTTTCGCTTGGAATTTTGCCAGAAGATACTTTAAATGGTGAAAGAGGACGGACACATGATGAACTGTATTTTAATGTCTCACGAGGCCCATTTCGAACAAACTTAATTTTCGAATATGGAGTGCTTCCAACCCACAGATACTCCATAAGACGGGAATTGCATCCACTTCGTGTCTCAGTGTGGTGTGCAGTTTCATCACACTGCATAGTCGGGCTCTACTTCTTCGAAGAAAACGTCACACCGTTACGGTTATTAAAGACCGTTACTTGAGCATGTTGAAAGAGTTTTTCTATCCAGAATTACGCCGAAGAAGAATTTCTTTCAACTCTGTGTGGTTTCAGAAAGATGGTGCAACTCCTCACATATCCCGGCCTGTTATGACAGAATTGCGACGAAAATTTCCCAATAATCTGAAATCCAGAAACTCTTCAAGCAGTAATGAACAACTTTTTGGTAAGATGCCGCACATGCATCAAAGAGCAGGGGGAGGAAGGCATTACAATTCCATTATTTTGAAAACTAATTATATTAAACTAATTATATATTCAAAAACCATGTTGTGGAGGTGTCTCAGTCGGAATAGAAAAAGTGCATCGACAATTGGTTTCAGCGCATGTAAAAGTGTATAAATCATGCTTGAGAATGAAAAACAATAAAACCATTTTTGATGATAAATATTCGCATTTTCATTATTAGGCCAGAACTATATATATATATATATATATATATATATATATATATATATATATATATATATATATATATATATATATATATATATATATATATATATATATATATATATATATTATTCAAAAGCTTGAAAAATTATTATAATAAACAATAAAAGTAATTTAATAATTAATAATTATAAAGTTAATAATAAAAACCAAGAAAAAAAATTTAAGTTGTCTCTGCTTCCTCCTCTTCATGTACCAAATCAGGATCATCATTTACAGCGGTGTAGGAAGTAGGTAAATTTATATAAAAACTGTGGAACACAGGTGGTATCAAGCTTAAAAGAGAACACAAATCCCTTTTTTTCTCCTCAGATATCGGGACCAAAGTTTTATATTTTCTTTGGAGTGTATAATTTTTTAGATTTTTATTTTTTCCTCTCCTAAGGAAGCTTAAAATCTTGAAATCTTTGGAATCGTTCAAACTGTTTTTGTAACTGACTAAGCCGTTCTGCTTGTATTGCAGGCATTGTGCACTATGCCAAGAGAAGTGTTCATTTAAAGTATTTTTTTTCCTGCATACAAAAACTGTCTTCAACAAAGCTGCAAAATCTAAAAATTCTTCTTGCTGCATTTCGTGTACGTGGAACTTCTTTTTAAGGCCTGTTGTTCTTACCAACTGGTACCAATCATGGGGGTGATAAACTGGTGTTTTTGTTTTCTTTTTTTGTTTTTCAATCATGGAATGATCCACGTCGCATTCCATATGCGTATGTCCCGGAACAAGGAACTTGTGGTTTATGGTTAAATTGGGGAACTTAGCCTGAGCCATTAAAAACATTGCCGCCACGTGACTGTTTTTGTTTTGTCCCCCACATGTGTCTGAGTAAAATGTCACCTCAGAAACGCTACCAGGTAGCTTCTTCAAATGAGCGTATAAGCAGGACGCTATTTCGTTTCCCCCTCTAGCTGCTAGAGCTTCATGCCACATATAGTTGACTCTCCTGTAGCATTATCGTGAACTGTTAAGTTAAAGGTCCACAACTGCCTTTTATAAAATGCTACCGACGATCCAACAAATGGGGTTGGCAGGCATTGCTGTAGATCAAAACTGAAGCATTTCTTTAGAGCATTGTCTTGTGTCGCAAGCTTATCTGCTTTTTTGGCATCATACGCTGCAGTAGCCTGCTCTTGGTGGATTTGAAGGTCATTTTCTGCTTCTTGTTTTTTTTTCTTGAGTGGCAGCAACTTCAACGCGCATTTGAAGGGTGTCGCACTTATAACAGGTGTCCACTTTTGGTTTTTTAAAGGCGAGTTTTAAATTGTGAAATTCCCTCTCATAGATTGAACGGCTAACAAAATTTTCTCGTCCTTCTTTGTATAAGTCGTACATAATGCGCAAATTTAAATAGGAAGGTAAAAAGTTCTTGTTATTTGTACGTCTGGTGTAATGACTTTCATAGCTTGGAAATGATGTTATGTGAGCCCGTACCTCATTAATTTCCTCCTGAGACTTTTTGTTTTTCGGAGATTTTTTTCCTCTTTGATCATCGTTAGTAATGCCGGATGTGTTAAGCATTTTATTTTTAATGGCATTTGATATAAACTTTTCTCTTTCGTCTAAAGTTCTACTGAAACAACCCTTGCACACAGAAACTCTTGTGCCATTTACTTCTAGGAAATATTCGTAGGTTACTTCCCTAGTTTTTAAACTGTCAGCTTTTCTTTTGCGAGAAACCTCTTTTTCTTTAACATTTATGAGGTTTGCAATGAAAGTTACCCTTTTATCGTGATTCCCAAGCGACCAGTATTCGTCAAAAATCGTTTTCATAATTTCTTCTTTAAGAAAAGAATTGCATTTTTTCCTGCATTGTTTTAAATGTTGTAATTGCCTTGCCTTAATTACTTTTCCGCTGACACTTACATAACTTTTGCCGCTATGAATATTTTTCGGAATCGAAAATGTTTGGACTAGTTGCAACTCCATTTTTTTCGCTTTCACTGGCTTCTTCTTCTGGGAAAAAATCCTTATCCATAACGCTATCTTCGGAATCAAAAATGTTTGGCATAGCCGAAAATAGCGATGGAACTGTTGTAAACTGTTATTAAATAATGTGAACCTAATTCAGAGAAATGCAAATTCATTCGCTCAATTGAGTATTGCGATTCATATGAAGTATAAACGCTAGGTAACTAGATTAGACAGGCGATGAAATAACCGATTTATTTTCTTTGTTGTTTCGTTTGTTGATACAAAGACTTAAGTCAACTTATGCCCTTAGAAGAATATTAAATGTTTCAAAGGTTTCGGTCACAAAGACTTAAGTCAACTTAAGACCTTAATACCAAACAAAATATGAATTTTTCTGACTTATAGCCTAAAGAGCAAATGATTACGATTGGATGCAGTTGTGCTAGAATTAAGTTATTGATACCAAACGAAACAGAAAAAAATGTAGTTAAACCCAATCAAAAACTCAAAATGCATTTTTTTGACTTAAGACCTTATTCCCAAACGTCAAAGATATATATATATATATATATATATATATATATATATATATATATATATATATATATATATATATATATATATATATATATATATATATATATATATATATATATATATATATATATATATATATATATATATATATATATATATATATATATAGCAGCCCTCGTAATATGTCGATAGATTCACTGTCGATGTTTGATTCTATTGATAAATGTCAGTCTATTCCTTGTTGTTATCAAAGCTCAGTTCGCAATCTCGACGAAATGTAGCGCATAGTTCAAGTTCAGGACACGGAAGAATCCTATTGATATTGGTTTGTATCGATCCATCCTGATTAAGCTGGAGATATAGATCAACAGGTATTGATGCCACATATTAAGTAAAGTGGCACACATAAGGTAAATTTATACCTTATCGATCCCTCCCGATTGAAGGTTCTGTCGCTCTAGGTTTAGTACAAAAAATATTTTTTTGCAAAAGTAGGCGGGCCACGCCTCTTTTTAAAGAAACCGTCATAACAGTTTTAATAATAGCCTGATCATCCTGATGCACAGTATGTAACACTCGACCAAGAGATTCACCCATGCTATTTAGAATCAAGTTTTGAAGATGTAGCGTTGTCCCGCCCACACACCTCAAAATTTAAAACGACCATGTCTCACAGTTTATTAGAGCCAGGAAGGTGTGGTTTGGTACATAGTCTACTGATATTATGCAAAAAAAAAACTATATAGGAGAATTCAATGCAAATACGGATCTTCAAAAAGTTGGAGTATGAAGCTATGAAAGTGACCACAGGTACGAATGAATATGAAAATTGGGAACATCCTAAATATCGTTATCCCAATAATGAATTTATTACTTGCACTACTTTCAACAATCAATTTTCACGTTTTACAATATCGGAAAAGCATTTATGACATCGTGTTCATAGAAAAAAACCAATTTGTGGTGAATGGCTGTCTTTTTTTATTGAATTACATTAAAATTATATGTATGAGGTAGCGAAGCACGCTAGTATTTCATAAAAATTACGAAATTTGTCTTATTTATTTAGCCAAATAAACTTTTCATAAGAAAGTTTATCGGTTTGATGGTAAAAAGTTGTGATTTTTAAGAACTTAAAAGATTTTCATAATTTTTAAGAGTATCTTTCATATTTTTAAGAATATGTTTCGTACGTTTTATAAAGTAGTTTCATGTTTTATATATAAAAGTCCTTGAGTCGAATCATTAAAAAAGTCTTGGGATTTTCAAACGACGTACCGGACATTTATTGACTGCAGCTTTAAAAAAAATAGGATTGAAAAATGCAAACGTCTTTTGGTGAAGCACGCTGATAACTTACACAGAAAAATGTTGTTCACCGATAAAAAATTTTTTACCGTTCATGAAAAATTTAACAAGCAAAATGATAGAGTGTATGCGCGGTCATCTAAGGAAGCATCTGAACTGATCCCACGGGTGGAAAAGGGTCATCACCCAGCTTCAGTCATGGTTTGGTGGGGTTTCTCTGACGATGGGGTCACTGACCTGCATTTCTGCGAACAAGGAGTCAAAACATCGGCCAAGTTTACCAATAAACCGTTTTGGTAGCTGTTGTGAAGCCTCTCTGTTACAAAACCAGCTATGGACTTTCCATCAGGATTCTGCGCCGGCCAATAAGGCTAAAACGTCCCAGGCCTGGCTTCGAAACAATTTGCCAGCGTTCATTTCCTCTGAAGAATGGCCCTCAGGCAGTCCAGATTTGAACCCATTGGATTACAAATTGTGGGCGGTTTTAGAGGACAAGGTTTGTCACAAAAAATACCCCAACATTGGATATCTTAAGACTGCTTTGGTTCGAGCTGTGGCCAATTTTCCAATGGACGACTAAAGGCGTGTGTAAAGGCAAAAGGCGGACATTTCGAATAAGTTGAAGTAGATTCTTTTTGGATACAATATACATCAATAAATATATTAAAAAATATTTGGTCCAAAAACATGCAGTACTTTTTATTTTACAGCGTAAAACGTGTGTAACAGTTTTTATGTCCCTACTAAGTAAAATATAACATATTTTTCCTGTATTTGTTACATATTTTTCGTGACATTTTTCAAATTAAATAACTTATTCAGCGTCTTCTTGAAATTAATGAGAATTACCTATTTACGCATGCACAAAAGTACGTTTTTAAAAATAATGTTCGAAAATAAAAACATTTTCGAAAAACACATGAAGCAAACATTACGAAATTTAAACGAGAGTGTACACCAAGACCGTGGAGAGTCGATTCAGCGCCGTTCGTATGGAACGACTTGGAGCATTTTACGTCGAGATCTTAAATTGAAAGCGTACAAAATACAGCTTGTGCAAGAACTGACGCCGCCCGACATTCCCAAGCGACATCGCTTCGCTCTATGGGCTCTTGAAAAGTTCCAAGAAGATCCGACGTTTTCGACCCAAATTTTGTTCAGCGATGAGGCCCATTTCTGGCTCAATGGGTATGTAAACAAGCAAAGTTGCAGCAATTGGGACGAAGAGCAACCAGAAGAGGTTCAAAAGCTGCAACTTCATCTAGAAAAAACAACGGTTTGGTGTGGTTTGTGGGTCGGTGGAATCATCGGTCTATATTTCTTCAAAAATGATGCCGGTGAGAACGTAACCGTCAATGGCGATCGTTATCGTGCCATGATTACCGACTATTTGATGCCTGAAATTGAAGCTGGTGATCTCGGCGACATTTGGTTTCAACAAGACAGCGCCACTTCCCACACATCGCATCAATCAATGGATTTATTGAGAGAACACTTCGGTGAGCAGATAATTTTACGTTTTGGGCCGGTCGATTGGCCACCAAGATCGTGTGAAATCACACCGTTAGACTTTTTCCTGTGGGGATAAGTAAAGTCTAAAGTTTGTGCGGACAAACCAGCTTCGATTCAGGAATTGGAGCAAAACATCACGCGTGTCATTCGCCAGTTACCAGTCGAAATGCTCGAACGAGTCATCGAAAATTGGACTCAACGGATGGACCGCCTGAGACGTAGCCGCGGCCAAAATTTGATAGACATAATCTTCAAAAAAAAAATGCCAAAGAATGTTCTTTCAAATGATAATAAGCATTCCCCATACAATTTGAATTTTCTGTTTTTTCTTTAAAAAAGTAGGGAACCTCAAAATGGATAACGCGTTATAACATCTTCTTAACACTTTTGGCTTCAATAGGGTGGTGCCCTACATCACACCGTTTATTTAACAATGATTTTGATTTTTTTGCACGCTAAGTTTTCTAATCGTATAATCAGCTGTGTTGGCAACTTCGAAATGCGATTTGACCCCGTTGGACTTTTTTGAGTAGCAGCACTGTCCGAATGTGTGAATTTCAATCTGGGAATATTGGCACCAGTCTGCTGATAGTGTTGCACAAAGATTTTAGATGTTTCGCTTACTAAGCCCGTTTAAATCAGTAATTAAAGGCATACGACCATCTATTCCATGACTGCTTATCAGTTGGGGTCTAGCAACCAATTAGACATCGAGTTAAGGGGAACACAATCAACTTGAATGACGAGCATTTTAGTGCCCGCACTAATGTCAAGGAAAAATCTTGCCGCATGTGAGCAACGGCTTCTGCCAAGAAGTCAATGCACGAAATTGCTAGCGTTGCGGGGCGGCTTTTGGCTAGGCTAGCAAGTTTTCGAAAATGCGTTTTGTTCTTGTAGCGGCACACATAGTGCCGGGGTGATAGCCCTTGGCCGAAAAAATGCTGCTTCGGATCAATCCGGTGCATAGAAACGGCTTGTCTCGGGCCACGGTCTGCAGTACATTGCCACGAATATCATCTTTCTTTGAACTTTTCAGTAGAATGGCTCATCACTTGACACTGTCTCTCAAACAGACGATTCACCGCCCTTTATGGTTATGGTCATACGAGTGATTCTAAATCAATCAGTATACTCTACATGGGGTCTATATCCATTCCTTTAAGAAGTTACAAACATCAGCACTGAGTCTTGCTACCCAGTACCACAGCGTAGTGTAGGATAAAATCATTTCTTCTTACCAATTTCAAAAATCCATCTGAACCAATTGATTTCAGCAAACCCTTAACATCCATATGGCCCAGACGCAGTATATATATCGGCCGACCGTCCTTGTCGTAGTGATGCCAACCACCGGGAAAGTGTTCCGACACAACGGCGGGTGTTTTATAATCCTTCAACAGAGCATCGATACGCTCCTCCTGGCGCCATTTCAAACAGTCCTTGAGCATGGTAAACGCCTGACTGACATGCCAATCGCGAGCTCTTAAAAATCTTAAAATAGTTTGATAATCTGGCATTTTATCCAAATCCTCCAGAGAATCTAGCATCTTTCTCAATTCCAACAATTTCGATTCCTGCATAGGCGTCAGTTGACCCAAATGCTTGGCTATAAAATCGCCATCCAGCAAAATGTCATGGGACGACGGTCTTCTATCACCCACACCATTTGAATCGGAGGCTCCCTCCTCGTCTTCTCTGGTTTTGGGCGACAGCGGAGCATCAGCTGGTGGCTGCCATCTTTCGATCTCTGTTACACCCTCGGCTTTAAGTTGCTCAATGAAGTGCTCAATGATTTCCTTGCCCTTGAGGGTGGTTTGCGTATACTGCTTCATGCCCATCTTCTCCATGGAATGTTCAAAGCCAAAGAAATTCTTAATATCGAGGGTGGCCGTTTGATCGAAACACGTCCAATCGGGATTGTCGGGATGGGCATAGTAACGACAGCGCTCAAAGATTTCGATGCGCGAGGAAAAACTTTCATTGACGGCTTCGATGTTGAGAGTGCGATTTGCCAAATCGAGGTAATTGTGTTGAATAAAAAAGACAACTTCGACACCGATCAGTTTCTTAAAGATATATGGAGCATCTACAGCAAGTTTACAACGTCGACTGGTCTTACGTTGGGCGCCATTTTCAAGGACTTCCTCCTTGACCAGCTCGCAGTCCAATACGATAGGCATTTGTGGGCAGGTGGGAAAACGTTTTTCATATGCCTGAAAATAAATGAAAAGAGAGGTAAACGTAATTAATAAAAATGTATCAAATAATAGAGATGTTTTAAAGATAAAAGTGGATTTTATCATAGAACATATATATTTACAATGGGCGTGTTTTATTAGATAAACTAAGCATGTGTTAATTTCTGCTCCTGTAGTTTTAACGCTAACAGCGGAATGGTGTTGAAAAGTATAATGTTTTTGTTAATGCCAGTGGACAGTGCTGCCAGATCAATTTTTTGTATTGATTGTAGATGTTTTATGGACAACCTGTATTTTGACAGGGCGCCAAAACGCGCTGCTATCATTCATTGTGAATGTCAATAAAGAAAAACTATATTCCAGTAGAAGATATTAAGAAAAATAGGCAGTTTGTTAAAAAATTTACCAAATTTCTGGTCAAATTTGGCAGAAGTGGTTAAGAAAAGTCCAATTAAAAACACCATACTAGCAAAATTGTTAGTTTGGCAAATAAAACCCCTCTAATGTTCGGAGTGTTCTTTGTTTATAAATAGAACTGCCATTTTCACGCTTAATTTTATTTTCCAGTCATACAGTTTTCTTTGCTTCTTGAAATCTTCAAACAAGCCTATTAATAATCGTTAATCACTTGCTTTTGTTATTTGCCGAAAGAAACAAACAAAATTTGTGTGTTCTTTGTTTACATAGGTGTGTGGTATGCGGTATGTAGGGCGAAGTGAAGAGGAAAATTAATATACGCAGGCCGTTAGAAATTTCGTTTTAAAAATCTATTTGATTGATATGTTTACATATTTCGAGCTGTTAAAGTGGTTATATAGTATTTATTTTGCACCGACATGTGGTATTATTTTCGAGAACAATACCATTTTGTGATGTTGCAAGGCCGCACAATCGGTTGATAGGGTGTTCTTTTGTTTTTAGAATCAACTTTGCCATTGTTGTCTTATAGTTGCGATTTCTATAAAAGATAATGAAAACAGAGCTAGAAGGGTTTCAAGGTAGCCCAGTCTTCCTAAAGCAATAGTAAATGGTAAAATGTCCTTGCAGAGACTATTTAAGATCGACCGCAGATAAATGCAGAAAATTGGCTTTGGCTTGGTTTTCGATATCTTTTAGCTGGAGCTTCAGATCCTCTATTGCAATGGACTCCATACAAAGAATTTATTTCTGTAGAAAGCAATTCTACAATCGCTTTAGAGCAACTATATGATACCCTACAGCACTCTGGTATTTTGATAACTCTTACAGAGGCATTATTATAATTTAATATAATAAATATTTTAATAACTTTAGAGCAACTATATGAGACCCTACAGCACTCTGGTATTTTGATAACTCTTACAGAGGTATTATTATAATTTAATATAATTAATATTTTAATACCTTCCTCAATAGTACTTTAGAAAATATCAATTGAACTTTGGAAAATCCATTCAAATTTTATAAATTCCATTCTTAATAAAAAATTCAAATTGCAATGCAATAAACATCAGTTAAAATTCAAAAGACACCAATTGAAATTTAGAATGTATCAATCAAAATTCAGAATTCCACTTGCAGTCCAGAATATACCATTTAAAATTCGAAATGTTTCATTTGAAATTCAAAAGAAAACTACTTTTGAATTTTATTTGGTGTCATTTTATTTCAAATGGAATATTTTGAAGTTCAAATTGAATTTACACCTCATACAGAGAATTTAATTCTTTAAAAAACAATTCCACAATCGGCAAGGAAAAACTATATGATGCAGCACTCTGGTATTTAGAAACCTCTCACAGAGGTTTAATATAATAAAATATAATTTACATTTAAACTTTCTCAATCGTACTGCAGAAAATATCAATCGAAATTTGGAAATTCAATTCAAATTTTAAAAAAATCCATTTTAATATTAGAAATTCAATTTGCAATGCAATAACCATAAATTACAATTTAAAAGTCACTAACTGAAATTCAAAACGCACCAATTGAATTTTAAAATTCAGAATATTCCATTTGCAGTTCAGAATATTCCATTTACAATTCGAAATGCTTCATTTAAAAATCCAAAATATACTTTTGAACTTTATTCGGTGTCTTTTGAATTTCAAATGGATTACGAGGGATGCTATACATATATATTTCTGACCTAGGCAACACTAAGTGTTGCCTGGCACCATCTGACATTTCCATTGGAAAGTTTGAATTTTTGTAGCATAAACGTACTCAGAACGTGTTGACGTACGAACATCATTTGTGTTGTTTACAGTGACTTGAAAAAATCAATTTGCAAAAAATGGAATTAACTCGTGAACATTTTCGTGCGATCATTTTTACATCTTTTGACTTGGATTATCACGACAAGAGTGTATCGATGAACTTAAATCTTTGTATGGCGATGAAGCACCATCCTATAGCACTGTGAAAAAATGGTTTAATGAATTCAATCATGGCCGACGGTCGCACAAAGACGAAGGTCGTCCAAAATCGGCCGTTGTGCCGATAATGCAAGATCGTCATATGACATACCTTGAGATAGAGACATACCTTGGGCATTTCTTCCACCAGCATACATTCGATATTGCATGAACCCCTGGCCGTAAAAAAGCTTTGTTCTCGTTGTATCCCGCACAATTTAACAATCGCTCAAAAAAGGCGCGTGCCGATTGGTGCAAAGAAATTTTGAAAAAATACGATCGCGGTGCTACAAAAGACGTTTGTAAGATCGTCACAGATGACGAATCATGGATCTATGCGTATGAGCATGAAACAAAACAGCAATCGACCGTGTGGGTCTTCAAAGACGAGCCAAATCCAACGGAAGTTGTTCGTGGAAGAAGCCCTTCGAAACAAATGGTTGCTTTTTTCTTCGGCAAAACTGGTCATGTGGCGACTGTAGGGGGCCAATTCTGAGTGCTACACTACAATTTGTTTGCCTGAAGTCTTCGGAGAAATTCGAAAAACGAGTCACTGTACACCATGACAATGCGAGCTCTCACACATTGGCTTAAACCAGCGCCTTTTTGACCGGCCAAAACGTCGAATTGATGGGTCATCCGCCGTACAGCCCTGACTTGGCACCCAATGACTTCTTTTTATTCCCGCACATCAAGAAAAAATGGGTGGTCAACGATTTTCGTCGCCAGAAGATGCTGTTGAAGCCTTCAAAAACTATGTTTTGGAGGTGTCTCAATCGGATTGGAAAAAGTGCTTCGACAGTTGGTTTGAGCGCATGCAAACGTGTCTAAATCATGCTGGAGAACACTTTGAAAAACTATAAAACCATTTTTGATGAAGAATATTCGCGTTTTCATGATTAGGCCAGAAATGTATATAGCAGCTCTCGTATGGTAGTTTCGTTTGGAATCATTTTTTACCTAAGCGAAGAATCTTAAACTGTCTGACCATTATTTTTTCGTTCTTATACATCTTTTAGGGATTTCGAAAGATGTTTTCGTCGTAAACAAAGGTTTTGTTGTGACTTAAGCCAATAAAATATTAAAGGGTTAATTTTTTGATGTTAGTATAGCTAATTTTATGTTACAACAGCCAAGTAAACAGGATTTGGTCACTACAAAGATTTAATCTGTTGTCAACACCAATTATTGGTACCAAAGCAACAAGAACATCACAATTGGTTGGCTGGTTGCCATGACCGCCAGTTATCGCAACCAATAGTTAAACTGAATTCGGTTTGTAAAACTGTGTTTTTGGCTGTGAATACTGTGATGTGGTTGTAGCAACCATCATATGAAATCTCGAACCGTGTTACTATCAATACTATGGAATGATGGTTATTGCAACAGAAATTCGGTTTATCCAACCGAATTTTTGAAGTTCGGACCGAATTCCAACTGATTTTTTTATCTGTGTGTGTAAGCTAGTGTCATTCATAGTGAATAACAAACCAATATTAGGATGACCTTACCAGCGAACTCTAATGACGCGGCCATATCTACCTACCGCTCTTTCAAACGTAAACGTCTGTCTGTCTATGCTTATGCGGGACTATTAATACATATGTGGGATTTACGGAGCAAAAACAGACAACAACTCTGAAAGCCATGAGTTATTATTTACGTTAACTCTTGCCCAGCAAGTCAACTCATAAAACTTTTAAACATTTTTCTTTTTTAATTGTTGTAAAATTTGAAGAACTGTGCAAGTGGTGTGTTTTCATTGCGACAAGTGGCGCTTAACCTTGCAGACAGAGAGAACAAGAAAAAAAGGAAAGCATAACGATAACAACAGCTACCCGAAAAAACTCAAACACAGCTCATTAAGCGAGTTTCACACAACATATGTGAAGGCTTTCCCAAATACCCTAAAATCACCTCGTCCTTACGGTGCAAACCAGCTGAAGAAGCTTCTTTCTCACACCCTAAACAAATGTCAAGGCTGTGGTGCACGTTGCATGAGGGTTAAATGAGGGACAGGGACGACAACCATTAACCACGTATTTAAATAATTAATTAAAACGAAGTTACCATTGTATATATTGAGGAAAAAATGTGTACGAGGTTCACGACATTCTCACACTTAGCCATATGTGCGGTGCGGTGACCTACCTTGCCCGTCACCTGACTGTCATTCCCTCATTCCACTCCATTTCTCTCTAGCGTGGAAATCCCAGCAAGGTGAACGCTTTTTGTGCTATTCAACCTGAAAGAGTTCAAAACACTTTTTACTTTTCTGTGGTCATGCCATTCCACGCTTTTCACTTTCCTTCGCGGTTACTAGGAAGAGGAACCGTTTAAAAGGGCGGGCCGTGACAGGTCAGTCAGTCAGTCATGTGTCTTGGGTTTTGTGGGAATGCCAACAGAAGCCCGTGTATGTGGGGGTGCTTGGAGTGCCAAGAAAATCACACAAGTTGTTTCACTTTAGTTTCTAAGGGTTTTATTTTGTTTGAAAAATAAATCACGTACCGTAGCAGCAACAGCAAAAAGTTATTACTTGTTCTATCGTTTGAAATTGATTTATTTTTTTTAATGTCAACAGGGTTGCCCAATGAACGTAGCTTAAAAAAATGGTACGTATATTGGGCCCTTTCGACCCATGCACGACCCATCCACGCCCCAAATCTCAGCCTGAACTTTAAATTACTCTATAAAGGGTGGTTACATTTTAAGGGCCGATGTTGATTTTGAATAAAACAAATTATTAAGGAAATTACTGTCATTTCTTTTCATTATGATAATATTGGTATGGTTCAATTATGTATGGAATAAAATATCGGCCGAATGGCCGCCGCGGCTTCGGCGGCACACCTCCATTCGGTGGTCCAAATTTTCGATGACGCTGAGGCATAATTGAGGTTCTATGCCGTTAATGTGCCGAATTATCTCATCCTTTAGCTCTTGAATTGTTGCTGGCTTATCGACGTACACCTTTTTTTCAAATAACCCCAAAGAAAGAAGTCTCACGGTGTCAAATCACATGATCTTGGCGGCCAATTAACATCGCCACGAAGTGAGATAACACTGCCATTGATTTTGTCGCGCAAAAGAGCCATTGTTTCGTTAGCTATGTAGCAAGGGGCACCGTCCTGTTAAAACCACTAATCGTCCACATCCATATCTTCCAATTCGAGCCATAAAAAGTTCGTTATCATCTCAAGATAGTGAACACCATTCACAGTATCTGCCTGACAGGCCTCATTTAGGAAAAAATACGGCCCGATGATGCCGCCAGCCCATAAACCGGGTGCATTGTTTTTTCGACAATCACTCGCCCAAATGCAGCAATTCGGCTTATTTCCACTGAGGTGAAAATGTGCCTCATCACTGAAGATGATTTTCTTCGAAAATTGATCATCCACTTTTGCCCGAAGCCTGAATAACTTTAACGCGTTGCTCGCTTGTGAATCTTTCCATAATTCAAATTGAGTTAGTCTGAAATTGAGAAATATCAAATGAAATGTACAAAAAAACTTGACGTTTAGGCGTGGTTCACATTCGACATCGGCCCTTAAAATTTAACCACCCTTAATTTGGAGTTGTAGAGATTGCATTAATTTGATTAATCAAAATTTCCATATGTGACAACGCATAGAGAAAGGGACCTAAGGGTTAAAAAAAATCGATTTTCATTTTTTTCTTTTTTTGGTGTGGACAACATCTGAGCATCGAATGAGACCGATCCCATGCCCCAAAAGTGTTCCCTCCCAGAGATATGCAACATCTGAGCATCGAATGAGACCGATCCCATGCCCCAAAAGTGTTCCCTCCCAGAGATATGCTCGTTTTATGAAAGTGAAGTCGACGATTCTAAGCGCAAATAGAAAGGGACCTAATCTTTAAAATGGCTCTCCAGAACAAAACTGGTTTTTAACCTTCGGTCCCTTTCTATTTTGCGCGTCACATATTGACTATTAATCGCCCGTTGGGACCATACGTCACTTTTTTTTGGCCTCATGACCCAAAAACTACCCATCATTTAACTGTTTTCTATCCATTAAATTTGTATTTGTTAAGCGAATACTTAAAAAGGTGTACTTTTAACTGAGGAACCTTTAGTCCCTCCTTAAAGGGAAACATTTTCCACCTGGACCGATTTCGCCCATTTAGAATCCCAAATAAAAAAACTTCAGGATCCTAGGTTAATTCGTTTTGAACACTATCGCGCTTTTAACCAACTCGCTGACGGAAAGAACGGCACACAGACGGACGGACGAACATGGCTCAATCGTTTACGACAAACAATTATATACAAAAATTATAGGGTTTCCTATCAATATTCGTAGTTTTGCATAGGGAGTGAATGTAAGCAAAATTGCTGAAATTAAATTTACTTTTTTTTAATTAACCAGGTGACTCAGATTTTTTTTAAAAATCAAATCGATTTTTTGGGTACCTTCGAAGACTACAGTTCGAAGACTATACGCAAAGGGTAATTCTCAATAATTTAAGTGGGTCTTCCGAATAAGTCATTTGATTTGTTGCCGAAGTAATCGTTGCCAAAAACACTGAAGAAAACCCTTGGCGGGTGTGGAAACAGCTAAACAGTCTGCCAGGCAACCAAGCTAATACATTTATCAAATTTTCTACGTTGATTCTGAAAAAGAAATAACAAAAAGGTCTCGAACCAGAAAACTTTTTAAGTCATTATAATGGTAAAAGACCGAATAAATAAAAACAAAAAGAAAAAAAGTACCTATAGACCCTTAAATGAAAAGGTTTTTCCCTGGGCCAATTTCGCCCAGAGGAAAATGTAGACATCACGCAAAATTTCAGGATCCTATGTTGATTTATTGACCGCAATCGTGCTTTCAAAAAACACACGGATGGTCGGACATCGTTAGATCGTCTTATACTGCATTTTCATTGGGCCATTTATTCTCGTTTTCGCTCGAAACTTTTCAAAACGTCTCAACCAATTTTCACAAAATTTGTGGTCGTTTTCATTTTCGTTTTGGTTTTCGTTTGACAGTTCATTATTGTTTACAAACAAAGAACAATGTGGTGACTATTAAAATACTGAAATACATATTTTTCTTAAACAAATGGATACATTATATTGTGTTTTTTTTCTTTTACTTCATAAAATATCTATTTTACCAAATATGTTTGACGATTGATTAAAAATGTCTGCCTTGAGATGACAAACCAACGATAAAAAAACGATTATTTTGGAGATGACATACTTTATTTAAGGTGGCATCGCCTGCGCGAAACGTTTTCGTTCCTCTTTCGTACAAAAACAAGTCAAAGTGAGACGTTTTCATCACTTGAAATTGTATGGGAAAATTATTTTGACTTGTTTTGGCCAAACTTTTGAAAACACTTCAAAAGTGCCTAGTGAAAAAAGAGCATTAGAGTTTTACGATAATATATACATACATATACTATATAAGGTCTCCGATAAATATTTCGTGGTGTTGCAAACGGAATGACTAATTTAGTATACCATCCAAAATAATCAAACGTTTGGTGGAGAGTATAACCGTTATTTAAGACATAAGTAACTCAATCATTATTTGAGAATACTACAGGGTTAGGCGATTAAAGTGTTACCTATTTAAACGACTTTATTTTTTTTTATGCAAAAATATTTTTTTATTATTTGAAATTACAAAATGTGTAAAAATTCTTAAATGGCAGTAAAGCGGGGAATACTTTTTAACGTTTAAAGTCCATTTCGAATACATTTTTGTTCTATTGTTGTAGCTTTTAAACAATAATATAAACCCTCATCATTGGTATGAATTTGGCATACGAGGGCTGCTATATATATTTCTGGCCTACTAATGAAAATGCGAATATTTATCATCAAAAAAGGTTTTATTGTTCTTCAAAGTATTCTCCAGCATGATTTAAACACTTTTGCATGCGCTCCAACCAATTGTCGAAGCACCTTTTTCACCTCCAAAACATGGTTTTTGAACGTTTCAACAGCATCTTATGGCGCCGAAAATCGTTAACCATGCATTTTTTTCTTGATGTGCGGTAATAAAAAGAATTCATTGGGTGCCAAGTCGGCGGATGTCCCATCAATTCGACGTTTTGACCGGTCAAAATGGCGCAGGTTTGAGCTTATGTGTGAGAGCTCACATTGTCATCTTCTCTTGTTCGTTTTTCGAATTTCTCCGAAGACTTTAGGCAAACAAATTGTGGTGTACCACTCAGAATTGACCTCCTACCTTGCTCAAGCGGCACAGTCGCCACATGACCGGTTTTGCCGAAGAAACAGGCGACCATTTGCTTCGAAGTGCTTTTTCCACGAACAACTTTCGTTGAATTTGACTCGTCTTCGAAGACCCACACGGTCGATCGCTTGTTTTGTTTCAGGCTCATACGCATAGATCCATGATTCGTCACCTGTGAAGCCCCGCGATCGTATTTTTTCAAAATTTCTTTGCACCAATCGACACGAACCTTTTTTGTGCGATTGTCAAATTATGCGGGATCCAACGAGAACAAACCTTTTAACGGCCAGGTGTTCATGCAATATCGAATGTGTGCTGGTGAAAGAAATGTCCAAGGATGCCTCTATCTCACGGTATGTCACATGACAATCTTGCATTATCAATTCACGCACTACATCAATGTTCTCTGGCACAACGGCAGTTTTTTGATGACCTTCTCGACCTTCGTCTTTGAGCAAGCGTCGGCCACGATTGAATTCATTAAACTAGTTTTTCACAGTGCTATAGGATGGTGCTTCATCGCCATACAATGATTTAAGTTGTACTCTTTCTGTAATAATCTACGTCGGAAGTTGTGAAAAATGATCGCACGAAAATGTTCATGAGTTAATTCCATTTTTTTGGCCAAATTGATTTTTTCAAGTCACTGTAAATAACACAGTGACTTGTTTTGTTTCCGGCTCATACGCATAGATTCATGATTCGTCTCCTTTGACGATCTTATAAACGTCTCTTGAAGCACCACTATAGTATTTTTTCAAAATTTCTTTTTTGGACGACTTTCACGACCTTCGTCTTTGAGCGAGCGTCGGCCACGATTGAATTCATTAAAGCAGTTTTTCACAGTGCTATAGGATGGTGCTTCATCGCCATACAAAGATTTAAGTTCATCGATGCACTTTTGTCGTGATAATCCACGTCGAAAGTTGTGAAAAATGATGGCACGAAAATGTTCACGAGTTAATTCCATTTTTTTTTGCCAAATTGATTATTTCAAGTCACTGTAAACAAAACAAATGATGGTCGTACGTCAAAACGTTTTGAGTACGTTTATGCTAAAAAAAAAATGTCAAACTTTCCAATGGAAATGTCAGATAGCGCCAGGGAACACTTAGTGTTGCCTAGGCCAGAAATATATATAGCAACCCTTTGTAGTCCATTTCGAATAACTTTTGTTCTATAAAATTTAGATGCAAATGCTTGTGGAAGCTTTGACACAATAGAACAACCCGTCATTGGCATCAATATGACATAACTGGCATTATCGGTTGCCAGTATTGGCAACGTGAAGTTAGTAACACTTCAATCCCGTAGCCCTGTAGTTGCAATAGAATTAATTTCTCATTTTTGCTTATTTTCGCTTGACCTTAGTTCTGGGTTGAACAGTGTTCTAGGTTAAACACCCCCTGTAAATGGATTCAAAGATTTTATTGCTTAGTGTTGCCTAGGCCAGAAATATATAGCAACCCTTTAAAGTCCATTTCGAATAACTTTTGTTCTATAAAATGTAGATGCAAATGCTTGTGTAAGCCTTTACATAATAGAACCATCCGTCATTGGTATGAATTTGACATAACTGTTCTTATCGGTTTACCAGTATTGCCAACGTGAAGTTAGTAACACTTCAATCGCCTAGCCCTGTAGTTGCAATAGAATTAATTTCTCATTTTTGGTTATTTTCGCTTGACCTTAGTCCTGGGTTGAACAGTGTCCTCGGTTAAACACCCCCTGTAAATGGATTCAAATGTTATAGTGCTTAAAAATTCTTTTCGATAGATTTACAAATTAAGAACGAAATCAACTCAACCAGGGCCACTTGAAGATGTAATCAAATCAACCACAGCCAGATAATCTGACAAATAGGATGTACGTTATTTCAAAGATATTTTAATTTTAGGATTAGAATAGATTTTAATTAAAGTAATTAGACACCACCTCCCGGAAAAGTGATTCTAAAGATGGCTGCGCATAATAGCTAAAGATGCCAGACAATGTAATCCAATTATTTTATGTAGCAAGCAACTAAGATGCTATATTTAAACTTAACTCAAAAGCTAAAACTCATTTAGAGTGTTTTCAGAGAAGGATGCTTAATTAAAATGACGCCATTACGTGTTATGAAGTATTTCAACTGACCTTTGAGGTTCAAAGAAAACTGTATAATTCGGTTATTTTCGGAAATTCTAAAACTGGAATGGGTCGTGAAAACAGTTGCTGTAAATAGAAACCCAATGACGTAGAGTTATGTATTTAGGATATACACCCACACTAGGTTGGCACACTAAGTCCTCTTAAATTAGTTCGCAGAACTGAGTTGGCGACTTCGAAGACGGGGCGAGGAATTAAAAGACCAACAAAGAGAGTTTAACGACATCTTCTTCTTCAAAAAAAAAACAAGCAAACTAATAAACATTTGTTATGGTTATCTGGGGAATACAAACGGAAGCGAACCTACCATCAAAAGTTGCCAGACATTGATTTATTTGTATGGTTACTTTTGCTTGTTCTTCTTAAACATATATTGGTCATGCATGTGGATTTTTTGTAGGTTTGTTTTTCTGCTCTTGGGTTTATTTTGAAAATAGAATTTTCAAGGAACCGAAATAATTGACTGCAATTAGCATTTTCATGAGGGAAAAATGATCAAGGATTGTTTAAAAGATGTAAGTCACAAGTTTAACTAAAATTCAATTATACCCAAATTTTGAAGCTACCTCTCTAGTTGCATAAAATTATAAAAAAAAAACGCACTGCAACGATTCTAACATCGTGATTTGTGGAAGAGCTCCACAATTGGGATTCAATTAGGAGTTGAAACCCAAATTTGTCAACATATAAAACATAGCTCTGATTTCTTTTGACGGTTACTTCCACAATTTTTATTCGATTTTTATAAATTATTATTGACATGAAAGATGCATTTATTACCAATTAATATAACTTATTTCTAAGTGAATCGGATAAGAATTGCCGAAGTTTGAGGCAGATGGAAAAAGTCAGAAAAATTTCATGTTCACAATATTTCGAATACGTAGAGGAGCAAAAGCGACATTCAATTCAGATTCAGTAGATAATGTTACATAAGGATCTTTATACGAGGGCGGTTCGAAAACTTCTTAGCCTAGCACAATAAACGTGGTATAAACAGAAAAAAGTTAAGTGTTTTGGAAACTTCTATCTCTGCTATGAACACATGTAAAATTTTGTTTCGATCTGGCAACTCCTTCATATAGAAAGAGGTGTTCACAAAAGACGATTTTTTTACAATGGAAAAATTAGAAAAGCGTGGTGTCATTAAATATTTTCATAAAAAAAGGTTTATCGGGACAAGAAATTCATAATGATATGGTGAATGTGTTAGGTGAAAGTGCTCCTTCATATGCAACAGTAAAAAATTGGGTTGCTGAATTTAAACGTGGTCGTACAAGCATTGAAGATGAACCACGTAGTGGACGTCCAAAAACAGCAACAACAACAGAAATTGTAGCCAAAGTGCATGATATGGTATTGAATGATCGACGAATAAAAGTGCGTGAAATAGCTAATATCATGGGCATCTCAATTGATCGAGTCCATTTAATTTTGCATGAAGAACTACAGATGAAAAAGCTTTCTGCAAGATGGGTGCCGCACTTGTTAACAGTCGACCAAAAACGCATAAGAATGAACATTTCTCAAGCTAGTTTGGATCGTTTTCAGCGAAATAAAATGGATTTTAAGCGTCGTTTCATAACTGTTGATGAGACATGGATCCACCACTATACTCCAGAGTCAAAAGAACAATCCAAACAATGGACTGAAGCTGGAGGAAGTGCCCCAAAGAAGGCAAAAACAATTCAATCGGCTGGTAAGGTTATGGCAACGGTTTTTGGGACTTCAAAGGTATTTTATTGATTGACTATCTGCAAAAGGGTAAAACAATAAATTCAGAGTACTATTGCAACCTTTTAGAGCAATTAAATGTACAAATTCGAGAAAAACACAAAAAAATAATTTTTCATCAAGACAACGCACCAGCCCACAAGAGTGTTTTAACAATGGCTAAAATCAACGAATTAAAGTACGAGTTGCTTGACTACCCACTTTATTCTCCTGATTTAGCTCCCAGTGAAATTTACCTGTTCCCAAATCTAAAAAAATTCCTTGCTGGCAAGCCTTTTACCTCAAGTGAAGATGCAATTACAGTTGTAAATCACTATTTTGAAGACCTTGAGGAAAACTATTTTAATCAAGGTATAGAATTGCTAGATAAGCGTTGGACTAAGTGTATTGAAGTTTCAGGAGATTATATGAAAAATAAAAATATTTTTGAAAAACTAACTATTCTCTTTCATTGACAGGCTAAGAACTTTCCGAACCGCCCTTGTAGAATGAAATTAGAAAAAACAATATAAACAACTTTGCTGAAATAATAAATAAATTAATGTGGTTTTTTTAAATCTATTAATTCGAATCAAAAATTAACCAAATTCTTAAAATTTTCTTAAATTTTCACAAAGAATCAAATCGTTTTTATTTTAAGTCAATATCATAAATATGTCAAAATTTTGTTTAAATTTGTTTTCAAATGGCTCGGCTCTACAAACTGGAGCCGAATATTAATTATACTTAGTAGGGACATAGATACTGTAACAACATTGAACATACCCATTTCAATAGTAGAACTGAACATACCCCGTTAATGTCATATGGGTTTTGAAAGCTAACCTCAACAGCGTTAGTCTGTAACGGGATTTTAAAATTGTTTCAACTTTCATCATGGAGTGGTCAGATAATCAGAACCATATCGCTGTAATAGCGCTTTTCAAGTGTGAAATGAAAAAAGCGATATTTTCAAAACGCTCCGGCCACTAGGGATTAGCCGCATGTTCGTCTACCGATGCCTAAAACTGTTTGAGGAGACTGGAGATGTAAAAGACCGCCACCGGTCGGGCAGCCCACGCTCTGTTCGAACACCGCATGTCATCAAAGCCGTTAAATCAAGAATTCACCGAACTCCGCTCCGAAAACAGAAAATCATGGCCCGTGAGATGAATAACACGCAAAAGTCCATGAGTCGAATGACGTACCGGACATTTACTGGCTGCAGCTTTAAAAAAAAATAGGATTGAAAAATGCAAACGTCTTTTGGCGAAGCACGCTGATAACTTGCACAGAAAAATTTTGTTCACCGATGAAAAAATGTTTACCGTTCAGGAAAAATTTAACAAGCAAAATGATAGAGTGTATGCGCGGTCATCTAAGGAAGCATCAGAACTGATCCCAAGGATGGAAAAGGGTCATCCAGCTTCAGTCATGGTGAAGTGTCTCTTACGATGGGGTCACTGACCTGCATTTCTGCGAACAAGGAGTCAAAACATCGGCCAAAGTTTACCAAGAAACCGTTTTGGAAGCTGTTGTGAAGCCTCTTAACAATTCCCTGTTCCAAAACCAGCCATGGACTTTCCAGCATGATTCTGCGCCAGTCCATAAGGCTAAAACGTCCCAGGCCTGGCTTCGAAACAATTTGCCAGCGTTCATTTCCTCTGAAGAATGGCCCTCAGGCAGTCCAGATTTGAAACCATTGGATTACAAATTGTGGACGGTTTTAGAGGATAAGGTTTGTCACAAAAGATACCCCGACATTAGATCTCTTAAGACTGCTTTGGTTCGAGCTGTGGCCAATTTTCCAATGGACGAGGTTCGTGCAGCTATTGACGATTGGCCAGTGCGACTTAAGGCGTGGGTAAAGGCAAAAGGTGGACATTTCGAACAAGTAGATTCTTTTGGATACAATATACATCAAGAAATATATTAAAAATATTTGGTCCAAAAACATTCAATACTTTTTATTTAACAGCATAAAACGTGTGTAACAGTATTTATGTCCCTACTAAGTATTAACCACTTGAACTTTATGAGACTCGAAAAAGATAAATATTTCGGTAACGTTAAATAAGTTGCATAATTCTGATTTTCGGCGAACGATAATTTACAAATGATTGTACAATTAGAAAAATATTAAATGTATTTAAGCTAGCATTCAGTTGCGTTAAATAACTTTGAACTATTCAGTACGGAAAATACTATTTACGAGTAATTGTTTCGGTTGCATTTACCATGATTTTAAATAAATAAAAAATTGATTGACTGATGGTCCCCGCAAACATTGTTTGGTAATAAGAATATCTTTTTAAGTACAAAAAAATGTTATTTATTAAGTATCACAGAAAATATATTGCGGTTTTATATTTTTAACTACAAGAACAAAATAATGCTGTTGCAATTGTTGTAATTTTCATAAGCAGAACGGATTTTCAACTTATATTTTCCATCTGTGCAGGATGAGCTACTGCGAGGCCGGCTGAGGTAGCCACATACGAGGGCGACCGCAAAACTAACTGGCCTGGCACATTTTCTGTTTTACTAGCAACTTTTTTTTGTTTTTGTTTAAAAGCAATCTTTTATAAGCCATCTGTCAAAATTTCCGAAATATTTAATGATTATTTTCTTTGTTACAGGTGATTGAAGTAAACAAGTTTTATAATTTTTGAAAAATGGAAAATAAAGAGTTTCGTGCGGTAATTAAACACTTTTATAGCAAAGGTTATACGCCACAATTAATCAAAGATGAATTGGATTCTGTTCATGGTGATAATGCACCATCATACTCCACCGTGAAATCCTGGGTTCAACAATTTAAAATGGGTCGTTCAAGTACGGAAGATGAACAACGCTCTGGAAGACCGAAAACTGCTACTACTATTGAAAACATTAGAAAAATATTTAATGAAGTGACTAAAGATAGACGAATAAAGCTCACAGAACTTGCTGAACTTGTTTGGAGCTATCCGCAAGATGGGTGCCGCGTTTGTTGACTTTGCCCCAAAAAATCCTCCGTTGGACCAATTCCAAGGAGCTTTTAGCGATTTATCAGCGTAATCCAATAGAGTTCCTGAGCCGATTCATAACTGTTGATGAAACATGGATCCATCACTACATCCCATAATGCAAAGAACAGTCAAAACAATGGATAGAAGCTGGTAAAAGTGGTTCCAAGAAGGCGAAAACTGTTAAGTCAGCAGGAAAAGTAATGGCCACAGTATTTTGGGATGCAAGGGGTATAATATTTATTGATTATCTTGAGAAAGGAAAAACTATAAATAGTGAATATTATTGTGCATTATTGGATCGGTTGAGTGAAGAAATCTAGATAAAACGACCGCATTTAGAAAAAAAAGTTCTTTTTCATCAAGATAATGCTCCTTTACACACTGTATTTTTAACTCAACAAAAACTGGCCGAATTACGATTTGAAATTGCTCCACATCCACCATATAGTCCAGATTTAGCTCCTTCAGATTATTTCTTGTTTCCAAATTTAAAAAAATTTCTCGGTGGCAAAAAATTTTCGTCCAATAGCGTTTAGAGGTTATTGCTGAAACTAAGGCATATTTTGAAGGTCTTGAAAAATCGTATTTTTCGGATGGAATTAAAAAACTTGAAAAACGTTTGATGAAGTTTATTGAGTTGGAAGGAGATTATGTTGAAAAATAAATAATAATAATTCCAAAAAACGGTTCTTTTTATGTTAGGCAAGTTACTTTTGCGGTCGCCCTCGTACATAATTGAATAGTCTATTAGCAGTGGGAATGATAAATTTAACTTCGGAATAAAAACATATTTTTGTTAATTTTTTGGAATTTTAAAAAATAGACTTGAATCGGCACACATTTGGTCTAAGTCCATAATGCCAATCGTTAGTTTTCCTCGAATCCTCAGAAAAGGCTTTAGAGGATTCGACGTTTCCGAACTTAACGACATTTCTATTTCAATTGGGATTTCCTCAAATTTACAAGTGCAAATTGCCTACATTTCTTAAGTGAATACCATCAGTGTCTTATTTAAGTAACCCCACCCCGAACTCCAGTCATATCTCAAGGGAACGTTTTCCAAAGAAATTCCCTTGAACTTTACGAGCACAATCGGCTAAACAAGATACGTTGGTTATTCATACTAGAAATCCAATAACAACCAGTTACCAGCATGTTATAAATTGTTATAAATATTTCCTTCTTTCGCTGTTTCTTTTATTCGTTTCCACATTAGACTCCATTTAGTCGACCATATTGTAGTGCATATATGTGGCCGTGTCCTTGCCTCCCCCTTTCTTCCTTGAATCGTCCCACCAAAAAAAAGAAAAACTAAGCGAACGATTTCTCCTGTTCTTCAGAGTAAAATCGAAACTAATGTGGGAATGAAATGTTTTTGTTTTTCTCTTGATTTTCGTTTTTGCAAACAACTGGGATTAACTATGTTTATTGCCCCCAAGGACATGTCGTACGTTTCACTCATTCATCCTCCCACTCAGTCGGTCGCCTGTGCGGATTCAGTAACCCAGTAAATGTTACCGAGTACTAGAAGTAGAAGCTGGTGACGATAATGGTGGTCTCCCCTATTCTCGTCATGAGGGTTCAAATAGCTAAATCCCTAGATTCGCATGCGAAAAGGTTTACCCACGCAATTGATTTGCCCTCCAACGCATGAAAGGGGTATAATCAGATTGTCCTCGCATATGCCAAGACTTGTACAATTTTATGACGATTGCCTTACAGTCCTTTTTTTATTCAGAACCTAAAGGTCAAGGTAATCAAGATTGAATTGAAATCAGGCGTGATTTCTTTATAAATTTGGGTACCCGGTGGCGGCGGATAAAGTAGCGACTCATTGTTTTTTCGAATCAAAAACGTAGCATTCATAATCTCGAGCAATTATGCTTTTGGTTACTACAAAAAAATTATCTACTGTCACGACCAATTATTGGTACCAATGTAACATGCACTTCATAGTTGGTTGAAATGCCACCAATTGTGGCATCCAATTATTTTACTGGCTTCGACTTATTGGCTGTAAGTATTGTAATAATATTGGAGCTGCCATCTTATGAGAAGTCGTATCATATAACGTTCAATACCATGGAATATTGGTAATTGAAACAGAAAGTTTGTTTATCCAAGCGAATATTTGTAGTTCGGCTCGATTTCCAACTGATTTTTCATCCGTGTGGATACAATATTTAGGACATTTTTTTATTAATAATATTTTCGACTCGTAATCAAAAAATATAAATCTTTTTTTATCGAAATAATGTTAATAAAGAAAATCCGTTTAGCGGACATCTGCATACACCTGCTTAGAGAATATTTTGAATAACTTTTTTCCTTCAAATTGAAAATTTTTAAAACTATTTTTGACATGTCGTATATCCAACACATTTTTACAAAATAAAAAAAAAACCCTGTTATAAAAGTACGGGGTTTCCATTAAGGACATAACAATTGTATGTATTATTAAAACACAGAATATTTAAGATATAGTAGAGTTCCAGGTGTTGTTCATACTCGTATGTTACATTTTGAGAATGAAATTCGATTTCGTTCATTTGACCACCACGAGCCCTTGTACAGAGATCTATTCTTTTGACCCAATTTTCCACCACTTTTGCACACATTTCGACCGGAAGTTGGATGTTGTCTTTGAGCTTGTCTAAAGTAGTTGGCAATGACTTGATGTGGCCCCATACAAATAAATCCAATGGCGTTAAATCGCATGAACAAGGTAGCTATTCGCCCGGACAATTTCTCGAGATTACACGTTTACCAAATATACCTTTCAGTAAATCGATTGTAACGCTTGCTGTGTGTATAGTGGCACCGAAAATTAGAGTAAGCGCCCTTAAAGTTGCGAACCCCGACTCAGAATTTCGGTTGTAATTTTTAATGATTTCCAAACGTTGCTCGTAAGTAAACTTTACTATGATGAAAATGTTGACTTCAACTAACGTTTTGACACTGAAAGATCATTAAAATCGTTTGAGGGTGCGTTGACATAAAACTACGAAATTGTTATGTCCCTATTGGAAAATCCTGTGTTAAGTTTTGCTTTTACTTTTATTCAATTATTATTATTTTATTAAAAATCTCCTGAGGTCCAGTTTTAAGATAAAAATACGCAATAATGACGAATGTTATGTTAATTGATTTTTAAATATAGATCCAGTGAGAAATCAGAAAGAACAACCGAATCTGGCCCATTTAAATCAATTCAATATATTCATCCAAAATTTCAAATTATACGGTATACTTTACATACGAGGGCGGTTCGGAAACTTCTTAGCCTAGCACAAAAAGCGCGGTATAAACAGAAAAAAGTTAAGTGTTTTGGAAACTTCCATCTCTGCTATGAACACATGTTAAATTTTGTTTCGATCTGGCAACTCCTTCATATAGAAACAGTTGTTCACAAAAGACGCATCGGCGATTTTTTTACAATGGAAAAATTAGAAATGCGTGGTGTCATTAAATATTTATGTTAAAAAAGGTTTATCGGGACAAGAAATTCATTATGATATGGTGAATGTGTTAGGTGAAAGTGCTCCTTCATATGCAACAGCAAAAAATTGGGTTGCTGAATTTAAACGTGGTCGTACAAGCATTGAAGATGAACCACGTAGTGGACGTCCAAAAACAGCAACAACAACAGAAATTGTAGCCAAAGTGCATGATATGGTTTTAAATGATCGACGAATAAAAGTGCGTGAAATAGCTAATATCATGGGCATCTCAAATGATCGAGTCCATTTAATTTTAATACAGATGAAAAAGCTTTCTACAAGACGGGTGCCGGACTTGTTAACAGTCGACCAAAAACGCATAAGAATGAACATTTCTCAAGCTTGTTTGGATCGTTTTCAGCGAAATAAAATGCATTTTAAGCGTCGTTTCATAACTGTTGATGAGACATGGATCCACCACTATACTCCAGAGACAAAAGAACAATCCAAACAATGGACTGAAGCTGGAGGAAGTGCCCCAAAGAAGGCAAAAACAATTCAATCGGCTGGTAAGGTTATGGCAACGGTTTTTTGGGACTTCAAAGGTATTTTATTGATTGACTATCTGCAAAAGGGTAAAACAATAAATTCAGAGTACTATTGCAACCTTTTAGATCAATTGAATGTACAAATTCGAGAAAAACGTCCTGGCTTACAACACAAAAAAATAATTTTTCATCAAGACAACGCACCAGCGCACAAGAGTGTTTTAACAATGGCTAAAATCAACGAATTAAAGTACGAGTTGCTTGACCACCCACCTTATTCTCCTGATTTAGCTCCCAGTGACTTTTACCTGTTCCCAAATCTAAAAAAAATCCTTGCTGGCAAGCGTTTTACCTCAAATGAAGATGCAATTACAGTTGTAAACCACTATTTTGAAGACCTTGAGGAAAACTATTTTAATCAAGGGATAGAATTGCTAGATAAGCGTTTGACTAAATGTATTGAAGTTTCAGGAGATTATATTGAAAAATAAAAATATTTTTTGAAAAACTAACTATCCTCTTTCATTGATAGGCTAACAACTTTCCGAACCGCCTAAGAACTTACGAACATACGAGTATATACGAATATTATTTTAGATCTATCAATGATATTACAACATACACGCAGAGAATAAACATACTGTTATTGCCGTGACCATGTAGTAACGGTCACGGCAATAACAGTATGTTCTCCGCAATATAAGTATGTTCGTCGCAACCAAAGCTTTGTTAACTGAATTTAGTTTTGACAATAGTATAATTGCTGCAACATTAATATTGTGAAATGTAACAATAGTATTATTGCCAAATTTAAAAATGAAAATAGGTTATAGCAACAATATAAATATGGTTGGTGCGACAAAAGTATTGTGTTTTACGTTTTATGTTAACAAGAATATGATTACGGCAATCATACTGTATGATTGTAATTTTTCTTCATTTAAATATGCTTTTAAGAACAAATGTTATTGGTACGGATCTAATGCAATAATAGTCCTTTTTTTATCGAAATTAAATTTTTTTAAACAAGCTGCTTTGACTTTGTTTAACTGAAAAACGCTTACGTTTATTTAAACTTATTTTTTCCACTCTAAAATAAATCACTCCTATTATTTTGAATTTAATGTTTTTTTTTTTTTTTGAATAATTTTCATAATTCAAATCTATTGTCGACAACTATAACAAATTCTAATAAATTATATTGGAGATCATAGTATAATTGTGTGTGACCATACTATGGTTGTGAGGATCATACTATGGTTGCGTGTGAATCATACTATGGTTGTGAGGATCATAATATGGTTGTATTTGAAACATACTATTATTGTTAGGATCATACTATGGTTGTGGAGAACATAGTATGGTTGAGTGTGAGTCATACTATGGCTGTGGGGATCATAGTATGGTTATGTGTGAATCATACTATTGTTGTTAGGATCATAGTATGGTTGTATTTGAATCATACTATTGTTGTGAGGATCATAATTTTGTTCTACCACAACCATATACCCAACAATAGTATTATCCTCTTCGAATATTGTCACCACAACCATACTTTTTTTTCTGCGTGTATTATACATCGATTAATTATTTAATAGAAAAAACTAATTGAAGTCAAAAAATGAAATCAAAAGAGTCAAAATCCTTTAATTTAAGAAGAGAAATCTGAATCGAAAAAGACAAAATTAAAATAATAACAAAAATAACTTTTAGGTTTTTTAATAACGATTTAAAATTTTCGCTTTATTAGGATTTTAAGAAGATTTTTCCGCATGTAAAATAACACACGACATATATTTCTTAGTTTAGCAAAGGCTTAACCGAGATAAACCGCAGCTTTTTTAAACCGATTCAGCCTCAATCTCTGAATGCAGCTTCTATTTATATCTAGACCTAGATTAGAGTTTACCCACAATCTAGATATCCCAGGTTTCAATGATATGCTCTTTACAGTGAAGTGTATTCAAAAGTCGACCCTTGCGAGTTTAACGTGATTTGTACTTTTCTTCTTGTTTGCATTGCAAATAATTGTTATTCAGTGTTCCACGTGGAACGTCATTTGCAGTGTGCTGTTGTTGCGCAGACCGAGAGAGTGCGACACCGGAGATCTAACACCACCTACACGGGAAAAATTGTTATTTATAACCTGAACTATTATTTCATGGGGGACACACCATAATGCTACGTAATTGAGTTACGAATAGAAATCGCAACGTCAATTATGAGCTCGAAACTTAATAGTTTGAAATGGAAGAATGGTTAATGATGATGAGATTATGTTTTCCATAAGCACAAGCTGTAAGAGCCTCCAGGAAAAGGGAGTATGTCGCACACTTTTCACCATGAAATGTGAGTGTGCACAAAGGTGGACACTTTTGCTGTAAAAGAAGTTTGTGTGCTATTAGGGTGGCCACTTTTCAATAATAAAAACGTGAGTGTGCTTTTAGGCGCTAACTATTTCCTTAGAGAAGTGAGTGAGCCCTAAGGCGCATTTTCTAAGAAAAGCGAGTTTGCCTTTAGGCGCACACTTTACTCGAATACTTTAGAGTGCCATAGGACGAAAAATTTTCTCTAGAAAACATAACGCTTTAACTTGTCCCTATAAAGGTGCACACTTTTCGATCTTAGAGAAGAGAGTGTGCCTTAGGTCGCATTCTCTTAGAAAATGTGTGTGCCTTTACTCGAAAAAGTTAGTGTGTCTCACGGCGCTCCATTCTTTATAAAAAGTGAGTGTGCCTGCAGGCACCTAGTTTTTTTTAAAATGATTTCCTACGTTAAGTGAGTATGTCTTAAGGCGTCATCATTTGTCTAAGAATAGTCAGTGTAGCGATCAGTTTTCCACAAGAAATTGTGCTAGGGTGGGTCGATTTAGCAATCGAGATTGTGCAATAGATTTTTCGATAGTTTTTAGCATCAGAAAAAAGTATCACTACGACATATCAAAAAATCATTTTCGAGGCGTCCAAATTTAATTTTTCTCAACTTTTATTTTTAAGGTTTTTTTAGTAGATAATAATTTTTTTTTTAAATAATCCTCTTCCAAGATGACAACACATACGAATATACATAGCCACATACAATACAATATTACATACACAACATTACATACAATAAAATATTACATAAAGGGTGGTTAAATTTTAAGGGCTGATGTTGAATGTGCAGCACACCTAAACGTCAAGTATTTTTCTGCATTTCATTTGATATTTCTCAATTTCAGACTACCTTAGTTTGAACCATGGAAAGATACACAAGCGAGCAACGCGTTAAAGTTATTCAGGCTTATTATGAAATTTTCACCTCAGTGGATTCGTCAATAAGCAGAATTGCCGCATTTGGGAGAATGATAGTCGAAGAGTAGTTGTCGAAAAAACAATGCACCCACAAAAAGCGACTGTCTGGTGAGGATTATGGGCTGGCGGCATCATCGGGCCGTATTTTTTTCCAAAATAAGGCCGGTCAGGCAGTTACTGTGCATGGTGTTCGCTATCGTGAGATGATAACGAACTTTTTATGGCCCGAATTGGAAGATATTGATGTGGACGATATGTAGTTTCAACAGGACGGTGCCACCTGCCACACAGGTAACAAAACAATGGCTCTTTTGGGCGACCAATTCAATGGCCGTGTTCTCTTGTCGTGGCGATGTTAATTGGCCGCCAAGATCATGTGATTTGACACCGTTGGACTTCTTTCTTTGTGGTCATTTGAAAGAAAAGGTGTACGTCGATAAGCCAGCAACATTTCAAGAGCTAAAGGATGAGATAATTCGGCACATTAACGGCATAGAACTTCAATTATGTCTCAGTGTCATTGAAAATTTGGACCATCGGATGAAGGTGAGCCGCAGAGGTCGCGGCGGCCATTTGGCCGATATTTTATTCCATACATAATTGAACCATACCAATATTATCATAATAAAAATAAATGACAGTAATTTCCTTAATAATTTGTGTTTTATTCAAAATCAACATCGGCCCTTAAAATTTAACCGTTCTTTATGAGCGCGTGAGAATCGCAGGAAGAGTGAACGTTCGGAATCAAGAATAGTGAGTGTGCAGGCTACAATTGGGCTTATTCTTTTGAATGTCGAAAACATTTCTTAGATTTTTTACAAATGTTCTTTAGAAGTTTTTACTTCTGCCACAGCAATGTTTGCATGACCTTTGTGGCAAATACGAGTAAGTGAAAATGGCACGTAAGTTAAATTCACTTCCTGCTAGAAATTTGCAGCTGTTCGAGTTTTTTTATCTGCCATACTATTTGCTATATATATTTCTGGCCTAGGCAACACTAAGTGTTGCCTGGCGCCATCTGACATTTCCATTGGAAATTTTGACATTTTTTAGTATTAACGTTTTGACGTACGACCATCATTTGTGTTGTTTACAGTGACTTGAAAAAATCAATTTGGCAACAAAAATGGAATTAGCTCGTGAACATTTTCGTACGATCATTTTCCATAACTTTCGACGTGAATTATCACGACAAGAGTGCATCGATGAACTTAAATCTTTGTATGGCGATGTAGCACCATCCTATAGCACCGTGAAAAACTGGTTTAATGAATTCAATCGTGGCCGACGCTCGCTCAAAGACGAAGGTCGTAAAGGTCGTCCAAAAACGGCCGTGTGTGAACGGATAATGTAGGATCGTCATGTGACAAAGAGGCATCCTTGGGCATTTCTTTCACCAGCATACATTCGATATTACACGAACACCTGTCCGTAAAAAAGTTTTGTTCTCCCGCACAATTTGACAATCGCTCGAAAAAAGGCTAGTGTCGTTACTTGCAAAGAAATGTTGATAAAATACGATCGCGCGGCTTCAAAAGACGTTTATAACATCGTCACAGGTGACGAATCATGGATCTATGCGTATGAGCCCGAAACAAAACAGCAATCGACCGTGTGGGTCTTCGAAGACGAACCAAATCCAACGAAAGTTGCTCGAGGAAGAAGCACTTCGCCTGTTTCTTCTGCAAAACTGGTCGCGCGGCTTCAAAAGACGTTTATAACATCGTCACAGGTGACGAATCATGGATCTATGCGTATGAGACCGAAACAAAACAGCAATCGACCGTGTGGGTCTTCGAAGACGAACCAAATCCAACGAAAGTTGCTCGAGGAAGAAGCACTTCGCCTGTTTCTTCTGCAAAACTGGTCGCGCGGCTTCAAAAGACGTTTATAACATCGTCACAGGTGACGAATCATGGATCTATGCGTATGAGTCCGAAACAAAACAGCAATCGACCGTGTGGATCTTCGAAGACGAACCAAATCCAACGAAAGTTGCTCGAAGAAGAAGCACTTCGACTGTTTCTTCTGCAAAACTGGTCATGTGGCGACTGTTCCGCTTGAGCAACGTCCGAGGTCAATTCTGAGTGGTACACCACAATTTGTTAGCCTGAAGTCTTTGGAGAAATTCGAAAAACGAACAAGAAAAGACGGATCAAAAAAGGCTCAAACCAGCGCCTTTATTGACCAGCCAAAACGTCGAATTGATGGGTCATCCGCCGTACAGCCCTGACTTGGCACCCAATGACGTCTTTTTATTCCCGCACATCAAGAAAAAAAATGCATGGTCAACGATTTTCGTCGCCAGAAGATGCTGTTGAAGCGTTCAAAAACCATGTTTTGAAGTTGTCTCAATCGGAGTGGAAAAAGTGATTCGACAATTGGTTGGATAGCATGCAAAAGTGTATAAATCATGCTGGAGAATACTTTGAAAAACAATAAAGCCATTTTTGATAATAAATATTCGCATTATCAAAAATATATATAGCAGCCCTCGTATCTTTGTAAATATGAATATTTAGCTTTTAATATTGAATCTTAAGAGCGTTGTACAATTTTCTATCGAAGTTTCTTATAAAAGGCGAGTGGCGCTTACGTCTTTTCCACGGTAAGGTCTCGATTTAGTTGGCTTTTATCATGTCGCGTTGTTCTACCTTAAACCACTTTGACAAAAGTCCTTAACAATTTGTTACCAAAGTATTTTGTCCAAGGAATGTATTGTTTCTCCCACTTAAGGAATGTTAATGAAAACACTACACATTTTCTCCAATTATGTGAATATTTTTCCGTCCAGTTTTTAGCCAACAACGAATGCAGGTTATTCTTGCCATTATTCCGCTAAATGCCCACAAAAATGTCCTTCGATTTGAGAGAAACTAAAACTAATATTCCCTTTAAATAACCCACCAAAGACGACAATAAGGACATATTTACAATTTTCTGCATGCTATTTGCGGCTGTGGGTTTCCTCTTTATTAAGTCCTCACATTAATCACCAACTTATGCTCCGGACAATGGTTCGGCCTTTTGTTTTTTGTTGGCCAAAAGCCAAAACAAAAACTCGCAACATATGGAGGCTAGCACGAGCAGTCATGAGGAAATCCCTCGAAATATAGGCTATATAAATATATTTGTATACAATTCAGCCGAGTCTATGTAAACAGTTTATATTGCATATAATCTTAACTACGAACTGGAGGGAAGAAAAAATCAATAGAGCCACATGTACATGAGGGCCAACAGAAAAGTCCGTGCCGAAGCGCTGGAAAAAAAACAGAAAGTCATTTTAGGCGGCGGCAATTAATGTTAATGTTGCATGTGAAAGCCGTTAAGGCAAATTGCAAGTTTTCATTAAAAATAAATACTGTAGAACGCGAATTCAAATATCACGAGCTGTTTATTTCCATCAGATATGCCGCTGAGAGTACACGCTAGTGTATGAATGACAACCTGTACTAAAATCTTAAGTCAGCCGCCTCCTAGCTAGCTATTATAGTCATGTTAAGACGTGACATTTAGAAATATGTCAAGAGATTTATTTTATCACACAATCGTGCACCGTACACGGCATGTTAGCAATATTCAAGCGTTTGTAACGTGGAAGGTGGAGAGGCAATCACCGTACTTCGGAGCAGCGTCCTCTTATTAAAGGATACATTTAAGAAGGAAAACTTTACAAAGAAGTACAAAATGTTGTACTAGTTGCTTAACAACTATGATAAGTAACGCCATTAAATTATCCGATGGACTTGAAACCCGCGGGCGCCCACGCCTTATGTCAAATATATTGATTACCCGCTTGGTAAGATACACAAAGCAGAATCCGTTTTCAAGCTCAAGAAAAAATAAAAAACGCCTATTCCAAAATACGAGGGCGGTTCGGAAACTTCTTAGCCTAGCACAAAAATCGCGGTATAAACAGGAAAAAGTTAAGTGTTTTGGAAACTTCCATCTCTGCTATGAACACACGTTAAAAACATGTTTCGATCTGGCAACTCCTGCATATAGAAACAGGTGTTCACAAAAGACGCATCCGCGATTTTTTTACAATGGAAAAATTAGAAATGCGTGGTGTCATTAAATATTTACATAAAAAAGGTTTATCGGGACAAGAAATTCATAATGATATGGTGAATGTGTTAGGTGAAAATGCTCCTTCATATGCAACAGTAAAAAATTGGGTTGCTGAATTTAAACGTGGTCGTACAAGCATTGAAGATGAACCACGTAGTGGACGTCCAAAAACAGCAACAACAACAGCAATTGTAGCCAAAGTGCATGATATGGCATTAAATGATCGACGAATAAAAGTGCGTGAAATAGCTAATATCATGGGCATCTCAAATGATCGAGTCCATTTAATTTTGCATGAAGAACTACAAATGAAAAAGCTTTCTGCAAGATGGGTGCCGGACTTGTTAACAGTCGACCAAAAACGCATTAGAATGAACATTTCTCAAGCTTGTTTGGATCGTTTTCAGCGATTTAGCTCCCAGTGACTTTTACCTGTTCCCAAATCTAAAAAAAATTCCTTGCTGGCAAGCGTTTTACCTCGAATGAAGATGCAATTACAGTTGTAAACCACTATTTTGAAGACCTTGAGGAAAACTATTTTAATCAAGGGATAGAATTGCTAGATAAGCGTTGGACTAAGTGTATTGAAGTTTCAGGAGATTATATTGAAAAATAAAAATATTTTTGAAAAACAAACTATTCTCTTTCATTGATAGGCTAAGAACTTTCCGAACCGCCCTCGTAATTTAGCTGCACACAGGAAAACATAAGTTGGTCCATTGCAAAAAAAGAATTTCGGTTGCAATCACCAAATGTTTATAATCGTAATGGATATACGGTTCGACATACAACAACATGATAAGCATAAGCATCGTATTGTACTGGCTGGAGCGCGAAATTTGCTTTTCTGCACTGCATTCTGTGGAGGCGCTGTTGGTCAGAAAGAGTGGAGAGTAAACGTGGCTTAAAGTGGCAGACGGAAGATTTGTATTCGTCTGCCTTGCAGTTGGCATTGGACACGTGAGGAGAGGTAATTTTGTATTGAAGCGTATTTTTCAAATGCGCACTCGATCATTGCAGTGCAGCGTGCTTTTCGTTTACGATTCGTCGTTCCCCCACGCGGACGTTTGCCTGGAAGGCAATCAATTGTTAATTGGGTAACTTCACTGAGAACAGCAGGAAACGAATCATGTGTACGAAGGGGACCTAAGAGAAGGATTACAACACCACAAAACATCGAGAGAGTTAGAGCAGCAGTACGAAACGCTCTGCTCGAAAGCAATCACTTGCTCTTGGCGTCTCCAGACTTTTTTTAGCCGGCTCTCTGAATTTTGTTACTCGGCCTTAGTCGTTGGTGTGCTTCGATTACAGCGATAAATAGACAGGTGAAGCTCAATGAAATCTAAAAGTAAATTTGTATAGATCGATGGGATCTGTCTCAATTTCTTTAAGGTGTTACAAACATCAGCACTTAGTAGTAATTTTCTGTGCCGTAGTGTGATGTTGAATACAGGGTGGCTGATGAATATTGCTACATTAAGAAAATCAAATAATTTTTTTTCAGTGTATGCAATTTATTTTTCTTTTATTCTTGTTAAAACTCATTTAAATTTATTAAATATAGCTTAATTAGTTTTAAAAATAATGGAAATTAAATGGCCCCTACTAGTTGATGCATGTGCGGCATCTTGCCAAAAAGTTGTTCATTACTGATTGGAGAGTTCAGGCAGGAATAGCCGCAATTGTTTTTCGAATGGATTGCTTCAGTTCATTCAAATTTGTTGGTTTTTCTTTTTTGACTTTCTGAACATAAAATCTTTTACGTTCACGTTCTTAAAAAATAGCAGCAACAATTTTTGAAGAATGGATCAGAATATTGATAAAATAAAATGGCGACGCAACCTTTTTTATGCTTTAACCAAAATCTTGCTGATCAATTTATACGAATTTAGGGTCATACAGGGTGGCGGATGAATATTGATACATTAAAAAACTCGAAAAGGTGGATGGATATATAATGTTATTCATGTTAAAGCTCGTTCAATTTTATTAAATATAGTTCAATTAGTTTCAAAAATAAAGGAATATAACTTTGAATAATTTTGTTTGATTATGTTGCTGTTTAAATCGAAATACTCGTAGGCCTCGGCAGACATGAAAAGACAGTTCAATATGTTTCCATCCTCTTCCACCATTTGAAGCATCTTCAGGCAGAATTCAAAGTGAATTGGCAAGTCTGCTGCGTACAGTTTGTTGGCCTTTTGGATTTTTTATGGGAATAAGTCCAAATCTTTGTGCATAATTGACTGCCATGACTGTCTGCTTATACCCATTTGAGCAGATAAACTTTTTGTCGAAACTCTTGGATTGTTTTGTATGGCAGCAGCGATTGTTTCCTCCTTCCGAACTGAAGGGTTTCTATGGTAAGGGCTTTTGTTCACTGTCCCACGCTCGGCAAAATTGTTAACAAGTCTCATTATGGTCCATCTGCTCGGAGGATTGCCGCCTATACTCTTTTTGAACCGAAACTACAGACTCCAGTGCGTGATAGCGGCGGACAATCCAAATTTTTTTTCAGTGTCCCAGTTATTTATTTTTGTTAAATCTCAAAATCATTCTGCAAAATTAAATAAAATATAGAAAAAAGTTATGATCTTTTTTAGTAGCGGCTTTCATCGGCCACCCTGTATAAAAGACAACATATTGGAACATTTGTAAAATTTATCAAATAAGCCACAAATGAGTCCTGGTTGTATCACGATACTTTTGAGGTAAATGATGAAAATGTTTTAAAAAAAGGATCGGGTGAGCCATATAGAGGTATTTTTCCAGATGAAACAAAAATCTTAAAATTCAAATCAAGTGTGTAATCTTTATTGCTCATACGAAAGGTCATTTATTTTTGAATATAATTTCCTTCAAATGTTGGCAACTGTATTATGGAAATGAACGGGATTATCCGCTGTTTTCGACCAAAATTTTGTTCAGTGATGAGGCCCATTTCAGGCTCAACGGCAAAGTCAATAAACAAAATTTCCGCATTTAGGCTGAAGAGCAACATAAAGAGGTTCAAGAGGTGCCATTATAGCCAAAGAAAACCACGGTTTGGTGCGGTTTATAAGCTGATGGAATCATCGGTGCATATTTTTTCAAAAATGATGATGGCCGGAACGTAACCGTGAATAGTGCTCGCTATCGCGCCATGATATCGATCTTGACGACACTTGGTTTTAACAGGACGGTGCCACTTGCTATATGGCTGCTCAAACAATGGATCTATTGAGAGGTCATTTCGAAAAGCAGCTAATTTCACTTTTTGGACAGGTGAGTTGGCCGCCTAGATCGAGTGATTTCACACCTTTAGTCCCTTTCTTTGGGGTTACGCAAAGTCCAAGGTCTATGCTGACAAACCAGCTACGATTCAGGTTTTTGAAGCCAAAATTATGCGTGTCATTAAAGCCACACCGGTCGAAAAATCAATGCCATAAAATGTCCTTTCAAATTACCAATAAAGATTCCAGACTTGATTTGAATTTTTATATTATTTTTTTGTTCTGAAAAAATACCTCTAGATGGATCACCCTATACAATTGTATCAACTTTTGTATCCCCGATCCATGCGCTTTTTCTCGCAGTTTGTTGTCATTATTCAATGCCAAATGCATCGATTCTCCTAAAAGGTATCGAATAATTTGTCGATGCTTGGGGCTGTTTTCTCGACAGCCCAGCCAAAATGTTCCATATTTATTAATTAAGTTATGGTTTTTTGTTTGTTGCGTTTTTTGTGTTTTCTTGGCACAGCACAAAAAACAGCGTTTTAACAAATTTAAGGTGTTAAAGTGGAAAAAATGAGTTCGCGGCGAAAAAAAAAATTGCTAAAATTCTCAAAATTGCTGTTGTGTGTGTTGTTGTTGATAGACCAAATAAGTGCACTTATTTCTATATGTGTGATATTTTTTCGTTTCTTTTTGTTGTTTTTCTTTATTCTTGTTGTTGTATTTATTAATACAATTTTGCGGTGTTTTTTTTGCCAAAAATAAATTTTGTTTATTCTTCAATAGAAATTGATTTAGCCTTGGCCTTTACGTTCATTTGGGCAAGCAAAAATGAAAGTAATTGAAATTTATCCTCTGACACAAATAACTTGAAAATGATAATTTTCGGAATTAAAGTCCAAAAATGAGTTTGATTGGCCAAGTGACAAAGACAAAGATTAAATATTAATAGAGTCCAAAAAGCAATTTGAAGGCCATTTGTATTTCAGGTTTAAGAAGGATTCCAATGTAATTATTCTTTTAATGTCTCTAGTGCTTTTGTGTTGATTCATGTGTTTTAAAACAAACACTCTAAAGCATTGTATTATCGGGAAATCCATCAGACTGCAAAACCACTTTCAATGTCTGTGATGATTTATCCAGAATCTATCGATATATATTTTCCCCAGTAATACACGTCAATGAGTTTATCACTTAAGCCTAGGGGTCGGTGGTATTCATTTAATATTTCTTGATTTATTATTATTAGGTTTTTTTTTTGGTTTACTACTACCATATATTGCGGTTTCCTTGCCGATATGTGAGTTGATATGTATATACTCATATCTGCTATCTATATCGATACCAGATATAAATATGTATGTTGAGAGGGCTATAAAAAAGAAACAAAACCATATCTCTGCTGCCAATTAAAAACGACGCTAAAAATGATAAATAATTATCTAAATGATAATTGACACACTCACTTCGATTCGATTAACACGCAGCGAAAGCGGGTGGACAACAATTCTGTCATCTAGTAAATAGAAACATAGAATAAACTACGTAGTATTGCGAATGTTTCATAGGAATTTCTCTGTTGATATTGATAAATGTTTCGTCAGCACATAGATACAAAAAGGGTGTGCTTTCCGCGAATGATTTTATTTTTAAACCAGCAAAGAAAGCCTGATGAAGTTTCCTTAAGTAAGAAAGCTTAGAACATTTGTGCTATATTTAAAACATTGTCGGATCTGGCAGATTTCAAACGAGGCTAGTCCTATAAGCACACCAACGTCAGAAAATTAAATTTAAGTAAAATGTGCGCCTACACGCAGAGAAAAATACAGTTTGGAAATCGGCTTGAACTACTTTCATTGGCAATCACCCACATTCCATGGTAATGATGCTTACAAGGTTCGACTATGAGATAGTTTTATGATGGTTTTATTTCAAGCATGGCTTTCGTCTTCTTGAGAAAAAATCGCCTGTATTTGCTTGCAGTTTATCGCTTTCTGTCATTCCTTGAGGTTGGATAAAAGTTCCCCAATGGCGAACTGAAGCCTGTGTGATACGGTCATACGAGTAGTCAGTACCTCTGAACACAAAGTGGACGTGTCGTCCGCAAATATACTAAGTACACGCAGAGAAAAAACATGGTTACTACATGGTCACGGCAATAATAATGTTCTCCGCAATAAAAGTATGTTCGTCGCAACCATAGCATTGTTCACTGAATTTATTTTTGACAATAGTATAATTGCTGCAATATTAATATTGTTGAAATGTAACAATAGTATTATTGCCAAATTTAAAAATGAAAAAATGGTTATAGCAACAATATAAATATGGTTGGTGCGACAAAAGTATTGTGTTGTATGATTGTAATTTTTCTTTATTTAAATATGCTTTTAAGAACAAATGTTATCGGTACGGATCTAATGTAATATAATAGTACTTTTTTATCGAAATTAAAATTTTTTAAACAAGCTGCTTACGTTTATTTCAACTTATTTTTTCTACTGTGAAATAAATCACTCGTATTATTTTGAATTGTTGTCTATTGTTGACAACTTAAACCAATTCTAATAAATAATATTGGAGATCAAATCTATTGTCGACAACTTAAACAAATTCTAATAAATTATATTGGGGATCATAGTATAATTGTGTGTGTTCATACTATGGTTGTAGGGATCATAACATGGTTGCGTTTGAATCATACTATACTACACACGCCTTAAGTCGCACTGGCAAATCGTCAATAGCTGCACGAACCTCGTCCATTGGAGAATTGGCCACAGCTCGAACCAAAGCAGTCTTAAGAGATCCAATGTTGGGGTGTCTTTTGTGACAAACCTTGTCCTCTAAAACCGTCCACAATTTGTAATCCAATGGGTTCAAATCTGGACTGCCTGAGGGTCATTCTTCAGAGGAAATAAACGCTGGCAAATTTTTTCGAAGCCAGGCCTGGGGCGTTTTAGCCTTATGGGCCGGCGCAGAATCCTGCCGGAAAGTCCATGGCTGGTTTTGGAACAGGGAATTGTTAAGAGACTTCACAACAGCTTCCAAAACGGTTTCTTGGTAAACATTGGCCGATGTTTTGACTCCTTGTTCGCAGAAATGCAGGTCAGTGATCCCATCGTAAGAGACACCCCACCAAGCCATGACTGGAGCTGGGTGATGACCCTTTTCCACCCTTGGGATGAAAATAACGATTTTTTCATTTCACACTTGAAAAGCGCAATTTCAGCGATACGGTTCTCATTACACAGTACAACAGTCAATCTGGGGGGTGAGAAATTCCAAATCGCGTTAATCGATTTATATGATCTATGTCGCATTTTGTTTATAGGTTACGTGAAAGTTATAAGACTTTACACGTTTTTTTTGGCAAAATTTTCTTCATAAATATATTTCTAATTGCAAAAATGTTGATTTGGTAGGGAAACAGTATATTAATTAGAAACATGCATGAACACACTCTGGTTTACAATACATTCATTTAGTCATTGTACCAGTACCACTGTCCCGAATAGTGTAAACAATGAAATGAAACGAGACGAGATTGCTTGCTCTTCGAATGAATGTTGTATGGTTCTCTGCTCTCTTAACTACTCTATTCGTCTCAATTCTGTTAAGAGAACACAATATTGTTCTCAATAAATATTCGAGACTGTAAAAGGCATTTGAATACATAAGAAGTCTTTGAATGGTATACGGTAAATTATGAATGGTTGTGGGTATCATTAGCTTTCAGTTATTTAAGAAATCAACAAGGGTGAGCAAGGTGTAAACAAAAAAATTTTCTATCGCAAGAAACTTGATATCCGAGAAAAGGACGGCGTTGAGTTTAAATGACATTAGCATAAGCCAACTTATAGTTACGCACTATAATATTGATAATGTTGAATTCGATATCTAATAATTTTCATACATATTATTCTTTTATCTTCATAGTATAATTTAATTTTAAGAAATTTCACTGAATCGGATCTTATTTTAATTTATTTTGTTCTATTTTATTTTTATTTTTACATGGAATTTTTTTTTTTTTTTTGTAAGTAAATAATAATAAATATAGTCTGAACATTTGTTTTATACTAAATCTGTAACATTTGTTTTATTTGCAATAACTTAAATTTGATGAAACTATTTTTATACGATGATAACTAACTTGCAGTTTAATTTAACTCCAATTCTTCACACGAAGAGCATGAAATTCATTTAATTGTCGCCCTATTCTACATTCCAGAGAAATCAAAGCAAAAACATCATTTGCTACGCTCATCATATGTTACGCTCATGGAAATACATAGATTTTTTCTCAAATAGTCTTATTAATACATCTCAGTATTCGAGTAGTTGTGGTTGTCTCTAAAGACCTTTTACCCGATCACCTTACAACTCGTTCATACCCGAACTCTGTCGTCTCGGTACCATTCTGTTTCATTCCCGATGCTACTTGCTAAGAGGAATGGTTGTGTGTACGATACTCTTATCGCTAGAATGAGCATATTTACGCTTTTGTAAACAAAAGAATGTGTTCGGGTGTGTGAAAACGATGTTCATGCAGGGTTTTAATATTAATGGATTAAAGAAAATGTAATTATTAATTTTTCTCAATTTATTTCAGCAAAATCAAACTAGTCGTTCTCGAGTTATGTCAAACTACGTTTTTGCCAACATTTTACAACTAAGCGAAAAACATCAAGGTAAGGAAAAAATGTAAAAGGTCATAAAACTGGCACATACGAACGCAAAACCCCTTGAGGGTTTTAATATACTGACCTAGTACCATCACCCTGACTTGGAATTTCTCACCCCCCAGACAATAACCCCAAAAATGTTCCACTGTGTTATCTGACCACTCCATTATGAAAGTTGAAACAATTTTAAAATCCCGTTACAGACTAACGCTATTGGGGTTAGCTTTTAAAACCCATATGACATTAATGGGGTATGTTCAGTTATACTATTGAAATGGGTGTGTTCTATGTTGTAACAGTATTTATGTCCCTACTAAGTAATACAAAATAGTATGATAATTCTCCGAAAACTTTTTGTTTTAATTACAATTAACAACTTGCTTTTTTTTTGAACCATCCTAATGAAGGCATTGCGAGGGATTTTTAATGTGTTTACTTCGGGCAGAGAAAAGATGTGGTTCCTATATGGTCACGGCAACAATAGTTCTCTGCAATAAAAGTGTGGTCGTCGCAACCATAGTATTGTTTTTCGAATTTCAATTTGACAATAGCATGATTGCGGCAATATTAATATTGTTAAAATGTAACAAAAGTATTGTTGCCGAATTTAAAAATGAAAATATGGCTGTAGCAACAATATAAATATGGTTGGTGGAACAAAAGTATTGCTTTCATGGCTTTTATGTTAACAATAACATGATTACGGCATTCATACCGGCAAAATTGTACTTTTTTTTTTAATTTGACAATGTTATTTTTATGAATCTTACGCAATAATAGTAAAAATAATTAAATTTTTTCCAAACAAACTACGAATTAGTATAACTGAAATATTTTTAATAAATATTTTTTTTACTTTTCAATAAATCACTCCTATTACTACATAACTTACTTAATAAAATTCTCTATTGTTAAATAATAACTTTACCCAATCTTTACAAAAAAATTTGGGGATCATAGTATGATTGTGTGTAAGTCATACTATGGTTGTGAGGATCATGCTATGGTTGTACGTTAAACATACTATGGTGAGGAGGACCATAATATGGTTGTGGGGATCATAGTATGGTTGAATGTGAATAATAATATGGTTGTAGGGCTCATAGTATGGTTGTGTGTGAATAATTCTATTGTTGTGAGGACCATAATATTGTTATGGGGATCATAGTATGGTTGTGTGTGAATCATACTTTTGTTGTGATGATTATAATATTGTTGAGCCACAACCATATAACCAACAATAGTATGATGCTCTTCGAATATTGTTACCCCAACCATACTTTTTTTCTGCGTGTTTGTTCGGTGGGATTCTCTACTGAGTGCAGTTTCTCATTTACTTGAAATCTGTCTGCACTTTAGTGCCTGTGACATTTTTTAAAACACAGTCGTTGCTTGGAGTCTGAGGATGGTGAAGTACAGTTCACCGAAACTGCAGTCAGTTGAATAACTTTTTGGTTTCTCTTTGACTAAAATCGTCAAAAGAAACAGGGTCTCAAATCTGACTAAGAACTAAGTATAACAGTTTTCATAGTCCGAATTCAAACAAAAAATTAATAAGGAATCCTGTAATAAAACACTTTACACTATAACTGAATTATTTGTATGTAGTTTTTCGAAATTATTTTCGATATCAGGCGATAAAGAAAATCACATATTTACAAAAAATATTTAATGCATAATTTAATATACTTATACAACTTTTTTATAATTACAAAATCCATTCAAAGGTGTAGGTTTTAGTTAGAAAGAACATAAATTAGATGGTAAACAGAACATCCCCGCCGGCTCCTCAATAAGATGTTGGGGAAATACGCCTGATATGCCTCTAAGAAAATATGACACATAAACCAAAATCAAACGAAAATGTGTTTTATTCTAAAGTTAAACTTAGACACACGATTGTAATTTTATAATCTAGAGTTTTCGTACAGCAACCAGTGTTTTCCAACCCACTGTCACCCCTACATATATACTTTACTTATATACACCCTTTAGCGACATACGTTTTTTCTAGCGAGTGAAAACCCAGCGGAAAACCGTATCGTTGTTTATTTTTTGTCATAAATATCATTGAGGAAATTTGCGAGAGAAAATCCCAATTCGTTCTCCACCTCAACGCATTGCATGACAAAAGAAATTTTCTACATTCTCGGGAATTTTCTCGCCTTTGTTGTGATGATGTTATTTATTGCTATTGCTTTTTTCGGTATAATTATAATTTGCATCTTTTTTATGTAACCTGTAAGTGTTTAAGATCACCGCATATCGTTATATTTCTTTATCATACAAAATACTTTAAGTATTTAATATTTAAATTCAATTGAATAAAGAGAATTTCCGGATTATGTACAGCCAGTCAGATAGCCAAGCACAGTGAAGAAAAGACAAAGCAAAACAAAAGCGAAATCCAAGCAAATGTTCGTTCAGATGTCAAGATCAATTGAGCGGAGTGTAACATGTGTTCGAAATCAAACAAAAAGAAGGGGGAAGAGCAGCGGCGTCGTTAGAAAGATCAAATAGGGATCCGACGTGAGGGTGTTGCACGAAATGAACAATATATGTAGTTCATTTCGTGCAAGACAGTCACAACTCAAAATCGGCCTGCTTTGTTGCTCCATATAGCACGCTTCGAATTGGTACCGGCGGAATTGGCCTTGGCGCTGGTCATTGCTTGATAATGGCTCCTGTTGCGATTACGCACCATGGTAGAAGTTATCACAGCGAGAACCATGTAAAACACTCGGCCGCTGCTTTATCGTGAGCTCTATAAAATACCCTCCATGCTGAGTTTTTTAAATGATACCAAGCATTTAACTCAGTTCTTTTTATTTTTGACACAAGATAATTTTAAATCTGATTTTTGCGCTAAAGTCCTTCTTTTCGAAACCGAATATTTTGAATTGTTTCGTGCTTGTGCAAAATTCGTGATGTGTGTATTATAATATGGAGTGCACCTCCTCAAAATATTGGCCACGAAACCTTTAATTAAATTAAATACATTCTAGGTCACCGACTTGTAGTGAAGATAAAACCACCCTCTTAACATGACGCTATTAATGGGCTAACAGACGTATAAAGAGGACTTAACAGCGATAATTGGTGTATATTATAGCGATTTCTGATAGATCGGACAAAAAATATAACAAAAAAATCAAGCAATTGTAAACTAATTCGAATTTCATCATATTCCCAAAAAGTTTACACAGCCAACCATCATTGTTGATTATAGAATTTGTAATTTTCTGTTACAATTTCCAGTTACTAGTTCGATATATTTTAGTTGCTAATTAGTTATATCACCACTGTCCAGCAGCTACCGTGTTGCCGTTACTAACTAGCCGTGGTAGTTTGCCTTCTTCAAGAACGAGGGCGGAATGTTTATTGGATGCCTCGTACTGATAATACAGGGTGACGCAAATAAGACTGAAGGGTGAAAAATATTCGTATTTCTCTTTTTCTATTATTCATTTCTCTTTTATAGGTTATATAGTTTTCTCTAGACCAGACTTCATATGATGTACAGCAACGCGTCAAAAATTGTTTAATTTATTATTCTTCTAGCAAGTCTATCATTTTAACTCTGTAAAATTATCGTCGTCATTTTAACGGATCAGCACCCAATAACAACACCCAGTCCCCGTTTTAAGGAACAGGGATAAGGCATCCGTTTTAAGGAACATATGGTTCCAGAAAGATGGTGCCACTGTGGAACTTCTTCGTAACGATTTGTGGGCCACCCAGCCTTCCAAAAGACCTTCTGCTCAGAATCCATTGATTGTTGTAAAGACGATGCATCCGCAAAGAGTGAGTGTTTGGATCTGCTTTTCGGCTATCGGCGTCATCGGGCAGTACTTTTTCGAAAATGATGTCGGCCAAGCAGTTACGGTGAATGGTGATGATAACCTACTTCTTGTGGCCAGAAATTGAGGAATTGGCATTTGGCATGTGGTTCCAACAGGCTGGTGCCACTAGCCACACATCCAACGAAACAATGACACTTTTGCGTGAGAAATTCAATGGCCGTGTTATATCACGTCGTGGCGATATAATTCGGACGCCACGATTATGTGATTTGACACCGTTCGACTTCTTTCATTGCGGATATTCAAAAGAAAAATTGTACGTCAATAGGCCAAGAACAATTCATGAGCTGTAGAATTAGATAATTAACCTCCCTCAAGTCACAGAGTCATTAAAAATATTGACTATCGGAAATAGATATGCCACCGAAGACGTGGCGCGCATTCAGCCAATATTTTGTTTCACACATAATTACCCTAGATCCTTCTATCATAATAAAAACTATAAAGATAATTCTCTGAAAACTTTTTGTTGTATTTACAATTAACATGCGTGGGCGTTAGTTGGACCACTCCTTTTTAATCAATGTTATGAAATTCTTAAAAAATGTATACATGTCCGTCTATCTGTGTCTGTTGAATGCATAATAACAGTCGAACAGTTTAAGCTAGGATCCTGAAATTTTGCACGATAAGGGATATTTTGATAAGCTGTTAAAGATTAAAAATGAGCAAAATTGTTCCAGTGACGAAGTTCCTTAATGGTACATGGGAAATAGTTAATTTTTTTGATTATTGTTCCACGCTGGGATTTGTAATATATTCAGGCTGACAGAACTAAGGGGCAGTTTTACTTGTATCTGATCTTAAATGAAACCTTTTGATTTTTTCCGATGGTAGTCTTTCCATTACCAATACATACAATAGCCACGTTCTTTTGAGGTAACTAGCTTAGTTACCTAGGTAGATGCAATATGCTAATCTGGCAGAATTGAGTAATGTGGCAACATTGTGTCTCTTTGTTTACTACAAAGAAAAAAGGCACAGCAAGAGGGTTCTTCGCCGAATTCGTCGAAAACTGGTAAAAAAAATTCTACAAATTGTAATAAAACAATGCAAGAAATAAAATTAATTGCCACACTTTTGTTTTCTAAGATGATGAAAATGTTCCTGTACTATCACTTCATGCTGATACGTAACACGAATTCGCCGATGAGACCTCTTATTGTTTGATTTTTTTTAGTATGCATAACAGAAAACATATTTTTTTGTATAGCTGGGTGTGTCACTGTTGATTTTTTTATAGGAAAAATAAGTGTGGTATCTCTAAGTTGTTTCTTTAGCGAGTTGAGGTTAACTCGTTTTCTAACCGAGTAACTTTTCCTAACTTGCTGAGCATCAGTTTCTTCCACTTCATCATCGTCGTCATCACTACGAGTAATATCTTCATTGATGTCTATATGTGGTTCAGTTTCCGCATCCTAATCATCAACATGAAAATTTGCTTGATATGTGAAATCGCCATCATCCGCACCTTCAAGACCAAATTCAGGAATAGCACCTTCATCGTCATCACTCATCTCCGCACTCATTTATGTTTATTATGTTTCAAGGAAAGGCACAAAAAAATAATCCAAAAAATAACTCAAATTCAAGGAACACGTTTGTGATGTGTTCTAACCATTCTTCAACCATTTCTTGAAATTTCAGTACAAGGTCCCAGCGGACCTTTTCACGCGTTCCCTACTAAACACATTTAAATCTCAATAGAAACTAAACTATTGGTCGGATCGCCTTGAATTTTTTTAAAACGATTCTAGATAAAATTTCCTTGGAATACATGTGGGGGTCGGGTATACTTTCGATGGACCATCAAGGAGTAATTTCAGTTTGAAAATGAAAAAGGCCTTCTCAACCGCCGGAGGGTTAAGTTGTTTTTAAGTTACACTTGGACTTGGCGTCAATCCAAGTAAGAAAGAGCTGGTTATGTGCACCAGGAAATACAAGATCCCGAACTCTGAAATCCAAGCACTAAACGGGAAAACGTTGCAACTATCGAAAGAAGGAAAACACTCAAAACTTTCTTGGAAGCGCCATGTAGAGGAGCGAGGAAAAATGGCTCTTTGTGCAATTTTTACTTGCAGAAGGATGTTCAACAGAAAATGGGATATTAAACCAAAGATGACATACTCAATGTTTACTTTAATAGTTTGATCAATTCTAACAAATGAAGCGATGGTATGATGGACTGCAGTCGAAAGGAAGACAATCCTCGACCACCTAACCAAGACTGGCAAGTGTACTGCCGCCCTAAGAAAGGAAGCCACAAGCGCCAAAATTCTAAAATTGAGTTAAGGGCAGATTCGGAACCGTGAATGAGGTTCACATTTTGTCTTTAACATAAAAGTCACATTTTCAACTGTACATGACTGAAAAACGTTAAGAAAAATGGTCACATCTACCATCAAGGCAAGCTAAATATCTCAAAACTACTAAAATGTAGATGTGACTCTCTTTCTTAGGAGGGCAGTGAAGGCATAATTGGGGCATTGAGAATTACACCACTGGCGAAGCTAGAAGCCCTACGAGACATTCGACCCATTGCCATTTACATTAAGAGATGTGCAGCAAGGGGGAACCTACGTTTGAGGAAAACTGGTATGTTGAAACGCAGTGTGCACGGACATAACGCGATCTTAAGATTATCAGGTAGGATGGACAGGCGGCTTGTTGTAGAGTCAGACTAACTGACACCGAGGTTGATCCAAAGGAAACCCTGTAGAACGGATTTCCAAAGGGAGAAGACTGGCCTTCGGACGCTGTAGTATAAGAACATGAAATCTCAATTTTCACAAATGGTTTTAAAATGAAAGCAGATACGGGATTAGGGGTTTACTCGGAATCCCTTAACCTAAAAATATCTCGACAACTACCGGAGAAATGATAGGTCTTTTGAGCAGAGATTTTTTAAATCAATATAACCGAAAATAATATTCTGGAACTCAGCATACCTCCGTCAAATATCCGAATATATGTGGACAGCATAGCAGCCATAAAGGCGCTAGACTCTATGACAGCGAAATCAAAATGTGTAGAGATCCATTGAATCACTCATACGAATCCGGAGACACAACATTACGCTGACATGGGTACCGGGTCACAAAGTTATACCAGGCACTTAGATAGCAAAAGAAGGTGCCAAAAAGGGCTCAGGAGCAGAGGGCGAACTAACACATACACATCCAGCTCGTCAAACTGATGAATTTAATCGACGAAGTGTCGGTTTTATCATTTGGAACTCAATTTACAACTGCAGAATCACCTGGTCTCTCTGGCCCAAAACAAAATGGAGAAAAACAAGGGATTAACTAACACTTGGAAAACAAGTTCTTAGGAGACACTGCTTAATCGGGACTATGACAGCGCGTACAGGCATGTCTTGTAGAGACTTTTGTTGAAGTTGCCAGGACGCAGAAGAAGAGAGTCAGTGGAGCATTTGCTATGCACAAAAGCGGTTCTTCAAAAATGGAGACTTAACATTCTAGGCAGTAGATAACTTGATGAACTAACGGATGTGCCTCTTAAATTACTCTTAAAATTTGTTGAAAGGTCGGACTGGTTCCAAACTTTTCGAACCAGTTGATAAACCACAACGTATAGTGAATTAAAACTGGATAACTGCCACATATCTCTCTTCCACTCCCCCTCTCTCACATTCTCTCCCTTTCATCAGGGTTCAACAATGGGTCTTTTAGGAGAACAAATATGGCTAAGGAACAGTTGTCCAACAAAAAATTATGGGCCGGTGCGGCGTAAAAATGTCTGCGGCAGCCCATATTCCGAGTAACAAGGCCCTTAATTTTGGACCTACAACGTAATATATCTGCGACATTTGGGAACAGACCTAGACGTTGGAAATCTTATGAAAATACCTTTCAAATTTAATAGATCCTATAACCAATTGTGGGCTGGCGGTCATTTTGTTTATTTTTGACGCAAGTTTCTCTGAAAAATAGGCCAAAACTAGAAAAATTACCAACTTCAAGGTACTTATTTCTTCCTACTAGTTTACAGCCAACACTTTAAGCTTTCATTTGGAACTTTTTTTTGGAATGTTACCCTTAAATGCAGGAGATATTGGAATTTTAGTTTAATATTTTGCGCAAAATTTGCACAAAGTTTTGAAAAAAAATACAATACTGATTATAAATTTGTTTCCGATGAGATTATTGATTTTGCCATTTTCTAACAATATGGCAACATTTTAAGGTTAAATTGCACACTGTGGTAACCTTTCTTCTAGTAGCGGAGAAAGTGGAGTATAATGGAATTAAAAAGCTGTTGGAATTGCGAAAATAATTTATCGATGAAAATAAAGGGGCCGCGCAATTTTTCTTTTCAAAATTTTTTTTTTATATTTTTTTTAATAAAGGTGCTAAAATGAGTGATTTTTAAAGAAATACGATTTTGTTATTAAAAAAGAGCGCCATAGGCGGAAAGTGATTTGAAAAAAATCGCGCGATTTTTTGATATGGGAAAAAATCGCAGCAGACAAAAAATTATTTGGAAAAAAGCGCGTTTTTTTTATTTTTTTTTTAAATAAAGTGTATTATCTCCAGTTCTAGAAGGGTTAAAACAAAGCTACAAAACTAGATCGAGAAATAGATAAACATGAGCATTTTTCCAGTTATGACACTTTTTAGTAAAAAGTCGTGAACAAATTAATCCGCTTCTTAATGGGTTATCAGATCGATTATATATTCCACTGAAATGGTTTTGCTATAAGCTTCCCAACGATATCCATATTGCTGAATAAATAAGGAAAACAGTCTGAACTTTCAAGGCCCGTATCTCGGAAACTATGGGATACCACCGATTTTTTTTATTTCACATTTTCTGCTTAGAATAAAAAGTTCTATCGATGGTGCAAATGTGTTGTCCTTCCGAGAGTGATTACTGAACTATATCAAAGTCCTTTTAGGCCGCCGAGTGAACTCCCCATTTCTGTCTGGCGAGCTAACCTTTCAAACTTATCTAACCTAATCACTTGCCCCATCTCTTGCAGATGTAACTAATACGAATCTGCTGATTAGTTCTGTTTTTGTTTGATTAAATTTTTTAAGTACACAACAAAAAACACATGTTTTTATAAAACATGGGGTGTCAGGTTTGATTTTTTTCTTCAAAAATAAGTGTGGTAATTCGTTTGTAAGCGACTTGAGCCCAACTTGCTTGCTAACCGAGTAACTTCCATAGAAATGCTAGTAAAGTAACCTGAGAAAAACACAGCTATAGTCAGTCTTTCAAGCTAAAATTTGATAAAAAAAAAGGAATGTCATAATTTCAAAAACTACGAGGGCGACCGCAAAAGTAACTGGCCTAACATAGAAAGAACCGTTTTTTTGGAATTATTATTCTTTATTTTTCAACATAATCTCCTTCCAACTCAATGCACTTCATCAAACGTTTTTCAAGTTTTTTAATTCCATCCGAAAAATAAGATTTTTCAAGACCTTCAAAATATGCCTCAGTTTCAGCAATAACCTCGCTATTGGGACCACTTTTACCAGCTTCTATCCATTGTTTTGACTGTTCTTTGCATTCTGGGTTGTAGTGATGGATCCATGTTTCATCAACAGTTATGAATCGGCGCAAGAAATCTATCGGATTACGCTGATAAATCGCTAAAAGCTCCTCGGAATTGCTCCAACGGACGATTTTTTTGGGGCAAAGTCAACAAACGCGGCACCCTACTTGCGGATAGCTTTTTCATGTGGAGTTCATCATGTAAAATACTCCAAACTTGTTTTTCGTGTATTTTAACAATATCAGCAAGTTCTCTGAGCTTTATTCGTCTATCTTTAGTCACTTCATTAAATATTTTTCTAATGTTTTCAATAGTAGTAGCAGTTTTCGGTATTCCAGAGCGTTGTTCATCTTCCGTACTAAAACGACCCATTTTAAATTGTTGAACCCAGGATTTCACGGTGGAGTATGATGGTGCATTATCACCATGAACAGAATCCAATTCATCTTTGATTAATTGTGGCGTATAACCTTTCATATAAAAGTGTTTAATTACCGCACGAAACTCTTTATTTTCCATTTTTCAAAAATTATAAAACTTGTTTACTTCAATCACCTGTAACAAAGAAAATAATAATGAAATATTTCGGAAATTATGACAGATGACTTATAAAAGATTGCTTTTAAAAAACACAAAAAAGTTGCTAGTAAAACAGAAAATGTGCCAGGCCAGTTAGTTTTGCGGTCGCCCTAGTATAAAATCGAATGCTAACACCAAAAGTTAGCTTAAAGATTTTATTTCCGTATTCGTTGTCAACCAAGTTGTTGCTATGAGGAATTTGCTATTGTTTGTCAACATAAGGTACCTTCAATTTTCGCTCGACCCTCGTAGGGGGTTTTTACTATTATTAAAAATTTGATTTATTATTCTTCCTTTCTACTCTGCTGCTGCTGTTGCATGGCATCTTATCCCCTCCAGCTGTCTGGGGAAATTAAAACAAATTTTATTTGAATTTCTCCGTATCTTTTTTGCCTTCTTGCCTCTTTGTGAGCTTCATTCTGTTTTGGCCCTTCATTCTTACTCTCTCTCCCTGTGTCTTTCTCCGTGTGTTGTTTGGTTAGTAAGTAGGTCGGTCGTTCGGTTCGTTGTCTGGTTAAGTTAGATAGTTTGAACCCAAGCTGCCATGTACAAATGCATGAATGCATTTCCCTGAAGGGACGACGCTTGAAGGTGGTTGGTGATAGTGGGTGGTTGAAGGCGCTTGTTGGTTGGAGACGCTTGGTGGTTGGAGGCAAACTTGTTGTGAGTGTTATCAAATCACAGCAGGTATTTGGGTTAAAATGCCTTAAATACAATTAATGCGAAAACATGTCAAAATGGCAACACATAAGAGATTAAACACAATTGGAGGCGCTAGACGCGAAGCACAGTGTAGCAATTCCCCATATGGTAAATAGGTAAGATTTACAGACATAAGGATGTCTCAGAGAATATTTTTCCTCATTTTATTGGTAGGAACTATCTACTGGTTGTATGCACAACACGTTGATCGTATTTATCATCTAGTGTTATGGTGAACCGAAAATGTTTTACGATTGTAATTATTTGTTGATGCCAACCGAAATTTATCTTTTGCAACGAAATATTCGTAGCTACAATCGATTTCCTACTGATTTTTTCTCTGTGCGCTTCTATAGTACCCACACACAGAGAACAGATTCGTTGGCACAAGCAAAGTTTTTGCCATCCCAATGAATGAGGTTGTATACAATTCGAGTATTCCGTCAGTACAGCTGAATGTTAGTTGGAACCCTTAAATTGTCAGTAAGTGAAACTGAAGTATCGGTACAACAAACGAAGAGACAAACAATCTCTACACACAATGGGTTCATTTCTAAACCCATATGTGACAGCGCATAGAGAAAGGGACCTAAGGGTAAAAAAATCCTAGACCCGCAAGGTCTAGGACCTTTGTACAAATACATTAAGGTTAATGCAGGTTTACTGAACGTATCCTTAATATAAATTTTTACTGTAAGCTTCCCATCAAAAATTTCTCAAACCTTCCTCTGGGATACCCCAACGTGCAAATACTGAGCTTAAAAACCCGAAAAAGTGTAAAGGAATAAACTTTAACTAAGTTATATCTCTTAATAATTCATACCCTTTGGTCAAGACAAACTCCTTCATCTTGTCACGATTATCGTTTTCGAACACAAATCATTGCTTGATAAGTTTAATTTTCAAGGAAGCCGATTTCCATTCTCTGTGCTGTTCCATTAGTATAGTCGACTTATTGACTGTCTGCACCGTAATAAACTTATAGCGATCATCTTCGAACCGAATTCGCTTTTACGCATAAAAAATATATCGTTACTGTATGGCCACTGCAAGAAAAATATGTTCTCTGCAATAAAAGAACGTTTGTCGTAACCATAGCATGGTTTTTTGAATTTCATTTTGACAATAGTATGATTGCGGCAATATCAATATTGTTTAAATGTAGCAATAGTATTATTTTAAAAATAAAATATGGTGGGTGCGACAAATATATGGTTTCATGTTAACAATAAAAAGCTAACGGCAATCATACAGTATAAGTTTTATGTTAATAATAATGTGATAATGTGACAATCATACAGTATGATTGTAATTTTTATAAATATGAATATTACGCATTTCTAATTTTTCCATTGTAAAAATCGCGGATGCGTCTTTTGTGAACACCTGTTTCTATATGAAGGAGTTGCCAGATCAAAACAAAATTTAAAATGTGTTCATAGCAGAGATGAAAGTTTCCAAGTTTATACCGCGCTTTTTGTGCTAGGCTAAGAAGTTTCCGAACCGCCCTCGTAAATGGAAAAAAGGAACAAGAATTTGTATGCACTGGTACGAGTATATTTGGATATTGCCAAATGGCTTTACAGTTTTGTACTGACTCGAAAATACTAAGGATATTAACATATTTTAAGGAAGTTATTAAAAGATTACCGGCATTAACCGTTGAATGTAATGAGAAGTTTCCGCTTACGGAACGCCTGAAGTGGAATTCCTCTGTGCAGTTTTGCGTATACGATAGAAAGGTGGTTCGAAAAGTATGCGCTCACTTCAAAACACTAACTTAATTCAAAACACTAAATCTTAACGAATACGAAAATTTTAAATCTGCCGAAAGGGACTAACCGCTTAATTTATTTGTTCTAGAGGTAACTGAACCTCTAAAGTGGTATTTCTCAATGCGCCTTTGCAAGGGCTCCGCGATCTTCGTCATCGTCAGTAGTACTTTTGTATTGTCTTTTTCTATATTTATCAATGTCAGCCTTCTTACTCAAAACGTTTTGCAAAGCCATGAGCAGCAATACCAATTTTCAGCCTTCTAGTTCTCTAAAAAACACTTTTGGCACGCCTCCGTCCGCCCACAAAACGAAAATCTAAAATCTTGTTTTAAATTCTTCTTCCCGTCATCGATAGTATATGTCACAGCGCATAGAGAAAGGGACCTAAGGGTAAAAAAAAATCAATTTTCCCTTTTTTTTTGATGTTGAAACCAACATCTGAGCATCGAATGATACCGATCCCATGCCCCAGAGATATGGGCGTTTTATGAAAGTGATGGTACACCAAAGATACACGTATTTAAATCTTTAAAATGGCTTTCCTGAACAAAACAGATTTTTACCCTTAGATAAAAATCACTTTTCTATACCCCTATGCCGACAGACCAAATTTTTCAACTAAAAAAAATTGACAGGAACAACAGCCGTGCTAAGATGAAGCCTCCCTGAAATGCCATCAAGCATTATGAGTCTATAGGTCCCATACATACATACATAATCACATACATCCAATTTTATATACGAGTGCTGCTATATATTTCTGGCCTAATAATGAAAATGCGAATATTTATAATCAAAAATGGTTTTGTTTTTCAATGTATTCTCCAGCATGATTTATACACTTTTGCATGCGCTCAAACTAATTGTGAACGCAATTATTTTCTTTGAGACACCTCCAAAACATGTTTTTTGAACGCTTCAACAGCATCTTCTGGCGACGAAAATCGTTGACCACGCATTTTTTTTCTTGATGTGCTGGAATACTAAGAAGTTATTGGGTCTCAAGTCAAGGCTGTACGACGGATGACCCATCAATTCGACTTTTTGGTCGGTCAAAAAGGCGCTGGTTTGAGCCGATGTGTGAGATCTCGCATGACAATGATTCGTTTTCTCTTGTTCGTTTTTCGAATTTCTTTTTTCGGGCTAATACGCATAGATCCATGATTCGTCACCTGTGACGATTTTATAAACGTCTTTTGAAGCACCGCGATCGTATTTTTTCAAAATTTCTTTTCAACACGAGCCTTTTTATGAGCGATATTCAAATTGTGCGGGATCCAACGAGAACAAACCTTTTCAACGGCCAGGAGTTCATGCAATATCGAATGTATGCTGGTGGAAGAAATGCCCAAGGATGCCTCTATCTCACGGCATGTCACATGACGCATGATGTATTATCAGTTCACGCACGGCATTAATGCTCTCTGGCACAAGGGCCGTTTTTGAACGAACTTTACGAACTTCGCCTTTCAGCGAGCGTCGGCCACGATTGAATTCATTGAAACAGTTTTTCACAGTGCTATAGGATGGTGCTTCATCGCCATACAAAGTTTTAAATTCATCGATGCACTCTTGTCGTGATAATCCACATCGAAAGTTGTGAAAACTGATCGCACGAAAATGTTCACGAGTTAATTCCATTTTTTTTGCCAAATTGATTTTTTCAAGTCACTGTTAATAACACAAATGATGGTCGTAAGTCAAAACGTTCTGAGTACCTTTATGCTAAAAAATGTCAAACTTCCCATTGGAAATGTCAGATGGCGCCAGGCAACGATTAGTGTTGCATAGGCCAAAAATATTTATAGCAACCCTCGTATATCAGAAATAAAAACCATAACAATCGTCCACTTTTAGCATTGGTGGTGTCAGTAGCAACCCCTTCTTCCCCTAATATTCTGTAGGAAGTGGGTGAGGCCATGCCCACTTGATATATGAAACATTCGCAGGGCATACAGCAACAGAATGTGGAATTTTCAGGACGATCAGACTATTATTATGGCTTTTATAACAGTTTCTTTAAAAATGGGCGTGGTAGCGCCTATTTTTCTAAAACACTATTTCGCATCATACAAAGAGTATATGTACAAATATTATCTTTCCACCTCTAATAGTTTATGTGATATAGCCGTTTGAAATTTGGGATGTGTGGGCGGTGCCACGCCGACTTAATTTGTCAAAAATGTTTGTACCCCATTTCTACCGTGAATTATACGAGTAATATGAAAAAGTTGCAATCACTAAAATGAATCTTTTTTATACCGATTTTCAACAGACTGTTTCTCTGTGTGTACTTTGGTTTTCAATAAACAGAGGCGCTTAATAAAAAAAATTTTACAAATTGAAGAAGGGGTGGGGACTCAAACAACAACAACATGTTTTCCTTTGACAAAAACATTCAACACTTTCCACTACAAAAAAAAACTCTGTTCAAAAACCTTCAAAATGGTTGCAATCGTAGTTGAGTTTTCCTTGAAACCTATTTAACGTTACGTTACACAATACGTAATGTTAAACCAATTGTTCCAGTCGTATTTAATGTACTTTTTCTAGTTTTATTTGTTTGAAAACGTTTCGCATGACGACATTTCAAAATTCTTCCGCTGCTCGCGTATAATTGTTGTGCAGTAAGCCCACTTAACCAAACTAATTCCCTCCTCAGTCAGCGTCGACGTTGAATAGAAATTTGTTGAATGTTTGAGTTTGGATTTATTTTCGTTGTTTTTTTTTTCTTCTGTTTTTGTTTAATGCTCACTTTACAGTTTTGAATGATAAAAATCGAAATGACATTCAAAATGTATGCAAGTCATACGTACGTTCGAACGTACTCGGTGGCCGCTTGAGTGTATAATTGTCATGATGATGTTTGAGAAGGTGGGAGCAGCTTTAAAACGGAGAGTTGTTTAAACAAAAGTTTTAACAAACAAAACCAGTTAATAACAAAACGAACGGCAAAAAAAATAAATAAATGTCAATAAAAAAATAAATTTTGTTTGGTGGCATTAAAGAACAGTTATGAAAAATAGCCCAGGTAGATACATCATGATTTGTACTAAATTTTTTAGGGTAAATGTCAACTTCACGTCGGATTTGTTTGCTTATACTATTCCAATAAAGAGTTATCGACTTTTTTTGTTTCTTTAAAATGTCAGTTTTTCTAAATGCTCATTTTTCGAATATAGAAAAAAAACAGATACTAGGATTTTTTAAAAGTTCCTAAAATAAAAATTTAATAAAAAAATGTTTGGTCTTTGGAATATAGGGTAGGCTAATTAAGAAAAATGACTCAATAATGCCGCCAGCCCAAAATCCACACTAGACAGTGACTCATTGTGGATGCATTGGCTTCTCAATAGTCACGTGTGGGTTCTCTGAACCCCATATGCAGCAATTTTGCTTACTGACATAGCCACCTAGATGAAAATGAGCTTCATCTAAAAAACAAGACTTTTCTTTATCTACTGCTAAACAATCTGCCGAGCCAGTTGTGGTAGTCATTTCAATAATATTGTGTTCCATTTTTAAAAGACAAGTTCAAGCTTCAACCTTTTTAAAACAAACAGAAATTTGAAAAATTATCAGTACTTTTTTTACAGCAGATTTAAATTTAAATCGACCATCCTGTACGAGGGCGGTTCGAAAACGTGTTAGCCTAGCACAAAAAGCGTGGTATAACAGTTAAGTGTTTTGGAAACTTCTATCTCTGTTATGAACACATGTTAAATTTTGTTTCGATCTGGCAACTCCTTAATATAGAAACAGGTGTTCACAAAAGACGCATCCGCGATTTTTTTACAATGGAAAAATTAGAAAGGCGTGGTGTCATTTAATATATACATAAAAAAGGTTCATCGGGGCAAGAAATTCATAATGATATGGTGAATGTGTTAGGTGAAAGTGCTCCTTCATATGCAACAGTAAAAAATTGGGTTGCTGAATTTAAACGTGGTCGTACAAGCATTGAAGATGAACCACGTAGTGGACGTCAAAAAAACATCAACAACAACAGAAATTGTAGCCAAAGTGCATGTTATGGTATTAAATGATCGACGAATAAAAGTGCGTGAAATAGCTAATATCATGGGCATCTCAAATGATAGAGTCCATTTAATTTTGCATGAAGAACTACAGATGAAAAAGCTTTCTGCAAGATGGGTGCCGCACTTGTTAACAGTCGACCAAAAACGCATAAGAATGAACATTTCTCAAGCTTGTTTGGATCGTTTTCAGCGAAATAAAATGGATTGTAAGCGTCGCTTCATAACTGTTGATGACACATGGATCCACCACTATACTCCAGAGACAAAAACAAACAATCCAAACAATGGACTGAAGCTGGAGGAAGTGCCCCAAAGAAGGCAAAAACAATTCAATCGGCTGGTAAGGTTATGACAACGGTTTTTTCGGACTTCAAAGGTATTTTATTGATTGACTATCTGCAAAAGGGTAAAACGATAAATTCAGAGTACTATTGCAACCTTTTAGATCAATAAAATGTACAAATTCGAGAAAAACGTCCTGGCTTACAACACAAAAAAATAATTTTTCATCAAGACAACGCACCAGCGCACAAGAGTGTTTTAACAATGGCTAAAATCAACGAATACAAGTACGAGTTGCTTGACCACCCACCTTATTCTCCTGATTTAGCTCCCAGTGATTTTTACCTGTTCCCAAATCTAAAAAAAATCTTTGCTGGCAAGCGTTTTACCTCAAATGAAGATGCAATTACAGTTGTAAACCACTATTTTGAGACCTTGAGGAAAACTATTTTAATCAAGGGATAGAATTGCTAGATAAGCGTTGGACTAAGTGTATTGAAGTTTCAGGAGATTATATTGAAAAATAAAAATATTTTTGAAAACCTAACTATTCTCTTTCATTGATAGGCTAAGAACTTTCCGAACCGCCCTCGTATATGGATGTAAAACAAATCTTTTTGTTTTGTACCAACCGAGAAAAAAAAAACTATCACTACCAAGTTACATTGCGAGTACATGCAGAGAAAAAATCAGTTAAAAATCGGTCTGAACTACTTAATGTGCGTTAAAGCTAGGGCCCAGGAATTTTGCACCATGTTGGCTTATAGTCATAGGCTGGTTGAGAATGTTAATCTGCCTAGGGTGACAATAGATTCCCTTTAAATATTTGCTTAAGATATCACAATTTTTTCATTCGGCTTGTGTGGTCCCAAAAACAGTTCCTATTGTACGTTTACTTATAAACATCCCTGGAAAAACTCGTAAAAACTAATCATTGCCATTTGTATTGCCAGGTAAACACATCTCATTACACATTCCATTACTTTAACCTAAAAATAACTTAAAATAAATAAACAAACGACTTAAACAAATAATGTTTTGACAAACCTTGTCCTCTAAAACCGCCCACAATTTGTAATCGAATGGGTTCAAATCTGGACTGCCTGAGGGCCATTCTTCAGAGGAAATGAACGCTGGCAAATTGTTTCGAAGCCAGGCCTGGGACGTTTTAGCCTTATGCGCCGGCGCAGAATCCTGCTGGATGGCTGGTTTTGGAACAGGGAATTGTGAAGAGGCTTCACAACAGCTTCCAAGACGGTATCTTGGTAAACTTTGGCCGATTTTTGACTCCTTGTTCGCAGAAATGCAGGTCATTGACCCCATCGTAAGAGACACCCCACCAAACCACGACTGAAGCGTGGTGATGACCCTTTTCCACCCTTGGGATCAGTTAAGATGCTTCCTAAGATGACCGCGCATACACTCTATCATTTTGCTTGTTAAATTTTTCCTGAACGGTAAAAAATTTTTTATCGGTGAACAAAATTTTTCTGTGCAAGTTATCAGCGTGCTTCACCAAAAGACGTTTGCATTTTTCAATCCTACTTTTTTAAAAGCTGCAGTCAATAAATGTCCGGTACGTCGTTTGAAAGCCCCAAGTCCCAAGTCTGTTTTAATGATTCGACTCATGGACTTTTGCGTGATATTCATCTCACGGGCCATGATTTTCTGTTTTCGGAGCGGATTTCTGTGAATTTTTGACTTAACGGCTTTGATGACATGCGGTGTTCGAACAGAGCGTGGGCCCGACCGTTGGCGGTCTTTTGCATCTCCAGTCTCCTCAAACAGTTTTATGCATCGGTAGACGAACATGCGACTAATCCCTAGTGGCCGGAGCGGTTTGAAAATATCGCTGTTATTATTTCACACTTGAAAAGCGCAATTACAGCGATTTGGTTTTCGTTATCTGACCACTTCATGATGAAAGTTGAAACAATTTTAAAATCCCGTTACAGACTAACGCTATTGAGGTTAGCTTTCAAAACCCATATGACATTAACGGGGTATGTTCAGTTCTACTATTGAAATGGATGTGTTCAATGTGGTAACAGTATTTATGTCCCTACTAAGTAATTTTACGTGTTAATATGGAAGCGTTGCCAAATAAAAATTTCATTGGCCCATAAAATTTAATCAGACCTACGTTAGCGAACAACCGAATTTTTTTGCCAACCGAATGGTTGAGGTTACATGCACCTCGAGTATTCCATCATTACAACCGAATGTTAGTTGGCAATCTATAATTTTCAGTTATTTAAATTTTCAGTGCAACACACCAAGTATGCGAATATTCAAAAGAGAATTTTTGTTTATCGGAAAAAAATAAAATTTTAGTCAAAGGCAAAAAAAGTATTTGCTTACACAATTAAAGTACTGGGGAGGTTCATGACGAGAAAAAAATGGAAAAGATGATGAAAGATTTTTACTGGAAATAAAATTGGTTGAATGATTGGCTCAAAATCAGTACGAGTAATAATAGAATAATTTTATTTTAAAAAATATAGCATTAAACAACTCCTTTTGGTTAAGATGAAGTTTTAGTCATCATCACTAGTAATCGGTTTCTACAACTAAATATTTGCCACCAGTTGTGGCAGCTAAATACCATTTTCGTGTTTTATTGGCATGCCCGATTAATAAGTTGTGAGTATAGTACGATGATCATATTAATCATCACTCGGTATTTCGAAGCGAATATCCATTACGATAAAAAACATTGGGTGATTGCAACCAAAATTCATTTTTTGCAACCGCATCATTGTAGTTCCAACTGCTTTCTAACTTACTTTTTCCAGAAAAATCATTCATTACCTACGGAAGTCCGAACTTTTGTTGCATAGTGTAATATTTAACAATAGCGAACTAATCGGAGTTTGGTTAGTACAGAGAAATTTATTTGCTGTTGCCGTCAATTGTTGGCACCAAAGTAGCATGTGCTTCATAACCAATAGTTTTACTGAATTTGGTTGGTATAACCAACTTATTGGCTGTACGAACATCTTATGGTAACTCGAACCATGTCAACATCAATACCATGAAATGTGGGTGATTGCAGCAGAAATTATGTTTATCCAACCAAACATTTGTACTTATACATACGGACGGATATTGCTAGGTTAAGGTCCATTTAGTCTTGACGGTTGACGGTGGTCGGTTGACGGTAGGCAATCAGCTATTTCAGTTGAGGGTTGCATTTTGCATGTGTTAGAGGGAGATAACTACAGTTTGACGGTTGACGACGGTAGACTTCTGCAGGTTGCAGAATCAACCGTCAACCGTCGAGACTAAATGGGCCTTTATACTACGATCTCCAATTTCGAAGTCTTGCAAACGAAATGATAAAACTGGTAGTACTCGTACAATTCGTTCTTGGGTGGAGGGTATAATTAAATTGTCCGATTTCCCCTTGAATTACGAAAGAAGTTCCGCTCATTTTAAATTTTAATATTTCTTGTTTTGATTTTTAAGTTAGTGTACACACAAAAAAAAATAAGTTGGGAATCGATTGAAACCAAAAAAATTTCGTTGCAAGAGGATAATTTTGGTTGCCATCACCAAATGTTTTCCATGGTAATGAATATTCGGCTCGACTAACCACTCTCAACGTAATGTGCACAGAACCAATATATCGGTCATACTAATGAAATTGCAGACAATTAATTGCTGCCACCAATTATTGGTAACAAATAATTTATTTTGCAACGAAAAAACTCAAATCGTGCCACTGTATCTCGTCCATAACTAGGTGCTGTTGAAATAACGTGAACTCGTCACAGAAAACCTCAGATTTTTGGCCATGGCCGCTCAGTCCTTCGGCCATTCTATTGCCAATACCTTTCGCATTACGATTGGAGAGACAAGCCTTGTTTATTAGATTTTAACAATTAGAATGGTGGTATATTCAATGTGGCACACTCCATCTACAGAGCAACGTCTAGAGCATACCAGACGCAAAATATAGAACATTTAATTCGATCGAACTTAATAGCATTTGAAAGACATACAATTTGTTGACACATACATTTATGTGTAGAATAAAAACATAATTAAAAAAAAAATATTTTAAAAATAATATGAATTTATTTCGAACCTGTTTTCTCAACTCTTTGAATTGCATTCTATTCGTGTGACGTCAAATATTACAATTTGTTATTATATAAGTTGTTGGCAATTTAATTAAACCGATCGTTTGTGTTTTTTTTTGTGCTCATGTCCCCCTAATACAAATTTACCAATTCCCCTATTATTTGAATTTGAAAATTGTGCTATTTTTAATGGGGACAAATACGATATACACGTAATTATGTTTGTTATTGCAGGCGTTATATTATTTCAAATATTCTCTGTATGGGTTTGGCAGGTTGCAGATATTTGGGGAATATTTTTACCCGATGTTGAGTTTACAACATAGATTGCTAATGTAGAAGAGAGTAAAACGTTTAGAGAAATCAACAGAGGCATTTTTTTCTCCCAGGAATTCCCGAAATGCACATTAACTTAAGTAAACTTTTCTAAGTAGCTTTTCTGTTCCGGAATCCGAAAATTGTTACCAATATCAAAAGGAATTTGTATATTCTTTAGGTATATGTTGACTTTTATCCTTCAGTTTATATTAAATTCTTACAATCTTAATACATATATTATAATAGGCGCGTTTAAATAGACAAGCTACAAAATCCGAAAAAAAAATTTGTATGAGATTTTATTTTTTCCCGCTTAATTCAGGGGTTCTTGTATCCTCCGCTTATAGCTCTACGGTGTTGAAAATCGTAAAGTTTTTGTAAATGTCTGTAGATAACGTTCCCAAATTAATTTTTTTTTTAAAGTTTTCGATGTTTCTCGATTGGTATGCTATGCGGCAAAGCGTTTTATTTGTCACTTAACTAGCGAAATTGTTAGCTTGTCGAATAAAACACGTCTTATATACGTAGAACAAAAGTATGGTTGGAATAAGAACATTCGAAGAGCATCATACTATATTTGGGTATATTGTTGTGGTACAACTATGATCCTCACAATCATGCTATGATCCTTACATTCATACTATGATTCACACATAACCGTACTATGATCTCCACAACCACAGAATGATTCACACTCAACCATACAAGGGTTGCAATATACGTCTTATATACGTAGAAAAAAAAGTATGGTTGGAATAAGAACATTCGAAGAGCATCATACTATATTTGGGTATATTGTTGTGGTACAACTATGATCCTCACAATCATGCTATGATCCTTACATTCATACTATGATTCACACATAACCATACTACGATCTCCACAACCACAGAATGATTCACACTCAACCATACAAGGTTTGCAATATATATTTCTGGCCTAGGCAACACAAAGTGTTGCCTGGCGCCATCTGACATTTCCATTGGAACGTTTAATATTTTTTTAGCATAAACGTACTCAGAACGTTTTGACGTACGACCATCATTTGTCTTGTTAACAGTGACTTGAAAAAATCAATTTAGCAAAAATATTGAATTAACTCATGAAGATTTTCGTGCGATCATTTTTCACAACTTTCGACGTGGATTATTACAAGAGTGCATCGATGAACTTAAATATTTGTATGGCCATGAAGCACCATCCTATAGCACTGTGAAAAACCGGTTTAATGAATTCAACGCTCGCTCAAAGACGAAGGTCGTGAAGGTCGCCCAAAAACGGCCGTCATCGTCAAGTGACCAGCATGCATTCGATATTGCATAAACACCTGGCCCGCACAATTTGACAATCGCTCAAAAAAAGGCTCGTGTCGATTGGTGCAAAGAAATTTTGAAAAAATACGATCGCGGTGCTTCAAAAGACGTTTATAAGATCGTCACAGGTGACGAATCATGGATCTATGCGTATGAGGCCGAAATAAAACAGCAATCGACTGTGTGAGTCTTCGAAGACGAGCCAAATCCAACGAACGTTTTTCGTAGAAGAAGCACTTCGAAGCAAATGGTCGCCTGTTTCTTCGGCAAAACTGGTCATGTGGCGACTGTTCCGCTTGAGCAACGTATAACGGTCAATTCTGAGTGGTACACCAAAATTTGTTTGCCTGAAGTCTTCGGAGAAATTCAAAAAACCAACAAGAGAAGACGAATCATTGTGCACCATGACAATGCGAGCTCTCACACATCGGCTTAAACCAGCGCCTTTGTGACCGGCCAAAACGTCGAATTGATGGGTCATCCGCCGTACAGCCCTGACTTGGCACCCAATGATTTTTTTATATTCCCGCACATCTAAAAAAGAATAAGTAAACGATTTTCGTCGCCAGAAGATGCAAAAGCCATGTTTTGGAGGTGTCTCAATCGGAGTGGAAAAAGTGCTTCGACAAATGGTTTGAGCGCATGCAAAAGTGTATTAGTCATGCTGAATAATACTTTTAAAAACAATAAAACCATTTTTGATGATAAATATTCGCATATTCATTATTAGGCCAGAAATATATATAGCAGCCCTCATACTATGATCTCCACAAACATCGTATGTTTCTCATACAACTATAGTATGATCCACACAAGCATAGAATGAGTCGCACGCAACCATGTTAGGATCCCTACAACCATAGTATGATTACACACAACTATACTATGATCTTCAAAATTATTTATAAGAATTCGGATGTCAACAACAGATTTGAATTATGAAAATTATTTTAAAAAAAATTAAGTTCAAAAAAATAAGAGTGATTTATTAACCAGAAGAAAAAATCCGTTTAAAAAAAGGTAAGCGTTTTTATTAAAAATATTTCACTTAAACAAAGCCAAAGCTGTTTCTTGAAAAACTTTAATTTTTATATAACAAGTACTATTATTGCATACGATTCGCAACAATAACAATGTTCTAAAAAACATTTTGAAATGAAGAAAAATTACAATCATGCAGTATGATTGCCGTAATCATATTATTGTTGACATAAAACCCAAAAAATACCATATTTACATTGTTGTTACAACCATATTTTAATTTTTTTATTTGGAAATAATAATATTGTCATATTTCAACAATATAAATATTGCTACAATCATACTATCGTCAAAAATCCAATGCTGTGGTTGCGACGAACATACTTTTTTTGCGTACTTTATTACTTTTATTGCGTAGAACATATTATTATTGCCGTGACCATATAGTAATCATATTTTTTCTCTGCGTGTATATTCCGTAACATTTGTGTACGCCACTCTCATCATCACATCAAAGTCATTGACATGAAAGATTTACTTTGATTGACATTTCTGTCGTTGCGAACTGTGTGATTTCAAAATATTGCGATTGTGTAATAAATAAATCGGAAAGGACGGAGGGCGTTTTCCAGAATTAGATGAGCTAGCAACGTGCAAAAATCTGTTAAGCGTTATGTGATGTATTTGGAACAAATGGTATTTCGTTCCTGTTTAAAGTTAAGTCTATTCCATAGTTTAAAAAAAATTATATAAAGCTACGTTCTTTTTAGGTTAGTACACTAGAATTTGTATGGAAGTTACTCAGTTAGAGAAAGAAACGAGCCAGAGTTACCACACTTAACTTTCCAACAAAAAATTAAAAATAACAACAGCGACGATCATGATCATGTCGAGTCATATTCTTGATCACATTTGTGATGAATTCCAATCTCGTTGAGTTTTAACCATCTTTGACGCGAGAAATATGAAAATATCAGCAACATTAATCACCCTGCTTTAAAAAAACTGCGACGATAAAGGCGTCAGCCATATCAATGATGACACTTGTGATAGTATAAAAGCCCATCACGTTAAATTTTTAAACAATCTTTTACGCGAAAGATTGTTTATATCCGCCACTAAACACTCAGCCAGGTCGTTCGTTCATGGTAGAGATTATAATTGCGACCTCTTTTATGAATTAAACAATATACTAAATATAAGGCAATATATTAAAAAACAGAGCCCTTTTCATAGTACCAACTTATAAAAAATTATTAGAATTTTATCCTTTCCCTAATGCAATTGAAATAACTAATTTAAGTAAAAAAAATTAAGTCAGTTTTTAAATCCTACTATTGATAAAATATTTAATACCTATTTTTAATTTTAATAAGTTAATTATTCTGTTTTAATATAAATTTTAGGTAATTTTTTTTCGTTTAAAATAGAAGATGCTATGCTATGAAGTTAAAATAATAAAAAACAGTCATTTAAATATATTTTTAACTTTTAAAATAATTAAGGACCGACATAACAGCAAGAATTCACACTCAGTAACGCTCCGTTTTGCGCAAAAAACCCTGAAGCGAAGAAGTTGATTGTTTTGTTTAAAATTTAATATTCGCTGAGAATGATCGTCGATGACGATCGAAGGAATATAAAGTAAAACATATGACAAGAAAACTCCAACATCTGTTTTTAAATTTGTTAATGACCTCGAGCCAGACAATTTGGATCAAAAAAATATACTCGTATATACAATATAGGTCAACAATACATAACCAATAACATATACTTAGTAGGGACATAAATACTGGTACAACATTGAACACACCCATTTCAATAGTAGAACTGAACATACCACGTTAATGTCATATGGGCGTTAGTCTGTAACGGGATTTTAAAATTGTTTCAACTTTCATCATGGAGTGGTCAGATAATGAGAACCGTATCGCCGTAATTGCGCTTCTCAAGTGTGAAATGAAAAAAACGATATTTTCAAAACGCTCCGGCCACTAGGGATTAGCCGCATGTTTGTCTACCGATGCATAAAACTGTCTGAGGAGACTGGAGATGTAAAAGACCGCCGCCGCTCTGGCCGCCAACGCTCTGTTCGAACACTGCATGTCATCAAAGCCGTTAAATCAAGAATTCACAGAAATCCGCTCCGAAAACAAAAAATCATGGCCCGTGAGATGAATATCACTCAAAAGTCCATGAGTCGAATCATTAAAAAAAGACTTGGGGCTTTCAAACGACGTAGCAGACATTTATTGACTGCAGCTTTAAAAAAAAATAGGATTGAAAAATGCAAACGTCTTTTGGTGAAGCACGCTGATAACTTGCACAGAAAAATTTTGTTCACCGATGAACAATTTTTTACCGTTCAGGAAAAATTTAACTAGCAAAATGATAGTGTATGCGCGGTCATCTAAGGAAGCATCTGAACTGATCTCAAGGGTGGAAAAGGGTCATCACCCAGCTTCAATCGTGGTTTGGTGGGGTGTCTCTTACGATGGGGTCAATGACCTGCATTTCTGCGAACAAGGAGTCAAAACATCGGCCAAAGTTTACCAAGAAACCATTTTGGAAGCTGTTGTGAAGCCTCTTAACAATTCCCTGTTCCAAAAGCACCCATGGACTTTCCAGCAGGAAACACTTTCATAAAACGCGCTTATCTCTGGGAGGGAACACTTTTGGGGCATGGGATCGGTCTCATGCGATGCTCAGATGTTGTCCACATCAAAAAAAAAAAGTGAAAAGTTGATGAAAAGTTTTGTTCAGGAGAGCCATTTTAAAGATTAGGTCCCTTTCTATTTGCGCTTATAATCGTGGACTTCACTTTCATAAAACGCGCATATCTCTGGGAGGGAACACTTTTGGGGCATGGGATCGGTCTCAATTGATGCTCAGATGTTGTCCACATCAAAAAAGAAAAAAAAAATGAAAATTGATTTTTTTACCCTTAGGTCCCTTTCTTTATGCGCTTGTTAAAAAAGGTAAAATTTTAAAGTCGGTCGGTAAGAGGTTGTTGTATTTTTTAAAAGTTATTTTTGTAGCGGGAGTTTAGATCTTTAAAACTACATAAGAGGTTTTCGAAATTCCCATGACCTCCAAGTCCTCAAAATACACGTTTTCAAACATTTCGGCGCCTATATTTTGGAAACGCGAAAAGACGGGAAATTTGCGAAGCCAGATTTGGATTAAGCGGCCAAAATCTATTAAGATGGCTCATTACATTTTCCACATAGTTTCTGACTTGACCTGTGGAACATTGTAGGCCAGTGTACAAAAATTCCACCTTCTATTTTTTTAAAATTCGCGTTTTCGGAGTTCGCTGCTTTCAAACTGCATTAAAACTTTTGCTGTAGCATTTTTTTTCCTAAAAAGTCATTTTTAACTAGGTGTGTCTAGATAAGGTTTATGATCTGGTGGAATCATTAGTCTGATGTTTTCTAAAAATGTGTCCTAACGGAATTAATCGCCAGTGGCGACAATGATCATGATGCCTGAATCTAAAGCCCGTGATGTTGGCGACATTTGACGGTACTACACAGAATGTCGTGATAGAATGGCTTTAAGATATCATTTTGGTGAGCACGTAACTTCGACTGTCAAACCTTTACAATTGGCCCGCTAAATCGTCATGAGTCACGATTTTTGTCTTTGGCGTACTGTTAAGTAAGAAGTCGTTCTCGATTAATCACCTTTTCAAGACTTGGAACCGGCATGTATTGTTTGATTCTTGAAAGAAAAGGATTGAAAGTATAACCTGCGGCGAAGTCACCGTCAACTTTTGTATAAAATTAACTTAAAAAAGTAAATATCAGAGATTGTTCTTTTGGGCCATAATATAGGTTTCGACATCCAATTTAATTTGAAGTGTTTTTATTAATTTAAAACCCCGTTATGAATCACACTCTTTATTCCAGACCTATTTAGCTCTGTGATAAAAAGTTTCTTCGTTTTGATTTATAAAATATTAGGGGATAATTTGGTGAACGATGAATTGAAGTGGTTATGCCATTGAGCTCCCTATGCATCCTATTTGCCATACTAATCCTCCTCGGATTTATTTTAGTATAAAAAATGATCTCAAGAGAGCGATCCGTAAGTTTTTCTTTCCCTTTTTGACGGACAACTAATGACTGAACAGATAAATTCAAAAAAAACGAATGACTAAATGGGCTGGCCTTGCCACAAATTTATTTTATAAGAATATAATAAGATATTCCTAGAAAAAAACAAAGTATGCTAGGAAATGTAGCATACTTTGTATGCTTCGCTAGGAAATTAACTAAGTAGTCTATAACACCGTTCAACACGCTTTTGCACACATGAAGAAGACCTATATATTCGGAATCTACGTCGAAAAATAAACTACCCGTGTGTCCCAGTTTTTCTAGATCAATTCGTATTTTCGCGAAAAATGTGAATATATATTTGGTTAAAAACCACTTATATAGACATATTTTGTATTAACATACAAGTCCATATCCATAAATTTTTTGCAAAATATACGAATTGATGCAGAAAAAGTGGATACACGTGTATTTTATTTTTTCCTCCTCTTTCAGAATATACTAATTTTTTTCATGTGTGCAACCAAAAGCTTAAATTTGTCATACAGTGTAATGTAAAACAAAAATTGATTTGTGAATAAACGAAATTGAAATTTGAACCCCCCTCGGTATATATTCCTTTACAAGACCGTTTTAAAATGGATGGAGAGTAAAACATTTGGCGCCGGTGGTACGACTGATAAAAAACAAATACTGGAAATGCATCGATTTTTTAACGATTATTAAACTCCGCTATTGAACTTCCCAAGCATCCTATTCTCCATACTCAGCCTCCTCAGATCATTTTCCTTAACAAGACTGTTAAAAATGGATGGTGAGACTTTGGTGCCAGTGTTAAGAGGGTTGGTATATAAGGGGTGTTTTTTATTGGGGTATAGAACTTTAAGTTGGCATCACTTTTTTAACTGGCGGCCATTTTGTCAGCTGTCAAGTGATTAATATTTAGTTTGGTTTGCCATTTCATCATGAACAGGTTGACAAAAGAACAACGCTTGCAAATCGTGCAAATTTATTTCGAAAGTAATGGTTCAGTTCGCGAAGTTCACCGCAAGCTCCGTTCATTTTATGGTCGACATAATCGTCCATCAGAGCAATTAATTCGGTTAACCATGGATCGGTTAACATGGACCATTGGATTATTTTCTTTGGGGATATGTGAAGTCGCTCGTCTACGCCAACAAACCAGAAACACGTTAGGGGACTTGGAAGCCAACATTCGTGGCGTTATTGCCAACATACGGCCCCATATGCTCGAAAAAGTGGTTGAAAATTGGACCTGTAGAATTGGCTTTATTCGAGCCAGCCGCGGCGGCCACATGCCCGAAATCATATTTAAACATTAATGGCATAAAATTATCCTTCCAATAAAGCCAAATTGATGGACATTAAAACGATTTTCTTGTGTTTTATTTCAATTCGAAGTTCTATACCTCAATAAAAAACACCCTTTATACTTCTGGCCTGGCCTAGGCCTAGAGTTGCCTGGCGCCATCTGACATTTCCATTTGACATTTTTCAGCATAAACGTACTCAGAACGTTTTTACTTGAAAAAAATCAATTTGGCAAAAAAATGGACGACGTGGATTATCACGGCAAGAGTGCATCGATGAATTTAAATCTTCTTATGGCGATTAAGCACCATGCTATAGCACTGAGAAAAACTGGTTTAATGAATTCAATCGTCGCCGACGCTCGCTCAAAGATGAAGGTCGTCAAAAAACGGCCGTTGTGTCAGAGAACATTGATGCCGTGCGTGAACTGATAATGCAAGATCGCCATGTGACATACCGTGAGATAGAGGCATTCTTGGGCATTGCTTCTACCAGCATACATTCGATATTGAATGAACACCTGGCCGTAAAAAGGTTTGTTCTCGTTGGATACCGCACAATTTGACAATCGTTGAAAAAAAGGCTTGTGTCGATTGGTGCAAAGAAATTTTGAAAAAATACGATCGCGGTGCTTCAAAAGACGTTTTTCTAAGATCGTCACAGGTGACAAATCATAGATCTATGCGTATGAGCCCAAACCAAAACAGCAATCGACCGTGTGGGTCTGCGAAGACGATTGGATTTGGTCCAACGAAAGTTGTTCGTGAAATAAGCACTTCGAAGCAAATGGTCGCCTGTTTCTTCGGCAAAACTGGTCATGTGGCGACTGTTCCGCTTGAACAACTAAGGAGGTCAATTCTGAGTGGTACACCACAATTTGTTTGCCTGAAGTCTTCGGAGAAATTCGAAAAACGAACAAGAGAAGACGAATCATTGTGCACCACGACAATGCGAGCTCTCACACATCGGCTCAAACCAGCGTCTTTTTGACCGGCCAAAACGTCGAAGTGATGGGTCATCCGCCGTACCGCCCTGACTTGGCACCCAATGACTTTTTTTTTATTACCGCACACCAAGAAAAAAAATCCATGGTCAACGTTTTTCATCGCCCGAAGCAGCGGTTGAAGCGTTCAAAAACCATGTTTTGGAGGTGACTCAATCGGAATGTAAAAAGTGCTTCGACAATTGGTTTGAGCGCAGGCAAAAGTGTATACATGCTGGAGAATACTTTGAAAAACAATAAAACTAGTTTTGATGATAAATATTCGCATTTTCATTATTAGGCTAGAAGTTTATATAACAGCCCTCGTACAACTATTAAAAAACAAGTACTAGTAATGCAACGGTTTTTTTTACAATTGGCCCACGGTTCATGAACGAATGCTATGCTAGTACTTTTTTCCCCCAAATTTGTTTATGAAATGAAAGAAAAAAATTCAAAACCTTTTTTCCTTGGATATTTTCGGGCGAAGTAAGCATTGATGTTTCATTCGACCGCTGGTTAAGCACCTTAAGTTCTCTATTTCCAACATATACCCAGCATTTTTCAATATAACCGACCTAGCGACCGCTGCCAAAGCTCCTGAAGTTCTGTATTCCCAACATACTCCGAGCACTTTTTAATGTAATCGGTAAAGCGGAAGAAAAAATTGCAAAACCTTTTTCCCAATCAGATTTTCGGGAGAAGTGACATTGATGGTCAATTCGACCGCTGGCTAAGCACCTAAAGATCTGTATTTCCAACACATACCCAGCACTTTTTAGTGTAACCGGCCAAGCGTACATTAATGCTTTCATGCTTTCCAATGCTTTCATTGGATTTTAAGAAATCTTGCAATTTCCCAACATTTGCTTCACCAGTACCATACTGGACTATTAATTTAGAAGAGAAATCTGTGGATGAACACCTTGGCGGTTCTTACTATAAAGAAGCTATTAAAAGTCGCTAGAACATCTTTATTAATGTCTCAAGAAAAGATAATGTTATTCCATGTATTCTGTGTCTTTATTGCGAGGTCGCTTAGTTCTGGGACCGTCCTAACACTAACAAAATTAATTAATGTTTTAAAACTAATTTTAATGAATCAAAAATACAATGAAAAAAAAACAATTGATACTGACATATTTGTAAATAAGCACTAGTGCATAGCTTAAAAAAATTAAATCAAAGTCTATTGGGTTGCTTTAGACCTCAAATGAGAGATTTAACTCTGGACAACATTTCGTTGATAACAAATCAGTCCGTTCACATCGGTCATGTTTTGAGATAAGACAAAACGAAACATTAGACAAATCAGTATGAGATAGAGGATTATGTTTGGATCCCTTTTAAACAATTTTTTTAGCGCACACGTGCGACATTTTAGCTTTCAATATCTGTTTGAAAATGTTTTAAAAATACTTATATGATGAATTTCATATCAAAACCTATAAAAAAAGGTACATTTTGAACCCGACCATCTCAGATTTTAATGAAATTTTGCATACAGCTAGATTTTAGGTATAGAAACACAACCTCATTTTTAGAAATTGCATTTTTGAAAATATGTGGGCGTGGCAAGGTATCGAAATATTTGAAAAATTACGGTAATGGGTACTTTTAAGCTGCGATTACTATGGAATGACTCAACCGATTTGAATGATCTTGGTGCCATTAGAAAGGTATATAAGTCACCTTTCGAAAACATACACTGTAAAAATTTTATATTACACTGAAAAAAATTGTTTGCCAAAAATAAAAGTTTAAACTTGGAAAACACTTTAAAGATCAAGTTTTTTTTCCAAAAATATTTTTTTTTAGATAGGTATATTTAATATATATAACATATCTAAAAACTAAAATGGGGTTTTTTTTATTTTTTTTTAAAAATGTTTAAGTAAATGCATCTCTTGTTAACTTACTTATATTTTGATATCTATACTTTGAAAGTTATACAGGTCTTTCGCCGTTTGAATTTGGCTTTTATTTGCTATGCTATACATCCGAGCGCCTCCTTTTAATGTCCCACCTATACCATCACATGTTAGTTGATTCCATATTTATTTTTATGCTTGTTCACCTGTTTTAACACTTTCACGTTTAACTCTTCTGAAATGTAGTATTCAACTGAAATTTGACTCAGAGTGTGTGCACTATCACAGAAAGATTTAGCTTATTTACTTTAGTCCTACCACATCTCATTAAGGAACAAGGGGAAACATATCTTAAGTTGATACTGATTAAGCTTAAAGAGTATTTATTATATCTAATACATATATAAAATAAAATATTCCAAAAATTCAAAATTAGTTGAGATCTTGAAAATTCCAACATCCGAGTTTTGGTTATATTAAGCAGATGAGAACCGCAATTGTTTCCTAATAAATAAGTAGATACTGAATCAAGTTTATATAAAGGATGATGAATTCTCATAGCAGAAAAATAGTTTAATGAATTTAAATAGAGAAGCTAGATTCTATGTTAGGTTGTTGTTGTAGCGGCAACTGTGTGCCGGCTGACAGCCCTTGGCCAAGGAATTGCTGCTTCCGGTCAATCCGGTGCATAGAACCGACTGTCGTGGGATTGATTCTATGTTAGGTGATTTATGCTGGTGGTTAAATAGAACAAACGAGGAAGAGGATCTGACGAAGAGCAAGAACCAGAAACATACAAAGATCCAGAGCCTACGAGGGTTGCTTTATAAATTTCTGGCCTAGGCAACACTAAGTGTTACCTGGCGCCATCTGACATTTCCATTGGAAAGTTTGACTTTTTTTTAGCATAAACGTACTCAGAACGTTTTGAAGTACGACCATCATTTGTGTTGTTTACAGTGACTTGAAAAAATCAATTTGGCAAAAGAAATGGAATTAACTCGTGAACATTTTTGTGCGATCATTTTTTACAACTTTCGACGTGGATTATCACGACAAGAGTGCATCCATGAACTTTAATCTTTGTATGGCTATGAAGCACCATCCTATAGCACTGCGAGTAACTGGTTTAATGAATTCAATCGTGACCGACTCTCGCTCAAAGACGAAGGTCGTCCAAAAACGGCCGTTATGCCAGAGAACATTGATGACATGCGTGAACTGATAATGCAAGATCGTCATGTGACATACCGTGAGATAGAGGCATTTCTTTCACCAGCATTCATTTGATATTGCATGAACACCTGGCCGTAAAAAAGGTTTTTTCTCGTTCGACAATTTGACAATCGCTCAAAAAAGGCTCGTGTCGATTGAAGCAAAGAAATTTTGAAAAAATAGATCGCGGTGCTTGAAAAGTCGTTTATAAGATCGTCACAGTTGACGAATCATGCATCTATGCGCATGAGTCCGAAACAAAACAGCAATCGACCGTGGGGGTCTTCGAAGACGACCCAAATTCAACGAAAGTTGTTCGTGGAAGAAGCACTTCGAAGCAAATGATCGCCTGTTTCTTCGGCAAAACTGGTCATGTGGCGACTGCTCCGCTTGAGAACGTAGGACGATCAATTATGAGTGGTATACAACCATCTGTTTGCCAACAGTGTTCGCGGAAATGAGGAAAGGTAATATGAGACGACGGATCATATTGCATCACGACAATGCGAGCTTTCACACACCAGCTAAAACGATGAACTATTTGGCCTCTTAAGATGTCGAATTAATGGATCATCCGCCGTACAGCCCTGACTTGGCACCCAATGACTTCTTCTTATTTCCTAGAAAAAAAATGCGTGGTCAACGATTTTCGTCGCCAGAAGATGCTGTTGAAGCGTTTAAAAACCATGTTTTGAAGGTGTCTCAAGTGGAGTGGAAAAAGTGCTTCGACAATTGGTTTGAGCGCATGTAAAAGTGTCTATACCTTAAAGGAGAATATTTTGAAAAACAATAAAACCATTTCTAAAGATTAATTATTGTGTTTTTATTGCCGGACCCGAAATATAAATAAAAACCCTCGTACCTCATCCGATCAACCGAATTTTTTAGCACAATTTCGATTGTTTCGGGTCGAATCCATCCAATGGCAACTTCGATTTCATGTTTAAATGCTTTAATTGTATCCTTAGTGTCTCCCCACAGGAAATAATGCAGGGAGCTTAAATCACAGCTCCAAAGCGCCCAATTGACATCACAATTTCGGCTGATTATACGCTTTTTAAAACAGGTTCATAAAATATCGATGGTTGCATGTGCTATGTGACATGTGGTCCGTTTTGTTAAAACTAAATGTCGTCCATGTTATTCTCTTGAATTTTTGAAAACAAAAAGTCGTTGATCATGGCGCGGTAGGTAACGGCGGCTTCTTGCTCATTTTCGATCAACACCAAATTGTGACTCGATTAATACCAAACAGTCCTCGCTCATTTTCGATCAACTCCAAACAGTGAGTCGTTGTGAATGCATTGGCTTCTCAATAGTCACGTGTGGGTTCTCTAAATTTCATATACGGCAAATTTGCTTGTTGAGATAGCCACCGAGATAAAAATGAGCTTCATCTGAAAACATGATTTTTCGGTCAAACTCTTCATCTCCTGCCAAACAACCTTCAGCCCATTGGCAGAGGTGAAAACGCATCGAATAGTGTTTCTTGATAAAATGACAAAGAGTGACTGGTTGGTGCGGTTTATGGGCTGGCAGCATCATCGGGCCGTATTTTTCCAAAATGCGGCCGGTCAGGCATTTACTGTGAATGGTGTTCGCTATCGTGAGATGATACAAACTTTTTATGGCCCGTATTGGAAAATGTGGATATGGACGATATGTGGTTTCAACAGGGCGGTGCCACCCTTTTGCGCGACAAAATCAATGGCCGTGTTATCTCACGTCGTGGCGATGTTATTTGGCCGTTAAGATCATGTGATTTGACACCGTTGAACTTCTATCTTTGGGGCTATTTGAATGAAAAGTTGTACGTCGATAAGCCACCAACAATTCAAGAACTAAATGATGAGATAATTCGGCACATTAACGGCATAGAGCCTCAATAATGCCTCAGCGTCATCAAAAATTTGGACCATCTGATGGAGGTCGAGGTCGCGGCGGCCATTTGAACGATATTTTATTCCCCATTCATAATTGAACCTTACCAATATTATCATAATAAAAAGAATTGACAATAATTTCCTAAATTATTTGTTTTTTATTCAAAATCAACATCGGCCCTTAAAATTTAACCACCCTTTACAAATCAAGTAATTCTAAAAATTTTATAAATATGGAAAGCAGTTCCATAACTCAAAGTCTCCGTAAGTCAATTTTTATAATGGACTTTCGAGTTATAGAAGTTCAACCGTATTTTTTAATTTTCCACACCAATTAGCAAAATACTGATGCCTTCCATGCCATTATGCCAACGTTAACGATTTTTTCCGGTGTATTTATATATAGGGTAATCAATCTAGAGGTGTTCTTGTCAATAGGGGTTTTTTCACAGATTACGCATGAGTTGTGTTAAACATTATTTTTTCTTTTCAGTATTGTTTGCCATTTGATCATGGACTGTATTTTGGGCATAAGCGTTTGGTGAAAAACTGTTTTCGACCAAAATTTTGTTTAGTGAGCCCATTTCTGACTCAACGGCAACGTCAGTAAACAAAATTAGCGCATTTGGGCTAAAGAGCAAAGAGAAGATGTTCAAGATGTGCCCAGAAAGAAACACGGTTTGGTGTAATTTATGGGCTGCTAGAATCATCGGTCCATATTTTTTCAAAGCTGATGATGGCCGGAACGTAACTCGTTATGGCGTCACGATATCGGAGTTTTTGCTACCTGAACTTGAAGCCCGTAATCTTGACATTTGGTTTCAACAGGACGGTGCCACTGGCCATACTGCTGCTCAAACAATGGATATATTGAGAGATCATTTTGAAGAGCAGTTAATTTACGTTATGGACCGGTGAGTTGGCAGCCTAGATCGTGCTACGTAAAGTCCAAAGTCTATGCTCACAAAGCAGCTACGATTCAGGTATTAGAAGCCAACATTAAGGCCATTCTGGTCGAAATTGTCGATTAAGTCATCCGAAATTGGACCCAACACTGAAACTATTATTTGAAGGAAATTATATTAAAAAAGTGCACAAAATGTCCTTTCAGTTGAAAAATAGAGAGTCCACACCTGATTTGAATTTTTGTATTATTTTTTATTTTGAAAAAAATACCTCTAGATTGATCAACCGATACAACTTTAAAATTTATCATTTATCATTTAAGCACACTTATATTTAAAAGAGCAGCTATAAACAAAATATCCATTAAATTAAAACTTACCTTCATCACCAATTCAAAGGGGTGCTTGTAGACCCTGACGGGAGATTGAAATTTTTGAACCATCTTTGCAAAGTATTAGCACCAAATACAAATATTTTAAAAATATTTTAAAAAGTTTCCGTAAAACTTTAAAATGTGTATAAAAATACGTTTTTATAACAGTTTAACTAGTTTACACTTTTATTTTTAATGTTGAGAATTAATTTTGTTTATTTTATTATTTGCTATTTTTTCACTCTTATTTTTAATGATGAGGATTAAAGTTGTCAAGCTGTTGTTTTCTTTTATTTATTTTATTTCTTATTTCGGTTATTGGTTTCTTTTCAAAGAAACGTCGGCATTTACTAGCTTCCCCTTGAACGATTTCTTAAATTTTTCTTTTAACTAAGCACGCTCAAGTGTGAGGGCACTTGCAACACTGGAAGGGGGTGGTTTACTTTTCTGGGAAACACTTTAATTTTCTTCCTTAAGATACAATCAATAATTCGACGGTTTTTTTCTCACAGGCAGCAGCAGACGGACGACAAGCGACCGACCGACCGAAGAAAACACTTATACACACGTTTCTTTAGATATTCATGCAAGGTTTGTTGTTGTTTGCTCTTTTTGTTTTCTTTCTTCCAACCCACCGTCTTTTACCCAATTTCTTTCCTATGCTTGGTGTACCGCAATTTTATGTGTTACTATTACTATTTTTTTTCGTTATTTTTATGTGAAGTTTTTTTTGTTGTGGTTAAGGTTTTCTATTTTCTGGAGTACTGTGCCTTTTGCCCTCCTCTCCTGACCCACCGTACGTACATGAGTAGCAGCTACAAATTGCTTTAATTTTTCTCCTTCCGTTCGTTTTCTTTTAGTTTTTTTCTCTTGTTATGTTAATTATTTTCGCGTTTATAAGAAAATGTAAATTTTTCGGTTAGGCATTAGCGCGTTTCCCGCAATAAAGAATGTGAATGATTGAAACGAACAAATTAATTTTTGTTTTCTTTCAGAAGAAGAACATCTAGTATTTTGTTGGCAACAATATCCGTGTTTGGCTTGTCTTCGTCCAATCTCGCGTACCGCCACTGAACCTGAGCACAGTTAAAATGTAACTGCGCTCTTGGCCGGATACTATGTTTGCCTAAAGGTAGTTTTGTTCTCGTTCGTCTTTCGTACATACATACGTTCGTTCGTTGGGGCGTTTGTATTTGTGTGTTCTGTTTGCTTGCTTTGCATTCATCTATCCCATGTTTATCTCTCGTTTTATTGTGGCCTTCTTCCGCCACGGCGCAAAGATTGACAACAAACTCTCTCACTCATACGATTGCTCTAGTGTTTATGTAGTGTTGCCATTTCTTCGGCAACCGTACACTCTGAAGGGTACATAGAATTAGGGTAAGAAGCGGGAAAGTTAACGCATTAATAGCGTAGACGACAGGGTTAATTTGCATTAAAAATACACTAATGCAAGTTAAAAAATACACTAATGCAAGTTAAAATTGTATAGTGGCAGCCGACAGTGTCTGCATTTAGTTAACAGTTGTTTAATTGTAAACAATTGTTTGTCAACTTTTAATTCGTTATAAAATGGATAAAAGAATGAACAGTTTTGTTTTCATTATTGCCTTTTTTGATGTTCTAATTTTTATTCGTTATGATTTTTTAAATGGGAAATAAAAAAATTTGTTTATTCAATTTAAAATATTTTTTTATCATTATAAGTATAAAAGTTTTAAAAACGAAATGTCAAAATAACCTTTATCTAACTTCACACTACGAAAAATACAATAGAAATTGCCAGTAAGAGTATTTTTTTCCTTTCCATTCCCATTGCCTTACTCTGCTATAAACTGAGAGTTGCGGCTAGTAAAATTGCATAGTTATACTATTATACTTTATAGTTATCCAAGCTTAGTACAAAACAAATGTTCCTCTCGCTTTCGGTCTAATCAAACTTATAATAACATATTTCAATGCAATTTGGTTTGCAGCGTTCTTTTACACACAAAAATATTTTTTCTCAGAAATACAGTTTTAAACCCTAGTAATAGGGTCGTTTAAGTGAATAATATAAATTGCATAAAAAGTAACAAAAATAAAAAAAATAAGAGGAAGTCATGTTCGAGGACATTCAAAAATAAAAATAATTCATTTCACATGACAATTTTTCCGTTTAAAGTTAAATGTTCTAAACCCTAGTAATAGGGTCGTTTAAGTGAAAAATATAAATTGCATAAAAAGTACTCATAAATGTGATTTTCTTATGTGAAAAATATACATGAAAATCATTTCCCAGGGAAATACAAAAAACAAATGTACACTTGTTTGCATTGGGCCAATGTTAACACTTGATTGCATTGTGCTGATGTTAACGCACTGAAAATATTAATTTGAAGAAAAACCATAATGGTATAAAATCAAAAGCAGTTTTAATTCTAACAAAATACTCGTATTAGTAGGACTACCCCAATAAAACTATTTTTTGACTTTCGTTTAAGTAACAAGGCATAATCGGTTAGTTTGGACATGCAGGCCGCTTCAACTGCATCTAATTCTATCTACTATAAAACCGAACGTGTTTTAAATTCTAGTTGTGTTAACTAAAATTAGATAGTTATCAAAAGTGAAAAGTGAGGTGGTACAGGGTAGCTAATACGTTATGCTACATTTTCTTTGTATGGAATTCATTTTTCTTTTATTCATGTTAAAACTCATTCAATTTTATAAAATATAGCTTAAGCAGTATTTAAAATAAAGGAATTTAAATTGCCACACTGCTCTTAAATAGGTTGCTTTAGTTCATTCAAATTTGTTGGTTTTGCTTTGTAGACTTCCTCTTTGCAATAACCTCACAAGAAAAAGTCAGGTGCAGTAAGGTCAGGCGACCTGGAACCCAACGGAATGTGAATGTGTTTTCGAATCAGCTTATTGGGAAATTTTCGTCGCAATTCTGTCATTATTGGCCGGGATATATAAGGAGTTGCACCCTCTTGCTGAAACCACACAGAGTTGAAAGAAATTCTCATTCGGCGTAATTCTGGATAGAAAAACCCTCTCAACATGCTCAATTAACGGTCGCCAGTAACTGTAACTGTGTGAACATTTTCTTCTAAGAACTAGGGTCTGACAATGAAGCGTGATGACACGAAGTGAATGCGCAAAACTTGTAAGTGTTGTAGCGTTGTTTATTTTTAATGCATCGAAAAAATTAAACTACAAATAAAAACAAATTCTAACAAATTTTTATTCCAACATAACTTTAGTTGCTTAATATTGTTTGGTTTGAAAATTTTAAATTTGAATAGCCTCTTTATTTTGTTAAAGCCCGCCATAAATCATAATTGTGCAAGACAAACGTTTCAATACATACTTTTAGTAAATAAAACTGCTTGATTTTCGGATTTTTTCGACAATTATTATTTAAATAAGAACCAAAAGCACTAGCAAACAATTCAAAAAATCACTGTTAAATACAATTTTTTTTAAAAAAAAAAACCGTCAGCCTGAAAATGTGCACTATTTAAGAAAAGCACCGAAAACCGTGCTTTACCCGTCGAATGGCAACACTGAATGCACAGAAATCCCCCTTAAATAGCTCTTTCTCTCATTCGTAAACAAATATATTGGCGGCAGTTGTGAAAGTTTTTAAAGCATATAAAATATTTAGGGTATTCATGAACTGGTGTCTACCGCAGCAAATGTCTTAAATTTTTTGAAAAACGGTGGACATATAGTGATTTCTAAAGCAAATGATAATTACATTTGACATTATTTTGATGATGGCATTAAATGATGATGGCCAAAACGTTATGCTACCTGAAAATGAAGCCTGTAATCTTGACGACATTTGGTTTCAACCGGACGGATCAAACAATGGATAGGTCATATCGAAGAGCAGCTTCGATTTGGACCGGCGAGTTGACCGCCTAGACCTTTAGACTTTTTTTGTTTTTAGCTGCGTCCACAGTCAAGCTACGATTTAGATTTTGGAAGCCAGCATTACGCATTTCCACACTTATTTTAATTTTTTTTTAAATTTAGTATTGGCTAGTAGTCTTAGTGGGTTTCATTTTCATGCTGTTGTTACACTACGAAACTTATCTAGTAGTCTTTCATGAATGCCTTCTTTTTGCGTATTTTGGGATATATATTTTTTATTTTAATGTATACTTAACTTAATATTTATTTATATTAAATTGTTTAGTCTTACTCAAATTTTTTTTGTATATTTTAAATAAGTCTAAAGTAATTTTGTAACTATATAAGGCCTAAAGGCTCGATTACTTTTTAAATATAACAAAAGGAAAATAAATGAAACTAAATTTGAAAAAAAGCCCCTAGATGGATCACCCGTTAGATTTTTTCATATTGTCGTAGTTCTCGGCAGAAGGCCTATGTGTAAATTTTTGAATTTTTTTTTTGCCGCGTTTAGTAGAACTATTGGTCATACATGTGTCCACCAAATCGTTTTTCGATATTTTTATAGGTTCAGGATATAGAAATTATCGTAAAAATATTGTAGAAGGCCTATGTGTTTTTCTTCACATATATGGGACTTTTCAATTGCAAATCAATATTTCTAGTTAGGCTTTTGAATATTGACCATATTAACAGAAAATTACAGAAAACAGAAAATTAATATTTATGAGTAACAAGTAAAAAAAAGTTCGGTCGAAGCGAATCTTATATACCCTCTACCATGGATTATGTTCAAAGCAAGAATAATAATAATGAGGCGTCTTTTTATGCGAGCTTAATTAAATCATGGGCCAATATGGTCCAGATCCTTAACAGCTAATGCTTTTCCATAGAACTACTTTGTACTAAATTTTGTCCAGATCAGACAACTAATGTAGCTTTAAAGCGTCAGGACCTAAAATCGGTAGTGACCTTAGTATGAAGGTTGTATAAAATCATGGACCGATACGGTCTTAATTATCATTTTTTATATTTTTACAGAAAGGCAATACTAAGAGGGCCTATGTAAATTTTTTGTAAATACTTGTATAAACGCGCATTAAACTTTGTTTCTTGTTACTAAAAACATGGCAAGTCGACTGCAGTTACTTATTTCGGAAATTTCGCGAATTTAAAAAATGCGACAGTTTTTCGGGTCTTCTGAAAAGCATAGGAAAAACACATAGCCCTTTTGCTGAGAACCCCGACAATTTATTTAGTAGGGACATTAATGCTGTTACAATATTGAACACAACCATTTCAATAGTAGAACTGAACGTACCCCGTTAATGTCATATGGGTTTTGAAAGCTAACCTCATTAGCGTTAGTCTGTAACGGAATTTTAAAATTGTTTCAACTTTCATCATGGAGTGGCCAGATAATGAGAACCGCATCGCTGTAATAGCGCTTTTCAAGTGTGAAATAAAAAAAACGATATTTTTTTTTAAAACGCTTCGGCCACTACGGATTAGCCGCATGTTCGTCTCATCAAAGCCGTTAAATCAAGAATTCACAGAAATCCGCTCCGAAAACAGAAAATCATGGCCCATGAGATGAATATCACGCAAAAGTCTATGAGTCGAATCATTAAAAAGACTTGGGACTTGGGGCTTTCAAACGACGTATCGGACATTTATTGAATGCAGCTTAAAAAAAAATAGGATTCAAAAATGCAAACGTCTTTTGGTGAAGCACGCTGATAACTTGCACAGAAAAATTTTGTTCACCGATGAAAAAATTTTTACTGTTCAGAAAAAATTTAACAAGCAAAATGATAGAGTGTATGCCCGGTCATCTAAGGAAGCATCTGAACTGGTCCCAAGGGTGGAAAAGGGTCATCACCCAGCTTCAGTCATGGTTTGGTGGGGTGTCTCTTACGATGGCGTCACTGACCTGCATTTCTGCGAACAAGGTGTAAAAACATCGGCCAAAGTTTACTAAGAAACCGGTTTGGAAGCTGTTGTGAAGCCTCTTAACAATTCCCTGTTCCAAAACTAGCCACGGACTTTCCAGCATTATTCTGTACCGGCCCATAAGGCTAAAACGTCCCAGGCCTGGCTTCGAAACAATTTGCCAGCGTTCATTTCCTCTGAAGAATGGCCCTCAGACAGTCTAGATTTGAACCCATTGTATTACAAATTCTGGACGGTGTTAGAGGACAAGTTTTGTCACAAAAGATACACCAACATTGCTTCTCTTAAGACTGCTTTAGTTCGAGCTGTGGCCAATTGGACGAGGTTCGTGCAGCTATTGACGATTGGCCAGTGCGATTTAAGGTGTGTGTAAAGGCAAAAGGCGGACATTTCGAATAAGATTCTTTTTGGATACAATATACATCAATAAATATATTAAAAAAATATTTGGTCCAAAAACATTCAGTGCTTTTTATTTTACAGCATAAAACGTGTGTAACAGTATTTATGTCCCTACTAAGTACAATTGTAGCTTATACTTGTAGGAGTTGTTTAAGACCATTTTTGATAAATTAAACCATTTGACGCTGATTTTTTTTACTTTTAAATTTAAAATTAAATTTTTTATACACACATTCGTATATGTGACGCGGAAAATAGAAAGGGACCTAAGGTTAAAAACCAGTTTTGTTCAGGAGAGCCATTTTAAAGATTAGGTCCCTTTCTATTTGCGCTTAGAATCGTCGACTTCACTTTCATAAAACGCGCATATCTCTGGGAGGGAACACTTTTGGGCATGGGATCGGTCTCATTCGATGCTCAGATGTTGTCCACATCACAAAAAGAAAATTGATTTTTTTACCCTTTCTCTATGCGCTGTCACATATGCTCATAATGGGTTTTTACAGTTTCAGTACGGCAACTTTTTTTTTTAATATGGTAACATTGTTTCAAGTAGCGCTTTATTTTTCATGAAATACGCGCGATTTTTTTAAAATAATTTTCATTTTTGGTTTTACAATCAATTTGTCGTATCATAACTTATATTTAAAAAAATGGAAGGGGGTTTAGTTTAGCTTTTAATTTCCTCGTGCGATTCTTAAAATAAGTTTAAGTTAAACGTTTGGCACAGTGGGCTCTTATAGAAAGTGGGGATGGAGGGAATTTTCTATCATTAACCGCACACAATGGGTTAGAATCGAAACGTCCCCTGATAGGTATTCTGATAAGCTTTTAAATATCAAATATTGTTCAAATCTAGTAAAAATTGAGGAAGATAAAACAACGGCAAAAATATTAATTTTCAAGCTTTGGGGGCCCATAACTCGGAAAATATTTAATATTTTTTGTTCTTTATTATATTGACGGTAGAAATTTTAAGTCGATGCGAGAATTGTACTTAAACTTGATTTAAGCCCGAACTTATAACATTTCAATCACGATAGAGAATGCATTGATAAAGACGCAAGAGTTTCAAATCTATAAAAATAATTGTTATTTAAAATTGTTTCGAGTTCACCGTGGTGCATCAATAACGCTTAGATGTAAATTTTAAAAATAAAAAACAAATATATTTAAATACATAAAAATACAACACTTGAAAAATATGAAAAATCAAAACAATAAATAAAAGGTACAAGCAAGCCAACCACATATGTTCATAACAGCACATACTTTACAAAAATCCATACACAGCAATTCTGAAAAAAATATAGAAACAAGAATAAGAATAAAATGATAACAATCTTTTATAAAAATCTTTAAATTATTTCAATCCAATCTACGGCAAACTTACAAACAATGCAATTTTAAAAATTTTTGGCATAACTTCTATTGGTTTTAAATATTAACTATTGACAAAACATTTTCTACGGAGAAAACAACTTTTACCCGGAGCCCATACGAGGGCTGCTATATATATTTCTGGCCTAATAATGAAAATGCGAATATTTATCAACAAAAATGGTTTTATTGTTTTTCAAAGTATTCTCCAGCATGATTTATACACTTTTGCATGCGCCAAACCAATTGTAGAAGCACTTTTTCCACTCCGATTGAGACACCTCCAAAACATGGTTTTTGAACGCTTCAACAGCGTCTTCTGGTGACGAAAATCGTTGACCACGCATTTTTTTTCTTGATGTGGAGGAATAAAAATAAGTCCTTGCGTACCACGTCAGGGCTGCACGGCGGATGACCCATCAATTCGACGTTTTGTCCGGTCAAAAAGGCGCTGGTTTGAGCCGATGTGTGAGATCTCGCATTGATTCGTCTTCTCTTGTTCGTTTTTCAAATTTCTCCGAAGATTTCAAACAAACAAATTGTAGTGTACCACTCAGAATTGACCGTCCTACGTTGCTCAAGCGGAACAGACGCCACATGAACAGTTTTGTCGAAGAAACAGGCAACCATATGCTTCGAAGTGTTCTTCTACGAACAACTTTCGTTGGATTTGGCTCGTCTTCGAAGATCCACACGGTCGATTGCTGTTTTGCTCATACACATAGATCCATGATTCGTCACCTGTGACGATCTTTTAAACGTCTTTCGAAGCACTGCGATCGTATTTTTTCAAAATTTCTTTGCACCAATCGACACGAGACTTTTCTTTGAGCGATTGTCAAATTGTGCGGGATCCAACGAGAACAAACCTTTTTTACGGCCAGGTGTTCATGCAATATCGAATGTATGCTGGTGGAGGAAATACCCAAGGATGCCTCTATCTCACGGTATGGCACATGACGATCTTGCATTATCAGTTCACGCACGGCATCACTGTCCTCTGGCACAACGGCCGTTTTTGGACGACCATCGTCTTTGAGCGAGCGTCGGCCACGATTGAATTCATTAAACCAGTTTTTCACAGTGCTATAGGATGGTGCTTCATCGCCATACAAAGATTTAAGTTCACCGATGCAATCTTGTCGTGATAAGCCACGTCGAAATTTGTGAAAAATGATCGCACGAAAACGATCACGAGTTAATTTTATTTTTTGCCAAACTGATTTTTTCAAGTCACTGTAAACAGCTCAAATGATGGTCGTACGCCAAAACATTCAGTGTACGTTTATGCTAAAAAATGTCAAACATTTCAATGGAAATGTCAGTTGGCACCAGAAATATATATAGCAACAATCGTATTTCCTGAGTTACGGGCTCAAAAAGCTTTGTCTCAACCGACCACGACGAAATTGGTGGCGTTGGAAAGTTTATGAAAATGCCTAGCAGATAATTTAAATAATAGTGGGTTTCTTGGATCGAACTTTCGACAAAAAGGTTAATTATATTGAAATATGAACGATATTATAGTATGTACTTTGTATTGTAGTGTTTAGCTATGCCTCTAAGCTTTTGTTTAAGACTTAGTATGCCAAATTAATCTCTTACACACTAGAGGTATTAAGCTTTCATACCTTTGTACATAATAAAATGAAGGACAGAATTAAGAAATAATTTAATAATTTTACTCCAATTCTGATGACAGTTTTCCGTAGCAAAGGCTTAAAAGTCCCAAATCCATAGACCCATTGTTTTCGGAAATACCCGCACCATTCTGGAGAACGTGGCATATTTTTTCGTGCCACGCCCCAAAAGCTGCACTTTTGCCTATATCATAAAAATCATAAAATATAAGTAAATTATGGGGCGCCGGATTTCTCCGGTGTCTTATGGGTCAATATGGTGTACAATACCCGCACCATTCTGGAGAACGTGGTATATTTTTTCGTGCCACGCCCCAAAAGCTGCACTTTTGCTATATCATAAAATATAAGTAATATGGTGTACAACACGAGTATATTAAATTTAAGCTTAAATGCATAGATAAAAAACTACAATAGCAAATACAGGCCGATATAAACAGAGGAAGTATTGAACTACTCCACCATGGGTTAAAAGATCCGGACATTTTACGCACAGCTAAGAAGGTATTTTTTTAAGCTTTTCAACGACACCTATTTCAACAACAGATAATACATTCAAACTGTGTGGGCCTGTTAACTCAGAAAATGTGTGTTTTCCGAGAATTTTATTTTTATTTGGGTATCTGTATAATATGAGTTATGCCAATAATAGGAAATAATAGGAGTTATGCCACTTAATTGCAGTTCTTCCAAATTTTTTTCAGTGTTTTTGAGTTTAAATATTCGAATATTATATCTTCTCCACCGTTAAGCAAATACTCAAAGAAGTGTCATCTTTTGCGGGGTACCTGCCTAATATGTACTTGTAATCTCAGTAATCTCCTGTTCAGAAAAAGGAAGACCCCCATGGTTTGTGCCATCTATCGTGGTAAAAGTTCAATACAAATTGCATACAATGTCCTCTCGAGCGAATTATGAGAACGACTGAAGCCTAATGTCAACAACATCAGTGGCCCGTATTAGTGACCCGGCCAATTTACAAATGACATGATCTTTTTATTGCCTCAAATTCTGGAGATGTCTCGAAAACAGAAACCTGTCACACATTATTTCTTTGTCAATTATAAAGCCACCTTCGAGAATGTCCAGATCGAAAATGAATCACTTTCGTATCCCCGCAGTACAATAACGCAAATTGAAGTTGACCCACACAAAGTTCTGCGCTTGAAATAGGAGAGATTATCTCCCAGCTTTTCGGTACTAAAAGAGGCCTCAGAAAATACAATAGTCTGTCTAGTAACATTTTCAATATTCTGCTGCAAAATGACACGGATAAAAATACCATCACCTAGTGTTCACAGTTGAAATTAACATCATGGAAAGAGCTGACCGTTTAGTCGGAGGTCCCTTTGCTAGTATAGAAAAGGAGTTAGTAAAGGTGGGAACGGTGGTGATCGAAGACAAAACAAAGCTGCCGGTAGCTTCTACTAAAACAATGTGTGGAGAATATCCTCTGGGCAGAGCGAATATAGACGAGTTGTTCGATGAATTCTTCAATCTCCATTAAGGGACAAAGAGGACTTCTCCCAAGTCAGTGAGCTGTGCACTATTCAATTCTTATACTCACTGACCGAGACCTACTGTTTAACGCCGGCCCTGAACGTCTAATGCATTTTGTAGAGAAGTATGAACTTTGCTTAGAGATAAATGTCTAACTCGTTAATTCGCCGTCATTTACGAGGTGGAAAATTGTTAGATGTTCTTACCCGGGGTTGAACCTATTTAAATTTTAAACAATATAAAAAAATTTATAAAACTTTGTTAATTACACAGTACAACAGCCAATCTGGGGGGTGAGAAATTCCAAGTCAGGGTGATGGTACTAGGTCAGTTTATTAAAACCCTCAAAGGGTTTTGCGTTCGTATGTGCCAGTTTTTTTTATGACCTTTTACATTTTTTCCTTATCTTGATGTTTTTTCGCTTAGTTGTAAAATGTTGGCAAAAACGTAGTTTGACATAACTCGAGAACGAATAGTTCGATTTTGCTGAAATAAATTGAGAAAAATTAATAATTACATTTTCTTTAATCCATTAATATACTGTTTCTCTACCAAATCAACATTTTTGCAATTAGAAATAAATTTATGAAGAAAATTATGCCAAAAACATATAAATCCCAAACGGAAAAACGTGTAGAGTCTTATAACTTTCACGTAAAGTCACATAACCTTTAAACAAAATGCGACATAGATCATAGAAATCAATTAACGCGTTCTGCTTTTATTTACAATTAAGTGAAGGTATCCCATTTTGACAAGAATATTGATATATGTTTTTATTTAAAAAAAGTGTTATTTATAGCCTTTTTTTTATAAATTTTCCCCAATAACTCCAGACTTCTGGCCATAAAAAATAAAAAAAAAAAAAAATTTTTTTGGCAAAATTTTCTTCATAAATTTATTTCTAATTGCAAAAATGTTGATTTGGTAGAGAAACAGTATATAAATGGATTAAAGAAAATGTAATTTTTAATTTTTCTCAATTTATTTCAGCAAAATCGAACTAGTCGTTCTCGAGTTATGTCAAACTACGTTTTTGCCAACATTTTACAACTAAGCGAAAAAACATCAAGATAAGGAAAAAATGTAAAAGGTCATAAAAAAACTGGCACATACGAACGCAAAACCCTTTGAGGGTTTTAATATACTGACCTAGTACCATCACCCTGACTTGGAATTTCTCACCCCCCAGACAATAACCCCAAAAATGTTCCACAGTGTTATTAGAGGGTTGCTATTTTATTTCTGGCCTAGGCAACACTAAGTGTTGACTGGCGCCATCTGACATTTCCATTAAAAATTTTGACATTTTTTTAGCATAAACGTACTCAGAACGTTTTGACGACCATCATTTGTGTGGTTTACAGTGACTTGAAAAATCAATTTGGCAAAAAAATTGAATAAACTCGTGAACATTTTCGCGCGATAATTTTTCACAACTTTCGACGTGGATTATCACGACAAGAGTGCATCGGTGAACTTAAATCTTTGTATGGCGATGAAGCACCATCCTATAGCACTGTGAAAAAGTGGTTTTATGAATTAAATCGTGGCCGACGCTCGCACAAAGACGAAGGTCGTCCAAAAACGGCCGTTGTGCCAGAGAACGTTGATGTGGTGCGTGAACTGATCATGCAAGATCGTCATGTGACGTATCGTGAGACAAAGGCATCCTTGGGCATTTCTTCCACCAGCATACATTCGATATTGCACGAACACCTGGCCGTAAAAAAGGTTTGTTCTCGTTGGATCCCGCACAATTTGACAATCGCTCACAAAAAAGGCTTGTGTCGATTGGTGCAAAGAAATTGTGAAAAAATACGATCGCGGTGCTTCAAAAGACGTTTAAAAGATCGTCACAGGTGACGAATCATAGATCTATGCGTATGAGCAATCGACCGTGTGGATCTTCGAAGGCGAGCCAAATCCAATGAAAGTTGTTCGTGGAAGAAGCACTTCGAAGCAAATGGTCGCCTGTTTCTTCTGCAAAACTGATCATGTGGCTACTGTTCCGCTTGAGCAACGTAGGACGGTCAATTCTGAGTGGTACGCTACAATTTGTTTGCCTAAAGTCTTCGGAGAAATTCAAAAAACGAACAAGAGAAAACGAATCGTTGTGCACCATGACAATGCGAGCTCTCCCACTTCAGCTCAAACCAGCGTCTTTTTGACCGGCCAAAACGTTGATGGGTCATCCGCCGTACAGCTCTGACTTGGCACCCAATAACTTCTTGTTATTCCTGCACATCAAGAAAAAATGCGTGGTTAACGATTTTCGTCGCCAGAAAAAACCATGTTTTGGGGGTCTTTCAATCGGAGTGAAAAAAGTGCTTCGACAATTGGTTTGAGCGCATGCAAAAGTGTATAAATCATGCTGGAGAATACTTTGAATAACAATAAAACCATTTTTGATGATAAATATTCACATTAATAGGCCAAAAATATATATATATCAGCCCTTGTATAACACAATTTTCTTAACCAGAATGTAGTGGAAAATTACTTATATTGATTCAGTGAAGAAAATGTGCAAAAATTAAATTATCTTCGATAAAAGGTTAAATTGATAAGTTAAGAAAAGCTGAATTTAAAAATAATATTTTGCGACGTAAGTTAAAAATACAATAAGTTAAAAATATATGTGACAGCGCATAGAGAAAGGGACCTAAGGGTAAAAAAATCATTTTTTTTTTTTTGATGTGGACATCTGAGCATCGAATGAGACCGATCCCATGCCCCAAAAGTGTTCCCTCCCAGATATATGCGCGTTTTATGAAAGTGAAGTCGACGATTCTAAGCGCAAATAGAAAGAGACCTAATCTTTAAAATGGCTCTCCTGAACAAAACTGGTTTTTAACCTTAGGCCCCTTTCTATTTTGCGCGTCACATATATAATTGCTATCGATCGATATCAGATCGCTTTGTTTTTGAAAAAATAAGGTATACAAACTAAATTGAGTCAATATTTTCAAAAATACCCACCTGTAAATGCAAGTGTAATTCGGATGTCCATGATTTGATTCAAATAGAAAGCGTAAATATTCTATGCGTTCATTTGATTTAACAGCGAAGTGCTGTAAAGGTTTATCCAGGTTATTACCAAATCGGAATTTTCCCAAATGAATTTCTTGCAAATCTCCAGAAATGCCCTGTAAAATAAAAATAACTTTTAAACGTGTGTATATATCAATGCGAGATCTGGATATAGTGCAGTTTAGGAACTAAATAAAATATCAAGAGCCCTCAGAGCTTTAGAAACGAACTTGTGCAAAAATATAGAGTACATGGAAAGATATATTAGAAGGATTCCGAGATACAATAAAGAAATGAAATGAAATATAGGATGGTTTGGTCAATAGATATGGGGGAAGTTGCTGGAATCTTTTACGATTTTTGATCTAATAGATCATAATATTTTATTACAAAAACTTCCTTATTACGGGATTGCAGGAAGTGCTCATCTTATTAGAAGCTATTTTTAAAATAGGAAGCAGTAGGTTGAAATAGAAAAAAGTAAAGTGGGAAATATACAATATGGGGTGCCTCAAGGAAATGTTTAAGGTCCATTATTGTTTACAATTTATCTAAATGATATTGCAAATCTTAAGGTAAATTAATAATCACCCTGATTATGTAAGGCGTAGTTGTGTCGTATTTTAGACGTTTTTTAAAAATGGTATTATGTATGGCGAAAACGACAAAAATACGACTCTGAAATAAAATCTATTACAAATATTGGTATTATGTATGTCGTAATAAAATGTCAAATTGGGCATTTATTGGCGTTTAAGTTTTTGTGCCCGACAGCTCTGTCGACAGACTGTTTCATAATATTAAAAAAACTTTAATTATTGTTTTACCCTGTGTTTTTTCAATCTGTTACAAAATCTTTGCTGTCGAAAATTTTACATAATACCAAAAAATTTAAAAAACGACTACGACTACGCCTGCTGTCGGAAAACGACTACGCCTTACATAATCAGGGTGAATATATGCTGATGATGTAAGTTTATTTTATCCCTATTGTCAGGAAGTTATTCTCAAAGATGAAATAGAAGAGGATGCGCGCATGATAACGGAATTTGTTAAATGGACTACTGTTGAATGCCGACAAAACTAAGTTAGTGTTCGACCATACTCAGTTGGTAATAACGCTTTCTAATTTTCTATTTGTAGAAAAGAAAAGCTCAGTTCGATATTCAGGAATACTTTTGGAAAATTTATCATGGAACTTACATATGAAACATTTGAGGAAAAAAGTAACTTCAGGAATCTATTAATTAAAAAATAAATTCGACGAAAAAACTAAATTATTAATATATATTGGGCTAATACCTAGTCATTTAAATTACTTACTGATGATATATTCTTACAAAAAACTAGAGTTTAGATGTCTATAACGAGCACAAAATAAAGCACTTAGAATTATTTACAATTTTCAACAAACGTTTTCGACGGTATCTTTGTATAAGAACGTATCTAAAACAATTTTGCCTTATATGGACTCAACTCAATACACTTCATCAAACGTTTTTCAAGTTTTTTAATTCCATCCGAAAAATAAGATTTTTCAAGACCTTCAAAATATGCCTCAGTTTCAGCAATAACCTCGCTATTGGACGAAAAATTTTTGCCACCGAGAATTTTTTTTAAATTTGGAAACAAGAAATTATCAGAAGGAGCTAAATCTGGACTATATGGTGGATGCGGAGCAATTTCAAATCATAATTCGGCCAGTTTTTGTTGAGTTCAAAATGCAGTGTGTGAAGGAGCATTATCTTGATGAAAAAGAAGTTTTTGATTTCTTCATTTCTTCACTCAACCGATCCAAAAATGCACAACAATATTCACTATTTATAGTTTTTCCTTTCTCAAGATAATCAATAAATATTATACCCCTTGCATCCCAAAATACTGTGGCCATTACTTTTCCTGCTGACGTAACAGTTTTCGCCTTCTTGGGACCACTTTTACCAGCTTCTATCCATTGTTTTGACTGTTCTTTGCATTCTGGGATGTAGTGATGGATCCATGTTTCATCAACAGTTGTGAATCGGCGCAAGAACTCTATTGGATTACGCTGAAAAATCGCTAAAAGCTCCTCGGAATTGGTCCAACGGACGATTTTTTGGGGCAAAGTCAACAAAAGCGGCACCTTACTTGCGGATAGCTTTTTCATGTGGAGTTCATCATGTAAGATACTCCAAACTTGTTTTTCGTGTATTTTAACAATATCAGCAAGTTCTCTGAGCTTTATTCACCTATCTTTAGTCACGTCATTAAATATTTTTCTAATGTTTTCAATAGTAGTAGCAGTTTTCGGTCTTCCAGAGCGTTGTTCATCTTCCGTACTTGAACGACCCATTTTAAATTGTTGAACCCAGGATTTCACGGTGGAGTATGATGGTGCATTATCGCCATGAACAGAATCCAATTCATCTTTAATTAATTGTGGCGTATAACCTTTCATATAAAAGTGTTTAATTACCGCACGAAACTCTTTATTTTCCATTTTTCAAAAATTATAAAACTTGTTTACTTCAATCACCTGTAACAAAGAAAATAATCATTAAATATTTCGGAAATTTTGACAGATGATTTATAAATGATTGCTTTAAAAAAACAAAACAAAAAAAAATTGCTAGTAAAACAGAAAATGTGCCAGGCCAGTTAGTTTTGCGGTCGCTGATGATATAAGTCTCATTTATCCCTATTGTCATGAAGGTATTCTCAAAGCTGAAATAGAAGAGGATGCGCGCATGATAGCGGAATTTGTTAAAGGGAATATTGTTGAAAGCCGAGAAAACTAAGTTAGAGCGATTTCGACCATACTAAGTTGGTAATAAGCTTTCTAATTTTCTATTTGTAGAAAAGATGTTGTTAAATCCAGTTCAGTTCGATGCTAAGAAGTACTTTTGCAGATAAATTTGTCATGCAACTTACATATCAAACATTTGAGGAAAAAAATAGCTTCAGGAATCGGTCTGCTCTATACATTAAAAAATAATCGATAGTCATTTGAATTACTTAACGAGCACAAACTAAAGCGCTCAGAATTGTTTATAATCTTCCACAAACATATTCGACGGTATTTTTGTATAAGAACGTATCTAAAACAATTTTGGCTTATATGGACTATATAAATCTGGTTGATAAATACATGTTGATGCATGTTCAAATCAGTACGCTACATTGGTTATTACCCTATTTCATTTTCTCAAAAGCAAACTTTTTTCAACGGTCAAACTTGCTTATCAAAAGATGTAGGCTGGAACCGTTTGCTATGAATATAATCGCCTGCCTCAATCATAATAAATATTGAATTGCTTCTATTGTAAGTTTATTTAGTTTTTAATTGCACAGTATTTTGTTATATCTTAATGCCGAGCACAAACAATTTTAGCTAAATCTTTGCCAACTGACCGCAAAAATGTCCACGTGGCACTGGGGCAAAAAATTGTTTTCGAATTGTAAAAATTATTTTGTACAAAAAAAAAGTAAATATTTTGGCGAGCCTTTAAGATCGAATACACTATGGGCCAAGAGGCCCTCAGATAGTCTAAAAACCCGATACTAAATGGCGGAATCCAACAGTATGACTTGGTCCATTTTTTTGTGGTATTCCCTGCTTTAATTCTCCCATTCCCTGTGAGACTTTAACTACATCCATTTCTGTATTATGTGCCTTATTCTGAGGGACACGGCATTTTAACACTCCATTACAAGATGGTGTAATCATTCGCCTTTTTATTTCGATAAAACAAAGTAGCCAAGTGCGTCTGCCTGTCTGTGTTTCAACTGGAGGGTGCGTATTGTGAATTGGCCACATCGGTAGAGAGGTAAACAATTTTAATACACAAGGTCGAAATCTATAGTATAGCTTATCGTCATGGAAGTTTCACATGTTATTCCTTTCGGTCAGAAAATATTTACGGAACATATTAGGCTATGATAAGACGAGGGGCTGTTTTACCGCTGAAATAGGCTGTGTCTCAGTAAGAATCTTAAAATATAAACACGTATTTTTGAGATAGTTGTGCTTTTTTGTTAGATTGTAAAAAAGACATGTTCCGATTAAGTATAAAATAATATAACTGTCAAATTTCCTACACGGTTCTGATGACAGGCCATTATTCTTGACTTGAATTATTTATTTGCAGCAACGATTTTCCTTTTTGATAAGGCGAAAAGGAGAGTATTGCGTAGTATCCGAGTCGAAAGGACACCACCAGAATTAATCATTGCGAAGTTACCCATGTCATCCACAGCGCAATCATTAAAGGCACTGGGTTCGGACGGAATATCAATTCTGATGTTGAAGCACTTTGATACCCCGGGAGTAAAGTAAATGATCAAAGCACTCAATCCGTCATTAGTCCCTCACTTAGTTCCCAATGCCTTCAAAATGGACAGAGTACTACCGCTACGAAAGCAAGGCAAAGACGCAAGCAAAGGAGAATCGTACAGGCCGATCTCCTTGCTTGCGCCAGTAGCAAAGACGCTTGAATCACTGCTCCTACTCAGCCTGAGCGAACAGCTTCCATGTGGTGATCATCAGCATGGATTCCGCAAGCAGCACAGCACAACAACTGCTTTACATGCCATCGCTACAAGTATAAGTCGCGGCCTTAATCAAAAAAAGCCCAACGACAGGACGGTCCTTGTGGCTTTTGACCCTACAAAGGCCTTCGAAACGGTCAACCATGCCACGCCGCCTAGTTTGAAACGTTGGGTCGTAAACCAGCCAGTCATATGTGACAGCGCATAGAGAAAGGGACCTAAGGGTAAACAAATCTTTTTTTTCTTTTTTTGATGTGGACAACATCTGAACATCGAATGAGTCCCATGCCCCAAAAGTGTTCCCTCCCAGAGATATGCGCGTTTTATGAAAGTGAAGTCGACGATTCTAAGCGGAAATAGAAAGAGACCTAATCTTTAAAATGGCTCTCCTGAACAAAACTTTTCATCAACTTTTCCTTTTTTTCTTTGATGTGGACAACATCTGAGCATCGAATGAGACCGATCTCATGCCCCAAAAGTGTTCCCTCCCAGAGATATGCGCGTTTTATGAAAGTGAAGACGACGATTCTAAGCGCAAATAGAAAGGGACCTAATCTTTAAAATGGCTCTCCTGAACAAAACTGGTTTTTAACCTTAGGCCCCTTTCTATTTTGCGCGTCACATATGTCGAATTTAGATACAGAAAGTCAAAGCCCCGTAGAGTTAAATAGGGAGCTCCCTGGAGTGGTAACTCTGGCACTATTTAACCTCTACATCTCTTAAATTCCTGCACCACCGGATTAATGAGTTGAATTTTGGCATCAAGACCTAACGTAGACGACATATGCGAGAAAATCAATTGCCACCCCATTGACTTAGCACTCCTCTTCACTGCGAGGAATATGAAAAAATCCGCCTCCAAATCATCAGTTACACTGTGTGGGACCGCAGAGGTGCGGTTATGACTAAATGTTGTTGTTGTGTATGATAACCCATGATCGAAGAATTCCTCCTTCGGGTCGATCCGCTGCATAGAACCGGCTGTCGGGGGATCGGTGACTAAATGTGTCGATAATAAAGTACATAATTGTCATGTCCGTTAAAAGGAATGTAGGTTTTCGTTTTTGGACACTTTAGTTCTTTTCCAAAACTACACTTTTATCTGACCGAAGTCCTCCCAAGTAAAATACATACAAACACCTGAAAATCCTTGGGAGCTGATGAAGTATCCCCCGTAGGTGTTTGATTCTTGCTTATGTGTTCCAAGGCAATTTGCTCTACAAAAATCTGTAAGAGATCCCAAATGAGACATTGATTTGTGTTCTAAACAATTTTGCGATTTTACCTCACGGGCCAACTTAATGGTGACATCAGCTGTATCCTTTTGAAAGGCAAAACAATTGCCCGGTTCCATACCGGATTTGAGCATTCTTATGGGAGGATTGGCTGCAAAAACCATGCCCATCCAAGATTTCAAAAAGTTGGGCCTGCAAACAGGTTCAGCCTTAACGTCGACAATTCTCGCTCCCAACTTTTCCCAGGCATAGTTTATACGTTCTTCCACTTTTACAACAGTTCCGTCGCCACTTTTCTTTGCGCTTCCACCGGCGCTGTTGATATCTGCACAAGCACTACCTCCTTTTAGCATTTTCTTTAGAGCATACAAATCATCCCAGATGCCGGACAAACGTTTCTTTACCATATTGTCCACCATATCGGAGAGATGATGCGGTTCTTTGCCAGCCGGAGGGGAACGTAAAACTAAGTGCTTTAAACCAATTCGAAACGTAAATAAATTTAAATTATATGTTTTTTTAAACTTACGGCAATTTCGTCCACATCTTCTCGTAATCTCTCCAGCCTTTTTATACTTTGAATATTACTGGAAATAAGGGAGTACACGAAGACGCTTATCAGAAAGGTGGTGATTAAATAGCAGACGCACACGCGAAATCTACTCATTTGCAACATTATTGTTTTAAATATAAAATAAATAAATTAATTCTGCAGTAGGACAATTTGAAAGGAGATTAACAAACCGATTTTTGTTTGACATTTGCCTTTGCGGGGAAAACATTCACAATGACCATGTAGAAAGTCAGGGTCGGGAGTACAAAGAAAATTAAACGTTTGAATTATGATTGGAGTTTAAGCGCCGTAATTAATATATAACTTAAACTTCGATCAGGGTTTAAAGTCTGACAACAGTGCTATTTTCTCATAAGACTCGAACAAAATGTATCCAGTCATGTGGAAAAAGAGCAAATCCCACTTATATTGTGCAATAAGCAGTTGCCGTATGTCACAACTAAATTAAATGTATGTCTCGAAAAAAAACAATAAAAAGGATTCACACGACAGTTTATGACAGAGAAAATGCATAACAAATACTAAGTAATGATATCGACGCACACTATTGCCTTTAAACTAAAAACGAAAATGATGCTATTTCCCGAAAACGGATAATTGTATTAACCACTTCATAGCCAACACCAATAACCAGTCGGACAAATTCATCCAGAGCTACAATCAGCTGTACCGAACGAGACCAACTCTTTTTCAAATGTACGATGACAAGGACATTGAGTTTGACATATTAAAGTATAACAGGCCAATACAATATCAACTTCCATTCAAATCAATTATATGTAATTCTTTCGAAAATCACATTCCACGACATAAAGAAAAATCGCAAAAAAAACATGCAGAAATCGAAAAAACAAAAGAGTGAGTAATTCATTGATCAATTTACATGGATTTTCACAGACAACTTCAAAACTACTGACAAGACCAGCTGTGCTCTCTTTATTCCAACAATGGATTTAGAAGCCTTATTTCCCCTAGACAAAACATGTTCAATATTCACTGCCGAGGCGTTCGTTTTACCCAAAGCCTATAGTACGAAGACAAGGACAGTGAGTTTGACATACTAAAGTATAATAGGCCAATACAATAACAACTTCCATTCAAATCAATTATAATTCTTTCGAAAATCACATTCCACGACATAAAGAAAAATCGCAAAAAAAAAACTTGCAGAAATCGATAGAAAGCACGAAAGAGTGAGTAATCGATTGATCAATTTACATGGATTTTCACAGACGACTTCAAAACTACTGACAAGACCAGCTGTGCTCTCTTTATTCCAACAATGGATTTAGAAGCTTTATTGTCCCTAGACAACACATGTTCAATATTCACTGCCGAGGCTTTCGTTTTACCCAAAGCCTTACTACTGGTTTATACATGTGATCTCGGGAAATATTTGGTTATAACTGATAGCAAATCGGTTCTACAGGCTATTGAATCAAGATGCAGCAAGAACATTCATCCCTACATTCTTAGGGATACACTGAGGTGTATGAATGGACCGAAGCAGGCTATTGTATGCACTTACTATGGATTTCCGGTCACTCAGGTATAGATGGAAATGTGTATGTCTACTCTGTCTCGGATCATCACACTGACACAGTTGGATACCCCCTGCATATCACATGGACTTGAAGCAGCTCGACAGGAAATGAACAGTGAAATCTTGGCAGCAGAAATGGGATACTTGTATATAAGTATATATACTGGTGACGACTGTACTCCTTTATCCCGACGGTCAACAGAGGGCCATGGTTAAAGAACCAAAACATCCCCTGCAATGTTATAACTACAGCATGCTGATTGAGTTTTGGCCATAACCGGATGAGACGCCAGCAACGCAGAATCAACATAACCAACTCTGATCTTTGTGCTGCGGGGAAATTCCGACTATTGACCACGTCACATTTCCCTATCATCGCATTGACACGAGCATTCGATATCCCTTTATTCAAAAGATACCGAGGCTAAACATACACCATCCCAATACTGGCATACTATTAAAGACAGACTCCAAAAGTTCTATAAAGATGCATAAATTCTAGGTGAATATCTACTGACATAAAGGGCGTTTTTTTTAGACGTGTGGGCTTACCGCTTAACATAATTCCAGAAACCAAACAGAGTGACAGCTGCCAAAGTGACAGCTGCCAAAAAGACCAACTCCGAAAAAATGTGGCCAGCTTGAAAACCACACGTCTAGCATAAAACTGCCTACTATTGACATTATGAAAAGACATAATTTTAAGAGAAAGCAGTAAAAATAAGACAACAGAGTTTCCCCGCTTTAATATCACATTTCCCTTGAATAAAATCCCACGTAAGTGGCAGCATAAACCACGTGTCTCATGCCACTTTTAATTTCCACTGGAATAATGGCGTATTATTGATATGCCAGATAAAGAAGTAGCAAATACTGAGTACTATGTGATGTGGAGACAAAATACTAATGTCCATATACACAAAACGTTGTTAGTTTATTTGATTTGCCTCCGATTGAAATTATCTACAAAGTTCCCCAAATACTTGTGGCAATTCAGGACTGGGATCAAAAATGTGTCGCAAAACTGTTGTCTTCTTGGGCAACTTGTGCGTAAAGGTGAGGGGTCTAACATAATGTTGTAGAGTTTATAATGGTACTTATTACTCTCGCTCTTTGATTTCTGTTTTTTACACAGACCCTTTTTCTTCCCAATATTTAACTGGACTATGTATGTTGACATCGTAATTTTCAAAAAAATATCAAAAAGAGTTTTATTTAATTTTAAAAAGACTTAAAGCAAACTATCTTTCTATTATTGCTCACTGCTATTGACGTATTTGGCTATCTGTCAAACAGTTTAACAATAATAGACGAGTAAGAGTTCGTTAAGGCGATAACTTTAATACTTTAAGAGCATTTTTTGAAATTTTTTTGTATACAAGAACTGATTGGCATTTTGCATTACAAACCGTTTGTTTGAAAATTTGCAATTTTTAGAAAATAAGTTTTCAAGAAATACTATTAGCGATTAATAACCGAGGTAACTAAAACTCGCTAAAGGTTATTTTGAAAGAGAAACAACATGGTCTCGAATCAGAATACAAAACTGTTCCTTTATGTAAAACATAATGTAAATTCATAACTCATAATGTTAAAAATCCTTATAAATTATCACTAAGTGTACGACGGATCTGGAGTTTGAAAATATGTGGCAACAAAATGATCAAGCAACGATTCTGCTGTAGAGCCCTTTTAAACAAAGTTCTTGAAACTGTTAAAGATATGTGGCTTGATGAGAAACAGATAAACAATGCAGACAATTCAGCGCTGTTTTTGAGAGCTTTTCCAATAAAAACATGGGTTCGTAGCGGGGATAATTTCGCCCCTGGTAGAACATTTTAAAAGATATATTTTCTTTCATGGCCTCTGCGAACGCAGCTGGATCTCATAAGTTGTCTCTTCTTGTTATAGGTAAGTCTGCAAAGGAAGAGCTTTTAAAAACATTGAACGTCCTTTTGTTATAAGTGAACCAAAAAGGCTGGATGTCGACATTGGATTTTGAAGATTGATTTAATAATGTATTTATCAAATATGTGAAAGCACTTTTGGCATAAGACACCATCGCACCCAAAAGAAATGGAACTCAATACTGACCCTAGCTTTCGAGTTATGTTTTTGCCTCCAAACTGCACTGCAATCCGACAGCCAATGGATCAGAAATTAATTCAAAACATCAAAGTTTGGGTAAAGAGAGAAACTTTTATATTACTTTCCTCAAAAAAACGAGGCAAATGTTAATAGTGTTGCCAGGGGACAATGAAGATTCCGTACCACTGATTCAGTTCATCCTTGTCCATTCTTAATCCTTCTGTCAATTTTGTAGTGAAAATAATTTATTTATTTATTTATGCTTTTTAAATTACTAATACACATAACCAACTTTCCAGTTGAAAAAAATTGTACTGTATTTCGGACAGATCAGTAATTCGGACAAAGCTCGAAACAAGATCTATCCGGATTAGAGGTTGTACTGTATTTTTTTATTTGAGAAATTTAAACTAGGCAATTAAAAACGTCGATAAGTTCGGCATGGAATAACCGTATGTACCCCCACAGTTACTTCGACACTAAAGTTAAAAAAATTCCATTTTTGGACTCAATTCTTCCGACCCAAACTTCAAAATAAATAAATATTCATTTTGTAAGCAATGTTTGCTTTAATTGAGTATATATACTTATGTTCGCAAATTACTACTAATCGTTCGTTTTGGATCACACAAACCATTTTTTGGTTCACAAGTGCCGAAACATTCTTTAATGTATTAACAGACCCCATTTTAACTAATGTTTATTCACAAAAACGTTGGTAAGTTGAGCAAATACTCATAATGTGTACTATTTCCCATGGTACCTTAAGTTCCTTAAAGATAAACTTGTTCCCCCTGGCCCGATTTCGCCTATTTACAATCCAGCCTATGACCTTAAGCCGTTTTCGTGAACATTTTCAGGGTCCTAGGTTAATTTCGTCGGGCTGACGAAAAGGCTAAGTCATCCTAGATTAACGACAATCAATAATATATTATAATATTTTATAGGGTCTCCAGTCAATATTTCGTGGTGTTGAAAATGTAATGACGACTTCAGTATACTATCGATTGGTAGGACGGTATAAAAAATGTGTAAGAGTTACAAAATCTCATTAACCGATTAATCGATTTTTTGACAAAAAAATCAAAGTCGACTTTTTAAAAAAAATCAAGAATCTTCTTTTTCCCTTGGATATGTAACCCAAGTGCTAGCCGTGCGATAAATATTGATGTTGACCATTTCCGAATGCATATTATTCTATTTATTTTCCAATCTGCAACCGGTTTCCTTTCCATTTCCACACCCTGCATGCAGATTGGCATAGCGTCGCTAGCTGTCAACGATGCGAACATATGTTTTCTGCTTCTTCTTCTTCTGTCCTCATTAAATCCACTCACAATAGTGTGCTTTTGACAATTCATGGGAGCAGAAGAAAAAGTTTTACGTGCATTTGCATTTTGGAAAATACTCTTCCAAAAATAAAAACTTAAAAAATTCCTACTTAAACTATATTTAAATAGAACATTATTGAATTAAGTTGTTAAGAATTTAATAAAACGTAATAATTAAGAGAGCCAAACAAACGAAAATACCAAGAAATTCAAGACGAATGTCACATTTTTAAAACGCCAGCATTTTTGTGTGGCTGACCCCGCTCAGCACAATTCCCCCGAAAAGACTGTTGTTCGTCGTTTCTTCTTATCTTCGTCACGCACCCAGCACACAGGCAGCACATTGATTGTAAACAAAAATTCCAAAATTTTCGGAACGGCGACAATTGAAGGTGGAGAGCGAACATAAGACTGCGGCGTGAAAGTTCCCCAGAAAATGCCCTGTTGGTATTATGACAAGAACGAGCTACGTGACACTCCCTCTGTACGCGATGGCATTCCCTTGGAGACAGAGCGGCGTTATCGCAAAGAAGGCGCTAGATTTATCATGACTTGCGGCACACAGATGGGCCTGGGCCACAATACCATGGCCACGGGGGTGGTCTACTTCCATCGCTTCTATATGTTCCAATCGTTCAAACATTTTCCGCGCTATGTGACGGCATGCTGCTGCTTGCTGCTGGCCGGAAAAGTGGAAGAGACACCAAAGAAATGCCGGGATATAATATTGATAGCACGTCAGCTGCTGACGGACAATCATTTCTATTCGTTTGGAAAGGAGCCAAAGGAGGTAAGTGGGGTAAATATTTGTCCACGAATGCCATTGAATTCATTCACTTTCCTTCTCCCCATTTTTGTTCGCAGGAAGTCATTACCTTGGAACGCATTCTGCTGCAAACGATTAAATTCGATCTACAAGTCGAACATCCCTATTCCTTTCTACTGCGCTATGCCAAATGTTTTAAGGGCGATCAACAAAAACTGCAAAAAATGGTACAAATGGCCTGGAATTTTGTCAACGACTCGCTGAGTACCGTCGTGTGCCTGCAATGGGAACCGGAAATTATTGCGGTGGCCCTCATCTATCTGGCCAGTAAGTTGAGCAAATTCACCGTGGTCGACTGGATCGGCAGACAGCCACAGCATACGCGTTGGTGGGACATGTTTGTCTCCGATGTCACCATGGAAATATTGGAGGATATTTGCCACCAGGTGCTAGATTTGTATCAAACGAATTCCAAGGAAGCCACAGATAGCAACAGTCCACCTCAGAAGCCACCCAGTAGGGCGGACAGTCCTACGCCCGTGAAGTCTGTGTTGCCCACAGCAAATCACTCAGGTTCGCCGGCTGGTAAGACGAAACCCCTGGTGGCGAATTCCTCGTCCAGTGTTAATGATATAAACAATGCACAAAGTATAAAACCCATACCGACCATTGCCTCTAGCATACCCACTGTACCTCCCGCGTCCATCGAACACCCAGCGCATGCTGCCGTAGCATCCTCAAGCTATCATCACCCGCATCATCATGCCCCACATCATATGTACACCGCCATGCCGCCCATGGCCGGCCATCCCATGCATGCTATGTATGCCCAAGGTGCTCCCCTGCCGCCTCCTACGGGTGGCTATCCACACCAGCCGGTACCATCGATTTCGGGACCTAATGCCGGTGCGGGTGTAATACCACCACCATTGCCGCCACAACCCTTGGTACCTTATTGTGCACCGACTTCCTATGGCGCTCCACACTACTCTTCACTACCACCTATGCCTATAGCGGGAGGTGGTGGTGGAGGTGGTGGCGGCGGCGCGCCACCACCGCCCCCACCGGGTGAGGGCCAACTGCCGCCCTCGAGTAGGGGTGGCGGTGGCTACTACCAGAGCGGCGGCAGGCAACGTTATTGAACGCGAGCGGTATGGAATTTGTTGTAATTATTTTTATTTTATTATTTTCTACTCTTTTTTTATTTTTGTAACAAAAATAGCAAAGACAATTTATTTCAAAATGTAGGAATAAACAAAAGAACGAAAGAAAAAATATCAATATTAATTTAAGAGAATTTAGTTTTTTATATAAAGCAAGTTATTTAAACAAATGTAATAAAAAACAACAATAATATTTTTTCAAAAATATTCAATCATGAAACGATGATGGAGCTTTTATTTCGCCAAGTGTGTGGAGAGTTAAATTCGATGTCGAAGCCTTTTGAAGAGTATTTCCCAACACCTGTTAAACCCTTAACGAAGGTTTTTGCCGGGTTCTATGGGGGGCGAAAACTTATTTTCCCTCATACCCTAATAAAAGGAAGTCGACGCGATTTACAATTTTTTTTTAAACTAATGCTTGATAAAACGATGCCAAAAATAACACAAACCGGAAGGCAAATTATGTTATGAATAGCCGCACTTTGGCCAAAGAATCTAGGATATATTTTCCGCGATCGGTTAGAAACAAATCGGAAATACAAATAAAAACGATGTACTTTACATATTTTGAGGCCAAATCTAAAACAAGATAACATTTTCATAGACTTAGGCATTAGATCCTAGTGTTTTAGAAGGAGTTACTAGTCTTGTCTTTCTTTATTTAAAGACATTGTATAGGAGTTTTGAAGTTAAACAAATTAGAAGATGCAAAAACCATTCCTTGTTTCCATTTCATAGAAACTATGTGACCATGCCTGCCGACTGAAGGCAGTATGCATGAGTACGGCACAGTAATATAAGTACGAGGGCGGTTCGGAAACTTCTTAGCCTAGCACAAAAAGCGAGGTATAAACAGAAAAAAGTTAAGTGTTTTGGAAACTTCCATCTCTGCTATGAACACATGTTAAATTTTGTTTCGATCTGGCAACTCCTTCATATAGAAACAGCTGTTCACAAAAGACGCATCCGCGATTTTTTTACAATGGAAAAATTAGAAATGCATGGTGTCATTAAATATTTACATAAAAAAGGTTTACCGGGACAAGAAATTCATAATGATATGGTGAATGTGTTAGGTGAAAGTGCTCCTTCATATGCAACAGTAAAAAAATTGGGCTGCTGAATTTAAACGTGGTCGTACAAGCATTGAAGTTGAACCACGTAGTGGACGTCCAAAAATCGCAACAACAACAGAAATTGTAGCCAAAGTGCATGATATGGTATTAAATGATCGACGAATAAAAGTGCGTGAAATATCTAATATCATGGGCATCTCAAATGATTGAGTCCATTTAATTTTGCATGAAGAACTACAGATGAAAAAGCTTTCTGCAACATGGGTGCCGCACTTGTTAACAGTTGACCAAAAACGCATAAGAATGAACATTTCTCAAGCTTGTTTGGATCGTTTTCAGCGAAATAAAATGGGTTTTAAGCGTCGTTTCATTACTGTTGATGAGACATGGATCCACCACTATACTCCAGAGACAAAAGAACAATCCAAACAATGGACTGAAGCTGGAGGAAGTGCCCCAAAGAAGGCAAAAACAATTCAATCGGCTGGTAAGGTTATGGCAACTGTTTTTTGGGACTTCAAAGGTATTTTATTGATTGACTATCTGCAAAAGGGTAAAATAATAAATTCAGAGTAAGATTGCAACCTTTTAGATCAATTAAATGTACAAATTCGAGAAAAACGTCCTGGCTTACAACACAATAAAATAATTTGTCATCAAGACTACGCACCAGCGCACAAGAGTGTTTTAACAATGGCTAAAATCAACGAATTAAAGTACGAGTTGCTCGACCACCCACCTTATTCTCCTGATTTAGCCCCCAGTGACATTTTCCTGTTCCCAAATCTAAAAAATTCCTTGCTGGCAAGCGTTTTACCTCAAATGAAGATGCAATTACAGTTGTAAACCACTATTTTGAGACCTTGAGGAAAACTATTTTAATCAAGGGATAGAATTGCTAGATAAGCGTTGAACTAAGTGTATTGAAGTTTCAGGAGATTAAATTGAAAAATAAAAATATTTTTGAAAAACTAACTATTCTCTTTCATTGAACTTTAACTTTCCGAACCGCCCTCGTATAGCGCACATTCTAGTTTTAGAGCCCGATAGGTAGCAGCTTCGGCCAGTGATTTGATGATCATTGATTTACAGGGGTTAGGTTGTTTAGGAGGAACTGCACCGGCGTCTACCCTTAAAAAGTTTCATCTCGGTGACTTAAAGAGGATAATTCAGCCACCACAAACCGTCTATGAAACTAATCAGATCCATATTGCCGGAGGATAAATAACTCTTCCATATCCTTAAGTTGCTATCCCCAGGTAAATACGTCTTTTTTCTGAAGGGACGCCTTATTCAAGCATCAGTGTTAGACCACTTCCATCTGCCATTTGTAGTAATTTCTCTGAAATTACATCGAGCACTCATATGTCGTTTTGTTATTTTTAAGAATGAGGATTGGTTCTGATAGAAACACTTACAAGGTAAATTAAATAAGAACAAGTAAGGAAGTTACAGTCAGATCAACCGAATTACATATACCCTATTCCATTCAGAGATTTTAAATATTACTTTGTATCTTCCTCCATTGCCTGAAGCGTACAGATTTTATTGAAATCACCTAAAATGTCGCATGTGTGGAAAATACTACAATGGGGCGGGCATGTCCCATGCGAGAGCCAAACTTTTTATGATTTGACTAATTTTTAATGTTAGCTTGTATGGATGTGACAAAACGAGTACGTCGTCTCCATTAGCTATGCACTTCATCAGTGCAACAGCAAACGGGTTGGTTTACAATATTGAAGATCTCGTTCTGGATCGCACAAGTTTGTATGAACAACGTAAAAAAAATCGTCGGCGTTGTAGGAAAGAAATTGTTGAAAATTTCAAGGTAATTTGTGTTGTTTCGGCCAAGTTAAAAGTTTTTGCTTTGAGCTCAATTTTTTAGATACCTCGTAGTTTTAAGGAATGCAACACGCTCCCATTACGTACCATCTTTCAGTAGACTACTGTCAAATTTAGAGAGAGTTCCGTCATTTAGTTTGTGTTTACGAGGGTTGCTATATACTTATATATTTCACACTAAGTGTTGCCTGGCGCCATCTAACATTTCCATTGGAAAGTTTGACATTTTTTAGCAAAAAAGTACTCAGAACGTTTTGACGTACGACCATCATTTGTGTTGTTTACAGTGACTTGAAGAAATCAATTTGGCAAAAAAAGGGAATTAACTCGTGAACATTTTCGTACGATCATTTTTTACACCTATCGACATGGATTATCACGACAAGAGTGCATCGATGAACTAAAATCTTTGTATGGCGATGAAGCACCATCCTACAGAAATGTGAAAAACTGGTTTAATGAATACAATCGTGGCCGACGCTCGCTCAAAGGCGAAGGTCGCCCAAAAACGGCCGTTGTGCCAGAGAACATTGATGACGTGCGTGAACTGATCGTCATGTGATATACCGTGAGATAGAGGCATTCTTGAGCATTTCTTTGCGGTGCTTCAAAAGACGTTTATAAGATCGTCGTAGGTGACGAATCATGGATCTATGCCTATGAGCTCGAAACAAAACGGCAATCGACCGTGTGGGTCTTCGAAGACGAGCCAAATCCAAAGAAGGTGGTTCGTGTCAGAAGCACTTCGAAGCAAATGGTCGCCTGTTTCTTCGGCAAAACTGGTCATGTGGCGCCTGTTCCGTTTGAGCAACGTAGGACGGTCAATTCTGAGTGGTACACCACAATTTGTTTGCCTGAAGTCTTCGGAGAAATTCGAAATACGAACAAGAGAAGACGAATCATTGTGCACCATGACAATGCGAGCTCTCACACATCGGCTCAAACCAGCGCCTTTTTGACCTGCCAAATTGTCGAATTGATGCGTCATCCGACGTACAGCCCTGACTTGACACCCAATGACTTCTTGTTATTCCCGCACATTAAGAAAAAAATGCGTGGTCAACGAGTTTCGTCGCCAGAAGATGCTGTTGAAGCGTTCAAAAACCATGTTTTGGAGGTGTCTCAATCGGAGTGGAAAAAGTGCTTCGACAATTGGTTTGAGGGCATGCAAAAGTGTATAAATCATGCTGGAGAATACTTTAAAAAACAATAAAACCATTTTTGATGATAAATATTCGCATTTTCATTATTAGGCCGGAAACATATGTGACGCGCAAAATAGAAAGGGACCTAAGGTTAAAAAGTTTTGTTCAGGAGAGCCATTTTAAAGATTAGGTCCATTTCTATTTGCACTTAGAATCGTCGACTTTCACAAAACGCGCATATCTCTCGGAGAGAACACTTTTGGGGCATGGGATCGGTTTCATTCGATGCTCAGATGTTGTCTACATCAAAAAAAGAAAAAAAAATTAAAATTGAATTTTTTTACCCATATGTCCCTTCCTCTATGCGCTGTCACATATACTTAAATGGCATCCCTCGTACTTTTTCATTAACACATCTAAAAGTAAAAATAGCCGCATGTTCGTCTACCGATGTATAACACTGTTTGAGGAGACTGGAGATGTAAAATACCGCCACCGGTCGGCCGGGCCGCCCACGCTCTGTTCGAACACCGCATGTCATCAAAGCCGTTAAATCAAGAATTCACAGAAATCCGCTCCGAAAACAGAAAATCATGGCCCGTGAGATGAATATCACGCAAAATTCTATGAGTCGAATCATTAAAAAAGACTTGGGACTTTCAAACGACGTACCAGACATTTATTGACTGCAGCTTTAAAAAAATTAAATTGAAAACCCGATGAAAAAATTTGTACCGTTCAGGAAAAATTTAACAAGCAAAACGATAGTGTATGCGCGGTCATCTAAGGAAGCATCTGAACTGATCCCAAGGGTGGAAGAGGGTCATCACCCAGCTTCAGTCATGCTTTGGTGGGGTGTTTTTTACGATGGCGTCACTGACCTGCATTTCTGCGTACAAGGAGTCAAAACATCGGCCAAAGTTTACCAAGAAACCGTTTTGGAAGCTGTGGTGAAGTCTCTTAACAATTCCCTGTTCCAAAACCAGCCATGGACTTTCAAGCAGGATTCTGCGCCGGCCCATAAGGCTAAAACGTCCCAGGCCTGGCTTCGAAACAATTTGCCAGCGTTCATTTCATCTGAGGAATGGCCCTCAGGCAGTCCAGATATGAGCCCATTGGACTACCAACTGTTGACGGTTTTAGAGGACAAGGTTTGTCACAAAAGATACCCCAACATTGGATCTCTTAAGACTGCTTTAGGCCGAGCTGTGGCCAATTTTCCAATTGACGAGGTTCGTGCAGCTATTGACGATTGGCCAATGCGACTTAAGGCGTGTGTAAAGGCAAAAGGCAGACATTTCGAATAAGTAGATTCTTTTTTGATACATTATACATCAATAAATATATTAAAAAATATTTGGTCCAAAAACATTCAGTACTTTTTATTTTACAGCATACGAGGGTGACCGCAAAAGTAACTGGCCTAACATAAAAACAACCGTTTTTTTTTTTGGAATTATTATTATTTATTTTTCAACATAATCTTCTTCCAACTCAATACACTTCATCCAACATTTTTCAAGTTTTTTAATTCCATCCGAACAATAAGATTTTTCAAGACCTTCAAAATATGCCTCAGTTTCAGCAATAACCTCGCTATTGGACGAACATTTTTTGCCACCGAGAATTTTTTTTAAATTTGGAAACAAGAAATAATCAGAAGGAGCTAAATCTGGACTCTATGGTGGATGCGGAGCAATTTCAAATCGTAGTTCGGCCAGTTTTTGTTGAGTTAAAAATGCAGTGTGTGAAGGAGCATTATCTTGGTGAAAAAGAACTTTTTTTTCTAAATGCGGTCGTTTTATCTTGATTTCTTCACTCAACCGATCCAATAATGCACAATAATATTCACTATTTATAGTTTTTCCTTTCTCAAGATAATCAATAAATATTATACCCCTTGCATCCCAAAATATTGTGGCCATTACTTTTCCTGCTGAGTTAACAGTTTTCGCCTTCTTGGGACCACTTTTACCAGCTTCTATCCATTGTTTTGACTGTTCTTTGCATTCTGGGATGTAGTGATGGATCCATGTTTCATCAACAGTTGTGAATCGGCGCAGGAACACTATTGGATTACGCTGATAAATCGCTAAAAACTCCTCGGAATTGGTCCAACGGACGATTTTTTGGGGCAAAGTCAACAAACGCGGCACCCATCTTGCGGATAGCTTTTTCATGTGGAGTTCATCATGTAGAATACTCCAAACTTGTTTTTCGTGTATTTTAACAATATCAGCAAGTTCTCTGAGCTTTATTCGTCTATCTTTAGTCACTTCATTAAATATTTTTCTAATGTTTTCAATAGTAGTAGCAGTTTTCGGTCTTCCAGAGCGTTGTTCATCTTCCGTAATTGAACGACCCATTTTAAATTGTTGAACCCAGGATTTCACGGTGGTGTATGATGGTGCATCATCACCATGAACAGAATCCAATTCATCTTTGATTAATTGTGGCGTATAACCTTTCATATAAAAGTGTTTAATTACCGCACGAAACTCTTTATTTTCCATTTTTCAAAAATTATAAAACTTGTTTACTTCAATCACCTGTAACAAAGAAAATAATCATTAAATATTTCGAAAATTTTGACAGATGACTTATAAAAGATTCCTTTTAAAAAACAAAACAAAAAAAAAGTTGCTAGTAAAACAGAAAATGTGCCAGGCCAGTTAGTTTGCGGTCGCCCTCGTAAAACGTGTGTAACAGTATTTATGTCCCCACTAAGTATAGCAACCCTCGTACCTTTCCTTTTTGCCCTAACACCAAAAGCTATCGATAAATCGATGGCACAATATCGATTGCTTAATCGACCCAGCCTAAGGAATAGAAAGTTGTTCTGGTTTGTTTGTTGTTGTTTTTTTCTTGTTTTTAATATTAATATGATTTAAAGCATACCGGGCTACTTAAAAATATTAAATATTTTAATAATAAGTATAAGTATAAGCTATAAAAAGTTGTTGTTGTTGTTGGTTGTGGTTGTTTTCTTCTTAATAATTTCTTTTTTTTTTGTAATTAATAATATTTTATATATAATATATATGTATGTATGTAGGTTGTTAATTGCAGAGATTGCATTTCGATTTTGCTTTTGTTTGTTGTCACAACAACACAAACAGAAAGAACGAACTATTACGAACGAACGAACGCGAGACATACACACAAGTTTCGAAAATTGTGCTACATTTTTCAAAAAAAAAAAAAACAATTCGAGTGTTTATTTTTTAAGTTTTCGATGATAACATTTTGCTGCTGATATTGTTTGCGGTTGGATGATGCTGGTTTTTTGCTTTCTAGATCTGGCTCCTTGTTCTTTATTGGTGTTCTGTTTTTTTTTTTATTTTTGTTTAGCATAAATTGTATAAGCTAAGAGTTAGTGGTTGTTGTTGTTGTTTGTTTTGGGCTTGAAGTTTCAACATTTCTTGGATAATGTCAGAAAACCACTGGGATAATACTGTGGTATGGAAATAAAGTCGGGCAACGGTCGCCGCGATGTGCTCGATGAACGTTGATGGGCTTGCCGAATAATATTCGCAATTTTTCCTTAAAAAAAACCAAAAGAAATTTAAAGATTAAATTTTTTTTTTAAAGTATTGAGATTTCACAAAACAACTTACCCAATATATTTGCATCCTGATATCGTGCATTCATATCCTTTAGGCATTCTATGTTTTTACATTGCGACCAATAATGTAAAATGTCCGATACTCTTACAGCAACCATTTCCATATCGGTTATAGAAGAGTCCTTCGCATGGGAATTAAAAATAAAATAATTTTTAATTTTTTTTTATTTTTAAATCATTTATTTTAAATCAATATTTTACTACCCTTGGTCTGCATTTCAAAGACATTAAAAAACAAATGTTTGAACTAATCGAAATGAAAAACCGGGGCGGAAGTTGTCACAGAAGTACAGGGTGGGCCAAAAGTTGCCATGGGGTTTACAAATTTAAGAACTTTTTCGTTTATATAATTTTTTTTTTATAGTTTTTTCGTTTTTTTTTGTTATTTATTCGGTCTTTTATCATTATTATGACTTGAGCAGTTTTTTTTTTTATTCTGGTTCGAGAGCTTTATGTTGTTTCTTTTTCAGAATCAACTTAAAAAGAAGAAATTGGTGAAATGTATTTGCTATGGTTGCCAGGCAGACTGTACAGCTGTTTCTTAACCCGCCAAGGTTTTTCTTCAGCAGTCTTTGGCAACGATTACTTCGGCCACAAATCAAATGACTTATACGGGAGACTCATTTTTATTAATGAGAATTACCCTTTGTGTATAGTCTTCGAACTGTGCGTAGAGCAATCTTCAACGCGCATTTTTTTATTTTTTTTTCAGTTTATATGAATAACACTTAGAGAATAAATAATGGAGATATTCACTAGGGTGGAGTGAAAACATGCTTTTTTTATAATTTAAAAAAGTTAACCTCGGAAAGAGATGTAGTCTGGGGTCCTAAAGAGGGGAAAAATAAAGAAAAAAATTTAAAAAAAATTTTAGGGGTCGCGCCACTCCCTAGAAATTTGGAAATTATCGCTATTTTGGCGTTGATTTTAGAAAAATCCTAAAAATTAACGACTTAACTTATTCGAAATTTAAAAGTTTGAGCTTGTTCAGTGCCCAAACAAAAGTATTTGAGGCAAATATGAGGATAATCGACTAATATTTGTAGCTTTGGTGGCGATTTCATTGTTCAGTCAATTTTCTGAAGAAGGGACGATTTGACTTTTTTTACTTTTTGAACAATGAGAAAAATTTTTTTAAATTTTTTCATGCCCTTATTTCATTGTTTACGCTATTGCAAACATTTATTGACATAAAACTTTTTAGGATTTCTCTAAAATCAACGCCAAAATAGCGATAATTTCCAAATTTCTAGGGAGTGGCGCGACGCCTAAAAATTTTTTTAAATTTTTTTCTTTATTTTTCCCCTCATTAGGACCCCAGACTACATCTCTTTCCGAGGTTAACTTTTTTTTTTGAATTTCACTCCACCCTAATATTCACCAACTGAAGAAAGAACCGGCATAAAAGAATTTTATTATTTAAATCAGCTTCAATTATTTTAAAGCAATCGCCTGAGTAATGAAGTTAGGTTTCATTTTAAATGCTTTGTTAATAAGCCGAACTATAGGTTCCGGGGTTGTGGAAATCCAAGTGCCATTCACCAACGCCAATTGCATCCCATTAGGTGTACAGTGTGGTGTGGGCTCACATCTGCAAATATCATTGGGCCTTTCTTCTTCGAAAATGAAGATGGAAGTGCTGTAACCGTAAATGGAGAGCGGTATCGGTTTATGATAGAACATTTTTTACGTCCTGCTCTAAAAAACAGACCTGGTTTCAGAAGGACGGAGCCACTGACCCAGCACTTTTAAGTCTAATTTTTTGAGAGCGAATAATCGCCAGATTTGCCAGCACCCGACTATTTTCTTTGGGGTTATTTGAAGGAGCGAGTATACTCGTATGTGAACAAGCCCGAGACAATCCTTCAACTCAAGGCCAACATTGTTGCAGAAATTCGAACGCTACATCCACACATTTTGAAAGATGTTATGGAAAATGCTCTTAAACGAGCCCATCATTGCGTAGCTGAAAACGGGGGATTTTAGTGACATTATTTTTCATTTCATTTACTAAGTATAAAAAAATTTCCATTTTGTAGATTATAATGGGTGATCCAAGTAGAAATACTTTTTTCAATAGCTTTTTTTTTTGACCGATCACGTGTGAGTCGTGTCATGCTGTCATGTTATTTTTGTTTACGATTGTTTGGCATTTCATCATGGAAAGACTTACGCCTGAACAACGTTTACAAATCGTTCAACTTTATTAAGAAAATTCACGTTCTGTGAGGAATGTGTTCGTGCACTTCGTTTAACGTGTGGTCAACATAATCGGCCTACTGAGCGTACTATTCGCAACACCATCACCCATCTTGAGATCCAGTATTCATTATTGAATAATATTCGACAGAAAAGACCACGTCCAGCACGCAGTGAAGAAAATGTAGCGGCCCTAGCCAAGAGTGTACACCGTGACCGTGAAGAGTCGATTCGGCGCCGTTCGCAACAACTCGGACTGACGTATGGAACGACTTGGCACATTTTACGTCGAGATCTTAAATTGAAAGCGTACAAAATACAGCTTGTGCAAGAATTGAACGCGCCCGACGTTCCCAAGCGACATCCCTCTGTGGGCTCTTGAAAAGTTCCAAGAATATCCGACGTTTTGGAGCCAAATTTTGTTCAGCGATGAGGCCCTTTTCTCAATGGGTATGTAAACAAGCAAAATTGCCGCATTTGGGTCGAAGAGCAATCAGTAGAGGTTCAAGAGCTGCCACATCATCCAGAAAAAACAACGGTTTGTGAGCCGTTGGAGTGATCGGTTAATATTTCTTCAAAAATGATACCGGTGAGAACGTAACCGTCAATGGCGACCGTTTTCGTGCCATGATAACCGACTATTTGATGCCTGAAATTGAAGCTCGTCATCTCGACGACATTTGGTTTCAACAAGACGGCGCCACTTTCCACACATCGCATCAATCAATGGATTTATTGAGAGAACACTTCGGTGAGCTGATAATTTTACGTTTTGAGCCGGTCGATTGGCCACCAAGATCGTGTGATATCACACCGTTAGACTTGTACCTGTGGGGATATGTAAAGTCTAAAGTTTATGCGGACAAACCCGCTTCGATTCAGGCCTTGGAGCAAAACATCAAGCGTGTCATTCGCCGTTACCAGTTGAAATGCTTGAAAGTCATCGAAAATTAGACTCAACGGATGGACCATCTGAGACGTAGCCGCGGCCAACATTTGATAGACATAATCTTCAAAAAATAAATGCCAAAGCATGTTATTTCAAATAATAATAATAATAATAATAATAATAATCATTCCACAACAATTAGAATTTTCTGTTTTTTTTTCTTTAAAAAAGTAGGGAACCTCGAAATGAAACACCCGTTTTAATCTGCGAAAAAATAAAACAAATTAATAAACGAAAAAGTTACTAACCCCATGGTAACTTTTTGCCCACCCTGTAAATAATGATGATTCTGAGTGTAAGTCACAGCGCAAAAGAATAACCAATCGAGCCTGACATCAGGCCACAACAAGCCGGGTTTCGCCCATTTAGATCGTCTGTTGATCTCGTCAACAGCCTCAGAATCATAGAAGAGCATGTCTGTCGAATGGAGATTTTCCCTCTTCTTTTGAATCATACAAGGCTTTCGACACCTTGAACCATAAAACCATCTGAATGTCCCTGTCATGTAAAAGGCGCACACAAAAAACATCTCGCTATTACAGGGTGGCTGATGAAAGCCGCTACCATAAAAATTCAATAACTTTTTTCTATTTAATAAATGTGGTTAATTTTTAGATTTAACAAAAATGAATAACTGGGACACTGAAACCAGAATTTGGATTGTCCGCCACTATCACGCACTGGAGTCCGTAGTTTCGGTTCAAAGAGAGTAAAGGAGCACGTTTGGCGACAATCCTCCGAGCAGATGGACCATAATGACACTTGTTGTTGTTGTAACAACAATATATTTATTTTGAAGTCTTGTTCGTCTATGGGGGATCTGCTTCGATATCCAGGTTAAGGAAACGCGCCATTTGAACTGGAAGTGTCCACAGAGACCTAGGGGCAGCTGAGTGGGCTTGGCCGGACAATTGAAGAAGTGCAGCATGTGGTTCCTGATGCCAGGCGGGACAGATGTCCGGAACGTAGGATCAATTCGTTCCCAGTAAGAATTGAGGCGGTGCAGCCAGATCCAGATCACAGCTGCGCGTCTGCCGAGGTAGTACCTTCTCAGGTGAAATCTTTGGGGGATGCTCTCCTAGCACTACAATCACACGGTAGCTGGATACTGCTGCTGCGACTTCATCGGCATGAATGTTGTTCATGACCTGCCTGATAGTTTCGATAATCTAAAGGTTCTCCCTTATACCGCGGGACCTCTCTCTTTAGATTATGAAGATCGTACCTGATCTGCCTAGGCGGAGGCATCCTGCCCAAGAGATGGTGGTTAGAATGACTGCTGCGAAGACACCCTAGCAGGTATTGCTGTGACAGCAGGACATTTTGTCTGCGCACGGTAAGGGTCTTCGTCCCTCATGCAGATGTTCTTCAAAAGACATCCTGTTGATGTTCCGAGGGCAGCATTCTGGCAAATCTGAATTTTCTTCCACTGCGTCGTACTCACGTTCGCCGACCATACAGGTGCTGCGTAGTTTGCTACAGACCGACCTATCGCTTTGTAAGAGGTCAACAAGGTTTCTTTGTCGGCTCCCAAAGTACTGCCGGCAAGTGACTTGAGGACCTTGTTTCTAATTTATCGCAGGTAATGTAGTAGATGTAGTCAGAGGCGACTAGCTCGACCAAGGACATAGAGCAACTCGTTGACTTGGAATACGCCGTTGACATCTGCCTACTAACCCATAATTTCCTTAAGTTAACATAGGAAAAATTAATCAATGCCGATAAATGCAAGCGGTAATCAAAAAGTATATATAGGGTGATCCATCTAGAGGTATTTTTTCAGAACAAAAAAAATATAAAAATTCAAGCCAAGTGTGAAATCTTTATTGGTAATTTGAAGGACATTTTATGGCATTTATTTTTTGAAAATAATTTCCTTCAAATGTTGGAAAAATTAATCAATGCGGATAAATGCAAGCGGTAATCAAAAAGTAAATATAGGGTGATCCATCTAGAGGTATTTTTTCAGATCAAAAAAAATATAAAAATTCAAGTCAAGTGTGAAATCTTTATTGGTAATTTGAAGGACATTTTATGGCATTTATTTTTTGAAAATAATTTCCTTCAAACTGTATTATGGAAATGAGCGTTCGGCTCGAAACGGGAAGATACGCTGTTTTCGAACAAAATTTTGTTCAGTGATGAGGCCCATTTCTGGCTCAACGGCAAAGTCAATAAACAAAATTGCCGCGTTTGGGCTGAAGAGCAACAAAAAGAGGTACAAGGGATGCCATTATAACCAGAGAAAACCACGGTTTGGTGCGGTTTATAAGCTGGTGGAATCATCGGTGCATATTTTTTCAAAAATGATGATGGCCGGAACGTAACCGTGAATGCTGCTCGCTGCTATCGCGCCATGATATTTATGCTACCTGAAATTGAAGCCCGTAATCTTGACGACACTTGGTTTCAACAGGACGGAGCCACTTGCCATACAGCTGCTCAAACAATGGATCTATTGAGAGGTCATTTCGAAAAGCAGCTAATTTTACGTTTTGGACAGGTGAGTTGGCCGCCTAGATCGAGTGATATCACACATTTAGACATTTTTCTTTGGGGTTACGTAAAGTCCAAAGTCTATGCTGACTTACCAGCTACGATTCAGGTTTTGGAAGCCAACATTACGCGTGTCATTACGTCATTAAAGCCATACCGGTCGAAATGCTCGAACGAGTCATCCAAAATTGGACCCTCAGAATGGAAACCCTGAGGCGTAGTTGCGGCCAACATTTAAAGGAAATTCTTTTCAAAAAATAAATGCCAAAAAATGTCCTTTAAAATTACCAATAAATTTTCCACACATGATTTGAATTTTTATATATTTTTTTTGTTCTGAAAAAATACCTCTAGATGGATCACCCTATACATATACCCTGGATCGCCGTGGAAATCAAAAACGATCTAGTCTTCTTCTGCCAGTCTCCAAAAAGCAAACAGGTAGCACTATTGAAGCTATGTGGCTGAAACTTTGCAGAAATGTGTGTTGATGAAACACTTGGCCATCCGTTTACTTTTTGTCTGCAATGTCAAATTCATCGCTCATAAACTGACGAATCCATATTGGAATACTTAAATATCCAATGCTTTTTAATAAGAAGTAGCTTTTACGTAACCGCCGCTGATAAATTTTCGATGGGTGGGTAGCTTTTGTGATAGTCGCCTACACTACCTAACGCAACTGAACTTAAAAAGATCCTATTTAACCTATAATCTTTTCTACAAATTGCGACATTTTGGGGTTATAAACATTTTGAATTTAAATTTGAATTCCTTCATCACTTTCTTCTGTGACCGAAACTTAAAAAAAAGACATAAACTTTGAGCATCTTACCTTTTTAAATTGCACTATTATTTGTTTTTGTGTTAGCTTTTGTATTAACCTTTGTAGCTTGTGATAATTCGCCTGTCTCTTCGAGATGAACATGAGAAATTCTTTTAAGTTTTTAAATTCTTTGAGAGAAGTTTTATAAACGTTTGTTGAGGAACTGCTAAAATTATTATTAACGTTGCTGCTATTGTTGTTGAATTTTTTAAAATACGTTTTTAAAAGCTCTTGGTTGTAGGCGATTTGAAGCTTGTCCTGCGAAGGAAAGGTGGGTGACAAATTAATCCGTCTCATTGTTTAAGGGGGAATTGGGTATTTAATTGTACTTACCAGTGCCTGCACAAGACTAGATTCCGTAAAATTATTGGTAGAGATGGTTACCGTACAAGGATCAGGGGGTTTTAGATTTTTAAAAAGCTGAAAAGAAAAATAATGATTAGAATTTGTTGGAAAAATAATTTAATCTATATTTATATACATTGTATACATATAAAGTTTAATTTATTAATATTTCTTGCGCAGGGAGCTGAGATATAACGCTCTCAAGCTTCTTCAAAAAAGGAACAAGCGATGCATTGCCAAGAATACTGTTTTCTGATATATTTTACATGGGACGAACTACTATAGAATATTAAAGTTGGGAACACATATGTCTATAGCTGCATGCGAGAATATATTTCCTGCCTATGCGTTAAACGCATGTCTGGCGTCAATAGGCCTTTGATTTCCAGGCCAAAACATGGGTTTTAACGCTTCAACAGCTCAGGTCAAACAAGTAAAAAATGTTAAGTTTGGCTGTGTCGAACTTTGGATACCCTCCACCAGATTCCCAAAAAAAACCAAATTTGGTGCGGAAGTGTGTTCTATGTAGAAATCTTTATGTGCAAAATTTCATTTCGATAGGTCAAGCTTGTGGTGAGTTATCGTCATATTATTTCTCAAAGCCCACGAGACCGTTTGTGTGGGAGGTACCAGTAGGACTTTTCCGATCTTAGTGAGTTATTGTCATATTATTTTTCAAGGCCCATGAGACCCTTAGTGTGGGAGGTACCAGTAGGACTTTTTCGATCTCAACCGAATTCAGCGTAGAAGTGTGTTGTATATAGAAATCTTGATGTGTAAAATTTCATTTCGATAGGTCAAGTTTGTGATGAGTTATAGTCATATCATTTCTCAAGGCCCATAAGACCGTTTGTATGGGAGGTACAAGAAATGGTGGCCCAATCTAAACCATTTTTACATAGATGATTGCGCCTATATAGAGATTATTATTTGCAAAATTTCAGTGATTTTGCTCAAGAAACTGGACGGATATTTCGAAATAAAAAACTAATTTTTATGAGGTAGTGTCGGTTGATGGTCTCCAACACCAACTTCCCGTAGAACTATGTAGCCCATTTTCAATACCAACCATGTTAGGTTAACTACACATGTTTGTGCCATATTTCAGGTCCCTAGCTGTTTTCGTTCAGGCTCTATCTTGTTTTCAACAGACGGCAGCCGGACAAGCGGACAACATTGCTCGATCGTCTTTACGAGGGTCTCCAACATCAACTTCCCGTAGAGCTATATAGCCTCTACTACACATGTTTGGGCCAAATTCCAGCTCCCTAGCTGTTTTCATGCAGGCTCTATCTTGTTTTCAACAGACGGACAGCCGGACAACATGGCTCGTCTTAGAATTTTACGAGGATCAAGAATATACATACTTTGTTGGGTCTCCGATGATTATTTCAAGGTGTTACAGACAGAATGACAAAACTGATATACCCTTCATTGTATGGTGGAGGGTATAAAAACGTTGACCACTCAGTTTTTTCTTGATGTGAGGGAATAAGAAGAAGTCAATCAAGGCTGTACGGCGGATGACCCATCAATTCGATATCTTGAGTTCTCAAATAACCCACTGTATTAGCTGATGTGTAAAAGCTTGCATTGCCGTGATGCAAAAGGATACGATTTCTCTTCTTGTTTTTCCTTATTTCTTCGAACACTTTTGGCAAACAAAAAGTTGTGTACCTCTTCGAATTGACTGTCCTATGTCCCACTTAAAGCATTGTAGCCACATGACCGGTTATACCGATAAAAACGCGATCATTTGCTTCGAAGTGCATCCTTCATGAATCCTTCGCGAACAACTTTTGTTGGATTTGGCTCATTTTGAATGTACCATTGCTGTTTCGGGATTCGTCGTTGCTCCCATCAAGACGAGTCTTTCTTTGAGCATTCGTCAAATTTTGTGGGATTCAACGAGAACAAATCTTTTTGACGGCCAAATGACCAGGCAATATCATATTGATGATTGTCATGCTAATGCCCAAGGATACCTCAATCTCACGGTATGTTACATGTCGGTCTTGCTTTACGCGATGGCAAACGGCATAACGACCGAAGTTGGACGACCTTCACGAAATTCATTCTGGAACGAACGGCGTCCGAGACTGACCTCTTGGTAACAGCGATTTACAGTGGGTTTTGATGGTGCTTCATCACGAAAAGACGGAACAAGTTGTTTAGGAGACACTCTTGTCTCGATAGACCATGCTAAAAATCGTAAAAAATCATCACACGGAGATTTTTACGAGTTAATTCCATTTTTTGACCGAGATAAAATTTTTAGCACACTGTCAACAAAACAAAAAGCGCTCAAATAACAAAACGTCCTAAGTGAGATTATGCCTAAAAATGTCAAACTTTCTAATGAAAGTTCCAGTTTGCATCTGGCCACAATAATATTGCCAGGACCCGAATAGAAATGGCATCCCTCGCATGTTACCCTCATCCCGGAATTGTTAAATTCCAAATGATCACATATGAAACAAACTAACATTTTATAAAATCTAGAGAAATATTCCCCTCTGTAATCGGTTTGATCCTAAAACGGAAGGTATGAGTGCGATATACAGGGTGGAGCGTGGTAATTTGCTTTTTTGCACTGCAGGCTGTGGCGGCACTGTTGGTCGAAGAGAGTGGCTTATAGTGGCTGACGGGAGATTTGTATTCGTCTGCCTTTCAGTTGTCATCATGCATTGGACACGTGAGGAGAGGCCATTTTGTGTTGAAGCGTATTTTTCGAAAAACGCACTCGATCATTGCAGTGCAGCGTGCTTTTCGTTTACGATTCGCTGTTCCCCGCGCGAACGTATTCCTAGACGGCAATCAATTGTAAATTGGGTAACTTCATTGAGAAGAGAAGGGAAGGTGTCATGTGTTTGAAGGGGACGTGAAAGAAGGATTACAACACTACAAAAAATCGATAGAGTTCGAGCAGTAGTACTGCAATCTTCGAAACGCTCTGATTGGAAGTAATCACTTGCTCTTGGGATTTCCAGACGTCCTCTCCACCAGATTATTCCCGATGAACTGAATTTTTACCCGGATAAAATGTGCGTGGTGCAACAATTGTCAGCACGGGACTATTTGACACGGCGGGCCTCTTGTGAAGACATTCTTGCAACTATACCCCGTGACGCAATTGTGTTCTTTTCTGATGAGGCACATTTTCACCTCAGTGGGTGTGTAAACAAACAAAATATGCGGTCCTAGAGTGAAACAAACCCCCAGAGAACTTTACCAGAGACCTCTTCATTCGGACCGCGTCACTGTGTGGTGCGCCATATCACGAGTAGGCAAAATTGGCCCTTACTTTTTCCAGGATAACCGTCTTGCCGTAACTGTGAACTCCGAACGGTACTTGACTATGATACAGGATTTTTTTTCAGCCGGCTCTTAAGGCAATGCCATTAGAGGATACATGGTTCCAACAGGACGGTGCCACTGCACACACAGCGAGGGTTACCATGAATTGCTTGATGCAAATGTTTCCTGGACGGCTTATCTCTTTGAGGGGTGATGTGAACTGGCCGGCACGCTCAGAAGACTTTGCCACATGCAATGTTTTCCTTTGGGGTTACCTAAAGTCGAAGGTGTATATCAACCGTCCCAACACCTTGGAAGACCTAGTCGACATGCTTGTTTGAGTTCATGAAAACTTCAGAAAACGTATGCAGCAGTGTGTGGAAAGCGAAGGGCGACATTTGCCAGATACACTATTTAAAACCAAGTAATTTAAAAATTACCTAACTGCTCAATATAATTGAAATATAAAATAAATTTTTCTAAGGTTCATAATTTTTTTATTTCATTCTCAAATAAGCAAATTACTGCGCTCCACCCTGTACAACCATGAATCAATTGGGTCAAATTTCAGCATTGTCCTATGTGACATTAAATAATAAATTTTTACTGAACTCTGATGAAATTTGCTGGTGCTAGGCTGGTTTGACCCCATTCGCGAGGAACGTGTTTTATGGGGGCTACATAAAACCATGGACCGATCAGTTCGATATTTAGCAATGTTTATTCTGTGTGCAAATTATCAACGCAAACCCAATATCATTGAAATCTGTTTGACCAGTTAGATCCCTAATCGGGAGGTACATTTTCATGGAGGTTATATGAAAACATTGACCTATCTGGTCTGTATGAAGCAATATTCTTCATGTGTGCAAAATACCGCCATCTAATGAAATGTTCTGATGGAAGGTCGGCGTCAGGTCAGTTAGACCCTTAATCAGAACGAACTACATCAAACAATAGACCAATCTTTTCGATATTTAGCAATGTTTTTTGTGTACAAAATATCACTACAAACCTATGTTCATTGAAATCTAATTTAATTTGATACCGTTAGGCTGGTTAGATCACAAATTGGGAGGCACATTTGTATGGAGACAGCGTCCGAGTGTTTTACATGATTCTCGCTGTGATAGCTTCAACCATGGTGCGCGATTTGGGTTTAAAACACAACCACCACGATACTCCTGGAAAGGCCCCACCTACTAGTCAGACCAGAACAACAGTTCAAGGGGCTTCTGACTACCCGTGGTACCAGACTTTAGTCTCCGGGTAGACCTTGTAGCCGAGCTACTACCAATTTGCGAACCATACATCGAGGAACTGGTCACCCAAAGTTAAAGGCATCGGTCGTGAGGTAGTATAGTGTAGTCTTGGGCATGGCTTACTCAAAGCGAGGTCTATCTCTATTTCTTTTGTTCGACGACAGTGAACGTTAACCATGTCTTAATGCTAGGTCCGACCGACCCCCAACAAGACCCGAGGGCCTATAATGTCTGGCTGAAGTCTTGAAAACCCCCAATATTCCCAGTCAGCCGTTGTACCAGATAACCTCCGGCCAGGTTCCGTAACCAAAGTTACTCGGACACACGTTCCTGAGAAGATAGGCGAACTGACTAGTCCTAGCTTGGCATACGATAGTGGAGAGCACCCCACTGACCATCAGATAAAACGACGCCCATGGCGTCATATATGCCACAGATATCTGCGATATGCATGCCAGATATCTGCATGCCACAGACATCTGCGATATACATGCCACAGGTATCTGCGATATGTTAAGAAATAAGAAGAACGTCCTCAAGCCGCACGCCGGTGGTACTTAGGGAGCTGACAAAGAAACCTATTTGACCTCTTACAAAGCAATAGGTCGTTCTGTAGCGAACTATGCAGCGCCGGTGTACATAAGTATGATGCGGAGGAACATGGGTATGAAGCAGTGGAACATGAGTTTGGCGCACTGGAACGTGAGTATGGCACAGTAAAAGAAAATTCAGACCTGCCAGAATGACGCTATCAGAACATTAACAGGGTGTCTCCTAATGTCATCTGATGCCTTAGGTCTACATAAGGACACGAAGGTTTCTACCGTGCGCATGCACTCTTTGTTGTTGTCTAAGCAGTATCTGCTTAAGTGTCTCCCAAACACTATCTTATGTGCACGATACCGCCGCCCAGGCAGATCAGGTACAATCTTCATGGCCTAGAGAGAGCTCCAGTGTTACAAGACAGAGCCTAAATCTAAATCATCATATCTGGCGGGTCAGAAAGACATTCACGCTGATGAATTCGCAGCAACAATATTCGGCCGTAGCCTGAATATAGTGCTAGGGGAACATCCCCGCGGATTTCACCAGAGGAGAAGACGCTACCTCGACTAACACGCGTGCCTTTGGCTCAGCTCAGCTGAGATCAGGATAGTGCAGCCGCCTCAATTCGTTCCGGTCGTTTGCCCCGCTTGCGATCAGGAACACATGACGAGAAGTATCTCTTTATTTGTCCGCCCAAGCCTACTCAGCTGACTCTCTTTGGAGGCATCCAGTTAGTCAATTCAACTACGGAAAGCTCTCATTTTAGTCTTACAAGAGTCTGATGAAGATTGGATATCATAAATTTATGATTCGTTAGTTCTCCTATTTTCTGTACAGGTTCGGATACTCCGACAAATCAGGTAACGTTGAGTGTCGCCTAGGACATTGTGAACAAAGAAACACTACACCGGGTCTTAAAAAGCTTGAAACTCTTCAAAATTTCCGGATCCGATAAAAGCAGAGATTCATATTTAATTGAACATTTTGGTTGATAAAACAAACTGCCTCGTAAACTTATTAAGCTACCGTACAATCCCTTTTAATAAAGTATGGCCATTGTGGCATGGTCATTGTGGTACAGGGAATATATCCATCGATCTGCAAGATGAATATCTGTAGTGGTCTTCAGAAAACGTAGATAAAACCGAACACATACTCTTTACTAGGATTATTCGCACTCAGGAAATCGAGCCATTGACACTTGAAGACAAGAGAATTTAAACTCAACATTAAGGATAGTACCAGAGAAGCCACTATGGAACTTAATATGGAGCAGGCGAATTGCGATAACGTTTGTAATCCGGTTTAAACAATAAACATAGCTCCATTGCACATGGAATGATTTTAGAGAGTCTTCTACAATCCACGCAAGGAGTGGACTACATAGTACCAACCGCAGTTTGGTTTTAGAAAGAACTTTGTCATACATATCTCTGACAGACAAGGCAGGCAGGAACGCATTCCAGATAGTAGAACGCACATAGGCCTCTACGCGAAGGGTGGATTTTAGATTTGTTCTCAAGAAAACAACAATTAGAATGCTGGTTCTATGTGCCGGATTAACTCGGAGGACTCCGACCAGGGGCTTTTATCACAGCTATATATGTTTCGTAAGCGTACATTTTTTATCGTGGTAGCGATACTGCCGGCAGTCTGCTCCGTATCCTACTAGTCCGTAACAATCCCGCGACTGCCGGTTCTATGTACCGGATTGACCCGAAACTCTTCGGCCAGGGGCAGTCACCTCAACAATATATGTTTTTTGTTCGTCCATTTTTTCGTCGTGGGACCAGCACTTCCCGGAAAGCCTGCTCCGAATACTACTGGTCCGAGCCGGGATCGAACAAAACCCCGGACCTTGGATCTGCTCGGTTTGTCAGAACCGAATACACCATCGTGCTACGTCTGTAAGGTGTAATCGTTGCATGGAGTGGGTGCACTTCAGGAGCTGTTCAGGTCTGAACCACATCAGGGAGTATAGCGAAGCAGACTTTGTTGCCTCATGCTGTATCAACGAAGTTAGCAGTGGGTCTCTGGATTTGGTGTTATCATCGTCGTCTGCATTTTCGTCGTCGTCGTCATCATCATCATCATCTAACTACGAGACTCCCCCGCAGTCGCCCTCGCAACAGCATCAACACATACAGCATCTTACACCACAGATTGCTGTTGCCACTCCTGACAGTGCATCAATCTTGCAATTTAATTGTAATGGCCTACGCAACAAAATCAGTGAGGTCATAGAATTTATGAATCGGAGAAACATCATGGTCGCCGCGATCCAAGAAACTAAGCTGAATGCCACCTGCAGCCTGCACAGTTGTGACGGATACAACGTGCTACGTAAGGATCGCACCAGAAGTGGAGGTGGGGGACTTGCTTTCCTGTTACACCATTCTGTGCAGTACAGACCTATTTCGCCTAAGCTTGACTCTAGAGACCCATACATGGAATGTATGGGGGTAGCAGTCAAGTCTGGAACTGCCGAAATAGAGCTGTACAACGTATACATCCCGCCGGTTGGTAGCTGTGCCCCGCGTTATCTGCCAGACATTAGCAATTTGCTACAAGGCAATAACCGCTTGGTCCTAGGAGACTTTAATGCTCACCACAAACTGTGGCATTCTCTCCTAGACAACGACCAGAGGGGCATAGCTTTGGCAGAGCAAATTGATAGCTCTACGTTCTGCACAGTGAATGAGGACGCCCCCACGCGGATTATGGGCGATTGCCATAGCTCGCCAGACATCACTTTGGCATCGCCTGGCCTGATCAACGACGTCACCTGGCAACCCGTCATCTCACTAGGATCGGACCACCTTCCCATAATTCTCTCCATTAATAGACCACCCGATTTCATAACCTCTGAACGCCGTACGTTTCTTAATCAAAAAAAGGCTGATTGGGAGGCCTTCAGAGAAGCCACCAACCGCAGCTTTAATAATCTAGCTATTCCGTCGGACGTTCGGGTAGCCGAGAAAAAGTTCCGGGCCATCATCAACGCAGCAGCCGCTCGCCATATCCCTGCTGGTCGAATACCCGAAGTACGACCAAACTTCCCAGCAGAGGCAGCGGGACTCGCAGACGAGCGTGATGACATTCGTCGCTCCAATCCTACTGACCCTAGAATTAGGGATCTCAACTCCGAGATCAGTAGGTTGGTCAACGAATATAAGCGGAACAAATGGCTAGACCACTTAAAGCAGTGCAACTTGAGTTCCGGAATTGGTAAGTTGTGGACAACGGTCAAATCACTCTCTAACCCTGTAAGGAAGGATGATCGGACAGCTGTCACGTTCGGTGATAGAACAGTGACAGATCCGAAGCGGTGCGCGTGTTACTTTAACCGGCTTTTTATTGAGCACCCAGAGAGTGATAAGGCGAAAAGGAGAGTATTGCGTCGTATCCGCGCTCTCCGAGTCGAAGAGGCACCACCACAATTTACCGTTGGCGAAGTTGCCCATGTCATCCGCAGCGCAAAGTCATCAAAGGCGCTGGGTCCGGACGGAATCTCAATGCTGATGTTAAAGCACTTGGATACTCCGGGAGTAGAGTACATGACCAAAGTGCTCAATCTGTCGCTAGCCACTCACGAAGTTCCCGATGCCTGGAAAATGGGCAGAGTGGTCCCGCTACTGAAGCCAGGTAAAGACGCAAGTAAAGGAGATTCGTACAGGCCGATCTCCTTGCTTTCTCCAGTAGCAAAGACGCTTGAAGCACTGCTCCTCCCCAGCCTGATCGAACACTTTCTTAGTGCTGATCATCAGCATGGATTCCGCAAGCAGCACAGCACAACAACTGCTTTACACGCCATCACCACACGTATAAGTCGCGGCCTTAACCAGAACAAGCCTAACGACAGGACGGTCCTCGTGGCTCTTGACCTCACAAAAGCCTTCGACACGGTCAATCATGCCACTCTGTTCGAGGACATTGAAGAAACGTCCCTTCCGCCCAGTTTGAAACGTTGGGTCGTAAACTATATGTGTGGGCGCCAGTCATATGTAGAATTTAGAGACAGAAAGTCGAAGCCTCGTAGAGTTAAACAAGGAGTTCCCCAGGGTGGAGTTTTATCCCCGGCTCTGTTTAACCTCTACCTCTCTAAAATTCCTGCACCACCAGACGGCGTTGAAATTGTGTCGTACGTTGACGATTGCACAATTCTGGCGTCAGGACCTAAAGTGGATGACATTTGCGAGAAAATCAGCTATTACCTCACTGACAGCACGTTTCTTCACTGCGAGGAATATGAAAATATCCGCCTCCAAATCATCAGCCACACTGTTTACTGCTTGGACCGCAGAGGTGCGGTTGTCACTCAATGTGAAAGTCGATGACGTCAACATCCCGACCACCAACTACCCCAAAATCCTTGGGGTCACATTGGACAGCCTTTTTAGATCCTCTGCACATGCTACAGCTATCTGCGATAAACTCAAAAGTAGGAACAAGGTCCTCAAGTCACTTGCCGGCAGTACTTGGGGAGCCGACAAAGAAACCTTGTTGACCTCTTACAAAGCGATAGGTCGGTCTGTAGCAAACTACGCAGCACCTGTATGGTCGGCGAACGTGAGTACGACGCAGTGGAAGAAAATTCAGACATGCCAGAATGCCGCCCTTAGAACATCAACAGGGTGTCTTCTTATGTCCTCTGAGGACCATCTACATGAGGAGACGAAGGTCCTTACCGTGCGCAGACACAATTTCCTGTTGTCTAAGCAATACCTGCTAGGGTGTTTTCGCAGCAGTCATCCTAACCACCATCTCTTGAACAGGATGCCTCCACCCAGGCAGATCAGGAACGATCTTCATGATCTAGAGAGAGAGGTCCAGCGGTATAAGAGAGAACCTTTAGATCATCGAAACTATCAGGCAGGTTTGAACAACATTCACGCCGATGATGTCGCAGCAGCAGTATCCAGCTACCGTGTGAATGCAGTGCTAGGGGAACATCCCCCGGAGATTTCACCTGAGGAGAAGGTACTACCTCGGCAGACGCGCGTGGTTCTGGCGCAGCTGAGATCCGGATGGTGCAGCCGCCTCAATTCTTACTGGGCACGAATTGATGCTAACGTTCCGGACATCTGTCCCGCCTGCCATCAGGGACCACATGATGTACTGCACCTCTTCAATTGTCCGGCCAAGCCCACTCAGCTGACCCCCAGGTCTCTGTGGACGCATCCAGTTCAAATGGCGCGTTTCCTTCACCTGGATATCGAAGCAGATCCCCCATAGACGAACAAGACTTCAAAATAAATATATTGTTGTTACAACAACAACAACTAGTCCGTAACGGGATAAATGAAAACCCTGGCGCTGGTTCTGCTTAATTAGCTTAGTCTACCTAGACAGCCGCTAAAGTGTATCAGATGTAACAACTGGATAAATTACCAGCCTTGTTCCGGCTTTAGCAGTCCGTAAAACGCAACGGAAGAAGTTGCACAGCTGTCAAAATGCCGCTCTAAGGACCACGGGCTGCCTCCTCATGATACATCAGTATCACCTTCATGAAGAGGCTAAGACTCTCTCGATACGAGAAGACAACATGATGTTGTCTAAGCAGTTCCTGCTGGAATGCCATTGAAGCGATCATCCGATCCCATTTCCACCCGACGGAAATGCACCCTTCACCAATTCGTTTCAGGAGAGATATCTTAGACTCAGCTCATTGTACATACCCAAAACGTACTTAGTCTATCGTTATATCACAGCAATGTAATGAGGGCAGCGACAATTGTAGGAAAGGATGTTTCCATTCGAAGAATTCCACTGTTTTCAATCGAGAATGAGGTACATTTGTAAAAGGCGTTTACATTTACTCTATGCATCTTCTTTATTAAAATGAACCCATTGTTAGCAGATTAATTATGGGCAAAAGCATAAAGCCTTGTCTGAGATGTTCTAGTCCTTTATAAATACCAACACAACTAAAAGAAGACAACGCTTCTCAGAATCCCCCAAAGGTACATTACCCCATTAGCCATTCCACCTACCTGTGTTTCTAAATTCTTTAAGCTTTGGTTTAAATCTCTAATATCCACCATAGCCGTCTTTGTATGAGCTGCGGGCATCACCGTTGCATCTGCTATTGCCGACGTTTCCACCTCAGCCGCTGATGTGGTTTCCCTTTTCTCCTGCATATAAGAGTCCCACTCCTGTCGTTTGCGCGCTTGAGAATTTAGAAATTCGCATGAGAACAGCCTCGATGCCGGAGATGCTTGATCATTGAAAAAGAATGTTGCAGTGGGTGAAGCACTACGTCTATATTTCGATGTCGATGGATGATGTTCCGTGGCGGAACGATGATTATACAGCGAGAGATGGCCCAAACGTTTGCGGCATTTTAAGCAGCCCAAAGGATCTAAAGCTTTGCCTATAGTGTTGGCCAGAAACTCCTTTTCCAAACAATCCAAACAAGTTTCGTCGTTGAAGTTATTAAATTCGGCAATAAGACTCGCCGCTGTCGAGGAAGCCGTATGGGGCACCGTTGACAACAATGAGGGTTGCTTGCAGGTGGCCGCTGTTGTGGCCGACGAGTCTCTTTCGGTGCGAAACTCAGAACAACTAACGCTGCGCTCATCGAAACTTGAACTTGTTCCCAAGGTGGCGGCCGTTTGGAAAGCAGACCTCAGAGAATTTCTCGACTTGGAAGAGTTCTTGGAAGAGGTAGACGAAGTCGAAGAGAATGTCGATAAGCGTTTTGGTTTGGCTCCGGTTATTTTCGAGGGTGATTTCGCGTGGCCCAATGTTTGTAGAGGAGCCGCCAGCGAGCCATCTTTAGAGGTGCTTATAACCGCCGACTCAGAGTTACATCTGTTGGTAAAGTGTTCGTGTAAAGTATTGGGCAGCGAATGACTGGTGTCGGCCGCTCTGGTGTCTTTAACGAATTCCTCTTCCAGCGGTCGTGAATCCAAAGCCGAATTCAAACGTTCTCTCGCCTCGTCGTCATGATCCTCATTGTAGTCCTTCTGGATCTGATCCAAGTGTAAAGTAATACGAGCAAAATTTTTGGTTAGCAGTGATTGAGCTTGCAAAGCCTTGGGTGCTGGTGGCAAATCATCTATGGGCGATGAAAACAACTGATGTCGTTGTGTGGGCGTTACTAGGTGACAGGCATCTCTTTGCATTAGATATTGATCCTTGGTATCGTTAACACAATTTCTCACATCCAGTAAATGGTTGTATTCCAACTCCGATGGAGGATCCGGGTCGAAATCCATCTCGAGGAAATCCGTTTCCTCTTCCTGGGCAATATTGCCTTGATGCAAACCAAAATTGCCCACCAAACCGCCGGCCATGGGAGGCAGTGGTAAATCGAATTCCGCACCAGCACCACGATAGGCATAGATACAATCATCGGAGTTTAGAGATAGTTCCTCCGCTTCCAAGTCGCCATCGTCGCCGAGGAGTATGAGATCATCGCCATAAAAATTATCACTAGTGTAGCTAAGATTTTCGGTGGAATTGTTGAGGGAAGTGCGATTTGAATGGCCACCACCGAGGGCCGCAGCAGCTTCAGAATCATCAAATGGATCCTCCATAAGGGGAGGTGATAGTGAAACAGCACCACACATATCATAAGAATCATATTCAGTCTCCGGTTTTAAGAAGGAAGTAGCGGCCGAGGTGGCAGCAGTGCCCACAGCCGCAGCAGTTGCTGGTAAAACGTCCATGTTGCCGGTTGTGTTAGTAGCCGATGCAGAAGCATATGCAGAGGTCGAACCATTTAGAGTTGTGGGAAACTGCAAAAGAAAGAAAATCGGGATAAATTATATTTCGGTAGATGATAAAAATCAAGCGGTTAAGAACTATTTTTATTAGATTAAACGATTAAAACCAGACAGCGCTTAATGGTTCAAGTGGACTCTACGCGGTTTTTACCCAAAGAAAAGGCACTGCGGACTAAAGATTCTTATTGTTGGGCTCTACATATTACCAAGATTATAATGACACCTGGGTTAATGGGTTAAGGGGACCCCACGCAGTACCTTCCAGAAGGAAAGACACTGCGACTTGGAAAGACTAACTACCTGAGCGGGACAAGAGGACCCTACATAGTACCACACTTAAACTAACACTGCGGGATATGGACCAAGAGAACGCTTACTCAGTACCAAAGAATTTAAACGGCACTGCGGATTAACAAGACTAACTACTTAAGAGGGCCAAGAGAATCCTACGCAGTTCCCATATTGAAATCTTACTGCGGTAATGGACCAAGAGGACAATACACATACCTTCCAATAGGGAAGACACTGCAGATTAAACAGACGAACTACCTTAGCGGGCCAAATAGACTTTACGCAGTACCCGTATTGAAATCGTACAGCGGGTAATGGGTCAGAAGTACAATCCTTAAAGGCTTCCAATAGGAAAGGCACTGCGGATTAAACAGACTAACTAACAAAGTGGGCCAAGAGGACCCTATGCATTACCCGTATTGAAATCGTAATGCGGGTAATGGGCCCAAAAGAAATACACAATGCCTTCCAACAGAAAAGGCATTTGCAGATAAAAAAAATGTGGCCAAGAGGAGTACAATTATCAAAATGGCACTCTGGATAATGTGCCACGAATAACCTAGGCAGTACCTTCACAAAAAAGGCATTGCGGATTAGTGTAACTACCTATGCAAGTGGGCCTCTGCCGTATCTATCTAGTTAATTTAGCTAAGTCTGGACATGTTGCCTATGTCGAGTAAGCTTCTAGCAAGCACAATTATAGGCTGCTTCAGCTTTGGATGATGTTGTTGTAGCAGCTACAATGTTTATCTGCTCAAAATACCTCGAAATCCGTTTCTTCTGCTACGTCATCTATATTCTGGAGCGGAAACGCAACTCCTTAAAGCAGGGTGGGTTCATAGTGATATGGGAGCTAGAGATGTAGGCTTTGCTGAGCAGGTGCAGGGTATCATGTGGCCCTTCTTAACACGACGGGCAGATGTTCACTGTGGTTGTCTCTATATTGGCCCAATATGAATTGAGATGGCTGCCACCATCCTGGTCTTAGCTGTGCCAGCACGACACGGAAATGAATCTCAACATGTCAGCAACTTTTGAGGGTGGTCCTCGATGCCAGTATTCACCCGGTGCGAGTTTTTGGTTGTTTGTTGTTGTTGTTGTAACAACAATATATTTATTTTGAAGTCTTGTTCGTCTGTGGGGGATCTGTTTCGATATCCAGGTGGAGGAAACGCGCCATTTGAATCAAATGCGTCCACAGAGACCTGGGGGTCAGCTGAGTGGGATTGGCCGCACAATTGAAGAGGTGCAGCACATCATGTGGTCCCTGATGGCAGGCGGGACAGATGTCCGGATGGTTGTTTGTACTGTGTCTTTGTGACTGCTGTTATAGGATGTCTTGTAAGCACTCTGGGTAGAGGTTCTCTTTGAAACCGCTGCATTTCTCCTTTCAAGTCTAAGTTCTTAGAATGCTCTACGGCTTTTTTCCATTGCGTGTTACTTATCGACCACTTTGGAGCAGCATAATTCACAATAGACCGATCTACGGCAAAAACGGTTTCCTTATCAGGGCCTCAAGTGCTGCCGGCAAGTGACTTGAGAACTTTTTCCTACTCTTCGTGAAGTTGTCTGCCATAGGCAATCATTACGCCGTCTGTTGGTTATGGAATTTGAAAAAAAAACTGAAAATAAACAGGATCACCGAGAGTTCCTCTTAAGGACTCCCTGTTTAGTCTTTGTGAGGTTCCACAAGGGATTTGAAGATTTGCCCAGCTTCAAAAATATCTAAGGCTACTGATTGTTACGAATCATTTGTATCTTTTCGTGGATGGTTTTTTTTTATTGGTACATTAATAAAGAATACTCGTGTGACATTTGTCTGTATCTTGATTCCTTATTCTTATTAAGTCTAAAGAAGTTTAGAGCTATTTTCTACCAGTTCGACTAAAGGGACCCATTGTTTCACTGCGTCAATTAAGTAAATCTGAAAAGTGCTGAGTCAATTTAAGTTGGTTTTCTTAAAAAGTCCTGGAAATTAGGCCTCTTAGTAAATGCATTTTGAGCAACTATTTTGTTGTACATCATCTAGTACGCTTTATTGAAACAAAGTACAAAGGTTGAAGGTGGCGACGAAGAAGGAGAAGGTATATGTGACAGCGCATAGAGAAAGGGACCTAAGGGTAAAAAAAAAATCAATTTTCATTTGTTTCTTTTTTTGATGTGGACAAGAGACCGATCCCATGACCCAAAAGTGTTCCCTCCCAGAGATATGCGCGTTTTATGAAAGTGAAGTCGACGATTCTAAGCGCAAATAGAAAGGGACCTAGTCTTTAAAATGGTTCTCCTGAACAAAACTGGTTATTAGCCTTAGATCCCTTTCTATTTTGCGCGTCACAAAGATGTAAAAGAGTATGAGTGAATGATCGTAACAGGGAAAAGGTGGCCATTTTATTTAAAATGTTGCCCCATGAGTTCTATGTCTGCTATTGTAATCTCCGCAGAAAATACAGTCACCTTGAATACCTAGTACTTTTCTCAGATCGTTCTTGACGTCATTTCTTTAACTGTCACTACTCTACCGCCAGGAATGTACAAATTTAACAATTTTGTACTACTCTAATTTTGAAAAAATCTCAACCTGGGTCTGAAGTAAAGACATTTTTGCATACTCGCCCAGTTCGTTTTGCGGAAAACATTGATGTTGGTCGCTAAAGCGTGGCAAAATAACCTTTTACCCCCAATCGTCGTCGAGCCCAAAATTGAACATCTTACGAGCGATGACTCTAGAGGTTAAGCCTTCTGATCATTTCAAGCGTCGCCGAATGGTTAATTGAACAGACTGATGTGAATGGTGACTACAAAGGAAATCATCATTTTCAGCGACGAGGCACACTTTCACCTAAGTGGATTCGTAAACAAGCAGAATTGGTGCATTTGGGCAAATGAGAATACACTAGTGATTGTAAAAAAGCCTATTCATCCACAAAGAAAGACTGTTTAGAGCGGATCATGGGGTGGCGGCGTCATCGGTCCGTACTATTTCGAAAATTAGGTCAGCGGTAAATGTTGTTCGCTATCGCGAGATGATAACGAACTTCTTGTGACCAGAAATTTAGGATACGAACCTGGACGATATAAGGGTTCCAACAGGATGATGCCACTTGCCGCACGCACAGCCAACGAATGGATGAATCTTTTGCGTGAGAAAATCAGTGGCCGTTTTATCTCACGTGTTGGCGGCGATGTAAATTGGCCACCAATTTCATGTGCTTTGACACCGTTCGACTTCTTTCTTTGGGGCTTTGCAAAAGCAGAAATGTGTACACTCAATAAGCCAAGAACAGTTGAAGAGCTAAAGGATGAGATAATTCGGCACATTAACGACATTGAACCTCCATTATTTCATAGTCATTGAAAATATGGACCATCGGATAGAGATATGCCACCGAAGCCTTGGCGAGCATTTGGCCGTTATTTTATTTCACACAAAATTGTCATAGATCCTTCTCTTATAATATAAAATATATGGATAATTCTCTGAAAACTATTATTATTTCATTTACAATTAACATTGTGCGTTTCAGTTGGACCTCGCTATACATTTTCAAAAAGCACAAAGATGGATAGGGTGTACGACCAACGTACTATCAATCCCTGGTTTAACTCCGGGAAAGAACATCTAACAATCGTTTAGCGACGGGTTTCCACCAAGTAAATTAGGGCAAATTTTTGGAGTGAGAGTTTAACCTCTAAGACCTCCAAGTTTAACCTCAAACATTGAGATTGGAAAAGCCTCAAATTGGAATCCATCATATCATCACATACTCTCTGACTCAAGACGACTGTTTGCCACAATCGGACCAAGTTCAGCAGAGGTACAACTTCAGAACCTACGTAATCATACAGCTCAACGCTTGCTAAAATCATTTATAGAAAATTATTTAAGAAAATATGGAAACTGCAAGTTAACTCTCTTCAACGCTTCAACAGCTGCTTCGGGCGATGAAAAACGTTGACCACGCTTTTTTTTCTTAATGCTAGGGAATAAGAAGTAGTCATTGGGTGCCAAGTCAGGGATGTACAGCGTTTTGGCCGGCCAAAAAGGAGCTGGTTTGAGCCGATGTGTGAGAGCTCGCTGTGTCATGATGCACAATTATTCGTCATATCTTGTTCGTTTTTCGAATTTCTCCGAAGACTTCAGGCAAACAAATTATGGTGTTCCACTCAGAATTGACCTCCTACGTTGCTCAAGCAGAACAGTCGCCACATGACCAGTTTTGCCGAAGAAACCAAAGACCATTTGCTTAAAAGTGATTCTTCCACGAATAACTTTCGTTGGATTTGGCTCGTCTTCGAAGACCCACACGGTCGATTGCTGTTTTGTTTCGGGCTCATACGCATAGATCCATTATTGTTGTTGTTGTAGCGGCACACACAGTGCCGAGGTGACAGCCCTTGGCTGAATAATTGCTACTTCGGGTCAATCCGGTGCATAGAACCGACTGTCGTGGGATTGTAGATCGATTATTCTTCACCTGTGACGATCTTATAACCGTATTTTGAAGCACCGCGATCGTATTTTTTTCAAAATTTCTTTGCACCAATCGACACGAGCCTTTTTTTGAGCGATTGTCAAATTGTGCGGGATCCAACGAGAACAAGGATTTTTTACGGCCAGGTGTTCACGCAATATCGAATGTATGCTGGTGGAAGAAATACTCAAGGATGCCCCTATCTCACGGTATGTCACATTACGATCTTGCATTATCAGTTCAAGCACGGCATCAATATTTTCTGGCACAACGGCCGTTTTTGGACGACCTTCGACTTTGAGCGAGCGTCGACACGAAACCAGTTTTTCACAGTGCTATAGGATGGTGCTTAATCGCCATACAAAGATTTAAGTTTATCGATGCATTCTTGTCGTGATAATCCACGTCGAAAGTTGTGAAAAATGATCGCACGAAAACGTTCACGAGTTAATTCCATTGTTTTGCCAAATTGGTTTTTCAAGCACCAACACAAATGATGGTCGTATGTCAAAACGTTCTGAGTACGTTTATGCTAAAAAATGTCAAACTTTCCAATGAAAATGTCAGATGGCGCCAGGCAACACTTAAGTGTTGCCTAGGCCAGAAATACATATATCGCAACCCTCGTACCCAGAGAAAACCACGGTTTGGTGCGGTTTATGGGCTGGTGGACTCATCGGTCCATATTGTTTCAAAAATTATGACGGCCGGAACGTAACCGTGAATGGTGCTCGCTATCGCGCCATAACATCGGACAATTTGCTACCTAAATTTGAAGCCCGTAATCTTTGTTTCAACTGAACGGATCAATTGAGAGGAAATTTCGAAGAGCAGCTAATTTCACGTTTTGGACCGGTGAGTAGGTCGCCTAGATCGTGTGATATTACTCCGATAGACTTTTTTCTTTGGGGCTACGTAAAGTCCAAAGTCTATGCTGACTAACCAGCTGCGGTTCAGGTTTTGGAAGCCAACATTACGCGTGTCATAAACGTCATACCGGTAGAAATGCTCGGACGAGTCATCCAAAATTGGACACTCAGAATATACACCCTGAGGCGTAGTTGCGGTCAGCATTTGAAGAAAATTGGCATAAAATGTCCTTTGAATGAACAATAATGATTCCGCACTTGATTTTAAATTCTATATTTTTTTAGTTTGAAATAAGTACACCTAAAGGGTGGTTAAATTTTAAGGGCCGATGTTGAATGTGAACCACACCTAAACGTCAAGTTTTTTTTCCTGCATTTCATTTGATATTTCTCAATTTCAGACTCACTCAATTTGAACCATTGAAAGATACACAAGCCAGCAACGCGTTAAAGTTATTCAGGCTTATTATGAAAATGAAAATCAATTTTCGAAGAAAATCATCTTCATCACATTTTCACCTCAGTGGATTCGTCAATAAGCAGAATTGCCGCATTTGGGCGAATGATAATCCAAAAGTGATTGTCGAATAAACAATGCACCCACAAGGAGTGACTGTTTTGCTGCGGTTTATGGGCTGGCGGCATCATTGGGCCGTATATTTTTCAGAATGAGACCCATCAGGCGTAAATCCCAGGGTGGTTTGCCGCCGAGGTCGCGGCGGCCATTGGGCAGATATTTTGTTGCATATATAATTGAACCATACCAATATTATCATAATAAAAAAATGAGAATAATTTCTTAAATAATTTGTGTTTTATTCAAAATCAACATCGACCCTTAAAATTTAACCACCCTTTAGATTAACCGATAGTATCAGAAACATATCGTGCGAAGTTAACTAAATTGGGAGAAGTTTTTCCATTTTTCTAAAGGGGATGTTGTGCTACTTATCTAAGTACTCACAGATCAAAAACCTAAAGTTCAAGGTAAGCTCTGAACGACAGATGCTTGTTTTTGAGACTAAACTTTTCTGTTAAGTGTTGCTATTAAGCGTCATGGAACCAACAAAGACGTCCAATTGTTAAGCACTAAATGGTTATTTAGCAATATTCTTAAAATGAAGCCAAAATAGTCTAACTTTCTTCTTCTTAAAATAAGCCCACGTTTCTTTTTATCGTCTCTCATTGATCTGGCGCCGAAGGCATTCGCCTAGTTTGTCTACAGTTCAAAGTAGATGACCGCAGTCGTTGGACCATACAAGTTTCTTTAAATGAAGCCAAAATAGTCCAACTTTCTTCTTCTTAAATAAAGCCCACGTTTCTTTTTATCGTCCCTTATTGATCTGGCGCCGAAGGCATTCGCCTAGTTTGTCTACAGTTCAAAGTAGATAACCTCAGTCGTTGGACCATACAGGTTTCTTTAAATGAAGCCAAAATAGTCTAACTTTCTTCTTCTTAAATTAAGCCCACGTTTCTTTTTATCGTCCTTTATCGATCTGGCGCCGAAGACATTCGCCTAGTTTGTCTACAGTTCAAAGTAGATGACCGCAGTCGTTGGACCATACAAGTTTCTTTAAATGAAGCCAAAATAGTCTAACTTTCTTCTATTTAAAATAAGCCCACGTTTCTTTTTATCGTTTCTCATCGATCTGGCGCCCTAGACATTCGCCTAGTTTGTCTACAGTTCAAAGTAGATGACCTCAGTCGTTGGACCATACAAGTTTCTTTAAATGAAGCCAAAATAGTCTAACTTTATTCTTTTTAAAATAAGTCATCGTTTCTTTTATCGTCCCTCATCGATCTGGTGCCCTAGACATTCGCCTAATTTGTCTACAGTTCAAAGTAGATGACCTCAGTCGTTGGACCATACAAGATTCTTAAAATAAAGCCAAAATATTCTAACTTTCTTCTTCTTATAATAAGCCCACGTTTCTTTTTAACGTCCCTTATCGATCTGGCGCCGAAGGCATTCGCCTAGTTTGTCTACAGTTCAAAGTAGATGACCTCAGTCGTCGGACCATACAAGATTCTTAAAATGAAGCCAAAATATTCTAACTTTCTTCTTCTTAAAATAAGCCCACGTTTCTTTGCATCGCCCCTCATCGATTTGGCGCCCTAGACATTCGCCTTATTTGTCCACAGTTCAGAGTAGATTTAAAGCATGGGTTTAAATCTTTATATATTTATACATTTTCGGTATATGGTCGTCATTACTCGAATAAGGCCTTACTTATCTTATAATTTGTATTAAAAACCCTTAAAAGCAATCACCTTGTTTAGAGCAATGCTGCCACCACCTTCATCCTCTTCGATCAGCGCCACTCTGGTCAGTGTATTCGTGGACGATAACATTTGGCCACCTTTCTTTTGATTGTACATATCACAGCTCGCACATTGCCATGCATGGCCGGCATCAGCGTTCGCGACGACCCCCATCGATGTTGATAAATTAATACCACACACATGAGTGTCCTTTGCGCTAAAGGATTTCTCCGTATTATTATTGTTGTTGACATGCAACGCCAGCCAGGTGGAAGTATGTGCAGAGACCGGGGGGGTTGTGGTGGTGACGGTGTTGATTAAACCAATGCCACCACTTGCCACACCAATGCCACCACTGCCGCCACCCCCTACACAAGTCATCGCCAAAGAATCCCGTTTACACGCTGCTGCATCGGAGGATGTCGTAGAAAACTTAGTGGCCAAGTTTTCCATAATATTTAGAGTGGAATTATTGCGTTTCCTGTCCTCGTTTGATTTCCTGCTTTTATAGGTTCACGGTTCACCTTTTTTCTGCTTTTTCTGCTGCGTTTTTTTTGTCGAACAAAACGAAGAAAACAACGCCTTGTCCCTTTGTGTGCTTTCAGGGATTTCTGGTTTATTTTTCTTAGTTTACATTGTTCTTTCTGTTCGTCTCTTAAGCATCTTCATTTATTTTTGATCAATTTTTATGTAAACTGTAAATAATTTATGTATTTTGTATTTTCTTCTTGTATTCTGTAAATTTTCACTAACAAAAAATCTTTTGTTTTCTCTTCGGTGTAGGTAAAAACTACTTTGACAGTTCTGAATAGTGCTGCCATGTCATCTCAGTTAATAAAATTCCCTTAAAACAAGATTAATCCCCCAACTGCACTAAAAACCCCTATTTTCGTTCAACAAAGTCTAAATCAGTGTTGGAACTTGGAACAATTGTACTAATAGTAATGAAGTTGGTGGTACGAGGGCTGCTATATATATATATTTCTGAGCTAATAATGAAAATGCGAATATTTATCATCAAAAATGGTTATATTGTTTTTTAAAGTATTCTCCAGCATGATTTATACACTTTTGCATGCGCTCAAACCAATTGTCGAAGCACTTTTTCCACTACGATTGAGACACCTCCAAAACATGGTATTTGAACGCTTTAGCAGCTTCTTCTGGCGACAAAAATCGTTAAGCACGCATTTTTTCTTGATGTGCGGGAATAACAAGGGTGCCAAGTCAGGGCTGTATCATCATGTACCTATCAATTCGACATAATGGCCGGTCAAAAAGGCGCTAGTTTGAGCCGATGTGTGAGAGCTCGCATTGTCATGATGCACAATGATTCTTCTTCTCTTATTCATTATTCGAATTTCTCCAAAGACTCCGAAGACTCGCTACATGACCAGTTTTGCCGATGAAAGAGACGACCATTTGCTTCGAAGTGCTTCTTCGACGAACAATTTTTGGCTTGTCTCCGAAGACCCACACGGTCGATTGCTGTTTTGTTTCGGTATCATTCGCATAGATCTATGATTCGTCACCTGTGACGATCTTATAATCGTCTATCGAAGCATCGTGATCCTATTTTTTTTTAAATTTCTTTAGCCTATTTTTGAGCGATTGTTAAATTGTGCGGGATCCAACGAAACAAACCTTTTTTACGGCCAGGTGTTCATATCGAATGTATGCTGGTGGAAGAAATACCCAAGGATGCCTCTATCTCACGGTATGTCATATTACGATCTTGCATTATCAGTTCAAACACGGCATCAATATTTTCTGTCATAACGGCCGTTTTTGGACGACCGTCGTCTTTGAGCGAGCGTCGGCCACGATTGAATTCATTAAACCAGCTTTACACAGTGCTTCATCTACGTCGAAAGTTGTGAAAAGTGATCGCACAAAAAAGTTCACGAGTAAATTCCATTTTTTTTTTTTGCCAAATTGAGTTTTTCAAGCCACTGTAAACAACACAAATGATAGTCGTACGTCTAAACGTTCTGAGTACGTTTATGCTAAAAATGTCAAATTTTCCAATGGAAATGTCAAATGGCACCAGAAATTTATATAGCTACCCTTGTATGTTGGTACACAATAAACTTAAAATTCTTCTATTCACCTAAAACTTGTGAATACTAGGCTCTTGTATTGAACAAAAACAAATCCGTTCTCCATAACTACTTTATGGTCAATTTGCACCAAGTTATGTATAAAAATATTTAAATAATCCGTTTGTTCATGTGTTCTTTCACAAATACGAGGTTTAAAACGTAACTTGTATGAGGGCAGATCGACAATTCCGTGACTTTTCAAATAAAACACAGTTTTTTGGGCAAAAAAAATATTTTTTAAAATAATCTGCTTTTAGGCCAATACACTTAGTCCAACGTTTTTCCATTTTTTGTATGCCTTCCAAAAAAATAGGATTTTTCGAGGTCCATTAAATAAGCATTTGTTTGATCAATAATTTCACCGTTTCCGCCAACCAATTATATTAGGTTTGGAAATAGGAAATAGTCTTACCGATTTATCGAAATTTTTTGTTGTATTGAACTCAATTGGCCGTCCAGAATGTTCAGCGTCATTTGTACCACAACGAAAAGTCAGTAAACCACTTTTTTCCATTGAAATCGATGGGAGAGAGTCCCCCTATAGTATAAATAACTTGTCCTTGGTTTGATTGGCGGTTTTTTCCGGAAAAAATAATGTTTAATGAGCACTAGCAATTCACTTTTTTCATTTTTAACAAAATCCACAAGGTTGTATGTTTTGAACAGCTGTAAAAAACTAACTAAATGACGGAACTCCCATTCAACATCGACCCTTAAAATGTAACCACTCTTTACCTTGAGTGGTGGTCTTCGAAGTTCTATTGACGAACCTGTCCTATATGAAAGTGCCACACCGCTTGCTGTCGAAAACCGTGTTGGTGTGTGTGCTGCTTTATTCGCAGCCAACACATTTGATAATTGACATTGCCTCCATATGGCAAGGTCTCGTTTCGAAACGTCAATATCAGCTGTTTATCATACTTTTTTCTGTTTACTTTTAAGCGGGGTAATTAGTTTGTTGTATTTTTTTCAAAGCTCATAAATCCATAAATCTTTCATTTTTTATCGCTATTATCCATAAATACTAAATAACTTATATTTCGTATAGAAGGGGTCCACATTTTCAATTTCGGCTTTAAAATGTAAAACCTTCTCGTAGGGTACAATGTGGAAGTGGCAGCCTATACCTACAACATTAAAACAATGAAAAAAATTAATAAAAACAAATAAACTCAATAATAGCCGTTTAAACCGTACTCTCAGTTTGAAGTACAGTTTACGTTTACAAAAAAAAACGTTGAAAAGATAAAAAAAAAAATCCAGTTCGTGAACTCTGTTTTCTGCTATTAAACGTTTGCAGTAGGAGTTTTTGAAATTTCGCCGTTGGTGCTACAGATATTCATCAACGGCGCAACGACGGCTTTAGCCGATGTCGCTTTAAACTCTGTTTTGTAGTTTCCCAGAATCGACTGTTAGAAATTGTACGTAGAATTTGTAGAAAAAACTAAAAAAAACTACTAACTTACCCACGTTCAAATTTATATGGAGCGTTGGCACCGCACTAGGCCAAAGTTTCTTCTTACTCTGAAACATTTTCTCCGGAAAATGCCACTGACAGACTTTGGACAACGAAAGGGGAATCCACTCGTCTTGTGGTATACCCAGGGCATCCTTCCACACCTTCACGTTCTCCTTCTTAAAGGCGAACATAACACCTTCTCCTTTACAATGTTTGACCATGCAGCACTTTCGTTGCATTCGTTGCATTTTTAAATTTCAATTTTCTTACTTTCTACTTTTAAAAATTTTCACAGCACACAGCAGCACACAACCAACCAATTTTTTTAATTTTCGCGCGTTGCAAACTTTTGAAACTTTAGTTATTTAGGATTGCCAATTGCCACAAAACAAGGAACAGAAACACAAAACAAGGATGGTGTGAATGTAGACAACACTTTGCAAATTTTAAACGTTTTTTTCTTAATTTTGCGTTTTTATTGTCTAAATGTAGGCAGCACTGTGCCGTGGTGAGTATATTTTTCCAATTTCTTATCCTCTGTTTGTTTTGATTTTCATTCTTATCATCTGCATTGTTTTGATTTTCCTATTCTTATTCTCAGCTTTGTTTCGACTTTCTATTCTTTGAGAGGTGTGAGAGCAAGAGCGGTATCTTGACACTTGACTGTCAACTGTCAATTAAAGTGGTGGTTCGATAAAGTGCTGTGCTTTTCTGCTTCCTTCGTACTGCTGCTCCACAAAAAATAAGAAGAACACATCATTATGATCCTCTAAAACAATGGTTTCATATTCTTTTCAAGGTAATAAGCGCCTTTGGAATGTCCGAGATGAAGAAGAAAATGAAAAAATCTTTAGACAACAATCACATGTAAGTGGCCTTTTACTTTTTAAAAACGAAATTAAGAATTTCCCTATCTTAGCCCACCGGAGTGAAAATTCCCCAGGAACTGCAGCCTCTTAACTTGGACAGCATTGATCAGAAGGAATGCGATAAATGGCCTGCCGCGGAAATAATGCGCTTGTTGCGCTTCTATGCCGCTCATCGCTGTCTCTGGGATGTAGAGTGTGAGGATAATCGCAATCGACGCATGCGTCAGGTAGCCTTGATTGATATTGCGGCAGCAATGGGTGGAGATTTGACCAAGGATCAGGTGGTACAGAAAATCAATGTCATAAGAGCTACGTATCGTTATGAGAAGAAACGTATTAAGCAAAGAATGCGGAGGGGTTTGGGTGCACGAACTAAGCTGAAATGGTTTGCGCTGGCGGATGCCTTTTTAAGGCGAGTGCCAAAGAAGGCGCACAAAAAGGAGGTAAGGACCTAACACATAATAATTTGTAATAGGGTATTTCCTATTAATCTAAATGATTTGTTCTATGTAAGTCGGAATTCTTTAAAATTGTTTAGTTCATCAGGTTTTTTTATTTATGGTAGGGGCTTAAAAATTTGATTTTCCCAAGATCAAATTTTCACAGTAAATGGAAAATTAAAAACGTTTTAACCCGTACCAATATGAACCTAAGGTACAGAAAAGTGAAGCTGGCATATTTGCGGCACTTTTAATGAAAAAAACAAAAAACACATATTGTTGAGGTGACTGTCCCTGGTCTAAGGGTATTTGTTTCGGGTCAATCCGGTGGGATTGTGGGCCGAGCCTTATCGCGTTTGAAACCAGTCTAAGACGCAAACAAAGGAGAATTAAACTTGTTTTCGCCAGCAGTAAATACGATTGAAGCACGATCTCACGACAGCCGGTTCTATGCACCGGATCGACCCGAGGGCGAATTCTTCGGCCAAGGGCTGTCACCCCGGCACTATATGCCGCTGATCTTCAGCCTGTTCGAACATCTTCCATGTGCTGATCATCAGCATGGGTTCCGCAAGCAGTGCAGCACAACAACTGCTTTACATGGCATCACCACAAGTATAAGTCGCGGCCTTAACCTGGATAACCTCAAGGTCCTCGTGGCCCTTGACCTTATAAAAGGCTTTGACACGATCAATCATGCTACTCTGTTTGAGGACATTGCAGAAACTTCAGATATGTTTGACATCTTCAGATATGTTTGACCGCTAACTCTGTGTCGTGAAATTGTGTCGTACGCTCACTATTGCACAGTTTTGGGAACAGGACCTAAAGTGTATGAATAATGCGAGAAATCCAACTTTGACCTCACTGACTCAGCACGCCTTTTCACCGCGAGGAGTATGAAAATATCCACCTAAAAATCAATAGCCACACTGTTTACTGCTTGAACCGCAGAGGTGCGGTTGTCACTTAATGTGAAAGCCACAGACGTCAACTACCCTCAAATCATTGGGGTCACACTGGACAGCCTTTTTCGATTCTCTGCACATGCTACAGCTATATTCGTTAAGCTTAAAAGTAAGAACAAGGTCCTGAAGTCACTAACCGGCATTACTTGGGGAGCCGACAAAGAAACCTTGTTGACCTCTTACATAGCGATAGGTCGGTCTGTATCGAACTACGCAGCGCCGGTGTGGTTGACGAACTTGAGTATAAGGCAGTGGAAGAAAATTCAGACTTGCCAGAATGCCGCTCTGAGAACACTGGGTGTCTCCTTATTCCTTCTGAGGACCATGTACATGAGGAGACGGAGGTCCTTACCGTGCTTAGATACAACTTCTTGTTGTCTAAACAATATCTGCTTGGGTGTCATCGCAGTAATAGTCATCCCAACCACCTTCTTATGGACAGGATGCCACCGCCCAGACAGATTAGGTACGATCTTCATGATCTAAGCAGAGGTCCAGCGGTACAAGAGAGAGACTTTAGATCATCAAAACTGCAAGACAGATCTGAACGACATTTTCGCTGATGAAGTCACAGCAGCAGCCTCCAGCTATAGCGTGAATGTAGTGCTAAGGGAACATCCTCCGGAGGTTTCACCTAAAGAGAAGAAACTACCTCGGCAGACGCGCGTGCCGCCTCAATTTGTATTGGACGCCTCAATTTGTATTGGACGTCTCAATTTGTATTGGTCGCGAATTGACGCTAACGTTCCGGACGTTTGTCCCGCCTGCCTTTAGGGACCACATGACGTGCTGCACTTCATCAAATGTCCGGCCAAGCCCACTCAGCTGACCCCCAGGTTCTTTGGGCGCCTACAGTTCGAATGGTGCGATACCTGGATAGTAAGAGTTAGTGCTGCGATATCGACCACAAAACATCGATGTTTGACAACATCGATGTTATACATCAAAGGCATCGAAGTCGATAAAACATCGGTAAAAAACATCGATGTTCGAAAACATCGATGTTTTTACGGAAATTTTGTTTTTGCTGATATTCTCTTTTAAATATGTCTTATCAACAAATAAATCAGCCTATTTGATGATATTAAGACCAAAAATACAAAAAATTATTAATACAAAAGTTTATTTAATTTTAACTGCTAAAAAATAAAATTTTGTTGAAGATCTTTTTTTTCGAAAACATCGATGTTTTTACGGATGTTGGTTTTTGTTGATGTTATCGACAAATAAGTTACCCTATTCGATGATATAAAGGCGAAAAATATAAAACTTAATACTAGAGTTATTTTATTTATGTACCTATATTGCTAAATCAAAATTATATAAAAGATAATTGTTCAAGGTTTCAAAACTTTGATTTGACAGTTTGTAAAAATAGAATTTTTTGGAGCTCCTCTCCTGAGATAGAGCTTTTTCTGCTTGAAGCAATATTTCCTGCAGCCGACAAAACTCTATCAGAGGTGACAAAAGTGGCCATAATTGATAAGCATTTTATAGCCGTCTTCATCAACGTTGAGTTTTTAGGCACATATCCCTGTTGCCATGCTTCCTGGGGTTTTTAATGTAGTCTAGACACAGGACTTTTCAAATATGCAGCCAATTCTGTTGGCATTTGAGCAGTATCCATTTGACCAATAACCCTGGATCTCTTTTTGGCCTTCCAATTCTCTTGCACCAGTTTGTGATGCTCATCCCAAAAGTTGAAGACTGAAATAATGTACACATTCTTTATAATCTTTTGTCTTTTTTTTCTAACTTAGGAGTAGGAACACAAGATAGTACAAATTTTACAGCATTGGTCTCAATCACAGTCAGACAGAAAACCATCGATACTTACATCGATACAATACATCGATGTCGGTAAAACATCGGCAGTAAAACATCGATGTTAAAAGTAATCGATGTTTTTGGAAAACATCGAAGTTGATGTCGCAGCCCTAGTAAGAGTTACTCGTACAATACGCGCAAAATAGAAAGGGAAAAACCAGTTTTGTTCAGGAGAGCCATTTTAAAGATTTAAATACGTGTATTTTTGGTGTACCATCACTTTCATAAAACGCGCATATCTCTGGAAGGGAACACTTTTGGGGCATGGGATCGGTCTCATTCGATGCTCAGATGTTGTCCACATCAAAAAAAAGTGAAAATTGATTTTTTTACCCTAAGGTCCCTTTCTCTATGCGCTGTCACATATTGTTGTTAAAACAACAACAACAAAACAGCGGCCCAAATAATGGTACATATGGTTCCGGGCCTATTTTTAAAAATGTATGTGAAACAAAATTTGAAACTGCGTTAAATCCGTGGTTGCCCGTTTTTATGATCAGCGAGTCGATCGTTTTTGGATTATTCCAAGTTTTCTTCAAACGAAAGATCACAAGCGTTCGGTATAGGGTTAGTATGGATAATGAACCAACACGAGGCCAAAGGGGCAGATTTTTCCTCTTTGGGGGGCTAAATAATACACATGGCCAAACTTTTTTGTGGTCGTTTCACTATTTAACTTTATTAATTAACTTAATTATTAAAGCTCTAACAATTAAATTTAAAATTAGGCTTTCTCGGAAGTCGCAGGCATAAATGCATTCAAAGCTCCATAAATTGGCGCCCAAAAAACAAACCACAGCGGCCCAAGACAGACACGTCCCCTGATCTTCAGAAAGATATGTGTATCAAGAAACATAGACCTCTCCTCACAAAACCAAACATTTTTGCCTGTATAAAGGGTGGTCCAACTGAAACGCACCATATAATTTGTAAAAGAAAAGTTTTTAGAGAATTGTACTCGTATTAATATTTTTATAATAATAGAAGAATCTATGACAATTATGTGCGAAACAAATATCGGCCAAATGCTCGCCATGGCTTCGGTGGCGTACCTCTATCCGGTAGTCCATATTTTGAATGACTGAGATATAATGGAGATTCAATATCGCTCTTGATTTGTTTTTGGATAATTGACGTACTTTTTTCCTTTAAAATATCCCCAATGAAAGAAGTCCAACGGTGTAAAATCACATCATCGTGGCTGCCAACTAACATCGCCACGACGTGAGATAACACGACGATTTAGTTTCTTGCGCAAATGAGCCATTGTTTCGTTTGCTGTGTGGCAAGTGGCACCATACTGTTGAAACCACATGTCGTCCAGGTCCATATCTATGGAATTGTGGGTATTTTAAAACTATGAAATTTCCGAGTAAAACATTACATCCTCGGTTTGACTAAGTTTAAGGTCTTAGACCCATAGGTCAAGTGAGCCGAAAAATAATTTAGAAAAACATTTAGAATGGATACATTTCTTAACCTATGGGCAACCCACAACCAATACTGTCAAAGCCATACTGCAACACAATCTATATTTTAAAGGCCGCCATGGTTCTAAGAAATATTTCCTAATAAACATAGCCTATGGAAGATAACCAATTTTGATTCTATTCGACATAAGAATGTGTGTGTGTCGGAAATTGCGGCTTAAAATTACCTACCCTAGGGGCCTAAAAACACTTCTTATGGGCAAAACAAGCGACCAAGGGTAAATATAGACATATGGGCACTCACATATTTAAGTGCTCGTTCCAATTTTTGTTGTTGTTGGACTAACACTGGGGGGAATGGCCCCTATGTATGCAGTTCATTGCACAGGTTCTGAAAGGATTTTAGGTAGAGAAGGAAATAGAAAATGATGTTTATGCACTGAAAGCCTGTTTCACATACGGGCAACATAGGTGAATACAGAACTACAACCTTTAGCATATAAATGCAAACTTCTAGACAAATTGGTATTACGGGCAAACACTATGGCCTGCGGGATAAGATCACTTGTCTCAGAAGAGCACATCCCATTGAAGTACCTATAAGCTAGTGTTACGCAACTAACATTCCGCCAATGCTCGGAAGAAACAACAGTGTTAGCTAACCTGTTATTGCCTACAAGACTCAGCGACCTCCCTTGTAACCAGATACTTTAAAGATGACCTTGAAGCTCCCGCCCAGGTGTGTGAGTTGTTTTTTTTTTTTTGGGCCAATGAAGGTTCCGTCGATTCTATAAAGGTTAGCAAAAGTGAAGTATAAATTATACAGCTTTAAAATCATTCGAAGTAAAACACTTAAATGCGACTTACTAATATTTCTCCTATTTTATGCATCTAACGTGTTCCAGCGAACATCAAACTGAATTCTTATGCCTAGAATATCGAGAGCATCCGACTCTCTAACAACTTAACAAGCAACATTAAGTCTTGCAAGCAACCCCAGCAGTACCGTTGTGCGACTAAAGTGGCAATTTAACACTTTTTGGAAGCTATGCGACCCCCTTTTTCATAAATCCCCTACTTTCCACAACTCGAAATGTGTGTATTGATTTTAAAGGAAAAGCTACTATAATTTATTTGGTTATAAACTGGCGCTTACACTAGGCATTACTGGTAGTCGTATTAGTGTGTCAGAGCATCTATATGTGTATTGCACACAGGCTGTGAAGACAACCTCCAAACAGTCCCGCCGTACATCTCTGAAATGCACATCTTACATCCAATCCAGTCTTGAGAATATTCATGACTTCAAGGAGCACAAAAGACTAGTTTCAGTTGGCTCATCTGCGCATCCAGTAGAGCAGGGTATAATATAGTCTGCCATACCCGTCTTTTAATGTTTGGACTTTTTTATACCCTTCACGCAAGATAATATTAGATTTGTCATTCCGTTTGCAGCACCACGAAATATTGATCGGAGACCCTATAAAGTATATATAATCTTGATTGTCGTAAAATTTTGAGACGCTCCGCGTGTTTTCTGAAAGCATTATATCGTTCAAACGGATCAACCTAGTTTTCAGAAATTTTGCATGAATTTTGGGATTGTAAATGGGCGAAATCGGTCCAGGGGGAAAAAGTTTTTACCTTTTTAAATACCTCAAAAAAGATCTAAGCTGCTGAAAGGCTAGGCTCAGGTGGCCTGCATGGTCAAAACCGGCGATTAATAGTCAATATTGACATATGGGTACTAAAATTAAAGTAAATTTTGCTACATTTTTTCGCTTTATCATCGTATAGTGGAGGGTACATGAGGATCACAAAATAAATTGTTTTTTAGTTTGAATGTGTATTTTACCTCTGATTTTATGGAACTTAGTTTTAACTGTGATGTTTGTTACTTTTCTAACTCAATTTAAATGTGTTGTTTTAATAAAATTAACTTACGAAAAGTTTGCGCCTTTTTTTTTAAAAATACCCTTTTTGTGCCACTTTTTTAAAAATAGTCCCCTTTTTGTGCGACTTTTTGAAAATTTTCAAAGGTAAACCTGAGAAACCCGAAAACTCCACTGCTAGACCCTTTCAATGTCCTCGTTGAGTGTGTCAGACATATTTTGCCTCATTGCCTCGTTATCTAAGAGGGGTAACGGTTGAACGAAAATGAGTTGTAGCGGTACGTAGTGTCGGGGTGACAGCCCTTGGCCGAAAAATTCCTTCTTCGAGTCAATCAGGTGCATAGAACCGGCTGTGGGGGGATCGGAGAAAATCAGTTGTTGTTGTTACAACAATATTTTTTTGTTTTGAAGTCCTGTTCGTCTATAGGTGATCTGCTTCGATATTCAGTTAAAGGAAACGCGCCATTTGAACTGGATGCGCCCACAAAAACCTGGGGGTCAGCTGAGTGGGCTTGGCCAGACAATTTAAGAGGTGCAGCACGTCATGTGGTCCCTGATGGCAGGCGAAACAAATGTCCGGAACGAATTGAGGAACCATCCAGATCTCAGCTGAGACAGAACAACGCGCGTCTACCGAAATAGCATCTTCTCCTCAGTTAAAACATCCGGGGTAAGTCCCCTCTAGCACTACATTCACACTATAGCTGGATACTGCTGCTGCGAATTCATAAGCATGAATGTCGTTCAGATCTGCCTGATCTATTGATGATCTATAGGCTCTCTCTTGTACCGCTGGACCTCTCTCTCTCTCTCTAAATCGTACTTGATTAGCCTGGGCGAAGACATCCTGTCCAAAAGATGGTGGTTGGAGAACTACTGCGAAAACACCCAATCAGGTATTGTTTAGACAACAAGAATTTGAGTCTGGGCACGGTAAGGACCTTCATCTCCTCATGTAGATGGTCCTCAGAAGACATAAGGAGGCACCCTGTTAATGTTCTGAGGGCGACATTCTGGCTGAAGTCTGAATTTTCTTCCACTGCTTTGTACTCACTTTCGCCGACCACACCGGCGCTGTGCAGTTCGCTGCAGACCGACCTATTGCTTTGTAAGAGGTCAACAAGGTTTCTCTGTCGGCTTCCTAATTTTTGCCGGCAAGTGACTTGAGGAACTTGTTCCTACTTTTAAGCTTATTGCAGATAGTTGTAGCATGTGACGATCGAAAGTTAGTGACAGATTCTTCTGTCGTCGACGAAGGAATAAATAGGATTAATTTTCGGCACCAGGAGGTCATTGAGAAAAATGTATATTTTAAACAAATCTGAAGTAATTTTGTAACTATATAAGTCCTAAAGGTTACTTTTTGAATATCAATAAATGAAATGAAAATGAAATGAAATGAAAAGGAGACAGAACATGGCCTTTCGTTTATACCATACCCATCGGATAAGACCCCGTCTATAAAACACGTACAGGACGATCTCTAAGAATATTCGATATCAATCAAGAGAAATCAGTACTGACGCCAGAAGCATTTAACTTCCATAAGAGTGCTCCGTAACACCATCTATCGAATGCCTTGAAAATATCAAAAGTCACTACCTTACTTGCACCAAACCGGTGAATTGATCAACTCGAATCCAACGACAGCCAGTTCTATGTACCCAAAGCAGGGTTCTTCTTCTAGGGGCTGATACCCAGCCACATTTTTATTTGGAACATTGGGCCATAATCAATAAATTCTATTCATTTCTATTAAATGCTAACATTTTAATTTCATTCCAAGTCTTTTTTTATAATTTCGCAATTTTGCTGTCTAGTTGTCTTCTTCAGGTATGGGCGGGTCTTCCTCTTCTTCAGTTTCCTTCGGATTCCAGTCAAGTGCGGTTCGGGCCAGGTCCTCTGCGGTGTCTGTCCCAGCCATTTCCACTTTCGCCTGAGGATTTCCCCGCCCAGCCACACTTGCTGCTATAGAAGCAACACTTCCATAGCTCCTTCAGGAATGCCCTCTGGTATCTTGTAGATCTGCTTCTTTGAAACCCCTATTGTCGATCATTGAGATGTCCATTACACATTTAAATAATTCCCAAGATGGGTGTTCAGCATACTCTCCATCAACTTTTAGAGTGCTGAGCAAGCTGCAGTTGGGTGGCAGTTGCCAAGGCAATCTTGCATCACGAATAGAAGACTCCAGCACGGTACGAGAGGTTAAAAAAATAGCGCAAAGGACGAGCGAACACATATTCATACCAAATGGTGAATTGTCATCCGGGGCCGAGGATTGATTTACGCTGAGTTCCGAGAAAACATTTTTGACTTAACAAAAAAGCAAATAAATATTCGTCGCAAAGAACCAGATACAGTAACTCTCACGGGGAGCAAAAATGCCGAATTGATGTTGTTGTTGTAGCAGCACATATATTGTCTGGATGACTACCCTTGGCCGAAGAATTGCTGCTTTGGGTCAATCCGGTGATAGAACCGGCTGTCGTAGGATTGCCGACTTGTGATAAGCCTTGCCAACCGGTGATCTAAAAGGGTTCATCCCGTATTCTTTGAACCGTATGACCAAAAGCTCTTGCAGTGATTGGAGTTCAATCCAACGGACCTTAGCTACTACTTAAATAAATTTGATAATAACTATTCCTCCTATTTTCAAAATTTAGCTTGAAAGGTTAGAGCTTGACTTATTTAAAAAAAAATCTCTTTTTGGTTGCCTATTTTCAGGATCCTCACAACTCTGATTCTGATTTGGAGGATGCAGTTGTATTCACTATAAATCCCGAGGCCCTGGGTCCCTTGGAACCAGCAGTTCCCATTGAAAGTCCAGAAACGTCTATACAGAATAATGAAATTCTTTTGCAGCCTAAAAGTGAAACCTTTTGCGACGATTCTCAATTTCTAAACAACACATGGGAAGGTAAAGATGCCAATGACAATTCAAGTTCAGATGATTCCATGTTTCTGGCAGCTCTAAAAAAGCCAAAACTCGAAGATGTCGAAGAAGACCTTCAAGAACAATTAAAGATTTTGGGTCAGACAATAAAAACGGGAAAAGTAGACAAAGAAAATCGTAAAAATTTAGAGGACTGTAAAGAAGACCCCCAAAAGAAGTACGATCCTCCAAAGCAGTCCTTCATGGAATTTAATAAACCACCAACATTATCTTGGACTTTAGAGACATCTTTACAGTTTATACAGTTGCTCAAAGAGCAACCTATACTCCGGGAAACTTTTCTGGAATTCAATAAAGCTTCTGTTAGTTTGGCCTTAGAATCCATAGCCCAGGCCATGCAGAAACCTTTGAAATGTATAGAAAAACGTTGGCATATCCTTCGGCAAACTTATGAAGAGGAAAAAGTAAAGATTTCACAAAATTCACAATACAAACCACCCTATAAATGGTGGACTGAAGCGGCAAAGCTTATGGAATCCCTGATGGAATTGAAAACCGAATCTATATACCTGCCGGAAAGAGATGCTACACAATCTACTTCCTCCAATGATGATGTAGATGATGGCTATGAGAATCGTTTCCAAAATCCCATACCTTCGGTAGCGCCAATGTCCAATATGAATGAAGCGATGGCGTCATTGTTTAACGAGGATTTCTCTCTGGGCTCCAATACAAATTCATCATTTCCTGTAGAAACAGACTCCATACAATCGTGTAAAATTATCTGGAATGGTTTGGAAGATGATCTGCTCGAAGGTAAATGGTCTTTGAAGCATTCGGTAAAATTTCTTCGTCTCTACGGTGTCCATAGATGTTTGTGGGATTTAAATGATCCCGACTATAGGTCAAGACCATTGCGTAATGCCGCCATTGAGGATATTGCCGCGTCCATGGGTCACGGTTTGACTGCGTCTTATGTGGCAAAGAAAATTAAGATATTCCGCATAACGTATATGCAGCAACGAAAGCGTATTTTGGAGGCCACCGAGCGCGGAGAGACTCCAGATATTTTGCTAAAATGGTTTCCATTGGCCGACAGTTTTCTCAGGCCCCACATTGGTTTGCGCTCGATTAAAGCGGATGCCAAAGAAATGCCTCAATTCGATTTTCAATATGTTTATGCCAATTTGAATTTAATCGATCCCGCCCTGCTGACTGATTTCCGGGGCAAGGGTACGCAAAATGCCATAGATATTGGCAATGAGCCCTTCTTTAATTCCGATGCAGAAGAATGCTGATGTTATTTAAGAGTTGCGTTAAAGGTATTTTTCGTTATTGTCAATTTGTCCCTGTTTATTGAATAAAACTTGTTTTTCTTGTAAATTAATTCGAAGGTTCAAAAGAAAATGTAATCAAAGCAAAATCTAAGGGGTTTCAAGATTCAAGATATGCTAAATAAATGGGTAGTTCAAGATACAAAATTTGAAAAAGTACAGAGTTTTAAAAAAAGGTAAGTGCTCTCAGATGGACGTATGAGATATATATGAGATATGCTATACAATATAAGTATGTATATTTAAAATCAAATGGGGAAATCGATGATAAGGAAAATATACTCCTTCGATTTGATGGAATTGGTTGTTGAGATGGCGAGGCATGAACCTTGGTCAACAAGACATTGCCAGATATTTACTACATGGTTATTATGAATCTTCAGTTTAACATTTGGTAGGTTAGAAAGAGAGAAGCAATTTAATCAATTTTGAACGACTGATAGGAGATAGTTTGGCTACACACGCTATAGTAGATGTCCAATAAAATCATTTTAAACGAAACTTTGCAATAATATTTTATCCTCCACATAGGATAAATTGTATACTAAATGAGTTTCTATAGTTGTAACAACATTATTATGCGAGCTGTTATGTTCATTTCGTCTAAAGAAGACCTGCTACGATATCCAGTCGAAGATAACGCGCCATTTAAATTAGATGCACCATAAGAGACCTTAAGGTCACCTGAGTGGCTTTGCCTTCAATTCGACTTCCTACAATCCTCCTTCGACCGATTTTAATGTTTATAATGAACATTTGACTGCCGTGGAAAAAATAACTACAAGTATGAATGAGTCTGATATTATCCTAACATTGGGAGACTTCAACTTATATTCTGTATCATGGCATATGTTGCCTGATTCAGAAGCTCTTACTCCTCATACTAAAAGCGATTGAACCACTCATGTTGCTGGCCTATTGGCAAAAATGAATTTGTCTCAGATTAATAATATTCTTAACCAGAATGGGAGGATTCTTGATTTGATTTTGACCAATGAAATACATTCATTTCAAGTTATGAGAATGCATCCAATTTCTACTCCGGAGGACAACCACCACCCGGTATTTCATTTTCAGTTACATTACCTTACCAATCACCATCTCCTAGTCCTGCTGGCGATTTTTCTAGATTTTGCTTCCAACGTTGTGATTTTCATAGACTTAATTCCCTTTTATTATTTGTTGATTGGAATGCTATCTGCTGTTGTAGTACTATTGCGGAATTTGATTTTGCTGTTATGAAATGTTATGGCATACTAAATGAATTTGTATCTAAAACAGTGCCTATGGAACCCATTGTTGTAGAAAAAACTATGCCTTGGAATTCTATGGAGTTTTGTAGATTAAAAAAACATAAAGAGTAAATCATTTAAAAGACTCAAAAGAACAGGACTTACTGCTGATTATGGTAGATATTCCATAGCGAGACAACGGTACAATATCGAGGCTAGTCGATGCTATAGGTCGTACTTGACAAGAGTTAGGGACAATTTTAAAAAGGACCCTAAACCATTTTATCGATTAGTTTATTTAAAACATCGAACATCTTCTCAGCCATCGAGAATAAGATTTAATGGTGTTGAGTTCTCAAGCGATCAGTCTATTGCCAACTGTTTTGCTGACTTTTTCGAAAATACATATTCACTACGTTCGTTTAATCCTGCAATTCCGTACGTACCCTTACAAAATTTCCTCAGTAAATCAAATAGTTCCTTCTTTTTTAGATTTTTCACTTATTGAATTAAACTTGCATCGTCTTAAACCCACTAGTACTTCTGGGCCCGAAGGCTGCTCGGAATCCCTGGTCTTACCCTTATCCTTATTATTTAATTCATCATTACAATTGGGGTACTTTCCTAATTTTTGGAAACGGTCTTACTTGTTTCCACTTCACAAATCTGGTAGTCTGTTGGATGTACCGAACTATAGAGGGGCGCAATTCCTAAGTTATTTGAAAAAATTGTAACAAATTTTGTTTCACATAATGTGGCGCCCATACTCCATCCATGCCAACATGGATTTCGTAAGGGTCACTCTACTATTACAAATCTACTTCAGTTTTCCTCTGAAGTTATAGATGCAAACTCACGTTATATACGAGGGCGACCGCAAAAGTAACTGGCCTAACATAAAAAGAACCGTTTTTTTTTGGAATTATTATTTATTTTTCAACACAATCTCCTTTCAACTCAATACACTTCATCAAACGTTTTTCAAGTTTTTTAATTCCATCCGAAAAATAAGATTTTTCAAGACCTTCAAAATATGCCTCAGTTTCAGCAATAACCTCGCTATTGGACGGAAATTTTTTGCCACCGAGAATTTTTTTTAAATTTGGAAACAAGAAATAATCAGAAGGAGCTAAATCTGGACTATATGGTGGATGCGGAGCAATTTCAAATCGTAATTCCGCCAGTTTTTGTTGAGTTAAAAATGCAGTGTGTGAAGGAGCATTATCTTGATGAAAAAGAACTTTTTTTCTAAATGCGGTCGTTTTATCTTGATTTCTTCACTCAACCGATTCAATAATGCACAATAATATTCACTATTTTTTTCCCTTCTCAAGATAGTCAATAAATATTATACCCCTAGCATCCCAAAATACTGTGGCCATTACTTTTCCTGCTGACTTAACAGTTTTCGCCTTCTTGCGACCACTTTTACCAGCTTCTATCCATTGTTTTGACTGTTCTCTGCATTCTGGGATGTAGTGATGGATCCATGTTTCATCAACAGATATGAATCGGCCTAAGAACTCTATTGGATTACGCTGATAAATCGCTAAAAGCTCCTCGGAATTGGTCCAACGGACGATTTTTTGGGGCAAAGCCAACAAACGCGGCACCCATCCAGCGGATAGCTTTTTCATGTGGAGTTTATTATGTAAAATACTCCAAACTAGTTTTTCTTGTATTTTAACAATATCAGCAAGTTCTCTGAGCTTTATTCGTCTATCTTTAGTCACTTCATTAAATATTTATCTAATGTTTTCAATAGTAGTAGCAGTTTTCGGTCTTCCAGAGCGTGGTTCATCTTCCGTACTTGAACGACCCATTTTAAATTGTTGAACCCAGGATTTCACGGTGGAGTATGATGGTGCATTATCGCCATGAACAGAATCCAATTCATCTTTGATTAATTGTGGCGTATAACCTTTCATATAAAAGTGTCTTCTCCATTATGGATCGGTCCATAATGTTTTCGTTGTCCCTACGTCATGGGGACATGGCCTCCTCGGTCGGCAGGCGCGGGTGTGAGTGGAGTGGGAACGTTCGTCAAAAAAAAAAAAATGTGAATTAAGTCGGCATCCTGATCTCACCTGAGCAAGAAAAGCGCGCGTCTGCCAATATATCGGGTGATCGGATATAGATTTATTTTTTTCAAAATAAAAAAAACAATTCAAATCAAGTGTGGAATCTTTATTGTTCATTCGACAGGACATTTTATGCCACTTATTTTTTAAATATAATTTCCTTTAAATATTGGCAACTGTATTTTGGAAATGACGTTCGGCGAGAAACCGGAAGATAATTTGATTTCGACTAAAATTTTATTCAGTGGCGAGACCCATTTCTGGCGCAACCGCATCTTCAATAAACATAAGTGCCGCATTTGGGCTAAAGAGCAACCAAGAGTTTCAAGAGGTGCGCCATTATGACCAGAATACCACGGTTTGGTGAGGTTTATGGCTGGTGGAATCATCGGTCCATATCTTTTCATAAATGGCCGAAACGTTACCGTGAATGGTACTCGCTATCACGCCATGATATCGGACTTTCTGCTACCTGAAATTGAAGCCCGTAATCTTGACGAAATTTGGTTCCAACAAGACGACGCTAAACAATCCATTTTTTGAAGGAAACTTTTGGTGAGCGCATTAACTCGCGTCGTGGGCCCGTGGCGTGTCCTCCAAGATCGTGCGATTTAACACCGCTGGACTATTTTTTTGTGGGGTTATGTGAAGTCGTTTGTCAACGAAGATAAGACTGACACGATTGAAGCATTGGAAGAAAATATTTGGAGCGTTATTGCTGACATATGGCCCCAAAGTGGTTGAAAATTGTGCCTGTAGGCTGGAATTTATTCGAGCCAGCCGCGACTGCCACTTGCCTGAAATTATGTTTAAAACATAATCGAAAACCCTTATCTTTATATTATAATAAAGCTAAATTCTTGCCCATAACATTAAACAATATGCGTTTTATTTCTTCTTAAAAAACCACACGTCTAAAAAACACCCCTTATTTTGTTTTAACGTCCTGTTCGTCTATAGGGGTCTGCTCCGATAACCAGGTGAAGAATACGCCATTTAAACTGAATGCGTCCTAAGAGACCTGGGGGTCAGCTGAGCGGGCTTGGCCGGAATTGAAGAGGTGCAGCACGTCATGTGGTCCCTGGACAAACTTCCGGAATGGTAGCATCAATTCGCACGCAATATGAATTGAGGCGGCTGCACCATCCTGATCTCAGCTGAGCCGAGGTAGCGTCTTTTCTTGTGGAAAATGTGGGAATGTTCCCCGAGCACTACATTAACGCTTTAGCTGGATACTGCTGTTGCTACTTCATCAGCGTGAATATCGTTAAGACCTGCCTGATATTTTCGATGATCTAAAGCCTTTCTGTTGTACCGCTAGATCTCCTCTCTCTCTTGATCATGAATATCGTACCTGATCTGCCTGGACGAACGTATCCTGTCCATGAGATGGTGGTTGGGATGACTACTACGAGACACCCAAGCTTAGCAAACAAGCTAAGACAACAAGAAATTGTGTCTGCAGGACCTTTGTCACCTCATGTAGATGGTCCTCAGAAGACGTAAGGAGATACCCTGTTGATGTTCATAGAGCGGCATTTTGGCAAGTCTCCCACTACTTCGCATTCTCGTTCGCCGACCACACCGGCGCTGCGTAGTTCGCTGCAGACCGACCTATCGCTTTGTAACAGGTCAACAAGGTTTCTTTGTCGGCTCCCCAAGTACTACCGGCAAGTGACATGAGGACCTTGTTCCCAATTTTATGCTTATCGCAGATAGCATTGGGCTGTGCAAAAAGACCCCAACGATGTTGGTAGTCGGGAAGTCAGCAAGATTTCTTTGTTGGCTCCCCAAGTACTGCCGGCAAGTGACGTGAGAACCTTGTTCCTACTTTTGAGCTTATAGCAGATAGCTGTAGCTTGTGCAGAGCATCGTAAAAGGCTGTCCAATGTGACCCCCGGGATTTTGTGGTAGTCGGGATGTTGACGGCATCGCCTTTTACATTGAGTGACAACCGCACCTCTGCGGTCCATGTAGTAAACAGTGGGTCTGATGATGTCGAGATGGGCATTTTCATACTTTTCCCAGTGAAAAAGCGTGATAAGTCAGTGAACAGTTGATTTTCTCGCATATGTCATCCAAGGTCTCCTCTCTTGTGAAATCTCTGGCAGATGTTCCCCAAGCACTACATTCACGCTGTGGATGGGCACTGCCACAGGGACTTCATTAGCGTGAATGTTCAAACATGATCTAGAATCTAGATGCTCTTTCTTGTAAAGCTGGGTCTCTCTCTCTCTAGATCACTAAGGTCATACAATATCTGCCTAGGCGGAGTTATCCTCTCCATATGATAGAGGTTGGGATGACTACTGAAAAGACAACCAAGCAGATACTGCTTATTCCTAGTGGAGAAGCGAGCTAAGTCAATGAGGTATCAGTTGATTTTCTCGCATATGTAAACCAAGGTTTCTCTGGTGAAATCTCTGGGAGATGTTTTCCAAGTATTACATTCAAGCTGTGGATGGACACTGCTATGGGGACTTCATCAGCGTCAATGTTGTTAAAACATAATCTTAATGCTTTCTCTTGTAACGCTGGGTCCCTCTCTCTAGATCATTAAGGTCATACCATAGCTGCCTGTACGTAGTTATCCTCTCCATCTGATAGGGGTTGGGATGACTACGGCAAAGACAACTAAGCAGTTACTGCTTATTCCTAGTTTTCATCCTATCGCTGATAGCTGTGGCATGTGCAGAAATCCGAAACAGATTGTCCAATGCGACCCCTAGGATTTTGGATTAGTTGGTAAACGCAAAGTTGACTTCTCCATTAAAGGGCAGCCGCATCCCTGCAGTGAACAGTGTGGGTAATGATGTGGAGGTGGATGTTTTCATATTAATTGCAGTAAAGAATCGTGCTAAATCAGCGTGGTAACGTCGTCTGCTGGAGCTGAAATTTTAGAAAGGTAGAGTGCCGGAGATATTACCCCACCCTGGGGGACTCCCTTTTTAAGCACTTTCTGGCTGCGACTTTCTGTCTCTAACATCTACATATGACTGACGCCCACTCATATTGTTTCAAACTAGGAGGACGTTGTCTGCGATGTTCTTAAATAATGTGGCATGATTGACCGTGACGAAGGCTTTTGTAAGGTCAAGAGCCACGAACACCGAGCTGTCGTTGAGCTTGTTTAACCGTGACGAAGGCCTTTGTAAGGTCAAGAGCCACGAGGATCCACGTGCTGTCGTTGCGCTTGTTCTGCGCTTGAGGCCGCGATTTATACGTGTCGACAACACTTCACTACTTTGAAGGCGTCAAACTCGCCAACAACATTGACGCCTCACCCCTCTCCACCATTGCAACCACATTAGCAGCAACAACAATCTACGCAGTAGCGTCTACCATCAACGCCGTATATGCAACAGCAGCCGAAACTTATACCTCTGCCGGTTCTATGCACCGGATCAACCCGAAAAAGGAATTCTTCGACCAAAGGCTGTCACGCCGACAATATGTGCCGCTACAACAACAACAACAATACCTCATTCGGTCCAAGAAACTAAGCTGACCTAGCCCTGCAGCCAACAGAGTTACATCAAATTAATCATCCTTCGCTTAGACCGCAAAAAGATGGTTGTGGGGCCTGGCATTCCGAAACACGAAGGTGAAGCGCGGTAATTTGCTTTTTTGCACTGCAGGCTGTGGCGGTACTATTAGTCGAATAGAGTGTGCGAGGCTTATAGTGGCTGACGGGAGATTTGTATTCGTCTGCATTTCAGTTGCCATCATGCATTGAACACGCTAGGACGGGTCATTTTGTGTTGAAGCGTATTTTTCAAATGCGCACTCGATCATTGCAGTGCAGCGTGCTTTTCGTTTATGATTTGCTGGTCCCCCACGCGAACTTGTCCCAGGACTACAATCAATTGTCAATTGGGTAACTTCACTGAGAACAGCAGGGATGTGTCATGTGTACGAAGGGGACCTGAGAGAAGGATTACAACACCACATAACATCGAGCGGGTAAGAGCAGCAGTACTGCAATCTACGAAACGCTCTGCTTAGAAACAATCACTTGTTCTTGGCATTTCCAGACGTTCTCCCCACCGGACTCTTCATTATAAACTGAATTGTCAACCGTATAATATGTGCGTGGTCCAACAATTGTCAGCACGGGACTATTTGACACGGCGGACCTTTTGTGAAGACAATCTTGCAACTATGCCCCGTGACGCAGTTGTTTTCTTTTCTGATGAGGCACATTTTCGACTTATCTCTTTGACGGGGGTGATGTGAACTGGCCGGCACGCTCACCAGACTTAGCCCCATGCGATTTTTTCCTTTGGGGATACTTGAAGTCGAAGGTGTATATAAACCGTCCCAACACCTTGGAAGACCTAATTAACAATATTGAGGCTGAAATGGGCAGAATAACCGAATATCTCCCTTACATAGAAAAACTTTAACGCCCACCACGAATTTTGGCATTTGGGTTTAGGCGATGATCAGTGAGGGATAACAAAGGCGGAGCAGAATGATAGTACATTTTGAACTAGCACGCCAGATGCCGCAATTTGCAGTGCGAGACTGACGAGTATTTGTACCTACGTGGCGACTAGTTGTAACTTTAGGTTCAGGCCACCTCCCCACACTCATTAGTCTCAGAATGCCCAACCTTTCTGAATTAAAAGAAGGCTGATTCGAATGGATTCAAAGATTACACCAGCCGTAAATTCAATGATTTATCCTCTCCTTCCTATGTCCGATCAAGTAAAAGCACATTTCGCGGCATAGTTACTTAAGCCGTTGTCCGATTTATCGCCGCTAATTGAATCCCAATAATCAGACCAGTATTTACGGCGGTACCGACAAGACTAAGATATGCGTGATGATATTCGTAGAAGCAACCCTTGCGATAAAATCATCCCAACGCTAGATAGGGAAGTCTCCCAGTTGAACGATGAGTATAGGCGATATACTCGTAAGTTCATAAATCAAATGGAAACTTGCAACAGATAACAGATAAGTCTCTCTGCAACCGCTTCAAACGAGATGACAAGGTAGCGATACAGTTCGGAAACACAACCGTTTCGGATCCCTTGAGTTGGTCGCTATTTACACGAGACAACTTTACTTGCCGCAACTCTCAGTTTGTTAGAGAACGAGGTTAAGGGAAAAAACTTCTTTTATGTTTTTCGTAGTGTGAAGTTGGCTGCAGATTATTTGAATATTTTTTCAACCGAGACAAAAAAATCACAGAATGTCAGGAAAGGCAATAGACAATTAGAGAACGAGGTAAAGGGAAAAAAACTTGCCCGTACTGTCAGTGTTCCTTTGTCTTTTTCTTAGTGTGAAGTTGGCTGCAGATTATTTTAATATTTTTTCAACTGAGAAAAAAAAACCACAGAATGTCAAAGGGTAAAGGGAAAAACTTCTCCGTACTGTCAATTCCTTTTGTGTTTTTCGTAGTGTCAAGTTTGCTGCAGATTATTTTAATATTTTTTCAAACAAGGGATAAGGTAGCGATACAGTTCGGAAACACAACCGTTTCAGATCCCTTAAGTTGGTCCCCATTTACGCGAGGCAATTTTACTTGCCGCTACTCTTAGTTTGTTAGAGAACGAGATAAAGGGAATCAACTGCTGTCAATTCCTTTTGTGTTTTTCGTAGTGTGAAGTTGGCTGCAGCTTATTTTAATATTTTCTCCACCGAGTCAAAAAAAAATCACAGAATGTCAGAAAAGACAATAATGAAAACAAAAATTGCTGTAACCGAATTGACTTGTGTAAACACGAGAGGCAAGTTCAAACGGGACTCATAAAAATTGACGCAAGTAACGTTGTCTTCTGTAAATGGGGATTTGCACGTGAAAATATTACGAAATTTTATTTCTATTAAGGTTTGAGATTTATGGCTAATTTGTAGGTGCTTCAAGAAGATTGTTTTTAGTACCCAAAGTTCAATTTTTGGCAAACCTAAACGTTTACCTTCATTTTTTAAATATTAACATTTCTAGGACAACGATTTGAATGCAAGGTTTACTCTTTTTGTGTTAAGTCTTGGTCCGACCCGAATTCCACGCCTTTCTACAGAAACAAAATTGGAATTTATATCCGCATGCATGTCGTTCTCTAAAAATAAGCCGTGCAACAATTGTAAACTATGTACAATGCCGTTTTGTTTTATATGCAACACCACCACCAATCATAATACAAAATTGACCCAAATAGAACTTAACTGAAAAAAAACAAACGAATTGGTGTTTATGAAACGCAACAGAGTCGTACGGTGTCGGTCAGCATGGCTGCCAGACAGACAGAATAAATAAAATTAAATATTCTTATCGAAATGCAAAATCGCAAAATAATAAAAAAAACAATCAAAAGAATAAACAAAAAAAATTATGCTACAAAAACGTGTTATACATTTTTCCACACGATCGTCACGAACACGAAACGAGCCGAGCAATCAAACATGTTTTAAGTCAACACCGAGCAAATTGGCGGACAGAAACATGTTGGCTTGTAGCAAACACCAGGAGAAGCTATGTTCGATAGGAATCAGTTAATTGTAGATATGTTGCGTAGGTGATTGGAAAATTTTGATAACTTCGCAGAATTTGGAGGAGCTAATAAATTTCTTAAAAACTGAATAAATTTTTAAAACTTGCTAAATAATTTCAAACTCTAATGATATTTGACTATTTCGATCAGATATGAAGGGGAAACGGTGTTCTATTTTCATAAACCGAAGGAAGAAGTCTGACATCGAACAACTTACTTGAGAAATGGTCAATTAGAAGATACCTTGATGGCATCAATTAAGTCTAAATATTTTGCTAGCAAGTCTAGAAGACGATAGAATTCATTAATGTGACCATAATAAATTTCAAATACGAGAAAGAGATGCCTTTCAGGAGACAATAACAAGAGAAGTCAAGAACAGAATACTAATTTTCTTACTTATGTGGCTGTTTTCATCCTTAGAAGGCGCGTATCGTGTTGCCTCTAATCGGGTTCAGCAAAACTTTCGTCCGATGCAGCTTTAATCAGACTCTACTGCGTATGCTTACGAACTCGTCCTCAAAGATATTAAATGCCGAAACAATCTAATCTATTCGCACAGCATTTCCCAGCAAGCGCAATCGTTGTAATTCAATGCGCCTGGCTACTGCAATGTCTCAGTCTAGCCAAATGGCCCCTAAATTCTACGAAGCACCCACGTTTTATCATCGTTACGAAGAATGGGCAACATAAACATGTCATATCAATCAGAATAAATCTATAAGTTATCCAGAGAATGATCGAAGGATAACTGGACGATTGTCTCTTAACGCAGCGACTTCAATAAAAGAGTTACTAAAAATCTGGAAAAAAAAGGATAGTGTGTTCAAGAAACACATCTAGAAGAGTGATATAAATTTGATGGAACTTTAAGTGCAAATATTTCCGTAAGTAGATTCATGTAAGATACGAGGGCTGCTATATATATTTCTGGCCTAATAATGAAAATGGGAAGATTTATCATCAAAAATGGTTTTATTGTTTTTCAAAGTATTCTCCAGCATGATTTATACACTTTTGCATGCGCTCAAACCAATTTTCGAAGCACTTTTTAACAACGATTGAGACACCTCCAAAGTCATTGGGTGCCAAGTCAGGGCTGTACAGCGGATGACCCATCAATTCGACCTTTTGACCGGTCAGAAAGGCTCTGGTTTGAGCCGATGTGTGAAAGCTCGTTTTGTCATGGTGCACAATGATTGGTCTTCTCTTGTTCGTTTTTCGAATTTCTCCGAAGACTTCAGGCAACAAACGTGGTGTTCCACACAGAATTGACCGTCATACGTTGCTCAGGCGGAACTGTCGCCACATGACCAGTTTTGCCGAAGAAACAGGCGACCATTTGCTTCTTCTTCCACGAACAATTTTCGTTGGATTTGGCTCGTCTTCGAAGACCCACACGGTCTATGGCTGTTTTGTTTCGGGCTCATACGCATAGATCCATCATTCGTCACCTATGACGATCTTACAAACGTCTTTTTAAGCACCGCGATCGTATTTTTTCAAAATTTCTTTGCGCCAATCGACACGAGCCGTTTTTGAGCGATTTACGGCCAGGCGTTTATGCAATATCGAATGTATGCTGGTGGAAGAAATGCCCAAGGTATGCTCACGATATGTCACATCACGATCTTGCATTATCGGTTCACGCACGACATTAATGTTCTCTGGTACAACGGCGGTTTTTGGACGACCTTCGTCTTTGAGCGAGCGTCGGCCACGATTGAATTATAGCAATTTTTTTAAGTGGTGCTTTATCACCATACAAAGATTTAAGTTCATCGATGCACTTTTGTCGTTATAATCCACTCGAAAGTTGTGAAAAATGATCGCACGAAAATATTCACGAGTTAATTCCATTTTTTTGCCAAATTGATTTTTTTAAGTCACTGTAAACAACACAAATGATGGTCCTACGTCAAAATGTTCAGAGTACGTTTATGCTAAAAAATGTCTAACTTTCCAATGGAAATGTCAGAAGGCGCCAGACAACACTGAGTGTTGCCTAGGCCAGAAATATATATAGCAACCCTCGTAATGACAATCGTCATTCACCACTCCAAATGCAATATAAATACAGAAGTCCTTCAAGACTTCGTTAAAAATTGTTTTTAACACATCGTTATTACAACTTCAGCTTCATCGTTTCCAGTTACTTTCACAAAGAGAACTACCATTTGATGCCTTACAGGTCATTTAGTTTAAGAAACATAACAATCTATTCATCCATCCATAAACTTCCCCATCCGCACGACAATGAATTCAATTGAGATTCTTGCCAACAAGTAGAGGTTCTTAACTTTTGCCGCAACTGAGGTTGTTTTGTTGCTGCTGTTCTACCAGTCTTATGCGGTGTTTCCTAGCCCAAAGATATTTGGTAAGATTGTCTTCTTCTTTTTGTTGTTAACACAATACTAAGGCCAAGAGTTGTAAATGATGAACGCTCATTATTAGACTGGCGGCAAGGTAGAGGCAGACTGAGAGGTGGTGGTAGTAGCCATCCTAATGTACTGATAATGGTTAGACAGTTGAGGCAATGTTCGATGCCTTTGGTCATTCTGGCCTATACACTGGTCTTGCGGCGATGGTTTTTTTTCTTGTTTAAGGGTTTCTTGCCACTCATTCCATTAATGATCGTTTTTCATTCTATTAAATGGTGTTGATATCATTGCTTGTTTATTTGTTTGACTAAACAGTGCGATAAAAAATCATCTTTACAGTATGAAACATAAATATCAGTCAGCAGACATTCTTCCGACCAAATGACCATGCAAGAATGACTAGCAATTTTAAATATGTCTATAAATTATATGATTTCCTTCCATTGTGTTAGGTGGTTTTGCTGTTGTTTTGTGATCTTTAAGAAGTCAGATACTCCAATCAATGCCATCTTTTGGACGAACAGTAAAATACTAAATACAATTAAATTGTGGATATATTTGCGTTTAAAGTTAATCTCGAAGAGTTTTTGCAGTTTGTTTTTGTTATACATGTATGTATGCTTATAAACCATAAAGTCATAAGTTTGGATCCGGCTTTACAATTGAGAATCCTGGTAGTGTATGACCAATCCGTGTGCTCGTGAATGGAATGTTTAAGAAAATATGTGACGGATAATCAGAAACTAACCTCACTTTTTAGTTTTTACTAACGCATGAAAATCTCGTTTTTAACATTCGCAAAAAAGTGTTATTATTTTAATTTTTTCAGTAGTCAGTGCTTCGCTTTCAATTTTGGGTACCTTTTATGCAAATGTACCATTCTGTCCACTCTGTATTGTCATCAATATTATTTAGGCAATCGCACTGGAATTTAGTGAAAATTTTCTCCTTTGTTATACCTCTTTTGGAAGGTACGACAAAAATGGTTGTTAACGTTAATTTAAAGACTTTTCCAAAGAGTTGACTTGTATTTCTCTTAAAAAAGACCGAATTCACTTTCGATAATATTTGTAAAATACCTTTAGAAAATCTTTCTAAAATGGAGCACCTTAAAATGCTATAGTTATATTAACTTTCCGACAGAAAATTAGAATTCTGTTTCCTCAATTCATCTTGGAATTATTTCTGTGGCAATTTTTCGTATACGCAAAGTGCTTTCGACGATTTCCACATTATAAGGATACTTACAAGAATCCGATGGTGCTTAGACATCATCATGTGATAAATAGTTAAAACTTCTACTTATTTCGAGTCAGTCTGTCTGCGCAAAGTTCTCTGGACAACTTCCAGATAAGGAAGTCGAACCTGATGGAGGTTGGACACAATCAAGAAAAAATCGTTAGACCTACTCAATACGGACTTTTCAAGTGATTTGAGGGATGGAGTAGGATCCGAAAAACGGACTAATCAGGTGGACACCGTAAACAAAATCACCCTACACTGGAAGGTAAGGAAGTAAAAATTTCTTTAAAAAAAACTCCTTGAATCTCCCAACACCCTTAAAATAATGTAAGCAGTTATTTAAATGGGTATAAATTGTTGACTATCGAAATCTATACCTAGATATAGCAACCGTTAGTACATTCCCGGCACATGGAGGAAATCAAAAGTGCTTATTTATATCCAAAGCAGAAAAGCAAACAAACACTAGTCCTTCGGACCTACTAGTCTATCATGCTGCTTTCCGAAGACCCTTGGGAGTATGGAAAATGTTTTTCTGTGCACAATTGTTGTTATTTGGCGAGAATATGCAAGCCCACATGATTAAGTGAAGCACATAGAAGATTCTATTCACCTCACATTGGTCCCAGTAGAAAAAAACGATTTTCCATTATAGATACCAAAAACTAACCAAACTTTTTAATGGTTAAATTAAGCAATGACTAATAACACCCATTCTATCGGGTAATAAAACTAGACGTATTTTTTTCAAAATAAAAAATACAAAAATTCGAACCAAGTGTGCAATCTATATTGTTCATTCGAAAGAAATTTAAAATGACCTGTTCGAGCATTTCGACCGGTTTAGCGAAATGCTCCATGATGAAATGACAAGCAATACTCAAAATAAAAAATAAAGTTTAACACAACTCACGCTTTATCTTTGAAAACGTCTATAGAAAAAAATAGATTGATTGATAGTATACAGCGTGAAGAGCTAGAATTGACAGGCTGCTAAAGCAGGTAACCTGAAAAGAAGTTCCCCAGAAATTGATCCGAAGTATTGGGCATAACAAGACGGACTAGGAGAACCAACTAAATTGTTTTATTAAAGAAAATCCAAAAACAATGACTGGATTTTACCATTTTGAAACATGCGTGCTTCTAACGATTTCCATTTTGTTAAGAGTACCATTTACGTATTGTTGAATAAACGTATTCTATCTATGTTCTAGTCGGAACAAAACCCAGGTTCAAATCCGCTCAAGAACATTTTAAGCGGCGGGTATTCGGTGCAGGCGACTTTAAACGTACGGCGTTTAGAAGGGCATTAAACAGTAGCTCCTGTGAATATCTTAATAAGAAAGTACAATTGTCAGTGATTTGAGAAAGCTTATCAGTTTGTTCCTTAACGTTAAATATATACATATGTATGAAATATGTATTTAATGGTATTTTATTCTTGTTTTGATAAAAGTGATCTCGATTCTTCTTCGCCCAATTCAATTTATGGAACTATTTGCATTTAAAGTTAGCTACTCTAGGACTAGGTGATCAATAATTTAATCCACAATAAGGACACGCATGTCGAAATATGAATCAACACTTGCATAATAAGGTATAAGTGTGGGACGTGCGATGTGTTTGTTCATCCCACACTTATCACACCACACTCCTTACCCCTCATTATCGTTCAAAATCTTAATGATGTTATTAACCCTTTCTGTTATTACTCGTTTTACCACCGGCTTTTTCGTACTTGTTCTCTCAGCCAGTACATTCTTTTAATATTTTGTTGTGAAAGAAGACATGGCTATAATTGAAATAATTACGAATAACTTTTGCAGTCTTTCTTTCACACTTCTTGCGGTTATCTCTATTTGCTTGTGATTGTTGGTGCCTTCTCTACCGTGTGCCCCAACTTGACGGTTTCTTGGGGGGAGTGTGTGCTGTTTGAGGTTTTAGCCATTAGACCGTCACACCAGACCATCTGCTAAGATGGCTTATAGCAATTGCATTCTTTTCATTCTATTACGTATTCTGTATGCTCGCGTCTTCGTCTTGTGGTGGTTCTCATCTTCGTTACTTGTAATTTATCGTTTTCACATGTTTTGCTTTTCCCCTCCATCTGTAGATGTTTTTAAACGATAGGTTTGTGTTAGGGCAGCCATGATGGTGGTGATGCTAAGGTGTCGGTCGGACGTTGATGTGACCCTTTTATAGAAAAAAGGTCTTGTAATTTGATTAAGACGAATGATAAGAACGTTTTCGTTAACTCCAACGTTTTAAAGCTATAGAAAAAAATGTCCACTAGACAATTCTGTTAAGATGTTTTAATAACGGTGGAATAATTATAGGTAAATTTTTTTTTTCTAACGGGGGGAAATCTGGAAACTAAGAACTGTTGATATTAATAAGCAACCGAGGATCTGCTCTGAAATCAATGAGCTATGTAAGGATAGAGGCCAAATTCGAACAGCTTTTACTTTTTATTGAGGTAGAGATAGAGATAGATACGAGTATCTTTGCCAGCATTTACCATAGTCTTGTTAACAACTTATCATCGTAGTGGCCCTCTATGATGCCGGTATTTAGTTCATGCTGTTAACATTAATACAACATCCAGAAAAGTTAGTCTAAAGAGAACAAAATTGAACGACTTCATTTCCTTAAAATTTAAATTCATGAAGAAGTTAGACATCGATTATGCCAATATCTATACGGTGAGATTTGGATTGGGTTGCCGAAATGTGTCTATTTTGTTGATAGTCTATATATTTTAGCACTTGGTCAAAATCTGATCTCAAATGTGGCTTCTAAAGGGGCCGGACCTTAAGTCGGGGGGTTTTTTTTCACTAGCTTCGGGCCCAGTGAAGAAAACATAGCCGCCATAGGGCGTAGTATCAGATGTTACTCGGAAATATCGATTCGGCGCCAATCAGTTTAATTGGTCAACTTCAACAAGTCAATCGGTTTCTCTTGCTGTTGGATGTGGGTCTATATAAGTAGCTATTATGTTGAAAGTCTTTTCGAGTACTTGGTCAAAATCTGATCTCAAATGTGGCTTCTTAAGCGGCCGGACCATAAATCGGAGGGTTGTTTTCATTAGCTTCGGGCCCAGTGAAGAAAACATAGCCACCGTAGGAAGTATTATAAAATATAACTCAGTAATATCGATTCGGCACTGAAAAGCTTAATTGGTCAACGTAAGAAAGTCAATCGGCTTCTTTTGATGCTGGATATGGGTCTTTACACATACGATGGTTGCTATAAATATTTCTGGCCTAGGCAACACTTAGTGTTGCCTGGCGCCATTTGACATTTTCATTGGAAAGTTTGACATTTTTCAGCATTAACGTACTTAGAACGTTTTGACGTACGACCATCATTTCTGTTGTTTACAATTAATTGAAAAAAATCAATTTGGCAAAACAATGGAATTAACTCGTGAATATTTTCGTGCGATCATTTTTCATAATTTTCTACGTGGATTATCACGACAAGAGTGCATCGATGAACTTTAATCTTTGTATGGCGATGAAGCACCATCCTATAGAACTGTGAAAAACTGGTTTAATGAATTCAATCGTGGCCCACGCTTGCAAAAAGACGAAGGTCATGAAGGTCGTCCAAAGACGGCCGTTGTTCCAGAGAACATTGATGCCGTGCTTGAACTGATAATGCAAGATCTTCATGTGACATACCGAAAGATTGAGGCATCCTTGGACATTTCTTCCACCAGCATACATTCGATATTGCATGAATACCTGGCCGTAAAAAAGGTTTGTTCCCGTTGGAGCCCGCACAATTTGACAGTCGCTCAAAAAAAGGCTCGTGCCAATTGGTGCAAAGAAATTTTGAAAATACGATACGGTGCTTCGAAAGACTTCTATAAGATCGTCACAGGTGACGAATCATGGATCTATGATTATGAGCCCGAAACAAAACAGCAATCGACTGTGTGGTTCTTCGAAGATGAGCCAAATCCAACGAAAGTTGTTCGTGGAAAAACACTTCGAAGCAAATAGTCGCCTGTTTCTTCGGCAAAACTGGTCATGTGGCGACTGTTCCACTTGAGCAACGTAGGAGGTCAATTCTAAGTGGTACACCACAATTTTTTTGCCTGAAGTCTTCGGAAAAATTCGAAAAACGAACAAGAGAAAACGAATCATTGTGCACCATGACAATGCGAGCCTATTGAGCACAATCCACAAGTGTTCGACCTAACATTACTGCATCCACAATGACTGATGGCTCAATGCGGTTTCTTCTGAATGATCACCCTTTTCTTATCAATTGTCCTCGGTGTTAGGCGATATCAACCGACTGAGTGTATTTATGGCTCTTAAGGTATCCAGTTTTATGTGTTAAACAGAAAATACTGGGTTTAGCTCTTGGTTACGAGTTTCGACCAAAGACTTTTTATGTCTGGTACCACGGGTAGTCAGGAGCTGTTGTTCTGGCCTGGATATTAGGTGCAGCCTTGAGAAATATCGTGGTGGCCGCCCACATCTTGGGAAGAGCTTAGTCTTGGTGTGAATTTAAATTGCAACCGAGTGCTGTGACTGAAAGATCAGCAAAAGTGTAAGGCTTTAAACCCTCAGTAAGAGTTAAGCTATTGCCTATACTGGCGTCCTAAGAAAGTTACAAGCGCCAAAACTCAAAAATTGAGTTAACGTCAGATTCGGAACGCTGAATGAGTTTCTGAATTTTTTGTTAAACAGAAAAGACCCATTTCAACTGTACACGACTGAAAAACATTAAGCCAAATGGTCACATCTACCACTTCCTGCGTGTTTCTTAGTCAAAAAAGCTAAATATCTCAAAACTACTAAAATGGAGATGCGACTTTCTGTCTTCGGAGGGCAGTATATATGTCAAACTTCAAATTAATTTCTTGGGGATTTATCCTAGAGCGATGACGCATTATTGTTGAAGCTTTAACGGCCAAAATCATGTAACAGCCTGAATCAATGTATTCAGGGCTCTACGATTGATATATTCATTGGGTGTGGAATAGTGCACGAGTTTTCGATTTCGATACGGCTCACCCCATTATTTTGTGGGGTTTGGAAAAAAATGCATGGGCAAAAAAATGGGGGAGGTGAGATCGGGGCAGGTGACAGCTCATCGAGGTCAAAGGTCGTGGAAAAATATTTACAAAAAGCCCCGCAACTACCTAGGAGTCGCACCTAGAGGGATAAAATGTATGACTGACCTCCATTAATTTTTCCCTTCCAATATTTTTTCCAAACACAACCACCCCCTATCTTCACCCCCTAAGGGGACTCCCCTAAAAAAATATATATTTTTTTTTTAAATTTTGCTCTCACCGCTTTAACTACCCCAAAAAAGCGGGGCTTTTTGTAAATATTTCCCCCATCCCACGACCTTTGACCTCGATGAGCTGCCACTTGCCCCGACCCCACCTCCCCCATTTTTTGGTCCATGCATTTTTTTACCAAACCCTACAAAATAAGGAGTATGACTCACCCCCTCACCCCCAAACCGTAATACTAAGATTCTGCATACAACACTTTCCCACCCCTAATATTCATCTAAGCTGTGGTTTCAGCAAGGCACTGTCATACAAGTGATCCAACGTCTGAAGTTCCGAAGGAACAACGGGCGACTGGATTATCACACTCCAATGCTCATCAATTGGCGGTTCCGATCATGGGACTTGACACCCCTTATTTATTATCTCTGGGACTCGGCTAAGTCCTTACCAACGCTTCCACTTTGGATAAGCTCCATGTCAACATTTGAGATATTGACACTGGAAGAGCACCGCATGTACTGAACCGCCTGATAGCGAAACCTAGGCACCTTTTAGAAGAATTCTACATATGTGACGCGCAAAATAGAAAGGGACCTAAGGTTAAAAAGCAGTTTTGTTCAGGAGAGCTATTTTAAACATTAGGTCCCTAATCGCATATCTCTGGGACGGAACACTTGGGGCATGGGATCGGTCTCATTCGATGCTCAGATGTTGTCCACATCAAAAAAAAAAGTGAAAAGTTGATGAAAAGTTTTGTTCAGGAGAGCCATTTTAAAGATTATGTCCATTTCTATTTGCGCTTAGAATCGTCGACTTCACTTTCATAAAACGCGCATATCTCTGGGAGGGAACGCTTTTAGGGCATGGGATCGGTCTCATTAGATGCTCAGATGTTGTCCACATCAAAACAAGAAAAAAAAGACAATTGATTTTTTTTACCCTTAGGTCCCTTTCTCTATGCGCTGTCACATATAAAGCATAAATATAGCTTCAAAATAAAGCTAGTATCGATGTGATATCTTACACCGTTGCTGCTTTAATTAAATTTCTTGTCCTATTGTCTTTATTCGGACACACTGAGCATAGAAATTGCCCCTTTTTTAAGAGTTTTTATGGACCTGCAGATAAGTAGTCACCATAAATACGGCAGATTATCTGTTTCCTATCAACATCGATATTTAGGGCAAACAGTTGTCCACATTCATCTTGCGAGGGATTGGCGAAAGTCGAATAAATTAAAGTAAGACACCCACATTAATTCACAACCCAGTGTTGGCTGCCAACTCTGGGAAGAACACATCATTCCTTTGGACAGTCGTTGATGCATATCTTTTCTCAAAAATCTCTTCAAAGTGTGGGATTTTGGCTTAACAAAGGTGACTTGGTTGTTTCGTTTGGTGGGCATGTAGAGTATTACACATTCTCATGCTTTCCTCCGACCAAAAAGGAAATTCCCCACAACTCTGTTGCAACTGTCGCCGTAGCGTTTGCAACAAATTTTCTTCATTGTTTTCGTTTTGCCTCAGTATCCACCATAGCCGCGAATAATTGAGAAACAGACTGTTCGCAAAGAATGAAAAATATAAGTTTTGTGTTGGAAAAATAATTAACATAAGGGGACAAAACTGTTTTTCTTATTGTTCAGCAGGCTTTAATCACACAAAAGATCATGTACACCAAGACGAATAGGAAAATACTAGGTGACCGATGCAGAACAAGCGAGAAAACACGTTTAGAGCAATTAATTTTCCAGCAATGAAAAACTCATAACTATGAGGATGACAATAACTTGCAGGCGTTGTTTCTTTAAAGGGTAATTCAATATGGGGTTGAATTATAAAAAAAAATATATTGACATTATTTTTTTTTAATAAAATTTTAGTTAGCCGCCATTATAGGAGATTTGTATACCCTCCACCTTTTGGGTATTATGACTTAGTGCGGATGTGTATAACACTTAAAACGAGATAATAGAGACTTCTCGATAAGTATAAGGTTCGACTCAGACTCACTATATTTCTTCATAGCCCCCATGCTACGAGGGTTGCTATATATATTTCTATCCTAGGCAACACAAAGTGTGCCATCTGACATTTCCATTGGAAAGTTTGACATTTTTTAGGATAAACGTACTCAAAACGTTTTGACGTACGACCATTATTTGTGTTGTTTACAGTGACTTGAAAAAAACAATTGGCATAAAAATTAAATTAACTCGAGAACATTTTCGTGCGATCATTTTTCACAACTTTCGAAGTGGACTATCACGACAAGAGTGCATCGATGAACTTAAATATTTGTATGGCGCACCATCCTATAGCACTGTAAAAAACTGGTTTAATGAATTCAATCGTGGCCGATGCTCGCTCAAAGACGAAGGTCGTCCAAAAACGGCCGTTGTGCCAGAGAACATTGATGCCGGGCGTGAACTGATGATGCAAAATCGTCATGTGACATATCGTGAGATAGAGGCATCCTTGGGCATTTCTTCCACCAGTATACAGTCGATATTGCATGAACACCTGGCCGTAAAAAAGGTTTGTTCTCGTTGGATCCCGCACAATTTGACAATCGCTCAAAAAAAGGCTCGTGTCGATTGGTGCAAAGAAATTTTGAAAAATGACGATCGCTGTGCTTCAAAAATTGTGGTCAAAAATTGTGTAAGAGAAAAATGTTTGCCTGTATACGAGGGCGGTTCGGAAAGTTCTTAGCCTATCAATGAAAGAGAATAGTTAGTTTTTCAAAAATATCTTTATTTTTCAATATAATCTCCTGAAACTTCAATACACTTAGTCCAACGCTTATCTAGCAATTCTATCCCTTGATTAAAATAATTTTCCTTAAGGTCTTCAAAATAGTGGTTTACAACTGTAATTGCATCTTCATTTGAGGTAAAACGCTTGCCAGCAAGGAATTTTTTTAGATTTGGGAACAGGTAAAAGTCACTGGGAGCTAAATCAGGAGAATAAGGTGGGTGGTCAAGCAACTCGTACTTTAATTCGTTGATTTTAGCCATTGTTAAAGCACTCTTGTGCGCTGGTGCGTTGTCTTGATGACAAATTATTTTTTTGTGTTGTAAGCCAGGACGTTTTTCTCGAGTTTGTACATTTAATTGATCTAAAAGGTTGCAATAGTACTCTGAATTTATTGTTTTACCCTTTTGCAGATAGTCAATCAATAAAATACCTTTGAAGTCCCAAAAAAACCGTTGCCATAACCTAACCAGCCGATTGAATTGTTTTTGCCTTCTTTGGGGCACTTCCTCCAGCTTCAGTCCATTGTTTGGATTGTTCTTTTGTCTCTGGAATATAGTGGTGGATCCATATCTCATCAACAGTTATGAAACGACGCTTAAAATCCATTTTATTTCGCTGAAAACGATCCAAACAAGCTTGAAAAATGTTCATTCTTGTGCGTTTTTGGTCGACTGTTAACAAGTGCGGCACCCATCTTGCAGAAAGCTTTTTCATCTGTAGTTCTTCATGTAAAATTAAATGGACTCGATCATTTGAGATGCCCCTGATATTAGCTATTTCACGCACTTTTATTCGTCGATCATTTAATACCATATCATGCACTTTGGCTACAATTTCTGTTGTTGTTGCTGTTTTTGGACGTCCACTACGTGGTTCATCATCAATGCTTGTACGACCACGTTTAAATTCAGCAACCCATTTTTTTACTGTTGCATATGAAGGAGCACTTTCACCTAACACATTAACCATATCATTATGAATTTCTTGTCCCGATAAAACTTTTTTATGTAAATATTTAATAAATTAACATGTGTTCATAGCAGAGATGAAAGTTTCCAAAACACTTAACTTTTTTCTGTTTATACCGCGCTTTTTGTGCCAGGTTAAGAAGTTTCCGAACCGCCCTCGTATTTGCAACACAAATGCTTAAGGTGTATTTTCCGAGAGTCGTCTGGCTTACGAATTATAACTCATCAAAGCTTGCAACTAGTTTTACTCCATTTTTAGGGCTTAAAGTCTTGACGGACTGGCCGGTTTCCATCCGATTGAAAAAAAAGGTTGCTTCGATATTATTTTTGATGTCCAATATACTAGAAAATGAGCGGGGAGCGGAAAAAATAACACTTTTCCATTTTTTCTATGTATTTCATAGGCGCTCTATTGTGCCCCTTGACAATCCGAGCTCTCGTCGCCAAAAGCTGTTGAAGCGATCAAAAACCATGTTTTGGAGGTGTCTCAATCGAAGTGAAAAAAGTGCTTCGACAATTGGTTTGAGCGCATGCAAAAGTGTATAAATCATGCTGGAGAATACTTTGAAAAACAATAAAAACATTTTTGATGATAAATATTCGCATTTTTATTATTAGGCCAGAAATGTCGAGTGATCAGTCTAGAGGCCAACTCACCAGTCAAATACGTAAAATTAGCTGCTCTTTGAAATGACCCCTCAATAAATCCATTGTTTGAGCAGATGTATGGCAAGTGGCAGCGTTCTGTTGAAACCAAATACCGTCAAGATTACGGGCTTCAATTTCAGGTAGCAAAAAGTCCGATATCTAGGCGCGATAGCGAGCGCCATTCACGGTTACGTTCTGGCCATCATAATTTTTGAAAAAATATAGACCGATGATTCCACCAACCTATTAAATGCACCAAACCATTGTTTTCTCTGGGTATAACGACAGCTCTTGAACCTCTTCTGGTTGCTCTTCAGCCCAAATGCGGATATTTTATTTATTGACGTTGCCGTTGAGGCAGAAAGGGGCCTCATCACTGAATAACCCTTGTTCGAAAACAGCGAATCTTCTCGTTTTTAATTTCCATAATTCAGTTGCACAATTTGGAGACCTTGTTGCGGTGTTAGTCTTTCTATGATAAAATGGCAAACAATACTGAAAAGGAAAAAAATGGAGTTTAACGCAACTTACGCGTAAACTCTGAAAAAACCCTTATGGAAAAAATACCTCTAGATGGATCACCTTATATATATAGCAGCCCTCGTAGTTGGTGCTCTGTAAAGTTCAGCAATTGTAACTGAAGTAGCGGTAGAAAATACGAAGTATCCGAACCTCCAGAAAATGATTTTGCGTCTAAAAGTCCACATGCCACACTTGTTTGGCGATTTTTTTTTTAATCTTCTTTAGGGGCAAAAAATTGTTTCCCTTTATACTTGAAGTACTCTTAACACAGGGAGGGTCGTGTCGAGGAAAAGATGATGGAAGATTTTTACTGATTGAATGCGATTTAACGATTGGCTACAGGTTTATTTTCGCTCAATACATTTTATGTGTTTCATTGTTATGATCAATCAATTGGTTGCGTCTACAATACGATGATTATGTTTATCACCTTGCGGTATTTAGAACCAAAAATCCATTATGATTATACAAATTTGGTGATTGCAACCGCAGTTCTTTTTTGCAACGGAATTTCAGTAGTTCCAGCCGACTTCCAACTAATTTTTTCTATGTGTGTGTAACAATTATGGCCCTGGCGAACTTAATTTGTCATCGACTTTTTCTCTCGGCGTGTGTATACGAGTACTTTGTAAAAGAAACCCCCTACGGTATCACCCTTTAAATACAGGAGACTAATTTCATACACATGTGTATGCACATAAATATTACGTTCATAACGAAATACTTATACGTCTTGTATCGCATAATGTACGAGGGCGGTTCGAAAACTTCTTAGCCTAGCACAAACAGCGCGGTATAAACAGAAAAAAGTTAAGTGTTTTGGAAACTTCCATCTCTGCTATGAAAAAATGTACAATTTTGTTTCTCCTTCATATAGAAACAGGTGTTCACAAAAGACGCATCCGCGATTTTTTTACAATGGAAAAATTAGAAATGCGTGGTGTCATTAAATATTTACATAAGAAAGGTTTATCGGGACAGGAAATTCATAATGATATGGTGAATGTGTTAGATGAAAGTGCTCCTTCATATGCAACAGTAAAAAATTGGGTTGCTGAATTTAAACGTGGTCGTCGTACAAGCATTGAAGATGTACCACGTAGTGGACGTCCAAAAACAGCAACAACAACAGAAATTGTAGCCAAAGTGCATGATATGGTATTAAATGATCGACGAATAAAAGTGCGTGAAATAGCTAATATCAGGGGCATCTCAAATGATCGAGTCCATTTAATTTTGCATGAAGAACTACAGATGAAAAAGCTTTCTGCAAGATGGGTGCCGCACTTGTTAACAGTCGACCAAAAACGCATAAAAATGAACATTTCTCAAGCTTTTTTAGATCGTTTTCAGCGAAATAAAATGGACTTTAAGCGTCGTTTCATAACTGTTGATGGGACACTATACTCCAGAGACAAAGAACAATCCAAACAATGGACTGAAGCTGGAGGAAGTGCCCCAAAGAAGGCAAAAATAGTTCAATCGGCTAGTAAGGTTATGGCAACGGTTTTTTGGGACTTCAAAGGTATTTTATTGATTGACTATCTGCAAAAGGGTAAAACAATAAATTCAGAGTACTATTGCAACCTTTTAGATCAATTAAATGTACAAATTAGAGAAAAACGTCCTGGCTTACAACACAAAAAAATAATTTTTCATCAAGACAACGCACCAGCGCACAAGAGTGTTTTAACAATGGCTAAAATCAACGAATTAAAGTACGAGTTGCTTGACCACCCACCTTATTCTCCTGATTTAGCTCCCAGTGACTTTTACCTGTTCCCAAATCTAAAAAAATTCCTTGCTGGCAAGCGTTTTACCTCAAATGAAGATGCAATTACAGTTGTAAACCACTATTTTGAAGACCTTGAGGAAAACTATTTTAATCAAGGGATAGAGTTGCTAGATAAGCGTTGGACTAAGTGTATTGAAGTTTCAGGAGATTATATTGAAAAAAAAATATTTTTGAAAAACTAACTATTCTCTTTCATTGATAGGCTAAGATCTTTCCGAACCGCCCTCGTATATGTATCTTGCGGATATATCTGGAGAAGATGGTCACATAAAAACCACTTATGTACAACCAAAAATACATAGCATTTTTTTGTTAAATTCATTCTACAAAAAAAAGGAGAAACATCAGCAGAACAACAACGACTTCCCTCAACTACTATACAAATGATACCGGTTTGTTGCATATTTCCTCAGAATACATGAACATGGTTATGGGCGGCAAGAAAAAAACAACCGAAAGACACCATCGGCCATGGTCACTATCACTGCCAGTGCGACTTTAACAACTGCTAAAACGAGTAATAGTTAGTTAGTTAACTTGGCAAATATTTTTTGCAATTCTTGATCTTTGAAGGGGGCTGACTGACGACTACCTCGCTGAAGGCGGGGCGAGCGAGAAGAAACGATGTGGTCACATATCGTGTTGCCTGTGTTTAGAACATAACAACTCGCTCGCACGCAGTTGCCCTGGAGATGTGGTCAACAAAACGACTGGCTTTGCCGTATCTACAGTTGACCATGGCCAACTCCACTCTCAACTCTTTCTAAAAAGCCACAACCAACATTTCGAAGTCTTATGACGCCTCTCTGTGTTGCCTGTCCTCCATTGTCCGTCTTATTCCATTTCATACTATTTTCTTCTTCTCTCTCTTTCGGTGCGCACATCTTCGGACTTTTATGTCATGCGATACATTAAATTTACGGTTTATAAAGAAAATGCACCCAAAACTGCCTCCCCCACCCGCCAGAAACGAACAGAGGCAAGTAAAATGTTTGCTAGCTGAACTTGTCCTTTTAGCCGGCTTTTATGGCCTTTAACTACAGGTTTCTGCAGCTGAGAACTGTCATTTCGAACTCTTTCCTTTATCGTCTTCGTTTTAACGCATTTTTCAAGTCTCTCTTCTTACATGTTGTAAGAAGAGAGACTTGAAAAATGCGTTAAAACGAAGACGATAAAGGAAAGAGTTCGAAATGACAGTTCTCAGCTGCAGAAACCTGTAGTTAAAGACCCATAAACTCATTTCATGTTTGTGCTAAATATTTAATTAATTCGCACAATTTGGAAAATGCTACCAGTTTTAGAAGTGGTAAATAGAACACAGCATGCAACATTATTTAATTTCATCCCGCACAATACGCAAAGTCTACTTGAAAGCAGCCTTGTAAGTGGAACTCGAAATGGCAATGATCGCCTAGAAAACAAGTCACATACACTCAGAGAAAAAGTCACTTGGAAATCAGCCCGAACTACACAATGTCGGTTAGACTAAAGGCCTTTTCGTTCCAATTACCAACTATTAATAACCTTGGTGGAAATTCGGTTGAAAGTACCATAAGATAATGGCTATGCCAATATTATGGTACAGACAACTTACGGTTGGAGCGCGGTAATTTGCTTATTTGGAAATTAAATAAAACAATTATGAACCTTAGAAAAATCTCTTTTATATTTAAATTATATTGAACAGTAAGGGAATTTTTAAATTAAATAGTTTTAAATAGTGTATCTGGCAAATGTCGACCTTCGCTATCCACACACTGCTGCATATGTTTTCTGAAGTTTTCATGAACTCTAACAAGCATGTCGACTGGCATTCTGCCAATTTCAGCCTCAATATTGTTAATTAGGTCTTAAAAGGTGTTGAAACGATTGATATACACCTTCGACTTCAGGTAACCCCAAAGGAAAAAATCGCATGGTGCTAAGTCTGGTGAGCGTGCTGGCCAGTTCACCTCACCTCTCAAAGAGATAAGTCGTCCAGGAAACATTTGCCTCAAACAATGCATGGTAACGCTCGCACTGTGTGCAGTGGCACCATCCTGTTGGAATCTTGAATCCTCTAAAAGCATTGCCTCAAGAACCGGCAGAAAAAAATCCTGGAATCCCATCTAGGAATGCCAAGAGCAAGTGATTGCTGTCGAGCAAAGCATTTCGGAGATTGCAGTACTGCTGCTCTAACTCGCTCGATGTTTTGTTTGGTGTTGTAATCCTTCTCTCAGATCTCCTTCGAACACATGACACATTCCCTGCTGTTCTCAATGAAGTTACCCAATTTACAATTGATTGCCGTCCAGGAACACGTTCGCGTAGGGGAACAGCGAATCGAAAACGAAAAGCATGCTGCACTGCAATGATCGAGTGTGCATTTGAAAAATACGCTTCAACACAAAATTACCTCTTGTCGCGTGTCCAATGCAGGATGGCAACTGAAAGGCAGACGAATACAAATCTCCCGTCATCCACTATAAGCCACGCACACTCTACACTCTCTTCGACCAACAGTGCCGCCACAGCCTGTAGTGCAAAAAAGCAAATTACCGCGCTCCACCCTGTACTATTCAGTCACATAAAGTTCCCATTCACACTAGGCAACTTTACTTGCCGCAACTCTCAGTTTGTAGGAGAGAGAGAGGAAATGATTCCTCCATTCACTCTCCTAAAGCTCTCTCTCCTACAAACTGAGAATTGCGGGAAGTAAATCTGCCTAGTGTGAGTGGGGACTTACATAATAAAGTTCAAAATATTGGTTGCCAAACCGGCTGTTGAGGCAACTAATAAAATAATAACCAATAATTTGCAATGACAACAAATTATTTCGATCTAAGAACCAAAATCGGTAGAATCTTAGAAATAATTTAATTGTAAAAATAACATATAAAAATAAAACAAGTTATTGCGCTGGAAAGGAAATAAAAATATACATATCTTTCACCAATAGGCAAGCGGGCGCGAAAAAGTTTGTCAATGTGTCGCGCAATTGAACAATAGGCGTGTTTTATTGGTACATGCTTATTAAACGATAACTTCAAAACCGGTTATTCCAATAAAATGCCTAAAATGTATTAAGTTGATAAGTGGTGGTTGTGGCTACCAATAGTTTAGCCACTATTTTGTTGTTGTAAGCGAATGTAAGTGATGATATCTTAACTAGGATCATAACAAAAAGCGAAAATAATCCTATCGGTTGATCAATCTAGAGGTATTTTTTTAAAATAAAAAAAGTACAAAAATTCAAATCAAGTGTGGACTCTTTATTGTTGTTCAAAAGAACATTTTATGCCATTTATTTTTTGAATATAATTTCCTTCAAAGGTTGGCCGCAACTACGCCTCAGGGTGTCCATTCATAGGGTCCAATTTTGGATGATTGTTCTAGCATTTCAACTGGTATGGCGTTAATGACACGCGTAATGTTGGCATCCAAAACCTGAATCGTAGCTGGTATGTCAGCATAGACTTTGGAATGTACGTAGCCCCAAAGGAAAAAGCATAAAAGTGTGATATCACAAGATCTAGGCGTCCAACTCACCAGTCCAAAGCGTGAAATTAGCTGCTCTTCGAAATCACCTCTCAATAGATCCATCGTTTGAGCAGCTGTATGGCAAGTGGCAACGTCCTGTTGAAACCAAATGTCGTCAAGATTACGGGCTCTTATTTCAGGTAGCAAAAAGTTCGATATCAAGGCGCGATAACGAGCACCATTCACGGTAACGTTCTGGCCATCATCATTTATCAGAAAAATTTGGACCGACGATTCTACCAGCCCATAAACCGCACCAGCCCATTATGGCACCTCTTGAACCTCTTCTGGTTGACCTTTAGCCTAAATACGGCAACTTTTTTATTGACGTTGAGACAGAAATGGGCCTTACAACTGAACAAGATTTTGGTAAAAAACAACGGATCTTCTTTGATCTTTTGAAGAGCCTAAACACTGAAACGAGCTGTATTTTGTACGCTTTCAAACCAAGATCCTTTCGTAAAATGCTCCAAGTTGTTTCAAACGATAAGCCAACAACTTGGCTAGTAAACGGTGCCGAATCGATTCCTGAGGGGTTTCACGTACACTCATAGCTACTACCGCTATACTTTCAATACTTCGTGCTGGATGTGGTATATTAGGTCGAGTATTATGCAATGTTGGGTTTCAATGTTGGCAATTGTTATCCGAGTAGTGCGTTCGGTAGGCCGATTATGTCGACCCGAAAAAGGTCTTAACGCACGAAATACGTTTCTCACCGAACGCTCATTACCATAATACAGTTGTAAAATTTAGAGACGTTGTTGCGATGAAAAAAAACCTCTAGATTGATCAGCCTATATACCATGGTTATGGTGCACAGTTCACTGAGTTGAAGAGAATCTTTGGTTAGTTTTCGTTACTAGAGTTACTCCCAGTTACAGATCCATGAGACCAGGTACCCGGTAGACTACGTTGCACCAATCGTCGGACGTCAAGGTGGAAATATTCTGCGGTTAAGGTAAAGAGCAAACTACTTCACGGCTTCTCTAAAATAGCTGACATGCTAACTTTCTAGTCCCACGGTGACATCGGCTGTCAGCTACAAAGTCTCTCGACTTGCGGCATACAACTGCTTGTCTGAATATCGCCCAAAGCGGGCTTAATACTGCTAAGATAAGCGCCAGAAATGGGACACAAATTTGGTCGAAAAACGTTTCTCGTCGAACGCTCATTTCCATAATACAGTTGCCCGATTTGGACACGTTGTTGCGGTGTCAGTTTACCCATGTTGAAATGGCAAGCAATACTGTACTGTAAAAAAGTTTATCACAACTCACGCGTAATCTGCAAAACCTCCTATTAAAAAAAAAAAACCTCTAGATTGGTCAACCGATATGGGCGTGGTGTATGTGCTCTGCGGCACCAAAACCGCCCCTAAATGTTCGCAGACATATGGGTATCCAAAAACAGAAGATGTCGGATTTAACGTGATAATCGCCAAAATGGCCTGAACCACGGTGTGCCATCACACTGGGGCCGTTACAATGCCACGGCCAACGCCCCGGATTGATTCCGCCGGTACCAATTTGAAGCATAACAGTTATGGGTTCCCTCTTGGTTAGGGGTCGAGGACTATCTAAACCTCTGCTTTTCTATGGGTCACAGCACCCGGTCGCAATGCAACTCCACACCGAACCGAAGTTCTCCCCGCGATTTGGGTATAAACCACAGCCACCACGATACTCCCCGAGGGGCCGCACCATATAGTCAGGCCAGAACAAGTTCTGGGGGCTCCTGACTACCCGTGGTACCAGATTTAAGTGTCCGGTCAGACTTCGTAACCAAAAGGCTACTCCCAGTTTTTGTTCCATACAACATGGGACTGGTCACCCACAGCCACCGACATCCTAAACCAACAATCAACCTCTACTCTATACTGCCAAACTCGCCCTAGCACGCCGCATCGAGAAAACCCTATTTGCGAACTCATTCGCTCTGGCCAAAACCTCTTGTGCAGCAACCATCCCTCTAAAATACCACTGTCCGTCCGTCATTTCAATTCCTAATCGACCTAAATCGCTAACACTTTCATAAAGAGAACATTCACAGAGAACATGCAACCATTCACACGACTCCCTATCGCTTAGGGTCCTCTTGTGCAAAAATTCATTGAGGGACCCATGACCAGTCAGCAAAAAGCCGAGAAAAAGGCCAAAGCTAAAATCTGGCTGACCACTAACAAACCTCACATCCCTGATAAACCTATAAGTATCACGCCCTTTCACATTTCGTCCCACCTAGACTGCCACCTCTCCATCACACATTCATCCAAGTGAGTCCTAATCTCACCAGCACTCATACGCTCCATGCCGTCCACCACCCAACTATCCCTTGGCAATACAACACCCGTTTTTGCCATAAAGGCAACGGCACGTCGTATTACCTCGAGATGGGTATCCAAAAACAGTAAAATTTTCTCAAAAATCCAAAAAAGTACCTCCAAAGTAAGATCCAAAATCGGCCTCCTTCAACTTTGAGCATTTAAAATCGCCATGAATCCGAAAACAAAATAAATTCTACGATTCGAATATATTTCAAGTTATGTCCCATCACCCGATATTGGTGACTTTGGCCTATAGTCACCAATATCGGGTGATGGGAAGTTCACTAGGGCGCCGAAAATTAGGTCCCTTGGAACATGGTTACTCCGAAACTGTTAAATTTTCTCTCTAACCTCAATATGCTTTACCCTTTTAAGATTTGTAGTCATGTTATGCCGGAATCTAGGAGCTCCCTAGCGACATATCGTTTCTCCAAAAACAATGCAATTCACGAATCTAAACAGGACAACGATACGTAGGACCTCAAAATCTCCCCATACTGTCAATGCCGTACTATAGAGTGGCCCAAATATGACTAAAGAGTTAAAGATATTCATGACTTGTTTATTTATATTTTTTTCTTCTCTTTTGCAGGATATACGAGTACGCTTTTTGTGGCGATATACTTATATGGTGTACAGCAACGCGTCAGAATTGTAGAATTTTATTATTTTTCTGGTAAGTCTATTTATAATCTTAACAAAATTATCATCGTCATTTTAATGTCTGAACTGCTGTTCAGACATCATGATTAGGAACTTAGTTTCCCGTTTTGAGCAACAGGGATCAGTGTCAGAATCCCTAGGTTATTGTATCAGCGTCAATTGCACCTCTCCAGATGTACTGTTTGGTGCGGTGTTATGGTTGAAAAACTTGTGGTCAAAGTCCATATTTTTTTCTATGATACCCAAAATAAATTATTTGGAATTGGTTAGTTATGTTCTCAACAATAGAGATTTGTATTAAGTATAAGTATATTATTCGAAAATTCATTAAATTTAAAATAATAGGAGTGATTTATTTAACAGTAGAAAAAAACCGATTATTAAAAACGTAAACATTTTTGTTAAAATATTTTATTAGCAATATTTCAGTTAACCAAATCCAAAAAGTTTTAATTTACATACTGGGTGATTCATTCACGACTGGACAAATTTCACCATCGTATTCCTTGGGTTTATGAAAATATGTCCATCTACGACTATGCCTGAAAATGCAAGGGACAAAATGGCAGCTATTTAAAAATTTTCGGGTTGGTGGTGGAAAGGTAAGAAGTAGGGCTACCTTTAAAGAGATAGAAACAAAAAAATCGACCACTGGTCAGAACTAAGCAATTTTACCTTAGTACTCACCGGCCACCAATTTTCAAACCACCGCCATTTCGCCCCTTGAATTTCGGGCATGGTCATAAATGATTTTTTTTCCTGAAATGAGCCAAGGAATACGCTTGTGAAATTTGTCTAGTCGTGAATTAAATATAATGAATGTATAAATAGTACTCGTATTATTGCATAAGATTCGTAGCAATAGAATTGTTCAAAAAACTTTATTCAAATAAAAAAAAATTACAATCATATAGTTTGATTGCCGTTATTATATTATTGTTACCATAAAACCCATTAAACAATACTTTAGTCGCACCAACCATATTTATATTGTCGCTACAACCATATTTCCATTTTTAAATTTGGGCAATAATAACTACTATTATTACATTTTAACAATACTCGTATTAATACTGCGCAATCACACCATTGTGAAAATAAAATTTAAAAACAATACTACGGTGGCGACGAACATACTTTGATTGCAGAGAAAATTTTATTATTGTTGTCGCGACCATAGACAAGGGTTGTTATTTATATTTCGAATCCGGCAATAAAAACACAATAATTTATCATTGCACGCAGAGAAAAGATATGGTTACACTATGGTCACGCAACAATAATATGTTCTCTACAATAAAAGCATGTTCGTCGCAACCATAGTATTGTTTTTTGAATTTCATTTTGACAATGGTATGATTGCGACAATATTGCTATTGTTGAAATGTAACAATAGTATTATTGCCAAATGAAATGAAAATATGGTTGTAGCAACCATATAAACATGGTTGGTGCAACAAAAGTATTGGTATTTAAAATTTACGTTAACAATAAATTGATTACGGCAATCATACAGTATGGTTGCGACTATGAACATAACAAAACAGGTTTTATAGAGCATACATGTATGTGTGTGCGTATGTTTTTTTGATATACAAAAATAAAATACATACACACGATACAGTGAATGGTTGATGTCCATTAAAAAACACAATAACAATCGGAAGGTAGTTCGAGGGATTTTTATTGTGTTTACTTTGTTCGGTGAAATACTCTAATATCGACTGGTTCTCGTTTATTTAATCTGCCTGCACTTAAGTATACAGCCTTCGATCATGGGGTTAATTCACATTCTTTACTTGGTGTCTACGGATGGTGAAATAGCATTCACCCCTGCTGGCAACTAAAAGTATTTTTGACCGTTGAATATATATTTTTGTTCCTTGAATTAAATGTTCAATAAAAACGTGGCCTCAAAACTGGCTATGATCTAATAGTTATGCACTTTAAAATAACAAACGTAATAAAAATCTCTATCTTTGAATAACAACAAAAACCAATCCTAATAAATAATTTTGGGGATCATAGTATGGTTGAGTGTGAATCATTCTATGGTTGTGGGGATCATAGTATGGTTGCGTGTGAATCATAATATGGTTGTGGGGATCATACTATGGTTGTATGAGAAACATACTATTGTTGTGAGAATCATAGCATGGTTGTGGAGATCATAGTATGGTTGAGTGTGAATCATACTATGTTTGTGGGAATCATAGTATGGTTATGTGTGAATCATGCTATTGTTGTGAGGATCATAATATTGTTGTGTCACAACTATATACCCAACAATGTTGTGTCACAACTATATATACAACAATCTTTCCTCATTTCCGCGAAAGCTGTTGGCAAACAGATGGTTGTATACCACTCATAATTGACCGTCCTACGTTCCACTAAAGGCACTGTGGCAACATGGCCGTTATACCGAAAAAACGCAATCATTTGCTTTGATGTACTTCTTCCACGAACAATTTTTGTTGGATTTGCTCGTCTTGAAAGATCCATACGGTCGATTTCTGCTTTCATATGCATAGATCCATGATTCGTCACCTGTGACAATGTTATACACTGCCGCAGTTATACTTTTTCAACATATCTTTGCACTAATCCATACGAGCCTTTTTTTGAGCATTCGTCAAATTATGTGGGATCCAACGAGAGCATTTTTTTTTCTTATTGATGCTCGTCATACTAATGCCCAATGATGCCTCAATCTCACGGTATGTCACATGTCGGTCTTGCTTAATCAGTTCACGCACATCATCGATGGTTTCTGACCAAGTAACCGAAGTTGGACGTCCTTTACGAAATTCATCCTGGAGCGAACGGCGTCCGAGACTGAAATCTTGGTACCAGCGATTAACAGTGTTTTTTGCTTTATCGCTTAAAGTCGAAACAAGTTAAATTAAACACTCTTGTCTCGATAATCCACGCCGAAAATCGTAAAAAATCATCGCACGAAAATGTTCACGGGATAATTCCATTTTTTGACTGAGATGCATTTTTCAACACACTGTAAACACAACAATTCGCCCTCAAATGAAAAAACGTTCTGAGTGATGTTATGCTAAAAAATGTCAAAGTTTCCAATGGAAGTTCCAGTTGAAATCTGGGAACATTGGTATTATCAGGACCCGAAATATAAACAGCTACCCTCGAATTAACTCTGCGTGAGTATAGGACTTGATTCATAGTTTTTTGCGTCCGCTTGTTGGGAATATTCCTAACATAAGGTTCCCGCAAGATGGAACTTGCACCTACAGCAAGAGCCTTCTTTGTAACCTCTTTGGTAACCTTTTTTTATTTGGGCCACCCAGTACAGTGGGGAGTATGAAAGCTTTGGCCTAGCCAAACTTACAAATTGTCCACTTGTTCTTTTTATTCCGCTCAGTCTTCAATCCATACCGCCTTTCATCTTTGATCAGAAACATTTGTGTGCATTACACGTCAACACATTACGAAATATAATTTAAATTTAAATGCAATTTTCATGAATACTCGTAGACTCAGTATCCTACCCTAGTACATTAAAATTCAAAACTTTTCATCTGATGACTTTCAAAATGTGTTTTCAATGAAGCAAGCGTGTTGTACGACTGTATTTCTTTAATTTTAACATTTAAATGTCAGTCATGTCGACAAAGAAGTTATAAAAAAACTGAAAATGCCCAGAATCGGGTTAAAATCATAAATCTCAACTAACATAGAGAGCGTGCGACAAACAGTGAATGAAACCTTTGGGGGTTTCTCTCGCTCTCTTCCAATGTCAAAAGATTTATGTGTGATTGCAAAGTTCATCGTAAACTTAAGAGGAGAAACATTTAAACTCAAGAAGAACTCAATAAGACGCCGCTCGTCGTCGTGCACTGTGGCAAAAAAAGCTAAAGTATTTTTAAAACGAAAACGTATTGAAAAAAGACACTATTTATTCACTTCGTTACTCTTCTATATACAATGAAACCTATAGCTGGTTCAAATCCAAGTTTCTTTTCAAAAAATTTAAAAAGAAATAACTCAAATTATTTTTTCGGCTTATTATTAGTTAGTTCGAAAGATCAAACATTCACATTAATTAACTTCGTACAATTTCATTCTGGAATCTAAAATGTTCCAAGATTTTGGTGAGGATATCGGGCTGTATCTCACGAATGGTTTGCTCGATATTCACCTTAAGGGCCTGAATCGTTAATGGATTGTTCGCACAAAAACGGTTTTTTACGGTACCCCACAAGAAAGTATCAAGGTAAGCGTTGTCAGTTTTTGGACAACAAATAGCACCGACAGTTTTTTAAAAAGCGACAAAACGCGCTAAAATTTGTGTTATACTCCAAAACCTCTTGAAAATCTGGGAGAGCACTGCATAAAAAAAGATTTAAATTCCATTTGGTTTTACTAAAAAAATGCTTGAAAAGCTACTGTATAAAGGGGTAAAAATCACTGTTTCAGAATAAAACGTAAGGTTTTTTCTACATCGACTATATATTACTTTTCAAACTTCAAAGTGTACAGTAGTGACTTGCAAAAAGAGACACTTTTCAAGATCATTTACCACATGATCTGGAAAAGCTAATGCAGCATCATTTGGAAACAGGGATTTCCCATCAAAACAGGGAATCCGCCCGGAAGGTATACAACATTGTTTTGCCGCCATTTTGGTAAACATCAGTCTTGGCAGTTCATATTTGGCAGTCGTGAAGTAGAGACGTGGCAAATTTATTACGGAAAAATATTTGATAAATCAACGAATTTTAATCGTTAAAACATTTTATCAAAATCAATCATCGATTACTGTGACTATGAGAAAGTTATGTGAAATTTTTGGGAGAAACAACGTACTATTGTCGAGTAGTGAATGATTTCGAAGAAAGAGGGTTTGTATCTGAAAGGCCCAAGCAGGGACCACAACGTACTGCAAGATCAGCTGAAAACATTGCTGCTGCTCAAGAAAGTGTTCAGAACAATCCATTAACCTCAACTCGACGCCGTGCTCAGTAGCTTGGTCTTCAAAGCACAACTTTGGCCAAAATTTTGCACAAGGATTCGCATTTGTTTCCATTTAAGATTCACTTTCAAAATGTGCAAGAGCTTCTTTTACAAGTCCATTTACGCCGCCGTATATATGCCAAAAGGATGTTACAATTCGCCCATGACAACCCCGTTTTTCATAAAAAAAATCATAATGAGTTACGAGGCACATTTTCATTTGAATGGATATGTGAATAAACAGAATAGTCGGTCCTGAAAAACCCTCAAATTATTCATCAGTCACCTTTGCATCCATTAAAAGTGACAGTCTGGTGTGCAAATTGGTCAGGAGGTATCATTGGACCTTACTTCTATCAAAATGAAAACGGCGTAACGGTAACTGTTACCGAGATACCCTTAGTGCCATAAAGGGAAACTTTTTTCCCTTGACAGATTTCGCCAATTTAAAATCCCAAATAGCTTACTCGTATGACTATAAGCCAGCATCATGCACAATTTCTGAATTCTAGGTTGATTCGTTTGAACACTATCGTGCTTTGAACAGATACAGGGACGGACACGGCTATATCGTCTTAAAATTTTAGGAGGATCAATAATATACGAGTATATACTTTGTAGGGTCTCTGAACAATATTTCGTGGTGCTGCAAACGGAAAGACAAATTTACTATACCCTTTGGTAGAGGGTGTAAAAAGCACCGAAAAAAGCACTGCGAACGATGTCAGCAGCTACGCGGTGTTCAATTGACATTGCCGTGACTGACAACCAATTGTCGAACTTGGCACTTTAATGATCGTTTAAGGCCCTAGCTGTCTGCCAAGCGATGGCTCGCTGCCCAAAATAAAGATCGTCCTAGTCCAGGTCTTTAATCTTAGCTCAAAACAAATGGTTTGCGTAAAATGTTGAGTTGTTAAGATCGTTGCACACTCTCGGCTTTGGCATCCACATTATCGTCTGAGCAAACCATACCCTATGCCAACGGGGCCGTGAGCGTTGTCGATTGCATGTTAACCTAACAAACTTTTTGCACAAACATGAGAACAGCAGGCGCGGAGCTAAGCCCTATTTCGCCCTCTATTCAACAAACACGCCGTTTGGGCTACAAGCAATTGGACAAAAAAAGTTCGCAGTGCCGCAGCTTAAATTAGGGTATTTAAGCTGCGGTCCAATATGAAAATGTTGCCAAGGTAGCGTGACACCAGCCTATTTTCTTTCAGGATATGTTACACTCCATTCCAACATCATATATAGCAACTACTATAGTCATATTGAGATTTGTTTATTAGATATGGCCTTGTAAAGTTCAGGGCTGTATGGGCGTGGCCACGCCATTTTGTCCAGATTTAACACGAAATAGTCTATAATAATAGGCCAATCATTAATTTCATTCTATTTAAATTTTATACCGATCGATCCATTACGAGTACTTTGGCCACAAATGCGAATTTTAACCGTGATGTGTTTCGAAAAATGACAAATGTTCTAAATACCATTGAGTTTTATAGTTCATGAGATATTATCTTTTTAAGTTTAGAGTAGTGTGGGCGTTGCTACGTCCCCTATCCAATTTTACCACCAAGTCGTTTATAATAATTTCCTAGTCATTGATTTTATAACGATCGGTCCATTGCTTTGGCCATAAATGCGATTTTTTTTTAAGGAGGCATGGCAACGCCCTGTTCTAACTTATGTTTCGTTTTATCCAACATCATACATTCCAAATATCATCGGCATTTCTCTAATAGCTCATGAGATATTGTGACTTTAACTTTAGACTTGATGATTTTTCCAGAAGCTGACTTAGTTCTCTTGTATGCGAAAGTTTTTTTCAGCTCTTGACCGTCAGGCCAAAATCGCTTTAGTATATCAGCACATGTCTTTCAAAACTTCAGCCACCTATCGGGTGATCAATCCAGAGAAATTTTTGTTAATAAGAAAAAATACAAAAATTGAAATCAACTATGGAATCTTTATTGTTCGTAAGGAAATTTTATGCCATTTTTTAATATAAATTCCTTTAGAGGGTTCAATTTTGGATGACTCTTTCGAGCATTTCGACCGGTATGGCGTTAATGACACGCGTAATGCTGGTTTTCAAAACCTGAATCGTAGCTGGTTTGTCAGCGTAGACTTTGGACTTTACGTAGCACCAAAGAAAAAAGTCTAAAGGTATGATATCACACGATCTAGGCGGCCAACTCACCGGTCCAAAACGTGAAAATAGCTGCTCTTCGAAAAGGCCTCTCAATAGATCCATTGTTTGAGCAGTTGTATTGAAAGTGGAACCGTCCTGTTGAAACCAAATGTCGTCACGATTACGGGCTTAAATTTCAGGTAAAAAAAGTCTAGTATCATGGCGTGATAGCGAGCACCATTCACGGTTACGTTCCGGCCATCATCATTTTTGAAAAAATATGGATCGATGATTCCACCAGCACATAAACTGCACCGAACCGTGGTTATAATGACACCTTTTGAACCTCTTCTGGCTGCTCTTCTTCTTCTTTTAATGAGCTCAAACACTGAAACGGCGACGCGCCGGAAGATCGTCAATTCCTGCATGAGCTGTTTTTTTACGCTATCAAACCAAAATCCTTCCGTAATTTGCTCTAAGTTGTTCCATACGACAAGCAAACAAGTAAATGGCTAGTAAACGCTGCCGAATCGATTCCTGGAGGTTTTCACGCACACCCTCACACGCAGAAAAAAAGTATGGTTGGGGTGACAATATTCGAAGAGGATCATACTATTGTTGGGTATATGGTTGTGGCACAACAATATTATGATCATCACAACAATAGTATGGTTCATACTCAACCATACTATCCCCACAATAATATTATGGTCCTCTCAACAATAGAATTATTCACACACAACCATACTATGGTCCCCACAACCATATTATTATTCACACTCAACCATACTATGATCCCCACAACCATATTTTGATTCTCATAATTATAGTTTGTTTTACATACAACCATAGTATGATCCTCACAACCATAGTATGACTCACACACAATCATACTATGATCCCCAAAATTCTTCGTAAGGATTATGTTAAGTTACTATTTAATAACAGAGATTTTTTTATTAAGTAAATAATGTAAAAATACATTAAACTCTTAATAATCGGAGTGACTTATGTAACTGTGGAAAAAATTTACTTATTAACAATTTATCAGTTATACTCTTACTAAAGCAAAGTAGTTTGTTTTGAAAAAAAATAATATACACATAAAATATGCTATTATTACGTAAGACTCGTCACAATATTAAAAAAAATACGATTTTGCTGGTATGATTGCCGTAATCATATTATTGTTAACATAAAACCCAAAAAACAATACTTTTGTCACACCAACCATATTTATATTGTTGCTACAACCATATTTTTAAATTTGGCAACAAAACTATTGTTACATTTCAACTATATTAATATTGCAGCAATCATACTATTGTCAAAATAAAATTCAAAAAACAAAACTATGGTTGCGACGATCATACTTTTATTACTATTGTTGTCGTGACCATATAGTAACCATATTTTTTCTCTGCTTGCAGCTACTGCCCCTATGTTTTTAATACTTCGTGCTAGATGTGGTTTATAAGGTCGTTTTATCCAACAGTGAAAATGGGGTTTCAATGTTCCGGCGCGTCGATCATACTTTGCGACGATCATACTTTTATTACTATTGTTGTCGTGACCATATAGTAACCATATTTTTTCTCTGCGTGCAGCTACTGCCGCTATGTTTTTAATACTTCGTGCTAGATGTGGTTTATAAGGTCGTTTTATCCAACAGTGAAAATGGGGTTTCAATGTTGGCGATGGTAATCCGAATAGTGCGTTCGGTAAACCGATTATATCGACCATAAAAAGGTCTAAGCGCACGAAAAACGTTTCTTTCCATGATGAATAGCAAACAGTGCTGAACCAAAAAAAACTAAAGTTTTACACAACTCACTCGTAATCTGTGAAAAAATATGATTGAAAAAAACCTCTATATTGATCACCCGTTAGCTTAAATAGTGTGACCTACAGTTTGCTTTCCACAGACTGTCGGACATGGCTGGATCATCATAGCATTTTACGACGATTCGGAATAAATTTATGGCGTCCCGGACCAGTATTTTGAGGTATTGCAAACGGAATGACACAGTGAAAATACTCCATCCTATAATGGAGGATATAAAAATTGTCTTCGAGATAAGTTTGCATTAATTCCCAAACTTTATTAGCGGTAAAGAAGAAATGAATCAAAAAGAATCCACCAGATGGACCACTAGGAACAGAATCATTTTCCTTTACTCGTAGTTTATGTTACATACGTACATAGTTTGTGTCATTTTGAACCACTGTGCGACGTCAAAATGTTATTTTACATAAAGGTTAATTTTTTTTGGCCACAAAGACTACACAATTGTAGTCTTTGTGGCCATTGCAGACAAAAGACAGACAGTGAAGACACACAAAAGTCATGTCCAAATGTCTGCCCGTCTTGTGGTTTATGTTTGTCAGCCCGTCTTTTTGGGTTGTCCTGATGGCTTTAACATTCTTCGTTCCGTCTGTTTTGCTGTTTGTGCGTTTATTCATTTTGATCAGTTGGGATATTTTCGCTCTCGAAGTAAGTACGTAAAATTGAAACTGAGTAGATTTTTAATTTGCATGACAACAGAGAATCCGAACAAAAATTTCGTCCCCGATAGGCTTGTACATTCTGTGTATTTTGGCTTCGGAAGGAAGACCTTTTCAAGTAGCTCATTAAATTCGACCTAGATTAGTCGGGCACGATGTAGGACCTACGCAAAGAGTTTTTTAACTGGGTAACAGTTACTTATCCAGGCTCGGCTTTAGATAAAAACATGGATAGCTAAAAAATATATCTGCGTTTTCCAAGTTGTAGCTCCATTTACTAGATGACTGTCTGCCAATGGGTATCCCAGTTTTTCGCTTAGCTGTCCAATTTATCAATCTGTTTATCTTTACTCCAGTCTATTTGTTTTTCTGTATGCACGGATGTAAACCATTTCAGAATTTAAGTTGTTTTGGTTCAGTCGTTTAGAGCAAGTCTGATCCACTGGTTCGGTTTTACAAATGGTTTTAAGGTATTCATGAACCGAGGTTCAGTTCAAAATTGGTTCATATCTCATTGGACCAAAAATGTATTTTTATGTAAAGGGTGGTTAAATTTTAAGGGCCGATGTTGATTGTGAACCACACCTAAACGTCAAGTTTTTTTCTGCTTTTCAGACTTACTCAATTTGAACCATGAAAAGATACACAAGCGATCAACGCGTTAATGTTGTTCAGGGTTCGGACAACAGTTGATGATCAATCTTTGAAGAAAATCATCTTCAGTGATGAGGCACATTTTCACCTCAGTGGATTCGTCAATAAGCAGAATTGCCGCATTTGGGCAAATGATAATCCAAGAGTGATTGCCGAAAAAAACAAGGCACCCACAAAGAGTGACTGTTTGATGCGGTCGGTACGGCATCATCGGGCCGTATTTTTTCCAAAATGAGGCCGGTCAGGCAGTTACTGTGAATGGTGTTCGCTATCGTAAAATGATAACGAACTTTTTATGGCCCGAATTGGAAGATATGGATGTGACCGCTATGTGGTTTCAACAGGACGGTGCCACTTGCCACACAGCTAACGAAACAATGGCTCTTTTGTGCGACAAATTCAATGGCCGTGTTATCTCACGTCGTGGCGATGTTAATGGGCCGCCAAGATCATGTGATTTGACACCGTTGGAGATTCTTTCTTTGGGGTTATTTGAAAGAACGGGTGAACGTCGGTAAGCCAGCAACAATTTAAGAGCTTAAGGCACATTAACGGCGTAAAACCTCAATTATGCCTCAGCGTCATTGAAAACTTAGGATCATCGGATGGAGGTGTGCCGCAGAGGTCGCGGCGGCCATTTGGCCGATAATTTGTTCCATACATAATTGAACCATACCAATATTATCATAATAAAAAGAAATGACAATAATTTCCCAAATAATTTGTGTTTTAGTCAATATCGGCCCTTAAAATTTAACCACCCTTTAGTTTATTTTTAATAACTACAAAACTTGTAATTCAAAGAAAGGCATGTAACTTAAAACTAAAAAAACAATTAGGTTTAATAAAGAATGGTCCTACTTATTTCGAACGCCCATTTTTGTAATAGTCATTAACAATCTTTAGGCGCTGCTCAATTGTGTACTTCGGCATGATTGAATTTATCAAATACTGAAGCAAAGAAATGCCAATTTAAGTTGGACAAAAAACATGACGTAAAAGTGTAACTCACAATTAACATCGGTGGACCACCCTTTAAGTAATAAATGTGTATTCCTGTAAAAAATAGTTTTCAATGCATCGTTTTTCTTTATTTTGAACCGAATTACGGGTTTTTTGTGCCGTGTTTGTTTCGGTTTGACATTTTTTCCAACTGTGGTTTGGCTTACGGTTCGGTTCACAGTCAGAAAAGTTTTATGGTTCTGTTCAGAATTGCCTGTCTGTATGTCCGCCCGCTTTTTTTGTGTCTGCACTTTGTTATTTATTAGTTCGATTTCTGTGTTTTCCATCTTTTGTAGGTTTCCTTAAAAAAAATACAGGGTGGAGCGCGGTAATTTGCTTATTTGGCAATGAAATAAAAAAAATTATAGAGTTCGGTTTTACTTTCAACAATTGCAGCAAGGCTTTCTGAAGAGGGTTGTCACGGACCCGAAATCATGATAAAAGTAGTGTGCAGCCACGAAAATCAATGTCACTTTACCATTTTGTTAAAAACTTGTCTTCTATTTAAATATAGAAGCAAGAGGTCTTGAGCCGGTTTAATCCCTGTTCAATGTGTAAAAGCAACAGACCGAAATAAAACAAACGAGCAAAACAAAAAATTATGAACCTTTGAAAAATTTATTTTACATTTTAATATTGAACAGTAAGGGAATTTTTAAATTACATGGTTTTAAGTAGTGTAGCTGGAAAATGTCGACATTCGCTATCCACACACTGCTGCATACGTTTTTGATGTTTTCATGAACTCTAACAAGCATGTCGACTGGTAATCTGCCAATTTCAGCCTCAATATTGTTCTTCCAAGGTCTTCCAAGGTGTTGGCATGGTTGATATACACCTTCGACTTCACAAAGGAAAAAAACGCATGGGGCTATGTCTGGTGAGCGTGCCAGCCAGTTCACATCGCCCCTCAAAGAGATAAGCCGCCCAACAAACATTTGCCTCAAACAATTAATGGTAACCCTCGCTGTGTGTGCAGTGACACCATCCTGTTGGAACTACGTATTCTCTAATTGCATTGCCTCAAGAAACGGCTGAAAAAAATCCTGTATCATATTCAAGTACCGTTCGGGGTTCACAGTAACGACAAAACGGTTATCCTGGAAAAAGTAAGGGCCAATGATGCCTACTCGTGATATGGCGCACCACACAGTGACGGCGTCCGAATGCAGAGGTCTCTGGGGTTTGTTTTACCAAGGAACACGTCCTCGCGGGAAAACGGCGAATCGTAAACGAAAATCACGCTGCACTGCAATGATCTAGTGCGCATTTGAAAATACGGGTCAACACAAAATTGAAATACGCTTCAACACAAAATGACCTCTCCTCACGTGTACAATGCAAGATGGCAACTGAAAAGCAGATGAATACAAATCTCCTGTTAGCTACTATAAGCTACGCACCCTCTCCACTCTCTTCGACCAACACTGGCGCCACAGCCTGCAGTCCAAAAGAGCAAATTTCTGCGCTCCACCCTGTATATGGACTTTAAGTCGTGGTAACCCTAATCGTTAACGACAGATTACGCTATGCAACAACATTTCGGTCTTTCTCCGGGAATGAATGATTCTTTTGCGAAATAAAATTTCTCCGGAAATGAATGATTCTTTTGCGAAATAAAATTAATTTTCGTCCTTTTTTAAGAAAAACTATTTGTGCGAAGCTTTCTGAAGATGTTCGTAACGGACCTGAAATAGCGATAAAGGCCGTGTGAAGCCACAAAATAAATGTCACTTTGCCATTTTGTTAAAAACTTGTCTTCTATTAAAATGTAGATACAAGAGGTTTGTGCCGGACATGGTTGGTATTGAAAATGGGCTATATGGGCTAAGGGAAGTTGGTGTTGGAGACTCTCAACCGACACTACCTCATAAAAATTAGTTTTTTTTATTTGGAAATATCCGTTCAGTTTCTTGAGCAAAATCACTGAAATTTTGCAAATAATAATCTCTATATAGGCACAATCATCTAGTTAAAAATGCTTTAGATTGGGCCACCATTTCTTGTACCTCTCATACAAACGGCCTTATGGGCCTTGAGAAATAATATGACTATAACTCACCACAAACTTGATCTACCGAAATGAAATTTTACACATCAAGATTTCTATATACAACACACTTCTACGCTGAATTTGGTTGAGATCGGAAAAGTCCTACTGGTACCTCCCAAACAAACGGTCTCGTGGGCTTTGAGAAATAATATGACGATAACTCACCACAAGCTTGACCTATCGAAATGAAATTTTGCACATAAAGATTTCTATATAAATAGAACACACTTCCGCACCAAATTGAGTTAATATTGGGTAGCCTCTTTTGATACCTCCCATACAAAAGGGCCTTGAGAAATAATATGACGAATTTTGCTTTAAATAAATTACAAAAATTAAAAATATAGTTTTTTTTATTTGGAAATCTGGTGGAGGGTATCCAAAGTTCGGCACAGCCAAACTTAACATATTTTACTTGTTTTTTATACATTTGATGAAGAATCGTTTTCATTTATTTAGTGTATATATTTTTTCAGTGTATCATCCATAAAGTTGCGGGTTGTAGTTTTCAGTTGTAACATCGCCCCTAGATCATTTTCCACTGTCTATATTTCGTTATGTAAGACTTAGAACTTCTGTCCACCTTTTGTTATGTCCTTCCTTTATATCCGTCATATCCGTTTCTTATTTCTTTTTGACCAACCGTCCAACCTTTTATCATTTGATCGGTCCATCCATTCGCTGTTACTACACGTCTGCGTCAATGCGTTATCTAGATTTGTCCGTCCCCTATATTTTGCCTATCCGTCGGTCTATCTGTTCTTCTACCTTTTGTCTATTTGCCTGCTTGCATTAGCTCCCATATCAGCCAATGTGTTCGATGTTAAAGCTTTTTTCTGTTATTTTCCATTTTTTATTTTTTTCTTCTTTCTTTTTTTGTTTAAGCCCCTCCAGAAAATAAACCAGGCTTGTTAAAATACCATACGAACAGCAACAACAAGAACACTAAAAACTCCAACAGAATTTTAACCAGTTTTTTTTTGGGTTCGAAACATGCACCAACGGCAAAGGTATTCGAGCCATGCGATCGATGATCAGTGTTGGAGGCAGTGTTGCCATTTGGGTGCTTTATTTCTTAAGAGAGAGCGGTTATTTAAGCGCGCTTTTTGTGCCGTTTTAAGTGCTTATTTGAATAATATTGATGCAGTGATGAAGGATTAAGTTTAAAGAAGCTTGGTCGTAGCAGTGCAAAAATGCTTTTTGGTATCGTTTTTGAGTATCACCAAATGAAAATGCGTGATAAGCTACCATCGCAGATATCTCATCAGGCAGTTGGATTACTTTTGCATTGAAATAGGCATATAACATCATCTATGAGCAAAATAGGTACCATAGAAGCCATGGCCTGTACTAGATCCAAAAACAACTGGTCATTATAATATTTGCCTCGAAACATATCATGCGAGCAGGCCATCAAAAACATTATAAATACTAAAGAACCTCAAACTAATACCATATCTCCTGAACTTCTCGAAGCTGATTTAACCACGAGTGCCCAACTCATACGTCCCATTGTGAGGAAGAGATCCCAAAGAAAGGAGACCTTACTGAATGCAAGAACTGGAGAGGTATCACTCTCCTTAGCATTGTGCACAAGGTGATGGCAAACGTGCTAAATAAACGACGGATAATTGCCCTTGTCCAGCAACGAACATACTGGATTCTGACCCAACGCGTTGGTAAAGGACCACAGTTAAGGATTAAAAACAGGCAAACAGAAAAAATGTTTTATACAGGGTGGAGCACTGTAATTTCGTCTGCCTTTTAGTTGCCATCATGCATTTTGTGTTGAAGCGTATTCTTCAAATGCGCACTCGATCATTGCAGTGCAGCGTGCTTTTCGTTTACGATTCGCTGTTCCCCCACGCGGACGTGTTCCTGAACGGCAATCAATTGTAAATTGGGTAAAATCATTGAGAACAGCAGGGAATGTGTCATGTGTACGAAGGCGACCTGAGAGAAGCATTACGACACCACAAAACATCGAGAGAGTTAGAGCAGCAGTACTGCAATCTCCGAGACACTCTGTTTGGAAGTAACACTTGCTCTTGGTATTTCCAGACTTGTTTTTAGCCGGCTCTTGAGGCAATGCAATTAGAGGATACATGATTCAACAGGATGGTGCCACTGCACACACAGCGAGGGTTACCATGAATTGTTTGAGGCAAATGTTTCCTGAACGGCTTACGAGTATCTCTTTGAGGGAGGTATGTGAACTGGTGTGAATCTAGGTGCAAACAACGGTGTAGCTTCTTCTGACGACCTTGATAAAATTTAAAAAGAACACAAATAGGAACAGATTAATAATTCCGTGACTTTTCGAATAAAACACATTTTTTTTCAAAAAAAATTTTTTTTAACATAATCTGGTTTTAGATCAATACACTTAGTCAGTCCAACGTTTTTCCAATTTTTGTATCCCTTTCAAAAAATAGGATTTTTAGAGGTCCATAAAAGTGGCATTTGGTTGATCAATAAGTTCATAGTTGGAGCTGAATCTGTTTCCACCGAGCCATTTCATTAGGTTTGGAAATAGGAAATAGCCACCAGGGGCAAAATCCGGAGAATATGGCGGATGAGATACCAATTCTTAACCCTATTCATGCAATTTTGCCATTGAGACTGCACCCGTGCATTATCTTGATGAGAGAGATCTTTTTTCTTGGCCATATGGGGTCGTCTTTTTTAAACCTCGTTAAATTGGTCTACTAAGTTGGAATATTCGCCGTTTATTGCTTTATTCCTTTTGAAGGTAATCGATGAGGAATATCCCGCGTGCATCCCAAAAAACTGTTGCCATCACCTTATTGGCCGACAAAGTCACCTTGGCCTTCTTCGGTGCCGGTTCACCCGGAGAAACCCATGTTTAGACTGCTGCTTAGTCTCCAGAGTATTTTAATGGATCCATTTTTCATCCACAGTTACAAACCGCTGCCAAAACTCATTCGAATTGCGGTTAAACAACTACAAACAATCCTCTTAAGTTGTCACACGATTACGTTTATGGTCAATTGAGATCAAACGCGGCACCCATCTTGCGGACAGCTTTCTTAAACCCAATTGATCATGTAAAATCGAAACCACACTGCCATATGAAAAGCGTATGGCATCAACAATCTCACGCACTTATACTCTTCGATCGGCCAACGCCATATCGTGGATTTTTTCGACATTTTCGGATGTATTGACCTCAGTTGGCCGTCCAGAACGTTCAGCGTCATTTGTACTTGTGCGAAAACAACGCAAGTCAGTGAACCACTTTTTATACCCTCCACCATACAATGGAGGGTATATTAGTTTTGTCATTCTGTCTGTAACACCTTGAAATTATCATCGGAGACCCAACAAAGTATATATATTCTTGATCCTCGCAAAAAGATCCGTCTGTTGAAAACAAGATAGAGCCTGCATGAAAACAGCTAGGGAGCTGAAATTTGGCACAAACATGTGTAGTTAACCTAGCATGGTTGGTATTGGAAATGGGCTATATTGCTCTACGGGAAGTTGGGCCACCATTTCTTGTACCTTCTATACAAACGGCCTTATGGGCCTTGAGAAATAATATGACTATAACTCACCACAAAATTGACCTATCGAAATGAAATTTTACACATAAAGATTAATATATAGAACAGACTTTTGCGCTTTATTTGGCTAAATTCGGAAAGGCCCTACTGGTACCTACCACACAAACGGTCTCATGGGCCTTGAAAAATAATATGACAATAACTCACTACAAACTTGACCTACCGACATGAAATTTTCTACATAAAGAATTTTACAAAGAACACACTTCTGCGCCAAATTTGGTTGAGATTAGGTAGTCCCTTCTGGTACCTCCCACACAAACGGTCTCATGGGCTTTGAGAAATAGTATGACGATAACTCACCACAAGCTTGACCTATCGAAATGAAATTTTGCACATAAGGATTTCTATATAGAACACACTTCCGCACCAAATTTGGTTTTATTTGGGAATCTGGTGGAGGGTATCCAAAGTTCGGCACAACCAAACTTAACATTTTTACTTGTTATTATTGAAGTCGATGGTTCAGAGTCCCCATAGTATATACCAAGCTTTTCCTTAATTGAATAAACGGATTTTTTCCGCAAAAAATAAGGTTTAATAAGCACTCGAACTTCCCGTTTTTTCCATTTTTAACAAAATTCACGAGGTTGTATTTTTTGAACAGCTGTTAAACACAAGCTAAATGATGGAACTTTATCAAAATTTGACAGTAGTCTATTAACAGATGGTACTTGATGGGAAAGCGAGGGAAGTTGGAAAGTCACGGAATTGTGGATCAGCCCTCGTATGCAGTTATTCTACTTTTGAACATTATAATTGTTTTTTCTTACCTTTACATCAAATGCATCCATTACGTTCCATATTCTTGGATATGCGGTTGTTTAGCGGTCGTTCTTCTATGTTCTTTGTAAATGAAGTAATTATCACTTGTTTGCATCAGTTTCTTTCTATTCACAATTTTTGTCATAACTTATATTTCCATTGATGTCTGCATGCTTCACTCTCGGCATCCGAATCATTAACATGAAAATTTGGTTGATATGTCAAGTCGTCAGCACCCGCAACTTCAAGACAAAAATTCATGAATATCAAATCCGTCGTCATCACTCATCTCCGCACTAATGAAATCTGCAGATCTTTCACGCACCGCATTTTGATTTATTTGGTCGGCTACAAGGGGTTTTTTGTAGGTTTTGTTGGTTAGAAAATTTTATTTCCCAGTGGCAACACTGATTTCCTCAAAGATTCACACCTCCTTCTTAGTTTAAGATAGTTTTGTATGACGGCCAAACGTTAACTGAGAGAACGTAGTCAAAGTGAGAAAGAGAGCGAACCGAGCGCTCATGGTTTAAACACCATTCGGACATGTTCGAAGGTATGCGCTGTGGCTCGATCGATCTCTTTTGTGTGTGCTGGGTTTGTAATCTGCGTTCGGAGAGAGTTGGCTTGGCTGCAGCGGGTTTGTGGGCTCAAAACAGGTAATGGCCACATTTGGGGTTTTAGTTACTTTTTAACGTTTTAAGATGAAAGGTGCAAAATCTCTCGTATGAGTCGTGCCGCCGTCGTTTATAGTTTTTAAGACGCGTCTTAGCCTTACACACAAACACACACAAATACAAACGTCGGTTTAAACAGCACGCACGCATTTCATGTTTGTTTTGTTATAATTTTTTTTTGTATTTCGTCTTAAGAAAGTAACAAGTTTTTTTACGACAAGCAGAAGAAGAAGCAAAAAAGAAGTAAAAGAGTAGAAGCCAGAAGCAAGATCACATAAGCAAAGTGAGAAAAGTGGTAATAACGAAAAAGAAGTTAAGAAGTAGAAGAGAAAAGAGAAGATAGTGTTGTAAGTGTTAAATCCCCTCAGAAAATCCATAAAGAATAAAGAATGAATAAAATACACGCAAAAGAATGTTAAGCCAGACAATGGCCAAGAAATGGTAAATTGTTAACATCCATGAAAAGGAAAGAAGAAAAGCATGTAAAACCAAAGAAGTGAGGTGTTAACAATTGGTGACGAGAATGAAGAAAAAAAAAGTTGATAAAGTATTGTGAAATGTAACCGCATTCCCGCATACCGCGCATGTAAATTAAATCTAAAAAAAGATGTTAACCCAAAAATCCTAAATTGGCATTTTAAGATTAAAGAAACAGTGAATTAAATAAAAATAAACAAAGAGTTCAGCGGAATATAAATAAACCACACAAAATGTTTTAAACATAAAATCACCTGGAACACCTTTCATACTGCCACAGCATTCTTGGAAAATTCTGTATTCTATAAATAGCATAGCCGGTCCATCTCAAAAAGGATAAACGCAAAGTAACGCTTACACATGGTTTTTGTTCTCCAATGCCTCCTTGGCCCAAAAATAAAGTTGGTGTGAAAATTTAGTTCGTTCTTTTATTTATAACCTGCATTGTTTAGAGACGCCAAAAAGTATAATTGTAAAGGGTGTTTTTTAGACGTGTGGTTTTCAAGAAGAATTAAACCCATATAATGTTAAGCTTTGTTATAGAATTAAGCTTTATTATAAAAATACAAATTTGCCATTATGTTTAAAAACGACTTCGGGCAAGAGGTTGCCACCGCTGGCTCGAATAAATTCCAGCCGAGAGGAACAATTTTTAACCACTTTTTGCAGAATTTGGGGCCGTATGTCAGAAATAACGCGCTAAATATTCTCCTCCAAGGCGTCAATCGTGTCGGGCTTATCTGCGTACACAAGCGACTTCACATAACCCCACGCAAAATAGCCCAGCTGTGTTAAATCACACGATCTTGGAGGCCACGACACAGGCCTACAACGCTAGATAATGCGCTTACCAAAAGTTTCCTTCAATAAATTGATTGTTTCGTTGGCTGTATGTCATGTAGCGCCGTCTTCTTGGAAGCAAAGGTCGTCCTCATCAACATCCTCTAATTCAGCAACGAAAAAGTAATCAATCATGGCTCTTTAGCGTTCCCCATTGACTATAACATTACGCCTTAAGTTTTGAAGAAATATGGACTCATGATTCCCTTTGCCCATAAAGCACACCAAACCCTGACTTTCTTGAGGATGTTACGGCGTCTCAACAATGGCTTCTGGATTTTCATTACTCCAATAGCCGACAATTTTGGTTATTAACGTACCCATTCAACCAAAAGTAAGCTTCATTGGTGAACAAAATCTTCTAGTAAAAATCAGGATCGGTGGCCATCTCCTTTTTGGGCATTCACCACGATTTGCAAACGTTGTTCCGGAATAAGTCTTTTCATTATAATTTAAATAAGTCTTTGCTGTGCAGGAACTCGAATTAAGGCAAACAAAAATCACTCTGGCAGAGACTCGTATGTTAGTCCCGAAATCATCTAAAGTGGATGGATGGTTGGTGTTAACACGGGACTTTACGAAGCACCAGAGAATAAAATCGATATGCGTCAAATCTGCACAAGATGGGCTATATGCTTCTTCTTTGCAATATCAGATTAAAAAAGCAAACCAAACTGAGCATAAATCAAGTGACAGCTGTCAAAAAGACCACCTACGAAAAAAGTGTGGCCAGATTGAAAACCACACGTCTAAAAAAACACCCTTTATATTCTTAAGTCATTAAGTGCATCCGATTGGCTGCGGAAAACATGCATCATCCAAATGTAATAGAGCTCTTTAATTTGGACCTGAAGTGCCTATCGTATTGCCCAAAAACCATGTCATTTGTTGTTGTTATTGTAGCGGCAACTGAGTGCTGGGATAAGAGCCCTTGGCCGAAGAAATGCTCTTCAGGTCAATCTGGTCCATAGAACCGGCGGTGGTGGAATTGTCCACGTTATTTGTGGGAATTTCTGTAGTCTTAAATAAGCATATCCAGTCCATCTTCAAATGCAAAAAATAAAGTCTCCACTAGCTTTTTATATCCTTAAAACCCTCCTCGGCCCATAAATAAGAATGGCGGATATATTAGGTACGTTCATCCATTTGTAACTCCTTGAAATATAGATCGAGAGTTGAAAGACTGTGAATAATCATTGTAAAATTTCAAGACAGTTAAGCTTGTTCATCCGTCTATGGAAATCACGTTGCCTTCCAACTAGATAATATAGGCTGATTCTAAAACGTGGTCCACCTTAAACGCATGATGTTAATTGTAAATAAAACAAAAAGTTTTTAGAGAATTAGCTAAATATTGTTTATTCTAATAGAATATCCATATCCTCAATTTCTGGCCACGGTAACTGCTTGGCCGACTTTGTTTTTGAAGAAGTATGGCCCTATTGCAGTACAAACTGGGCGAGTATGCATAGGCGTTTTCACATTTTATACAGACGCGGTTTGCTGAAATTTGCGCACAATTCTCCCTGTTGTGGACATATTTGGTCGATTAAGCTGACCAAAAAAATCACGCAGTGCACGAAATGTCTTCAACAATCCGATCCTGACCAAATTTTAAATAGCTTCCACAATATCGTCCCTCCCGCTTTAAGGCTCTATAGTTTTATAAACTAAAAATTTATCCGTTTTCGCTCAAATTTTGTATGGTACGTAATAAGTGACAGAAAATTAATTTGGGTGAAACTAGACGATATAGGTCTATATTTTTGTATGCTCCCCAAACAAAAGTCCTTCCCGGTTTCAGAATCTCTTGTTTTACAAACCACAATTTTTAATCCGACTCCACATTAATTAAGCATGGAGCGTTGCATGCAACCAACGCCCACATCTTGTGTAATTGGACTAGCCTCACACAAAGGCCCCTGCCGATTTGAGGTCCTGCTGTTCTTGAAGCTACACTTGATAACCGATCACTCTTAAATTTTGCATGGTACTTTATAAGTAGGCATTCCCGATTTCAGAACCTGCAGTTTAATTTTTTATCGTCTCCATATGAAGGTCCAATCAGTTACTCGTGGTAAATGCATAGCTTTCTTTTGAAGGACATAAGGACTTTCAGTACCCTAAAATGCAGCAGTTATGCCTAATTTTTATATTCTCCACCATAGGGTAGAGTGTATTTAAAAGTTGGTCATTCCGTTTGTAATAGCTCGAAATATGTATCTTCGACCATAAATATATGTGAGGTATATATAAATTATTGATCGCCGATCTAGCCATGTCCTTCCGTTCGTGCGTTTAAAGCACAATTCAGCCTAAGTGAAAAGACCAAAAGTCTTTAATGAAGTTAAAGAGGAAATTTTACTCGTACAACCCTCTTAAGCATAAGTGTTAGAAATTAAATATTAACATTTACAGATATAAAGCAAATTCAATTGCATATTAACAATTAGATTTTTATATTTACAAATTGTTTCGGAATCCTACAAAAAACCCTCTCCTGTAAAATTTTCTTTTTGGCGCTTACGTTTTTTTCGCGTTTAGGACTCGATATATGAGAGATGGGTTGGTATTAAAATTGTACCAAGTGACAAAGGGACTACAAAAATTCAAGGCAACATTATAAATAATCTTCGACCTTAAATTTATGTGAACTATATATATTTTATTGATCGTCGAACTAGACATGTTCGCCCGTTCGTTTGTTAAAAGCCCGATTCTGTCCAATCGAAAAAACCAAGAATCTTCTAACTTCCCAGGTATATATTGGCGATCGGTTGATATAAAAATTTTACCAAGTGGAAAAAGTACCTCCCTGAGGGACTAAAAAAACAGCATTTTTCGTTGGACATTTCCACTTTTAAACTTAAATAATTCACATTTTTAATAGCTTTTCTTAGAAGTCGTCCTCAAAGATACATTAAACAAAAGCCAGTCCCTATTTTTCTGTAACATGGGGTATCCATAAACACTAAAAGTGTCCCAAAAATACAAATATGTATCCATATTTAAAATTTAAGCCAGTTTGGTACTCGGAAGGCCCACGCAGACTTTAAAGTTAGACTCCCTTACATTATGGACATATGGGCACTAAAGAACAATTAAATTTCGTCAAAAATATAACATAAATTCTTTGATTCGTCTAAATTTGAGAACCTTGACCCAAGGACTTCGAAACATTACACTATTTGAACATTGACAATGTGAATTCGAGGTTCCATAGTGTCCCGAAAATGAGAGTCCTTTCAAAAATTAAGCCACCACCCACAAAAGACTGGGGTCACCATGTACAAAACTGGATCGCAAACCATAGTGAAGGGTATAAGTATCCACTTGTTTTCGGAAAAATAAATTTGTATGCAGCACTACAAAAGTTCTTTCGGGTTTAGTTCCAGTATCAATAAAATAAGTCTTTGCTGTGCAGGAACACGACTTTACGAAGCAGCAGAGAATAAAATCGATATGCGTCAAATCTGCACAAGATGGGCTATATGCTTCTTCTTTGCAATATCAGATTAAAAAAGCAAACCAAACTGAGCATAAATCAAGTGACAACTGTCAAAAAGACCAACTCCGAAAAAAGTGTGGCCAGATTGAAAACCACACGTCTAAAAAAATACCCTTTATATTCTTTAGTCATTAAGGCCAACAAAAATCACGCTGGCAGAAACTCGTTTGTTAGTCCCGAAATCGTCTAAAGTTGATGGCTGGTTAGAGTAAACACGGGAATTTACGAAGCACCAGATAAAATAATCGAGGTGCGTCAAATCTGCCTAAGATGGGCGATATGCTTCTTCTTTGCAATATCAGAAAAAACAGCACTCAGTAATGCACAAATTCTCGGTAGGTTTATACATACACTTTCGTTTGATCACAATCAAAAGAACTCAAAAAGTCAAAACTGAAATACGAAATACACAGAAAACACTAAATTCGCACACTTTATATGAAAAAAACTGCTCTCCCAAAATTATTGTTGTGTTTTTCAACTTCTCGTAAAAGATCATTTCGCCCATCTGCTACAATTTATCGTCTTGGACTTGAACGTTCGCCTTGAGATAGCTCAGCCGCAAAATTATTCCTCTACAACTCTACGTAACGCCATCTTTTTGAAAACGCGGGTGGACTATTTAAATTCAGAATATCGTAGCTCAAATATTTGTTTTCTCATTGGCAACGTATTTTACTGGCATTTTACCTCTTAACAAACTAAATTTGTTCCCTAATAAAGATTTGATAAATTACATATCTTTTACTCGTAAAGTCATCGGCTTTTACGAGGCGGAAACCCGCTACCAAAGTTGATAGATTGTTAGATGTTCTTACCCGGATTTGAGCCAAATTTAACTTGTTTATACACAATAAACAATTCAAGATCTCTTTCCATATTGTAATTTCTATGTAAGACTTAGGGAACACTTCTTTTGTCAGTGTAGACCGATATTTGCTAAAGTTCAAAAGACTTGCAAATCGAAGTTTGTAATGATTACAGAATTTTCTATGGAAGCAAAAAAGTAGGATAATAGTAAAAGAGTTCCAAAGTTATTTAGTTATAAATTTATATTTTTAATTTTGTTTGCTCGTTTATTTTTAAAAAAAGTTTTTAAAAGTCCTCTTAGTAGACAATAATTTATACGATAAATTAAAATGTTTAAATTTACCTATTTTAAATAAGTGTATTTAAAACAGTTACAACAAGAAAAATGCTAATTTTAAGTTAAAAAAAATCTACAAAAACCAAAACAGTAATAAAAATAATAAAAAGTAAAAAATTATTTAAAAATTAATTTATTTTAAGTGAAAAACAACCTAAATGATTAAATTAAAGTAAAAAGTTTGTAAAATCTTAAACAGATTTTAAAATTTTCAAACTCAAAGTAAAACTATTGAAGTTTTATCAAGAAAGATCACATACCTTTAAATATATGCCAAACGCATACAAAAACCAGCAAGTGAGGCATTATCAAATACAGCTAAAGTCAACACAAAATAATAAATTATCATTTTCAATTTAATATTGGAGAAAAAAAAGGTGCATATTAATAACAATTATACAAACACAGAGTGTTTTCTATCGGTCATCACCAAAGAAAACATCATTTACTTGGAAATCAAGCAATTACTAAAAATACGATTACCAATATCGTTTAACAACGTCCAAGATCGATTTGCAGCACCAGACAACATCGTTTTCTTCTCTCAACTAAATACCATAACCCATCATCATCAACACATTAGAATTGTGAACCAAACCATTTACAAAACAAAAAGTCTACAATCTACGAAAATTTCTGCTCAATGCATTCCCTTTATTCATGTCCGAGGAGTATTTAAGGAATACATTACAGGTGGATTTTAAAATAATCAAACCCGACCCACACTCCGCACAAACCTTTGGCCAGCCTACCTATCACCAGCATAATTTCACTTTTTGTCTTATTGTCTTTGGAAACCAAGGTTTGGTGACATCGATTGCCTCTGTATTTGCATCGACATCAGCGATAGTTCAACGTCATCGTCATCGCCATCATCGTCTAGTGTCTGTCATCTTGTGGTTGATTATCAGTTTATTTTCGATTTTGAACGGAGTGAAAGGATATTTTTTACATTATATTCAAATGGATAATGTTAAATAAGTAAGTTTTCAATGATTTTTCAATATATTTATATTTTTTTATTTCCCTTTTAAAAAGAGTTCACAATAATAGTTTGTATTAGAAAGCACTTGTAACGATATCGATGATTGTCGATCATATCGCTGCACAGTGGTTTCATTGCAAAACAAACCGAAAAAGATTTCTTACGTAGAAAAATATGAACTCGTTTCTGCGTTTACAATGTCTGATTTTTTGATTTCACAAGGTTAATTTCAGTTTTTATGAATATTTGTGAGTTTACTTTCAATACATAAATACATTTTCATTAATCGTTATATCCAACATTTTTGTGGGAGGTTTTGTTAAATTTTTGTTTTGACAATTTGTATCAGCTATTTGTCCTTTGATGTAGGGACTCGGTGTTATTGATACTTTTGAATTTATACTGTTTCTAAAGGATGCTTTTATAAACATTTGGGTTTTTCTTATTAAATAAACACTTAAATTTCCGTGGATCATTGTTTCCAAGTTTTTGTGTTTAATTTTTTATTGACCAGCTATTCGTCCTTGGGTGTAGGACTCGGTAAAAGTGTCGATACTAAAATGTATCGATACTTTTTAGTTTATACTGATACTATTGTACTTGATACTTTTAAATACATTAAGAAAATGTGCGTTATAAGAGAAAAAATCTACAAATTCCAAAGTAGTAATAAAGATATTAAAAAATAAAAAATTAAATAAAAAAAAAAATATTTCAAGTCAAAAACTTGTTAATTGATAATATTAAAATAAAAGTTTTAAAAAAAGTATTTTAAATTTTAAAATTTGCAAACATTAAGTCCTTTTCGGTGCGATTAATACGACCACGGTATCGTTACTGAATAAATGCAAAAAAATATCTTCAACATTTTCTGCTAATTTTAGAAAAGCCGTTTGAAAACTTGTCTGGATTTGTAAATATTTTATTCAATATCTTTAGAACTCCTTTAAAAATTGCTTGCGAACATTCTTTTTTTAAATATCTCAATAAATCTTGGCATAGGAGCAGGCCTATTTGAATTGGTGTGGAGGTTTTCTCTAGCAGTCTTTTCGGTCAATTTTTTTTTATTTATAAAATCAGTTTAGGTATGAGTAGTTGACCTTTCGTATATTTTATCTTTTATTATTATTTTTGGCTTGAGGTCTTGTATATTTGATTGACTTCGTCAGGGGTCTTAATTTAATGAAAAGAAACACAGTCGTTTCTCCGTCCATCTTGTTTTCAACTGATTTTTATTTTGAAAATCTGTTCTCTAGGGAAGAATAAATTGTTCTTATTAAATAGAGAGCACATTTAAACTGAATCATTTTGTATAACAAACCACTATGCCATATGGAATCAAACACCTTTTCGATATCCAAGGTTAACATTATAGTCGACAACTAATGCTCGAACCCGTGATGTATGTGATTATAAGCTCCAATCCAAACTGAGTTAGTGGAATGGTTTTTTTCGTGGTCCACAAACCTCGCAATTTTTATTTTCAAACCTTTTTCATAAATTTTACATAGATTATTGAGAAGGCTAATAGGGCGATAGCTACTCACATAGTTTTTGGAAATCACACGCCTTTTCGAAATCCATGCTAACCAATGTCGTCGAAAGCTTATGCTCGAGCCCTTTATGTATGTAATTATAGATCTGCTTTATCTGGCGTCCTGCACTATAGAAGGGTTTAAATCCAAACTAATTCAGTGGAATAATTTGTTCGTGGTGCACAAACCTTGCAGTTAATTTTTAGAACTTCACAAACCTTGCAATTTCATTTTTAAAACTTTTTCATAAATTTTACTAAGACTCCTGGGGAGGCTTATATAGCGATAGCTATTCACAGAGTTTGGAGGTTTATTGGCTTTTGCTATAGGTACGATCTTTGCTGTTTTCTAGACTTGGGCAACTTATTATATATAAGTATACTAAAAAATAATCAAACAAGAGGTTTCATTGGCGAATTCGTATGGGGTACATCGAGATAGCAAAAGTGAGTATATAAATCAGCTCAAACTGTTAGTTCGAAGACATCTTTTGCAAAAGTATAGCAATTACTTGATTTATTTTATATCTTTGATTATTTCTGTTGTCTGCTCTAGACAAATTCGCCGATGAAACCTCTTGTGACCCGCCGCTGAAAGATTGTTATATGTTATTAACCGAATTTGAACCAGGGTTTACCAAAAAAATAAGCAAACAAGAAGAGGATTTTCTGCGAATTCATATTGGATACATTTGCTCGATATGGAATAGTTATATAATACATAGTTCAAAGTTATTTAAACAAAGCAAAAGTGTAGGAATTACATGATTTATTTTTTATCTTAGATTATTTCTGTTGTCTGCTTTTGACAAATTCGCCAATGGAACCTCTTCTGATCGCCGCTGTAAAATTGTTAGATGTTCTAACCCGTATTTGAACCCGGGTTTACTGGCATGATAGTCGTGTTTTGTTATGAATACTTAAAATATTATCAAACAAGAAGAGGTTTCTTCGGCGAATTCGAATTGCATACATCTGCTCGAGATGGAATAAGTGAATCTACAAATCAGCTCAAGCTGATAGTTTAAATAAATTTTTACAAAGCAAAAGTGTAGCAATTACTTGATTTATTTTATACGAGCGTTGCTATATATATTACTGGCCTAGGCAACACTTAGTATTGGCGCCATCTGACATTTCTATTGACAAGTTTGACATTTTTTAGCACAAACGTACTCAGAACGTTTTGACTGACGACCATCATTTGTGTTGTTTACAGTGACTTGAAAAAATCAATTTGGCACAAAAAAATGGAATTAACTCGTGAACACTTTCGTGCGATTATTTTTTACAACTTTCGACGTGGCTAATCACGACAAGAGTGCATCGATAAACTTAAATCTTTGTATGGCGATGAAGCAACATCATATAGCACTGTGAAAAACTAGTTTAATAAATTCAATCGAGGCCGACGCTCGCTCAAAGACAAAGTTCGTAAAAGTCGTCCAAAAACGGTCCATCCAAGATCGTCATGTGACATACCGTAAGATAGAGGCATCTTTGGGCATTTCTTCCACTAGTATACTTTCGATATTGCATGAACACCTGGCGCACAATTTGACTATCGCTCAAAAAAAGGCTCGTGTCGATTGGAGCAAAGAAATTTTGAAAAATACGATCGCGGTGCTTTAAAAGACGTTTATAAGATCGTCACAGGTGACGAATCTTGGATCTATGCGTATGAGCCCAAAACAAAACAGCAATCGACCGTGTGGGTCTTCTACAACGAAAGTTGTTCATTGAAGAAGCACTTCGAAGCAAATGGTCGCCTTTTTCATCGGCAAAACTGGTCATGTGGCGACTGTTCCGCTTGAGCAACGTAGGACGGTCAATTATGAGTGGTACACCACAATTTGTTTGACTGAAGTCTTCGGAGAAATTCGAAAAACGAACAAGAGAAGGCGAATGATTGTGCTCCATGACAATGCGAGTTCTCACACATAGGGTCAAACCAGCGCCTTTTTGACCGGCCAAAACGTCGAATTGATGTGTCTTTTTTTTAATCCCGCACATCAAGAAAAAAGTGCGTGGTCAACGATTTTCGTAGCTAGAAGATGTCTGGCACGGTGAACTCTTATCAAAGCTGATCGCGTTTGATGTCGGTAATACATTTGCTCGATTTATATCGAGCTTTCTTAGAGATCGCACTATACGAGTTGTTGTCGATGGGTTCTCATCTAATAAACATAGGCTGATCGCGGGTGTGCCACAAGGCTCTGTCCTTTCTCCCTCATTATTTCTCATTTTTATTGATGATCTTTTGGGTCAGACCGTGAATCCAATCTACTCTTTCGCGGATAACCGCAACCTACGAGTATGTCATTCATATTCATTCGACCGTAGGCCGAGTCTTTAAAATATTGAAGACAAAAGGCGAATAATGGAAGAGACACTTGGCCGGGATTTACTGGCCATTTCCGACGGGGGTCGAGTGAATAGAGTGGATTTTAATGCGCGTAAGACACAGTGCTGCTTGTTGTCTCACAAGCGATTCACTGACCCAACAGTGTCGTCATTATCGTCATGGAACAATCAGATGCTCTTGATGTTCTGGACATGAAAATTCATTGTGACGCTCGTTGGGCGAGACATGTATTCGAAGTGTCGAAAGAAGCACTCAAGTGCAAAGGCTTTTTAAAGCGGTGCAAAAAATGGTTCACTCCTTCTGATCTTTAAAATATCTATACAACCTACATCAGGCCAAAGATGGAATACAACTCCCATATATGTGCAGGTGCTCCAAAATCATCCTTGGCGCTTCTGGACCGTGTTCAAAGGAGAGCGATGCTGCTGATAGGTCACAGTAGAGTATCCAATTTTATTGTTTCCCTGGAGCATCGTCGAATGTGGGTTGTGTGTCGCTGTTCTAACGCCACTTCCATGGTGTGTGTTCTTCAGACATTCGTGGTCTTATTCTTGCCGTGAGGATGTTCGGCAGGGATACACGACTTTCCAGAAATGCACACCCATTTCTTATCGATTGGCCGGTTGGCCGCACTATACACTACAGATCGAATTCGTTTTTCGCCCGCACTGTCCGTATGTGGAATCGACTTCCGGCAAATGTATTTCCCACCAATTACGACATCCAGAATTTCAAGACGAATGTCAATAAACATTACTCCCTTTTTACCCCCTTCGATCTCTTGCTTTCCAACGACCAATGCAATGCATTGCATGTATAGGGGAAACCCCTTAGTGTTGGCTAATTAAAAAAAACCGTTTTTGATGATAAATATTCGCATTTTTATTATTAGGTTAGAAATATATACAGCAGCCCTCATATCTTTGGTTATTTTATTGCAATTTATTGTTTCTTTTTGTCTTGTTTAGACAAATTCGCCGACGCACCCTCTTGAGGTCACATTTTAAAGAAACTAAGCTACGAGGGCGGTTCGGAAACTTCTTAGCCTAGCACAAAAAGCGCGGTATAAACAGAAAAAAGTTAAGTGTTTTGGAAACTTCCATCTCTGCTTTGAACACATGTTAAATGTTGTTTCGATCTGGCAACTCCTTCATATAGAAACAGGTGTTCACAAAAGACGCATCCGCGATTTTTTTACAATGGAAAAATTAGAAATGCGTGGTGTCATTAAATATTTACATAAAAAGGTTTATCGGGACAAGAAATTCATAATGATATGGTGAATGTGTTAGGTGAAAGTGCTCCTTCATATGCAACAGTAAAAAATTGGGTTGCTGAATTTAAACGTGGTCGTACACGACACGTTTAAATTCACGTCCAAAAACAGCAACAACAACAGAAATTGTAGCCAAAGTGCATGATATGGTATTAAATGATCGACGAATAAAAGTGCGTGAAATAGCTAATATCAGGGGCATCTCAAATGATCGAGTCCATTTAATTTTGCATGAAGAACTACAGATGAAAAAGCTTTCTGCAAGATGGGTGCCGCACTTGTTAACAGTCGACCAAAAACGCACAAGAATGAACATTTCTCAAGCTTGTTTGGATCGTTTTCAGCGAAATAAAATGGATTTTAAGCGTCGTTTCATAACTGTTGATAATATCAGGGGCATCTCAAATGATCGAGTCCATTTAATTTTGCATGAAGAACTACAGATGAAAAAGCTTTCTGCAAGATGGGTGCCGCACTTGTTAACAGTCGACCAAAAACGCACAAGAATGAACATTTCTCAAGCTTGTTTGGATCGTTTTCAGCGAAATAAAATGGATTTTAAGCGTCGTTTCATAACTGTTGATGAGATATGGATCCACCACTATATTCCAGAGACAAAAGAACAATCCAAACAATGGACTGAAGCTGGAGGAAGTGCCCCAAAGAAGGCAAAATCAATTCAATCGGCTGGTAAGGTTATGGCAACGGTTTTTTTTTGGACTTCAAAGGTATTTTATTGATTGACTATCTGCAAAAGGGTAAAACAATAAATTCAGAGTACTATTGCAACCTTTTAGAGCAATTAAATGTACAAATTCGAGAAAAACGTCCTGGCCTACAACACAAAAAAAATAATTTTTCATCAAGACAACGCACCAGCGCACAAGAGTGTTTTAACAATGGCTAAAATCAACGAATTAAAGTACGAGTTGCTTGACCGCCCACCTTATTCTCCTGATTTAGCTCCCAGTGACTTTTACCGGTTCCCAAATCTAAAAAAATTCCTTGCTGGCAAGCGTTTTACCACAAATGAAGATGCAATTACAGTTGTAAACCACTATTTTGAAGACTATTTTAATCAAGGGATAGAATTGCTAGATAAGCGTTGGACTAAGTGTATTGAAGTTTCAGGAGATTAAATTGAAAAATACAAATATTTTTGAAAAACTAACTATTCTCTTTCATTGATAGGCTAAGAACTTTCCGAACCGCCCTCGTAGTTACCCCTAAAGAACACGTCTATATTAGCCTAATTTTGCATAGTTTTAATTTTTTCAAACTCTTAATGTTTTTAATTACACAATAAAATACTAGTTATTTAGCTAGTTACCTCTAAAGAACACAGCTAATATCTGATTTAGCATAGTTTTAGTTGTTTGTTTGTAATAACTTAATAAAATACTTAAATTCATTGTCAATTTTTTGCAATTAATGGAAAATTTACTCAGTCTAGGTATGCTATCAAATTGTAGGGTACTTAAAATTCCAGCATTTGTAGTTATTTCAATACTAAATACTCGAAGCAAACTTATTTCGAGGATAAGTAAAATGTGATCTAAATTTGAGCAACATCAAATTTTCTCAAATTTAGTTAATTAATGGTTGAATTAAGCTAACTTTTTTTTTTTGAGTGTATATCGTAATTAATTATGTAGATAATCGTAATCACTTTAAATATCTTAAAATCACTGTGCACATTTATGTATAAGTAGCGTAACATTATTTATTAACGTCATTGTTTAAATGCGACTGACTGGCTGGCTGACTAATGTCTGAATCGATCAAACTTTTATCCGAACACCATTCGAAAGGTTTTAACGTTTTTTTTATTGCTATTATTATGATTTGGGTTTTCGATACCGCTTTTCAATATCGTTTTGTGGTTTAACCCTCTCTATATATAGTTTTTCTCATTATTACGAGTATTATGATGTTTTTTTTATTATTATTTCTAAAGAAAACTATTTTATCGCTAAACTCCATAAGTCATCATCGTTTTAGTTGCCTTTAGTTAGTCCACAACAAATGTTTAATTTGTGTATTTTTCCTCAGCGTTATTATAGAGATTGAAAAGTTTAATCTTCCAATTAATTGTCAATGTTTTTTTTTTGGATTTGAAAATCGTTAACACAGCCATTGCTTTTAATACCAGGAGCATTTAAAATATGACGTTTACCAAAAATACGTGACCTTGTGCTGAATCATTTTCAAATTTAACCGTAACCAATGGAAAAGTAAATCTGTTAAAACAAAACAAAAAATAGCAAAAACCGAATAAGTTTGGAGATAAAAGTAAAAGTGAACAAAAGTAACCATTAAAATGCCTTTAATTGAGGAAATATCATCACTTTATCTCAATTGTTATGTATTATTTTGCAAATGAAGTGCACGAATATTAACAATTTGCAGAGCCACGTCCGCTTCAGTTAAATACTGTACTTATGAAAACGCCATGGCGATAAAGGAAAGTTAAAATACAAAAATCATTAAAAGAATTTTGGTAAATGGCTGAATGAAATAACCAGGTATGCAAGGATTTGAGAATTGCCAAATTTCCTCGTAGTTTATGGTTTACTTTATGGAAGTTTCATTCTGACTTTGGACCCATAGGCAATCTGTTACTTTGTTCATTGATCTTATCATCCCATTATAATTGGATAAAGATTCGGATTATTATAGTAACTTCGGGTAGTGTTGAATCCCCTTTTCAGAAACCTTATGGCAATATTGACGAAGTATCGTTATATTGACGATTTTAAAGTGAAATTTGAGCTAATGACGATTGACATCATTTTTGAGTAAAAACACCAAAATTGACGATTTTTAAAAATCCACAGAATCAGACGAAGAATGTGTATTACCTTAAAGAAATTGTGCAAAAAAGGAGAATACGAGGGCGGTTCGGAAAGTTCTTAGCCTATCAATGAAAGAGAATAGTTAGTTTTTCAAAAATATTTTTATTTCTCAATATAATCTCCTGAACCTTCAATACACTTAGTCCAACGCTTATCTAGCAATTTTATCCCTTGATTAAAATAGTTTTCCTCAAGGTATTAAAATAGTGGTTTACAACTGTAATTGCATCTTCATTTGAGATAAACGCTTGCCAGCAAGGAATTTTTTTAGATTTGGGAACAGGTAAAAGTCACTGGGAGCTAAATCAGGAGAATAAGGTGGGTGGTCAAGCAACTCGTACTTTAATTCGTTGATTTTAGCCATTGTTAAAACACTCTTGTGCGCTGGTGCGTTGTCTTGATGAAAAAATATTTTATTGTGTTGTAAGCCAGGACGTTTTTCTCGAATTTGTACATTTAATTGATCTAAAAGGTTGCAATAGTACTCTGAATTTATTGTGTTACCCTTTTGCAGATAGTCAATCAATAAAATACCTTTGAAGTCCCAAAAAAAACCGTTGCCATAACCTTACCAGCCGATTGAATTGTTTTTGCCTTCTTTGGGGCACTTCCTCCAGCTTCAGTCCATTGTTTGGATTGTTCTTTTGTCTCTGGGGTATAGTGGTGGATCCATGTCTCATCAACAGTTATGAAACGACGCTTAAAATCCATTTTATTTCGCTGAAAACGATCCAAACAAGCTTGAGAAATGTTCATTCTTATGCGTTTTTGGTCGACTGTTAACAAGTGCGGCACCCATCTTGCAGAAAGCTTTTTCATCTGTAGTTCTTCATGCAAAATTAAATGGACTCGATCATTTGATATGCCCCTGATATTAGCTATTTCACGCACTTTTATTCGTCGATCATTTAATACCATATCATGCACTTTGGCTACAATTTCTGTTGTTGTTGCTGTTTTTGGACGTCCACTACGTGGTTCATCTTCAATGCTTGTACGACCACGTTTAAATTCAGCAACCCAATTTTTTACTGTTGCATATGAAGGAGCACATTCACCATATCATTATGAATTTCTTGTCCCGATAAACCTTTTTTATGTAAATATTTAATGACACCACGCATTTCTAATTTTTCCATTGTAAAAAAATCGCGGATGCGTCTTTTGTGAACACCTGTTTATATATGAAGGAGTTGCCAGATCGAAACAAAATTTAACATGTGTTCATAGCAGAGATGGAAGCTTCCAAAACACATAACTTGTTTCTGTTTATACCGCGCTTTTTGTGCTAGACTAAGAAGTTTCCGAACCGCCCTCGTATGTTTGCATTCCTTAAGCGAAGAAGAAGAAATTCCTTTAATTTTTTAAGTTGGCTTTTAAATAGAAATTGAGAAATTCGCAGTAAGATACGGGTAGTTGTTTACTTGCTTTGTATCAATTGAAGCAAAACTAATAAGGCAAAGTGGAAATTTTCAGACAAATTCAGGGACATAAAAATAGTTTAGTTTTAGTTGTAATTTATTGAGCCTAATATTTATTTTAATACATTATCAGATATTTACTTAATCTATAAATACGAAATTACTTAGGACTGTAATTTATTATCCAAATTAAAAATAACGAACTAACGGCACCGCGCCTCTTGTATGTAAATGAATAGTGAATAATAAGTTAATCTAAAAGATTAATTAATAATCTCCCGGGGCTTTGCTGAATGTAGTAGTAAAGTTAAATCTAAATTAATAATATAACATACAAAACAAAATATAAATTAAATTATAAAAAAGGACAAGATCGGTCTCTAATAAAAAAAAGACTTGAACAAGAGCATGTCCAAGTCATTAATAATATTTGAATAAATCAACGCTAGCCCCTATGTGCACCCGGAAGAGCCTTTATGTAAAAATCAGGTCGTATGAAACCTAACATACCATAAAGCCGTTTCATTAACAAACACAATCGGTGACAAATAGCTTACATTCGACCAGCTTAAGTTCATCTGTAGGTTGCCGAAATAAATTCATTTCCGTGCCTGGATAAAAAGATAATAAAAAGATAAGTTGGAGTAACAATTGTTTCATTATAAATGTAGCTTATAGTAATATAGCTATATATATTTCTGAAAATGCGAATATTTATTATCAAAAATGGTTTTATTGTTTTTCAAAGTATTCTCCAGCATGATTTATACACTTTTGCATGCGCTCAAACCAATTGTCGATGCACTTTTTCCACTCGGATTGAGACACCTCCAAAACATGGTTTTTGAATGCTTCAACAGCATTTTCTGTCGACGAAAATCGTTGAGCACGCATTTTTTTCTTGATGTGCGGGAAAAAAAATTCATTGGGTGCCACTTCAGGGCTGTACGGCGGATGACCCATCAACTCGACGTTTTGGTCGGTAAAAAAAGGCGCTGGTTTAGCCGATGTGTGAGAGCTCGCATTGTCATGGTGCACAATGATTCGTCTTCTCTTGTTCGTTTTTCGAATTGCTCCAAAGACTTCAGGCAAACAAATTCTGGTGTACCACTCAGAATTGACCGTCCTACGTTGCTCAAGTTTTGTCGAAGAAACAGGCGACCATATGCTTCGAAGTGCTTCATCCACAAACAACTTTCGTTGGATTTGGCTCGTCTTCGAAGACCCTCACGGTCGATTGCTGTTTTGTTTCGGGCTCATACGCATAGATCCATGATTCGTCACCTATGACGATCTTATAAACGTCTTCTGAAGCACCGCGATCGCATTTTTTCAAAATTTCTTTGCACCAATCGACACGAGCCTTTTTTTGAGCGTTTGTAAAATTGTGCGGGATCCAACGCAAACAAACCTTTTTTACCCGCCAGGTGTCTCTATATCACAGTATAGCACATGATGATCTGGCATTATCAGTTCACACACGGCATTAATGTCGGCACAACGGCCGTTTTTGGACGATTTTCACGACATTCGTCTTTAAGCGAGCGTCGGCCACGATTGACAGTGTAAACATTGGTTGGTTCAAAAAACAAAACTTAAAGCACTAGAACATTTCAATGCAAAACATTAGAAAATTTAAATTTGAGATAACTTTACTTACACTTTTTTACAGTTTACAATTACTTTAGCAATTACTTTAGTTTTAGAATATGAAAGTACTTTTTTCCGATATACCCTAAGACCCTTACAGAAAAAATTCTTTCCCCCTTGGCCGATTACGCCCATTTAAAGTACAATCCCAAATCAGCTTATGCCCATAAACCCTCATTATGCTAAATCGTTATCATTAAGTAAAATTTCAGGATCCCATGTTGATTCATTTGACGCTATAGTGCTTGCAACATATACACGAACGGACGGACGGACGGACATGGTTAGATCATTCTAGAATTTTTCGACAAACACTATTGATACTATATACTTCATAAGGTCCCCGATCAATATTTCGGAATAACAAATTTAGGATTTAAAAACTGAGTTAACTCCGGAACGATGTTTTTTAATAACATTTAAACTGTTTTTGGAAAAAAAACATTTTGAGGCAGCCTTTTTCTAAGCCAGTGAAATAAACATAACCTACCTAAGTCGATTTAAAATGTTTTAATAAGGTTGCACATACTTTATATTACTGCCGTCGTAAAATTTGCTATGTCCACCCGTCGGTATATGTGCTGAAACTATAATAGGGGTAGAACGAAATAAGTTATGATCTCGAAACTTTGTGGTCTTGGTTGAAATTTTAAGTCAAAGCTTGGAATCGGTCTAATACCATAAAGAAAAAGCATGACTTGAGCAAATACATTTGAAAGCAGCAATTGACATCAAATAAAAAATGATTTAATCAAAATGAATGCATCAAAATGAAAACAAATGATTTCCTACATATACCGCCATCTCTATGTCAAGTTTTTCTTTTGCTACATACAGAGAACAGATTTATTACCACAAACGAATTTTTTGCCAACCGAATGTTGGTGGTTGCAGGTATTATTCACGTATTCCATCGCTACAACCAAATGTTGACTTTCAGTAGTGCGAACTGACATTATCGGTTGAAGAGACAAAGTACCGGTAACCCTAATTAATTAGGATGATTATTAGAACTGAATTTGTACATGGTTGCTATTATAGATTGTTGGCTATAATAACTCTTTTAATTCGGTTGCCATTACCACAAGCATTTGTTAACTGGACCAAATAATGGTCAAATTTAATGTATACGGTTATCTGACCAAAATTATAAAGGTTTTTTATTTAATTTTTATATTTAACAATTTAAAAATATTTATTTTGTTATAAGAATTGTGAGCAGGATTTTTCAAAACTGGGTTTTTACTTTCGAATCTAATAAAGTTTGTATGCACAAGTGGAACGGTTTTATGCATCAACTTGGTACAGTGGGTCAAAAACTTGTATTTGGTTTTCAATTGTCAAACAAGTTTAAGATAAAGCTGATTATGATAAGACATTTAAGTGATGCAAAATATTTTCGGCTACTTAAGGGTAAGTGCGACACAAAATACCTCAAATGAATTCTTGGCTACATGTGGTAAAAAATATATACTTTCACATCAAACATACTCGTATTTCGTAGGTTATATAAAAAAATTGGTAGAAAAAAACTTCATTTTAGTTCGCCCCTTTGTGTCGATTTTGGTTTCTAGCCCGAACATTTTTTTACATTTTATTTAATTTAAAAAAAAATATCGTAAATTATACTTAAACCCAAAAACGACAATTTTTTAAAACATTTATACACTTTCAATAAAAAAAAATGACTAGCCCCAAGTGAAATTAATTGGACAACATTGAACATTGAACATAAAAATACTCAAACTCTCGCTAAAGAAGCATTTTTCGCTTTTCTTTACTTTTCGAAAAAAGGACGAAATGGAAACTCCAATCTTGGAGATATGATGTTAAAATCTTCTTCGAAAATTAATATTAAATAGTTTTTAATTTATTTCATATAGTTTAGCGTCTAGAAATAAGAATGCTCCATTAAAAAATAACTCGGACCTACGAGGTCCGTCATTAATTTCCAAAAGAAATCATTCGTGAAAGTCCGAACTTTTGTTGCATAGTGTAATGAAGGGTTTTTTTTCGGAAGAGTGGTTTTCAAGAAGAAATAAAACGCATATGTGACGCGCAAAATAGAAAGGGACCCAGTTTTGTTTAGGAGAGCCATTTTAAAGATTAGGTCCCTTTCTATTTGCGCTTAGAATCGTCGACTTCACTTTCATAAAACGCGCATATCTCTGGGAGGGAACACTTTTGGGGCATGGTATCGGTCTCATTCAATGCTCAGATGTTGTCCACATCAAAAAAAGTGAAAAGTTGATGAAAAGTTTTGTTCAGGAGAGCCATTTTAAAGATTAGGTCCCTTTCTATTTGCGCTTAGAATCGTCGACTTTACTTTCATAAAACGTGCATATCTCTGGGAGGGAACACTTTTGGGGCATGGGATCGGTCTCATTCGATGCTCAGATGTTGTCCACATCAAAAAAACGAAAATTGATTTATTACTCTTAGTTCCCTTTCTCTATGCGCTGTCACATATACTAATTAAAGGTTATGGCCAAGATTTTAGCATTACTGGCCCAGCAGCTGTCTCGAATAAATTCCAGCCGAGAGGCCCAATTTTCGAACACTATTTTCAGCATTTGGGGCCGTATGTCAGCAATAACGCACCAAATATTCTCTTCCAAAAAGTCAATCGTGTCGGGCTTATCTGCGTAGACAAGCGACTTCACATAACCTTACAAAATATAGTCCTAGACCACGCCAGAGGCCCACAACGCGATATAATGCGCTCACCAAAAGTTTCCTTGAGTAAATCGAATGTTTCGTTGGCTGTTGCTTATTAACGTAACCATTCATCCAAAAGTGAGTGTAATCGCAGATCAAAATTTTCTTGCAATAATGCGGATTTGTGGCCATCTCGTTTTGGGCCCATTCACCACAAATTGCAAACGTTGTGCCGGAGTAAGTCTATTCATTTTATAATGGCAAACCAACTTGAGCACAAATCATGTGACAGCTGTCAAAAACACCAACTCCGAAATATGTATGGCCAGATTGAAACCACACGTCTAGAAAAACACCCTTTATGTTGCAACAGTGAACTAACAGGATTTGGTAACAACAAAGAATTTATTTTTTGTCACCACCAATTATTTATACCAAGGTAACATGTACTTCTTAATTGGTTGGTTGTCATAACCACCCGTTGTGTCAACCAATAGTTTTGCTGAATTCGGTTGGTATAACCGACCTTTTGGATGTAAGAATCGTAATATTATTGTGGCTGCCATCTTATGGTAAATCGAACCATGCATGAAATGTTGGTGATTGCAACAGAAAGTAGGTTTTTCCAGCCAAATGTTTGTCATTCGCACCGATTTCCAACTGATTTTTTTCTCTGTTTGTATGTCTTGTTTTTATAATTTTGATCTTAGGACTCATTTAAGTATGCAAACATTGAAGATCTTTAAGAAATCACCTTCAACTATTCATAGCATTCAAATATTATACAATTTTCTGAATTTTTTTTCAACTACTCGTCTTTTTTTTCAATCCCACATTTTATGCAATTTTACACCTGTTTAATAGTTTCAAAACGTCTACAATTTCAAACAAATTATTTTTATTATGATGTGTTTATTTATCTGGCGTTTACGTTTTTTTCTATAAATTGTCATTGTGTTCGCACTGAAGAAGAATGAAAAAGATTTTTGTTCGGCACGATGTACTCGTAATTTAGCCATGATTCATACGCACAAATATTGTCGGGGAGTGTATTGAATTACCCGCACTGCGTTTTGTAAGACAATACCAAACGGTAGCGATGAATTACTAAAAAAAACAGTACCAACAACCATTGATTGAATACGAGAAAAAGAAGAAGACTACGAAAAAAACACGTAAACTCCTTTATCATGAAAAAGGGGGGCAAATGCCGTTGGAGTGATGGTAGTTGTGAATACGATGAGATAAACTGCCGTGTTATAAAATGGACTAAAGAAAAGTCTAGTCCAAAAGAGTAGAGCAATACAATCATTATTCCCCTTACATTATTCTCTTTGCCTCGCTATCAGCGGAAAAGAATGCAAGGCCTTCTCATAAAAGTGCCCCTAGAAGGCTATATTTTTTAAGATCCAATACTCTAGGGTTGCATCTCTAAAAAGGCTTGATAGAATTTCTTGTAAGTAATTCCATACTCATTCCGAGAATGAGAATAAGAAGAATTTCTCAAAATTCCATTTTCTTGTGTTAGTCTTTGACTAGATGGGAAAGAACAAGGTTTTGCTATGTAATCCTCTTTTAATTTGAAATGAATCTAGTAAGTTCGAGGGCTGCTATATATATTTCTGGCCTAATAATGAAAATGCGAAAATTTATGATCAAAAATGGTATTATTGTTTTTCAAAGTATTCTCCAGCATGATTTATACACTTTTACACGCGCTCAAACCAATTGTCGAAGAACTTTTTCCACTCCGATTGAGACACCTCCAAAACATGGTTTTTAAACGCTTCGGCGAATGACCCATCCATTCGACGTTTTGGTCGGTCAAAAAGACGCTGGTTAAAGCCGATGTGTGAGAGCTCGCATTGTCATGGTGCACAATGATTCGTCTTCTCTTGTTCGTTTTTCGAATTTCTTCGAAGACTTCAGGCAAACAAATTGTGCTGTATCACTCAGAATTGACCGTCCTACGTTGCTCAAGCGGAACAGTCGCCACATGACCAGTTTTGCCAAAGAAACAGGCGACCATTTGCTTCTTCCACGAACAACTTTCGTTGGATTTGGCTCGACTTCGAAGACCCACACGGTCGATTGCTGTTTTGTTTCGGGCTCATACGCATAGATCCATGATTCGTCACCTCTGACGATCTTACGTATAAACGTCTTTTGAAGCTCGATTTTTTTCAAAACTTCTTTGCACCAATCGACTCGAGCCTTTTTTTGAGCGATTGTCAAATTGTGCTGACCCAACGAGAACAAACCTTTTTTACGGTCAGGTGTTCATGCATTATCGAATGTATGCTGGTGGAAGAAATGCTTAAAGATGCCCCTATCTCACGTTATGTCACATGAGGACCTTGCATTATCAGTTCACGCACGGCACCAATGTTCTCTGGCACAACGGCCGGTTTTGGACGAACTTTACGACCTTCGTCTTTGAGCGAGCGTCGGCCACGATTGAATTCATTAAACCAGTTTCACAGTGCTATAGGATGGTGCTTCATCGCCATACATAGATTTAAGTTCATCGATGCACTCTTGTCGTCGAAAGTTGTAAAAATTGATCGCATGAAAATGTTCACGAGCTAATTCCATTTTTCAAGTCACTGTAAACAACACAAATGATGGTCGTACGTCAAAACGTTGTGAGTACGTTTATGCTAAAAAATGTCAAACGTTTCAATTGAAATGTCATATGGCGCCAGGCAACACTTAGTGTTGCGGTGGACTGAAATAAATATTGCAACCCTCGTAATGTACAAAATTGAAATTTTTTACAATAAGTATAAACAATAATGTCACTAAAATGATCCCCGTTTTCAACTTCGCAATGATGGGCTCGTTTTAGAGCATTTTCCATAACATCTTTCAAAATTTGTGGCTGTAGCGTTCGAATTTCTGCAACAATGTTGGCCTTGAGTTGAAGGATTGTCTCGGGCTTGTTCACATATACTCGCTTATTCAAATAACCCCAAAGAAAATAGTCGGGTGCTGACAAATCTGGCGATGACGCTGACCAAAAAATTTCCGTATTTTTTGGAAATTATTCGCTCTCCAAAAATTTGACTTTTTAAAGTGCCATTGTGTCCCGGGCAGTGGCTGCGTTCTGCTAAAACCTCATCTCTCTGTTTTCAAGAGCAGGACGTAAACAATTTTCTATCATAAACCGATACCGCTCTCGATTTACGGTTACAGCACTTCCATCTTCATTCTCCAAGAAGTAAGAACCAATCATATTTGCAGATGTGATCCAACACCATACTGTACGCCTACGAGGGCGGTTCGGAAAGTTCTTAGCCTATCATCGAAAGAGAATAGTTAGTTTTTCAAAAATATTTTTATTTTTCAATATAATCTCCTGAAACTTCAATACATTTAGTCCAACGCTAATCTAGCAATTCTATCCCTTGATTAAAATAGTTTTCCTCAAGGTCTTCAAAATAGTGGTTTACAACTGTAATTGCATCTTCATTTGAGGTAAAACGCTTGCCAGCAAGGAATTTTTTTAGATTTGGGAACAGGTAAAATTCACTGGGAGCTAAATCAGGAGAATAAGGTGGGTGGTCAAGCAACTCGTACTTTAATTCGTTGATTTTAGCCATTGTTAAAACACTCTTGTGCGCTGGTGCGTTGATGAATTTTTTTTTTGTGTTGTAAGCCAGGACGTTTTTCTCGAATTTGTACATTTAATTGATCTAAAAGGTTGCAATAGTACTCTGAATTTATTGTTTTACCCTTTTGCAGATAGTCAATCAATAAAATACCTTTGAAGTCCCAAAAAACCGTTGCCATAACCTTACCAGCCGATTGAATTGTTTTTGCCTTCTTTGGGGCACTTCCTCCAGCTTCAGTCCATTGTTTGGATTGTTCTTTTGTCTCTGGAGTATAGTGGTGGATCCATGTCTCATCAACAGTTATGAAACGACGCTTAAAATCCATTTTATTTCGCTGAAAACGATCCAAACAAGCTTGAGAAATGTTCATTTTTATGAGTTTTTGGTCGACTGTTAACAAGTCCGGCACCCATCTTGCAGAAAGCTTTTTCATCTGTTGTTCTTCATGCAAAATTAAATGGACTCGATCATTTGAGATGCCCCTGATATTAGCTATTTCACGCACTTTTATTCGTCGATCATTCAATACCATATCATGCACTTTGGCTACAATTTCTGTTGTTGTTGCTGTTTTTGGACGTCCACTACGTGCTTCATCTTCAATGCTTGTACGACCACGTTTAAATTCAGCAATTCAATTTTTTACTGTTGCATATGAAGGAGCACCTTCACCTAACACATTCACCATATCATTATGAATTTCTTGTCCCGATAAACCTTTTTTAGGTAAATATTTAATGACACCACGCATTTCTAATTTTTCCATTGTAAAAAAATCGCGGATGCGTCTTTTGTGCACACCTGTTTCTATATGAAGGAGTTACCAGACAAACAAAATTTAACATGTGTTCATATCTGAGATGGAAGTTTCCAAAACACTTAACTTTTTTCTGTTTATACCGCGCTTTTTGTACTAGGCTAAGAAGTTTCCGAACCGCCCTCGTAAAAGTGTGCTATTGGCGTTGAAGGATGGTTCTTGGATTTTCAAAACCCCAAAGCCTACAGTTCTGCTTATTAACAAAGCCATTCAAATAAAAATAAGCTTCATCACTCATGCGTTTGCATTAAAATAATAAATCGCTGATTTAAATAATAAAATTATATGATTCTGGTTCTTTGTTCAGTTGTGAATCTCTCCCTTATTTATTCTCCAAGTGTTATTTATATAATCCGAAAAAAATATATAAACGAAAAAGTTATTACATTTATTAAGCCCATGGTAACTTTTGGCCCACCCTGTATAATAACCACCAATACATGTAGAAATTTAGTTCCAATAATTATCTTAATTAGCTAGGATTACCGATACTTTGTCATTTCAAGCAATACTGTCAGTTTCTACTACTGAACATTTGAGTGTACCCAATCAACATTCGGTTGTAGCATTGGAATACATGGACCACCAACAATCGGTTGGCAAAAAGTTCGGTTGTGTCAACAAATCTGTTTTCGGAGTGTGTAGTTATGATTAAATTCTTGGAGAAAAAAGCGTCAACGAAAATTCTATTTGTATGTAGTTGACCTAACTTATAAGCTATGCCCTGCTATTTTATTTCAAATTTCATCATCCCAAAAAATATTACAAACGTTTCGGCAAGACATGTTTACACATACGAGCACTCGTATCAAATGCGAACATAATCAACTTCGTGAGAATTCTCAATTAACAAAAACACCAGCAGAAACGGCGAACAAAAGTAGAGAATTACAAATGCATTACGGTCGAAACCCATCCAGCGAGCCCAACAAACTTGGCTAGCAGCAATGCCAGTGGCAACAAAAGAAGGCATGAGTGTAAACATGGCTGAAGCTATTATTGCTGCCGCACCGCTTGCCATTGTTTATTGTACAAATTATAGAATTATAGCATTTTTTGCTGAATTCAATGCAAAATTTAACTACACACACTCAAACCGAGAAACAATTATTGCACTGTTCCCTGGGCTATTTACAACTTTTGTGTCATTATTTTGTTGTTTTTTTTTAGTTTTGCAAAATGAAAATACAGCAGCAATAAAACCGAAGAACAAGGAAGATTAGATCATCTTGGAACTTGGCGATGATTATTTTTTAAAAAGGCATCACGATACGAGTAGTTTTGTAACATTTCCATGATATGTGTCATCATGGATAGTGACAATTGTATACTATAAAAGCTGTAACTGCTCAGGCCCGCAACGAGGGGAGAGGAGTTACATACAAAATTGACCTGTTCCGTCAATGTACCTTTCATAAGGTGTCATGTGTTGTTATCTGTTTTCGTACTTGTACGATGTGAGTACGAGTATCACGAAAGTAGTAATTTCCGGTTTCCTGTTGTCTGCAAGGCAATTGTCTTTTGGTTGTCTTGATCAAAGGGTGAAAACCAAACAAAACTGGTCTTCCAGGAAACTGCCAATAATTGGCAATTGGAACACTTAAAGTAGTAACTAATATTCTCAGCTAGTTAACCACAACGAAAAGGATATGGTTAAGTTTTAAAAGAAATTAACACAAACATTAGGGTGGAATGTTAAAAATTAAAGACTATGAGAGGCAGCAGCAAGACGGTTCAATTTAAAATAAAAGTTGTTACAAGTTATAAAAAAAAATAATTAAAAAGAAAATCTGGTACTTGTAAAGTTTTATTGTGTTCACGTTCTTCACAAATAGCAGCAACAATTTTTAAAGGATGGATTAGAATATATATAAATTAAAATGGCCAAACAATTCGTTTTTAAGCTTTACCCAAAGTCTTGCTGTTCTAGTACGGATTGACCAATTAATATTAATACCAATCATATGAAAAGGAACACTACAATCTATTTTCTGTAGACAAATTTAAATTTATAAAAAAAATTGTTTTTAATAATTTAAATACTAATTCATATTTATGACATGAATTAATAATTTTATATTTATGACATGAAGAGTTTTTATTCTGGTTCGAGAGCTTTTGTTGTTTCTTTTTCAGAATCAACTAAAAAATTGGTAAAATGTATTTTTTTCTTGAACAGTCTTTGGCAACGATTACTTCGGCTACAAATTAAATGCCATATACGGAAGTCTTATTTGAATTACTCAGAATTAGTATTTGCCTATAACCTGCGAACTGTGCGTAGAGCCTGGCTCAATATCCTTTTCACCAATTCTGTTTATTTTATTTTTTCAACAAATTTTGTATATTATTTTAAAAAATTTTATATTGTTTTTAAAAGTTTAACATATCTTTTTTTAAAAATTTAACATATTGTTTTTAAAATTCTATATTATTTTTATAAATATGTTATATTTTTTTAAATTTCATATTTTTTGTTTAGCTCGTTTGTGTTATTTCGGTCTTTTACTTTTACACATTGAACGGGGATGGAAGCAGTGTGCAGACACGAAATTCAATGTCACTTTGTCATTTTGTTAAAAACTTGTCTTCTATTTAAATATATGTATAAGTAGATACAAGAGGTCTTGAGCCGGTCAATCCTTGTTCAATTTTTTATTTTAAAGTTTAACATATTTTTTTTTAACATTTTATATTTTGTTTTAAAAATTTTATTTTTTGTCGTAAAATTCAAGAAAAAAGTTCAACAGTGTCAACTCACATGATCGTGGCGGCCAAGTAATATCGCCACGACGTGAGATAACATGGTTATGGAACTGTTCGCGCAAAAGAGACATTGTTTCGTTGGCTATGTGGCAAGTGCCACCATCCTGTTGGAACCACATATCGAACAGGTTCATATCCTCTAATCCTGGCCACAAGAAGCCCGTTAAATCTCGCGATAGCGAACACCTTTCACGTTAACTTCGTGACCGACCTCATTTGTGAACAAGAACGGCCCGATGACGCCGCTAGCCCATAAACCGCGCCAAACCGTCACTCTTTGTGGAAGCATCCATCGGCTTTTCAACAATCACTCGTGGATTCTCATTTGTCCAAATGCGGCAATTCTGCTTGTTAACGAATCCACCGATGTGGTTTTGCTGTACAAAAAAAATAACGCAATGCACAAAATCCATTTTGTTTTGAGCGCTTTCACAATCTTAACGCGCTGCTCAATTGTGTACTTCTCCCTGGTTGAATTTGTCAAACACCGAAACAAAGAAATGTCAAATAAAGTTGGTTAAAAAAAAACTTGACGTTAAGGTGTGACTCAAATTTTACATAGTCCATTATGGCTTTATAACCTCCACCGTCCAAATGCAAATAACGCGCAAAAAATGGACGATCCCTGGGCCCATGGCTCCATCCAAAAATCTCTCATCCAAAACCTCAAAATGACTCTGTTTGGATTCGCAGCAAAATTTGTCTTAATTTAAGTATCCATATGCCCGTATTTACAATAAAACGCCCGTTTTGCCCATGCGGGACTTTTTTCGGGCCACATGAGCCAAAAAGTCTGTGGACATGTTGTCCGTCCACAAAAAAGTATGATTTGTTAAGCCAGTACTCAATAAAGTCTATTTAGTCCCAGGTACATTTAGTCCCTTAAAGGGAATCTTTTTTCTCCTTGCGCAGTTTTCGCCCACTTAAAATCCCAAACAGCTTATGACCATATTACATCATAATGCAGAATTATCTTGGATCCTAGGGTGATTCGTTTGGCATTTTGGGATTTTTTTCAAAACAAAGGACAAAGAACCATAAATTTATACAGACTTTCAAAATAAGGTCATATTTGAATTTGTTTTATTTGTACAGGTCAATGTTTATTTAAACTGGTCAGACTTTCGAAAATAGGGACCATCACTCAAATTTAACCAAACTGCAAAAAATATTTTTATATCGGGTGATTAGTCCAGAGGTATTTTCAGACTTTCGAACATAGGAACCGTCACTCAAATTTAACCAAACTGCAAAACTATTTTTTATCGGGTGATTAGTGTAGAGGTAAATTAAAAAAAAAAAAAAAACAAAAATTCAAATCAAGTGTGGAATCATTGTTCTTCATTCGAAAGGACATTTTATGCCATTAATTTTATTAATATAGTTTCCTTAAAATATTAACCGCGACTAAGTCTCAGCGTGTCCATTCGGAAGGTCCAATTTTAGATGACTTGTTCGAGCATTTCGACCGGTATGGCGGACATGACACGCGTAATGTTGGCTTCGAAACCTGAATCTTAGCTGGTTGTCAGCGTAGAATTTGGAATTTGCGTTGCCCCAAAAAAAAAGTCTAAACTCGTGATATCACACGATCTAGGCGGCCAACTCACTGGTCAAATATGTGAAATTAGCTGCTCTTTGAAATGAACTCTCAATACTTAGTAGGGACATAAATACTGTTACACACGTTTTATGCAGTAAAATAAAAAGTACTGAATGTTTTTGGACCAAATATTTTTCAATATATTTTTTAATGTACATTGTATCCAAAAAGAATCTACTTATTCGAAATGACTGCCTATTGGCTCTACACACGCCTTAAGTCGCACTGGCCAATCGTCACTAGCTGCACGAACCTCGTCCATCGGAAAATTGGCCACAGCTCGAACCAAAGCAGTCTTAAGAGATTCAATGTTAGGGTATCTTTTGTGACAAACCTTGTCCTCTAAAACCGTCCACAATTTGCAATCCAATGGGTTCAAATCTGGACTGCCTAAGAGCCATTCTTCAGAGAAAATGAACGCTGGCAAATTGTTTCGAAGCCAGGCCTTTTAGCCTTACGGCTGGTTTTGGAACAGGGAATTGTTAAGAGGCTTCACAACAGCTTCCAGAACGGTTTCTTGGTAAACTTTGGCCGATGTTTTGACTCCTTGTTCGCAGAAATGCAGGTCAGTGACCCCATCGTAAGATACACCCCACCAAACCATGACTGAAGCTGGGGATCAGTTCAGATGCTCCCTTAGATGACCGCGCATACACTCTATCATTTTGCTTGTTAAATTTTTCCTGAACGGTAAAACTTTTTTCATCGGTGAACAAAATTTTTCTGTGCAAGTTATCACAGCGTGCTTCACCAAAAGACGTTTGCATTTTTCAATCCTATTTTTTTAAACTGCAGTCAATAAATGTCCGTTACGTCGTTTGAAAGCCCAAAATCCCAAGTCTTTTTTAATGATTCGACTTATGGACACTTGCGTGATATTCATCTCACGGACCATGATTTTCTGAGCGGATGGACACTTGCGTGATATTCATCTCACGGACCATGATTTTTGGAGCGGATTTCTGTGAATTCTTGATTTAACGGCTTTGATGAGATGCGGTGTTCGAACAGAGCGTGGGCGGCCCAAGCGGTGGCGGTCTTTCACATCTCTAGTCTCCTTAACCAGTTTTATGCATCGGTAGACGAACATGCGGCTAATCCCTAGTGGCCGGAGCGGTTTGAAAATCTTTTTTTTTCATTTCACACTTGAAAAGCGCTATTACAGCGATACGGTTCTCATTACACAGAACAACAGCCAATCTGGGGGGTGAGAAATTCCAAGTCAGGGTGATGGTACTAGGTCAGTATTTTAAAACCCTCAAAGGGTTTTGCGTTCGTATGTGCCAGTTTTTTTTATGACCTTTTACATTTTTTCCTTATCTTGATGTTTTTTCGCTTAGTTGTAAAATGTTGGCAAAAACGTAGTTTGACATAACTCGAGAACGACTAGTTCGATTTTGCTGAACTGTAGCCAATTCTATCAATATTGGATGTACTATGATGTGGCTTCTAGTGTTAAAGACATCAAATCGGTTGAACATTTGTGTGGAAGCTTTATCTAAATTTTAACCGATATCCATAAAAGTCAACAGCCTTAATCGAAAAACTTAACATCCGTTTTTTTACTATCCGCACTCTTCCTTCAAAAGTCTTTCCATGCATTAGTCGGTATTTCTCTTTAATCAAACATTATTTAATCAAACGTCACCAAAACCGAGTTAAGCTTTACATGCATTTAAAAAAATTTGTAATTTATACTTGAACTACTCGTATTTCCATACACTTGTCAACATAATCTGGCCATATATAATGGCATTTCAATATTTGTTTTTCTGTTTGTTTCGGAATTATGTTAATATTCCAAGTAATTATTGTCTTTTGTCTTGACATACAAAGCAAGAAGATTGAATTTCTTCAACTCAATACACTCGACGTATGTGAGCTCAGTTTTGGAAAACTGACACTTCTGCTGTCAACTGTTCTGGCATTCGACACAACTGGAAATAACGCTAGAGAAAGATTAAAAAAATCTAAATAAAATTGAAGTGTAGGATGACATTAGCGGAAGCGTGGGTTGATTGTTGAGTGTAAAGACAATCAACAGGTGGTTTTTGTTTTCAGTTACAATATCAGATTTAAAAAAAAATATTTGAAAAATGACACAAATACTAATGAAATGAAGGGAATTCCATGTTAAATTTGTAGAGTTTGCGAGGGTGGAGAAATTGGATGTACTTAAAATATCAAAAGCTGATGGGGCAGTGATAAACACCCCCTCTAACCGGTGAGGTGAGGGTACAAAGCTAAAGCAATTGACGTGGACAGGTGAGTTGGGCAAACGTTTTAAAAAATGAAGGCAAGAATTTAAGTACAGCTACAGAGTGTCAATGCTAGATGAGAAACACAAATAGTTATCTCAGGTGACAAAGCGTCCGAGTATTTTACATGATTTTCGCGGTGATAGCTTCAACCATGGTGCGCCATCGCAACTGAAGCCATTACCAAGCGACGGCCAGCGCCCCTTAAGGTCAATCCCGCCGGTACCAATGCGAAGCGTGGACACAACACAACTTACCCTTGGCCAGGGGCCGAGGCCTATCTAACACCTCTGCTGTTCTATGGGTCACAGCACCCGGTTGCAATGCAACTCCACACCGAGCCGAAGCTCTCCCCACGATTTGGGTTTAAAACACAGCCACCACGATACTCCCCGAAGGATGCTATATAAGAGACACAAATAGTTATCTCAGGTCACATAGATCGATGGACAAATAGAAAGAGATGAGTCTTGATAGACAGGCCAGTTAGTTTTGCGGTCGCCCTCGTAGGTGGCTGAAATTTGAAAAGATTTTGGTTCGGTGAACTCGAACGGTTGGTATTGAAAATGGGCTAGATCGGCTAAGAGGTAACAATTTTCCCCACACAACGACTGAGTCTTCCTCTGAATAAATCGACAATCCTGAACTTAAAATCGCAATATCTCGTGAACTGTTAAATATATATGAGGCTTTTTTGGAACAAATTTTATTGGTATGGATTTAAAGATATTCCAGAAGAATTGTGAAAGGTACCACGCCACACATCGCATACGAGTATATAGCCAAAGTAATGAGCCGATCGTTATAAAATTTTATCAGACTAGGGGCGTGGCACCACCCCTGAACTTAAATAGACAATATATCTTGAGCTTTTAGAGATATGACGATGTCATTTGGAACATATGCGATCGTTAAAAATGTTATCAGCATAAAATCACTGACTAGGAAATTAATCTAGAATATAGTATGATAAAATTAGACAAGGGGCGTGGCACCGCACCACAATCCAGAACTTTAAAAGGCAATATCACATGAACAATGATGGTGGCATAGATCGAAACATATCTTGGAGAGAAAGTGGGCGGTGCCACACCACCTTAAAAAAAATCGCATTTAAAAACAGCATAAAACCAATGACTAGGAAATTATTCTAGAATATAGTATGATAAAATTAGAAAAGTGGGAGTGGCACCGCCCCACATCCCAGAACTTTAAAAGGCAATATCTAATGAACTAAAAGAAATATGATGGGGATACATTTGATGTTGGCATGGATCAAAACATAACTTGGAAAAAATAGGCGTGTCACTCCATTTTAAGAATTTGCATTTATGGCCAAAGTAATAGACCGATTGTTTTCAAATTTTAACACAGGAAAATCAAGGATTCAAGTATTATTATTGACTTTATTTTGTTAAAATTGAACAAAAAGGGCGTGGCACAGCCCATACTACAACCATAAACTTTTTAAAGGCCACATCTCGTGAATATAGATAGCGATATGAAGTGAGCGGTTCGTTTATAGGGTTTTGCTTTGAAAAGAAACACAACCTGATCGTTGCCACGTTCCCTTGCAAAATGTTCATACTGGACCGTAATCCATGTAGACGTTTAATAATATTTTTAAAGTTTAAAAAGGCTGTAAATCCAGTAGTTTTCTACTTTTTTTCCTCTATAAATACCATAAATGGAAAACTATAAGGTTGGCCATTAAATGGACTGTAGCATCTACAACGAGTCATTGTTAGGTGTAGATTGCTGGGCTGGCGGCATCATTGGGCCATTTATCTTCGCCTTGGAGCTGTGATTTGAGGCCTTTGGATGATTTTCTGTGGGGAGCCATAAGGGATAAATGTTACACAAAGCATGCAGAGGCAATTGAAGTGTCGAAACATGAAATCGATGTTGTCATTGAAAAGATTCGACCAGGATGAATCGAAAATGTACTGAAAAATTGGTTTGATCGGATAAGGTACAGCCGAGCCAGTAGTGGTAGTCATATGAATGAAACCAGTATTGTGTTCCATTATTAAATGACAAAGTTGAACCTTTCCAACAAAACCAGAAATTTAAAAAATTATCAATACTTTTATTTAGCAGCCGATTCAAATTTAAAATTTTAAATGTTCCACCTTTTAGCCCGTTTGTCGGTCCCAAAAAGCTGTTACTAAATGTTGGCATATTGAGAATTTTTCTCAACACTTTTTTTTTAAATTTTGTCGGTCCCAAAAGGCTGTTACTAAATTTTGGCATATTGAGAATTCTTTTCTCAACACTTTTTTTTTAAAACGATCACTTTTGTAGATAACACCATTATCGAATAGTGCTACCAAAGAAAGAATTTTTAGAATTTTATTTTTCTTAAATACAAGCAAATTCTAATAACTATATCCGGTAGTTACGGTAATAATCATATCCACATAGCGTTAATAATTCCATTTCTTAAATATTTCTTCAAATCATTATGAGAATATTTTTTTTGATTTCCTTCTTTATTTCTTGATGTGATCATCCGAACAAAGAAGCCCCAATTAGGCTCAAATCGATCATGGGATTTTTGGTCATGGCAGATAGCAACTGTATCGAAACAAAGCAGGCTTACTTAAATCAAGAAAATACGTCATACGTCCGTCTTTCTGTCTGAAAAAAAAGACGGCCACGACACACGCTTCATATGTCAAACTCAGCCAACCAACATGACACGTCAAAAATTGATTTGAATTGAATGAGAAAACGTTTGGTTTTTTTTTCAATTCGATGTTAAAGAAACTCAGAGATTTTTTAAGCTTTACGAAGAAAGGGAGGGGGAAGAAATTAAAGTCACATCATAATCATTGAAGCTACAAATTGAGGTCAATAACTAGAGAGGCTAACAAAAAAAAATATATTTTTTTTGTGTCTTCTTCATTTGGCTTTGAGAAAAGAATAAAGACAAAATAATTATTAACACAAATTATTGAAAAAAAAAATACTTAGAAACAAAATCTCAAGAACATGAAGCAGAGAAATCATAAAAATACTACCCACCTTGTCTTCTTGACGCGACTCCCTCTCTAGAAGAAGAAAGCTAGAGAGAACGGCATCTTAAGATAAATTGGAGTATGACCAAAGGCAAAGTTATGGGCCATGCCAAGGCGAAGACAAAGACAAGGAAAAAAAACCAACCAATAATAATGACGATCATAAATAAACAATGATCGATGTGATTAATGAGGCGTTACACAAAAAGAAAAGAAAAAACAAGCCCAAAGAGTAGGAAAATGAAAACCAAAACGTCAATAAACACTCGCTGCCTGCCAGCTCATACAACACTTTTTAATGCTGCAACAGAAACTCAATCAAGTTTGAAAATGATACGAAATAAATACTGAAAATTCGTATAGCCTACAATGGAACTGGAATTGTCTGCCCAACCATACATGACTGACGAAATGGTGCATGCCCCTTAATTTTGTTGCCCGATTTTCTCCACCCAAACTGATGATGACGCTGACGATGATGAGACTTTAAGGCATGTCATTCATTTTAAAGTTTTCGTTACCACTCGATTTGCTTTTGTTACGCCGATTTTCTTAAGGGAAGTAAAAGGAATATAAATCAACGTGAACATCTGCTTAAAAAAAGAAAAAAGAAAAGCACACAAAAATATTATACCGGCTGTAAAATTAGAAAGTCATGAAAACGGAAAAGTTGGTCTATGATGACGAGGGCCGGATGGATTTGTTTTGGGTTGGGTTTAATGACTTAATTATGTGAAAGATTCACCTTCAAACAGAAGACAGTAAAAAGTTTTTAACAAACATACATTTTTAATGGATTGAGTTTTTTTTTCTTCTTTTTTTTTTTTGGAAATTTTGATAATTTTTCCGTCGCAAGCTTTGGCGCCCAGTTATTTTATAAACTTTTTGTTGAAAGACTTATTTGGTTTCAATTGGACTGCCTTAATTTCTTTATTTATTTATAATTCATTTGTTTTGTTTTTTTTTTATTATTTTTAGTATTTTACTTATCTTACGAGGGCGGTTCGAAAAGTTCTTAGCCTATCAATGAAAGAGAATAGTTAGTTTTTCAAAAATATTTTTATTTTTCAATATAATCTCCTGAAACTTCAATACACTTAGTCCAACGCTTATCTAGCAATTCTATCCCTTGATTAAAATAGTTTTCCTCAAGGTCTTCAAAATAGTGGTTTACAACTGTAATTGCATCTTCATTTGAGGTAAAACGCTTGCCAGCAAGGAATTTTTTTAGATTTGGGAACAGGTACAATTCACTGGGAGCTAAATCAGGAGAATAAGGTGGGTGGTCAAGCAACTCGTACTTTAATTCGTTGATTTATGCCATTGTTAAAACACTCTTGTGTGCTGGTGCGTCGTCTTGATGAAAATTTTATTTTTTTGTGTTGTAAGCCAGGACGTTTTTCTCGAATTTGTACATTTAATTGACCTAAAAGGTTGCAATAGTACTCTGAATTTATTGTTTTACCCTTTTGCAGATAGTCAATCAATAAAATACCTTTGAAGTTCCAAAAAACCGTTGCCGTAACCTTACCAGCCGATTGAATTGTTTTTGCCTTCTTTGAGGCACTTCCTCCAGCTTCAGTCCATTGTTTGGATTGTTCTTTTGTCTCTGGAGTATAGTGGTGGATCCATGTCTCATCAACAGTTATGAAACGACGCTTAAAATCCATTTTATTTCGCTGAAAACGATCCAAACAAGCTTGAGAAATGTTCATTCTTATGCGTTTTTGGACGACTGTTAACAAGTGCGGCACCCATCTTGCAGAAAGCTTTTTCATCTGTAGTTCTTCATGCAAAATTAAATGGACTCGATCATTTGAGATGCCCATGACATTAGCTATTTCACGCACTTTTATTCGTCGATCATTCAATACCATATCATGCACTTTGGCTACAATTTCTGTTGTTGTTGCTGTTTTTGGACGTCCACTACGTGGTTCATCTTCAATGCTTGTACGACGACCACGTTTAAATTCAGCAACCCAATTTTTTACTGTTGCATATGAAGGAGCACTTTCACCTAACACATTCACCATATCATTATGAATTTCTTGTCCCGATAAACCTTTTTTATGTAAATATTTAATGACACCACGCATTTCTAATTTTTCCATTGTAAAAAAAATCGCGGATGCGTCTTTTGTGAACACCTGTTTCTATATGAAGGAGTTGCCAGATCGAAACAAAATTTAACATGTGTTCATAGCCGAGGGTGGAGATTCCAAAACACTTAACTTTTTTCTGTTTATACCGCGCTTTTTGTGCTAGGCTACGAAGTTTCCGAACCGCCCTCGTATTTGTATACCTTCCACCGCACAGTGGTTAGAAAAATATTTTAGAAATACATTCAAATTTAAACTCTATCCGACCAGTATTTTGAGGTTTTGCAAACGGAATGACAAAGGTAATATACCCTCTATCCTATAATGGAGCGTATAAAAATGACATAGAACTCGTATAAAATGTGTGGTTTTGGCAGCATTAACCATTTTGTCATAGGTCGAGGGGGCTAAAAAAAAGGGGCCAACACTCAGAGCAAGCTTAACTACAAATCTAAATATGGAATAATTTTGAAGATATGGCAGGGATTAGGACAACACTCATCGACCGTAGCGGACTTTATGTTCCAAAGCATTCAACCAATTTAAAGTATCTACAGTTTTTTTTTTAATTTCATAAATCTATATTAAATAAAGGCCAAAAATGTACATCGCTATGATCGTTCCATTTGTTGATGAAATAGCGTCTAGACCTTAAAGCCTCATATTGAGTATGATATAGCACCAGTATAAAATTTGACCATATCGGTCCATGTTTTTATACTAAGTCTTATAAAGGGTGTTTTTTCGGATGGGTGGTTTTCAAGAAATAATAAAACGCATATAATTTTATATTATGGCCAAGAATTTAGCTTCATTTAATGTTTTAAAAATGATTGCGTGCAAGTGGCCGGCGAGGCTGGCTCGAATAAATTTCAGCCGAGAGATGCAGTTTTTGACCACTTTTTACAGCATTTAATGCAATAATGCGCCGAATATTCTCTTCCAAGGCGTCAATCGTGTCGTGCTTAACTGCTTAGACAAGCGACTTCATATACTCGTAACCTTACAAAAATTAGTCCGACGGCGTTAAATCTTGGATCTTGGAGGCCACGCCACAGGCCCACGACGAGAGTTAAAGCGCTCACCAAAAGTTTCCTTCAATAAATTGGCTCTTTCGTTGTCTGTATGGTATGTAGCGGCGTCTTGTTCGAACCAAAGGTCGTCCACATCAACATCATTCAATTCAGGCATGAAGAAGTCATTAATCATGGCTCTAAAGCGTTCCCCATTGACTGTAACATTATCGCCGGCTTAATTTTTGAAGGAAAATGCACCAATGATTCCCTCTACCCATAGAGCACACCAAACAGTGACTTTTTAGGATGTTACAGCGTCTCAACAATGACTTGTGGATTTTCATTACTCCAAATGCGACAATTTTGGTTATTTTCGTACCCAAACAACCAAAAGTGGGCTTCATCGCTGTATAATATCTTCTTGTACAACTTAGGATCGTCGGCCGTTTCGTTTTGTTTCCATTCACCCCGATTTGCAAACATTGTTCCGGAGTAAGTCTATTCATCAAGAAATGGCAAACCAAACTGAGCATAAAACAAGTGACAATTGTTAAAAAGACCAACTCCGAAAAGAGTGTGGCCAGATTGAAAACCACTTGTCTAAAAAAACACCTTGTCAAGGTGATGTATGTAAAGGGTGTCCTAAGAAGAGCGCAATTTTTAAATTTTAAATAAAACACAGATATTTAAGAAAAAATAGTGAAACTTTATTATATCGTAAAGTAGACAGAATGAGGTTATGTATGGAACAATATATCGTGCAGATGGCCGCCGCGGCTTTGCTGGCATGCACGCGATCTTTTAATGAAATTTTCAATGACCGTTTTGCATGAATGCTGCGGTATTTCATTAATGCAGCGTCCAATTTCGTCTTTTAAGGCTTGAGTCGTCGTCGGCTTATTCGCGTAAACCATCGACTTCAAAAAACCCCAAAGAAAAAAATCTAATGGTGTTAAATCGCACGATCTAGACGGCCAATTCTGATCTCCAAAACGCGAAATAACACGACCGGGAAATGACTGATGCAGCAATTGAATTGTTTCTCTGGCTGTATGACATGTGGCGCCGTCATGTTGGAACCACATGCCCTCCACATTCATTTCTTCAATTCTAGGCCAGAAAAAAAATGGTTATCATTTCACGATACCAAACACCATTGACTGTTTGCACTTGACCTGCCTCATTTTTATAAAAAAAAGGTCCAATGATTCCTCCAGCCCAAAAACCACACCACACAGTGACACGTTGAGGATGCATTTGCTTCTCGTGAATCACTCGAGGATTTTCCGCACCCCAAATGCGACAATTCTGCCTATTGACGAAGCCATCAAGATGAAAATGGGCCTCGTCACTGAAGATGATTTTATCGGCAAAATCAGCATTTTCATGTTGTCTCTCCAATACCCAATTAACGAACTCCCTTCGCTGTCCATGGTCAGCTGGCTTCAGTTCCTGAGCCAATTGAATTTTGTATGCATAAAGATGCAAATCTTTCGTCAAAATTCGCTGCAAAGTGGATTTGGAGACACCAATTTGCTGAGCTCGGTGTCGAATTGAGGTGGATGGAGTTTGAGCGACATCATCACGTACAGCTCGACATTTTCGGTCGATCGACCTGGTCTATGGCGCGTTGTTCTCTTTACATCACTAACAGACCCAGTTTCGGCAAATTTATCCATTAATCTCTTTACAGTTGACTCTTTTGGAGCATCATTGTGACCCCAAATTGATCGCAATTTGCGAACTGTAGCCGCAAAACGTTCACCATTTTGGTAAAACAATTTCACAATGAGAATGCGTTGTTCATTCGTGTAGCGCTCCATTTTTACTAACCTCGTACCTTCTACTAACAAACAATAACAATTGTTCAAATGTCAAACAATGACACTTCGAATGTTGCCAGATTTAAAAATTGCGTTCTTCTTGGGACACCCTTTATAAACAAAAAAAAAAACCCGAGCGCTTGCAACATCGCACCAGGGTTGTCCGCCAAATTGTTAGTTAAAATAACCAAAAAACAAATCACCAAACTATAACCGCAGTGATACTATTGCCAATACCTTTGCCCCTCAAATGAAGGAAGGTACAGGGTGGCTGATAAATATTACTACATTAAGAAACTCAAATAACTTTTTTTTTCTTTATTCGTGTTAAAGCTCAAATAATAGAATTTAAATGCCTCTGCTCTTTGATGTCAGGCGATCTGGGGGGGGGGGGGGGGGGGCAACGGAATTCGGAGTTTCTGGATATCAGCTCATTGGGAAATTTTCGTCGCAATTGTGTCAAACAGGCCGGGCTATGTGAGTAGTTGCATCAACTTGCTGAAACCACATTGAGTTGAAAGAAATTTTCTTTCGGCATTAATAGCAAAAATCTCTCAACATGCTCATGTAACGGTCTCCAGTAACCGTATACGTTTTCTTCGAAGAAGTAGGGCCTGACATTGCAGCGTGATGAAACTGTACACCACACTGTAACTCGAAGTGGATGCAATTCCGTCTCATGGAGTATCTGTCGGTTGGAAGCACTTCATATACGACAATTTTGTTTGTTTATGTTGCCGTTTAAATAGAAATGGGCCTCGTCAGACATGAAAAGACAGTTCAACATATTTCCGTCCTCTTTCACCATTTGAAGCATCTTCTGCCAAAATTTCATTCAGTTTGTTGCCCAATTGAATTTTATATGGGAATATGTCCAAATCTTTGTGCATAATTGACTGCAAGGACTGTCTGCTTATACCCAGTTGAGTGGATTGTTTTGTATGGCAGCAGCTACAGCAGCTATGGTTTCCTCCGTCCGAACTGAAGCGTTTCGATGGTTAGGTCTTCTGTTTACTGTCCTATGCTCGGCAAAATAGTTAACAAGTCTCATTATGGTCCATCTGCTCGAAAGATTGCCGCCAAACGAGCGCCTATACTCTCTTTGAACCGAAACTTTGGACTTCAGTGAGTAATAGCGGCGGACAATCCAAATTCATGTTTCAGTATCCTAGTTATCAATTTTTGTTAAATCTAAAAATCAATCTTCAAAATAAAAGAAAATAAGCCAGATTCAATTAATAGAAAATAAAATTGTTACATTTTCTTTCTGGTAGCGGCTTTCATCAGCCACCCTGTACGTATAGACTCTAATTTTTTTTTGAAATTGTATACGAATCCGAAGGTAACATAAATTAGAGGCCTTGAGCCATGGGTTACGGTTCTTAGGCTAACATTGTATTATGAGTCTGAACATATCATAAATTCTGCAATTTGACAAAATTTAAGGCCATTGGCCTAGAGTTTTTAGCGAATCGAGAAATAGGTAGTTGACAAAACCTTGGAAATTTCTCACTAATTTGTTTGGGATCTTTCGGGTCTACGGACCTTAGCAATATGGGAACAAAAAAATAATTTCTCACGAACCTGCAAAAACATTCATTTTACTTTAAGACTCAAATGGAGGCAAAGACTTAATAGTCCATAGGTATCCGCAAATAAGGCTCCATCGAACATGGATCCATTAAGTTTTATTTATATGGTATGCGTTTGGGCTTCCTGATAGTGGACCAACTGATATATATTAAGACCTTGCAAATTCCTATAAGCAACAAAGGCCCACAACGAAGTTTTTTAATTTATCTCTGTGATTCCTAGACCGTCCAGTAGATTCTATTTCACAGTCTGCAGGTGTGGGATGGTCCCTGAGCCACAACGAAGTTTTTACATTTATTTTTGGCATTCGCCAGTATCTTAAGTTCGCTCGAACTCCGTCCCGAAGATTTCAATCTATGGTCATTCTACTGATGTTGTCTTGTGCTCTTTTCGGTCCAACGCCATTGCCGGCTGGATGCGTGTTTTGTGGGTGATCAGGTTGATGTTCCTAATACTTGCAGTCCGAAATATGTGTAAAATTCTGAGGAGGCAGCTATTTTCACATACAGGGTGAAGCGCGGTATTTGCTTATTTGGGAATGAATTAAAAAAATTATGAACCTTAGAAAAATTTATTTTATATTTTAATTATATTGAATAGTAAGGGAATTTTTAAATTACATGGTTTTAAATAGAGTATCTGGCAAATGTCGGCCTTTGCTATCCCCATACTGCTGCATACGTTTTCTGAAGTTTTCATGAACTCGAAAAAGCATGTCGACTGCTATTCTGCCAATATCAGCCTCAAGCTAAACGAAAAGCACGCTACACTGCAATGATCGAGTTCCATTTGAAAAATACGCTTCCTCACAAAAAGGCAGACGAATACAAACCTCCCATCAGCCACTATGAGCAACGCACACTCTTCACTATCTTCAACCAACAGTGCCGCCACAGCGTTCAATGCAAAAAAAGCAAATTTTCGCGCTCCACCCTGTACTTGGATGCTGTTGATGGGTGCAGCATTTCAAGATTGTCGTCTAGGCACACGTCCACGTGGGGGAACAGCGAATCGTAAACGAAAAGCACGCTGCACTGCAATGATCGATTGCACATTTGAAAAATGCTGTGTTGAAGCGCATTTTTCAAATGCGCACTCGATCATTGCAGTGCAGCATGCTATTCGTTTACGATTCGCTGTTCCCGCACGTGGACGTGTGACCTCTCCTTACGTGTGCAAAGCATGATGGCGACTGAAAGACAGACAAATACAAATCTCCAGTCAACCTTTATAAGCCACGCACACTCTCCACTCTCTTCGACCAATAGTGCCGCCACAGTCTGCTGTGCAAATAACAAAATACACATGCTGTCAGATCAAAAGAGGAGGCGTTCAGAAATTGGCGTTTAAACAAAAACGTCAATACTGAACTGCTGCGTAAACAGGCAAGAACGTCGTGTGCCAGAGTGCTTAGGCGTGAAAAGTTTCTTTACGAGCAACGTCTACGTACAAAGGTTCTTAATTCTCCCAGGGGAAGTAAGAGCTTTTGGTCGTTTGTAAGAAGAGTAAAGGATAGTACTTCATCTATCCCAACTCTTGTTAAAAACGACCGGGAATTCACTGACCCGGTTGATAAAGCCAACCTTTTGGCTGAAATGTTTGCAGGAAATTCTTCATTGCCGGAAAGCAATCAACCACTCCCCGAGATCGAAAACGTATCTAGTTCCATGCCTAAGATATTTTTTCGAACTCGTTGAGTTAAATGGGTTCTTGCGAATCTCGATGTTAGTAAGTCCCCGGGCCCGGATGGTATCTCGGCACTAGTCCTATGTAAGTGCTCCTCGACGCTAGCCCGTCCACTGCGCAACCTTTTCAACCTTGCTTATCGTGCAGGAGTCTTCCCAGCGTGTTGGAAGGTTGCGAACGTCCAGCCGATCCCTAAAAAGGGTGAAGCCAATAATCCTGCGAATTATCGGCCAATCGCGATCTGCTCTGCGCTCTCCAAGGTAATGGAGAGCATGGTTAACCACCATCTAGTAGGGTATCTAGAGTCCAACGACCTGCTTAGCGACAGACAGTACGGCTTCCGTAGAAATCGCTCTACGGGTGACCTGATGGCTTTCCTATCGGAAAGCTGGAGTCGGTCTATCCACCAGTTTGGTGAGAGTAAGGTCGTGGCTCTGGATATATCCAAGGCATTTGATAGAGTCTGGCACGGTGCACTCTTATCAAAGCTGATCGCTTTTGGTGTCGGTAATACATTTGCTCGATTTATATCGAGCTTTCTTAGAGATCGCACTATACGAGTTGCTGTAGATGGGTTCTCATCCGATAAACATAGGCTGACCGCAGGTGTGCCACAAGGCTCTGTCCTTTCTCCCTCATTATTTCTCATTTTCATTGATGATCTTTTGGGTCAGACCGTGAATCCAATCTACTCTTTCGCGGATGACAGCAACCTATGTCATTCATATTCATTCGGCCGTAGGCCGAGTCTTCAAGATATTGAAGACAAAAGGCGAATAATGGAAGAGACACTTGGCCGGGATTTACTGGCCATTTGCGACTGGGGTCGAGTGAATAGAGTAGATTTTAATGCGCGTAAGACACAGTGCTGCTTGTTGTCTCACAAGCGATTTGCTGACCCAACAGTGTCGTCATTATCTATCGATGGTATGGGCATGAAAATACAATGTGACGCTCGTTGGGCGAGACATGTATTCGAAGTGTCGAAAGAAGCACTCAAGTGTATAGGCTTCCTAAAGCGGTGCAAGAAATATTTCACTCCTTCTGATCTTTTCGATATCTATACAACCTACATCAGGCCAAAGATGGAATAAAACTCCCATATATGGGCAGGTGCTCCAAAATCATCCTTGGAGCTTCTGGACCGTGTTCAGAGGAGAGCGATGGTGCTGATAGGAAACAGTAGGGTATCCAACTCTATTGTTTCCCTGGAGCATCGTCGGAATGTGGGCTGTGTGTCGCTGTTCTATCGCTACTTCCATGGTGTGTGTTCTTCAGACATTCGTGGCCTTATTCCTGACGTGAGGATGTTCGGCAGGGATACACGACTTTCCAGAAATTCACACCCATTTGTTATCGATTGGCCGGTTGACCGCACTATACACTACAGATCAAATTCGTTTTTCGCCCGTACTGTCCGTATGTGGAATCGACTTCCGGCAAATGTATTTCCCACCAATTACGACATCCGGAAATTCAAGGCGAATGTCAATAAACATTACTCCCTCTTTCCCCCCTTCGATCCCTTGCTTTCCAACGACCAACGCAATGCATTGCATGTATAGGGGAAAACCCCTGAGTGTTGGCTAATTAAAAAAAAAAAAATGGCTGTGTTGTCGATGCACATCATTGTGGTCTTTGCTGCATTAATATTCCGTTCCACTCTAGACAAAATTTTTTCGACTATTTGTAGATTTTTTCTGCATATCAGTATATCTATGTGCCGAAGACCGATATCATGGGCATAGTCGAGGTCTTCCGGATGGCCCTTTAATCCCCAACTTATGCCTCTATAGGCGCGTGTGGCATTCATCATAATGTTGTCTAGGACGATGTTGAATAAGAGAGGCGATAAAACACATCGCTATCTTACCGCTCTTCTGACTTCAGTTTCGTCGCTGGTTCGACCGACTTGCAGTACACAGCAATTAGCATCAGAGTATAAATTTGGCTGTTAGAGAGATGATACTCTCTTGGACTCCTTCGCTGCGTAGCGCAGACCATACAGCATCCCTAACAGGCGATAAGTAAAAGTACCGACTCGGGTACTAAGAAATAAATGCATGGCAGAGGGCATAAAATACATTTAAACCGGCCAAATTATTAAACTTTTTTGTTGCATTTCTCCAAAAAATTAAATATTTTCTAATATTTAATTAGATGGTCCTTCGATTGTGTGGATACTTACTAGACATTATTTTTATTATTTAATTATTAATTTTATTTTCCTTTTTTATATTATTTTCACTTTTTAATCTTAAAATTTATCTTTTAATCATACCATCTTCAAATATCTTGAATCTGTTGACTATTTCTTAGAAATGTGAGTGGCTGAATCATTGATTTATTGTTTTATTAAATTTCTGTCTTATTCAAAATGTCTTTATTTATAGTTTATCATAGACAACACTTTTCAATTGATTATATCAATATTAACTCTCCCATAAATGCACAATCCCCCTCAGCTTCGCCCCATTTTTGCTCGGCAACTGTTTCCACTCTGCGGACTCTACTTGCCGTAGACGATAATTGATCATTTGTTTAAACTATTAGACTTTATTAAATTACATTTGAATAAAGAACAATTTCCAGTTTTCTGAAAGATCGATGCCAAATGGCCATAAACGGCAACGATATTTAGTTTTTTTTTTTTAATAACGCAAATAATTAATTAACAATTGCAGCCAGCCACTTGCTGCGATCGGGTTTCTGCAATGAAAAATCTATTGCGAAGAAAAAAAATTAAAAGAAAAAATAGTGGGAGTGTTGCATGGAATTACAAAGAAATTCAAATAATCGCACATGTAGTATATCTCAATAGTATCTCGTACATGTCTATTTCGAAACGAACACCAAAGATACGTGGGTGGCAAGGGAGGTGATCGACTTTGTGGTGTAGAAATCGCTTGATGTTGCATTAGACATTAACAAATAACTTAGAACTGTTCCTAGTGTGCTGATTGTGCGACTGGTTGTAGATTTTATGAACAACACAGTCTGTAATGGATTAACAATTTAATAATACATAACAAAAACTGTTCCCAGTGTAGGGATTGTCCGACTAATGATTTTGGATATAATCTGTTGCCAGTGTTGTGGTAGTTATTATAAAATGAAACACAACTACAACCAGTGTACAGAATTTCTAATAAAATTAGTCTGACATTAAAATTTAAATATTAATAACTGTTCCCAGTGTTATGATTGTTAGGCTACTTAAAGATTTTTGATAAAAAAAAATTATTAGAAAAAGAAAATGATAATAACTGTTCCCAGTGTTCTAATTGTAAGGCTTCTGTTGATCAAATTATTCGGTTTTCATCTCTATAAGTAGTTTCAGTCGCCAAAAGTCTTTGATGTCGCCATATATGGCGAGAAATCGCCAAACCTGACAACCCTGCGTCGCAGTTTGCTAAACACAAGAAAAGAAAATATTAATAACTGTTCCCAGTGTTAGGCTATGTTAGTTAGGCTAGATTTTTGATGAAATTTCTCAGTAAAAAAGAAATAGATAATAACTGTTCCCGGTATTCTGATTGTAAGGCTTCTTACAGATTTTTGATCAAATTCGTCAGTTGGCATCTCCAGTTTAAGTAGCCAAAAGCCTTTGATCTCGCCATATTTGGCAAGTAATCGTAAAACCTGAAAACCCTGCGTCATAATCCGCAAAAAAAACAAAATAAGAAAATATTAATAACTGTGTATAAGGCTTCTTTGCGACTCTAGATCAAATTTGTCGGTTAAAAAAGAAAATGATAATAACTGTTCCCAGTGTTCTGATAGTCAGGCTACTTACAGAGTTTTGATTAAGTTTTCCAGCATAAAAAGAAAATAAGAACTGCTCCCATGACTTCTTACAGATTTTTGATCAAATTCGTCAGTTTTCATCTCTAGTTTAAGTCGCCAAAAGTCTTTGCTGTCGCCATATATGGCGAGAAATCGCCAAACCTGACAAACCTGCGTCGCACTTCGCAAAAAAAAAAAAAACAAAATAAGAAAATATTAATAACTGTTCCCAGTATTAGGTTACTTACAGATTTTTGATCAAATTTGTCAGTTTGAAAAGAAAATATTAATAACTGTTCCCAATGTAAAGATACTTACAGATTTATGAACAAATTTAACAGTTGGCATCTGTAGTTGATATTTAAAAAATAAAATAAAACTGTTCCCGGTAGACTGATTATAGTGTTTAAGCAGCCATTTACAAATAATACAAAACCATTCCCACTATACTTATTGTAGATTTATAATTAATAATATTTATAATTAAATGTCTGTGATTAACTAGCTAACATTGTTCGCGACGCGCAAAATAGAAAGGGACCTAAGGGTAAAAACCAGTTTTGTTCAGGAGAGCCATTTTAAAGATTTAAATACGCGTATCTTTGGTGTACTTCACTTTCATAAAACGCGCATATCTCTGGGAGGGAACACTTTTGGGGCATGGGATCTCATTTGATGCTCAGATGTGGCCCACATCAAAAAAAAGTGAAAATTATTTTCTTTTTACCCTTAGGTCCCTTTCTCTATGCGCTGTCACATATGTGTCTGTCCTGAGTATATGTGTCTGTTTTGCAGACAGATAGTATCAACTAACACAAAGCCGAAACCTAAAACCGTTTTCTCAAAAATAGCCTAAACCCGAAATGTCGATTTAGGCGGTTTTTTGTTGTTGTCGGGGTTTTCGGTTATGTTGTTGTTGTATATAAACTCAAAGAAAATGCATAATTTCACGATCAGAATTCGTAACTAGATTTTGAGCTAGACCCGCCTTTTAGGGTACTGATAGACTCAGAATAACCAGTTGATGAGATTTAACGATATCTGTCCATCTAAAGCTTATTATCAAACTAAAAGTCTCCTGATCTTCATAAAAATTTTGCGCCAAGGACAGACGCTATTGAAATTGGTTTAGATTTAGATACACCTCCCACACATTTGTTCACCCAATTTTATGTTTTTGACTCTCGAAGCCACATATTAAATCCAATCTTCATTAAATGTGCAGAAATTTTTTTGACACAGGACGGCGGTTGTGGACTTTTAAGAAAATGGATTAACATTTAGATATACTTATAGTTCCCACATATGTGTTCAGCCAAATTTACAGTCGATCAGTAACCAGATCAGATAAAATTGGGTCATACCGTTTAAAATGTAGCCCCAGTACAAAGATGCATATACCCGTCTGAAACAACCATAATAAGTCCAATTTCGATAACATTTGGTGGAGAATATAACAATGGACAAATAACCAGTGTTAGATCGATTTGGGCCAAATATGCTAAATTTTTTATATATAATCCCGGTACAAATTGTCTGGGGTCCCAATATGTGGCTTACAGCAGCCATGCCCATATGGCTTTTACATAACTACACAATTTTCTCACGAAGCAAAAAACTAAATTATATTTGCAGTTTGACTAAATTTGGGTGATGGACCCTGAGCCGGAAAATCTTACCCATTTAAACATGGACATATGGCTACCCAAAAAAAATAAGTTTTCTGAAGAGGGTTGTCACGGACCCGAAATCATGATAAAAGCAATGTTCAGCCACGAAAGTCAATGCCAATTTGCCATTTTTGTTAAAAACTTAGCTTCTATTTAAATATAGATGCAAGAGGTCTTGTGCCGGCTAATCCCGGTTCAATGTTTTCTGACAAATTCAAATATGACCTGTGTTAATTTAGATCTCGTTCAAGCAATTTACTAACCTGTTCTCAATTGGCTCTTCTGCACATCCAAAAGTCATGAGCAGGGAAGTATTTTAAAGGTTATTCAAAATGGAGGTGCCATTTTAATTTAAATGATATTTCAAGTGACCGACAGCTACACGCCCCCTTCCCCCAGTCAACCGGATCGGTAGGCTTCCAATCTTTTACCAAAGTTATCAATTATGTTTTCCAATAAACTGTTGTCAATGGTTGATATCTGCTCGAAACTGTTGGTTTTAGGCTCTTAAATTGTTGTGGAATTATTGCTGTATATTTTCGATGTTAAAAAACCCCACAAAAAAATCCAAAGGTGTCAAATCTCTCGATCTTGGTGGCCAATTTACTTCTCTACTACGAGAAATAATGTGATTTTTGAACTTTTCTTTTGAAAGATCCAAAGAAGATCCGTCTAAATCAGACATTTTCCGCCGCATAAAGCATCTCAAATGAAAATCGCATCATTTCTCTGTAGCGATTTCCATTGGCCGCAATCACATTTTCGTTTTCAATAAAATATGGACCGATGATTCCTCCGGACCACAAACCACGACAAACCATAACTTTTTGTGGATGTAAAAATGGTAATCGTTTTTACTAATGTTGCTCGAAAATAACTCTGCACAACAAATGCGGCAATTTTGCTTGTTAAAGTAGACATTGGGCTGGAAATGGGATGAAAATTGTTGTCGGTGAAAATTGTTTTGTTAAAAAAATTAATTTTCTTCTTGTTTTTCGATGGCCCAAGAGACGAAATAAAAGGACGTTGTGCCTTCGTGTAACGTTCCACATTAACTAATCGAAATGTTAGAACTTGAACAGTTTTTATTCTGGTTCGCGACCATTTTGTTGGAAAGTTCTTGGCCTATCAATGAAAGAGAATAGTTAGTTTTTCAAAAATATTTTTATTTTTCAATATAATCTCCTGAAACTTCAATAAACTTTGTCCAACGCTTATCTAGCAGTTCTATCCCTTGATTAAAATAGTTTTTCTCAAGGTCTTCAAAATAGTGGTTTACAACTGTAATTGCATCTTCATTTGAGGTAAAACGCTTGCCAGCAAGGAATTTTTTTAGATTTGGGAACAGGTAAAAGTCACTGGGAGCTAAATCAGGAGAATAAGGTGGGTGGTCAAGCAACTCGTACTTTAATTCGTTGATTTTAACCATTGTTAAAACGCTCTTGTGCGCTGGTGCGTTGTCTTGATGAAAAATTATTTTTTTGTGTTGTAAGCCAGGACGTTTTTTCGAATTTGTACATTTAATTGATCTAAAAGGTTGCAATAGTACTCTGAATTTATTGTTTTACCCTTTTGCAGATAATCAATCCATAAAATACCTTTGAAGTCCAAAAAAACCGTTGCCATGACCTTACCAGCCGATTGAATTGTTTGGGGCACTTCCTCCAGATTCAGTCCATTGTTTGGATTGTTCTTTTGTCTCTGGAGTATAGTGGTGGATCCATGTCTCATCAACAGTTATGAAACGACGCTAAAATCCATTTTATTTCGCTGAAAACGATCCAAACAAGCTTGAGAAATGTTCATTCTTATGCGTTTTTGGTCGACTGTTAACAAGTGCGGCACCCATCTTGTAGAAAGCTTTTTCATCTGTAGTTCTTCATGCAAAATTAAATGGACTCGATCATTTGAGATGCCCATGATATTAGCTATTTCACGCACTTTTATTCGTCGATCATTTAATACCATATCATGCACTTTGGCTACAATTTCTGTTGTTGTTTTTGGACGTCCACTACATGGTTCATCTTCAGTGCTTGTACGACCACGTTTAAATTCAGCAACCCAATTTTTTACTGTTGCATATGAAGGAGCACTTTCACCTAACACATTCACCATATCATTATGAATTTCTTGTCCCGATAAACCTTTTTTATGTAAATATTTAATGACACCACGCATTTCTAATTTTTCCATTGTAAACAAATCGCGGATGCGTCTTTTGTGAACACCTGTTTCTATATGAAGGAGTTGCCAGATCGAAACAAAATTTAACATGGAAGTTTCCAAAACACTTAACTTTTTTCTGTTTATACCGCGCTTTTTGTGCTAGGCTAAGCTAGAAGTTTCCGAACCTCCCTTAAATAAATGAACTCAAGCCGAAAAATAATTTTTATAAAATAAAAATTACAAGTAGAAACAAAAATGGCAGCAAAACAGAATTTTACCTCAGTTTTGGTCACCCTTTGCTAGTATGTTATTTCATTCCAGAGTCCAGAAATTGACACAATTAATACACTTCTGATTTGGGATATATTTTTCATTCCTTGGCAAAAGGCTATAACTGGAATGTCGGTTTTTTACTTTTAAAATAATCCGACGGTGAGTTTTTTTTAAACAGAAATGCCGGTTTTTTGAATGCCCAAAGTTTAAGGACACTCTATAACTCAACGAAGTTTTTTGGTAAACACCGTCTAAAATTTACGAGTAAAACAAAACTGTTCCCAGTACACTAATTACGATGCCAATTGCGGCTTTTGGATAAATTCTATCTGTATTGCAGAAGACGTCTAAAAAATTTAATAAAACTGTAAGCAGAGTAATAAATATATATCTGATTGTTTTTTTAGAGGATTTTTCTCTGTTCCAACACACATTTAAAAGATAAAAAAGTGTTTCCAGCTCTTTTACAACCTTTAAATAAATGCTGTAACTCAGTCAAATCCTATGAAAAATCAGATGTTTTGTTAATACAAATCTGTGCCTTGTGGCTGATATTTTTACATACTCGTACATATAACACAAAACCTTACCCAATAAATTGATGATTAATCTATGACCAAATACATTATTAAAATTGTGATTTGTCCAATTTCAGATAGACATTTTTAGAAACAACAAAAAACTGTTCCCACTGCCAACTTGGCTGATTAACAACAATGACACTGTTGCGAGTAATTTCTGCAAAATATCCGCCACTCTATTTTACCCATAATAATTTATGAAATTGTCGTTAATCTATAATGCATCACGTTTTTCTTTGTCATCTGTTTCTAAGATTATTAATAAAATAATAATAATAAAATAGGGTGTAGACATTATACGCAATTACCCCAAAAACTCGTCAAAATTCATTGTGGGCATTTAAAAAGTAGATAATTTTTAATTTAATAGCCGCAAAATTGCAATGCATAAATTGTGTATAAATTGTATTTTGTAAATTGTACCTTAAAATGGCCTAAAACATTAAAAAAAATCTCAACTAAGCGTACTTCGAATGGAAATCGTTTTTACTAATACATAGAATTTCTGGCTTTTGCCAGATATGTATGTATTCTATAATTAATGTTGTGAGTAATATTTTGGGATCACAAAAACTTTCACCTTTTACGATGATCGCCAAAGAAGACGAACAAAGTAAACTCATTTTCCGCTTCGCTGGTAGAAAAATACTTTTAAGAATATTTTCCATTTTTTAGAAATTTAAAACGATTTCGATAATTATAGCAATTAGTAATCTTTAGTATTTGGCACGGTCGTGTTTGAACATCGTGCTATGTTAACTTAACATTGGTAGCTCTGTTAAGATAACATTAGACAAATTAAAGCAAATATTTAATTTTGCACTCCTTTATCTTTGGACCTTTCTTGACGCATTGCCACAGCATCTTAAACGACTTTGTTCTTCTTTGTGGTGTTTTATACTAGACAATTTCTATCCGATTATAATTCGTCTGATTTTCAAGAGTTCGATAACAACCTTGGGTCATTATAGACCCTTGGGTTTTGTTTGGGTCGGTAGGGCCTAACATTAAAAATCGTTACGTTCACTGGCTCTGCGCGGTGAGGAAGCCATGCCCATGTACAGCATGTAGGCATTAGCATCTGCATATGTGACAGCGCATAGAGAAAGGGACCTAAGGGTAAAAAAATCAATTTTCACTTTTTTTGGTGTGGACAACATCTGAGCATCGAATGAGACCGATCCCATGCCCCAAAAGTGTTCCCTCCCAGAGATATGCGCGTTTTATGAAAGTAAAGTGGACGATTCTAAGCGCAAATAGAAAGGGACCTAATCTTTAAAATGGCTCTCCTGATCAAAACTTTTCATCAACTTTTCACTTTTTTTTTGATGTGCACAACATCTGAGCATCGAATGAGACCGATCCCATGTCCCAAAAGTGTTCCCTCCCAGAGATATGCGATTTTTATGAAAGTGAAGTGGACGATTCTAAGCGCAAATAGAAAGGGACCTAATCTTTAAAATGGCTCTCCTGAAAAAAACTGGTTTTTAACCTTAGGTCCCTTTCTATTTTGCGCGTCACATATGTACAACGCGTATCTCACGAGCGATCCCTTTAATTTGGGGTGACCAATCCCGCGTTGTATAGATTGCAAACAGGAAGTACCTCGGCTACGACCGGAACAACGTTTGTTGTCTACGCTGTTCCTATTTGCCGACGATCCTTCTTCCTCTTCCTAATTCTGGAAGAACTGTCTTCCGTTTTGCAGACAAATTTCACTGCAACTTCCTCTAGTTTCACATGGCTCTGAAGGTTTTATTGTAACTACGTAAAGCTATTTCCCTCCGTTAGTCGAATTTTATCAGCTTCTGGTCTCTCGGATCAGGATTCGTCTGATTTTCTTTTTCCATTCCGCAGTATACTCGTTTTTGCAATAGCTGCCGCTTTTATCGAAGAGTTTCTCCAATTCATATACTCCATTTTAACGTTTTTATTTTGGCTGTTGGTTTTTGTCAGACGTCTTAACACTTTTAAGAGCAAAGTTTGAAGCCGATGTAACAATATCGGCGTTGGCCGATTTGGCTTCAAACTATGTTTGATTGTTTCCTTCTTTGCATAATTTATCTTCAAAAACAAAACTCTTGTCGGGATGATATACATAAGGATGGGGTTTCCTGAGTTTTCTAATTTGTTTTTATGTTCAACCGCTCACTACAGGGTACTATATATTCCTATAAATTTCAATGTGGGGTAGGAGGATTGTAAGATTAAATTGTAAGATACAATTAATTAATTGTAAGATAAAATTAAATAAAAATTAATTTTAAAACTACACAATAAAAAATAAATTCAGTTGAATTGAAGAATTTATAAATTCAAACAACACGTTTGCAATCCTGTAATAAAAAATTTCACATATAAACTATAATATTCGTACGTTGTTTATCGAAAATATTTCCGATTTTAGGCGATAAACAGATTTACATATTTTTATATACAAAAAAATGTATGTGCCGTTTATCGAAAATATTTTTATTATGAGGTGACGAATAAATTCACAAATTTACAAAAAAAAATTGTAAGTCGTCAATCGAAAATAATTTTGTATGAGGCAAATAAAACAATTTAAATATTTACCAAAAAATTACAAGCCGTTTATTAAAATGGATATGGTTATGAGGGAATACAATTATTCGAATATTTACGACAAAAGTTGCAAACATTTTTCAAAAAGTTGTCGGAAAGAATTTTAGTTACAATCAGGACAGGCTACAGTTTCGTTGAGCGCCACTAAAACATCATAAGACCCCAACAAACGAATGCGATGTATATGTATTCAGCGGCTATACACTAAAGTTTAAGCAGTTTTATATTTAACGAGAACTGCCGGCAGTAAAAGTGTTCTACGGAACATAATAAAAATCTTTCGCACTGCATTCATGAGGAACTGTATATGTTTAACATACTTAATGTCTTTGGCTCCAATATTAATGAAATTCAGCACAGCTCATTTATGATCGATTAGTTAAATGGATCATACCGATCCACGTTTTACTATAGCCCCAGTCCAAAGATCTCTCCTGATTTGAACCGCTCTAAAACATGCATATTATTTCCGATTTCAATTAGATTTGGTATGGTATACAACGATTGACAATCTAATTATCTTAAACAAATTTGAGTCATAAGTACTTTTTTTAATAATATTTTTTTAATGTTTTTTTATAAGTTATAAAAAATAAAAACTGCAAACAAACTTATGTCCAGTTCGCGATGTCCCATTCGTGAAAGTTATACTTATAAATGTCTTTTAAAAACGATTATTAATTAGACTAATATAGTTTTTTTTAATGTTGCGGAAACATTTGTTGATTTTTTAATTTTTCTGCATACTGACAAAATCGCTTTCATTTTTTGTCCCGTTCGCGATCTTATGTTTATCTTAAGTATTTGGAAAACGTTATACAATTGCATTTTGCACTCAAATATAGTGATACTGAAAAGTAATAAAGCCTTTAATAAGAGCTTAAACAAAACAATTGTTATGTTTTTATACTTTATATTAAGTATATATTTATAATAATAACTATAAAATCTACTTACCAAGCTATAAATAGAATTATTTTTGCAATTTGGCTAAATTTGAGTTTACCCTTTGTCCAAAAATCTGCTTCATTTAAAAATGGGCATATGGGTACCAAAAAACAAAGACATTTTTAATATTTTTAATTTTAAGTATGTATGACCATTTTCTAAAAAAACGGGTTACGCTTGTTCAAGCGCTTGTTCAAGTACGCAATTACTTTACTTTAAATTTTCAAAATATTTTTAACAAAGAGGTCTTATCGGCAAATATGTTGGGGATATACATGCACGAAATAGCAAAAGTGAATATTAATTAAAATCAACTCAAACTAAGAGTTCAAAGACATTTTTCACATTTTTACCAAGCAGAAAAGCAAAATAAAATGATGTAATGACTTAAATAGTTTTTACTCTGGTTCGAGACCTTTTTGATGTTTCTTTTTCAGATTCAACTGAAAAATTGAAATGTTTTGGCTACTGTTAACAGGCAGACTGTACAGCTGTTTCTAAACCCGCCAAGGGTTTACTTCAGCAGTCTTTGGCAACGATTACTTCGGCTACAAATCAAATGACTTATAGGAAAAACAGATGCACAGTCTGCCAGGCAACCAAGCCAATACATTTCATCAATATTTTACGTTGATTCTAAAAAAGATACTACTTAATGGTCTCGAACCAGAATAAAAACTGTTCAAGTCATAATAATGATAAAAGACCGAATAAATATAAACAAAAAGAAAAAATACAAATAAATGGATTTTATACTCGTATATTTCATTTACTATTTTATAAATAATTATAGTTTTTTCAGACTGCTTTTGACGAATTCGTATATAAAACCTCCGGTTGATTGACTCTCTTTGAAATATACAAAGAGAAAAAAATGTTGCCATGCTATTCGCTATTACTTTTCTTAAAAAAGGTATTTTCAGTATTTGAAATTTTAAATATGTATGACTTTAAAAAAAATCTCGGTACATAACGAGCTTCTTCAAGGGCACAATTATTTTACTTCTGATTTGGAAAATATTTGCCATCCATTCTTAGGCAAAATGGTAAGACCATTTTGTCGGTTAACGCCGATATTTTGCTTTTAAACAATCACGACAGTCGGTTTATTTTAAAACGCAGTTTAAAAAACAATATCGTTTTTTTGGCATTCAAGAACTGACATTTTATCTTTTTCGAACACATTAAATATTTCTAGTTTTTCTTTAAGGGACAGACTTTTCTTGGGTGCCATGTTATTTCTAGTTTATAAAAACACAATTCACTTGCAACTTATTTCACAAACTGAATGGAAATATCGCCTCTATTTGATACAAACGGCATCAATGAGTGCGTGCATGTTAAAAGGGGAATCACCAATCTAGTTGTTATCAACATGAACATGGTTTCCGGGTTTGCAGATTTCTTGTGCGTTTTGAAGACATTTGGCGACTTTAATTTTGTTTTGGCGATTTTGAGCAGTTATTTCTATTTTGGCGATTTTGCTGGCGGATTTCGTGAAAAAGCCCAAATAACCTTTTTAAGTTCGTAATGAATACTAAATTTTAACGTCATAATGAATTCTTTTTTTAATCTGTCCGTTTATGAGAGATTTTTTGATCAAACTGACTTGAAAAATAGTGTTCGCGTACTGGTTATTGGAATGATATTTGTATGGAAAAATGAACAAAATAGCTGTGTCCATGAAATTTGCCCGACTATTAAAGCTAGTCGGCTATAAATAAGGACTGTCTGTAATGAGGAATTTCACCGTATATAGTTTTTCCTCCTCGAAAAATGTGCCCTTTTGGCAAAATACTCACACTTGTCTAAGTGCCGTTTAAAGTCCCATTAGTTGACTTTATGAAATATTTATTAATTACCATCTTGCTTAAGACCGTTCTCACGCATATTAAATATTCGTATTTTGTTGTTGTTTAAAACATTTGAAATTCTATGGTTCTTTAATTTTTACTTCCAATGCATTCCAAACCTGTCAATTGATTATTTCATAATATTTCGTTTTCTACAGACTTGAAGACGCTTAAATATGCTAATCAATTAAATAAATACATTTTTAATTAGCGTGAGAGCTTGGTGGTTCATTTCAACATGAGAATCAATACGAAATTTTTCTCAAAATGTTGAAAATCATACAAAATGTTATGCAATTTCTTTTATATTTTGAAAACCATCCGTAAACAAATCGAGATTTCAGTGTTGATTATAATGAGACCTAGGGGGCGGACGGTTGAGAAAATAAATTTACTGCTGAAACTGTTCTCAGGCGCACATACACTTTATACGAATCCACACACACGCACATGCAGTCCTAACGAAAATTAATTTCTAGCCGGATAAGTCAATATTGTGCAGAAATACAATCAAACCGTTACAGAAAATAAACAAAAAGCCACAGCAAAACATCATAGATTTTAAGAAAAATATACAGAGATCATTGTTGGAAAAACGCGGGAGTTCGTTAATGAGAACGGAATGAACGAAAAAAAACAACAAAACTCGAAATAAACATTAACAAACAGCAAAATTAATTTCAAAAATGAAGAGAGAACCGACACACACACAAAAAAAAACACAGTGGGAACAAGGTCATACCGGGTAACAGACAAATGAACATTAATTCATTCATGCCTCAGCACAACAGAGCCAGCAATGGCCCCTCCTTAAGTCAGCTTACCTCAGCACACACACACACACCTAACGGCTTCACTACAGTTCATGACGCTTCATTCTTTCGAAGATTCGAATGCCGTTGCCGGCACCACCACCGCCGCCGCCATCACTGCTTTAATCCATACGAGACTTTGTTTTTCGGTTCGTAAAGATTTCACATTTGAAAGGCACTTTGTCTTCGGCGGCATTGTTATTGAGTGCAATATTTTCATTCACGCGCTGATTTTCTTCTTCTTATCGCTCAATTCTCTTGTTTTTTTTCTACCAAAACAAAAAAACCCTCAAAATTGTCGGTGTGCCGGGAAATTAAAAAGAGATTAAGTAAATTCTTTCATGTTGTCTCGTTGTTTGGTTTTTTTGTGTTTGTTTTGAAAAATAGGTCGTGGAGAAGATTTTTACTTTGCGAAGCTGAGCGAAAAATGCCAGACGTTTTCCTAAATGGATCGACAAAAAAGGGTTTTTTCAGAGTAAATAATAATTATTCAAATTATCTGCTCTTACCTAATAATACACTTACTGTATAATTTAGCAGAATGCTTTCAAAATTAGTTCGACGGATTGCAGACAAACTGTTCTTAAGCAGTCGATCGAAGAAATGTTTTGGGGAGATTTAGAAACGTCAGCTACGTTAGTTTGAGGCTACTTAACAAAAGCGTGGTTTAAATAAAACGCACGATGTTAATTGTATTTAAAAAAAATAGTTTTCAGAAAGTTATCTTAATATTTTTTATTATAATACAGGGTGGCTGCTGAATATTACTACATTAAGAAACTCAAATAACATTTTTTTGCAGTGTATGGAATTATTTATTATTTTATTTATGGTAGAGGTTATTCAATTATATTAAATCTAGCTTAATTAGTTTTAAAAATATTGGAATTTAAATGCCCCCTCTACTCGTTGATGCATGTGCCACATCTTACCAAAAAGTTGTTCATTACTGCTTGGAGAGTAGAGACAGCAATAGCGGCAATAGTTTCTCGAATGAATTGCTTTGGTTCATTTTAATTTGTTGGTTTTGCTTTGTAGACTTCATCTTTGCAATAACCCCACAAGAAAAAGTCAGGTGCAGTAAGGTCAGGCGACCCGGTGCGCCAACGAAATGTGGATTTTCTGGATATCAGCTTATTGGGAAATTTTCATCGCAATTCTGTCCTAACAGGCCGGGCTATGCGATGAGTTGCACCACCTTGCTGAAATCACACAGAGTTAAAAGAAATTCTAATTCGGCGTAAACTCTCGTTAAAAACTCTCTCAACATGCTCAAGTAACGGTCTCCAGTAACCGGAACAGTTTAACCAATATCATCGAAGAAGCAGGGCCCGAGAATACAGAGTGATGAAACCCACACAATTTGACAATCGCTCAAAAAAAGTCTCGTGTCCATTGGTGCAAAGAAATTTTGAAATTCAATTTTGATACGATTGCGGTGCTTTAAAAGATTACACTGTGCGACAGCCACAATCGGTTTGGGATGAAACCACCGGGGAAAGTTATATCGGTCAAAAAAAGGTCATACGTGTCCCAGCGTTTCGTTGGGTCTCATCTAGGAATCGAGATATATCGATTTGAAGTTAGTAAGTATCGTATAGGGGAATTTGTCACGTTTTTGGCTCTTTTGTTTGACATAACTTGAGAAGCACTCGTCCGATTTAGCTGAAATAAATTTATAGTAATAAAGTAATAGGACTTGACACTTTTTACCGTTTTGGATTTTTTATGAATTAAAAAAAAAAATTTTAATTTTTAGGCAAAAATAATTTTTTTTTTCATACATTTATTTATAATTGCGAAACTGTTGCTTAAGTAGGAAAACGGTTTAAGAACAGATTAGAGGAATTGTAATTCTTAATTTTTCTAAATTTGTTTCAGCTAAATCGGACGAGTGGTTCTCGAGTTATGTCAAACAAAAGAGCCTAAAACGTGACAAATTCCCCTATACGATACTTACTAACTTCAAATCGATATATCTCGATTCCTAGATGAGACCCAGCGAAACGCTGGAACACGTATGACTTTTTTTTTACCAATATAACTTTCCCCGGTGGTTTCATTCCAAACCGATCACTGACCCTTACCATTTGTCGCAGAGTGTTATAAGATCGTCACATCCGTTGGTTGGAAGCACTCCATATTCGACAATTTGTTTTTTATGTTGCCGATTAAATCGAAAAGGGCCTCGTCAGACATGAAAAGACAGTTCAATATGTTTCAGTCCACTTCCACCATTTAAAGCATCTCCTGGCAAAATTGCAAGCGAATCGGGAAGTCTGCTGCTTTCAGTTTGTTGGCCATTTGAGTTTTATATGGGAATAAGTCCAAATCTTTGTGCATAATTGACTGCAATGACTGTCTGCTTATACCCATTTGAGCAGATAAGCTTTTTGTCGAAACTACGAGGGCTGCTATATATATTTATGGCCTAGGCAACTCTAAGCCATCTGACATTTCCATTGGAAATTTTGACATTTTTTAGCATAAACGTACTCAGAATGTTTTGATGTACGACCATCATTTGTGTTGTTTACAGTGACTTGAAAAAATCAATTTGGCAAAAAAAAATGGAATTAACTCGTGAACATTTTCGTGCGATCATTTTGCACAACTTTCGACGTGGATCATCACGACAAGAGTGCATCGATGATCTTAAATCTTTGTATGGCGATGAAGCACCATCCGATAGTACTGTGAAAAAATGGTTTAATGAATTTAATCGTGGCCGACGCTCGCTCAAAGACGAAGGTCGTGAAGGTCGTCAAAAAACGACCGTTGTGCCAGAGAACATTGATGCCGTGCGTGAACTGATAACGCAAGATCGTCATGTGACATACCGTGAGATTGAGGCATCCTTGGGCATTTTTTTCCACCAGCATAATTCGATATTGTACACCTGGCCGTAAAAAAGGTTTGTTCTCGCTGGATCCCGCACAATTTGACAATTGCTCAAAAAAAGCCACGTGTCGATTAGTGCAAAGAAATTTTGAAAAAATACAATCGCGTTGCTTTAAAAGACGATTATAAGATCGTCACAGGTGACGAAAAATGTATCTATGCGTATGAGCCCGAAACAAAACAGCAATCGACCGTGTGGGTCTTCGGAGACGAGCCAAATCCAACAAAAGTTGTTCGTGGAAGAAGCACTTCGAAGCAAATGATCGCCTGTTTGTTCGGCAAAACTGATCATGTGGCGACTGTTCCGCTTGAGCAACGTAGGACGGTCAATTCTATGTGGTACACCACAATTTGTTTGCCTGAAGTCTTTGGAGAAATTCGAAAAACGAACAAGAGAAGACGAATCATTGTGCACCATGACAATGCGAGCTCTCACACAGCGGCTCAAACCAGCGCCTTCTTGACCGGCCAAAACGTCAATTTGATGGGCCATCCGCCGTACAGCCCTGACTTGGCAACCAATGACTTCTTTTTATTCCCGCACATCAAGAAAATATGCGTGGTCAACGATTTTCGTCGCCAGAAGATGCAATTGAAGCGTTGAAAAACATGTTTTGGAGATGTCTCAATCGGAGTGGAGAAAGTGCTTTGACAATTGGTGTATAAATCATGCTGGAGAATACTTTGAAAGACAATAAAACCAGTTTTGATGATAAATATTCGCATTTTCATTATTAGGCCAGAAATATATATAGCAGCTCTCATATTAGACTGTTTTGTATGGCAGCAGCTACAGCAGCCATTGTTTTCTCCGTCCGAACTGAAGGGTTTCGATGTCAAGGTCTTCAGTTAAATGTCCCATGCTCGGCAAAATTGTTAACAAGTCTTATTATGGTGTATCTGCTTGGAGTATTGCCGCCGGCGGACAATCCTAATTCTTGTTTCAGTGTCCCAGTCATCCATTTTTGTTATATCTAAAAATCTATCTGCAAAATAAAAAAATAAATTAATAACATTCTTAAATAGAAAAAAAGTTTTTTGGTGGCTTTCATCAGCCACCCTGTAGAAGGATCGATAACCATTATGTGTGAAACAAAATATCGGCCAAATGATTCGCGTTACAATAGATTTACTAAAAGGCAAACATTTGCACTGCACCTGGAATAAATTTTAACTCTATATCATAAATATTCTATGTTTTATTAGTATATAAAATCGTTATGAGATTAATGGAATACCCTGTATTTATAGTTTTTGTTATTGTCTGCTTTGTCGCATTCGCATATAAAACCTCTTGTTGCTTGACTCTCTTTGATCTATACAAAGAGACATGATGTTACCACGTTTTTCACAATTTCGTTATTTTTCGCTATTACTTTAAAATATATAAATAAATTTAAAATATATAGGTTGGACCATTAAAAATTTTAAATTTGAATCGGCTGTAAAAATAGAATTTATATTTTTTTCAAATTTTTGGTTTTATTGGATAGGTGGAACATCATCCGATCCGTTTTCGCTTTGCCCAATGGGCTGAAGACTGTTTGGCAGGATATGAAGAATTTTACCGAAAAATCGTGTTTTCAGATTTAACTCATTTTCATCTCGGTGGCTATGTCAATAAGCAAAATTGCCGTATATAGGGCTCAAAGAACCCACACGTGACTATTGAGAAGCCAGTGCATTCACAACGAGCCACTGTTTGGTGTGGATTATGGGCTGTCGGCATCTTTGGGCCATTTTTCTTCAAAAATGAGCAAGGAGCCGCTGTTGCCCTCAACGGCAAGCTTGACAGCGCCATGCTTAACGAATTTGTATCTCCAAAAATTCAAGAGAATGACAAGGAGGAGATTTGGTTTCAACAAGACGGGCCCACATGTCACGCAGCCAACGCAACCATCGATATTTTATGCAGTCTTATTGAAAATCAAAAATTCAGACGAAATTGTGATATTAATTGGCCGCATCGGAGCTATGATTTGAGTCCTTTGGATAATTTTCTATGGCGAGCCATTAAGGATAAATGTTACGCAAAGCATCCGGAGACAATTGAAGTGTTGCAACATGAAATCGAAGTTGCTATTGAAGAGATTCGACCCGAAACAATCGCAATTGTACTGAAATATCATATGAATGATATTGTGTTCCATTAAGGTCAACCATTCCATTAAACGTTTTTACAGCCGATTCAAATATATATTTTAAATGATATATCCTGTAGAACATCACAATTTTGAACACAACACTTCCTGATTTGTTAAAGACTCTAAATTATAATAACTTGTAAAATTTAGTTTAATTTGTAAAATTTAGTTTAATGTTAAAGAACAACTATTCCTAGATATAAAAAACTGTTCTCGCTTTGTGGAAAACAGTTCCTAATTTTGTAGAGAATATGCAATTTTCAATAAACTTAACTAGTTATCGGGTTCTATTTGCAAAGACATTCTAGAATTGGTTGAAAGGTGATTTTTTACTCCTTATCGGGTTCTGTTAGCAAAAACATTATACAACTGCTAAAAAAAAAGTTTTTTTTTAATATTTCGAATGCTTAACCTAAAATTGATTTTTCTGCGTAAAATCTGTTTATAATTTTAATTTACCACCAAATGTCGTTTAAAATGAGAATTGTAAAGATCATTATAATTAAGACTTTCGCATAAAAGCTATTATATACTCCTACTTAGCTAACCCATGCATATTTTCCATATTCATCGCTTTATTCCGTTTATGAAACTACTTCCGCTTACAAGTTTCGTTCGCAATCTTAGCTTTTATTCATCACTCATTTCTTCATTTCCATTCCCCTTCAACCTATGGCCCCCCAAATCTATGTACAATAGTATCCAGCACTTTAAATGTCATTTATAATCGCATTGAAAGCTCTTTTTGTAACGTAGTTGTTTTTTTTTTGCCAAGCGCTGACATTTGGGTTCGATACATCCAATGAGCCTGTCAACCAACCGACCAACCAGTTTTCCATATGTTCGACAGCGTCTCGAACATACCCACAATATCCAACCGAGCCGAAGCAACCGGCTTTGCCAGATGTTTTTGCTTACACGTCATCATGTCAATACTAATAACGAGAGAAAAAAATAGATTGTATTAATAGCAAAATACAAATGTAAATTTTTCTTAACCACTTTTCTTGTTGTCGTTTGTTACATTGGGGGATTTGTGCGAAAATGCGCAGCAACAAATTTTTAGAAATGTTTTTAATCTAAGTTGAAAATTGATTGACTTCTTTAGATCCAATGTGCGGTCAAAAAAAACTCATTTTTCGTTACCTGAAATTTTTTTTTTATTTGGTACCACAAAAAATATATTGTGGCCGACAATATTTAATTACATGAACAAACAGCTTTTGCAATGGAATTTTCATTCCACTGATTTCCAACTAACCTCTTCCCTCTGTGTATAGTTTTGCAATATTTTATTAAACTTAGACTGATCACAAGGATCTACCATGTTTCTGGCAAATCTCCACTGTGCAATATCTGCTAGTATTGACTCAATATATTTTTTTCTTTTGTTCTCATATCAAGCGCTTTTAATATTAACTGTACACATATATTATTAATAAATTGCACATATAAATAGGATACCAAAAGTAATTAAATATACTCGTAAAGGAGTGTCTATCCACACAGATAACGTCAACAATTGAGTATTTTGTTCAGCTCAAATACAATGAATACTGATTATTGCGCGAGTATGACTGGCGACAAAAACCGCCAACAGAAAACGCATTTTGACAATTCACTGAAAATACATTTTTATAATAAATAAAACATGAATTATGTAAAAGCATTTAATTGTAATTCTTTGAACAAAAGAAGAAACAAAAATTAAATCATTGAACCTTTCAATCAGAGCCACTTTGAAGCATTGAACCTTTGGGATATTTTCTCAATGCACTTTTAATAATTGAAACAATGAATCATTCATTCATTGTAATGTAAAGGCAGCATAGAATTAATTAATCTGTACTCGTATAGTGAAGGTCGTTTGAAGTTTTCATTTCTAAAATGTTGCCCCTTCAATCTTGGATAGGTGAGTTTTAGAAGCTGTTTTATGCCGCGACCAGTTTTTAATGGAGGCCAAGCCGATAGCCATCCCCAAGGTCATTAAATGCGCTAATTGTTAAATTTCTTAAGCTGAACTAATATTTCCAACCTTTACTACAAATGGAAGCTAAAGCTATTGTTCAGGATTTGTGTTCAACAAATTAGCTTAGTTCATATTTTAAATATTTTTATTAGCTTATGGTAGGCTTAAGGCCCAATTAGTCTTGACGATTGTCGGTGGACGGTTGATTCTGCAACCTGCAGAAGTCTACCGTCGTCAACCGTCAAACTGTAGTTATCTCCCTCTAACACATGCAAAATGCAACCCCCAACTGAAATAGCTGATTGCCTACCGTCAACCGCCCACCGCCAAGACTAAATGGACATTTAGCCCTTAAAAACACACAAATTAAGCCAACTAGAGTCAGTAGCAGCCCAAAATTCTTTTTTAGGCAGCTTAAAATACTGTTGTTTAGCTAACTTGAGCTGACGCTAAATGGACAGCCGAAAAATGTGTGTAATGTTCGGTGTTGTCAACGCAAAAGAGAGAAGAATGTGACAAAAACCGCTAAAACGGCAATCCTTTTTTTTGTTTAATAAAAAAATACCCCTTGACTGACGATAAACAACAACTTATGCCTACCTTAATAATGCCTTTTATTGTTTTGTCGAACTATAAACTTTATAACTTTTAATTTGTTTAAGTCGTAAGCAGACAAAACAAATTTATGCTATGCATATAAATTCTATAACTTTTCTCTGTTTGGCAAAATTAAAATTTTAATATATTTGTAACAATATATGCCGATTAAGTTTATACGTTTTTCTTGCTAAATGTTTAATTATAAAAACCGCGACTTTAAATGCTTGACGGTAAGCAACACTGAACTCAACAAGGAATATTTTTGTTGGCTTCGCACTATCGCTGCAATCTTAAAATTAGCACAAATCAGTCATCGGCAAAGCTAAAAAAGCAGCAATCAGGTTGCAAAAAAGGTTGATTTTTGTTTTCTTTAGTTTTATTGCTAATGTTTTTTGTAATAAGCTTATCCTCTTAAAGGCAATAGCTTTACCTCCCTAGTGCTTTTGAAATGTGTTAAATTTCTTAGCTACACTTGCTGTTGGGTAGTATTTTTTGGCGTTTTTTTAGCTTATGAAAATTATAAAATTCGTAGTTATGGCTAACATTGCGTTAGCTTTTGAACCTCTGCCATTAAATTCTGTAAGTCAAGGTTTTATTTGTTTCCCCTGTAATTTTACCAAACTCTTCTGTCTATGTAAAGATATCCCTTTATTTTTCTGGGTGCGATGGACCAGTTGTTGCCTTTCCTAAACCTCTGGCTACGCGCTTTCTGGTAGATAGCTAAGTTCTCTTTTTAATAAACTCTGGAAAAAGGTTTCTAATGAATCAGCTCTAATCGTCGGGTTTCACTCAGAGTCTTTGGCCAATTGTGATACTTTTTCAACAGTTAACTTGGGGGGAGTTTCTAGAAGTGAAAGACGGATGTAGAGTGAATATTCAAGAAGCTTTAGACGCATTTGGTGCTGTCGATAATTCTGGCTGAAGAGTATGTATTGTTTAATTCTAAGACATTTTATTGATGACAGCCTTGTTCAGGAAAAAGTCTATTAGCTGTGTTTGTTTCATGTAACTTAATTCGCATTTGTATGGAACTAACTCGGTTGGCAAGCGAGTAAGAATCAGGTCGCTAAAGAAACGAGTAAGAATTGCCACACTAATTTTGCTCACAAAAAATCAAACATGACACACCCTGCATTATAAAAACATGTGTTTTTTGTTATGTATTTTAAAAAATAATCAAACAAAAAGAGTTCTCATCGGCGAATTTGTTTGACAAGTGTAATAATTTATTCAAGTTTTTTACTGTCTGATTTTTCTTTCAATTTTCTTTAGCGTTTACAAAGAGAAACAATTTGGTTCAATGTTGCCAGATTACCATATTGTAAACTAAATAGGCAACTAACTAGTTGTTATGTACCCTAAAAAAAAAAAAAGAGTTATCATTGGCGAACTCGTATAGGATATATCTTCATGAGATGGCAGAGATAGTTTAAATACATTTTTCAAATTAATTTAATTTTTCAATTAATTTAAAATTTTAATTACTTTCATTTTTTTATTGTCGGTTTTTTTGTTCAACTTTCGTTAGTGTATTAAGAGAGAAACAATGTTGCCATATTAATCTCAATTTTGTGTAATGTGTCCAGATTACCATATTGCAAACTTAATAGGCAACTAAGCCAATTGTTATGTATCCTTAAAAATAATCAGACAAGATAAGTTCTCATCGGCTATATCTGCATATCATACGATATATCTGCACGATATGGGAGGTATAATTTAAAAACATTTTAACAAAGTGTAGCAATTAATTAAAGGTTTTTACTATCTGGCTTTTTGGTTCACTTTTTTTACTGTAAAATTTTCTTTGGTTTATACAAAGAGATGCAATGTTGATATATTACACTAAATGTTGTTTAGTGTTGCCAGACTAGCATACTATGAACTACATACAACTAAACTTGTTGGCGCAAAAGAACACGACTATTTTACTCTTTAAAGAGGTAAAAAAAGATAAAAAGATAAGTTGAAAATCGGATGGAACAATAACAATTGTGTTTAAAAAAAATTTCGTTGCCATCAGGAAAAATTTCCATTAAAATAAATATTCTGTTCAACACATAAAAAGGTAATAAATATGATGTGCATTTCGAAAATGGGGTGCCGTCAAAGCTGGGTTGTTCCTCCATTTTATATACTCGTATTAATTCATTCATCGGCTCGAGCTTACTATTTGCTTATGTAGCAGTCTTTTCAAAATATTCATCAGCAAGAGTGATTTAAGATTGTGCAAAAACTAATCTGATGACCTATGAAATGAGGAACATTTTGTCTGTTCCTTAAAGAAAATTAACCAACTACGGTGATGGTTTGTACATTTCTATTTAAAGGTCTTTGCCTTCTTCGTCCCAACTCACGCTTTAATGCACCTTTTATGCTCATTAAGCATTCCGCTACGATTGATAATAATTTCTCTTTGCAATCCCATACCAAAAATATAACTTTTCAAAAAATTTCTCTATTTTTGTAATTCGTTTGCCAGAATTTTTATTCACGCAAAACTTGTACCATCAATTGAGAACCCCGCAAATACAAGATTGATCGTTTTTTTAAGCCGTGTTGCATTCTTTTTTCCTTAAACCTGCGCATTCTCAATGATATACAGACCTCGACCTCAAAACTCATAAAAACTACCCTCTCTTTTAAGAAACGTATACAGTTTTCGACTCTTATATATTTTGAAAATAAAAAAATCAGGTCAAATTTCCATAAGCGACAAAAATCCACTTTTGCAAACTTTTCTGTGCTAACTTTTTCAAAAATCAAAATCTAGATTTCCTGGTGATCTAGTTAAGGGTTATTTCATTTCACTTAACTAGGTTTTATGACTTTTGTTGTTAACCGTTCACATCAATAATTGGACAGTTTTAACGGATTACACCCTAGCAATTTTCTGTTTTCGAATTAACTGAAGTCGTTGACATTTGATAGGCAGGCCGCCACACCAAAAACATCAAAGACTACGAGTATTAGCCTACTTAAAATTCTTACGCCCTCTCTAGAATTTTAATCCCAAAGTAATAAATTCACTCAAAATACTTGAAATTCTTCTGACCACTGCGAACAACTTCATCATGGATGAAGTAAACATTTCACACCGAAATAAATCATAGGAGTAAAGCTGAGCGTTGCTAAATACGAAAAAGCCATAATAAGCAAGAAATACCTACACGGGAAAACGCAATCAATTACAATTAAATTACTTAAGTGTTTATTAAACTTTTTTCAGTTTTTTGTTTTCCTTTTGGTAACCACTGAACGAAATCACGCATTCGATTGTTTCTGTGATGGCGGCTTGTTTGGCGACTAAAGGAATTTTAGTTGAAATCTAATATGTTTAGGCTAGAGGGAGTTCTTACGTTGGAATGATAGATATTGTGAATTAATCCCCTCGGTTGGTTTTTGAAGATTTATAAAATGCTGCACAGTGGGAATAAATAGATGTTTGTAATAATACAGTAACTTCTATATTTCTAAATAACATTTAAAAGAGTATTTTAAAATATATTAAAATAGTATATATAGGGTGTCCCAAGAAGAACGCAATTTTTAAATCTGGCAACATTCGAAGTGTCATTGTTTGACATTTGAACAATTGTTATTGTTTGTTAGTAGAAGGTACGAGGTCAGTAAAAATGGAGCGCTACACGAAAGGGAGTTCGTTAATTGGGTATTGGAGAAATGCTGATTTTGCCGATAAAATCATCTTCAGTGACGAGGCCCATTTTCATCTTGATGGCTTCGTCAATAGGCAGAATTGTCGCATTTGGGGTGCGGAAAATCCTCGAGTGATTCACGAGAAGCAAATGCATCCTCAACGTGTCACTGTGTGGTGTGGTTTTTGGGCTGGAGGAATCATTGGACCTTTTTTTTATGAAAATGAGGCAGGTCAAGCGCAAACAGTCAATGGTGTTTGGTATCGTGAAATGATAACCAGTTTTTTCTTGCCTAGAATTGAAGAAATGAATGTGGAGGGCATGTGGCTCCAACAAGACGGCGCCACATGTCATACAGCCAGAGAAACAATTCAATTGCTGCATCAGTCATTTCCCGGTCGTGTTATTTTGTGTTTTGGAGATCAGAATTGGCCGTCTAGATCGTGCGATTTAACACCATTAGATTTTTTTCTTTGGGGTTTTTTGAAGTCGATGGTTTACGCGAATAAGCCGACGACGACTCAAGCCTTAAAAGACGAAATTGGACGCTGCATTAATGAAATACCGCAGCATTCATGCAAAACGGTCATTGAAAATTTCATTAAAAGATCGCGTGCATGCCAGCAAGCCGCGGCGGCCATCTGCACGATATATTGTTCCATACATAACCTCATTCTGCCTACTTTACGATATAATAAAGTTTCACGATTTTTCTTAAATATCTGTGTTTTATTTAAAATTTAAAAATTGCGCTCTTCTTAGGACACCCTTTTTAAATATAGCAACTTCGTGTAAATTAATTCTGAACTTCGTATAACACAAAGCAGATCAAAAACTTCGATACAACAGAGCTGAATGATCTTAAATTTTGGTTTAAGTCGCACATTTTTCTGCCTCTCTCTTGAAAAATCCAACCTTATATAATGTTAACTCAACTATTTTGTATGTACATTTGATCTTATATAACGTTATTTTGTCTTCGTTATCAAACATTTACCATGAAAAATGTAACCAGACGATGGGTACAAAAATCATTGTATTTTCGGCTCAGTGCAGCGGTTTTACAAGTAAGAGATTTATCCCTAAAACCATGTACAAAATTGTCTATATATGTGACGCGCAAAATAGAAAGGGACCTAAGGGTAAAAACCAGTTTTGTTCAGGAGAGCCATTTTAAAGATTTAAATACGTGTATCTTTGGTGTACTTCACTTTCATAAAACGCGCATATCTCTAGGAGGGAACACTTTTAGGGGAATGGGATCGGTCTCATTCGATGCTCAGATGTTGTCCACATCAAAAAAAAAGTGAAAATTGATTTGTTTACCCTTAGGTCCCTTTCTCTATGCGCTGTCACATATAAGTAATGCATTAGCCGATCGGATCCAACGTTAAACAGAAGGTCCTGGTTAGTGAGTATAAAAAATTATATCGTGCTCAGTTCACTAGTTTAAGAAAAGCTTTCTTTCCCTTGTTCTTTAATGGGAAGATGTGGGAATTAAGTAAGTAAGTACTTACAAAATATTCAAATTCCCAAATAGGAAAAATTTGGGGTTTTATTTACTAAAATTGTCGCGATATCATTATTTCCGCATAGATAAAATAATACTGAAGTCGTAAAAAGTTGGAAACTAGGGTAAAATCAATATAAAAGCTATTTCATATCGGTCTTTTGCAATTTAAAAAATTGTGATAAAACAAAGTTTTTGTTTCGAAAAGTTGCCAGTTTGGAAAAGGACCTATCGCAGAGCTCCTTTGAATGAAATGAATTAAAGATGACAATAACTATACTTAATTATGTTCTTTTACCAAGCATTACAGAATTTTTTTAGCTACGAGATGAAAAGCATATTTTACAAGCGAAATATATTTGTCGCCTTTTTCAAAAAAAAAAAACAAAGAAGGAAAAAATTAGACAAATTTTTGGATGTTTTGTCTTGAGAATTTGTAAAAGTTCCTATCGGACAGCTCCATTTATAATTAATAAAATAGGGCATAACTAAACTATGTCCTCTTAATTAAACATAACAGAAATTGCTAACTGCAAGATTAAAAACACATTTTACAAGTGAACTATACTAGTCGCCTTTTGGAAAAAAATGATAAACATATTATTTGAAAGTTTTGTTTTGAGATGCGTGTTACTTTTGATTAAAGTAACATATTTGCATAAATCTTACGACTAGTTTATTTTAAATTTTATGAGCAATCTTACGATAGAAAACGTTTTAAAATCGGTTTAATATTGGAATTGTGACGTTAATAATACGAAAGCTACTTTACAAACAAATTTAAAAAAAAAAATTTAAAAATTTAAAGTTCGAAAGCATACTCCTAAAAAATATAAAGAATTTTACTGTACCTCTATCTTTCTTTCCAGTTCTTGGATATTCGTTTTAATATTTTTGTCATCTTTGTCGTAAAGAAATACCTTATTGACGTTTTGACTGACCTGTCTGCCTCCTTTATCGTCCAAAATATGATTGCCTTTCTCTTTGTCTTCTACCTTGACACAGGAATATATTTAGCACATATCCTAGACCCATTTCAGATCGGAGATATATGGCACGTACTAAATGTCTGTCTTTAATATGGATGCCATAATTGGGGGCCCCTGTAGAGACACTTCCGGTCGAACTTAATCGACCATCGAGATGTCCGTAGATAGGCCAAGTTGAACAAATTAACGTTATAACCTATACCTGTTTAAGATCGGAGATATATGGCATGCACTAAATGTCTGACTTTAATAAGGAAGCGATTATTGGGGGATCCTTTAGAGGCACTTCCAGTTGAACCTAATCGAACATCGAGACCTACATAGCTCTGGTGGACTAGATTACCAACTAATTTACTATAAGTATATATGCTAGACCGATTACGACTCAATTCACCATATATCCTAGACCCATTGCAGATCGGATATATATGGCATGAACTAAATGTCCGTCTTTATTATGGATTATATTATTGGGGGCCCCTTTATGGGCACTTCCGGTCAAACTTAATCGACCGTCGAGATGTCCCTTGATAGGTCTAGAGGTTATGATAACGACCTATGTCACCATATATCCTAGACCCATTTTAGATCGGATAAATATGGCATGAACATAATGTCTGTCTTTAATACGACCTAATTTACGATACATCCTAGATCTATTTCAGATCAGAGATATAGGACTTGCACTATATGCCTAACTTCAATATTGAAGTCTTTATTTAGGGCCCCGTTAGAGGCACTTCCGGTGAAATTTTATCGACCACCGAGATGTCTCGAGATTGTTCTAAGTAAGTAGTTTACAACCAAATTCAACATATATGCTAGACCGATTTCAGATTGAAAATATATGGCAAGGACTAAATATCTGCCTTTAATGTGGAAACCATTATTGGGGGCCCCTTTAGAGGCACTTTCGGTTGAACTTTATCGACCATCGAGGTGTCCCTAGGGTGGACAACCAAAGAAACGATATAACCTAGACCTACCTGTTCAATATCGGAGATATGTGGCATGCACAAAATGTTTGACTTTTATATGGAAACCATTATAGGGGCCCCTTTAGAGGCACTTCTGGTCGAACCTAATTGACCAGCGAGACGCTCCTTGATAGTTCTGGTGGACTATATTACGACCTAATTTACTATATACCCGAGAACGATTACGACCCAACTATTTAGCAAAGGAATAAAAAAAAACATTTTCCTCACGAGAAGTCAAGAAATGGACCTACAAAAAATATAACAAACATTTTCTAATCGATGCTTTGTCATCAAATATTTTTTACTTGAAAATATTTTGCGCCAAAAAAATTGTAAACTTATGTCTCTTCACGAAACATGAAAGCCATTGAGATCTGCGATCAAAAAAACATAATTTAAAAGCTACCTCTATGTGTTGTCTTTTAAAAAAATTTAAGTTTTTCGAATAATTTATCTTGAGAATTGTATAACTATTGATTTTCAAAATTTCCAATTTTAAAAAGTACCCACCGGAGCAATCTGTTGACCAAAATGTTTCAAATTAAAAATTTAATGCATCTAAATTATGTCTTCTTTACGAAACATGAAAGAAATTGGCGAGCCGTTTGATTTTATAACTTTTGATTTTCTGAATTACAATCTTAGAAAGTACCTACGTCAGAGATCCGTTGACCAAAATATTTCAGAATGGGTATTTAATGCATCTATATTTTGTCTTCTTTACGAAACATACATGAAATGGGTAACTGCGATCAGAAAAGCATAATTTATAAGTAATCTCTTGCATTTTTGAAATATAATTTAAATTTTGTCGGATATTTTATCTTGAGAATTGTGTTACTCTTAATTTTCCGATTTCCAGTTTTGAAATGTACCAATCAGAGCAATCCGTTGACCAAACTGTTTCAGAATGGACATTTACTGCATCTAAATTATGTCTTCTTCACGGAACATGAAAGAAATTGCCAACTGCTAGACGAAAAACATATTTTAAAAGTGAACTATATGAGTTGTCTTTTTGGAAAAAGAAATTTACATTTTTTTCTGGTATTTTATCTAGAAACAGGTGTAACTTTTGATTGAAGTAACATATTTGTATAAAACTTAGAACTCGTTTGTTGAGAATTTCATAGCCAATCTCAAGATATAACAAGTTTTAATAACGGTTTGATATTGAAGTCGTAAGGTTTAAAATACAAAACCACCTGGAAATTATAAAACCAGAAAATATAAAAATGTTTTCTTGTTTCTTTAATATTTCTTAAACTAATTGAGGTTTTTAAAACTACTTGTGGTTTTGTAGGTTTTTATAAGTATTTTTGCAAAATGCCTTTGCTATGGGTTCACAATTAATTTATTTTTGCCAATCATTTCAATAATGGACATATGTGACCTTCTCCGAGAAAAGGGACCTAGTGTGTGAAAATTAAGTTTTGACAAAAGCGCATTTTAAGTTTCATAACGCATTATCACTTTGAGCACACCTTCAGTTGGGAGATGCGATTTGGTATGGTTAGTTATGATTGGGTACCGACGTGGTGACGTATTTTTTTTCGCTTTTAGTGTGACAATACCTTTGCTACTCGTATTGCTACTGCTCTGTTTAAAACTTTAATGTTTTTCTCATTTTTATCGATTTTCCCAAGTTCGTTTTGTACGTTTTTATGGGGTAAATACATTTTTATCAAAAATCTAACTCATTCTAAATATTCTACACCTTTTTAGGTACCAGAATCCACTCTTAAGTCCAAACCCGTTTCTTGACACTCTAGGTCCCTTTTCTCGGAGAAGGTCACATTTGTCAATTATTGAATTGATTGGCAAAAATAAATTAATTAATTTAAATACGTGTATCTTTGGTGTATCATCACTTTCATAAAACGCGCATATCTCTGGAAGGGAACACTTTTGAGGCATGGGATCGGTCTCATTCGATGCTCATGAAGATAGATTTTTTTTACCCTTAGGTCCCTTTTTCTATGCGCTGTCACATATAGTGAATTTCACATCAAACTTAAATCCTTTAAATTTTATATTATTTGGAAAACACCTCTGGTAAAAGTCAGGTAACATTTCGTCAACTTCTTTTCAAAAGATAAGGATTTTTTTTTCAAAAAATTGGTCTATCTTCTGTTGTGGTAAATTAAAATTGTATCATGCCAAAAGATGTTTTTTTTTTATTTTTCGATGTCTTTTGTGAAACTTTTCGACATAAAGAATTAACTCATATTGTGTCCAGCATATAAATAATCCAAAGACAGCAACCGGCAAAAAAACAACTCGAACACAAAACGAAGTGCGAAATTAAGCGCACATCGAACAAGTTATTTCAGTTGTTAAGCCCGCCACATATATAGACACGGTCATTAAACGAGTATTCGGCCACCGCTGCTGGTTGACTGGCCATATATGAAACGCATGGTAAATATGGCCAGCAGCTAGCTAATGGAGCACGCTTGCCAAGTAGTGGCTTAAAATAAATCCCAAAAAAGATTGAAGCGATAGACAGAGAAGAAGATGCGGATGATGATGATTATACTCATAGATAGTTGGTGGAGAGGCGGCGGGGGCTTCAAAAAACTCCTCACAATGAAGATGTTGTTTTATTTTTAGTTTGGTTTCTTCTCAAAACAAAAAGTTTAATGAACCGTACCCCTAGCTAAAGCTGATCATTAATGAAGCTGCTGAGCAGCCGTCATCATTTGCTGTCTAAACAATTACGTTTCATTATTGAAATCGTAAGAGCGCAAAGCAAATGTACAAAAATATTTTGGAACCGAAGAAACAAAAAAATACGAAAACCCGGTCTGATTGATGCAAAAAGCTTTGTGTGATTTATGGGCCGTGATATGACTTCCAACAAAAATTAACGTCAAAGGTTTAGAGGTGAAGTCATCGGCTTGTGAATGTTAAATGGACGGATGCCCTCAACTCTAAGATTAAATTTTCAAAAATGTACTAAATACTTCTATTTGAACAACAAAGTCGTTTTGTAAATGTTTTTTTATGTACAGCTTGAGTACAGGGTAAAGTATAAATAAAAATCAATTATTTTAATAAAAAAAACAAACTTCAAGGGCATTGTACAGCATTACTGACTGTTAGTGGGTACTAACCACGGTTAGTAGTCGGTATGTTTTTAGTAGCTATAAGTTTCGTTAGTAATAACTCTAATTACTAATGTGGACCCAATAATCAAGGACATTATTTAAAAGTAATGAAATTAGGCCGCAGGTCCATCAGTGTAGGATTTGCTACATATGAATCCGGCCATATATTTACATACGAGGGCGGTTCGGAAAGTTCTTAGCCTATCAATGAAAGAGAAAAGTTAGTTTTTCAAATATATTTGTATTTTTCAATATAATCTCCTGAAACTTCAATACACTTAGTCCAACGCTTATCTAGCAATTCTATCCCTTGATTAAAATTGTTTTCCTCAAGGTCTTCAAAGTAGTGGTTTACAACTGTAATTGCATCTTCATTTGAGGTAAAACGCTTGCCAGCAAGGAATTTTTTTAGATTTGGGAACAGGTAAAAGCCACTGGGAGCTAAATCAGGAGAATAAGGTGGGCGGTCAAGCAACTCGTACTTTAATTCGTTGATTTTAGCCATTGTTAAAACACTCTTGTGCGCTGGTGCGTTGTCTTGATGAAAATTTTTTTTTTTGTGTTGTAAGCCAGGCCGTTTTTCTCGAATTTGTACATTTAATGGATCTAAAAGGTTGCAATAGTACTATGAATTTATTGTTTTACCCTTTTGCAGATAGTCAATCAATAAAATACCTTTGAAGTCCCAAAAAACCGTTGCCATAACCTTACCAGCCGATTGAATTGTTTTTGCCTTCTTTGGGGCACTTCCTCCAGCTTCAGTCCATTGTTTGGATTGTTTTTTGTCTCTGGAGTATAGTGGTGGATCCATGTCTTAGCAACAAGCTTGAGAAATGTTCATTCTATTGCGTTTTTGGGCGACTGTTAACAAGTGCGGCACCCATCTTGCAGAAAGCTTTTTCTTCTGTTCTTCATGAAAAATTAAATGGACTCGATCATTTGAGATGCCCATGATATTAGATATTTCACGCACTTTTATTCGTCGATCATTTAATACCATATCATGCACTTTGGCTACAAATTCTGTTGTTGTTGCTGTTTTTGGACTTCCACTACGTGGTTCATCTTCAATGCTTGTACGACCACGTTTAAATTCAAGAACCCAATTTTTTACTGTTGCATATGAAGGAGCACTTTCACCTAACACATTCACCATATCATTATGAATTTATTGTCCCGATAAACCTTTTTTATGTAAATATTTATTGTAAAAAAATCGAGGATGTGTCTTTTGTGAACACCTGTTTCTATATGAAGGAGTTGCCAGATCGAAACAAAATTTAACATGTGTTCATAGCAGAGATGGAAGTTTCCAAAACACTTAACTTTTTTCTGTTCATACCGCGTTTTTTGTGCTAGGCTAAGAAGTTTCCGAACCGCCCTCGTAGTCAAAATGGGCATATGGGTACTCCAATTAAAGCAAATTTTTCTACCAATCCAAAAAAAAAGGCTATTTATTCCCTACACCACATTGTGGTACTGAGTATTAAGACTTAGTGCTGATGTTTGCAACACCTTAAAAGAATGGATATAGTTCCTGTGTTAAGTATACCGATCGACTTAGAATCATGGTTCCATCGAGCGATGTCCGACCGTCTGTCCATCTATTTTTGTAATCAAAGTACAGGGGGCAATTATGAACCGATTTCGACGAAACTTGATACATTGTTTAAATTTGGACCAAGGACAAACCCTATTGAAATTGGTCCAAAACAGCCTATATTTTAGTGGCATAGGTAGGTTTTTCTCGATTTCAGAACCTACAGCTCTAAAACCCACATATTACATCCGATTTCGATCATATTGCGCGCTGAGCATTTAAAGTGACTAACACCCAACAGTGGTGAAATTTGTCCATATCGGTCAAAATTTCGAATAGCTCCCACGCAAAGGTCCCTCCCGATGAAGCTCTAAAAGCCACATATTACACCCGATCGAGCCCTATTGTTGCATTGTACACTATGAGCGAATATTAATATGTTGTGTAGAACTGGTTTATATAGGTCTGTTTTCCGTATAGTCCCCATACAAAGGTCCTTTCCGATTTCAGAACCTATAGCTCCAAAAGACACATATAACATTCGATTTTGACAAAATTTTGCACTAAACAAAATTTACCCAACTCTGGTAAAATTTGTCCATATCGGTCCAAGTTTTCGAATAGCTCCCACACAAAGGTCATTCCCGACCATTAAATTACACAAAGGTCATTCCCGACCATTAAATTACTGTGGTGAAACTGGACCACAAAGGTCCATTCATATTTTAGAATTTGCAGCTTTAGAAGCCACATTTTACTTCTGATTCCTACATGCAGAAAAAAAATATGGTTGGGGTAACAATATTCGAAGAGCATCATACTATTGTTTGTTATAAGGTTGTGGTACAACAATATTATGATCATCACAACTATAGTATGGTTCAGACACAACCATACTATGATCCCCACAACAATATTATGGTTCTCAAACATTAGAATAATTCTCACAAAACTATACAATGATTCCCACAGCCATATTATTATTCACACACAACCATACCATAATCCTCACAACCATATTATGATCCTCATAACCATAGTATGTTTAACATACAACCTTAGTATGAAACTTACAATCATAGTATGAATCACATACGAGGGTTCCTATATATATTTCTGTCATAGGCAACACTAAGTGTTGCCTGGAGCTATCTGGCATTTCCATTGGAAAGTTTGATATTTGTTAGCATAACCGTACTCAGAACCTTTCGACGTACGACCATCATTTGTGTTGTTTACAGTGACTTGAAAAAATCAATTTTACAAAAAAAATGGAATTAACTCGTGAACATTTTCGTGCGATCATTTTTCACAACTTTCGACGTGGATTATCACAGCATCGATGAACTTAAATCTTTGTATGGTGATGAAGCACCATCCTATAGCACTGTGAAAATGAATGCTGTGGTTTAATGAATGCAATCGTAGCCGACGCTTGCTCAAAGACGAAGGTCGTGAAAGTCGTCCAAAAACGGCCGTTGTGCCAGAGAACATTGATGCCGTGCGTGAAATGATACCGTGAGCTAGAGGCATCCTTGGGCATTTCTTCCACCAGCATACATTCGATATTGTATGAGCACCTGGCCGTAAAAAAGGTTTGTTCTCGTTTGATTTCTCACAATTTGACAATCGCTCAAAAAAGGCTCGTGTCGATTGGTGCAAAGAAAATTTGTAAAATATACGATCGAGGTGCTTCAAAAGACGTTTATAAGATCGTCACAGGTGACGAATCATGGATCTATGCGTCTGAGCCCGAAACAAAACAGCAATCGACCGTGTGGGTCTTCGAAGACGAGCCAAATCCAACGAAAGTTGTTCGTGGAACAAGCACTTAGAAGCAAATGGTCGCATGTTTCTTCGGCAAAACTGGTCATGTGACGACTGTTCCGCTTGAGCAACGTAGGACGGTCAATTCTGAGTGGTACACCACAATTTGTTTGCCTGAAGTCTTCGGAGAAATTCGAAAAACGAAATAGAGAGGACGAATCATTGTGCACTATGACAATGCGAGCTCTCACACGTCGGCTTAAAGGTCCATTTAGTCTTGATGGTTGGCGATGGACGATTGACGGTAGGCAATCAGCTTTTTCAGTTGGGGTTGGTCGCATTTTGCATATGTTGAGGGAGATAACTACAGTTTGACGGTTGACGACGGTAGACTTCTGCAGGTTGCAAAATCAACCGTCAGCCGTCAAGACTAATTGGACCTTAAACCAGCGCCATTTTGACCGCCCAAAACGTCGAATTGATGGTTCATCCGCCGTACAGCCCTGACTTGGCACCCAATGACTTCTTTTTTTGATGTGTCTCAATCGAAGTGGAAAAAGTGCTTCGACAATTGGTTTGAGCGCATGCAAAAGTGTATAAATCATGCTGGAGAATACTTTGATGAACAATAAAACCATTTTTGATTATATATATCCGCATTTTTATTATAAGGCCAGAAATATATGCAGCAGCCCTCGTATAAATTATTATTTGCTAAAATTTTGTAACGATAAGTATTGGTAAGTGGTGAAATTTAAACAAAAAATTCCAAAAATACCACAAATGTAGCGATTTTCCAAGAGGCTTATTAAGTCCCTTTGTGGGAAAAATGTCTACCTCTTGATCGATTTAAATTCTGAATATTAACATCAACATTTCAGCCAACTAGCTTCAATATTGCCACCTGTAGACAGAGAGAATAATATCTCTGATTTTTACGATAATTTAGAATATATAAACGTTATGGGGTCTGCGATCAGAATTTCGAGGTCTTGCTAACGTAATGAGAAAGTGAATATATTTTCGATCGTATGAATATGATGAGTCGATTTATAACTTCCATACCTTCGGTTATTCTATATTTTATAGACATATATCAACTACAAGTAATCAAAGTTGATAAGTATTTTTTATACACCTACTCACATTACGCCTTAATGACTTTCTAAACATTATCTTTTCTACATATACTCGCACAATAAAACAATTTTAAAAATTAATTTATTGACTTGTCTAGGTACCGAAATACCCGTTTGTTTTTACAAGTATCCTAAACCTCTGAAGTTTTGCAAAACGTTTGAGTTTTATTATCGGGCAGACATACGCGTATAGATTTCATTTTTACAAATAATTGTTAGTCTTTTACGGATTATGTCATACTTTAACAAAACCTTTTTATTTTTTGCACTTTATAGGCTCTCTTTTTGTTGAACGCGAACAACAACTGGCAATGCGAACAGTATTTTTTGAATACAAAAGCTTACACGTTCTTTCGGTAAATCAGATACAAATGCACGATTAATGCACGCCTTATCTGTTTAGCGATAATCGTAACATTGGCAATAAAAGTAGGTTGAGAAAAATTAATTATGACGTTCCGTGGAAAAACAGAAACACAATTCCAAACAACCGATAAGACACCTAATATGTGAAGCATGGGAAACAAAGATCAGAAGAAGATAATAATTTGCGACAGGGATCAATAAAAAGATTGAAAAAATATATTAAAAATTGATAAAAATAAAATCGAAATTCCTTATGAGACGACCACCACGCCTGCTATACGCCAGATTGTGCAAAAAGTTCCTAATACTGACAATGCTAGTTTGCAACACTGCCATGACCATTCTTGGCCTGGAACACCGACTTGCCATCAGAGTTTGAAGCCGAATCCGCTACAATTAGCGGCGCGCAGGCGCTCAGCGTAGCTGCCTTGGACTAGGGTTGCAAAGTCGACTCTCGACTTTATTTATAAAAAGATAAAAAAGTCGACTTTTGACAAGTTAACTTTATATAGGCAATAGCCATTGGGTGCCAAGTCAGGACTGTACGGCAGATGACCCACCAATTCGACGTTTTGGCCGCTCAAAAAGGCGCTGGTTTGAGCCGTTGTGTGAGAGCTCGCATTGTCATGTTGCACAACGATTCGTCTTTTCTTGTTTGTTTTAGGAATTTCTCCGAAGACTTCAGGCAAACAAATTTTGGTATACCACTCAGAATTGCCCATTCTACGTTGCTCAAGCGGACGAAGTCAAGTCGCCGCCTTACCACTTTTGCCGAAGAAACAGGCGACCATTTGCTTTGAAGTGCTTCTTCCACGAACAACTTTCGTCTTCGAAGACCCACACGGTCGATTGCTGTTTTGTTTCGGGCTCATACGCATAGATCCATGATTCGTCACCTGTGACGATCTTATAAATGTATTTTGAAGCACAGCGATTGTATTTTTTCAAAATTTCTTTGCACCAATCGACACGAGTCTTTTTTTTTGAGCGAATGTAATATTGTGTCCACCCTGCTGAAAGGGTTGAACACATTCCTAAATTGTTCATTGGCTCAAAAACAAAACGTTTCCTCCTCACGAGAACAAACCTTTTTTACGGCCAGGTGTTCTTGCAATATCGAATGTATGCTGGTGGAAGAAATGCCCAAGGATGCCTCAATCTCTCGGTATGTCACATGACGATCTTGCGTTATCAGTTCACGCACGGCATCAATGTTCTCTGGCACAACGGTCGTTTTTTGCACGACCTTCACGTCCTTTGTCTTTGAGCGAGCGTCGGTCACGATTGAATTCATTAAACCAGTTATTCACAGTGCTTTAGGATGGTGCTTCATCGCTATACAAAGATTTAAGTTCATCGATGCACTCTTGTCCTGATAATCCATGTCGAAAGTTGTAAAAATGATCGCACGAAAATGTTCACGAGTTAATTCCATTTTTTTGCCAAATTGATTTTTTTAAGTCACAGTAAACAACACAAATGATGGTCGTACGTCAAAACGTTCCGAGTACGTTAATGTAAAAAATGTCAAACTTTCCAATGGAATGTCAGATGGAGCCAGGCAACAGTAAGTGTTGCCTAGGCCAGAAGTATATATAGCAATCCTCGTAAAGTATATTACAATTTCTTAGAGAGTTTTCAAAAATATTATGACATATGTCATAAGAATTATGAAATGTTTCATCAATGACATGGAAATTACCACAACAATCAATGACATGACATGAAAATTACATAGAATAAATAAAATATTTTTAAAGAGTTTTCAAAAATTTTATGAAATGTATCGTAGGAGTTATGAAATGTCTATCATTCATATGAAAATATTTCTTTGGTGAACATTTTGCATAAATAAATTCTACTAAATAATTATTATATCGATATATATTATTTCTCTCTTTTTATTCGATATTTCTAGGGAAAAATATAACAAAAAATAATAGCCTTGGCCTCGAGCTCGATATAATTATTATTTAGTAAAATTTAAAATAAAGGCCGAACACAAAAATTAAAATTACGTAAATAAATTCAACGAAAAGATTTATTAAATGGAAGGATACAAAAGTTTACAAGTGTACTTGTAAAATTGAATGCCTATTTTTTTTGAATGAGGATAATTAAACTCCGCGTTAGAAAATTTATAATAACAATTTTTTAGAAAATTAATAATAACAATTTTGAATTACTTATACTTAGCGGATCGAAAATTGTATCGAAACGACATAGAGGGTTCATAAAACGGTTTGCAGTAACCAAAAAATATATGTAAGCAAATACAATCGGAATTACAACTCAACGTAACGGCCAGACCAGTCAATCAAACTTTAAATGAGGTTTAAAATGTTAAGAACGAAAGAGATTTTAAAACCTCAGCATACAGTACGACACCCGAAAAGATGATCAGCATTTGCTGAACATTATAAATTTTAAGAGGGAGCATGTTTTGTGACAAAAATAGTTTAACCAGGTTGGCCCTGCTGGGTTTTAAAGTTATACTAAGCATGCTAAAAGTCAAGAACAGAAAAATACAGTACTCGAAGTTTTAAAGGTAGGTCTCACATGGCTGGCCTTGTATTTGTTAATAGAGAACGTTTTCCGATTTGCTTAGACTTTGCTGAAACCAATCCTGTTGAAACCAAACTTATGCAGGTAGCAAAAAGTCTGATATCATGGCTCGATAGGAAACACCATTCACGGTGAAGTTCCGTTCATAATCATATTTGAAAAAATATGAATCGATGATTCCACCAGCCCATAAACCGCACCAAACCTTGGCTTTCTCTAAGTATAGTGGCACCTCTTGAACCTCTTCTTGTTGCTCTTTAGCCCAAATGCGGCAATTTTGTTTATTGACTTTGCCGTTGAACCAGAAATGGACCTCATCACTGAACAAAATTTTGGTCAAAAACAGCGGATCTTCCCGTTTCTCACCGAACGTTGCCAACGTTTGAATAAGTAATTATAATTAATTATTTTCAAAAAATTAAGGCCATAACATGTCCTTTCAAATTACCAAAGAAGATTCCACACTTGATTTGAATTTTTATATTTTTTTTTGTTCTAGAAAAATACCTCTACACGCAGAGTTACTACACGCAGGGTTACTATATGGTCACGACAACAATAGTATGTTATCTGCAATAATAGTATGGTCGTCGCAACCATAGTATTGTTGTTTGAATTTCATTTTGACAATAGTATGATTGCGGCAATATTAATATTGTTGAAATGTAACAATAGTATTGTTGCCAAATTTAAAAATGAAAATATGGTTTTAGCAAAAATATAAAAATGGTTGGTGGAACAAAAGTATTGTTTTCATGGGTTTTATGTTAACAATAACATGATTACGGCAATCATACCGGCAAAATTGTATGTTTTTTTAAATTGACAATGTTAATTTAACGAATCTTACGCAATAATAGTAAAAAAAAATAATTAAATTTTTTCGAAACAAACTACGAATTAGTATAACTGAAATATTTTAAATAAATACATTTTTTACTGTTTAATAAATCACTCCTAATATTACATAACTTACTTAATAAAATTCTCTATTGTTAAATAACAACTTAACCTAATCTTTACAAAAAATGTTGGTAACCATAGTATGATTGTGTGTAAGTTATACTATGGTTGTGAGGATCATACTATGGTTGTACGTTAAACATACTATGTTTATGAAGAACATAATATGGTTGTGGGGTTCATATTATGGTTGAATGTGAATAATAATGTGGTTGTGGGGATCATAGTATGGTTGTGTGTGAAAAATTCTATTGTTGTATGGTTGTGTGTGAATAATTCTATTGTTGTGAAGACCATAATATTGTTATGGGGATCATAGTATGGTTGTGTGTGAACCTTACTATTGTTGTGATGATCATAATATTGTTGTGCCACAACCATATAACCAACAATAGTATGATGCTCTTCGAATATTGTTATCCCAACCATACTTTTTTTCTGCGTGTAGATGGATCTCTGAAAAAAAAATAAAAAAAGATATAAACGAAAAAGTTATACAATTTTAAAACCCCATGGTAATTTGCGGACCACCCTGTATAGCTCAGACAATTTCCGTCAGATTATCAGAAAACATACATACCACGTTCGAAACGTTAAAGTTTCACGATATCTCGGAATCTATATGTGATAGGGCAAATTTGAATGGGAGAGCTCGAGAATTTGGGGTACATTTGGCAGTTGAAAACAAAATTTTTCAACAAAAAAAAACAAAATTTTGATTTCTTTTTGGATGTTACTTCCATAATTTTCATTCGAAGTTTATAAATTGTAATTTATATGAAACATGCATTTCTTACCAGTTAAGTTTTGGGCAAATTAATGAAAAAAATCATTTTCACGATATCTCGAAAACTATACGGGATGGGCCAAAACAGACACTCAGTTGCTTTTGTCTACAGCAGGACTCAAATGTAATTTTTTACCGAACAGTGTAATTTATTTAAAGGTTTCTATATTTATTCATCAAGTGATAAATAAAGATATTAAGACAAAATCTACAATGTTTTTTATTCAATCTTCCAGCTATTACGAATATATATTTCGAATCCGTTTGAAAATATTTGGCGCCCGAAGCGTGGCAAACTTTTGTAATCTTTTTTATGCTAGAGTTGAAATAAAATAAATCCAATACAACAGGAAAAAAACAACAGCAACCATATCTCATCATGTTCCTAAACACAATGAACAATAGATTTAAATTATATGCAAAACAACACGAAACAGAAGCAACAACAACATAAAAATGAAATAGTCTAAGCGAAAAAAAATAAAAAATTAAAGAATTCACACAAAACCAACACGAAAAACAAAGTTTCAAAATCTATTACGAAAAAATAGTGGAGAGGAAAAATAAGCACCACAAACAATGTTTACAATGTTTCCCATCATAGTCGAATAATGGACGCTTATAGCCATGCATTGCGTCTACCAAAATCTGCAGCACGTCATCAGGGGCAGAAAACAAACAAAAAAAAAACACTCAAAACAAAAATTGAAAACTGAAAAAGTGCAAAATACCGCTGAAAACAAAAGGCTAAGAGACGCTATCAATAAGTTTTCAATTCCCATCATAAATTTAAGAAAATGTCTGTTTTGTGGTTGTTGATTAAACTGAGTTTCACCCGCCCCACCCCCATCCACTACCGCCAAAACATGTACTACGTTCATACTAAAAAATTAAATGTTGATTATTTTCGTTAACACTTCGCTTTTTGTGTTTCTTCTCCTTCATCTTTTTTTTTTTAATAAATGATGGAAGAAGTGAAAGTGTTACTATTATCACTACACGCTGCACTATTTTCACTCTCTTCATTCATCACTCATTGATATTAATATTTAATATAAATCACAACAACAATAGTTTCAATCGTTTTGTAATGAATATCAAAAAAAAAAAATGAAAAAACATGAAACAACCGCACGCAATTTTCAGCATCTGGGCGGCGTTCAACTTTGACTTGAATTGAAAAACTGAACGAAAAAAACCGTCTTTACTCATTCACATGCTTCGATTTGAATTAGAAATCACGCAATTTTCTTGTTCATATTTGCTTAAAGGGTGGTCGACGGCGCACAGTGGTCCGGGATCGATTTCTAGCGGTCAAAATTCTATAACTTTTGAACTAGTAAAAAGTTTTGAGTTCTGTAAAAAGAACTATTGTAGCCAAGGACTCAAGGATTATTTTGAGCTTATAATTGGGATATTGGATATAATTTTGAATTAAGTCTGGAATTGACTACTTTTCGTATTTTGCGATTTTAAAGAAAAATTATATATTGAACAGGGCTTAAACCGGCTCAAGACCTCTTGCTTCTATATTTAAATAGAAGACAAGTTTTTAACAAAATGGTAAAGTGACATTGATTTTCGTGGCTGCACAACCTCTTCAACCTGACAACCCTCCTCAGAAAGCCTTGCTGCAATTGTTGAAAGTAAAACCGAACTCTATAAGGCCAGGCTCTCCACAAACGAATGAGAACTACTGTTGTAAACCTTACTTTTCAAGTTTTCTTCACACAATTGCCCACGAAAATACAACTCACTCTTGCCAGCTCTAAAGAGACTCCACATCGAGAGCCATCAATAGATTTCTTTTACAACAACGTGTGTGTGTGTTGTAAAAAGAGTTTAGTTGACTATGTCAACTTGTGTGCCGTGCCGTGCATGTACGTGAGTACCTACCCTGAGGAAGGTCAACAAAGCCCAGGTGGCCGAAATCTATTATTATTGGCTGAAATTAAAATAAAATAAATAACTGAAAAGTGTTAATTTCGTATTTATTTTTTATAACAACACTGCAATCAAAAAAAGTAATGTAGAAAATCAGGTGGCAACACCGCAAGCCTGAAGGGTATTTAAAGTTTTTGGTTTAAACTCGTGGGATAAATTCCGGTTTAAATCGGTGATACATATTTATTTTCTACCAGGTGTGTTGCACAGAATGGAGCGCAGTAATTTGGGAATGAAATAAGAAACGTATGAACCTTAGAAAAATTTATTTTATATTTTAATTATATTAAAAAGTAAGGGAATTCTTAAACTACATGGTTTTAAATAGTGTATCTGGCAAATGTCGACCTTCGCTATCCACACACTGCTGCATGCGTTTTCTGAAGTTTTCATGAACTCTAACAGGCATGTCGCCTGGTATTCTGCCAATTTCAGCCCCAATATTGTTAATTAGGTCTTCCAAGGTGTTGGGACGATTGATATACACTTTCGAGGTAACCCCAAAGGTAAAAATGGGACATGGGGCTTAGTCTGGTGAGCATGCCGGACAGTTCACATCACCCCTCACAGATATAAGCCGTCCAGGAAACATTTGATTCCAACAATTCATGGTTACCCCCGATGTGTGTGCAGTGGCACAATCCTATTGGAACCATGTATCCTCTAATTGCATTGCCTCACAGGCCGGCTGAAAAAAATTCTGTATCATAGTCAAGTACTGGTCGGAGTTCACAGTTACGGCAATGCTATTATCATGGAAAAAGTAAGGGCCAATGATGCCTACTCGTGATATGGCGCACCACACAGTGGCGCGATTCGAATGCAAAGGTCTCTATTGAAGTTCTCTGGGGTTTGTTTCATTCCAGTACCGCTTTTTCTTGTTTACACACCCACTGAGGTAAAAATTTGCCTCAACAAAAAAGCACGCTGCACTGCAATGAATGAGTGCGCATTTGAAATATAGGCTACAACACAAAATCACCTCTCCTCACGTGTCCAATGCAAGATGACAACTGAAAGGCAGACGAATACAAATCTCCCGTCAGCCCCTATAAGCCACGCTCACTCTACACTCTCTTCGACCAACAGTGCCGCTACAGCCTGCAGTGCAAAAAAGCAAATTCCGCGCTCCACCCTGTAGAATGGAAATTGAAGGCCAGTGTAAGTAGTGGAAATAAAATATTTTTTTTTTAATTATTGTTGTTTTGTCATTATTATTAGGAACAGATTTGTAGCCAGAACCGAATATGGGTGGTAGCACATTCTATGCAATTATTCCATCTCTGCAACCGAAAGTTGATTGAGTACACGGCAATTTTCAGTAGTGGAAGGTGACAGTATAGGTTGAAGAGACAAAGTATGAGTAACTCTAACTAATTTAGATGAATTTAGGAACAAACCGGTAACCGGTTACTAAAGGGTGCCCCAGAAAAAATGCACTTTTAATTTTAAAATAAAAAAATGGTATCTCTTGAGATAGTTGTGAAGAAGAGATAGTGGAACTCCGATGACCGGCATTGTTTATGATTTAACGCCATGCGAATTCATTCATTGTGGTTTTTGTGAAATATCGGGTTTATGCGAATAAACTAGCAACAATTCCTGAGCTAAGATCTGAGTTCCAACGCGCCATCGGTAAGATACAGCCTCATCTCTGTGAAAAAGTCAGGAAAAAAATTCATGAAAACAATGAAGGCCTTTCATCGGAGCGGATTTTATTCAGTTCTAAATCGGAACATGTCTTCTTAAAAACCAATAAAAAAAATTTTACACACAATGAAAAAATTACTTGGAAATCTGTCGGTTCTACAAAAAATCTGTTGCAAAAAAAGAATTTCGGTTGCAATCACCAAATGTTTGTAATCGTAATGGATATTCGATTCGAAATACCACAAGATGATAAATGTGATCATCTTATTGTATACACTTCTAATTGATCGGTCTTAACAATGAAACACAAACAAAGCGATGTAGTTGCCACAACTGGTGGTTGTGACAACCGATAGTTTTCCAAAAAAAAAATTTATAACTAATTAATGATGATGATAACTAATATTTCATCATAACTAAAAACCTTTTTTTTATTTGAAAAGGAAAAACAAAGAAAAAAACAATTCGGTTATAAGCGACTTTAATAGTAATCGACTAATCCAATTTTTTTCGGTTCAGATCTTTTATAATCTTACCCACGTTTTCCTCAACATTTCTCCTTCCTTTGTTTTCGAGAACTCATGTGTTTTCGGCCGCTGATAAAAATTTTTTGTAGAACAATTGCGGTGTGTGGAATTTTAGATCCAAATATTAATTACTGGAGGTTCGGATTGCTAGTATTGTCAATCGATACTTCAGTTCCAATTACTGAAAATTACAAAGTATCAACTAATAATCGGTTGTACTGATGGAACTCGAGTAGCATGCAACCTCAATCATTTGGTTTACAAGAAATTTTGGCAGTGGCAACGAATCTGTTCTCTGGGTGCAGCTATCTTGAAAATTACCTGTTTTTATTTTAATATGAAAAAGTGCATTGTTATTGAGACACCCTTTATATGTGACAGCGCATAGAGAAAGGGACTTAAGGGTAAAAAAAATCAATTTTCATTTTTTTCTTTTTTTGGTGTGGATAACATCTGAGCAAAAGTGTTTCATCCCAGAGATATGCGCGTTTTATTAAAGTGAAGTCGACGATTCTAAGCGCAAATAGAAAGGGACCTAATCTTTAAAATGGCTCTCCTGAACAAAACTGGTTTTTAACCTTAGGCTCCTTTCTATTTTGCGCGTTACATATACATTCATTCAAAAGCTTCTCATCATTGGCGTTTCATCGAAAAATATTCAATTATTTTTCTGTCATTGTTTCAGCGGCTATTGCACAGAGAGGGCGATGATATTTGAATTTAAATGTTACGTGCGCTACCTGGTGCCTCTTCCTTTGCCCGTTCCTCGGCGTATCCATAAATTCCATGCATCCATCCATTCATTGATTAACAAATCAGCAAATTCATTGTTAAATTGTTTATTAAACAAGTTTTAATTGCGCGTTTTTGTTTTTTTTTTCGTTTTCTTCCACAAAAAGAAACACAAAACAAAAAGTGTAATATTTGCGCAAAATAAAAATGCCATGAGGTTTTTTTTTTATTTTCAAGCGTCCAGCGCAACAAATCTATAAAAAGCTTATACAGTTTTTTTCACTGGCTTTTGAGTTTGTTTTTCATATTTCTTGCAAATCTTTTGCAAAGTTGTTAGTTTTTGTTTAATGGTTTTTCATTGTTGTTTAATAATTTTTATACTATTTTTTTAGTTCTTGCATATTTGCCAGAAACTGATATCAATTTTTGTTAGCATTTTTAATTTATTTTTATGGTTACTCGTAATGAAAACACCAGAGTGAAATAAATAATTCGACCTTATTAATTTCACTAGGTTGGGGTTTTTACTTTCATAATTTGAGTTAAGTTTGTTCAGCAAATCATAAAAAATAATCATTATTCAAGTTTGTTAAGATACGAGTGCGATCGCACTAACATTAACTACCCAGGATAAATGCCATAAATCTAAAAAATAAAAGTACATACATAGTTTATGCTAAACTGAATCATGGCGTTGTGCACAAGTTTTTACACTGAATCAAAAAGACTTGCAGTGGAGTTTTCGAAAACTGCGCTCCGACACCAGCACTTTAAATGAATTCAACTCCAGATTTCCACTCACAACACTCCGGGCCATAAAAAGATGGTTATCATCTCACGATAGCGAACACCATTCACAGTAACTGCCTGACCGGCCTTATTTTGGAAAAAATACGCCCCGATGATGCCGCCAGCCCATAAACCGCACCAAACTGTCACTCTTTGGGGGTGCATTGTTTTTTCGACAATCAGTCTTGGATTATCATTCGCCCAAACGTGGCACTTCTGCTTATTAACGAATCCACCGAGGTGAAAATATGCCTCATCACTGAAGATGAAATTGATCATCCAAGCCTGAATAACTTTAACGCGTTGCTCGCTTGTGTGTCTTTCCATGGTTCAAATTGAGTTAATCTGAAATTGAGAAATTTCAAATGAAATGCAGAAAAAAAAACTTGACGTTTAGGTGTGGTGAATGTGAACCACCCCTAAAAGTCAAATTTAACCACCCCTTAGTAAAAGATTGACGTCTAATGATGGTAAAGTGGCGCTAGCCGAAAATGCAAAAACCCCTGCTTGTAACTAAAAGACTTTCTGCCTTTTGAACAAAGTTTCGGTAAATATGTGAACTTTTTCATCAAAATATTTCCTCATAAAAAAAATATTTTCAAAAAACGGCTTACAATTTATTTGTACTCGTAAATATGTAAAGTTGTATATCACCTGATACGAAATTAGTTTCGATAAACGGCTAACAAGTGTTTTTGTTAATATATGAATTCATTCATCACATAATAACGATACTATTTTCGATAAACGGCATACACGTTTTTTTGTAAATATGTGAAATCGAAAATATTTTCGATAGTAAGAGCATTTAAGTTACGAGGGTCGATTAATAACTTATCCAACTTCCCTCGTAGTTATATGAAATGCAACACCAAGTAGCATCTGTTAATAGACTACTGTCAAACTTTGAGAGAGTTCCGTCTTTAGTTCGGTTTTAACAGCTGTTCAAAAAATACAACCTCGTGGATTTTGTTAAAAATGGAAAAAAGTGAATTTCGAGGGCAATACACCCAAAAATGTCGAAAATATCCACGATATGATGTTGGACGATCGAAGAGTAAAAGTGCGGGAGATTGTCGATGCCATACGCATTTCTTATGTCAGTGTGGCTTCGATTTTACACGATCAGTTGGGTTTAAGAAAGCTGTCTGCAAGATGGGTGCCGCGTTTGCTCTCAGTTGACCATGAACGTAATCGTGTGACAAGTTCAAAGGATTCTTTGGAGTTGTTTAACCGCAATTCAAATGAGTTTTAGTGGCTTTTTATAACTGTGGATGAAACATGAATCCACTAAAACATTGCGGAGACCAAGCAGCAGTCTAAACAATGAGTTTCTCCGGGTGAACCGGCTCCGAAGAAGGCCAAGGTGACTTTGTAGGTCAATAAGGTGATGGCAACAGTTTTCTGGGATGCACGTGGGATAATCCACATCGATTACCTTCAAAATGAAAACAATAAACGGCGACTATTATGCCAACTTATTGGACCGATTTAACGAGGATTTAAAAAAAACGACCCAATATGGATGGCCAAGAAAAAAGTTATTTTTCATCAATATAATACACGGGTGCGCACGTGTGCAGTCTCAGTGGAAAAATTGCATGAATTGGGTTATGAATTGGTACCTCATCCGCCATATTCTCCGGATTTAGCCCCCAGTGACAATTTCCTATTTCCAAACCTAAAGAAATGGCTCGGTGGAAAGAGATTTAACTCCAACGATAAAACTGTTGATTAAACAAATGCCAATTTTATGGGCCTCGAAAAATCGTATTCTCTAGAAGGGAAATAACAATTGGAGAAACGTGCTTTGCTTAAAGCAGTAACAACAGGATCATTATCGCATTTGGTAAAGTTAAGTTATCATCACCAATATTCGGTTACAACAACAATATTTTGGCTAAACTGTTGGATGCCAGAATCACCAGTTATGGTAAATAAATACATGCGTTTCTTTCGTATGGCCGATCAATTAGTTGCGTCTAAAGTACGATGATCATATTTATCATCTTGTGGTATGTCGAACCGAATATCCATTACGAATATAAACATTCGGCGATTGCAGCCGAAATTCTTTTTTTGCAACGGAATTTTAGAATTTCGAAACGATTTCCAACTAATATTACTATGTGTGTATGTAAGAGAAGTAACATTTCAAAATTTGGACCATCGGATGGAGGTGAGCCGCCGAGGTCGCGGCGGTCATTTGTTCCATACATAATTGAACCATACCAATATTATCCTAATAAATAATTTGTGTTTTATTCAAATCAACATCGGCCATTGAAATATAACCACCCTATATGTTCAAAGGCAACACTACACTTATGGACTGGCAGTTTCGCATGAGAAAGAAACAACAAAAAGGTTTCGAACCAGAATAAAAACTGTTCAAGTCATAATAATGAAAAAGACCGAATAAAAAAAAGTAAACAAAACAAAAACATAATAAGTAGGTTAATTTAATATTGAAAATTGTAACAGCAACTACATTTCTGCAAAAGAGGTAACCAATAATTAGTTAACTGAACAATAAAAACGATTTCTATAACGATCTTCATAGTTAATAATATACAACAATTTCATTGTTAAATTGAACATGTATTGTTTCAATAAATTAACTATGAAATTTTAATATTAACAATTTTCATGTTTAAAAACAATGCATTGTTAAAACAACAATAATTTTTTTAATAATAACAGTTTTCATGGTTAAAAAATTCAACCATAGAATAGTTAAATTAACTATTATTATTGTTAAATACAAATACAAGTTAACAACAAAACTTTCAAATTAACCTTATATAACGTAGACTCGAAATCAAGTTTATTTATGGTTAAGTTAACCTTATATAAGGTTATTTCTCTTCTCAGTGTGTGATTTGAAACTGTTTGACTTCTTCCTTTGAGGATATTTAAAAGAAAAAGTTGACGTCAATAAGCCAAGAAATGTTAAAAAGCTTAAGGATAAGATAATATGGCACATTAACGACAGCACATGAACCTTTTTTATGTCTCATAGTCATAGTTGAAAATATGGACGATCGGATAGGGGTATGTCGTCGATGTCGTGGCGAGCATTTCACCTTAATTGTCATACATCCTTCGTTCATAATAAAAAGTTAAGATAATTCTCTGAAAACTTTTTATTTTATTTACAATTAACATCGTGCGTTTTAGTTGGACCACCTTTTAGCAAACTGTGATCAGCTTGTTAGGCGTGATTGGGGATTCGCGGTTCCGCATATCATCAGCCGACTAAAATCTTTATTTATGTAATTTATTTTTTGTATTTGATCCCAAAAAAGTACCATAAATACGTATAATGCAACTAACGCGACGACAGCACCATCTGATGGGACTAAACTTGAGAGAAACCTTTTTATACCCGCACCACATAGTGGTATGGGGTATAATGGCTTAGTGCTTGCGTTTGTAACACATCGAAGGAATCGAGTTAGAATACCGGGACCAGAGAGAAAGTTGCTCAGAATTACATTTTGAGTCGATCTAGCCATGTCTGTCTGGCTGGCTGACTGGCTGGCTGGCTGGCCGGCTGGCTGGATGTAAAGATGTCCATCTATTCTTGTACTCAAAGTACAGGTCGCATTTATGCACCGATCTTGATGAAACTTGGCATGTGGTAATATATTGGGACAAGGACGGACGCTATTGAATTTGGTCCAAATCGGAGCACTTTCTGATAGACCCCCCATACAAAGGAACTCCCGGATTTGGTCCAAATCCAGTTGATGTCGCGTGTATTGTTCAACAAATTAAAAAAATATGCCATTCGATGTAGAACTGACCACAAAATGTAAAAAAAATAGTTGGACCCGCCTCTCGGACCTACGGGGCCTTCAGAACCCAAAAAATGGACCCATGATTTTAAATATAAGTGTGACCCCTTAAATGAAAGGAAATTATATTACAATTTTAAATACAGAAAAAAATTCGACCTGTTTGGGCCCCAGGGTCCATTAGGAGGGTCCAAAATTTCGGCTTACCCAGATTTTAGTGTGACCCCTCAAATGACAGGGAATTGCCTCAGGACTTTAAATATGTCAAGCCAAATGATTTATCTCGTCCGTGGGAGGGCACAGGGTCCGAAAACAAGGTATGAAAATGTGGACCAACTATAATTGTTATACCCTCACCACATAGTGGTATGGGGTATAAAGGCTTAGTGCTTGCGTGATAGATACAGATAGAAATAGCGACGAGTGCTTTCGATTAACAGGAGACTTAATCACATTTATAGTGGTGCGGGTATCATAGAGTCGGCCACGCCCGACTATAGCACTTACTTACTTGTTATATATTAAGTTAAATACGTTATGGAGTCTCCGATTAGTATTTCGAGGTGTTGCAAACGGAATGATAAAGTAAATACGGTATAAAAAAATGTGGTTTCATCCAGTGTAGTCGATTTTTTCATTTATAATGAAGTCTTGGTGATCAGCAGACCAAATCCATTGAGCACTATTTAGGGAAAATATAAATCCCAGCACACGCAATTGCCCTTTAACTATTATTGAGTCATATTTGAACACATGTGAGGGGTACCGAGTACCCGATTGTATGGACGTATAGGTACGATATGTGTGCTTAAATACCACCTACCAGCTTTTCGTTCAGTGTTTTCTTGTGTTACTTAAAGTTGCTGCTGCTGTAATTTCCTTTATTTTCGGCTTGTAGGCGAGCAATTCTATTATTATTACTCACATTTGTTTTCCTTCTTCTTGCCACATATGTACGTACGGGTACGATACAGCAAATTCAGCTCCGGCAAAAAAAAAATGGGCACAATGTTGGTAATAAGGCGTTAAAAACCTAAACACCAACGAAATAGATTTCCTAATTTTTGTAAACCGCTTTGTTGCTGTTGTTTGCGTTTTTTACATGCAAACTGAACGCTCAGTTAGAAAGACACAGAAACAGAAACAAAAGCATTTTTATGCAACTGCTAAATTTTCATGCTGCGGTGGCTGTTGCCTCTTGCTGGCTGGCTGGCTTGCTTGCTTGTCGTTTTTGCCGCTTGTGGGTTATGCCTTTTGGGAGTCTATAATTTGCGTTACCTTTCCTTCGCCCTGTTCCGCCGTTTTTACGCCTTGCGTAATATTCGTGTTTTTTTCTAACTCTGCTGGTAAAAATTAACAAAAAAAAACTGTATTAACCATTATTAGCCTGGGGTCATTTCTTGCTTGTGGTACGTACCCTAGTTGGATTTGTGTTAGTGTTGCATAAAAGTCATGCGGTTTTTTCCGGCGTTTTACTTAGAAAGTTTAAATTTTGGAGCGATTTTTTTTCGCACACTCAATGGAATGCAATATATTCTTATATTATATACAGTAATACCTCGGTAATCCGAACTGCGCTTATCCGAATTATCAATTAGTCCGCACTGTGTTTTCCCAGTACTGCTTTCTTTATAATTCGAATTGATTGTATTCTATAATCCCAATTGCCATCAAAATATGTTACGTTATTACGTAGTAGACCTTATTTTAAAAAAGTGCCAAAGTTCGAGCGTAGTTTCATTTTTCTGATTTCATTCTTCATAACGCGTTCTGCAAAAAGAAGACAGATTTTTTTTAAAGAAAAACTAAAGATGATTTTGTATTTTTGGAAAAATCTCTTATGAGTTCTCATGAAACTACGACGGCTGCTATATATATTTCTGGCCTTATATTAAAAATGTGAATATTTTTCATCAAAAATGGTTTTATTGTTTTTCAAAGTATTCTCCAACATGATTTATACACTTTTGCATGCTATCAAAGCAATTGCCGAAGCACTTTTTTCACTCCGATTGAGACACCTCCAAACAATGGTTTTTGAACACTTCAACAGCTGCTTCTGGCGACGAAAATCGTTGACCATTCATTTTTTTCTTGATGCTAGGGAATAAGAAGAAGTCATTGGATGCCAAGCCAAAGCTGTACGGTGGATGGCCCATCAATTCGACATCTTGAGTGATCAAATATCTCATCGTTTCAGCTGATGTGTGAGAGCTCGTATTGTCGTGATGCAAAATGATCCGTCTTCTGTTGTTATCTTTCCTCAGTTCTTCGAACACTGTTGGCACACAGATGGTTGTATACCACTCAGAATTGACTTCCTACGTTCCACTTAAGGCACTGTGGCAACATAGTCGGTTAAACCGAAAAACGCAATTATTTGCTTCGATGTACTTCTTCCAAGAACTACTTTCATTGGATTTGGATCGTCTTGAAAGACCCATGCGGTCGATTGCTGTTTTGCTTCTGGTTCATATGCATAGATGCATGATTCGTCACCTGTGACAATGTTAGACACTGCCTTTGAGCTACCTCACTTATACTTTTGCAACATCTCTTTGCACCAATCAACCCATACGAGCCTTTTTTTGAGCATTCACGGCCAAATGAACGTGTAATACGAGGGTTGCTATATATATTTCTGGCCTAATAATAAAAATGCTAATATTTATCCTCAAAAATGGTTTTATTGTTTTTCAAAATATTCTCCTTTAAGATCAATACACTTTTGTATGCTCCTAAACCAATTTTCGAAGCACTTTTCCACTCCGATTGAGACACTACCAAAACATGGTTTTTGAACGCTTCAACAGCATCTTCTGGCGACGAAAATAGTTAACCACGCATTTTTTTTCATGATGTGCCGGAATAAAAAGAAACCATTGGGTGCCAAGTCAGGGCTGTACGGCGAATGAGCCATCAATTCGAGGTTTTGGCCGGTCAAAAAGGCGCTGGTTTGAGCCGATGTGTAAGAGCTCGCATTGTTATAGTGCACAATGATTCGTCTTCTCTTGTTTGTTTTTCAAATTTCTCCGAAAACTTCAGGCAAACAAATTGTGGTGTTCCACTCAGAATCGACCTCCTACGTTGCCAGTTTTGCCTAAGAAACAGGCGACTATTTCCTTCGAAGTGCTTCTTCCACGAACAACTTTCGTTGGATTTAGCTCTTCTTGAAAGACCCGATCGATTGCTGTTTTGTTTCGGGCTCATACGCATAGATCCATGATTCGTCACCTGTGACGATCTTATAAACGTCTTTTGAAGCACCGCGATCGTATTTTTTCAAAATTTGTTTGCACCAATCGGAAATCTCGGTTTTTTGCGAATAAACCAGAAACAATTTCTTTGCTCCAATACGAGATCCAAAGCCTTATCAGTGAGATACAGCCACATCTATGTGAAAAAGTCATGGAATATTTCCTGAAAAGAGTAAGACTATTAAAAGGATATTTTATTCCATACTTAATCGTTACATGTCTTGTTGACAAGCCAATAAAAAATCACAACTTTCTCCAGAAATTTTCAAAATTATAAAGAGCATTTTACTGAGACACCCTTTAATTCTTACATTAAATGACAAAGTTCAAACTTTCCAATAAAACTAGAAATTTCAAATTATCAGTACTTTTGTTTTTACATCCGATTCAAATTTAAAATGTTAAATTGCCCAAAATATCTCATGTGGCCAATAAAAATATACTAACTGAAAATGTTCAAGTTTTCAGTAGAGGCACAAAATTGTTTATTTGTACAGTGGTTAGATGCGACCACTATAAGACGATTTCTTTCCAGAATTAAAATTTTAAGTTAAAACCTTTTTGTTAAACAAGTGCAATATGAATTCATCCAATTTTATTGATGTTTTACCAAAATATAAATAAAAAATGATATTTATCTTCGTCTTTGAGCGAGCGTCGGTCACGATTGAATTCATTAAACCAGTTTTTCACAGTGCTAAAGGATGGTGCTTCATCGCCATCGATGCACTCTTGTCGTGATAATCCACGTCAAAAGTTGTGAAAAATTATCGCACGAAAATGTTCACGAGTTAATTCCATTTTTTGCCAAATTGATTTTTTCAAGTCACTGTAAACAACACAAATGATTGTCGTACGTCAAAACGTTCTGAGTACGTTTATGCTAAAAAAATGTCAAACTTTTCAATGGGAATGTTAGATGGTGCCAGAAATATATATATAGCAACCCTCGCATAACCAAAAACCGACTGAGACGGCCCAAAATCGACTGTTTCCGACTGAATCGTTAAAAATTCATTGATATATTGATAATAGGGGTAATTTAGTTTCAGCCTCGATAAATAAGACTGGAGAACAAAACCGCAATAATTAAGTCATTTAGTAACAAAAAGTACCAATGCCGTTCGAGTCTAAAGTCGGTTCAAAAGTATAAACCTTAAAAAAAAATTAAAATTAATTTTCTTTATCCATTTTAGTACTTAACCTGGATAACTATCGAGCATAGGGCTCTATACATGCTAACTAATAAAAACAAACAAACAACAAATTATTTTTCTAAAAAGGCTGTTTCTAGAATCGAGATATGCAGATAGCACTTTTTGTAGAAAAAAATGACTTTACTGTTGCGGTTTTACTAACTATTTATTTGTTTATTTTATTTGTTTCTTAATTGTAATATATTTAGTTTTATTAATCGAGGCCTCACGTGTACTAATAAGCGCCAAAAGTACCTGAAAATCCGACCAAACTACAATTTTTTTTTTCAATCACGTGGCGGTCAATTGACATCGCCACGTCGCACAGTGTGTTCTTCCCATACATTCGATGGCCAAAAATAGAAGGAGTTGTACAAGAGTAATGAAATTTGGCACGAGTCCCTAATATAATAGAATTAAGAAAATTTCAAAGTATCGACAAAATTGACCACGCCCATCGCCCACCGCCCATACAAACTAAAATCATTTTTGGCTGTTAAAAATTAACTATTGCTACAAATTTCCTGAAAATTGCTGGAAGAACATATCTATGCAACACCTTTTAAAAAAAAATTATTTGATCAACATTGACCACGCCCATCGCCCACCTCCCATACAAATGATATTTCAAAAATGCCATATCTTCTGTAAATTTATAACTAGAATGTTTATTTTTCGCAAAAATGCATACAGCATCTATTAATGCTGTTTTGAAAATATGAAGAAAATCCGCCTACTGTAACACCCGCCCCCCATACAACACCCATACAAAAATTTTACAGTTCACTCTATTTAATTTATTAACAACATTTTCACATCTTCGTGATAATCTAATTTTTTAAGCTTCACTTTCGTTCTTAATGAATTGATGTATGGGTCGGAGGATATCAACAAATGATGCATTACGTCTTCGTTAGTAGAACAGCGCCCAGTCTTGCGCGAGTTATATAGCCTATAAAGTCTTTGTTCCTCGCTTCCTGCGCTTCTTCTGATAACATTCCTTTGAAAAATAAACCATATGTTAATTCAAAATGTATGAAACAAATCGTATCTTTAACCTACCTATAGGTAGAATGGCCTCAGATACAATTTTGCTACCATGTATCAAAACTTTATGCACTGTGATAGGCATGTAGTACCATCCATACAAATCAATGTACAATTTTACCGTGTCTAAACAATATATATGGAACTTCTCAGAGTCTATTGCCTGACTGCAACTTATTGTGGATAATATAATTTTTAACCTATGAATCAGTTGATCATTTACTCCGGTTATGTCAGCTGTAATTTTAGGGTTATCAAAAAATCGTCGAGCTGTATTCCCATCGTTGCTGGAACCCATTCCTTGTTTTACCACATCAACATTTATTCCCAATAATAATTTAAGGTTTTTTTGAATTGTGGCCTTGGCTTCTTCTTTAATTTGTCTTGTATCTTTATTTGTTCGCCATGCTGCAAAGCTTTTATTGTAAGCGATATGCAATATGCATTCCATAAATTTTATGCGCGCATGCAGAGGTGAAATACCAAATTTTAAAGCCTCTCCCGAATTTATTTTAAAAAAAATAATAACTGATATGATTTGAAAATCAGTGTACGAGCACTTTATACACAATTATCTTACAAATATACTATTTATTTATAGTAATATACATGCACACAGGCAAAACAACAACAAGCAGTAACGAAAGAAAGAGTGCGCAGTTGTTTGTGCACGCGTAAAATAACGCATAACGCATATTTTTTACTGTAATTTTTTGGTTTTCCATTGTTTTTTTGGCCGCGGGCAAATTTGGGCACAATTTTTTTTTGGAATCTGTTAGCTGAGACCCTCAGCTTTAATTTGGTATAGGACTCCATGTTTCGCACTGCTTCGCACACAACTAAAAGTCTAACGGAAAATCATAAATGTTTATTTTTTTTGGCCCAAAATAAAAAAAAATTAATTTTTTTTTTTTCAATTTTTATTTTTATTTTTTTAATTTACATAATGCTTGATGCCTATTTTAAGTGAAAAAAATTTCTATAAGGTACACTCGGTGTATAGTTTATAAGTAACAAGGTTTTAAATATGACATAGAAAACTAACCCATTTGAGACTTGTTCACATATGTCAACTTTGCGCTGCTCGGGACAGAAAACCAATGGAGATATTTGCATAAAATTTTACACACATGACCTTTAGATAGTTTTTAACCATCTGTGCAAAAATCATCAAAATCGGAGAGCAGGTCCAAAATGATTTATTGCCGCAGCGGACACAGTGTGCGTCGTGAGATAACACGACCATTCAATTTCTCAAAAAAAGGGCCATTGTTTCGTTGGCTGTGTGGCAAGTTGAACCATCCACATGAACCACATATCGTACAGGTCTATTTCCTTAATTTGTGGCCACAAGAAGTCCGTTATCATCTTGCGATAGCAAATTACTTTGACCGACTGCTTTGGGCGCATCAAACAGTCACTCTTTGTGGATGCAACGGCTTTTCAACAATCACTCGTGGATTCTCATTTGCCGAAATGCGGCAATACTACTCGTACATACAGTTTGGTAATGTGTTAATCAGTTTATTGTTGTTAGGATCATAATATTGCGGTGCACACAACCGACAATAGTATGATACGAGTAACGTCCATAGTATGATACGAGTAATGTCACCTAACCAAACATTTTTTTCTTTGTGCTACTTGTCTCTGGTTTTTTTGTCGATCTGTCTTTGTTTTCGTATCTTCTTGTAATTAACATTTTTTTCCAAAAATCGCTCAATAACCGTTTATGTTTATAACTTTATTAGATTCGTTAGCCATATTTGTCGAACATTTAATTTATAAAGCAATCCCTTTCACTAGAGACCAAAAATCGATATCGACAAAACATAAGCCTTTGTGTCAACAAACTATTAAATATGCACTATTTTCTTAAACTCATCCCATAAATAATGAACCATTGACCATATGCGTCCAGAAACTGTTGCTTTATACGACTAACCAAGCCCTCGCATTTTTGTGTCCAACTGTCAAAAAAACTGTTAAGTTATTTTGCATTTTCTTTTGTTGAATTTATAAAACATCACGTTTTTGTTTAGCTCATAATGCGTATCTTGTTGAAGAGTCAATCTCCAAAATTGGTCATAAATTATGCCATAAACAATATGTTAATTAATGTTAATGGTTTAAACAAATATAAAGTTTAAAATTGTTGTATGAGTTGGAGAAGAAGGCGAAAAAAAATATATATTTATAGTGTCATTTTGTTTATTTGATCGGAACAGAAAAAAAACAAAGCTAACGTAATAATTCACACAATTTTTATTTGCGAATGAAGAAAAGAAGACTTCATTCAAAAACTCAACCGGTTATGATTAACCATTAAAGCTAAAAAATATTTGTCTAAAACTTTAAGAGGACAGAAAACTCCCACACTCTCGTTACCAACCTCCAAAGGGAACTATGTAACTGACAGCACGCAGGCGATTACTTCTTACGTCAACACAAACACTTGGGAATGTATAACAACATCTGGTGGCCGATCTTAACAATGGCCCAACCAAACACCTATTGTCCATCCATAACGCCTAGTCACTGACCAAAGCGCCTAAGAGCCCCCAACGCGAATGGAGCCTTATATGCAGCTGGACTACCAAAGCTGGCCAAAAAGACAATAAAAACGCAAACATTTCTTTTATTTTTTAGATTTTCACTCGTTACACACTAAAGATTATTAAATTTGATGGTGCCGGCACTGATGGCGATGTTGACAGCCTTCAGTTGCCGGTCTATCTAACAAGCTGCTGTCTGTCTGGCTGGCTTGATTGTTTCCACTACAATACGAGTATGATTGTGATGTGGTGAAAGTTTTGCTCACTAATCCTAAGACACAGACACCGACTAATGTTGGGCGAGAAAAGTCGACAAGCTTTCAAACCCAAAACGGCAACAAATACACGCTATTTGCTTAGAATTAATATGGATTATGTAGAAATTTATTTGCCACAACTGAAAATGAGTGACAGCAGCCAGCTTGAGGTGGTTTAAAAAAAAATGGAATAATTTCTGTAGATTTATCTTAAGTAACTGTCGTAAAAGTTGACGTTTATGACTTGTAGCCAAAAAGAAGAAAAGCGGTATTCACTAATAAATACAGTTTCATGATAAGATTGGCAAAGGAGAGAAATTTTGAATCACTTTGGGGGCTTTGGAAAATAATTACACATGCTCTAGGGAAAATTGAAAAAAAAATTATTAATCATCCTTATTCTATTTGGCGTCGGCAATATCAACGGCAATTTCAAGGCAACAGCAACTCAAATCGAAGACAACATCAATTCTATGCTAATTTGGTATTCTGTAATAGGCTGTTTCCACTACGGTCGCGTCCGCATCCAAAAATCAATGAACGCGCGTTAAGGCCCATACAAAAAACATAGGCAGTTAGGTATGGGAAAAAGTCGCGTTCATATTGGACGCGTTTATCGATAAGTCGCGTTTACTATAAAATCTATTATTTTTGCAATCGAAACCCACCCATACCTATCAATGGCAAAATCGCAAATTGCACATCCCTATGAAAACAGCTGTCAATCAGTATAAATAAAAAAAATCCCAAATGCAAAAAACAGGAGGTAAGTTAATATTTTTGCTTTTGTTTAAATAATATTAATTTTTCCAATTATTTTAGAATTTAAAAAGACGGAATGGACAGCAGTAACAACACTACATCTGTTGGACCTCTGGGAGGAAAACATTGATGGCCTGAGGGGTGCTCGGAAAAACACCCACATACACAAAGAGATGGGCGAGAAGTTGGGTGTGACTGGCGCCGAAGTAAAAAATAAACTGGACAATTTAACGAAAAAATACAGGTAATTATTTAAATATAAATTATATACCAATATTTTATTTTTAAATCGATTGTGTTTATTGCAGAAAGGAGCAGGCGCTAGTTGGGCCACAAAAATATTAAAAATTTTCGCACCCCTAAAAAAACAAATAAACACAAACAGCTGTTTGAACGCAAACGTGGACGCAAAACACAATGGAAACACCATTACAAATTTATCGATAAATCATGGACGCGGACGTGGACGTGGATGCGACCGTAGTGGAAACAGCCTATAAGAGTATTACGACGCCGTTGCCTGTTTATCGAAAATGTCAATAACATACAGCACACATATCTAATGTTAGAGTCAGCTGATTCATTTTATTTCTTGTTTTTGATGAAATATACATACTATGTAAGTTATGTGCTATTTTCGTGGGAAAAAGTTTGTTTGTAAAAAAAAGTTTAAATAAAAATGTTTTTTCTATCCGATTCGGACTCATCGGGTGACGAAGAAAACAAAAAAAAAATAATATTGGAAAGAAGACTGCTTAGACAGAAATCTTCCATTTTTAATTTGCCCGATGAGAAGAAGTAAGAGACATATTTGAAGTCATAATTTCCTAAGTAATCAATTTTTTATACCTTTTTAAGATTTGAAAGTTATTTTCGGCTGAATAAACCTTCATTTAAATATGTTTTGGAAATAATAGAGCCTCATTTAAAAAAAAAGGGACAAGATCAACAATTGTTCCAAACACAATAAAATTGGCAGCAACATGGCGTTTTTTAGCCCAGGGATCTTACCAGCTGAGCGTTGGAAATGATTTCAACCTGGGACTGTCACAGCCAGTAGTTTTCTTATGCTACGTTTTAATGACATTATAGAATTGGAAATTTCTGTCAATATTCTGGCTTGGTCAGTAGTATGCTGTTCAAGCAATTCATTGCGTTTTGCGGGGATTTCATTCTTTTTTTTAGCGCGGAATTGGCCATTCTTTTTAATGGGTTTGGAGAACTGGTTGTTGTTGATCGTACTGATGGTACTGATAGTGTTGATCGTACTGCAGCAGTTGATGTTGATGGTAGAGATGCTATTGATGGTACTGATGCTACTGATGTTGATGATGGTGGGAGCTGTTTCCTGTAAATAATAAAATATTAAAGGGCCGCAAGTAAGTCGACATATTGCTGAAATATGTCTTACCAATTCAAGTAATTCCGATAAGCACACCTCAACACTGTCCTCAGTGTTTGGGACTCCTTGAACCATACCCTCTGGACTTATTTGTTTTTCGAACTGCAGCAAATTTGCCACAGCTTCCTCCAAGGGGCTCAGCATTTGCTGCTTACATACACCACCTCCAGTAGCTTTGCTTTCTGCTTTATTTATGGCCATTTTTCTTTAACCTTTGAATTTTCGGTCCCTCCAAATCTGTAGTTTTTAACCAAACTATTTACCTTACCTTTTGCCATCCAGCACCAGATCTAATTGGGGGTACATGAGAATTTACCACAGTGGCAATACTCTCCCACAGTTCATTAAAATTATTAGGAACAGTGCCCTTGTGAAATCCTCTGGCTAGTGATGGATTCTTTTCAAGCTCTTCCACTAGCTTCTCGAACTGGCGCTTATTTGTTATTTTAATTTTTTCCATTTAATTTTCTAATGAAATCAAAATTAACGTAAACAATACATTGAAGGCAACACTAAAATGGCCGACGCCAAAATCAAAGCCAATTGAAAACAACGGCGTCGCCAATTTTTCTTACAGAATACCAAACTTAATTTAACAGTCATCGAAAAACGGCAATATTGCCAACGGGAATACGAAATTGAAACAAAATACAAAAAACGACGTCGTCTTCTGTTGACTACGCCAAATAGAATAAGGGCGAATATTTGGCAGAAAAAAAAATAAATTTTTTAACGTTCTTATAAAAAAAAAAAAAACTTTCATTTAGGATATTTTTCACTTCAAACTCGGAAAATTATAAATTGAAGGATTGTTCAAAGGCCCAAAATATTTAAAACATTTTCTTGCTCGAAAAGTTATTTCAACGCTTCTTAATGATCGTATAAACTTGGGATGTAACAAAAGTGGGCTTAGCCAATGCGAATAATGAAAAATATTTTTTGCGAAAACGAATATTGGAATATTAATTTTTCAAATTGAAATTAGAAAAAAACTTATATGTTTTTTAAAACATTTAAATTTTTTAAATGTCCATAGTCATCGATTTAATTAAAATCCAAATACAGAATCTAGATTTTTGTTAGCAGCATAGTTGTTGAAGTTATGGATAAACACTGGCGTTGATCGGTACCCGATGCTCATTTTTATTTGTTCTACAGAAATTTAATTTAATCATAAAAAGTAATTAAAGTAAAAGTAATTATTTTTGAATCGAAAGTGCTCTGCAGATCCAGCACTACAAGTGAGCGAGTCAAAACCAGTAGATAATAATTGTTTAGAAATAATTTTTCCATGCTTTTAAACTGAAAGGCATAAATGGGAACTCATAAGTTTACAAATAATCTTAATGGAAAAATACTTTTTAACCATATGTGACAGCGCATAGAAAAAGGGACCTAAGGGTAAAAAAAAATCAATTTTTCATTTTTTTTCTTTTTTTGATGTGGACAACATCTGAGCATCGAATGAGACCGATCCCAAGCCCCAAAAGTGTTCCCTCCCAGAGATATGCGCGTTTTATGGAAGTGATGTCAACGATTCTAAGCGCAAATAGAAAGGGACCTAATCTTTAAATTGGCTCTTTGAACAAAACTTTCCATCAACTTTTCACTTTTTTATTTTTTGATGTGGACAACATCTAAGCATCGCATGAGACCGATCCCATGCCCTAAAAGTGTTCCCTCCCAGAGATATACGCGTTTTATGAAAGTGAAGTCAACGATTCTAAGCGCAAATATAAAGGGACCTAATCTTTAAAATGGCTCTCCTGAACAAAACTGGTGTTTACCTTAGGTCCCTTTCTATTTTGCGCGTCACATATGTAATATTTAAAACACTGATTGAAATTCAGAAAAAAAACTTTTTCTGAGTACTACAAGGGTTGCTATATTTATTTCGGGTCCGGCAATAGAAACACAATAATTTATCATTGGAAATGGTTCATTGGTTTTATTGTTTTTCAAAATATTCTCCTTTAATATAAATACACTTTTGCGCATAAACCAATTTTCGAAGCACTTTTCCACTCCGATTAAGACACCTTCAAAACATGATTTTTGAACGCTTAAACAGCTGCTTCGGGCGATGAAAAAGGTTGACCACACATTTTTATATTTGATTGGATGCCAAATCAGGACTGTACGGTGGATGACCCATCGATTCGACATCCTGATGGTCAAATAGCTAAGCGTTTTAGCTGATGTGTGAAAGCTCGCATTGTCGTGATGCAAACTGATCCGTCTTCTCTTATTATCTTTCCTCATTTCTTCGAACACTGTTGGCAAACAGATGGTTGCATACCACTCAGAGTTGACCTCCTACGTTCCTCTAAAGGCACTGTGGCAACATGGCCGGTTACACCGAAAAAAACGCAATCATTTGCTTTGATGTACATCTATCACGAACAACTTTTGTTGGATTTGGCTCGTCTTGTAAGACCCATACGGTCGATCGCTGTGTCGGGTTCATATGCATAGATCCATGATTCGTCACCTGTGACAATGTTATACACTGCCTTTGAGCTACCGCAGTTATACTTTTTCAACATCTCTTTGCACCACTCCATACGAGCCTTTTTTTTAAGCATTCGGCAAATTATATGGCATCCAACGAGAACAATTTTTTTCACGCCAAATGAAGATGCTATATCTTATTGATGCTTGTCATACTAATGCCCAAGGATGCCTGAATCTCACGGTATGTCACATGCCGGTCTTGCTTAATCAGTTCACGCACAGCATCGATGGTTTCTGGCAAAGTGACCGAAGTTGGACGTCCTTCACGAAATTCATCCTGGAGCGAACGGCGTCCGAGACTTAACTCTTGGTACCAGCGATTAACAGTGGTCTTTGATGGTGCTTCATCGCCAATAGTCAAAACATGTTGATTTAAACACTTTTGTCTCGAAAAATCGTTAAAAATCATCGCACGAAAATGTTCAGGGGATAATTCCATTTTTTGACTGAGATGAATTTATCAACACACAAAACGTTCTGAGTGAATGCTAAGAAATGTCAAAGCTTCCAATGGATGTTCCAGTTTGCATCTGGGAACACTAGTATTGTCAGGACCCGAAATATAAATAGCAACCCTCTTATAGCAAAGCATTTCAAAAATTATGAAAACATAAAAAAAGTGGCACAAAAGTATCAATGCAGACAAAATAACGCAAAATTTCCAAAGGTGGTTTCTTTCACACTAAATTATCTTCGAGATATCCTTGCGATAATGAGTTACTTGGGCGCAACGACGAAAAATGTACAACATAGCCACGCCCTTGAATCCAAAGAGGATATACTACACCGAATCAAGAAAGCACGTGGTGCTCAATAATCCCGTGATTTCCAAAAACTGTTTTTTTTTGCAAAAAAAAGTATTTTTTAACATAATCTCCTTTTTTTGGTTTGACTGCCTTTTTTTTCATTCAATTCCCTTTTTCTATTTTCAACAAAATCCGCGAGGTTGTATGTTTTGAACAGCTGTTAAACACATACTAAATGACGGAACTCTCAAAATTTGACAGTAGTCTATTAACAGATACTTGATGGTAGCAGTGTTGCATTTCATATAACTACGAGGGATGTTGGAAAAGTCACGGAATTATTGATCTGTCCTCGTGTGTGTGGCGCTGTTAGTTTATCTCAAGACAGACGAAACTGTGGATTATTACCTCATGTTCGTCATTCTTTACAGCTGTGAGTGCTTCCAATTTTAAATTGGTCCTTTCTCTGGATCGAGCTAATCGCAAGCGGTTGGCCCAAGTCGCTCGATACGTTGTTGGGACATTTCGGATGTTCTGGAAGTTGAAACTACGACATGGTGTTGTTCAAGTCGAGCTTCACGTTGATCTACCGTTTCAGCACGTATTGACGTAGAAGCTCTGTCTCTGTTTAGTTGGAGGCGAGCTTCACGTTGCTCGATGGTTTCAGCAGCTCTTGATGTTGAAGCTCTGTGACAGTTTTGTTGAAGGCGAGCTTCACGTTGCTCCACGGTTTCAGCTGCTCTTGATGTTGAAGCTCTGTCGCGGCATGATTCAAGTCGCGCTTCACGCTGCTCAACGGTTTCATCAGCTCTTGATGTTGAAGATCTGTCAGAATTTTTTTGAAGGCGAACTTCACGTTGATCGGCGGTTTCAGCAGCTCTTGACGTAAAAGCTCTATCGCGGCATTGTTTAAGCCGAGCTTCACGCTGTACAATGGTTTCAGCTGCTCTTGACGTTGAAGCTCTGTCGCGGTTTTGTTCAAGTCGCCGTTCACGTTGCTCGGGCGTTTCAGCAGCTCTAGATGTTGATGCTTTGTCGCGATTTTGTTGAAGTCGAGCTTATCGTTGCTCAACTGTTTCCGCAGCTCTTGCTTCGATAGTTTTCTTAGTCTCTGATGACTTTTTTCCAATCGATGCCTTTTTTGGCGGCATTGTTAAGACGAATATACCTATTTTAATTGTTGGATTTAGGTACAAAGATTATTTAAAGATCTTTAAAGAAAATCACAGGCGTATTGTCAAATTGAAAAAAGGAACAAATTCAATCGTTTTCTGAATGTTAAACAAATTTTGAAACTGACAACATAGACATAACATAAAAAAATGAACATAAATTTTCATTTTCAATTTGAAATCTGGTTTTAAATAGATATTTCCCGTTGTCCCGTTATTGTTTAAATTCACCTTCCCCGTCAGCCTTCTAGATATAAGAGACAGTATTGCGACGTCCCCTCCGCCCACAAAGCCAAAATCTAAAATCCGATATTAAATTAGTCTTCTCCGACAGCAGTAGTATATAAAAACCAATTGTGAGCCTTCTTGCTCAAAAACAGCTTTGCCACGCCCTCTCCGCCCACAAACCGAAAATTTAAAATCCAACATTAAATTAGTCTCCCACATCAGCAGTAGCATATATGTACCAACTTATAGCCTTCTAGCTTTAGAAAACACTTTTGCCACGCCCACTCCGCCCACAGACCAATTTTTTCAACGAAACTTCACAGGATCCCCCGCTTTGGTATGCTGAATTTTCCCTGAAAGTTTCATTAAAATCGGATGAGCGGTTTAGGAGTCTATAAGCCACATACATACAAACATACATAGTCACATACATCCAATCTTATATATCTATATATAAATAAAAGAAAGTGTCCGAAGCGATGTAATCCCATAACTCGAGATTGGCCAAACCGATTTTGATGATTTGTACTTTGTTGGAAAGGTATTTTCTCAGCACGGGTTTTAAAAAAAAACTTCAAAATATCAAAATTTGAAAATGTCGGATTTTTACCACCCAGCGTGTTTCGACAGGTTTATTTTCGATTTTTTTCAATTTTCTTTTTTCATTAAGTATATAAAAATGAAATGTGCTTTGCTACACCGCTTAAAACTTGAAAACGACTGGGGAAAACTGGATACTTCCTTCTGGGGGTTTGTTCATAATCGAAATTTTGGAGTGTGGGCGGAGGAGGCGTAACAAAACTGTTTTTTGAGCTAGAAGGCTGACAATCGGTACAAAATTTTAGGTTACGATGGTCTGTTGATGATTTATGTGTAGTTTGCATGATGGTTTAGTAACAAAACACATTTCATTTATATATTTATTAGGGTGATCCATCTAGAGGAACTTTTTCAGAACAAAAAAAATATAAAAATTCAAATCAAGAGTCTTTATTGGTAATTTAAAAGGACATTTTATGGCATAATTTCCTTCAAATGTTGGCAATTATGGAAATGAGCGTTAGTCGAGAAACGGGAAGATCCTCTGTTTTCGTCCAAAATTTTGTTCAAGGATGAGGCCCATTTCTGGCTCAACGGCGAAGTCAATAAACAAAATTGTCGCATTTGGGCTGAAGAGCAAGAAGAGGTTCAAGAGGTGCCATTATACCCAGAGAAAACCACGGGTTGGTGCGGTTTATAACCTGGTGGAGTTATCGGTGCAAATTTTTTCAAACATGATGATGGCCGGAACGTAACCATGAATAACCATATCATGGCGCGATAGCGATCGATTTTTTTGCTATCTGAAATTGAAACCCTTAATCTTGACGACACTTGGTTTCAACAGGACAGCGCCACTTGCCATACAGTTAACTTAACAATGGATATATTTGGAGGTCATTTCGAAAAGCAGCTAATTTCATGTTTTGGACAGGTGAGTTGGCCGCCTTGATCGAGTGATATCACACCTTTAGACATTTTTCTTTGGGGTTACGTAAAGTCCAAAGTCTATGCTGACAAACCAGCTACGATTCAGGTTTTGGAAGCGAACATTACGCGTGTCAATAAATTGAACCCTCAGAATGGAAACCCTGAGGCGTAGTTGCGGCCAACATGTGAAGGAAATTATATTCAAAAAATAAATGCCATAAAATGTCCTTTCAAATTACCAATAAAGATTCTACACTTGATTTGAACTTTTATATTTTTGTTTGTTCTGAAAGATCACCCTATAGATGAAATCGTGAATTGGAACGCGAGCGTTCCTACGACACAATAACTTTGCAACAACAAATACAAACAAATATTCCACTGTTGAATAAACAACAAATGAGTGCGTATGATACACTGATAAAGGCTGTCGATGATGCAAATGCTGGACTTTTTTTCCTTGATGCGCCCGGCGGAACAGTGAAAACGTTCCTGCTATCATTGATGTTAGCAGCAATACGTGCTCAAAGTGGTATTGCTTTAGCATCTACCGGAATTGCTGCAACACTGTTGGAAGGTGGAAAAACCGCACATGCAGCACTAAAGCTTCATCTAAACCAGCACATCAACGAAAATCCTGTTGGCAACTTTTTAAAGCAATCAGCCATTGCAAAAGGGTTGAAAAATTGTAAATTGATAATTTGGGATGAGTGCACGACGGCGAACAAACGATGATTAGAAGCACTCGATCGAATATTGAAAGATTTGCGCAACAATAAAATTCGCTTTGGTAGCGTGAGGATACTGTTGGCAGGCGACTTCCGGCAAACACTTCCCGTGATTCCGAAATCAGATGAATTAAATGCATGCCTGAAGTCATCCTATTTGTGGCGATACGTGAAAACTATTCCACTGAGAACCGCAGAAGTTTTCTTAAAAGAACTGCTGAGAATCGTAAATGGAGATATTCCAGTAAATACTTCCAGTGGTTTAATATCGATTGCACCTACCATTTGCCAATTTATTTCAACCAAAGATGAACTCATCACCAGAGAGGATATAAATGCATATTTGCTTACTTTATAAGCATTTGCATATTTTTCATTTTTTTTTGTTATAATGCATATTTTGGGTTATTTTGCATATTTGAGCATTTTTTCCTAAATCTTTTATAAAATTGCCCGGCTAGCGAAATTTTTGTCACAAAAGCAAAACTGATTGAAATTTTTGTCACAAAAGCACACGGCCTCCATAGAGTAGCTGAGTTTGTGCGAACTCAGTTTGCAGAAGTCAACGCATTGATTTCAAACGTAAAATCAATTTACAGTAAAGTAAGTTCTACCTTCATTTTTTTTAAAAATATTTCCACATTAATTTCGATACTTACACTAGGCTCCATCTCGTCGTGCCGCCTTTAAATATGCTTTTCCCGACACACCTTTGCCTCCAAGTCCAATAATTACACGATGGGGCACTTGGCTAAAAGCAGCCGTTTACTACAGCGACAATTTTAACGTAATTGAGGCAGCTCTTAGAGAACTCAATGAAGATGATGCTGAAGCCATCAGAGTAGCTAAAAATGTATTAAAATCTGCAAATTTAAAAGCTGAGCTGAGCTACATAAAAAGCAATTTTTATGTAATAGTTCAAGCCATCACAAAGTTGGAAACACCCGGGCTAGAACTTAAGGAGAGCATAGGCGTTTTTGAAAATGTACGCAAAACATTGGCCTCTTTGAATAAGTCGGATTATCGTATCAAGTTTGAGAACGTCATTGCCCGAAACAACGGTTACAGTGCAATTTTTGATATCCATCGAACCCTTAACGAATGTGTTGGTTCAGAGAGTGCCTTTATAAAACAGTATTCGCCTAGCGAGGTGGCACTCTTCAAATACTGTCCCGTTACTTCATCGGACGTAGAACGTTCGTTCTCAAAATATAGTGCAATACTATCTGAGAAGCGTCGAAATTTTTTGTTTGAAAACTTAAAACAGCATTTGATAGTTTATGCAAACATAAATGTGGAAAACGTAAACGAATAAAGAAACTGTTGTTAATTTCGTACGTAAGTTTGCTGCTGTAAAATAAAAAATGAACTAAATATGCATTGGATTAAATAAACCTACATCTATTTAATCTTGTTTTGGTCATTGCGGAGGTTTTAATAGATTTTGAAGTTGGTTTTTCGTGCATATTCAAATGCATATTTAAGGGTTTTTTAAGCATATCGTATGCGCTTAAAACGAGTTTTATGGTGCATATTTTTGTCCTCTCTGCTCATCACTAATGTTTATCCGAACATCGTAACTACCATTGGTTGAGCGCACGCTTCATTTTATTAGCGAAAAATACTGATTTCAATGACTTAAATTGGACGATTTGAAATCAAATTCCGGGAGAATAGCTTTCATACAAATCGATCTATCACATTAAAAACGAAGTCGATGTCGTCAAATATTCAGTGGAATTCGTAAACTCTTTAGATTTGCCTGGCGGCTTCATCATTTGTTTCTTAAAGTTGGATCTGTCATCATTATGCTACGAAATCTGCACCAAAACTGTGTAATGAAACTCGCCTGATTGTGATAAAGCTAATGAACAATGTGATAGTGAAAGGGCCGTTCAAAGGAGAATAATGTCTAATTCCGCGAATTCCCTTGACTTCAACTGATTTGCCATTTCAGTTCAAACGAATTCAGTTCCCACTGAAACTTGCATTTGCGATGACCATAACAAGTCATTTCAAGGTTTATGCCGCTGGAAGTGTGCGGCATAAATCTGGAAATGTCATACTTTTCACAGGGCATGTTTTCGAGTTGGGAAACCGTCCTCACTATTTATTTATGCAGAAATCAAAAAATGAAGTGTATCGTGCAGCCTTAAATTGAATGCATTTATTGTTCTATTCTTTTTTTAGATTTCAATAAAATGATCAGAATACCTTATTCTATTATTTCGGCTCCAGCAAAAGTTATTTGAATAAAATTTGTATCCCGTGCAACTGTCCTTTGCACGGTGCAACTGCATTTCTTCATCAAAATATGAATCCACCACGACTTTGCAACTGAACCAGACTTTCAGTGAAAATAAAATTTGAAGGCAAAACAACGTTGGCCGGGTCAGCTAGTTTTATATATATAGAGATAGATGAATTGTTGTCCGATCTTCATGAAATTTGACAGAAGTAAGTTTTTTCGACCAAGGACGTTATTGAAATTCAAGAAAATTGGTTCAGATCATGATATAGCTCCCACAAACATATGTTCATCCGATTTTATGTCTTTGGCTGCAGAGGTCTTGATCTTGATGTGACTTGGCACAATTAATTTTTATAAATCATGCACGGACCGCATTGAAATTGAAGAAAATCGATTTAGATATAGCTTTCACATATGGTTTCCTTCGATTTTTCTGTTTTTAACTCTAGAGGTCCGTCTTTATTCCAATTTTAATCAAATTTAGCACAAGTAACTTGTTTAGGTCATGTAAGGAGGCAGAAAATCGGTTCAGATTAGATATAGCTCTCACATATATGTTTAACCGATTTTACCTTAAAGAATGAATTTTTTTCACAAATTTAAATATGACATTATTTTCAAAATCCAGATAAATATTGAGCCTGTCCCGGTTGGTTCAAAAGTCTATTTTCAGTTGGCTTTTCGAAACATCCAGAAGTGCAGAGTATAATTATACTATAGTCGGCCACGCTCGAAGTAAGCTTTTTTACTATAGTTTTTACTCGATAAATCGTGTGGAAAAAATGTTCATATCTTGTGAAAAAAATTTTCTGCATGATATAGAATTATAGAAATATTTAATTTTTTTCGAATAACCAATTATTTTGTTTGAAAATACAATTTTTACCGAAAAATCGTGATTGCAGATGAAGCTCATTGTCATCTCGGTGGTAGAGTTGGGTTTCGGGAATTTCCCGACGGGAATTCTCGAGAAATTTTCGAGATTTTTCCATCCCGAATCTCGAGAATTGAAATTATTAACATTTCGGGAAATTCCGAATCTCGAGAATATCTCAAGATTTCTCGAGAAATCCATGGTGACAACAATTACTTTAAAATTAAAAAAATCTCTTTTAAAATTGGATTTAAACATAAACCTTTTAAAATTTAAAACATCGATTTAATTTTGTTTCTTAACGGATTTCTGTTTAAATTAAACGAAATTGACGCAAGCTCTATTTCAGCGGCAGATATATTCAGTTTTAGCATACAATCACGGCATACATTTGGCGGTCATGGAGGTAATGTACCAGAAGCGAGAAGTCGCAAACATGATATACGATAGTGACGTAAACGATGGAACCATCGTCAGTGAAAGTAATAGTGAAAATGATATAGATTGTAGAGAGGATTCGGATGATAGAGTCGGCGATGAAGATAAAAACAATGCAGCCAGTTCTTCTTTTTCCGTCATTAATGCGGAAAATGCTTCCGATGACGATGACGACAACATCGTATTTGTTGCTGACAAGACGGTCACTATAAAGTCTGCATTTGAAATCGTAACAAAAGTTCGCAAGATAGTTTTGAAATTCAAGAACTCGCCTGTACGGAATGCTATCTTACAGAATTATGTTAAAGAGGTCGAGAAGAAAGAGCTTTTCTTGCTGTTGGAATAGCCTGGAAACTATGCTGACCAGATACATTCGCATCAGCAAGCATGTTCGTAAGGCGCTCGAAACGCTCAATTTAAATTTTATGGCCACTACTGACGCAGAAGAAAAGTATTGCGAAGAAATCATAAATGCCCTTAAACCTATACGTGTCGCTGTTGAAGCACTTAGTCGCCAAAATGTGAACTTACTTGCCTAAAAAAAATAGCACCTCGTAGATCTAGCCCTTTGTTATCGGCCTTTAAATATTTACACGATCCAGTTAACAGCTGTGGTGACAAATGTGAATTTTTCCAGACCTGTTCCAAAAAAGAATTAATAAAAGAAGCCGAAACGTACTTTGTTCGTCTTTTTTCTACAAGCATTCAAGACGACCAAGCAGTGTCTGGTTCTGACGATGATGACCTATTTGTAATCAACAACGTCGATGAAGAAGATATGGCGAAACAACTTGAAAAATACGTTCAGCAATGTTCAAAACCCAAAGTAAACGTTGCACAACATACGGCAAACCAGCTTTTTTCGTCGCTTAGAAACGAGCTAAAAATATATGAAAAAACTGGACAGAAAACGCAAAGTGTTGAAAAACTGATTGGGGCTTTCAACACTATAAAGCCAACATCGACTCAAAATGAGAGGAATTTTTCAATAGCGGGTAATTTCGTATCCGAAAAGCGTACGCGATTGTCAGACGAAGCCATTGACAGTCTGTGTTTTTTAAAACACCATTTTGGTAAATAATGTTTACAATTAATTTTTTCCCCTATTTAATAAGTATAATTTTGAATTGTTTTTGTTTTGCTTTTTTTGTAATTATTTTTTTAATCTATTTTTTTTTTTACTATTGAAACAATAATATTTTCAAATACTTAAATAAAAAGAATATTTTATGAAATTCATTGCTTTTACACTGATTTTAGATTTTTTTATATTTCCCGATATTTCGGGAATTCTCGAGAATTCTTAAAAATCATTTTCGGGAATTCCCGTATCTCGAGAATTGAAATTTTCGTTATTTCGGGAAATCCCGAATCTCGAGATTAGGATTTTCTCGGGAAATACCCAACTCTACTCGGTGGCTGTATCAATAAGCAAAATTGCCGCATATGGGGTTCAGACAACCCACACGTGGCTATTGACAAGCCAATGCATCCCTTAGAGTCACAGTTTGGTGCGGAGTTTTGGCTAGCGGCATCAGCAAGGGGCTCAACGGTGAGCGTTACCACGCCGGACTCAACGAATTTTTGTTTCCAAAAATTCAAGAGAATGACATGGACGACCTATGGTTTTAACAAGACGAGGCCACCACATGCACACAGCCAACGCAACCATCGATATTTTACGCACTGTTTTTGTAAATCAAATAATCAGCCGAAATTGTGATGTCGATTGGCCGCCTCAGAGCTGCGATTTGAGCTCTTTGGATTATTTTCTGTGGGGAGCCTTTAAGGATAAATGTTACGCAAAGCATTTAGAGGCTATTGAAGCGTTGAAACAAAAAATCGAAGTTGTCATTGAAGAGATTCGAAACAATCGAAAATGTACTAAAAAAATTGGGTTGAAATCGGATGAGATACTGTCGAGCCAGTTGTGGTAGTCAAATGAATGATATTGTATTCCAATTTTTCAACCCTTCCAATAAAACCTTTTGACAGCCGATTTAAATTAAAATGTTAAATCGCTTACCCTCTATGTCTATTAGGGTGGGACGATGTAGCAGTCGATATTGTGCCATCGATTTTTCGATATCTTTTGGCATGAGGAAAAAATGTTCCACAACGACTCAACTTTTATTTTTAAGGTTTTTTTTAGTACGAAATAAAAAAAAATTAAAAATTAAAAAAAAAGTGACATCCAATACACACAAATATACATTGCCACATACAATACGATATAACAATATGAACGATTGAGAACAGAAATAAGACTGGGAGAATCAAATCAGTCGTTAAGAAAATCTCTTTGGGGTACCACACCACCTTTGGAGCCTCAACAATCTTGTTTTCAAAAGAGAAAAAATAATTTTAATGAATTTTGTTTAAAAGTGGGAATTCCGCATACGACAGTTCAAAAGAGCTCACAGACCAAAGACATTTTCGTGTCGCGGTCATTGTGTCAGTAAGTAATAGTACAGTCCTTTTCATACACATGACAAAGTAGGTAAGAAGCTTAGCAGCGGCACAACTTTCGCAAAGAAATCGCCTTGGTCTATGCGAGGCCCACTAACATGACATTGAACCGGTTTCATAATAACTCATTTCATTAAAAACAGTTCACATTTCGATGCGTTTTTGTCTTCACAAGAAAAGAAAAAACCCTCACTTAAAATAATTGTTATATTAATTCATAATTTTTTTAGTTAGAAAATCCGTTTCATTTTCCAACTTGTCTGTGTGTCTCTATTAAAAAGAAAATCGAAAACGTTTTGCAATTGTTTTCAAGATCTCAATGAACGAATGAATGAATGAATGTGGGGATAAACCACTACCGCCAGCCATTTTTGAACAACCAACGGCATACGATTTACGCTGGCTACAGAGTTAATCATAATCACAGTTATGGAGAAAACAGGTTCAAGACAATCGGCCATTGTGACGGCAATTGTAGCAATTTGCAGCCAAATCAAAAGCCAACTAAAACTGTAATAACTTTGAAGGAAAAATGTGTTACACACTCACAATCCTGATTTTTATAAAATCATAAATTATTATAGAAATTGGTTTATGCATGGCGTGGCAATGCTACAGATTGCATGAATTGGAAATTTAGCTCAAAAGCTTGGAGAAGCAGAGAAAATATCAGAAATTTTGTGAGACGAAAATCAGAGCAGATTAAGGAGATCTTGATTTATGCAACTTGTGTTTGGCGTTAATCTGTGATAAATATTGTGGATTTGAGCATTTTTTGGAAACTTCTGGAATTGTTTTACCATTAATCAGCTTTTGATTAATCCGTGCAGTGTTGAAAAACGATATATTCAAATCGAAGTTGATTTTATTTATCAATTTTGACTACTTATTGACCATTATTGATTATCTCCTAATGGAATTAAATTGCTTTCATTTGCTCCGCATTAAACTTAAAACAAAATTTTGGCTTCCATAAGAAATACGTGTAGCAAAGCTAACGCAGTTTACCATTGGAAAATTTCGTTTAGCTATTTTCGTTTGGTGGTACTCAGCTGAAATGAGAAGGTGGCGGAATTTGCAACTGTTACAGAGATGTTTATAAGAGCAGTGTAGACTTTTTTACCATCTGCAAGCGAATATTAATTTTCTGAAAATTTTTTGGTTAGGGAATTTTGGAAATTTGCTAAATAAATAAATATATAGGGTGATCCATCTAAAGGTATTTTTTCAGAACAAAAAAAAATATAAAACTCAAATCAAGTGTGGAACCTTTATTGGTAATTTGAAAGGACATTCTATGGCATTTATTTTTTGAATATAATTTCCTTCAAATGTTGGCCGCAACTACGCTTTAGGGTTTCCATTCTGAGGGTCCCATTTTGGACGACTCGTTCGAGCATGTCGACCGGTCTGGCTTTAATGACACGCGTAATGTTGGCTTCCAAAACCTGAATCGTAGGCGGTTTGTCAGCATAGACTTTGGACTTTACGTAACATTAAACAAAAAAGTCTAGGCGGCCAACTCACCTGTCCAAAACGAAAAATTAGCAGCTTTTCGAAATGACCTGGCAATAGATCCATTGTTTGAGCAGCTGTATGGCAAGTGGCACCATCCTGTTGAAACCAAGTGTCGTCCAGATTACTGGCTCCAATTTCAGGTAGCATAAAGATCGATATCATGGCGCTTTAGCGAGCACCATTTCCGGCTAAGTTCCGTAAAAAAATGCACCAATGATTCCACCAACTTATAAACCGCACCAAACCGTGGTTTTCTCTGTGTATAATGACACCTCTTGAACCTCTTTTTGTTGCTCTTCAGCCCAAGTGCGGCACTTTTGTTTATCGACTTTGCCATTGAGCCAGAAAAAAAACAAGAAACAACGCCTCAATGTAAATCAATCTTTGGTGAAAAGTATAAATGCTTGAATCCGGCCAAACTTACGAATTGGCTAATTGCAGTTGTCCTTATTAACCCATATTGATAAACGCTTTATTTCGTAGTTTTTATGAAAATATTCAAAATGTATCCACAAAAATTAATCGATGAAATAATTTTTTTTCAATTTTAATTATTATTTCAATTTTAGGAAAGTTAAAACATGTTTTGGCTAAGTCCTATACATTTTCGCAAGAAATTTTTAATATCGGCCGTATACGAGTATTGATCTAAAAACCTTTGTAATCTTCTAAAATCTTTTTGTCATAGCAAGCTTCAAGTCGCTTAATAAACGAGCAAGATTTACCAGACCTTATTTTCCAACAAACAGTCTTTCTGACACACCCTGCTGTATATAAAACTTATTTTTCAAATAAAGAAAATATAAAACAAAAAAATAATAATTAAAAAAGTATCAAACTAGAAGAGATCTTATCGGAGAATTCGTATCGGGTTCAATTGAATGTATAAATAATCTCAAACTTAATTTCATATTACACATATTTAGAAAGCAAAAGTTACCGAGCAAGAGTTTCCAGACTAATTTTTCCAACAAACCGTCGTACATGACACACCCAACTATATAATCTAAATCTACTATTTATGTTTTTTATAATTAAAAAATCAAACAACAAGAGGTCTTACCGGCGAATTCGTATCGGGTTCAGGGCAAGTGCCCAAGCGATAATTGAATGCTTAATAAACTCAAACTGATTATTGATTTTATACATATTTCCAAAGTAAAAGGGTAGCAGTTAACTTTATTATTAATTATATTTTATTGATTATAGCAAATTTATAGTTTGTTATGGCCTATTTTTAAAGAAATCGTCAATAAAACCTCTTGTTGTTCAATTCTATTGATATATACCAAGAGAAACAATGCTGTCACACTACCTAATCTCAAACGATCTAGAAAACTAAGCTTAATACCCAATAGGTTAATAATTTCTTATAAAACGAAGAATTCGCCAATAAAACCTCTTTTCGTCAATTGTATTGATGTATATCAAGAGAAACAATGTTGCCACACTATTTACAATTTTGTTATTGTTTGAACCAATTTATAGTTATTTATTGCCTTCTTTTAAAGAAATCGCCAATAAAACCTCTTGTTGTTCAATTCTATAGATGTAAACCAAAGCAAACAATGTTGCCACACTATTTAGAATTTAGTTTTATGTTTGTCGCACTACCTTATCTTAAACTCTCTAGAAACCTAAGCTTACGGTTAACAAATTCTTATAAAACGAAGAATTCGACAATAAAACCTCTTTTCGTTAATTTTATTGGTGCATATCAAGAGAAACAGTGTTGCCACGTTATATACAACTTTGTTTGCCACCCTACCATATTTCAAACTCTCTAGAAAACTAAACTCTATATCCAATACGAATACGTTTAATAAATTCTTATAAAACCGGTTCAGCGGTTATTTTAAATAAAGTTTAAAAATGTTCGAATAATATTCAAGCGGAAAATTCTCCAGTGATTTATAATTATTGTAATTAGCGAAAAAATAAAATGCAACATATATTTTTATGCACCAACGATTAATTATTACCCACGCAATACTACAAACAAATGGCGATGTCACCTAATACTTTGCAATTTTATTAAAGAGACTCACTTTTAAAATGAAAATCAAACTGCTGGAAAACTAATTAAATGCCACAATTAAAGTAAAGAGTTTGTTAATCGTTCGTTGATTTCTTTACTTTGCTGAAATGATGAAAAATCCGCAACGAAGTTTTCTGCTCGAACGAAAGTTAATTGTATAACAAGACATAAAGTGAAATCTCTTACTAATGTTTCGCTATTTAAACATAAAGATATTATTAAAAAAAACAATTTTAAAATAAAAGCCACAAAACACCTTTCTTGGAGTACATTCAAGCACATAATTTCATTTCCATTAGCTGAACTAAGATTTTCGGGTGAAAATGTGGGAAACCAAAAAGAAAGAAAACTCTCCAAAAAGGCAAATGTTTTAAAAAACAAGACAAGAAATTTTGGAGCATTTAAAAAATAAAAGCACTTGTTTAGTGAGTGTATAAAACATGGAATCTTGTGTTACTTATTAATTTCTGTTAAACAAAATTCAAAACACTAGGCGACGTAATTTCCCAGAACTTTTTCATTTGAATCCGGTTTTATTGGTTTATTCACCCCTATTTGCTGCAGCTGCTGCTGTTACTATTCTCGTATAATTATTACGTTTTGTATCGTATAATGTTACAGAATTAACAACTTGTCTTACCGGTTAATAACGTAGATGTTGTTGTGGTAGTTCTACATAGTTGAAGACCCTTTTATTTAATTAGCACTTTTTCGCTTGGCGTTTTTCGTAACGCAATTTTGCTGTGGTAGATAATTTTCTTCTTATTTTAGTTTGGAGTGTACAGGTATTATACTTATACAATAGTATGTCTTTGTTAAAGAGAACACGAGCAATATTCTTAATTATGTTAATTTTGCAAAATAAAAACCATAAATAGTTAAACGTGCAACTTAATAATTGTAGTTGGAAATGACTTAGTTCCTCATATTGCGGGAAAACTAACAATCATACAAAAGTTGTGGTCAAACTTCGACATAGATATTAGCTGTATTAATTTAAGTTTATTAAACTAGAATTTGTAGGAAAGCACCTCGGTTAGCAAGCGAGTTGTTTGCATGTCGCTAAAGAAACGAGTAAGAGTTACCAGACTTATTTTTTACAACAAACAGTTAATCAGGAGGCACCCTGTTATTAAAAAAAATGCTTGTTATCTTTACAAAAAAGGTATTGAGTTTTTTGATTTGTTGTGATCATTTGTTATTAATTCCTTCTTCTTTCAAAAAAAGGTATTGTTGGCGATTTCGTATCGGGTAGGGTTATACACTTAAGACTAAAAGTCAACTTTTGGACTTTTCGACTTTAAAAAAAACATAAGTCGACTCTGAGTATAAAAACATCGATTAAAGTCGAGTTTTTTTTTCTTGAGGGAAATGAAAATGCAATATTTTGGAAAAAAAAACAAGTTGTCTTTATTTAAAAAATTGTATTTAAGAAAGTAAGAGTGATTATAAACTAAAAAACATCAGGGATTTCAAGTAGTTTATACATAAGTAATATTCAAGTTTTAAATACTTTTTAAATAAAGTTTATTTTTAAAGCAGTCGATTAATACACGCGTTTGCATCAATTAATCTCAAAAAAAAATTCATATTATTTAAATTTTTTGGAAAATTTTGGCTTCGGGTTTAAATGGCAATAAGAACTGCAAAAGTGACAACGATTGACAAAGTTCTTTTTTCGCTACTTTTGCAATTAATGGGTACTCGCTTTTTATAGTTCTCCATATACGAGGGCGGTTCGGAAAGTTCTTAGCCTATCAATGAAAGAGAATAGTTAGTTTTTCAAAAATATTTTTATTTTTCAATATAATCTCCTGAAACTTTAATACACTTAGTCCAACGCTTATCTAGCAATTCTATCTCTTGATTAAAATAGTTTTCCTCAAGGTCTTCAAAATAGTGGTTTACAACTATAATTGCATCTTCATTTGAGGTAAAACGCTAGCCAGCAAGGAATTTTTTTAGATTTGGGAACAGATAAAAAGTCACTGGGAGCTAAATCAGGAGAATAAGGTGGGTGGTCAAGCAACTCGTACTTTAATTCGTTGATTTTAGCCATTGTTAAAACACTCTTGCGCGCTGGTGCTTTGTCTGGATGAAAAATTATTTTTTTGTGTTGTAAGCCAGGACGTTTTTCTCGAACTTGTACATTTAATTGATCTAAAAGGTTGCAATAGTACTCTGAATTTATTGTTTTACCCTTTTGCAGATAGTCAATCAATAAAATACCTTTGAAGTCCCAAAAAACCGTTGCCATAACCTTACCAGCCGATTGAATTGTTTTTGCCTTCTTTGGGGCACTTCCTCCAGCTTCAGTCCATTGTTTGGATATAGTGGTGGATCCATGTCGCTTAAAATCCATTTTATTTCGCTGAAAACGATCCAAACAAGCTTGAGAAATGTTCATTCTTATGCGTTTTTGGTCGACTGTTAACAAGTGCGGCACCCATCTTGCAGAAAGCTTTTTCATCTGTAGTTCTTCATGCAAAATTAAATGGACTCGATCATTTGAGATGCCCCTGATATAAGCTATTTCACGCACTTTTATTCGTCGATCATTTAATACCATATCATGCACTTTGGCTACAATTTCTGTTGTTGTTGCTGTTTTTGGACGTCCACTACGTGGTTCATCTTCAATGCTTGTACGACCACGTTTAAATTCAGCAACCTAATTTTTTACTGTTGCATATGAAGGAGCATTTTCACCTAACACATTCACCATATCATTATGAATTTCTTGTCCCGATAAACCTTTTTTATGTAAATATTTAATGACACCACGTATTTCTAATTTTTCCATTGTAAAAAAATCGCGGATGCGTCTTTTGTGAACACCTGTTTCTATATGAAGGAGTTGCCAGATCGAAACAAAATATAACATGTGTTCATAGCAGAGATGGAAGTTTCCAAAACACTTAACTTTTTTCTGTTTATACCGCGCTTTTTGTGCTAGTCTAAGAAGTTTCCGAACCGCCCTCGTAAGTATGGTATTATTTTTGTTTTACGGCAAAAAGTCCGTGCCTTTAGATAGTGCCTCAATTGTATTGGAGCACCATTCCCATCATTATAGCCATTTTCGCGCCTAGTGCTTACACTAATCCTCTTCGTTGGCCATGGAACCGACAATCTCTTCGGTCACATCAACATCGGGTATATGGGTATCAATATTTATATTTTAAATTTCTGATTTCGGTGTTTATTAGTTCGCCTTTAAAAATAATAAAATTAAACTTGTTTTAGTACCGACTAGAATCTAGAATATTTTTGAAGTCATACTCGTACGTTTTTAACCTCGGCATACAATAAATACAACTTTTATGTATTTCTCAATCTGCGAAAATATATAAAAGCGCATTATTATAAAATAGCGCATAATTTAAAAATATATGAAAGCGCAACATATTTTAGCAATACACCCTGTTTAAATGACAATTAAAAATATTTGCAGTTATTTAAAGAAAACTGCTTTTAGACGTTTTTAAAAACAAAAAGTCGACTGACCGACTTTGACTTTTTTTAAAAACAAAAATCGATTATTTGCTTTGTTGAAACCGATTTATATTAAACCTAGTATCAGGTTAATGTGCACAAATATATAAATCCACTCAAACTGTTAGCCTTAAGTCATTTTACACATTTTTACAAGACAAATTAAATTATTTCAATGATTATTTCATTACAATAATTGATGAATTCGCCAATGAAACCTCTTGTTCAAGTATATTACTTGCTTGGGTGGCTTCACAATCTGTTCAAGATTAAACAGCTGATCACCAACCACAGCGCCATCTACAATTTCACTTTGGATAGTGAATCTAATGACAATGCCAGCACAAAGCAATGACGGTGATGGTAAAGGTATCACTACCATTTTTTTGGTAACTCTGCAAAAAAAAAATATTTATTAATTCAAGCCACGTTGGTGAACCCATCGTTTAATGTTGAATTCCACGAGCTTTGATATAAAGCGCATTTTCTGCAGTTAGTTACATTAAAAGTAGGTTTGTTTACTCTTGAGGCTCTGGCAGTCCGGTCGCTAGTTGATTAAATTTTTAATTGATCGATCTCTTTACTTTACTAATATATTCGGTATAAAGGAAAAAGTCAATAAAAGACCTGAAATAATTCTTCACCTTTATAATATGTGTCTGATAGAAAGTGTTTATCCGGAAGCGTGGAATAGACAATAGTTGGTGCTTATAAGCGAAGAAAAGGAAGAGCTAGAGATCCAAACTTTTTTCGTGGTTAGCTGTGTTGCCACGTGTGTTGTGAACAAACAAAACACGTTGCAGTCGGTAAGTCTTTTATATACAAGCAGGGGTGACAGCAGTTGCGGTTAGCGCCACTTTACCATCATAAGACCCCATGTAACGAATGTGCTGTAACTAGGCTTAGTGGTTATACACTTATAGGCAGGCGATTTTGCATTTAACGAGAACTGCCGGCCGAAGAATTTTCCAATGAACACACTAAAAATCCCTCGCACTGAATAGGAACAAAAACACATACACCCACAATTACATACGATACAGTGCATGAATTCTTTCAATTTTGTTGTTTCAATTCATTAAATATCATTGCAATATGTGATTAATAGTTTAGCTTATTTACGAAATTTTCAATTGAGTGTTGATAAAATTCACATACCATTTTTTTGGTTAAAAGGCTTGTCAAGGCTTGTCTTTCTTTTTCGGTATACTGCCAGTGTTTTCTATGTACGAGGATATTGCGGGTCCGGCAATAAAAACACATTAATTATTGGAAATGGTTTTATTGTTTTTCAAAATATTCTCCTTTAAGATCAATATACTTTTGCATGCGCACAAGCCGATTTTCGAAGCACTTTTTCTTGTTATCTTTCCTCATTTCTTCGAACACTGTTGGCAAGCAGATGGTTGTATACCACTCAGAATTGGCCGTCCTACTAAAGGCACTGTGGCAACATGGCCGGTTATACTGAAAAAAACGCAATCATTTGCTTCGATGTACTTCATCCACGAACATTCTTTGTTGGATTTGGCTCGTCTTGAAAGACCTATACGGTCGATTGCTGTTTTGTTTCGGGTTCATATGCATAGATCCATGATTCGTCACCTGTGACATATGCGTAGATCCGTCATATGCATAGATCCATGATTCGTCACCTGTGACAATGTTCTACACTGCCTTTGAGCTACCGCATTTAGACTTTTTCAAAATCTCTTTGCACAAATCAGTACGAGCCTTTTTTTGAGCATTCGTCAAATTATGTGGGATCCAACGAGAACAAATTGTTTTCCACGGCCAAATGAACATGCAATATCTTATTGATGCTTGTCATACTAATGTCCAAGGATGCATCAATCTCACGGTATGTCGTGAGATACATGTCGGCCTTGCTTAAGCAGTTCACGCACAGCATCGAAGGTTTCTGGCAAAGTGACCGAAGTTGGACGTCCTTCATGAAATTCATCCTGGAGCGAACGGCGTCCGAGACTGAACTCTTGGTACCAGCGGTTAATTTTTGATGGCGCTTCATCGCCAAAAATCGAAACAAGTTGAATTTAACATTCTTGTCTTGATAACCCACGCCGAAAATCGTAAAAAATTATCGCATGAAAATGTTCACGGGATAATTCCATTTTTTGACTGAGATGAATTTTTCAACACACTGTAAACAAAAAAATTCGCCCTCAAATGACAAAACGTTCTGAGTGAAGTTATGCTAAAAAATGTCAAAGTTTCCAATGGAAGTTTCAGTTTGCATCTGGAAACACTAGTATTGCCAGGACCCGAAATATAAATAGCAACCCTCGTATTTCCGCAAGCCTGACTAAATGATAATAGGATGATAAAATGAAGTTATGCCAAAAAATGTTTCATGGAAGTTCCAGTTTGCATCTGGGAACAGTAGTATTGTCATGATTAGAAATCTAAAAAGCAACCCTCGTATTTCCGCAAGCCTGACTAAATGATAATAGGATGATAAAATAATTTTTTAATTAATAATTTTTTTTTCGCAAGCATGACCTTCTACCTTTAGTGCTTTCGCTGGCCTGGCTTGTATTTTTTTTTGTTTAGAAAATAACTCTGAGAAATTTTCTTCTTGCCAGTTTCATTGAAAAAGAAACTCATGGAAAATGATCGAAAAAAGAAGCAGAAAAAAGTGGCATAGCAAATAATTTCCTCGTTATTGTTATTCAAATTAATTTCTTTGGTGTCTAACATTATTTCTTGTGTTCATTTTGTACTGCTCTTGCCGGTCGTCACAAGCGTCTTCAGGAAGTGGCACAAACCACCGACAAGTAACCGGTAGACAGACGGCGGATCTATGGACGTCCGCGATTATTTGCTTCTCGTGTATTAATGAAATGAAATCTTTTTCTATCACGGTCTATCATTAAATTTATCATGTTTTTAACATTGTTTCAGCAAACATATATTTTTTAATTACTTTTATTATCTTTGTTTCGTGCTCGAGCACGCCTCCTCCCACAGTTTCGGTTTTTAGTTCCTTTCTATGAACGATTATTTTATTCGTTGGACTCGCGAGTAAGAGAGAGGGGGCTAAAAACTATGCTTTAATTTATGCTAATTCCAAAATTTGTATGTTTCACTCAAGCCGGAGTAAGAGCAGGTATTGAAAACCTTGAAGTGCAACAACAAAGCACAAAATTACTTAAAACTAATAATTAAAATTGTTATTGGAGTAGGAAATTTTAAGTTGCAGTTTGAGGTTTTTTTTGCTAATGTTTTAATGAAGTCCACTATAATTTATTTAAATTTGTGCTGACTTGTATTTACACCACTTCGTGGGGAAAAATAGTACAAATTTAAATTGTTTAAAGGTTTCTGTGTTTTTTTTTTTTATCAGTAACATACATTTTACCGGTTTTTTTTTTCTATAAAAGTAACCACTTGATGGAGGTTGTACTCGTAAAGTGGAAAAAATATACAGACTACAGACCAGATAATGCAATGTTTTACCTATTAAAGATAAGAGAAGACTGTTTGCAATTGAGGTCTGAAATTGTATTTTGCAAACTTTTGCGAAATGTTATGGTATTCTTTTTATTTTGTTTTTGTTTTTTTTTTTTTTTATAATCCTGTTGTAATCATTTTTGTTGCTTTTAATAATTTTTCTGTTTCTTTTTCATTTTAGGTACGTATTGCCTTTTGATTTAACAAACATATTTAAAGAAGCAGTAAGTTTTTATTGTTAAACAGTATAATTAAAAATTTCGCTATAATCTTTTAGCTGTGGAAATAAGTAATTTCTTTTTCTGTCTTTTCAACAATCCGCGGATATTTCTACACTAGGCAGCATAAGTCTGCGAACAAGAGCTTATTGTATTGCATATTAAAAAAAATGAAAAACAAGTTGTTCTTTTTATATACTTAGTACACGCAGAAAAAAAGTATGGTTGGGGTGACAATATTCGAAGAGGATCATACTATTGTGGGGTATATGGTTGTGACACAACAATATTATGATCCTCACAACAATAGTATGATTCACACATAACCATACTATGATCCCCACAACCATAGTATGATTCACACATAACCCACAACAATAGTATGATTCACACTCAACCATACTATTATCTTCACAACCATATTATGATCCTCACAACCATAGTATGTTTCTCATACAACCATAGTATGATCCTCACAACCAAAATATGATTCACACACAACCATGCTATGATCCCCACAACCATAGTATGATTCACATTCAACCATACTAAGATCCCCAAAATTATTTATTAGGATTGGTTATTGTTGTTATTCAAAAATATAGATTTTTATTAAGTATGTTATTTAAATTGCATTCCTATTAGGCCATCGCCAGATTTGAGGCCTTGTTTTTATTAAACATTTCATTCAAGAAACAAAAATATATATTCCAACGGTCAAAAATACTTTAAGTTGCCAGCAGGGGTGAATGATACTTCACCATCCGTAGACTCCAAGTATAAAATGTTATTAAACCCCATGATCGAAGGCTATATACTTAAGTGCAGGCAGATTTTAAATAAACGAGAACCAGTCGGTATTTGAGTATTTCACCGAACAAAGTAAACACAATAAAAATCCATCGAACTACCTTCCGATTGTGTTGTTTTTTTTAATGGACAGCAACCATTCACTGTATGGTGTGTATGTGTTTTTTTTGTATATCAAAAAAACATACGCACGCACATACATGTATGCTCTATAAAACCTGTTTTGTTATATCCATAGTCGCAACCATACTGTATGATTGCCGTAATCAAATTTATTGTTAACGTAAATTTTAAATAACAATACTTTTGTTGCACCAACCATAAAAATATGGTTGTAGCAACCATATGCTACAACCATATTTTTATTTCTAAATTTGGCAATAATACTATTGTTACATTTCAACAATAGCAATATTGTCGCAATCATACTATTGTCAAAATTAAATTCAAAAAGCAATACTATGGTTGCGGCGAACATGCTTTTATTGTAGAGAACATGTTATTGTTGCGGTGACCATAGTGTAACCATATCTTTTCTCTGCGTGTAGGGCCATAAATACTGTTACAACATTGAACACACCCATTTCAATAGTAGAACTGAACATACCCTGTTAATGTCATATGGCTTTTGAAAGCTCACCTCAATAGCGTTAGTCTGTAACGGGATTTTTAAATTGTTCAACTTTCATCATGGATTGGTCAGATAATGAGAACCGTATCGCGTAATAGCGCTTTTCAAGTGTAAAATGAAAAAAAGCGATATTTTCAAAACGGTCCGGCCACTAGGGATTAGGCGCATGTTCGTCTACCGATGCATAAAACTGTTTGAGGAGACTGGAGATGTAAAAGACCGCCACCGGTCGGGCCACCCGTGCTCTGTTCGAATACCACATGTCATCAAAGCCGTTAAATCAAGAATTCACAGAAATCCGCTCCGAAAACAGAAAATCATGGCCCGTGAGATGAATATCACGCAAAAGTCCATGAGTCGAATCATTAAAAAAGACTTGGAACTTATGGCTTTCAAACGACGTACCGGACATTTATTGACTGCAGCTTTTACAAAAAAATTGGATTGATAAAATGTAAAAACGTCTTTTGGTGAAGCACGCAGATAACTTGCACAGAAAATTTTGTTCACCGATGAATTTTTACCGTTCAGGAAAAATTTAACAAGCAAAATGATAGAGTGTATGCGCGGTCATCTAAGGAAGCATCTGAACTGATCCCAAGGGTAAAAAAGGGTCATCACCCAGCTTCAGTCATGGTTTGGTGGGGTGTCTCTTACGATGGGGTCACTGATCTGCATTTCTGCGAACAAGGAGTCAAAACATCTCTTAACACTTCCCTGTTCCAAAACCAGCCATGGACTTTCCATAAGGCCCATAAGGCTAAAACGTCCCAGACCTGGCTTCGAAACAATTTGCCAGCGTTCATTTCCTCTGAAGAATGGCCCTCAGGCAGTCCACATTTGAACTAATTGGATAAGAAATTGTGGACGGTTTTCGAGGACAAGGTTTGTCACAAAAAATACACCAACATTGGTTCTCCTAAGACTGCTTTGGTGTGTGCTGTCGCCAATTTTCCAATGGACGAGGTTCGTGCAGCTATTGACGATTGGCCAGTGCGACTTAAGGCGTGTGTAAAGGCAAAAGGCGGACATTTCGAATAAGTAGATTCTTTTTGGATACAATATACATCAATAAATATATTAAGAATTATTTGGTCCATAAACATTCAGTACTTTTTTATTCTACAGCATAAAACGTGTGTAACAGTATTTATGTCCCTACTAAGTACTTTTATTATGACTTGAACATTTAATATTCTGGTTCGAGAACTTTTATTGTTTCTTTAACAGAATGAACGTAAAAATTGGTCAAATGTATTGGATTTGGTTGCCAGGCAGACTGTACAGCTTTTTCTAGTCCCGCCAAGGTTTTTCTTCAGTAGTCCTTGGCAACGATTACTTTGGCTACAAATTAAATGACTTATACGGAAGTCTTATTTGAATTACTGAGAATTACCCTTTGCGTATAATCTTTGAATTGTGCTTAAAGCAATATTTATAGCGCAATATCATGTCCACTAGTTCTTTTTTTTATACTATATTTCCTAAGAACCCTTTGGTGTTATAAATTAATATGAAAATAAATAAAAAAATTCACAGTTTACAAAAACGAAAATAAAATAGTTAACCAAAAGAACGATATTGTGGTTTCAGAAACTGTTTTGTTATCCCATTACTTTCGATTATTATGCTGTACATTAAATTCGAATGCTACCAGGGCATACAATTAATTGCATGACTTTTCGAATAAAACACAGTTTTTTTGCAATAAAAAATTGGTTATACAACATAATCTCCTTTTAGGTCAATACACTTAGTCCAACGTAACTCCAATTTTTGTGTCCCTTCCAAAAATTAAAATTTTTTGAAGTCCATAAAATAGCCATTTATTTGATTAATATTTTCATCATTGGAGCTGAATCTCTTTCCACCGAGCCATTTCTTTAGGTTTTGGAAATAGGAGGTAGTCACTGGGGGCTAAATCCGGAGAATATGGCGGATTAGGTGCCAATTCATAACCCAATTCATGCAATTTTGCCATTGAGACTGCACACGTGTGCAACCGTGCATTATTTTGATGAAAAATAACTTAATTCTTGGTCATATAGGGTCGTTTTTGTTTAAATCCTCGTTAAATCAATCCAATAAGTTGACATAACATTCGCCGTTTATTGTTTTCCCCTTTTAAAGATAATCGATGTGGATTATCCCGCGTGCAACCCAATAAACTGTTGCTTGGCCGACAAAGTCACCTTGGCCTTCTTCGAAGACGGTTCACCCGGAGAAACCTATTGTTTACACAGCTGCTTTGGCTCCGGAGTCTTTTAATGGATCCATGTTTCGTCCACAGTTACAAAACGCCGCAAAAGCTAATTCGAATTGCGGTTAAACAACCCCAAACAATTCTTTAAAGCTGTCACACGATTACTGTTATGTTCCATTGAGCTCAAACGCGGCACTCATCTTGCAGACAGCTTTCTTAAACCGAACTGATGATGTAAAATCGAAAACTCACTGCCATATGAAATGCGTATGGCATCAACAATCTCACGCACTTTTACTCTTCGATCGGCCAACACCATATCAGGGATATTTTCGACATTTTCGGGTGTATTGACCTCAATTGGCCGTCCAAAACGCTCAGCTTCATTTGTACTTGTGCGACCACAACGAAAGTCAGTAAACCACTTTTAAACCATTAAAATCGCGAAATAGAATGTTTAATGAGCATTCGAAATTCACTTCATTCGCTCCATTTTTAACTTAATCGACGAGGTTGTATGTTTTGAACAGCTGTTGAACACAAACAAAATGACGAAACTCTCTCAAAATTTGACAGTAGTCTATAAACAGATAGTCTTGATGGGAGCAGTGAATAAAAAAACTTTTAAGAACGTTTGCAATCAAACTTTTCATAACAAGCTGTACGCTAACTTAATTTCATTATTTAAAAAAAAAAAAACGTTTTTAAATGTTTCCTCTCTATCTCCTATACTCGTACTAAGCTTTAAATCCACGAAATAGCTTTAATTCTTAATTCAAACCATAGACCAACAAACCCCCATCTCAAGGGATTTATTTCTTGGATCCACTAACGATTTTCGTTAAATATACATAGTTTTTGAGCCAATTCAAAGCTGCGAAAATATTATTTACCAGCTGGTTTAAATTTCCTAGTCAAATTTAAGGTTTTGTCATTCATTTGTCGTTCATCTCGCACCATAAGTCATTGAATTAGAATAAATTCTGTGAAATCCAAATCTGTAAATCAAAATTTAAATATTCCTCCAAAATATACAATTATTGAAGGTCTTCGCAACGATAATTCTTATCTTCCCTCAAAGCGTTAAACCTTTCAGAGATTTTCAGAGAAGAGTGCAATAAGAAATGTAAACAAATGCAAAAACAAAAAATTAAAAAACAATATTTATTAGTCATAAAGTTGATTTTTAACAAAAGAAATAAGAAACAGCAGCAATAATAATAGCAAACCAAAGTTATTATGCTCACTTTTAAACCGACAAGTGCACTCACAAGGTACAAAGCACTTTCCAAGAAAACGTTTATTCGCACTCTCACTATTAAACGCGATGTATCGGAGAGGATTTTGAGTAAACTCAAAAATATACATTAACATTTATTTATGAGAGTACAGAGGATATTCTTGTTTCTTTTTGCTCTGACAAAAATATATGTATATTGACACAAAATAACACTAAGCTGCAAAAAAAAAAAAATAATACGAGAAAAAAGTTTCGGGCACTTTTACTAAATATTTCATAATTTACGAGGTATATGACCAGAGATTTTGATACAAATTGCGAGGGCGACCGCAAAAGTAACTGGCCTGGCACATTTTCTGTTTTACTAGCAACTTTTTTTGCTTTGTATTTTAAAAGCAATCTTTTATAAGCCATCTGTCAAAATTTCCGAAATATTTGATGATTATTATCTTTGTTATAGGTGATTGAAGTAAACAAGTTTTATAATTTTTGAAAAATGGAAAATAAAGAGTTTCGTGCGGTAGTTAAACACTTTTATATGAAAGGTTATACGCCACAATTAATCAAAGATGAATTGGATTCTGTTCATGGTGATAATGCACCATCATACTCCACCGTGAAATCCTGGGCTCAACAATTTAAAATGGGTCGTTCAGGTACGGAAGATGAACAACGCTCTGGAAGACCGAAAACTGCTACTACTATTGAAAACATTAGAAAAATATTTAATGAAGTGACTAAAGATAGACGAATAAAGCTCAGAGAACTTGCTGATATTGTTTAAATACACGAAAACCCAGTTTGGAGTATTTTAAATTATGAACTCCACATGAAAAAGCTATCCGCAAGATGGGTGCCGCGTTTGTTGACTTTGCCCCAAAAAATCGTCCGTTGGACCAATTCCGAGGAGCTTTTAGCGATTTATCAGCGTAATCCAATAGAGTTTTTGCGTCGATTCATAACTGTTGATGAAACATGGATCCATCACTACATCCCAGAATGCAAAGAACAGTCAAAACAAAGGATAAAAGCTGGTAAAAGTGATCCCAAGAAGGCGAAAACTGTTAAGTCAGCAGGAAAAGTAATGGCCACAGTATTTTGGGATGCAAGGGGTATAATATTTATTGATTATCTTAGGAAAGGAAAAACTATAAATAGTGAATTTTATTGTGCATTATTGGATCGGTTGAGTGAAGAAATCAAGATAAAATGACCGCATTTAGAAAAAAAAAAGTTCTTTTTCATCAAGATAATGCTCCTTCACACACTGCATTTTTAACTCAACAAAAACTGGCCGAATTACGATTTAAAATTGCTCTCCGCATCCACCATATAGTCCAGATTTAGCTCCTTCTGATTATTTCTTGTTTCCAAATTAAAAAAAATGTCTCGGTGGCAAAAAATTTTCGTCCAATAGCGAGGTTATTGCTGAAACTGAGGCATATTTTGAAGGTCTTGAAAAATCTTATTTTTCGGATGGAATTAAGAAACTTGAAAAACGTTTGATGACGTGTATGGAGTTGGAAAAAATTCTCGGTGGCAAAAATTTTTCGTCCAATAGCGAGGTTATTGCTGAAACTGAGGCATATTTTGAAGGTCTTGCAAATCTTATTTTTCGGATGGAATTAAAAAACTTGAAAAACGTTTGATGACGTGTATTGAGTTGGAAGGAGATTATGTTGAAAAATAAATAATAATAATTCAAAAAAACGGTTCTTTTTATGTTAGGCCAGTTATTTTGCGGTCGCCCTCGTAAAATATATTTGCCCGATTTCTAATTCTTCGAGATTTTTTTAATACGTTATTTTATAGTCTACTTAAGGTCAATTAAAATTTAGGTCATATTATACAGGGTGACGCACTAATTGTGCTACAAAAAGAAATTCATATATCTTTTTTCAAAATGTATTTCCATTATTTTTTTATTGTATAGAAAATTCACTTCAATTGTACTTATATAAAAGTATGACTGATTTAGTCTGAAGATGATAGACCGTAAATTACATCCAGGCTCATCCACGCATATGCAACATCCGATCAGAAAAGTATACATTCTGGCCTGAAGGGTTGATGTAGAGATCGCTTCAGTTATTGTTTCAATGTACTGCTTCAACGCAGTCAAATTCCTAGGTTTCGTTTTGTACACCTCTCGCTTGACATAACCCCATAAAAAAAGTCTGGTGCAATCAGGTCCGATGACCTTGGGACCAGCGGAACGAGGAATTTCTGCATATTAATTTGTTTGGGAATTTTCGTTGTAGCTGTGCCACAAACGGTCTGGCTATATGTGCAGTTGCTCCATTTTGATGTTGAATCGGATACTGATACAGCTTCGTCGCAGTTCTGGTTAAAAAAAAACTTCTTTAACATCTTTAAATAACGATCCCCTTTGATAGTCACTGTTGCACCGTTTTCTTCAAAGAAGTATGGCCCCACAATGCAGCTTGATGGAACTGCGCACCACACAGTAAATCGCTCTGGCTGCAGTTCCCTCTAATGATGTATTTGTGTATTAGATAAACTTCATATTTGACAATTTGCCTTGTTTACATCAAAATGGGCCTTGTCAGACATAGAAAATCATTTTTTTAAGCTGTTGTCATCTTCGGCTATTTCAGTAATTTTTTGGCAAAATTCTATTCGAATGGGCAAATTAAGAGGGTTTAAGTTTCTTGTTATTTCGACTTTGTACAGAAACAAGTTAAAGTCATCATAAATTATCCGTTGTAATGATTGTCGGCTAACTGAAATTTGCCCCGATAAGTTTCGAGTCGAAACGCTTGGATTTGCCTGAATTGACGATGCTACAGCCGCGATGGTTTCTTGAACCCGATAGGGATCTCGATGGTACGTGCGATGCTTCCAGATTCGGCAAACTTCTGTACCAGCCTCATAATGGTCCATCTACTCGGGGGATGGACCGTCAAACTCCCGCCTAAATTAACTTAGGGCGGAAATGCAAGACTGCAAAGCATGGTTCCAATATCCCAAGCATTCATTTTAATAAATCTAAATAAAGGGTGGTTAAATTTTAAGGGCCGATGTTGAATGTGAACCACACCTAAATGTCAAGTTTTTTTTCTGCATTAAATTTGATATTTGTCAATTTCAGACTAACTCAATTAGAACCTTGGAAAGATACACAAGCGAGCAACGCGTTAAAGTTATTCAGGCTTATTATGAAAATGGGCGTTCAAATCAAAATGCACTTCGTGATTTTTTTGGTCAGTTTAATCGTTCAAATGTGCGTACAATAGGAAAAATTTGAGCAAACCGGGTCTGTAAGAGATGTGAAAACGCCAATGCATGCTCGTACTGCAGAAAATATTGCTGCTGTTCGCGATAGTGTGACTGAAGAGCCGTCCATCTCAACTCGTCGTCGTGCCCAACAATTGCACATCTCATGCACGTCGTTGATAACTTTATGCATAAAGACTTGCATTTACAGGCTTACAAGGTGCAATTGCCTGTAGAACTCAAGCCTTTTGCCCATTCCAAATGTCGTCAATGGTCAGAATGGTGGCAAGAAATGGCAACAGTGGGTGATCGGCCCTTAAAATGTATCCACCCTTTACTAAACATCCAAATAAAATAGAGAATACGCCGAAAAAGTTTTGACGTTTTGTTTTTGTAGCCTGTATTTGAGCTAATTTTGCTTAAACTATCGCGACGTTGGAAAATACTAGGGCACATTAATTATTCCGCGTCTTTTCCAACTTCTCTCGTAGTTATAAGAAATGCAACACTGCTCCACTGCTGTTATATGAAATGCAACACTGCTCCCATCCAGTACCATCTGTTAGGAGACTACTGTCATATTTTGAGAGAATTCCGTCATTTAGTTTATGTTTAACAGCTGTTTCAAACATACAACTCGTGGATTTTGTTAAAAATGGAAAAAAAGTACAAGATGCGTGCCGCGTTTGCTCTCAATTGACCATAAACGTAATCATGTGACAGCTTTAAAGGATTGTTTGGAGTTGTTTAACTGCAATTTGAATGAGTCTTTGAGGCGTTTTGTAACTGTGGATGAAACATGGATCCGTTACAACACTCCGGAGACCAAGCAGCAGTCTAAACAATGGGTTTCTCCGGTTGAACCGGCTCCGAAGAAGGCCAAGGGAACATTGTCGGTCAATAAGGGGATGGCAACAGTTTTTTGGGATGCACGCGGGATCCATCCATCCACATCGATTACCTTTAAAAGGGAAAAACAATAAACGGTAATAGTCGCCAACATATTGGACCGATTTAACAAAGATTTAAAAGATTAAAAAAGTTGTTCTCTAATTCATTATACGAGTATATGTTTTAGTACTATTGGGCCTGCCTGATAAGACAAGTTTACCAAATTAAAAACAAAAAAATGTTAAGTTTTGCCGAACTTTGGATACCCTCCACCAGATTCCCAAATAAAACCAAATTTGCTGCGGAAGTGTGTTCTAGGGCCTTTCATTTCGGTAGGTCAAGCTTGTGGATAGGTCAATTTGTCACAGAGGTGTGTTCTATATAAAAATTTTTATGTAGAAAATTTCATCTCGATCGGTCAAGTTTGTAGTGGGTTATTGTCATATTATTTTTCAAGGCCCATGAGACCGTTTGTGTGGGAGGTACCAGTAGGGCCTTTCCGATATTAGCCAAATTTAGCGCAAAAGTCTGTTCTATATATTAATCTTTATGCCGAAAATTTCGTCTCGATAGGTCAAGTGTGTGGTGAGTTATTGTCATATTATTTTTCAAGGCCCATGAGACCGTTAGTGTGGGAGGTACCAGTAGGACTTTGCCGATCTCAACCGAATTCAGCGTAGAAGTGTGTTGTATGTAGAAATCTTGATGTGCAAAATTTCATTTCGAAAGGTCAAGTTTGTGGTGAGTTATAGTCATATTATTTCTCAAGGCCCATAAGGCCGTTTGTATGGGAGCTACAAGAAATGGTGGCCCAATCTAAACCATTTTTACATAGATGATTGCGCCTGTATAGAGATTATTATTTGCAAAATATCAATGATTTTTCTCAAGAAATTGGACGGATATTTCCAAATAAAAAACTAATTTTTATGAGCTAGTGTCGTTTGAGGGTCTCCAACACCAACTTCCCGTAGAGCTATATAGCCCATTTTCAATACCAACCATGCTAGATTTACTACACATGTCTGTGCCAAATTTCAGCTCCCTAGCTGTTTTCATCCAGGCTCTATCTTGTTTATAACAGACGGACAGCCGGACAACATGACTAGATAGAATTTTACGAGGATCGAGAATATATATACTTTGTTGGGTCTCCGATGATTATTTCAAGGTGTTACAGACAGAATGACAAAACTAATATACCCTCCATTGTATGGTGGAGGGTATAAAAAGTATTTTTTAACAATTCTCAGCTAGCATTTTTTTGTAAGCCAGTGCATTTTATAAATAACAGCCATGTGCTGCTGGCTGTCGCGCAAAACTTTGACATTTTTATCTCTGTTTACGTTTGTCGCTTTTTGTCACTTTGCCTTCTAGTCTGCTTAAATAAAGAAAAAAAACTTATCTCGATGTCCGCCCTTATGAAAGCACCAACAATGAAACATGGGAAATATAGAAAAAAAACAAGACACGACGGTGGTGGTATTTTTTTCATATTTTTTTGCAAACAACAAAAATTTCTTACGGTGTTCAGGCGACGCAGTCATCGTCATCGACGACGGCTTTGTTTTGAATTTTTTCTTTCATAAATATTGTGTTTTTTCAAATAAAAAGCACTTTTGGTAACGATGACGATCCACCCTGCGCGGTAGTACCTAAACTCACCTCTCACAATGCGGTGGCGATCGATCGATGGTGTGGCATTAATTTCAGTATTATTAGTATAAATATTTTGTTTTTTTTTGTTTTTTGACGAATTCAAAACAATATTAAATAATTTGTTGTGTTATCCCTCGATAACCGCCTTAGCGAATTCCTTAACGACCGAAACGCAACGTCATACATAAGCGAAGTACGAACGATTATATTAACCGGTTGCATCGCAAAACGGGGCGTATCGAACGATTAATTTTTACGCGATTTATGTTTATTGATTTATTATACAAACGTTCCGTATTTGTTTGCCTTGGCAAAACGCGCGCTTATCCGGTTAATCGATTTTTTTTCATTCATAATCGTGAGACATTTTGGTGTTGTGTTTAAACGACCAATAACGACGAATAAGTTTTTTAAGTGCTAGAATAGTGTATACGATTTAAGTTTTGTCTTTAAAAAATATGGCAAACATCTGAAATTTATGCGGAAAACGATAATTTTTGAAGGTGAGTTAGAGTTCAATGAACAAAAAATGTACTTCCTCTCACAAATGTACTCTGTTGTTTTAATCAACCACTGCGTGTAGCCCTGTACTAAAACAGGGTGACTATAAATTAATGTTTTTAAAAAACCAAGCAATTCGTCAGCAATATATTCAAGCTTAAAGGGTTTAGTAGTTTAGGACAGTTATAGCTTTATGGCAAGCATCTGAAAGTTATACGGACAACTATAATTTTTGAAGGTGAGTTAGTGTTCATGAAGAAAAAATGTATTTCCTCTTACAAATGTACTCTATTGTTGTAATCAACCATTGTGTGTAGCACTGTATTAAAACAGGGTGACTATAAATTAATGTTTCTTAAAAGCCAAGCCATTCCGCAGCAATAAGTGACAGCGCATAGAGAAAGGACCTAAGGGTAAACAAATCTATTTTAATCTTTTTTTCTTTTTTTGATGTGGACAACATCTAAGCATCGAATGAGACCGATCCCATGCCCCAAAAGTGTTCCCTCCCAGAGATATGCGCGTTTTATGAAAGTGAAGTCGACGATTCTATGCGTTTTATGAAAGTGAAGTCGACGATTCTAAGCGCATATAGAAAGGGACCTAATCTTCAAAATGGCTCTCCTGAACAAAACTTTTTATCAACTTTTCACTTTTTTTGATGTGGACAACATCTAGGCATCGAATGAAACCGATCCCATGCCCCAAACGTGTTCCCTCCCAGAGATATGCGCGTTTTATGAAAGTGAAGTCGACGATTCTATGCGCAAATAGAAAGGGACCTAATCTTCAAAATGGCTCTCCTGAACAAAACTTTTCATCACCTTCTCACTTTTTTTTTGATGTGGACAACATCTAAGCATCGAATGAGACCGATCCCATGTGCCAAAAGTGTTCCCTCGCAGAGATATGCGAGTTTTATGAAAGTGAAGTCGACGATTCTAAGCGCAAATAGAAAGGGACCTAATCTTTAAAATGGCTCTCCTGAACAAAACTGGTTTTTAACCCTAGGTCCCTTTCTTTTTTTCTCAAGTTTTAAGGGTTCAGTAGGAAAGTTTTAAGGAAAGTTTTATCTTCAGAAGAGTCATTAGCTTTAAGTTCAAACATGAAACAGCTAAAAGTTGACTCAATAAAAAACTAAGAAATACAGGGTGACGCACGAATCGTGCTTCAAAAACAAAACGTTTTAACTTTGTTGCCTGTGTAAGTAACCGGTTTATTATTTATTTTATTTGAAAGGTTAGTATTGACATTTATAAAAATTAATGTTTGGGATACCGAAAATTGGACTTAGATAGTGCTGTGGTACCATGTTTTGCAGCCCAGTTTTTTCTTCCAATGGGAATTTAGGCGGGAGTTTGACGAAACTCTCCCGAGTAGATGGACCATAATGAGGCTGGTAAACATGTTTGCCGAATCTTGAAGCATCGCACAAAGACCGTACCATTGAGATCCTCAAGTTCGATTCAAGACAACATCGCAGGGATGTACGAGGGTTGCTATGTATATTTCTGGCCGAGGCAACACTAAGTGTTGCCTAGCGCCATCTGACATTTCCATTGGAAAGTTTGACATTTTTTAGCATAAACGTACTCAGAACGTTTTGACGTACGACCATCATTTGTGTTGTTTACAGTGACTTGATAAAATCAATTTGGCAAAAAATGAAATTAACTCGTGAACGTTTTCGTGCGATAATTTTTCACGTGGATTATCAAGACAAGAGTGCATCGATGAACTTAAATCTTTTTATCCTACAGCACTGTGAAAAACTGGTTTAATGAATTCGATCGTGGCCTACGCTCGCTTAAAGACAAAAATCGTGAAGGTCGTCCAAAAGCGGCCGTTGTGTCTGAGAACATTGATGCCATGTGTAAACTGATAATGATCGTCATGTGACAAACTGTGAGATAGAGGCACCCTTGGGCATTTCTTCCACAAGCATACATTCGATATTGCATGAACACCTGGCCGTAAAAAGGTTGGATGCCGCACAATTTGACAATCGCTCGAAAAAGGCTCGTGTCGATTGGTGCAAAGAAATTTTTAAAAACATACGATTGCGGTACTTCAAATGATGTTTATAAGCTCGTCACAGGTGACGAATCATGGATCTATGAGTATGAGCCCGAAACAAAAGAGCATTCGACTGTGTGGTTTTCGTAGACGAGCCAAATTCAACGAAAGTTGTTCGTGGAAGAAGCACTTCGAAGCAAATGGTCGCCTGTTTCTTAGGCAAAGCTGGACATGAGGCGATTGTTCCGCTTGAGCAACGTAGGACGGTCAATTCTGAGTGGTACACCACAATTTGTTTGCCTCAAGTCTTCGGAGAAATTCGAAAAACGAACAAGAGAAGACGAATCATTGTGCACTATGACAATGCGAGGTCTCACACATCGGCTCAATCAGCTCCTTTTTGACCTGCCAAAACGTCGAACTGATGGGTCATCCGCCGTACAGCCCTGACTATTCCCGCACATCTAGAAAAAAATGCGTAGTCAACGATTTTCGTAGCCAGAAGATGCTGTTGAAGCGTTCAAAAATCATGTTTTGGAGTTGTCTCAATCGGAGTGGAAAAAGTGCTTCGACAATTGGTTTAAGCGCATGCAAAAGTGTATAAATAATGCTGGAGAATACTTTGAAAAACAATAGAACTACTTTTTGTGAGAAATATTCGCATTTTCATTATTAGTCTAGAAATATATATAGCAGCCCTAGTGCTTAGTACGTGAGAAATTCATATTCAATTTATTAATTCAATTTCATATTCAATTGCGCAAAATTCACCTTTTTTAGAATACTGAAAAAGGTATCAAATGAGTTGCGGGACTACTGCGGAACTTTTCCAAGTCAAGAAGTATCAACTTTATCTTACCTGGTTGGAAGTGCATGTACAATTTTTACATTGTGGACCAATTTCAGCAAAAGTAATGTCAACTTTTCAAAATAAAATTTGATTATTTGCAAACAGCATAGCTGCTAATCGTAATTTCTTCTTTTATTCATTTTATATTGAAGTAAACGGCAAAAAATTGACAAACAGTTGTTTAAAATCAATCAGCTGTTTACTAAATGCAGATACTGTCGTCTGTCACCATAAAATTTTAATTTTCATTAGTGAATTTGTAAAGCCAATTAACTCTGTCGTCTGTCTATGCTATTGCCTACATAAAGTCAAAGTGTCGAAAGTCGAATTATTTTTTGAAGTAAATAAAGTCGAGAGTCGACTTTGTAACCCTAGTCCAAGGCAGCTACGCTGAGCAAATGACGTCGGCGCCTGCGCGCCGCTAATTGTAGCAGATTCGGCTTCAAACTCTGATGGCAAGTCGGTGTTCCAGGCCAAGAATAGCCATAGCATTGTCAGTATTAGGAACTTTTTGCACAATCTGGCGTATAAAAGGCGTGGTGGTCTTCTCATAAAGAGTTTCGATTTTTTTAAAATAATTTTATACATTTTTCAATCTTTTTATTGATCCCCGTCGCAAATCATTATCTTCTTCTGATCGTTGTTTCCTATGCTTCACATATTAGATGTCTTATCTGCTGTTGGGAATTGTGTTTCTGTTTTTCCATGGAACGTCATAATTAATTTTTTTCAACCTACTTTTATTGCCAATGTTACGATTATCGCTGAACAGATAAGGCGTGCATTAATCGCATTTGTATCTGATTTTCCGAAAGAGCGTGTAAGCTTCAAAAAATACTGTTCAAAAATACTGTTCGCATTGCCAGTTGTTGTTCGCGTTTAACAAAAAGAGATCCCATAAAGTGCAAAAAATAAAAAGGTTTTTATTAAGTATGACATAATCCGTAAAAGACTAACAATTATTTTTAAAAATGAAATCTATACTCGTATGTCTGCCTGATAATAAAATACAAACGTTTTGCAAAACATCAGAGGTTTATGTTACTTGTAAAAACAAACGGGTTTTTCGGTACCTAGACAAGTTAATAAATTAATTTTAAAAATTGTTTTATTGTACAGGGTGGCCCAAATGAGACCCAGTATTGTTAACACGTATAACTCTTGTAATAACGGTTTTTTTTAAATGATTCATTTTTATATGTTAAATAAATTTTATGGAAATTTAACGTGACTATGTGTGAAATATGACATCAGACAAATGACCACCATTTTGCTCGATACAGGCATTGGCTCTTTTTAGCGCATTTTGGATCATTTGCAACACTCTGCTGCACAGCTTCCACGTTCTCTTCAGTACGAATATTTCGATGAGCACCTCTTCCTGGACGGTCGGCAACTGAACCCAGTTCCTCAAAACGGCGAACTAAACTTGTAATAATGGAAGATGTGGGCGCTGATCTTACGTTAAAAAAGCGGCGATAATTTCGCTGCGTCAGAACAATTGATCCTTGAGAAGAATAATAAAAATCGATAATTTAAATCCGTTGTTGTGGACTGTACGTATTCATTTTATATTTCCAAGAGTTCAGTTATAATCTGCAAAAAGAAAAAATAAATTATGTTAAAAAATAAAAAAAAAGTAATTTGTGTTTCACATCAGCTGGTCTTATTTGGGCCACCTGCTACTTATAGTAGAAAAGATAATGTTTAGAAAGTCATTAAGGCGTGATGTGAGTAGGTGTATAAAAAATACTTATCAACTTTGATTACGCTTGTCGTTGATATATGAGTAAAATGAATTAACTGATGATATGGAAGTTATAAATCGACTCATCATTAAGTGTGTTCGTTTACTTTCCCAGTCAAAATTTGCAAGTTTCTACTTTTGAGAGCGTAAGTCCAATTTTACTCTCTTTATTAAAATTTGCAAGAAACGTAAACGAACAGCTTCCAGTAAAAATTTGCAATAAAACAGTTGATTTTGTTTAATGTTTGCATTACATTTCATTTTATTTTGAATTTTAAAGTGTTAAGATTTGTAATAAAAAATGAGCAAAAGAAAACTTTTTTTCTTTCTAATTTCAGTGATTAACATAAAATATTAAATGAAATAATATTCCGATTTTTACTTACCTATTATGTAAATTTATTTTTACTTTTATTTGTTTACATAAAACAGCTGATTTCAAACATATGTTTTTTCTTGCAAATTTTGGTTGGATAAAATTTCTCCAACCAAAATTTGCAAACTCTCTAAAGTCCAGCAATAATGCCAGTTAAGGTACTTAGTGCGTCTCTTAGCAGACACACTGACGTACGGGCGGACATGGCAAGATCGTCTAAGAGTTTTACGACGATCAATTATCAAATATACTTTACAGGGTCGACAATTAATATTTCAAGGTGTTGGAAACGAAATGGCAAATTAAAAACACCATCAACTCCTTTGAGTAGGGTATCAAAATATCCGGTTATGTGGTTAATATTAATCGATTACCCTTAACTACGGGACATTAAAGTAAATTAACTTAAATTGAATTATAAAGTAATTTACTAAATTCTCTATCCTATTTCATTTATTTGCAGTGTAGACAATCAAAATATTTGCCAAATTTGTTGCTAGCGAATATCATGAATTCTACACGCTGACGTTTTCAAAACTAATTTATTTTATTTTTAAATACCGCTACACTCGTATACACATGGATTAGCGTGTCCGAGCACGAGTATAATAATTTTAGAATTAGTTTTCTTTTGTTTATTTTATTTATTTTTGTTTTAACTTTTCTCCCACCCCACACCCCAAGTTTTCATTTTGTTTTTCTAAATTTCCAATGGACCGCAAAAATTATTTAAACGGTCGTTGTTTCTGGCTAATCAACTCCTAGTTTATTTTTCTGTTTTCTTACTTGTTTGTTTTTATTTGTTATATTTTTTCGGTGTGTACTCGTATTTGTTATTGCAAAAGTTTTCATTTGCGTCATAAAGAGACCTAGAAACAATCCTCCGCATTGGGGAACTGATATTTTGAATGAATTGAAAAACATTTAAATAGTTTTTCTATATCACGGAACAAATACTATTTGATTGGTATTTCATTTTTTTCAGGTAAATTTATAGACGTTAGGATATGTTTTGTTTTTGATACCGGAAATTCTCAGCGACGAAAGAGTAAAATGCAATATGTGGGATAAATTTAAAATATCCGTTCGGTCTCTAACAAAAATATCAAGCGATAAATTGAAGACTCTTATTAAAAATGTGGCCGTATTTACTTTTATTTACAAAATATTATTAATTACAAAATATTTTTATAGAAACCCCACCGGTTTATGACAAAACCACACATTTTCAACTGTTCACACTAGTACGGTTTTACAACGGAATCCTCACATCTGTGAGAATGTACAAAACCGAAAACAGTCATTCCGGTTTTTATGTCCAAACCCGACAGTCGGTTTCTCAAAAATAGCTAAAACCGACTTTTCCATAGCAAAAAACCGGATAAACGGGTTTTTGCTATTCGGTTTTCTTTTTTTTTTTGTAGTTCTATATAAAAGCAAAGAAAATTCATGATTTGCACGTGCGGAATACCCTTTTTTATACCCTGCTTTGCAAAATATTTGAGCAAGACCCACATATTAGTGTATCGATAGACTCAAAATTGCCAGCTAATTCCATATGTGACAGCGCATAGAGAATAGGACCTAAGGGTAAAAAAATAGTTTTCATTTTTTCTCTTTTTTTGATGTGGACAACATCTGAGCATCGAATGAGACTGATCACATGCCCCAAAAGTGTCCCCCCAGAGATATGCGCGTTTTATGAAAGTGAAGTCGACGATTCTTAGCGCAAATAGATAGGGACCTAATCTTTAAAATGGCTCTCCTGAACAAAACTGGTTTTTAACCTTAGGTCCCTTTCTATTTTGAGCGTCACATATAATGATGTTGTTGTAGCGGCAACTGTGTGCCGGGGTGACAGCCCTTGGTCGAAGAATTGTTCTTCGGGTCAATCCGGTCTACAGAACCTGCTGTCGTGGGATATATTTTTGTCTGTCGGTCTGCTGTGCATCTTAAACTTGCAATCAAACAAACTACTGGTCGCAATTTTTGTCCAATCTTGACCTTTGAACTTTGGCAAAAGTAAGTTTTTCGGACACTAATGACATCCGCTCTTTAAAAAAACAGATAAAAACAAGTCTAATCGGTCCACGTTTTGATACAGCCCCTGTACAAAGGTCTTTTCTTATTTAACACACAACCACTCTGGGACATGCATTTAAAATCCGATTTCAGGAAAAGAATTGATATAGTACAGGGTGGAGAGCAGCAATTTTCTTCTTTGGGAATGATATAAAAAAAAATTATGAACCTTAGAAAAATTTACTTTATACTTTAATTATATTAAGCAACAAGGGAATTTTTAAATTATATATTTCTAAAAAGTGTATCTGGCAAATGTTGTCCTTCGCTATCCACTCACTGGTGCATGCGTTTTCTGAAGTTTTCATGAACTCTAACGAGAATGTCGACTGGTATTCTGCCAACTTCAGTCTCGATATTGTTAATTAGGACTTCCAATGTGTTGGTATGGTTGATATACACCTTGGACTTCAGGTTACCCAAAAGGAAAAAAATCGCATGGGGCTAAGTCTGGTGAGCGTGCCGACCAGCTCGCATCACCCCTCAAAGCGATAAGCCGCCCTGGAAACATTTGTCTCAAACAATTCATGGTAACCCTCGCTGTGTGGGCATAACACCATCCTGTTCCTCTGAATTTAAACTTAAATTCAGAGGAACTTTAATTTCCTTTAACTCCCAAGAAGAACGCAATTTTTAAATCTGGCAACATTCGAAGTGTCATTGTTTGACATTTGAACAATTGTTATTGTTTGTTAGTAGAAGGTACGAGGTTAGTAAAAATGGAGCGCTACACGAATGAACAACGCATTCTCATTGTGAAATTGTTTTAGCAAAATGGTGAACGTTTTGCGGCTACAGTTCGCAAATTGCGATCAATTTGGGGTCACAATAATGCTCCAAAAGAGTCAACAGTAAAGAGATTAATGGATAAATTTGCCGAAACTGTGTCTGTTAGTAATGTAAAGACAACAACGCGCCATCGACCAGGTCGATCGACCGAAAATGTCGCAGCTGTACGTGATGATGTCGCTCAAACTCCATCCACCTCAATTCGACACCGAGCTCATGAAATTGGTGTCTCCAAATCCCCTTTGCAGCGAATTTTGACGAAAGATTTGCATCTTCATGCATACAAAATTCAATTGACTCAGGAACTGAAGCCAGCTGACCATGGACAGCGAAGGGAGTTCGTTAATTGGGTATTGGAGAGACAACATGAAAATGCTGATTTTGCCGATAAAATCATCTTCAGTGACGAGGCCCATTTTCATCTTGATGGCTTCGTCAATAGGCAAAATTGTCGCATTTGGAGTGCGGAAAATCCTCGATGGATTCACGAGAAGCAAATGCATCCTCAATGTGTCACTGTGTGGTGTGGTTTTTGGGCTGGAGGAATGATTGGACCTTTTTTTATGAAAATGAGGCAGGTCAAGCGCAAACAGTCAATGGTCTTTGGTATCGTGAAATGATAACCAGTTTTTTCTTGCCTAGAATTGCAGAAATGAATGTGGAGGGCATGTGGTTCCAACAAGACGGCGCCACATGTCATACAGCCAGAGAAACAATTCAATTGCTGCATCAGTCATTTAAAAATTGCGCTCTTCTTGGGACACCCTTTATAAGTACTTTAATAATAAAAATTATCATATTCTAGATGAAAAGTCGAAGGAACTAAAACTATGTAAATTGTGCGAAATCACAGGGTGACGCTAAAATGATATTAATTTTTTTTTGTCTTCCTCTAAGATCTTATTCAAGTTTCATTTGCATTTATAACATTCATGCATTCATTTGCCCCGTGCTTTCATAAAGCTTAGTGTGTCATGTTTGTTGGGAAAATAAGTGCGATTTCTTTAGCAACTCGCAGACCAATTCGCTTGCTGACCGATTAACTTTTATTCAAATGCTAGTTTGGTAAACTGAAACAAAGCAGAGCTTTTATTTCTAACACACTTTCTTTGATTTAAAAATCGATCCTATTTTTATATTATCGTTTCTTGTCACCCTGTAAGGCTCACTGGGTAACAATAAAATACATTTTCAAATGCCTTACCGTTCCCTACAAACTTCCCATTAAAATAAGATGTGATTTTTTAGGCGATCCTATTTTTATATTAACTTTTTTGTAACTTGTCACCCTGTAAGGCTCACTGTGTAACAATAAAATACATTTTCAAATGTCTTACCATTTCTCTAGAAACTTTCCATCAAAATTGGGTGGTAATTTTAAGGTGTGTAAAAACTTTTAACCGTTTTAGAAGTATGCGTGCCATGAATTATTGATTTTACTAAATTTTTAGATTGTAATGAAAATGTTGCCACCCTGTGTGCAGTTTACAGGGAATTAATGAAAACTAGTTTACAACTCTAAACTTCTACCTTTTGGAAGAACTATCAAAATTTAAATTACCTTTTAAATATTGGTAATTTTGTACAAATTTAATTTATATGGAATTAAAAAAAGCTCTGAAGCTGCAGATATAAAAAGATCTTTCCGGTGCTTTTTTTCTACTTTTTGACCACTAACGTTCTTCCGAAAAACGATTCATCTTTTGATTCATCCTTGGAAAGCACATGCCATTAATGCTGTTTCTTTTTAAATCTATTGAGGTTTGTTATAACGCAGTGTTCAAATATTTAAATTGGATATTTCAAAAATTAGAATTAAAATACACTCGTATAGGACAAGTGCGAGACGTTTTGTGAGCAGGACTGTAACAAGAGTAAGGCATGCATTTTTGATTAGCACAGTTATTATTGATACTCTTCTGTATTTTTCAAAAAGCAATGTCATGGAAGGTCTAACTTTTAATTGTAGGCATTTCTAGAGTTTTTTTTGAGGTTGCAAGCAAACATGGCCAAACTTTAAATCGTAGGGACGGCTTTAAAATGTTTTTTTTATCAAAGATTATAGGTGATATAAGCTTAAGTAGAAAAATATGTAGTTCTATTTCTGAACTTACATCATGAAACGTTTCTATTAGGAAGTCTTTAAAACTTTTCCAAAAATTATAGGTGATTGAAGCTTTAGTAGAAAATAAGTAGTTAATTTCCTGAACTTTTATCATAAGACCTTTTTTTATTAGGGAGTCTTCAAACCCTGGTCAGTTTTTAGTTATCCTCGAGCCAGATTCTCTAGAATCTGCTCTAGAAAACATTAAGTCACATTTTTAGATATGCTGTTTCTTTTGAAATCTATTGAGGTTTGTTATAACGCAGTGTTCAAATATTTAAATTGGATATTTCAAAAATTAGAATTAAAATACACTCGTATAAAACAAGTGCGGGACGTTTTGTGAGCAGGACTGTAACAGAGTAAGGCATACATTTTTGTTTAGCACAGTTATTATTGATACTCTTCTGTATTTTTCAAAAAGCAATGTCATGGATGGTTTAAATTTTAATTGTAGGCATTTCTAGAGTTTTTTTGAGGTTGCAAGCAAACATGGCCAAACTTGTAATCGTGGGGACGGCTTTAAAATGTTTTTTATCAAAGATTATTGGTGATATAAGCTTAAGTAGAAAAATATGTAGTTCTATTTCTGAACTTACATCATGAAACGGTTCTATTAGGCAGTCTTTAACACTTTTCCAAAAATTATAGGTGATTGAAGCTTTAGTAGAAAATAAGTAGTTAATTTCCTGAACTTTTATCATAAGACCTTTTTTTATTAGGGTGTCTTCAAACCCTGGTCAGTTTTTAGTTATCCTCGAGCCAGATTCTCTAGAATCTGCTCTAGAAAACATTAAGTCACATTTTTAGATATTTTTTAAATGGAACTTTAGAATTTATTTATGACCAGGCACTGTTTATAACGAGTACCACCTCTAAGTTGATATTTTATGGCAAATATAGATCTTTATCGTTTTGTCCAAATCTATAATGATCAAACAAAAAAAGCCGACCGTTCTTAAGAAAAAGCAATTAAATCGTTTTTGATAAAAACGTCTGATCTGAACAAAGTAATACCAAGAAGCCACGACTGCATTTTTTCTACTTTTCATCTCTATCCAAAAATAAATTGAACTTTTTTTCTTTACTCCCCGTAAGTGTCCCCCAAAAAAGTATTTCACCCAGAAAAAAAGCGAAAAAACACCAGATGGCCCACTAATGTGGTACAATTAGCCTACAATTGATGTGAAAATAAAAATTGCGGCGCACACCAAAAATTCTATCGAAAATTTCCGCATTTAGGAGTATTTATCCATTCCCTCCACCAAACCACACCCGGCGCCACAGTATTGGGGCAATTGAATTACAAAAAAAAATAAAAAGCGCCAAAATTAAAAGTGCTCTTTTGAGAGTTGAACGTCAGGGGGAAATAGAAACAAAACCACACCTTTTTTTGATATCGTAAATGTTTGTTTTTATTTTTTGTATTTTTTCGTAGTACACGCGTTTTGTGGTCTGGCAAAGGGGAGGTAAAGGAAAAACTGTTCGAGTTTATTTATAAGATTTGACCGAAAAATGACGCATTTCGCATGGCATACAAATCACACACATCCGAGTACTCGAATTAGCAAACAAATGAGCGACGAGCGTCCAAAATGTTAATTTATTTTTATATAAAACGCCGCCACATAAATAAACGAAATTAACATTCCTTGACATTTTTTTATCAACCGATAGTTTTGTACGAATTTGCAACGATGAAAATTGGCATGTCGAACAAATTGTTTTTTACACCAACTACATTTTATTTGGGGGGATTTAAGTGTTATAAATTTACAACGTTTGCAGAAGGTGTCAGAAATGTCAAGCATGACACTTGAGACAAATTTTTAACAATTCTATATGAAACACCCGGTGTTAAACTTATCCCATGGAATAGAATAAAGTAAGATGTACTAGATGTATAAATTTGGCGGTAAAGATAGGATAATTAATCGAAAGGTTTCAGTAAAACTGAGATTGAAATTTTATAATTCATTATTTACCTTTTATCTAGAAAATAGAATAGCGGCGGCACAGCAAACAATTTAACTGAATCATTCTACTTTTTTATTTAGTTAGCACAGAACTTGGATGTGCTGCTCCTGAGAATGATCATCTAGTATTAATTTGAGCCGTGGATTAAGTACAACACAATTGTTATAAGCCACTCGTTGCTCGCCTAAGCAGAGTTTAAAGTCGACAGGAAATTATCGGCGTCTGCTTGAACATGTGCTCTTTGAGTTTCCAAACGACGCCCGCATGGTCTAAACGGGCGACAAATAGTCCATAAAGACATACTTAAATTAAAGCAAATTTAGCTACGAATCTAAATATCAGAGTTGTGCTCTCGTATTGACAGTATTTTTAACAATTTTCTTTTGTACTGCCGTTTACGACAATAGTGAGTTGACAACTTACTACGTCAGTGCAATGCTAACATCTTGAATGACTGTGACGGCGTTGCCATTACTGCATTGCGATGGCATTGCTATCACAAATATTGCACCATTAACACAGCCGTTGAATATCAGCTGTTCGATCTTCTACACTAATGGCCTGTTTACGATGCTAGAACGAAAACCTAGTCGAATAAAAATCAGTCACTCACTTTCAAGTAGAATTGTGTTCATGTATCTCGCTTGATTCGATTTGATTGGCACAAAGTTATAACGTAAGAATAGTCAAACTGCATTGGTGCCAGATCAACAATTTTTGAAATTGCTTTCAAAAACTCTCATATTATTGTGAATATAGGGTGATTCATCTAGAGGTATTTTTTCAGAACAAAAAAATATACTTATATAAAAATTCAAATCAAATGTGGAAACTTTATTGGTAATTTGAAAGGACATTGTATGGCATTTAACTTTTGAATATAATTTCCTTCAAATGTTGGCCGCAACTACGCCTCATGGTTTCCATTCTGAGGGTCCAACTTTAGATGACTCGTTCGAGCATTTCGACCGGTATGACTTTAATGACACGCGTAATGTTGGCTTCCAAAACCTGAATCATAGCTGGTTTGTCAGCATAGACTTTGGACTTTACGTAACCCCAAAGAAAAATGTCTAAAGGTGTGATATCACTAGATCTAGGCGTCCAGCTCACCTGTCCAAAACGTGAAATTAGCTGCTTTTCGAAATAACCTCTCAATAGATCCATTGTTTGAGCAGCTGTTGTATGGCAAGTGGCAGCGTTCTTTTGAAACCAAGTGACGTCAAGATTACGGGCTTCAATTTCAGGTAGCATAAAGTTCGATATCATGGCGCGATAGCGATCACCATTCACGGTTACGTTCACGGCCATCATAATTTTTGAAAAAATATGCACCGATGATTCCACCAGCTGGGTATAATGGCACCTCTTGAACCTCTTCTTATTGCTCTTCAGCCCAAATGCGGCAATTTTGTTAATTGACTTTGTCGTTGAGCCAGAAATGGGCCTCATCACTGAAATAAAATTTTGGTCGAAAACAGCGGATCTTCCCGTTTCTCACCGAGCGCTCATTTTCATAATACAGTAGCCAACATTTGAAGGTAATTATTTTCAAAAAATAAATGCCATAAAATGTCCTTTAAATTTCCAATAAAGATTCCACACTTGATTTGAATTTTTATATTTTTTTTTTTCTGAAAAATACCTCTAAATGGAACACCCTATATAATAAATACAACTCTGCCTCCCTTTAATAACATCAGCTGCTGCGAGAGAAAGCAAACAAATGACAATTCTCATTTTATGTAAACAAACCAAAATGTAAACAAACAAATTGTTCCCTGCAATCTTTTATTTTTGGTGCGGGACTTCAAATCTGCTCATGTCTGTAAAGGAGTGGTGGAAATTTAAAAACGAAATGTTGATTTGCATTTTAAAACGAAACCAACTTTTTTTTCAAAAACTGTAATATTGTGAATATAATATATAAATAATTACAACTCCGTCTCTCTTTAATGACATTGGCTGCTGTGAGAGAGAGCAAGCAAATGACAATTCATGGTTTATGTAAACAAATAAATTATTATTATTTTTTTTTTTGGTACGGAACTTTAAAGCTGCCCAAGTCTGCAAAGGAGTGTTGGAAATTTGAAAATGAAATGTTCATTTGAATTTTAAAACGAAACATAACGTTTTCCTCTCACTCACCGTTGGCTTTAAGGGAACCAGGAAATTCAGTTTTTGCGAAACACTCCACCCTTGCTGTTCCAAGGATTGTTTTGGGGAACCATAAACCGGTGCTCCTCTAGCAAAGTGTAAATTTTCTTCCATTAAATTTACTAATGCCTAAATTAGTTGCACTATCGACTTCTTTATAGTGAAATATACACTAATAAATAAGTCACATTAATTGTTTAATTATATTATTTTTTTTTTTGCTGACCTTTTACTTTCAGTAGTTTTTGCCTTAATTTTTCAGCCAAACGAAAGAAAACGGGTGACTTGTTTTAAAAGTTCTATTCGACTAACTGAGAGCGACGAGAGTTACATAAACCAAAATTTGTACTGAAATGCTAACGTTTTCGAGTGACTTGGTTTTCGTTCGACTGGCGGTTGTAAGATGAACCCAAATCAGCTGTTTGTCGTTTAGCACTCGACAAAAAGTCGTTTGAGCACCGTGGACAGGCCATTATAGTTCAAAAACATGTTAAACATTTTGACAAAACAACAGTTTATCAATTACTTGATTATTTTTAATTCATTGATTGCTTTTAACTAATTGGCCGATGAACCCTACTGTTATCCAATTTTGTCTGGTGTATACAATGAGAAGCAATGTTGCCAAACTACTCTCAATTGCCTTCAATGTTGCCAGACTACCATATGGCAAACTGAAAAGGTTACCTTACATGTAAAAATGCATTGCATTACATGTAAACATGCATTGCCAACCTTAAATCTGAACGTGTTGTTACAAGATAGGATCTCAGTAGGACACTCTGAAAAAAGAACAAGGCATATGTGGAAATTTGTAGTTATAATATTAACGCGGAGGATATAATTCATAAAGAGAATTTTGTAAAAGACTGCAACAGGACTTTATGGGAATGTGGTGTGCTTACGATGGACGATAGCAGATTTAGGGAAACTTCAGGCTCAGCAGCAAGGCGTTCCAAAAATTGTGCGAAAAAAGTTAAAAATATTTAAAGGTTGTACACGAATATGTGACGCGCAAAATAGAAAGGGGCCTAAGGTTAACAAACAGTTTTGTTCAGGAGAGCCATTTTAAAGATTAGATCCCTTTCTATTTGCGCTTAGAATCGTCGACTTCACTTTCATAAAACGCGCATATCTCTGGGAGGGAACACTTTTGGAGCATGGGATCGATCTCATTCGATGCTCAGATGTTGTCCACATCAAAAAAAAGTGAAAAGTTGATGAAAAGTTTTGTTCAGGAGAGCCATTTTAAAGATTAGGTCCCTTTCTATTTGCGCTTAGAATCGTCGACTTCACTTTCATAAAACGCGCATACTCTGGGAAGGAGCACTTTTGGGGCATGGAATCGGTCTCATTCGATGCTCAGATGTTGTCCACATCAAAAAAAAGTGAAAAGTTGATGAAAAGTTTTGTTCAGGAGAGCCATTTTAAAGATTAGGCCCCTTTCTATTTGCGCTTAGAATCGTCGACTTCACTTTCATAAAACGCGCATATCTCAGGGAGGGAACACTTTTGGGGCATGAGATCGGTCTCATTCGATGCTCAGATGTTGTCCACTTCAAAAAATAAAAAAATGAAAATTGATTTTTTTACCCTTAGGTCCCTTTCTCTATGCGCTGTCACATATAAGGTTTTGTATTTCACTCGAGAAAAGAGTGACAATAGTATTAGCTTATTTGGTGTGGGACGCAGTACCATTGGTCATTTTTTTATAGGTTTTTGCCTGGGGTTTTCGCAATAATTGATAACAGCTGATTTTATAACAGCCGCTGATTGTGAGTACAGCGGTTGTTTGTGATAATGTGACTAGATACATTAAAAATTCAGTTTGATTTGAGCATTTACGTCAGAGTAAATGCTGATTGGAAGGAGATAATGTACTAGTAAATTTGCCTCAAGTCTGCTAATGCACATTCACGCTGTCTAGGCTTTGAACAACATTCGGAAAGATAACAAAAAATCATAGTTGCCACCTGTTGGAAAAAATACGCCCGCTCTTTAGATATCTTTACTGTACCGCAAAATTCAGAATTTCTGTTTTTACTCAATTTTAAAAACTTAATTTTTTTAAAAACAATTTGTCCATGTACAGAACATTAAACTCGATAATTCTAAATTGAAGTGATATATTTGTTCGCCAACATGTTCAGTGGTTGTTGTCTTTGAAATTGCCACAAATTGTTTCGCTTATTTGAGCTTAAATCCGTTTTGTATACAAAACAAAACATTTTGCCTTTTTCTTGTGTTAAATTTGAAAATGTTTGGCATTGAAAATGAAAAATGATTTCTGCGTTTGAACGTCGCCACCAAGAAAGAGGTTCAATGAGGGAACGCTAGACGTGAGGGAGGTTGTGGAGAAGGGAGACGGGAGGAATAAGACAAACAAAAGAAGCAGAAATATACACAAAAATATTCGAAAAGTGTGAACCAGACAGAAAAATCGATTCCGTTTTTTCCACATAGACTGGGACGAAACTATGAAATGAATGAAAGAATTCGAATAGACATGATTTTTGAGGTCAATTCGGAGACAAGGTAAAATGTCTAGCAGACAACAGAAATGATGTTTAATCATGGGAGATTATAGAACAGAATGCGTGCGTGGTTGGTATAGGTTTAAAAATATAAAACATCAAAGCCAACGTAAAATTTGGATAACCAATACCAATATCTCATCACCAGATATAATAGTTGAAATAATCTTATAACTAAACAGTTGAAATTACGAGTAAACCTACGCCATGATGAAAGGCAACATAAGCCTCGAACCGACTTTACTTAATACCCGTTTCTACACGATGAAAAAAAGTATGGTTGGGGTAACAATATTCGAAGAGCATCATACTGTTGTTGGGTATATGATTGTGGCACCATAGTATTATGATCCTCATAACAATAGGACTCGCATACACAATCCATGATCCCCGCAACCATATAATGATGTACAATCAAACATACTATGATCCACACAACCATATGATGAATCTCACAACCATAGTATGATACTCATAACCATTCTATGGCCGTGTTCGATTGGCAACTCGCTTAGGAGGCCAGTAACGCGATGACTTCACACCATTGTACAAGAATATACGAGTAATAATAATTTTGTTTACAGAAAACTATAGACAATTTGCGTCATAAACCATTTGTTTTAAATAAACGCGATGACTTCACACCATTGTACAAGAATATACGAGTAATAATAATTTAGTTAACAGAAAACTATAGACAATTTGCGTTATAACCCATTTGTTTTAAATAAATAAAATTTTTGTAAAAAAGTTATTCAAGAACATTTAGCGAGTTTAATAACTTGAAATACAAGGGCATATCCATAATTCCGTGATGTGTCCAACTTCCCTCGTAGTTATATAAAATGCAACACTGCTCCCATATCTCCCATAGCTCCCGTATCATCTGTTAATAGACTACTGTCAAATTTTGAGAGAGTTCTCTCATTTAGTTTGCGTTTAACAGCTGTTCAAAACATGCAACCTCGTGGATTTTGTTAAAAATGGAAAAAAACGGGAATTTTGAGTGCCCATAAAAAAGTGCTCCGCGAAAAAAACCGTCAATCAAACTACGAGGGCGACCGCAAAACTAACTGGCCTGGCACGTTTTCTGTTTTACTAGCAACTTTTTTGTTTTGTTTTTTAAAAGCAATCTTTTATAAGCCATCTGTCAAAATTTCCGAAATATTTAATGATTATTTTCTTTGTTACAGGTGATTGAAGTAAACAAGTTTTATAATTTTTGAAAAATGGAAATAAAGAGTTTCGTGCGTTAGTTAAACACTTTTATATGAAAGGTTATACGCCACAATTAATCAAAGATGAATTGGATTCTGTTCATGGTGATAATGCACCATCATACTTCACCGTGAAATCCTGGGTTCAACAATTTAAAATGGGTCGTTCAAGTACGGAAGATGAACAACGCTCTGGAAGACCGAAAACTGCTACTACTATTGAAAACATTAGAAAAATATTTAATGAAGTGACTAAAGATAGGCGAATAAAGCTCAGAGAACTTGCTGATATTGTTAAAATACACGAAAAACAAGTTTGGAGTATTTTACATGATGAACTCCACATGAAAAAGCTATCCGCAAGATGGGTGCCGCGTTTGTTGACTTTGCCCTAAAAAATCGTCCGTTGGACCAATTCCGAGGAGCTTTTAGCGATTTATCAGCGTAATCCAATAGAGTTCTTGCGCCGATTCATAACTGTTGATGAAACATGTATCCATCACTACATTCCAGAATGCAAAGAACAGTCAAAACAATGGACAGAAGCTGGTAAAAGTGGTCCCAAGAAGGCGAAAACTGTTAAGTCAGCAGGAAAAGTAATGGCCACAGTATTTTGGGATGCAAGGGGTATAATATTTATTGATTATCTTGAGAAAGGAAAAACTATAAATAGTGAATATTATTGTGCATTATTGGATCGGTTGAGTGAAGAAATCAAGATAAAACGACCGCAATTAGAAAGAAAAAAAGTTCTTTTTCATCAAGATAATGCTCCTTCACACACTGCATTTTTTACTCAACAAAAACTGGCCGAATTACGATTTGAAATTGCTCCGCATCCACCATATAGGCCAGATTTTGCTCCTTCTGATTATTTCTCCAAATTTAAAAAAAATTCTCGGTGGCAAAAAATTTTCGTCCAATAGCGAGGTTATTGCTGAAACTGAGGCATATTTTGAAGGTCTTGAAAAATCTTATCTTTCGGATGGAATTAAAAAACTTGAAAAACGTTTGATGAAGTGTATTGAGTTGGAAGGAGATTATGTTGAAAAATAATTAATAATAATTCCAAAAAACGGTTCTTTTTATGTTAGGCCAGTTACTTTTGCGGTCGCCCTCGTATTAACCGTATATTTTTTCTGCGTGTACTCGTTTCTCACTTCTCTTATCTGAGTCATTGACACCTTAAGCACTTGCAGAATAAAACTCCTATCAGTATTTCTGTCAAAAGTTTTGGTTTTGACATTGAAAACAAAACAAAAATAAAAAGAGAGCTAGCGAAACAGCTGGCCATATCACTTCTCTATTTCGCTCTTAATTTTAAACTAAATAATATTTTTGTTTTTAATTATAAAACTCATTTCTCTTTCTCACTTTCTTATCTCCACTTTTTTCCAGATATCATTTTTGCTAACGAATATTTAATTCTTTTATGTGAATGGAATACGTTGGGAGTCCAATTCAAAAAACGCGAAACAACGACTGTCTGAGAAGCAAACAAAAGCCTTTCATTCGCAGGGTGCTTAACAAGAAGAAGAAAAAACATATAATACTAATTAAATAAATATTGAAGAAAATAAAATAACTCTATGCGAATTCAAATTTGACAATAACCGTAGAGCAGCAACAACAGACAAAAAGAATTCGAAGCGAGAAATTCCAAATACACCATCCATACCTCGACCAGCTAAGTTGGCCTAAAGGCCGCCGCTGCCTTTTTGTATTCTATCGCTAAACGTGTCACGGGGAAAAGTTTCGATCGAGACGCCGACAAAGTTTTGCCGCGAAAGTAATGCAGCCTGAAAGCACTCAAAAGCAACCAGCATTGCCTAGAATTGAAAATTGAGCCCTAGGAAAATTCAAAAGTACCTATAAGTGCAACAACTCAATTCGTCTTAAGCTGCCAAATACGACTAGTAGTAAAAGCATCTAGAAATTTTAAGGATTTACATTTGCCAGTAATTAATTATTTCTAAAAACCTGCCGAAAAATGGATCATTTGGATTTAGCCGGAATAATGACAACGCCGCCACAATGGAATATGCCCGTATTCGATCAACAAGGTGAGTTTTGCAAATAAGATTTGTTTTAGATTTTAGATCCTCCTGTCATGTAACGCTCAAAGCCTCAGAAATACTTTATTTTATTTACTACATAATCTAAATGAGTGACTTAGACATAAGGAAAGACTATTAAAAATTTGACATATAGATGGCAGTGCACACTTAAACTCTACAACACATGGTGGTAATGGCAATAATTCGAAAATAAGATTTGTTTTAGATTTTAGATCCTCCTGCCATGCATCTCTCAAAGCCTCAGAAATGCTTTATTTCACTACATAATCAAAATGAGTCACTCAGACATACGGAAAGACTATTAAAAATTGACATATAGATGGCAGTGCACACTTAAACTCTACAACACATGGTGGTAATGGCAATAATTCGAAAATAAGATTTGTTTTAGATTTTAGATCCTCCTGCCATGCATCTCTCAAAGCCTCAGAAATGCTTTATTTCTCTACTTAATCTAAATGAGTCACTCAGACGTAAGGAAAGGCTATTAAAAATTGAAATATAGATGGCAGTGCACACTTAAACTCTACAACACATGGTGGTTCAAAGTATTATAACTTATTGCTGATGTTTTAAGAGCTTATAGGCCCAGAATTATTTTAACAATCAACTTGGAATCAAGTCGATATTATCAAACTGTCTCGATGAACCTTTGTACGTTGGGCAGGTTTGATTAAGAACAAACACTATTGAAATTGCCCCATATTGCTTAATGTTTTGGACTCCATCGGCTGTAATCCAACTGCATGTTGCAATAGTTGTCCGATCTTCATGAAACTGAGCAGAGTTAAGTTTTTTGGGCTAAGTATGGATATAATCAAGGTTTATAAATACAAGGTTACGCCATCAGCAAAAATTGCCGTTAGGTGACGTAGTTGGTGACAAACATCAAAAATAAGTGGGCTGCCAGCTCTATGTCTGCCTACTTTTAGTTAACAAAGCTAAGATTTCATGTGAAAAATGTACATATTGCAGTGAGTTGGCAACCCTATAGCTGAAATCACTTTGTCAGATTTGTGAAGAAATAAAACAACAAATCGAAACGTAAACATTAAGTGTGCAGTGGGCAAATGTATGAAAACCAACAGTAAAAAATATGTGAGTATGTGTATAAGTAACATTTTTATTGTTTGATTAGAAACATTTAGTTTGTGTTTTTAATCCATAGAAGTGTGACAAAAATAGGAGAAAAAAACAAAATAGTAAAAATGAAGTGTGCAGTGGCCAAATGTTTGGAAAATAATTGCAAATTGATGGCAAAAATAGTCAATTGTCCCACTGTTATGAATACACAAATATTATCAGCTGTTAGCTCGAAATTTTTAGCCAATAGGAACAAAGTTTGCGTGACGTCATTGGTGACAAACGTCAAAAACAGAAAAGGGAAGGGGGCTGGGATGGCGTAACCTTCTATACATAAACCTTGGATATAATGAGTACAAATGTAGACCCCTCATATATATTGAGCCGATTGTATGTTTTTAGCTCTAGAAGCCACATATTACATCCAACGTTAATGAAATTTGGCACAAGCAAAGACATCATTGAAATTTAAGAAAATTTGCAAGCCATTTCAGTTTGAGAAATTCGGTTCAGATTTATGTATAGCTCCTACAAATATATATGTTCATATTATCTTGATAAAATTTGGCAGAATGTAGTTTTGTGGACAAGCGTTATCTAAATTGAAGAAAATCATTTCAGATTTCGATATAGCTCCCACAGATATGTATGTTTAACTTATTTTTGCTCTAGAAGCCACATAAAATATCCAGTCTTGATTAAATTTGGCAAAGTTTATAACGATCGAACGGCTTAAAACAAAAATGGTCATATCGGTCCACGTTTTGATATAACACCTGTACAAAGGTCCCTTGCCAATTTTATATACAACCGCTCTAAAACGCCCATTTTAATTTCAATTGCGATCATATTTGGTCTAGTACGAGGGCAGATAAATAATTCCGTGACTTTTCGAATAAAACAGTTTTTTTTTTTGTAAAAAAAAATTGTTTTCAACATTATCTCCTTTTAGCTCAATACATTAGTCCAACGTGTCTCCAATTTTTGTATCCCTGTCAAAAACTAGGATTTTTCGAGGTCCATAAAATAGGCATATGTTTGATCAATAATTTTATCGTTGAAACCGAATCTCTTTCCACCGAGCCATTTCTTTAGGTTTGGAAATAGGAAATAGTAACTGGGAGCTAAATCCGGCGAATAAGGGCGATGAGGTACCAATTCATAACCCAATTCATTCCGTTTATTATCTTGACGAAAAAGAATTTTTTTTGGCCATATGTGACCTTTTGTTTTTTATATTCTCTTTAAATCGGTCCAATAAGTTGGCGTAATATTCGCCGTCTATTGTTTTTCCCCTTTGAAGACAATCGATGTGGATTATCCCGCGTACATCCCAAAAAACTGTTGCCATCACCTTATTGGCCGACAAAGTCACCTTGGCCTTCTTCGGAGCCAGTTCACCCGGAGAAACCCATTGTTTAGACTGCTGCTTAGTCTCCGGAGTGTTGTAATGGATCTATGTTTTATCCACAATTACACAACGCCTTATAAAATGATTCGAATTGCGTTTAAACAACTCGAAACAATCCTTTAAAGCTGTCACATGATTAAGTTTATGGTCAATTGAGAGCAAACGCGGCACCCATCTTGCAGACAGGTGCGACCTGGACGAACGTAATGACGTTTTAACTTGTTAAATCTGTGTATTAATAAAGGCCTTTTCTGAACATCTAGAAGTACAGAATATAATAAAGGGTGGTCCAACTTCAACGCAAGCTGTTATTGCAAAGAACAAGCAAAAAACTTTCAGGGAATTATCTTTAATTTTATTGTAATAAAAGGATCTATGGCATCTATGAATTAGAGGCATCCTTATGCATATCTTCCACCAGCATTTATTCGATATTGCATGAACACCTGGCCGTAAATAAGGTTTGTTCTCGTTGGATCCCGCAAAATTTGATAATCGTTCAAAAAAAGGCTCGTGTCGATTGGTGCAAAGAAATTTTAAAAAAATACGATCGCGGTGCTTCAAATGACGTTTATAAGATCGTCACAGGTGACGAATCATGGATCTCTGCGTATGCGCCCGAAACAAAACAGCAATCGACCGTGTGGGTCTTCGAAGACGAGCCAAATCCAACGAAAGTGGTTCGCAGAAGAAGCACTTCGAAGCAAATTGATGTTTCTGTTTCTTCGGCAAAACTGGTCATGTGGCGACTGTGTCGCTTGAGCAACGTAGGACGGTCATTTCTGAGTGGTACACTACAATTTGTTTGCCTGAAGTCTTCGGAGAAATTCGAAATACGAACAACATAGGCTCAAACTACCGCCTTTTTGGCCGGCCAAAACGTCGAATTGATGGGTCATCCGCCGTACAGCCCTGTTTTGGCACCCAATAACTTCTTTTTATTCCCGCACATCAAGAAAAAAAACGTGGTCACCGATTTTCGTCGTCAGAAGATGCTGTTGAAGCGTTCAAAAACCATGTTTTGGAGGTGTCTCAATCGGAGTGGAAAAAGTGCTTCGACAATTGGTTTGAGCGCATGCAAAAGTGTACAAATCATGCTGGAGAATACTTTGAAAAACAATAAAACCATTTTTGATGCTAAATAATCGCATTTTCATTATTAGGCCAGTGTTTTTTTTGCGCAAAAGAGTCATTTTTTCGTTGCCTGTTTGGCAAGTGGCACCATCCTGTTGGAACCATATATAGTCCTGGTCCATATCATCTCGCGATAGCGAACACCATTCACGGTAACTGCTTGGCCGACTTCGTTTTCGAAGAAGTACGGACCGATGACGCCGCCAGCCCATAAACCAAACAATCTCTGCTTGAAGATGCTTCGGCGTTTCAACAATCGCTCGTGGATTCTCATTTGCCAAAATGCGACAGTTCGAATCCACTGTACGAGTACTTATAGACACATTTGGTCGATTAAGCTGACCAAAAAAAACACAAAGTTCACGAAATGCATTTTGATTTGAACGCCCATTTTTGTAAAAGGCTTCAACAATCTTAACGCACGGCTCAATTGTGTACCTCTCCATGGTTAAATCTGTGAAACAATGAAATGGCAAATTAAGTTAAACAAAAAACTTGACGTTAATTTGTCACTCACAAATAACATTGTGAATTTTGGTTGCAACACCCTTTATAATCGACCATGTCGGGCTTAAGATATTTTACTAGTGTATGAAACATTGTTGAAAAAATAATACTTTGTTGAAACACCCATGCTCCCCTGATTGATCTCAAATTGCAGACCTCTGTTATTCGCCGACCCTAGGGTATTTAAAACATTAGTCATACGAGTATCTCTAAGTGAAATCTCCCTACCTTATTTTAAATACTCTTGAATACAATTTCCCAACTCTAGTATTGCCAGGCAATCCCATAAATATGCCAAAATAATGTTGACTCAGATTTTTATTTGTTTTCCATATTTTCAAAATAAAGTTTTCTACGTCACATTTTGGATCGTCGTGTCTAATTTCTTAATCTTTTCTCCATCAGTTGAGACCAGTGCGCCGCCGACTAGAGCAGAGACCATAGACCTCTGTCACAAGATATAAAATTTGTCTTCTTCAAAGATCCATCCACTCGTACAGGCTTTTCCTGGTTTCACTTTCGCTTTCTCCACTGAAACAGGCGTGTATATTTTGATCTTGTATTCCTAAAGTAGAGACAAAATAGAATTAAAATAAATATCGCCGACCGTATGCCACCGAAGAAGGATGAGAGTAGAGGGAGGGGTGTGCGCTTGTTGGTTAGGGCGCAATGAGACCCTCAGCCAAAGACGAATGTGAACTCGTGCATTATTTTCGCTGGCGGATGGATGGGCGGACGGACGTAACTCTGTGCACACTCGGAATTCTTTTTGTTTTTTTATTATTAATAAATTAATAGCAACGACAGCAAAAGCAGAAAAAAACAATTCAACAACGAGGGGCAGATAAACAAATGCATGCATCATCATTATCGGTGGTGATCGTCATCAACAGCAGCAGCATCATGATGATGATGATCATCATCATTATCACTCATGGCAACATCGGCAAAGTCAACAATAAAGCAACAACTGCTGCTGCTGTGTAATGCGAAGGGAATGAATAAAGCATATATGCATGAAGAAGAAGAACAAGAGGACTACTTAATGCAAGAAGGTCGCGTGGGGAAGGACTGCCAAAAGAAATATACCCAAAATGGAAGCAAATAAGAAAATAACGGGAAACTTCACTCGAATCAGTGAGCTGGACACAATAGAATGCCGCTACTCCCTAACGGGGACTTACGCATATGTGACAGCGCATAGAGAAAGGGACCTAAGGGTAACAAATCAATTTTCATTTTTTTTCTTTTTTTTGATGTGGACAACATCTGAGCATCGAATGAGACCGATCCCATGCCCCAAAAGTGTTCCCTCCCAGATATATGCGCGTTTTATGAAAGTCAAGTCGACGATTCTACACCAAAGATACACGTATTTAAATTTTTAAAATGGCTCTCTGAACAAAACTGGTTTTTACCCTTAGGTCCATTTCTAATTTGCGCGTCACATATAGAGAAAATATCAGTTGGCAATCGATCCGAACTACAAATATTCGGTTGGATGAACATATTTTCTGTTGCAGTCACCGAAATTCCATGGTATTTATGGTTACATGGTTAGACTTACAACGAGATTATAATACGATATTGTCAGCCAACAAGTTGGTTAGTCCAACCGAATTCAGAAAACATAATGGTTACCACACTAGATGGTTATGACAACCAACCAATTATGCAGTACATGCTACTTTGGTACCAATAATTGGCGGTGACAACAGATAAATTGCTTTTAGTTCGCTGTTTTAACATTTTACACTATGCAACAAAAGTTCGGACTTTCTCGGTCGCTGAATAAGTTCTTCTAGAAATGAAATACTTAGGGGATTATAATTTGTTTTTTAAATTAAGATAATAATTATGTTTCTGGTTGAAAATGAAAAGCTTCTTTTACATTTCCCGACGTTTCGTCAATTGTTTGTCGACATCTTCAGAGGAATCGTCTATTATAGAGAGTTTGCAATAGGTCCGAGTTTTTTTATGGGCCAATGAAGTAGTTAATGTTCCTTCGTTTTACCGAATGGTCGAAGAGATGGCTTCATTGAAATCTTATAGAGTTTATTCTCGTAATATAGTCAAAAGCTCTACGAAAATAAACTCGTAATATAGTCAAAAGCTCTACGAAAATAAACTCTATAAGATTTAAATAAAGCCATCTCTTCGACCATTCGGTAAAACGAAGGAACATTTACTACTTCATTGGCCCATAAAAACACTCGGACCTATTGCAAACTTACTATAATAGACGATTCCCCTCAAGATGTCGACAAACAATTGACGATTGTCCTTTTCGAACTTTTTTTCAAAAAGGTAGGGAACATCAAAAATATTAATTTCAGTTGGGTCGTGTTATTTTTAGAATAAATGTGTAGAAATAAATAAATGTTTTTAAAAATTTTTTCTTGGATTAATGTTTTACTAAATTACTACTACGAGGGCTGCTATGTATATTTCTGGCATAATAATGAAAATGCGAATATTTATCATCAAAAATGGTTTTTATTGTTTTTCAAATTATTCTCCAGCATGATTTATACACTTTTGCATGCGCCAATTGTCGACGCACTTTTTCCACTCCGATTGAGACACTTTCAGAACATGGTTTTTGAAAGCTTCAACAGCAACTTCTGGCGACGACGAAGCACTTTTTCCACTCCGATTTAAACACCTCCGAAATATGGTTTTTGAACGCTTCAACAGCATCTTCTGGCGAAGAAAATCGTTGACCACACATTTTTCGTGATGTGGGGAATAAAAAGAAGTCTTTGGATGCCAAGTCAGGGTTTTACGGCGGATGACGCATCAATTCGACCTTTTTGCCGGTCAAAAAGGCTCTGGTTTAAGCCGATGTGTGAGAGCTCGCATTGTCATGGTGCACAATGATTCGTCTCTCTTATTCGTTTTTCGAATTTCTTCGAAACTTCATATAAACAAATTGTGGTGTACCACTAAGAGAGAACTGACCGTCCTACGTTGCTTAAGCGGAACAGTCGCCACATGACCAGTTTTTCCGAAGAAACAGGAGACCATTTGCTTCGAAGTGCTTCTTCCACGAACAACTTTTGTTGTTTTTGTCTCGTCTTCGAAGGCCCACTCGGTCGACTGCTGTTTTGTTTCGGGCTCATGCGCATAGATCAATGATTCGTCACCTTTGACGATCGTTTAAACGTCTTTTGAAGCACCGTGATCGTATTTTTTCAAAATTTCTTTGCACCAATGGACTCGAGCCTTTTTTGAGCGATTGTCAAATTGTGCGGGATCCAACGAGAATAAACCTTTTTTAACGGCCAGGTTTTCATGCAATATCGAATGTATGCTGGTGTAAGAAATGCCTAAGGATACCTCTATCTCACGGTGTTTCACATGACGATCTTGCATTATAAGTTCACGCACGGCATCAATGTTCTCTGGCACAACGGCCGTTTATGAGCGAGCGTCGGTCACGATTGAATTCATTAAACCAGTTTTTCACAGTGCTATAGGATGGTGCTTCATCGCCGTACAAAGATTTAAGTTCATCGATGCACTCTTGTCGTGATAATCCACGTCGAAAGTTGTGAAAAATAATCGCACGAAAATATTCACGAGTTAATTCCTTTTTTTGCCAAATTGTTTTTTTCAAGTCACTGTAAACAACACAAATGATGGTCGCACGTCAAAACGTTCTAAGTACGTTTATGCTAAAACATGTCAGATAGCGCCAGACAACACTTAGTGTTCTGGCCTAGGCCATAAATATATATGGCACCCCTCGTATGGATCGTCTAAAATAAAATCCGAATATGTTCAAGAATTTTCTTTTTCTTCTTTTTTTTAAAAAATTATTTTTTAATAAAATTTAAAATCAAAAAGGAAAATCGACAGACAGGAGCGATTAGAATTATTTTTTTTCTACCTATTTTTTTTAATAACCTACAAAATATGACCGACATGAATGTAAGTACATTGTACTTATTCATTTGTCATATCTGTAGACAAGACTTTCGGCATTCATTTTAGATATATTGCGTCACATTAACCCTCAAGTAGACGGAAATCTTAAGGTTTAAAATTCTACTTTACTTCATTTAAATAATATATCTTTTGAATATTTTTCCCCATTTTATCAAATGGGATGCAAAAAACATTCCACTTGTGCAAACTTTATTAAATTTGAAAATAAAAACTAAGTTTTAAAAAACCTACTCATAATTCAAATAACACAATAAGTATTTTCCTAGAAACAAAAAAGCTTTTATATTTCGGCTAGATAATCGAATACATAAAATGGTACTATTAGTTGGTCTAGTTTACAAATGCTCGTGGTAATGACAACCGAATTCAAAGAGTACTTATAGGCAATAATGAATAATAACAAGCACTACAGTTGCAATAATCATCCTTATCAGTTAGGACTTCCTATACTTTATATCTTCAACCGATACTGCCACTTCCCACTACTGAAACTTTGCAGTGTACCCAATCAATATTCGGTTGCAGCGATGGAAACATGGATAGTACGTGCAACCGCCAACATTCAGTTGGCAAAAAAACTCGGTTGTGACAGCAAAGTTTGTTCTCTATGAGCAGTTTAAACTACCGGATTCGTAAACGGCATAGAAAACTGCTGCTACTGCAGCGGATTTCCTCCTCGTAAATGCCGGCGACTATCGATAATCAAAATAACTTCTACTTTATCGCATGACGCCGGCATTTACGAGGTGGAAATCCGCTGCGAAATTTATCAGCTTCGTTATCGCTTCTCAGTTGTGACCTTAGGCTCGAAATGAATAACGATTGTGCGCGAATAATTATCGTTTCGGACGAAGCACATTTCTAGCAAGCTTGGTTAACAAACAAAAATGCCGCATCTGCGGATTGAAAAAACCCATGTCAATTCTTAGAGGGTTCCTGTTTGATGCGTTTGTTTTAAGCGGTATTATCATTCCTCTGAAAACTCGGCTGGAAACGCTATTTCGGTTAGCTATCCGTGCACTGCGTGACATGCTGTTCCCCACTGCCACAATGGTTCTTTTTCCTTCCAAGTTCGATAATCGTGTTATCGAAAATCGTGATTGTCCGTCTTGTCGTCTCGGAGCACCGATTTGACATCGCTAAAATATTTTTGTGTGGTTCAGCGGGGGGCCGAAAAAAGATGTGCCATTCGTGTGATATTGCAGGAACCGTCTTCTGCATCACAATAATTCTGGTCCATAAATGATAGAAATCTTTGCTATTGCAAATAATACATCAATAACCGAAAAATGATTTTATAATTTTTTAAAAAAAAACTGAAGTTTGTACCGATAAATTGTGTTTTTAGATGAAGCTCATATTCATCTAGTGGCAATTAGGAAAATTGCCGCATATGGAGTTCAGAGAACCCACACGTGGCTATTGAGAAGCCAATGCATCCACAACGAGTCACTGTTTGATGTGGATTTTGGTTGGGCAGCATCATTGGGCCATGTTCCTTCGAAAATTAGCAAGGAGCCATATCCATGTCAAGAGAATGACATGGACGACATTTGGTTTCAACAAGACGGGGCCTCATGTCACACAGACAACGCGACCGTTGATATTTTACGCACTGTTTTTGAACATTGAATAAGCAGCAGTTTGGATTATTTTTTGTGGGGAGCCATTTGGGATAAAGAAAAGCACCCAGAGAGAATTGAAGCGTTGAAACGTGAAATCGAAGTTGCCATTGTAGAGATTCGACCCGAAACAATCGGAAATGAACTGAAAAATTGGGTTGATCGGACTGCCAAGCCAGTTCAACCTTTCCAATAAAACCAAAATTTTTTAAAAATTATAAGTAATTTTTTTATAGCCGATTAAAAAAAAAAATTTTAATCGCCCACCCTGTATATTTTCTATTTTATTTATCGTAAAGAGTTGATATGTTAAGAATTGATATTCTTATAGCCACTGTCGTTTGGACAGTTTCTGGTGTATTTCGCTGATTAATTCAATCACAATAGAGCGAAAATCCGGATTATTCTTATAATCTCAACAAAGCCTCATTAATCTTTCAGGCTTCCTCCAAATCAGTGATTGAAAAAAAGTCTAATCAATTTAATAATTAGTTCATTAATTTACAGATTAATTTCCTTATTTTTTAAAAAACGATTAAATTAGTTGATTATCAGATCGATTGATTAATTGTTCATCCGATTAACTGTATAATTGATTTGGCTTTTGATTGATTAATGCGTTAATTGCTTAAATGCAGAGAAAAAAGTGAATGCTTAGTATCTATGAAATATGTATTTCATCAGTTCCATGATATATTTTAAAATTCATTAAAATGTTTGAAAGAATATTAATAGCCTTGTTCTTTTAACTGTGTGGCGGTCAAACAAAACAATGTAGCGCCCTGGTATTATGCTCCATAATGGCTTTTACATAGCTACTTTGAACTGAAAAAGGACGAAATCGTTCCAGACATTAAAAGAGTTTTTTGTAAAAGGACTAAATGTCAAAAAGTATTCCATTCCGAGATCAAAACCCCTTTCTTCTGAATCAAGTCTCAAGTCAGCTTTACCTACACTATCGAGTCTACTATCTTCCAACACCATCCTTTAACTGGGGGATAACTTCCCTTTCTATGTTGCCAATTCTAATGGAATAAATGAATGGGCTGCGAACAATCACACATTCATATAATGAATCATATTCAGATACTGTGAAAAATTACAACAACAAAACACCCATACACAGCGAAAAAGTGGATGAAAATATGAAAAGAACCAAAGATCAACTGCACTTGATGCTGCACAGATAGCCGTAGTCAGGCATAAACAAGAAACTAGGAAAGCTGTGGCGGTTGGTTATGGCCAACGCCACCAGCCCCAGTGAGAGACGCACAGATACATAGTAGCACATCCCAGAATCAAGAGCTACTTAGTTACAAACGGAACATTCCCAAAGAAGGTTCTATACTAAACGAATAAATATCCTACGCCTCCTCCAACAAACGTGCCATGCCAATGCGTAAATGGCGATCACATGTGATAGTAAAAGGCAAGCATGACATGGAGGGCAGGAATTCAGTAAGGATTATGGTGGCCTAATTAATAATACTCTTTTTTTCTTTTCCTTACAGATGCCATTTATCTTTCTTCGTCCCGCCAAATGTTGGAACCCATCATGGAAGAAACCTCGGAAGATGAAGAGTATGCCCTGAACTCATGGAATCAATATGATTCTCAGCTCAGCGATAGCGGGGGAGGAGCGGAGAGCACTTGTAGTGGTGGCGCCGGAGGTCATAGTGCGAGCGGAGGTGGAGCAAGTTTCTGGAGTTCAGCGGAATCGGACACAGGTTCAGTGATCAGAGTCGAAATAACCAAGGGTAAGAAAAATCAAATCCGTTAAATGTGATTCCCAACTAATTAAGTCTTTTCCAAACTTTGCAGATAATGATTCTAACTCGGAAAGAGATTTCCTCTGTCCTGCCAAACGTGCACGCCGCTGTGACGAACTTCCGCCTTCTGCCTCTATGACCGCGAATGCTGAGGAAGAGGTGATATTACGGCGTCCCTTGTTTGGGGACTTGAAAAACAACAGCTTGGAGAGATTCTTGAATTATGAAAATTTCGCCCGCGACTCTTGGGGTGCCAACAGCCAACAGAGAAGCAGTTTGGGCAATCGAAGAGCTGGCGGTTTCGATGAGTTCTTTTCCGACTCCGATTCCTTGTCCTACAACTCCCTGAGTCGTTCCTCATCGCTGGTACAATTTGAATCACTGGAGCGGCAGCTATTGCTGCAGGAACAACATGCCAGTATGACCAGTTTGGGTAACTCTTCACCCTCCCTGCTGAGCTTTGATGTCCAGAGTTCCGAAGAAATTGCCGGCAAGGTGCCGGCCAATAGTTCAGCCAACAATTCGGCTAACAATAGCCGCCGAGGTTCCCAGTCATCGCTTTTAAAGAAATACGAATCCCTCGATGGACGTCTGCATCAGACGTACTATGACTTGGACAAATTGAATTTTGATGATATGGAGGCGAATAATCCCGAATCATTTGGAAGAGCGGCAAATTTAAAACTCACCACACATCTGGCCGAATTGAGATCCGATTCGGAGTCGTCGTCCGAGGGTTCGGACGGCTCGTCAAGGCCGCAAAGTGTTCTTTCGCCCTGTGACTCGGTGGATAATGAGTTTTCAAAGAAATTCCATCGCACCAGTTCGCAGCAAAGCAAAAAGGGCAAAAGTTCAGCGGAAAATCTCTCCGAAGACTCGGGCTACTGTGAGCCCTCGATGGGTTTCGGTTTGCGAAGAAGCAAATCGCAAAATTTGTGTAAAAATTATGAAAAATTCTCGGAGGAAGATGAAGAAATGATGGAGCATAAATCCATAACAACAGCTGCAGCATCGAGTAGTAGTACGGGCCATAGCCAAAGTCATACACAACAGCAGTCCGTACATTCACAAATGTTTATTGAACTGAACGGCGGAGCAGAAGATGGGAAAGAACAAGTCGGAGAAAAGGCCAAACATTCCAACAATAACAGCAGCCCAAGCAGCAGCGAATTTAAAAATACTTCCACAAGACACCACCACCACCAACATCATCATCAACAACAGCATCAGCAAGAAACGCCCCCTACATCCCCGCTCCTCGATTACATGCGCCACAAACAACGCAGCGCCACACACTCACCATCGCCGGCCTCCTCAGAAGTGTCGACATCGAGCAAAAACTCGGCGATCTCAGCGTCATCATCATCGTCGTCGTCGTCAGCCTCATCTTCATCGGCGTCGACATGCGCATCGAAAGCCTCTTTCACTTGGCTAATGCCCTCAAATACAACGATGCCGAGAGTTTATGATCACGAAGAAAATCCCCACCGAATTAGTTTAAACGATCTACGTGAAAGGAAAACATCTAACGGGAAAAACGACGACGACGACGAAAAACAACGCGTGAGCATCGTTCTTTCACAAAGCAACAGCCAAAACGGAAAACAAGTGAAATCTTCGTCAGACAATGAACGAAGAAGTAAAGGGGGGCCGTCCGATATTTGTGTAAACGGAAAGTGCGGTAGTTCGGACGACGGACGTGGCGACGCTAGTAGTGAAGAAAATGAAAATTTCACCGAAGAAATTGTGAATTTCAACAATACCGAAGACCAATTGAATCTATGTGAAAATTGTTATAGTGAATTGAATTCCCCTCGCCAAGAAAACAGTGAAAATTTTCCACAATTTCCAAAAGAAACAAATTGCCAAAATTGCCCGCAACCAACACAGGTCGCAAATTTCCCTTTTAATACGGAAAATATTGAAAAAAGAATACGTGATAAGATCAGTGAACAACAAAGAAATTTAGAACTAGATTTCGCGGATCGCGAAGCACTCGATTACTCATTCGGTTTAGGTCAGAGTTTAAAACGGCGACAGTCGAAGATAGCCTCTAGTTCGTGTAACGCCCTCTATACGCCGTCTACGAGAACATCGGCAGACGTAACTGAGAAATATTTTACTGCCTCCTCAGATTCGGACTACTCACCGCCGGGTACACGAAGAAGTGTGGTGAACTTAATGCCGAATTGGCCGGAGAGAACTTCAAGCGTGCCAAATGAATTGAATAAATTGGGCCGTAAAAAGAAATACAAACGGTCGCGCACCAAAACGCCCAGCACAGCCGCCATCATCCCAACCGCCAACGCCGCCATTAGAAATGAACTTCTAAGTGACTTCCAAACGAGTTCCGAAGAAGTCGACGAGATAGATTTACCCGACCTAAACTCCACTCTCAAAAGAAGCTCAAGCTGGTGCTTTGAAATCTTAAGCCACAAACCCTTAGTTCCCGCCAAAGAACCAACAGAATTCCCCGGTGTAGCAGCGACCAAGGATATCAAAAACTTGGGTTTATTACATCAATCATATCATAATCTTGCCCTACTCGATCTTGACTCGGACCCAACGAACTTGAAGCCACACAACATGGCCGAACGTCGTGTTTCCTCCGATTATGAAACGGATATTGTGTGTAAGAGCAACTTCCTGCTGGATGAACTATCCGCCCATTATGACAAGACGGCCTCCATACTCAACGATCGTCCCGCCGTCGATGAAGTCGATCACCGGCGGCCGCAAGAGCAAACTAAACCTAAAGCTCCTTACAGACGCCGCAAGTCGAGCAATTCCAGTTTTTCGGAAACCGACAACACCGATTCCGAAGAACAGCAGGTGCAACATGTGCAGCTGGTCATACGAAAGCCACCGGCCCGCCAAAAGCGTCATCAGCACGAAAAGGAGAAATCGAATAGTCTGACGCAAGATTTCACCTTTGCGGCCATAATGCAGGCGAAAACCTTCGATCAGGATCCCACAATTTTGAAGACGAGCTATGCTCAAAGTCTGGAGAAGTGCAATTTCGATTGTAAGGAAATATCCAATCCTGATTTGACCCGTACACGTACAATGCCCAAACGCCGATTCCACTCACAGGCCAATTATACGAAGAAGAAGAACTTGGTGTCGTCTACGCCAAATTTGAATGCCTTTCAGCAGGATGATGAAGAAATCGAAGACGATATGTTTGTGTCCAGTGCCCACACCTCGATGCATCAATTGCCCATGGGCCAGCAACAGAAGCCACTGGGCATTCTCTTGCCGCCGGCTGGGTCAAGAACCTCCATTGGCAAAGAGGTCAGTTTTTGTCCGGTAGTCTCGAAATACTCCTGGCAAGAACAGTCCTCGGAAGAATGTCACGACGAGGCTGCTGTCGACTGTGTGGTGCCCACTGTAGTGCCGGGCGCTGCCGGAGGATCAGAGGAAAGCGACGATGAGCTCTTGGACAATTGTGATGCGGTTGTATTGAAAAATACAAAAGAGAATGAAAATATTGGAAATTTATACAGAGAAGATGACGAGCATGAAGAGAACACATCAACCCTACAGTTAAGAGAAACGTTAAGAGAGCAGCCTGCGAACGCGTTGGCAAATGAAACAACACAAGAGCATGAAGAGAGCACACAAGCGAACGCCGTGGAAGTGAACCGCAACAACAATAACAGCGAAACTCTCGCAATTGAAACAAAGCAAGAGCCCAGAGAGAGCACACAAGCGAACGCTTTGGCAATGGAGAAACCCAACGAAACGCTGGAAGACAATGGAACAGAATGCGAAATGCCTGTTATAACAACAGCCACATTTAGTTTAACAACGAACGTAAACAATGAAACATTAAACGCTAAACCGGATACGGCGTCGTCTACGGCAATCAAACAAACCCCAACAAGTACGCACGAAACTCAAACCATTGACGAGCAGCGGCAGCAACAGATACGCGTAAAAAATCCCACGAAACCCACTATTGTGATAGCGCGCCCCATAAGCATACAATTGCCGATATTATCGGAGCCACCCATTAATCGGGCCCATCACATCTTGTATGCGTCACAGCAAATGTTGGACAATTTCCAGCGTCATCAGCAATACGAGAACTACGAACACTGCAGTAAATCGCAATCGGTGCAAAATCTCAACAGAATGTCGGATAGCCGGTCGAATTCCGCCATGGCAACGGCCACGGGCGGCGGTAAAATCAATAACAACAATGAAATTATGAAATCGAAGTTCAAAGCTGACGAAAAACATCCAAATTCTAAGGGATTCCTATCGCGTTTCGCCAACGGTTTTCGCTTTTCCATGAGACGCAACAAAAAGAAATTGCAACAGGATAATAACGGTCAAGCGGCGGAGGCACAGCAACAGCCTCCAGCACAACAACAGCAGCAGCAACAACAACAAACGGCCCCTGGGGCCTCCAACAAAAAATCAAATGGCATTTCGAGTAAATCCTCGAAATCTTCGAAAAATCAACAAAAGTCAGCGTCTGGCTCTGGCAAACAACAGCCTGACTATATTTATATACCCCTGAAGGGTCCTTTGCCGGAGAAATTTGAAACCGGCTTCTTTGAATCGCACTTGGCGAATGGCAACCCTACGGGCAATGACAGCAATGTAACACAAACGAATGGCAATGCCGTTGCCGGTGGTGGAGAACAAGAGCCGAAATTTGCAACTGTGCAGAAAAAAGGCGGCAAAAGTGCCAAAACAAGTGGTGGGGCCGATGGCCAGCAACAGCAAAAAGTGACTGGAAAACCGCCCATACCACCCCAACTACAACAGCAGCAGCAACCACAACAACAACAGTACATGCCAAAATTACAAGGCGCACACTCCGCTCAGCAGCAGACACAAGTCGGTTCAAGCCGTTTCTACACCCAAGAACTCAGCTCTCCTTCAACCTCCTCATCAGCTGCTACTGCTGCCCGCGCCGGCACTACGGCTACGGCCTCCACCGAAGATTTTCTCGCTGCGGAACGTTATCACGCTCAGCAGCAACATCAGTCCTTTGCCAACCATGAACCAACGACCAACGCCGGCAATATGACCGTTAACTATGATTTCGTTGCATCGCCCTCACGTGCCACGGTCTCGCAGAAAACGCAAATGTTCAATAATCTGTCGTCGCGCAACTCGGCCGTTGAGCCCAAAATCGGTCTAATCGAAACCAATTTGGATACCCATGAAACCGTCATTACCGGTAAAACGCGTTCGCTTATCAATATCGGTCCGAATCAAACCAATCACGGCGGTAAACGTTTGCACCACAACGCTGATGCCTCAGCCGGTGGTGGTCAGGATGGCGATTACTACGATGACAACGACGAGGTAGTCGTCCGTCCGGATGGCTCGGTGGTGGTTATAAAAAATGCCGGCTCGAATGGCTCGGCCACACAGGCCCAGATTGCCTCAGTGCGTCGGCCTCACAAGTCAATGGAATTTTTATTGGATAAAGAGAATCAAAAGGATGTAATGGTAAGTGCCAAAAAGAAGAAACAAAATAGCGAAAGCAAACGTAGAAACAGAAACGACAACAACTACAAAGGATTAAAAGTCGACAAAAGTAAACAACAAAACATCCATGGGACAAAGTGTAGAAATCTTCAAAAGGAATAGAAGTAAAAGTAAACAACAAAATGCTTTCGGGATGAAGTATAGAAATCTTTAAATGGAATAGACCTAAAGAGTAGAGGAATTACTGGATTTGAGTAGCAGAAAAGTTCTTATACGAAAATGTTCCACCGGTATAATTTTTGTGCTGTGCCTTATAATTTGATTTTGTTCGAGATCGAATTGGAACTCTTTGGGGCACCGGGTTCGTCTGACAAGGACAGAATATTTCTGTGGAGTTTTTGCACTTAAACATCGAACAGTGCTGACTTCAGAAACCTGGTGCTAGCTATTAATTGCGATTTAACCGAAACTGAATTACAAACACCGAGATTTTTAAATTCCAATTGGACTTTTATGCCTGAAACTGTTAGAATTTATCTGTAGATTTTCACTTTAAACCAAAACCCCTCAAAATCAATTATAAATTAAGAAAATCGTTTTAAAAACCAGAGATGAATTAATTTTCCGGGATCATAAAAATTGAAGAAAAGTTTCAAACATTAAGGCTAGAAACTGTTATGGCCTTTTCAAGGGCCATAGCCGAACAAATTTGTGTATTCAACCAAACTCCCTTCATTCGCAAATTAACTAAATCTAAAAATGGAGCAAATCTCCTTAAATCCCTGGAGTTAAAAGAAGTTCTTATAAATTTAAATTTAAGGCCTATAACTGTTATCGCCTTTAAGCCAAAACGCTTTCTGAATCATTTACTAATTTAGAAAATCAACATAAAGTAGAGGAAAATTTCCCTGGACCAAATAATTAAACAGAAATTTTTCTAAAACTGTTAAGTTTCTCCAGCAAATTGTACCGCCTTTTTTTCAAGGACCATAACCATTTTTTCGGTTATGGTCCTTGATCAAACTCCTTTCCTCAAATTATCCAAATCTACTTAAAAATGTAGGAAAGAAGTTCTTTAGAATTTAAAATTTAACTCTAAAACTGCTATCGCCTTTAAAAGAGGAAAAGTCATTAACCAAAAAAACCTGTGGATTTGCACTTTAAGTCGACACGCTTTTTTAAAGTTTTCCGAAATTTTAAATTTCGTTCTGAGAATGGTGTTGTCTTTTCAAGAGCCATAAACGAAAACATCTGTATATTTTTATTCTATCAAGCTCCTTTCGGAATCATCCTCCGCAAATTACCAAAATCTACAAAAAAAATGGAGGAAATCCTTCTAAACCCCAGGAACTAAAAGAAGTTCTTCAGAATTTAAAATTTAATCCTAAAACTGCTATCGCCTCTGAAAGAGGAAAAGCCATTAATCAAAAGAACCTGTGGATTTCGACTTTAAGACAAAAAGCCTTCTGAAACATTTACTTATAAAGAAAATCAACATAAAAGTAGAGGAAAATTTCGCTGTACCAAATGTAATTTAAAAAAAAGCTTTCCAAAATATTAAATTTAGTCCAGAAAATGGTATCGCCTTTTCAAGCGCCATTACCGAAAAAATCTGTAAATTTTTATTCAATCAGCTCCTTTCGGAATCATCCTCCGCAAATTACCAAAATCTACAAATAAAGAATAGCGGAAATCTCACTCAACCCTAGGAATTAGAAGAAGTTTTTCAGAATTTAAATTAAAGGCCAAAAACTGTTATCGCCTTTGAAAGAGGAAATCCATTGACCAAAAAAAAACTGTGTATTAGCACTTTAAGACTAAATGCCTTCTGAATCATTTATTAGTTAAGAAAATCAACATAAAGGCGGGGGAAAATTACCCTGTAGCAAAAGTTATTTAAAATAAAGTTTTCCAAAATTTTAAATTTAGTTCAGAACGACTTTTAAGGGCCATGAACAAAAAATCTTTTGCACTTTAACCAAACACCCTATACTCCAGAATTATCTATGACTTACGAAAAATACATAATACGAGATTTTTTGGACCGTGGATATCAAAAAAAAAGTTTTCAAAAATTTTAAATTTATTGTTGATGAACTGGCGATAAAATAAAATATTGAATTCAAGTTCAAGGTCAGATTTTGTCCTGGACTGGTGTCATGTTTGAAAGGGAAAAGCTGTGAACAAAAAAATCTGGTTTTGTAGGTTAAACCAAAACACAAAAAAATTAAGGAAATCGATAATCGATAGAAAACTTTCCCTATCTCTAGGAATTGAAAAAAATTTCGAAACTTAAAATTTAATGCTGAAAATGGTATCGCTCTTTAAAAGGATACTCGTAGATCCTAAAAATCAAATAAATCTAATTCTAGGAAAAGGCTATTTTGAATAAAAACTTCTCTAAACTCGTATAGATTTATACACAAATTATGAAAATTAGCATAAAAACATAAGAAAATTCCCCTAGGCCATAGGGACAGGATATTTACTAGAATTAAAATTTCCTGTTTAGTTGACCACAATGTATAAAAATTAACATAAAAACATAGGAAGATTCCCCTAGGCCCCAGGGATCGAAGAAAGGTTTTGATTAATTTACAGCCTGAGCCACGATGTCGAACGACAGCGTTCGTTCGCTTTCTATGCGACAAACAATTGATTTAGTAGCCAGTAACTGTCGCCAGAACGACAAGTCGCAAGAAAGTGAGTGCAAGTGAAATGACGTAAGGATTTCAGTGCAAAATCGGTAGCCACTAATTATTTTCGTTCGCTCACAAACGTCAAAAACACTCACTTGTGTATTTATTGTCGGGTAGAGCAGAATTGCAGAAAAAAAAAATTATTCATTTATTTGTTGGTAGCTCCCAGTGGCCACAAATCTTAGAAATGTTCCCAACTTTATGTCCGGCCGGATTGCCGTGCTACGGAATGATGTAGGCCATTTTCCGTCCAACATTTTTAAAAGCTGAAGGAAGATTTCCTTCGAGACTCGAAAATTGCGAACAAATCTGTAAAAAATTCATTTTGATATAAGTTTGTTTGTTTATAACAAATTTATTTGTTTTGGTTGTCAATTTCATTTGGCGGAATGGGACAGAGTTGTATTTTTTATGTAACTATTTTTCAAATTATAAGTTTTTTTTCCCGAATAAGCGATTTTTTTTTAATTAGGCGTCTTTTTGTTTGTAATTGTTCATCTGGCAGCTTTATCATTTGACAATTGTTAAATGGCTCTATTTACAACACGTAAGGTCATGCGAACGACAAGTCGAAAAATAGTGGCTACCAATTTGAAGAGTGAGTGAGTGCATAGCTTTCGTTCGCTTACATTTTCTTTCGACATCGTGGCTTAGGCTGTTAAAGTTTATGGACCATATTCATAGAAATTTTGAAAGTTAAGAAATCTCCTTTTAAACATGGGTCTTCTTTTTAACAAGAAGGTCATGTACAAAAAAAATCTGAATTTGCAATAATAATAATCTATGAATTTGCACTTTAGAAAAAACCTCTACAGAATCATTACAGAATCATCCCGAATGTCAAAAAGGTCTCCAAAAGGTTCAGTTATGTTTTGAATTTATAAATTAAATTTTTACAATTTGTGGGCATGGGCCCAGATACCTAGAACCTATATTTTTTAACTCTAATTTAATATTTAGAAATTCCATTTAAAATTCAAAAACTCCGTTTGACATTCAAATATTTCATTTTAAATTCCGAAATTCCATTTGAAATTCAGAAACATCATTTACAGTTTAAAATATTCCATTTTTAATTCAAAAGAAACCATGTGCATTTCAGAACGTTCCATTGGAAATTCAAAATATTCCAAAGTCCCTACTAAAATTGAGAAATATCATCCGAGGTTTAAAAGTTTAACTTGAAATTCAGAAATTCCATTTGAAGTTCAGAAATTCAATTTAAAAATTCAGAAGTCATCAAGTGGCATTCAGGATATTCCATTTGAAATTTAAAAGAAACCAAATGTATTTCAAAATATTTCATTGGACACTTAAAATATTCCATTGAAAATTTAAACTATTCCTCTTGAAATTCAGATAATTCTACGTAAAATTCAGAAAATTTCTTTTAAAATTCAGAAAATTTCATTTGAGATTCAAAAATGTTTTTGAATTTCAGTTCATAAATTACTTTTTAGTTTCATTTTAAAAAATACTTTTGAATTACAATTCAAAAAACACTTGAAGTTTAATCCAAAACATACTTTTGAGTTTTAATTTAAAAAATACTTTTGTAATACAATTCAAAAAATACTTTTGAATTTCGATTCCAAAATACTTTTGAATTTCAATTCAAAAAAAATTTTTGAATTTAAATGGAATCTTTTGAATTAATTTTGGTATTTTTAAAATTCCAAATTGAATTTTCTGAATTTCAATTACAGAATTTTTGAATTGCAAATCTAATTTTTTAATTTCAAAAGAATGCTTGCAATTTCAATTGAGCGGTTTTGTATTTCAATTGAAAAAAGGATAGAACTTCGTTTATTTTGTTTATTGAGTTTTTAAAATTTTAAATGGAACTTACTGAACTTCAATTGACACTTTTTGATTTTTAATCTGTGTCTTTTCAAATTTCTATTGATGTTTTATTTATAAAATGAAATTTTCTGAATTTCAATTGATGTTTTTAGTATTTCAATTAAAATTTCTTACTTTCAAATAGTAGTGTTGATGAACTGATGATGAAATAAAATATTGAGTTCAAGCTCAAGGTCAGATTTTGTCCTGAACTGGTGTTACCTTTGAATGGGTAAAGCTGTGAACAAATAATCTGGATTTGTAGTTTAAACCAAAACAAAAGTACAAAAATTCTTTTGAATTTAAATGGAATCTTTTGAATTAATTTTGGTATTTTTAAAATTCCAAATTTAATTTTCTGAATTTCATTTACAGAATTTCAGAATTGCAAATTCAATTGAGCGGTTTTGTATTCAATTGAAAAAAGGATTGAAATTTGTTTATTTTAGAGTTCTTTGAATTTTTTAATTGTAAAAGATACTTCGGAATTTCAGTCGATAGATTTGGCATTACAATTGAAAAAGGGTTTAAAATGGTTCATTTTGGTGTTTTTTAAATATAAAATGAAATTTTCTGAATTTCAATTGATACATTTTGATTTTCAGTCTGTGTCTTTTAAATTTGAATTGATGTTTTCTGTATTTTAAATAAAATTTCTTACTTTCGAATAGAATTTCTGAATTGCAAACCGAATTTTTAATTTTAATTTGATTTCAACAGATAGATTTTGCATAACAATTGCAAATTATTGAAAATGGTTTATTTTGGTGTTTTAAATTTTTTTAATGGAATCTGTGGAATTTTCGGAATTTCAACTGATACCTTTTGATTTTCAATCTGTGGCTTTGAAAATTTCTATTGATGTTTTCTGTATTTTAAATGAAATTTCTTTTTTTCAAAATTACAAATCGAATTTTTTCAATTCAAAAGAAACTTCGGAATTTCAATCGATTGTTTTTGCATTACAATTAAATAATGATTTATTTTGGTGCTTTTAAACTTTCAAATAAAATATTATGCATTTCATTTCTTACCTTTTGGTTTTCTATCTTCTTTTTTTTAATTTTCAATTGATGTTTTCTGTATTTTTAATGAAACTTCTTACTTTCAAAAAGAATTTCAAAATTACAAGTCGAATTTTTTAAATTCAAAAGAAACTTCGGAATTGCTTTTAAATTAATAAAGTTTTGTTTTAAACAAAATTTTCTCTATAAATATTAATGTCTTCTATAGTTTATTTTTAAAATCATAGCATGCATTTAATTAAATAAAGTCGTCCTTCTTAGTATTTGGCTGACGTTATTCGTACGCTTGTCCTTCGTCAATGCTGAGACTGATAACCTTAGACGTTATCCTTTTCGAACTCATTAACATTTTATAGAGTCCATTAAAGCATTATTTGGTTTCCAAACAGAAATTCTTGCTACCGCCCGCCCGCCCCTTTCCGGCGTTCAACTAACACAAAGAGAAGGTGTTGAGGAATTGTTTGTTCTCTTGCCGCCTCTGTGCTTGTCTTTCATCCATAATTGAGTTATCAAATTCACTTCGGTTCCAATCATCACTTAAGTACTGAAACCAAAACAAAACAAAAATATAAAAAAAACAAGGCACCAAGGCACAAGGGATGGAAAACCCCCAAAGGAAAACAACAACGCCAAAAAAACGTTGAACTCTTATTAAAGATTTGCTGTGGTGGCAGACAAAAATAAATGCCGATGACGTTAAAGTTGCTGGTTTGTGCCAAAAAAAGCAAGAAAGCACAAAAAGAGGGAAAAAGAAAAGGAGAAAGGAAACCAGTAAAAACACACAATAGACGTTTTTATTTTAAAAAAAATCCTTCTTCTGCTTCTTAAACGCGTTGTCCTCATTCTTTCTTTTTAAACGTTAACCAGAATCACGATTATTTTTATCCTGGAGTTTAGCTATTTTTCGTCCTCTTTTGTCCGTCCGACCGTCGTGGACTCTTTCCCCGGCTCTCTTTTGGCTTGGCACAATTTTTGGCACAGCACTGGAAGGGAGTTGCGGTTTTCGTTGTTTGCTGTTTCTTGTGATTTTTCTTTCCATCACGTGTTGTTTGTGTTTTTATGGATTTTATTTGTGTGGAGGGGGGTTTTGGATTAAGGACACCTTACACGTACGGATTTGTTGTGCATGAAAACTGACTTCTCTGTTAGTGTAAAATGATGCCAAATCGATTTTTTTAATAGTTCTTTTAAGTTGTAAAAGGTTTGAGATAAGATTAGGGCAAAACTATTTTCAAGATTTTAAGATTTATTGTCCTCGTTGGTTTCCAATACTCCAAAGTGGGTTAATATTTTTATGTCAAAATTATTAAAGACCCCTATTGAAAGTGAGTAAACTCGATTTATGTTTTGAAGTAGGCCTCATAGAAATATTGCTCTCGATTTGGGTACTTAAAGATCTAAGATTTTAATAAAAAAAATTAATAAAGTTTTAATAATAAAACTGACTTATCTGTCAGTGTAAAGTGATGCCAAATCGGTTTCTTTTAATAATTCTTTCAAGTTGTGTAAGGTTCAAGATAAGATTAGGGCAAAATTGTTTTCCAGATGATGTTTTAAGATTTGTTATCCTAGTTGGTTTGCAACACTCCAAAGTGGGCCACTACTCTCATGTCAAAATTATTAATGACTGCCCTACTGAAAGTGAGCGAACTCGATTCATGTTTTGAAATAGTCCTCATAGAAATATTCCTATCGATTTTGGTAGATAAAGATCTAAGCTTCTAATACAATTTTAATACAAAATTTAATAAAGTATTACAAATAATTTTTAAAGAATTTCAATAAAATTTTAATAAAAACATATATTAAATTTTAATAAAAATTTTTATTAAATTTTAATAAAAAATTGTATTAAATTTAACTAAAAAATTTTATTTAATTTTACTAACATTTTTTTTATTATTTTTTATAAAAATTTATTAAGTTTGAATAAAGTTTTAATAATTTATTTAGTTTGTTAAACCCTTTGGCACAAACATGGCGAACCTTTTAGAAAACTGCTGGAATTGGTTCATGTTTCTGAAAATCATTAATGCAAATGAGCCTCATAATTTATATTTAAGCAATCTATGACCTGAAAATTGCTTTAGATTTCAAAGCAAATTTTGGTTGCGCCATTTTTAAACTTATGACGGTTTTCAACATTCCAAGGGTTTTTAGGAAATTATCCAATTGTGACAGCGCATAGAGAAAGGGACCTAAGGGTAAAAAAAAATCAATTTTCACTTTTTTTTTTGATGTGGACAACATCTGAGCATCGAATGAGACCGATCCCATGCCCCAAAAGTGTTCCCTCCCAGAGATATGCGCGTTTTACGAAAGTGATGGTACACCAAAGATACACGTATTTAAATCTTTAAATGGCTCTCCTGAACAAAACTGGTTTTTACCCTTAGGTCCCTTTCTATTTTGCGCGTCACAATTAGTGAATTTCCTTATTAATCAAAATACATCTGTAATCTGTCCATTGCCATTCATGATAACTGCTTTCGATAAATCAAATATTGTTTAGACATCTACTGAGCATTGGACAAACTATGACCAACAGGCTTACTACGAGGGCTGCTATGCTATATATTTCTGGCCTAGTAATGAAAATGCGAATATTTATCATCAAAATGGTTTTATTTTTTCAAAGTATTCTCCAGCATGATTTATACTCTTTTACATGTGCTCAAACCAATTGTCGAAGCACTTTTTCCACTCCGATTGAGACACCTCCAAAACATGGTTTTTGAACGCTTCAACAGCATCTTCTGACGACGAAAATCGTTGACCACGCATTTTATTCTCCAGCATGATTTATACACTTTTACATGTGCTCAAACCAATTGTCGAAGCACTTTTTCCACTCCGATTGAGACACCTCCAAAACATGGTTTTTGAACGATTCAACAGCATCTTCTGACGACGAAAATCGTTGACCACGCATTTTATTCTTGATGTGCGGGAATAAAAAGAAGTTATTGTTGCCAATCCAGGGCTGTGCTGCGGATGACTCATCAATTCGACGTTTTAGCCGGTCAAAAAGGCGCTGGTTTGAGCCGATGTGTGAGAGCTCGCATTGCATGAGTACACAATGATTCGTCTTCTCTTGTTCGTTTTTTGAATTTCTTTGAAGACTTCCGGCAAACAAATTGTGGTGTACCACTCAGAATTGACCGTCCTACGTTGCTCAAGCGGAACAGTCGTCACATGATCAGTTTTGCAGAAAAAACAGGCGACCATTTGCTTCGAATTGCTTCTTCCACGAACAACTTTCGTTGGATTTGGCTCGTCTTCGAAGACCCACACGGTCGATTGCTGTTTTGTTTCGGGTTCATACGCATAGGTCTATGATTCGTCACCTGTAACGATCTTATAAACGTCTTTTGAAGCAACGCGATCGTATTTTTTCAAAATTTCTTTGCACCCATCGACACGAGCCTTTTTGTTGAGCGGTTGTCAAATTGTGCGGGATCCAACGAGAACAAACCTTTTTTACGGCCAGGTGTTCATGCAATATCGAATGTATGCTGGTGGAAGAAATGCCCAAGGATGGCTTCTATCTCACGGTATGTCACATGACGATCTTGCATTATCATTTCACGCACGGCACAACGGCCGTTTTTGGACGACCTTCGTCTTTGAACGAGCGTCGGCCACGATTGAATTCATTAAACCACTTTCTCACAGTGCTATAGGATGGTGTTTCATAGCCATACAAAGATTTAAGTTCATCGATGCACTCTTGTCGTGATAATCCACGTCGAAAGTTGTGAAAAATAATCGCACGAAAATGTTCATGAGTTAAAACCATTTTTTTGCCAAATTGATTTTTTCAAGTCACTGGGTTGCTATATATATATAGCAACCCTCGTATGATCATTTTATTTATTTCATTTCAACCAGTCATCTTTATAAGCTGCCTGTCAATTTTCTGTGCTTCCCATCTTTTAGTTTTGGTTTTCCCCGTATAATGTGTCGGTGTTGGGTGCCCTTTAGAGTATTTATTATTTATTTTTTTCTTTTCTGTTATGGTTGAGATTTTATTTCGTTCCCTTTTGCGACTTTGGTGTTTCATATGCGGCGTTTAAAGGGTGTGTATTTCTTGCTTTATTTGTAGTTGGTCTTAAGGGATTTTATTGTTGTTATTTGAATAGACATAAAGTGTGCAAAGGAATTTCTAATTGAACAAAAAGGAATCGCCAAGGGAATGAATGTGATGTGAAATTTAATGTTTCGCAAAATTCATCTGGTCGCACAGTGGTCCAGAATCAATTTACATCGGCCAGAAGTCGTAGCTTTTTGATTAGGTAAACATTTTTAGATTCTGTAAAAAGGACGACTGTAGACAAGGACTCAAGGATTGCTTTAAGCTTTTGACATTCAAAATCGGTTAATCGAATATATTTTAGAAGTTAGCCCAGAAGTTGACCTCTTATCATATTTTGCGATTTTAAAGTTTTATTTTTTTATTGTTTTTATTTTGTTTTGCATGGAAATTATTTTAAAAATATGCTTGGAATTCATTCTTAAATACCAAAAGAAAAAATCGAATTCTTATTCAGTGAATTTTGACCTGCTCAAACTGCATCTCGTACATTTTAAAACCAATTGTACTCAGATATTTTTTTTACTACAAAGTGTGGTTTCTTATCACTACTCTGACGTCAACAATTTTTTTCTGCCAAGTATATTTTAGTTGTAGTTCTACTTATATTTTAAAAAATATTGTTTTAAAAAAAGAACTATTACTTCAGACTTGGTATGTAACGAAAGTTGGCTTATCGAATGCGAAAAAGAGCCAAAATATTTGAGCTAGACCCACCTTAAGTACACCGATCGACTCGATGATGTATGTCTGTCCGTCCGTCCGTCTAAAGCTTTTATTTAATCAAGACGTTGCAATGGTTTTCCTATTTTTATGAATTTTGGCACACTTTAGATTTTTGGACCAGGGACGGACGCTATTGAAATTGGAGAAAATCGTTTCAGATTTAGATGTAGCTGCCACATATATGTTCATACGACTTTTATGTTTTAAGCTATAGAAGCCATCTACATCCAATCTTAATAACATTTGGCACAGGTTAGTGCCAAATTGAAATTGGAGAAAATCGGTTCAGATTCCATTATAGCTCCCACATATACATATGTTCATATTTTTACGTTCTTAGTGTAGAAGCCACATATTACATCCTATCTTGCTGAAATTTGGCTCGATTTAGTTTTTTTTGGATCAAGATACAACGTTATTAAAGTGAGGAAAATCGGTTCAGATTTAGATATAACTCCCACATATATATTTATCCGATTTTTTGTATTTTTAGCTTGTGAAGCTATATTCTACATCCAATCTTGATGAAATATGGCACTAGTAAGTTTTTGGGCCAAGGAAGGGTGTTATTGAAATTGAATAAAAAAGCTCAAATAAAGATATAGGTCCCACACATATACTATAAGTATGTTCATCCGATTTTATGTTTGTTACTTTACACTCCTAATAAAAATTCGCCACCCTTAGTTTTATTGATATTGATTAGTTCTTTAATTTATTTATTTTTTATTGTGATAAACAAAGCCTATAAGGAAAACTAATCTATATTATCTAGTACGAGGGTTTTCAAACAAGTCTATTTGCATTTTTGTTTTCTATTTCCTCTTTTAATGAAAACAACTAATTTAGATTCATTCCTACCGTCTGTGTTTTAACTTCAAAACAAGTATTGCAGTTAATTAATTAAAAATAAACCGTCACAGTATTACTAAAGAAAACAAACAATCCTCTTATTCATAAGTCATACAATTAAATACAATTAATAGAAATGCAGTCCAGCTCAAAGTTCGTTCACATGAAAACATTAATATTATTTAAAGTTACTTAATTACTTATATATGTTTTTCCAATATCATTTAACGTGAAATAAATAAAATAAACATCATTTGCCAGGGAAACTAAAAAAATACTATATGATTTTATCGGGCTTTATGGTCAAATTATGATGATAAATTCATTTATTTCAATTTTCAACTCAACGTCTTGTTTTTTCAACTTCTGCAAGACAGGTGTTTAATTGAAAATCAATTTCACAACCGTTTCATAATGTTTATTTCTATTATAAAACTGGACTTTACGACATAAATGTAAAATAATAAAATAAAAAATAATTGCGAAAAAAATCACAGAGTAAATTAAAAATCACACAACTTAACTTAAAGAATAGCTGTGGTGTACTGAACTCTTAAACCAAAATTGATTATTTTTTGAACCACTTTCCCAATTTAAGTCATAAAATGGCTCCACTTATGCATACTAACTTTATAAGATTCGAAAGTAAAAACCATGTTTTATAAAAAAGCATATTTAAATAACAATTTTTAAATCGTTAAATATAAAATTTAAAAAAAATCTTCTTTATTTAGTTCAGATAACATAAATAAATAAAATTTAACCATCAGTTGGTCCCGTTAACAAATTCTCGTGATCATGGCAATCGAATCCAAAGAGTTCTTATAACCAATTATCTATAACAACAACCAATACATATCAAATTCAGTTTCAATAACACAGTTCTGCAACAAAATCCTCTTTTAGACGAAACCTACGTATCCTTATGTAAAATAATCTCCTGAATTCGAATTTAATGTCCTTTTGGCCCATCGCGTATAGTTTTCGAGATATCGTGAAAATTAAAATTAATTTTTTATTTCATTAATTTGCCTTAAACTTCAGCAATTGTTATCCGATTAACTTAACAATAAGCAATATTAATTGCTAAGAAAGGCATCTTTCATGTAAATAATAAATACTTAGTAGGGACATACTTATAATTTATAAAAATCAAATAAAAATATTGTGCAAGTTACAGTCAAAAGAAATCAACATTTTTTGATTTGTAGCCGAAGTTATTGTTGCCATAGGCTGCTGAAGAAAATCCTAGGCGGGTTTAGAAACAGCTGTACAGTCTGCCTGGCAACCGTAGCCAATACCATTCACCAATTTTTTATTTTTTTTTCTTAAAAAGAAACAACAACAAAAGTCTCGAACCAGAATAAAAACTGCTCAAGGTTTAATAATGATAAAACACCCAATAAATGTAAACAAAAACAATTTTGTTGAAAATTGTTGATATTAATTGTCCCAATTCTGGAGCTTCCCCACTAGTTTTTGCACAAGGTTATAAAAAAAAACACTGTAACGATTCCAATGTGGTATGTTTTTGAATAATCCGACAAAAATTAGTTTTTTGTTGAAAAATTTTGATTTCAACTACCCCTATTCTAAAACTTTCCCACTAGTTGTTGCACAAGAATATAAAGAAAACACTGCAACGATTCCAATGTGGTATGTTTTTGAATACTCCGACAAAAATTCCCCGTAGTTTTTGTAAAAATTCTTAAGATTTTTTTCTCAATTCTAGCTAGTTATTATTTCTATTACAACAAAACAAAAAACCTCTTCCAAAAATCTTCAATCGGACACTCACAGGGCGCCAACCTCAACCGAGATTATAATGGATAATTCTTCTTTCGTAATTTACATCCTTTGTTTAATTTAAATAATATAATTAAAAATGTGCATCATAAAAAATACATTTTTGCCAAAAATGCCATAAATAAATCACTTTAATTTGACCGAAGGACTTTATGGACCTTCACCTCTCCTAGCACAGAAATACATTCAAATACATTACCCTCTGTCTATAGACATTGTCGTTCTCCAAATAAATAAGGCCATCAAAAAAATATATCTTAAAAGTATCAACTGCCATCTGTCATTTTGCAGGCGCACATGATGATTCGTTCATTTTTGCTTCTTTTTGGCTTCCAGTTGTGCTTTATTTAAAATTCAATTTTGATAATATATGCACATATAGGCATATATAAATACTAATATGTGTATACCAGAGACCGAAATCATGTACACACAATAAAAGGATACACGTGTATTTACATCTATTTTCCATGCATGTGCATCACATTCTCACATCGCCGAGAATACATTCCACACACATTCGCATCGCGACAATGTCCATGCACATTATATGTCTGTGTGGATGACTACAAACATTACTTGCATATACAGTGTATGCACATTTACTTAATGTACCACAATTATTTTTCATATCATAGCACGCATTCTTCATTTCACGAAGCACACATTGTTGTGTGTTGAATTACGAAAAACATATACGATGTAGATGGTGTACATCATGTACATCGTGTAAAATGTGTGATGTGCTGTACTTTGTTTAGTACTTCTGCACTTGGATATATGTACAATGGTTCGAAAATTATAAATTTAGCAATCAAAAAATCACTGTAAATTCGATGCATTTATAGAAAAAAACACATGTAATTGATTATTAATTAAATGTTTAATGTAAAAATAAGAAAAGCGCAGTTTAACAAAATAACAATTCATTGTTTTTTAATAATGATAAAAATAAATAAAAGTTAATTTTTCTTACACTTAAAACATATTTTAATCAATTATGTAAGTAACAAAAAAATAAAATAATTCACTTCAATTCATTTTCAAACGCAAAACAATACTCAATTTAAACTTTTTCTAAATATGTATAAAAAAGTCCTACCATGGATTCTTTTTTAATAACGAATTTAAAAAAATAATGCTATCTATTGTTTTAGGTTCTAATCGATTTCTTTTTTCTGTTACGATATTTCCACATAAGGAGAAAACGCGTTCGGATGCTGCACTGCTTGCAGGAATAGACAATATTTTTGTTGCTAATTTTGAAAGTTTTGGATATTTGCAGGAATTGTTTTTCCACCACAACATCACGTCGAAATCTTCTGCAAGCATAACATTTTCATTCGAATAACGTTCGACTTCATCCTTCTCAGTTTCCGGAGTGGATTCAGAAACGTTTCTTATTAGGCTGGGGAAAAAGAAACTGACATTTCGGGTAGATGGGCCTAAAATAGTTGAAGAGGTGCTGCTTGGTAAGAGTAATTGCGAGGTTGGTGGTATCCCTTGTGATGAAAATGAACTCATTCGCGTGACGATGTCTTGTGTCGCACGGGCTTGATCAGAAGTTCCAGAAAAAACAGGCGAAATTGGGAAATCACTTTGCATTTTTTTAATAACAAAGTCCTTTACATTATTTATATCATTTGACAGCAAAGAAATAGCAGGAGGATATAGGAACAGAGCAGCTTTGTGTAAAATATTTAAATTCGAACTCCACTTCTCCAAGTGCAACATAACATTTCTTTTTAGAGCAGCAATATCAGGTTCTTCATTATCTGCTATGACGCATGCAATCTTAACTCTATTTATTGAGGGAATAACGAAGCATAATGTTGGCGATATACTGTATTGCAGTTGTTTGAAAATTATTTCAAAGTCGGAACATATCTGCACTAGATTTTGGAGAACAGCCGGATTAAAGTTTAACATATTTCGTCTTGCAGGTATTTCCACTAGAATTTCATTGATCTTTGTATAATTATCCAAAATTGATATAAACATAGTGAAGTTTGAATTCCATCTTGTCGGACAACTGTTCTTCAATGATGTATCTAACATACAATGTTGCTTATAAGATTTTTTGAAATACTGTACAATGTTTTTACACGCTGTTGTAATTGCTTTTAATTCGTTTGTTGATTCGAATGCATCGTTTAGAACGTTAGAAAAAAGATGGGCGGAACAATTTAATCTTGTACAGTCTTTTAATGCGCTTACAATATTACTTCCACGATCTGTGACGAACGTCATTTTTGTAATATCACTCACTCCGAATTCTTCAAAAATATTATTTAAATTTCTTCTGATGTTAATTGCCGTATTGTCCTAGTGTAATATCCACATTTTGGTAATTGATTTGGAAGTGTAAAGTGGCACACAAAAAATTTCTTTTTATAAAATCGTCGGTCCATATGTCAATCGTAACCGCAGCTTCACCATTTGCTATTAAATTCTGTATGTGAGGTTTTATTTCTTGTTTTTTTCTTCTGCAATCAATTTCGTTTGCCGTGATAGTGTTCTGGAACTAGGAATAATATGGTCTAAATCGACATTTTCACCATACTTAGCACCAATTTTTATACAATTGGCAATCATTTTCCGAAACCCCAAACCCTCAACAGTACTGAATGGACGACAGTCTTCGATAGTGAAATCCATAAATGTTTTAAAACATGCGTTTTTGTCTTCTGTATTTACTTGAACTGGGTACATTCCTTTGGCTGAGAATGAACACACTTATGTTTCAATAAATTTGACAATTGCTTCCTCGTATATTTATACAGTTTTCGACACACTTGACAATATACTCTTTCCTCTAAAATAGACCCATCATCCCTTTGTATTTCAAAAAAGACGTTCCATACTATGCACTTAGCATTTTTTTTAAAAGCTTGTACTGTCCATCACATATCTTTTTCAAAACGACATTATTGTCTTCCAGTAACAAATTATTGTTTTCCATACTAATAAAATACGAAATTTGAAACACTGGTGTAAAAAATAGAAGTATGTATTTTCAAAATGATACAAAGACTTTCGCACGCAAGAACAACGCCACACACACGTCGACCACAAACAAATCACACGAACATTTCCAATGTGTACACATTGTACACATTTTGTATACGGTGTACACCATATACATCTCATATATTTTTCGTAATTCAACACTCAACAATGTGTGCTTCGTGAAATGATGAATGTGTGTGGCACACACCATCGATTGACATGCAATGTAGTGTACGGTATAAAAGTAGATGTGTACATTAAATGTACATGCACGTTTGGGCATCGATAATTAAAATGTACACAAACTGATAATTTTGTCGTTCTCTGGTGTATACCCTGTACATATCTTGATTCAGATGTTTATTAATAAACATCAAGATGAGAAATACATGAGAATATACGAAATAAATTGACCTTTTTCTCGGATATTCTATAATAATCACAACAACGAAATATCCATAAATGCGGTATGCGGGATGTAAAGTACTTGTCAAGATTTTCTTTTTTCTTTTTTTGAAGAGGTTTTTATATTATGTTTGTTATTATTGTTGTTGTTTCTTTTAAGTAGTCCGTCGTCTGTCGGCGACACTGGCGGCTGGTTGTTCACACTTGCTCTTAAGGGGGGCGGCTGTTTGTCATATCTTGCACTTGAATACTACAAACATATACCGATTGCCTCGTGTGAATTACTTTGATATTGAAAATATCTACAGGGTATCGTCGCATATGGGCCTTATTTGTTGTCATTGAATTGCGATCATAAAAACAGTCACTTGAAGTTGCTCACATTATAATGAAATCCTTTTGTTTGATTGCCTCTTAACGGCAGAAATGAAGGCGCCAAAACTTTAAATAGTCATCCAAAGGGTATGTTAACCTTAAAAATGTAATCCTGATTAAATCTCTATTGGAATTAGTGTAATCAAGAATATACACACACACAAAGAACAGATTAATTGCCACAATCGAACTTTTTGCCAGCCGAATGTAATCGAATTCCATCGCTACAACCGAATTTTCATTGGGTATACGGCAATTTTCAGTAGTGGGAACTGACTTATCAATTAAAGAGACAAAGTATCGGTGACCAGAACTCATTAGAATGATTATTGGAACTGCATTTGTGCATGGGTTGGTTGTTGTTATAGAATATTGACTATAAGTACTATGTCGGGTCAATTTTTTATGGCGAGAAAGCGTACCCCCTTACACGATTTCTAAGCTTGGTGGCAATGTTACAACCGAATGTTCATTTGGTACAGAACAATTTTCAATAGTGGGTACCGATTATATCGGTTGAAGAGACAAAGCACTAAACTTGTACATGTATTGTTTGTTGTTTTAGATAATTGGCTATAAGTACTAGGGCGGGTCAATATTTTTTGGCAACAAAGCGTACTCATGCGATTTCTAAGCTTATTTGCCAAAGAATAAGGGAGAATAAAATTATTTTTTTTGGAATGGCGAGAGTTTGTTGAAGGATGCTGGCAATGTTACTGTCATAAAAGAAAAAAAAGTCTAGAAACACATCTTCAACTCCCGCTGGACGAAAAGTGGAAAATTGTGTAATTTTGCAATAATTCCCGGAAAACTAAAGTAAAGTGGAATTTTAAACCTAAATATTTCCAGCTACTTGAGGGTGATGTGATACAAAATACCTTAAATGCCTTTTTGAAGTCTTCGTGGGTACATGTGATAAAAAATATTTAGCTTATTAAAAAATAGGTGGAAAAAATATTAATTTAATAAATTGCTCCTCGTTTTATTGACAAAAAGACAGAAAACTCAACTGCTTCGAATTTAAATTTTTTGGTATCTGTTTTAAGGTCCATCTAAGAAAAATCCGCGATTAGTTTTTTAATAGATATAGTTTTTGTGAGCGATTTGTATTTAGAATTAATTAATATTAATATAGAATTTCGGTCCTAAGTAGTAGAACGAAAATATTCGTCAAAGACGCAGTTTTAGACGGAATCGAATTGGCTTATAATTTTTGAATATTTAAGGAGTGATTTGGAGGATTTAGTTTTTTTTTAAATCTCATATATATTATTTTTATTTATTTTTTTTAGATGAATATGTGAAAAATTTTCAAACATCAAAAATTTCAATGAAAGATTTTTGCACAATAAATTAGTTTGGTCTTTCGTATATTACAGACACAATTCTTCGCCGATTTTGTCCGATTCTTTTTGATTTTAATTTTTTAAAGGGTCTATAATAAATTTTTTATTCGAAAATTTCTCAATTTTTAACGCCAAAAAGCTAAAAACATAAAAAAATGAGTGACATTTTTTTGCACAATAAATTAGTTTGAATTTTTGAAAAAACGAAATATCAATTTTTTATTCCAAAAAGCAAAAAAACATCAAAAAATTTGGTGAATTTGTTTTCCACAATAAGTCAATTAGTTCGGAATTTCTCCTAATGGATAAAATGAAATCTTCATCAATTTTTTTATTTGAATTTTTAAGAAGAACCTTTAGAACCTAAGATTTTACAAGAAAATCGCGAATGTTACATAAAAACCGATAACATTTTTGAAATCAGCGTATCACAATCCATTTAGAAATAACGCTTCTTTGTATTCTGAAAACTCGTTTTATTTTTGTCCAATGTTATTATGGGAACGGAGCACTTTGCTCTTTGTCGATTTGGTTTTCCATTCTTACCATAACTTATTTCTTAAATTTTAATAAAAAAAAATATTTTTTTTGCAAAAGACGACAAGGATTCTTTTATCTTGAAAATATTTGGATTTCCTTTTAGACAATATGTACTAAAATAATAAAAGCAGAAATTTAGTACAACATTTTAACCCAAACCCGATCATTTCTAAAACCTTAACCCAAATTCATTAAAAAATGGACACAACCCTTGCAGAAATTATTTGCTTATGTCGTTTTTCACTGGGCTGATTGAGGGAAAATATGGAATAAATTAGTTTTATTTAATTCATGAGGAAAGATTGACTAATCAGCCCAGTGAAAAAACCTAAACAAATAAAAGAAATACCTATTTGGTCAAAGAAGAAGAACTGAAATAAATTAAACAACATTTTTGTAGAGTTAAAAAATACTCAAAATCCGGTTAAAGAATTATTTTTTACTTTATCGAAGAAGCACGAAAAGAAAACTCCAATCTTAGAGATAGAATGTTAAAGTTTTTTTACGAAAATAAGCTCGATACGTTTTCGCTAAGACTCATCATCACGATGGAATATATAATACAAAGAATATTTAATAATTTTTAACCTATTTGAACGGTATAGAGTTACAAATAAAAATTTCCTTGGTCCTTAAAAAAATAACTTAAATTGTTTTACGAAAATAAACTCCCTACGATTTCAATTAAGACATCTCATCACGAAAATTTACTTAAACAAGGAATATTTAATACTTTTTAACCTATTTCGTACGGTATCGTATAGCATTTCAAAATGAAAATTTCCTCGTACCAAAAAAACAATAACTGGGACCTACCAGGACCTTCCTTTTTGTTAATTTACAATATGTGAAGCGCAAAATAGAAAGGGACCTAAGGGTAAAAACCAGTTTTGCTCAGGAGAGCCATTTTAAATATTTAAATACGTGTATCTTTGGTGTACCAGCACTTTCATAAAACGCGCATATCTCTGGGAGGGAACACTTTTGGGACATGGGATCGGTCTCATTCGATGATTAGATGTTGTCCACATCAAAAAAGTGAAAATTGATTTGCTTACCCTTAGGTCCCTTTCTCTATGCGCTGTCACATATAAGAACTTATAATTACCTACGTCTTTACATTCCAGAAGAAATCATTTAACCGCCGATAAAGTCCGAAATTTTGCAACTATATTAAGAATTACTGAAGTTTTAGGCAAATTAATAAAAAAGTAAGAAATTAATTTTCACGATATCTCGAAAACTATAATGGGTCAAAAGAGACATTCAATTTAGATTCGAGGGAGATCATTTTACATAAGGATCAGTTGGTTTTGTCTAAAGGAGGGCTCAAATGTTAATTTTTGCAGAACAGTGTAATGGATATTATAAAAGCATGTACTTAATAACACTAGCCAACAGTCGTTTTGTTATTTGGTTCTAGCATAATTTTTCTCATTGATTTTGACCTACTAAACACGAAAATGGGTTTTAAAAATTTTTCTGTCGATTGGTTTTCGAGATACAAATTTTTGAACTTTTTTTTTTTAAATTTTTGGAGGTACACTACAATTTTGAGCATATCTTTCGTCTTCTTTGACCTATTTGATCCTACTACTACTCAAATTATAATTCTTTTTCCAAAAAAATTATAAGTCCGCCATTTGTTGTCAGATTTTGTTAAGTAAGGGCTTATTTTCTTTGTAAAAATGCCAGCTATACGTAAAAAAACTAAAATTGCTGTTAGCATCGTGTTTTACATTTTATATTAATTTTTATATGGTTTTTTCTGCCACATTTTTACTAAAAAACGCCGTTTTTTAACCTTTTTAAGCCGCCAACATCAAAACTACTTACCCGATTTGAAAATTTTCTGAGAATGAGTTGTAGACGGCTCAATTTTCTTTAATTTGAGTAGTAGTAGGATCAAATAGGTCAAAGAAGACGAAAGATATGCTCAAAATTGTAAGTGTACCTCCAAAAATTTAAAAAAAAAAGTTCAAAAATTTGTATCTCGAAAACCAATCGACAGAAAAATTTTTAAAATTCATTTTCGTGTTTAGTAGGTCAAAATCAATGGGAAAAAGTATGCTAGAAACAAATAACAGAGAAAATTTTGTTATTTGTGGCCTAGTGTAATTGGTTGGTTGCTATAACCACCAGTTTTGGCTACCAATAGTTTTAATGAATTCGGTTGGTATAATCGTAATATTATTGTCTCATGTAACCATCAACACCACAGAATGTTGGTGATTGCAGTATGTTCATCCAATCGAATATTTGTACTTCGGAATGATTTGCAACTATTTTTTTCTCTGTGTGTACAATTATTTGTATGCTTATTGTTCCGTTCTATCAATTCGCCCGCTTGCCTGAATGTCTGCCCGACCATTCAAGAATACATCTGTTGTTTGGTAATTCGTACAATTTTACAATGACATCACAATAGAGGTGGCGTTGCTAACGACAGACAGACAGCATCTGGATGGCACAAATAACAAATCACAATTCAGTTAAAGGCAGTGCCGCCTGCCTACACCACTTAAAACCCATTGAATCATACGGTCGGCCAACACACGCACGTGATTTATGAGCGATCTTCATGTTTCAATGGGATAGTCAGCTGACATCTTGCCTGAGGTTGTCCGTAAAATATCATAAAGATCTTTTAATATTCATATTAAAAAGAAATCCGTTTACTTCTGTATGGCGTTCTAAAACACCTCAGGTAATATATAACTCCTGTCCGAAATTGTACTCGCATTTAATGCAATATTTTTTCGTGGAAAATTTTCTTTTCACCTTATCCTCATCCATTACGTTGTGTTTTTAATGTGATTTTTATAATCTCATTAGCCGCCGTTGACGTAAAATGTGAAAATACTTTTCAGTTTTTCCTTTGTTGTCGGGCTACCTGGCACTTTTAAAATCATTTGAAGTGCGTGGGTGTTAAGACGATTCTAAGGAATATGAGGACACAAAAGTCCTCTTCTTTTTTTTTTTTTTGACAGAAAAAGGATAATAGAAAATAAGTCCATAAATATATGCGAACAGGTAATAGACGGTGGATATTATTTTTAATTTATGTAAATGAAGACGCATATTCAATTTCTGTCGAAGATTGGTATTTATCTTCACAACAGGTAAAAGGTGGTGGAAATTATTTATGATTTATGCAAATGAAGACGCCTATTCAATTTCTGTCGCAATTTGTTATTAATCTCACATCATTAGCATGATTTTTGGTGAAATTTGCCGAAACAGGTCTTTACCACATATTTAAAAATGTCTAATTACCTGAAGTTAGATCTAACTAAACGCAATAACACAACTTTACGAACTTTGTGAAACTGAAACAAGAGCTGTGCTCTGGTTACTAAGCTAGCCTTTGAATGAAAGTTACTCGGTTTGCAAGCGAGTTAGCCTCAAAGTGTTACCAGACTTATTACTGCAACAAAAAATCAAACATGACACACCCTGCTTTATTTATTTATTTACTGACAAACTACACTGTTCTGCAACAAAATCCCGCTTTGAACGAAACCAACTGATCCTTATGTAAAATGATCTGAATCCGAATTGAATGTCGGTTTTGGCCCAACATGTTTTCGAGATATTCAAGACTATTTTCATTAATCTGCCTAAAACTTAGAAATTCTTATAAGTAAAATTAATTGTTAAGAAATGCATCTTTAAGTTATAATTTCTAAAATTCGAATAAAAATTGTAAAAGTTACAGCCAAAAGACATCAAAATCACTCGATACGAGGGCCGCTTTATGTATTTCTGGCCTAATAATGAAAAGGCGAATATTAATCATCAAAAATGGTTTTATTGTTTTTCACAATATTCTCCAGCATGATTTATACAGTTTTGCCTGCGCTCAAACCAATTGTCGAAGCACTTTTACCACTCCGATTGAGACAACTCCAAAACATGGCTTTTGAACGCTTCAACAGCATCTTCTGGTGACGGAAATCGTTGACCACACATTTTTTCTTGATGTGCGGGAATAAAAAGACGTCATTGGGTGCCAAGCCAGGATGGATGACTCATCAATTCGACGTTTTGGCCGGTCAAAAAGGCGCTAGTTTGAGCCGATGTGTGAGAACTCGCATTGTCATGGTGCACAATGATTCGTCTTCTCTTGTTCGTTTTTCGAATTTCTCCAAAAACTTCAGGCAAACAAATTGAGGTGTACCACTACCACTCAGAATTAACCATCCTACGTTGCTCAAGCGGAACAGTCGCCACATGACCAGTTTTGCCGAAGAAACAGGCGACCATTTGCTTCGAGTGATTCTTGCACGATCAACATTCGTTGGATTCGGCTCGTCTTCGAAGACCCACACGGTCGATTGCTGTTTTGTTTCGGGCTCATACGCATAGAGACATGATTCGTCACCTGTGACGATCTTATAAACGTCTTTTGAAGCACTACGATCGTATTTTTTCAAAATTTCTTTGCACCAAACGACGCGAGCCTTTTCTTGAGCGATCGTCAAATTGTGCGGGATCCAACAAGAACAAACCTTTCTACGGCCAGGTGTTCATGCAATATCGAATGTATGCTGGTGGAAGAAATGCCACGGTATATAACATGACGATCTTGCATTATCAGTTCACGCACGGCATCAATTTTCTCTGGCCGTTTTTGGACGACCTTCGTCTTTGAGCGAACGTCGGCCACGATTGAATTCATCAAACCAGTTTTTCAGAGTGCTGCTTCATCGCCATACAAAGATTTAAGTTCATCGATGCACTCCTGTCGTGATAATCCAAGTCGAAAGCTGTGAAAAATTATCGCACGAAAATGTTCACGAGTTAATTCCATTTTTTGGCCAAATTGATTTTTTCAAGTCACCGTAAACAACACAAATGATGGTCGTACTTCAAAACGTTCTGAGTACGTTTAAGCTAGAAAATGTCAAACTTTCCAATGGAGATGTCAGATGGCGCCAGGCAACACTTAGTGTTTTGGTGTTTTTTCACAACCGTTTTTTGAAAAAACCGAAGTCAGGTTTTTTTAAAGTGAAAAACCGGCTTTAACCGACATACCGCTTTTAGCCTTTTGTCTATGAATGTGAATTATTTTCGGAATCAGAAGTAAAGTATTTGTGCCCTAAAACAGCTCCAAAATTACCCAGATTTTTAATATAAAAGGTTATATTTGAATTTTTGCTTTAAGTACCAGTATGTCCATTTTTAAATTGGTCAATCTTTCGGACATAGATAGGGACCGCCACCCAAATTTAGCCAAACTACAAAAACTAGTCTTATTTTTATACAGTCGAACCTGGATAAGTGGGATCGTAAGGAACCGGCTGTTTATTCCCACTTGAAAACGTTTCCCACTCGTACAGTTTCTCTCTCGTACAGTTTCTCTCTCGTACAGTTTCTCTCTATCTCTCATCCAGGTAATTTGATTTGTATCCCACTTAAGAGGTGTAGCATGTTTTTTAGGAGAAACTCAGTTTGTATGAAAAATACTTCTAACTTTTTTTCTTGGCGTTAAATTACAAGTCCACAGTTCAATTTTAAATAAGCAAACAAAAGAATATACTTTTCTAAATATTAAAATTTAAATATTTTTTATAATTTAAGTGACCTGCACCTTCATAAAAAAATAAATTGGAAACACATTCAAAATGCTTCAATTTTAAGATATTTGCTGGACCAAATCTTTGTGTTTTTTTTACAAAGACAATTTTTAAGGGGTAACCGTTCTATTTAATTTCATTTTGAATGCAGCAACAATAAATCATGTTCCACTTATAGAGGTGCATCCTAAAAAAATCAACTCTCACATTAAACAAAAACGTCAATACTGAACTGCTGCATAAACAGGCAAGAACATCGTGTGCCAGAGTGCTTAGGCGTGAAAAGTTTCTTTACGAGCAACGTCTACGTACAAAGGTTCTTAATTCTGCCAGGGGAAGTAAGAGCTTTTGGTCGTTTGTAAGAAGAGTAAAGGATAGTTCTTCACCTATCCCGACTCTTGTTAAAAACGACCGGGCATTCACTGACCCGGTTGATAAAGCCAACCTTTTGGCTGAAGTGTTTGCAGGAAATTCTTCCTTGCCGGAAAGCAATCAACCACTCCCCGAGATCGAAAACGTATCTAGTTCCATGCTAAGATATTTTTTCGAACTCGTGGAGTTAAAAGGGTTCTTGCGAAACTCGATGTTAGTAAGTCTCCGGGCCTGGATGGTATCTCGGCACTAGTCCTATGTAATTAATCCTCGACGCTAGCCCGTCCACTGCGCAACCTTTTCAACCTTGCTTATCGTGCAAGAGTCTTCCCAGCGTGTTGGAAGGTTGCGAACGTCCAGCCGATCCCTAAAATGGGTGAAGCCAATAATCCTGCGAATTATCGGCCAATCGCGATTTGCTCTGCGCTCTCCAAGGTAATGGAGAGCATGGTTAACCACCATCTTGTAGGGTATCTAGAGTCCAACGACCTGCTTAGCGACCGACAGTACGGCTTCCGTAGAAATCGCTCTACGGGTGACCTGATGGTTTTCCTGTCGGAAAGCTAAAGTCGGTCTATCCACCAGTTTGGTGAGAGTAAGGTCGTGGCTCTGGATATATCCAAGGCATTTGATAGAGTCTGGCACGGTGCACTCTTATCAAAGCTGATCGCTTTTGGTGTCGGTAATACATTTGCTCGGTTTATATCGAGCTTTCTTAGAGATCGCACTATACGAGTTGTTGTAGATGGGCTCTCATCCGATTAACATAGGCTGACCGCAGGTGTGCCACATGGCTCTGTCCTTTCTCCCTCATTATTTCTCATTTTCATTGATGATCTTTTGGGTCAGACCGTGAATCCAATCTACTCTTTCGCGGATGACAGTAACCTCTGTCATTCATATTCATTCGGCCGTAGGCCGAGTCTTCAAGACATTGAAGACAAAAGGCGAATAATGGAAGAGACACTTGGCCGGGATTTACTGGCCATTTCCGACTGGGGTCGAGTGAATAGAGTGGATTTTAATGCGCGTAAGACACAGTGCTGCTTGTTGTCTCACAAGCGATTCACTGACCCAACAGTGTCGTCATTATCTATCGATGGTATGGATGTCGAACAATCAGATGCTCTTGATGTTCTGGGCATGAAAATACAATGTGACGCTCGTTGGGCGAGACATGTATTCGAAGTGTCGAAAGAAGCACTCAAGTGTATAGGCTTCCTATAGCGGTGCAAGAAATATTTCACTCCATCTGATTTTTTCGATATCTATACAACCTACATCAGGCCAAAGATGGAATACAACTCCCATATATCGGCAGGTGCTCCAAAATCATCCTTGGAGCTTCTGGACCGTGTTCAAAGGAGAGCGATGGTGCTGATAGGTGACAGTAGGGTATCCAACTCTATTGTTTCCCTGGATCATCGTCGGAATGTGGGTTGTGTGTCGCTGTTCTATCTATTCTATTCTGTGTGTTCTTCAGACATTCGTGGTCTTATTCCTGACGTAAGCATGTTCGGCAGGGATACACGACTTTCCAGAAATTCACACCCATTTGTTATCGATTGGCCGGTTGACCGCACTATACACTACAGATCGAATTCGTTTTTCGCCCGTACTGTCCGTATGTGGAATCGACTTCCGGCAAATGTATTTCCCACCAATTACGACATCCAGAAATTCAAGGCGAATGTCAATAAATATTACTCCCTCTTTCCCCCCTTCGATCCCTTGCTTTCCAACGACAAACGCAGTGCATTGCATGTATAGGGAAAACCCCTGAGTGTTGGCTAATGAAAAAAAGTATAGGATTCCAACTTACGCAGGTCCCACTTTTCCATGTCCGACTTATATAACTTTGTGCGTCTTAAGTAAGTAAGGTACAGAACAGATACTATTTGAAGGCCATTAATTGGATGATAAGCAGGGTGCCACACTTTAAGTTTGCCACTACTTCTTGGCTACTACTCTTTTGCACTTAGTTTTTCTAACTTAAGCTAGCCAATTAGTTCTCTCCCTCCAACGATTTCAATACTTTAAGCAACACATAAAGACCATATTGTACATTCCTCAGAATTTTCAGAACTGTCCTTGGTAATCCCTGTAATACTCACTTCAGTAAATTGGTTCCTCCTAATTTATTATCCATCTCAATTTAATTGGTTTTCATCACTTTAAGTAAGCTCCATGAAAAAAAAATCACACATTAAAATGTCCTTGCCCAACATGGCTGACTCTGCTAGTCCTGCCAATGCTTACCTCCTTTTACGAATGAATTTCAATAAACTTTTGTGTGCTAATTGCATGAAAAGGATAATGGACGCCAAAGTATTTGTGGCACAACAAATCTTGGCGTGTCGGAAAACGCAAACTCTATTCCCAGCTAGCAACAGGATTAGGGGTGAGTGGGTACGTACGTATGTACGAGTACGAGTATGTCCCTGTGGCTAGGACAATATTGAAAATCTAAAACAACAAACAACGGCAACCGTTAAACGTAATTAATTACCCGAACCACTAGAAAGAGCATTATTTATTCTTGAAGTGCCATCGAAATCATGTAATCCATGGTGGTTTTTGTGGCACCAGCCCAACACCGGCACACCGTCTCCCTCTCTCTCTCTCTCTCTCTCTCTCTTTGCATACCCTGTTATCACATTTGAAGCCTCGTGGCGGCGGCGACGTTGGCAAATGATGGGTTCTTCCTCCTTCCTTTTGGAAATACAAATCTAAATTTTTAATTACGAGGGTTGCTATATATACTTCTGGCGTAGGCAAGTGTTGCCTGGTGCCATCTGACATTTCCATTGGCAATTTTTGGCATAAACGTACTCCCAACGTTTTGACGTTCGTTAACAGTGACTTGGCTTAAAAAAATTTAGAATTAAGTCGTAATGGAATTAAGTCGTGATCATTTTCGTGCGATCATTTTTCACAACTTTCGACGTGGATTATCACGACAAGAGTGCAAAGATGAACCTAAATCTTTGTATGGCGATGAAGCACCATCATATAGCACAGTGAAAAACTGGTTTAATGAGTTAAATCGTGGCCGACGCTCGCTCAAAGACGAAGGTCGCGAAGGTCGTCCAAAAACGGCCAGAGAACATTGATGCCGTGCGTGAACTGATAATGCAAGATCGTCATGTGACATACCGTGAGATAGACTCCACCACCAGCATACATTCGATATTGCAATCGCTTAAAAAAAGGCTCGTGTCGATTGGTGCAAAGAAATTTTGAAAAAATACGATCGCAGTGGTTCGAAAGACGTTTTTAAGATCGTCACAGGTGACATATCATGAATCTATGCGTATCAGCCCGAAACAAAACAGCAATCGACCGTGTGGGTCTTCGAAGACGAGCCAAATCCAACGAAATTTATTCGTGGAAGAAGCACTTCGAAGCAAATTGCCACTTGTTTCTTTGGCAAAACTAGTCATGTGGCGACTCTTCCGCTTGAGCAACGTAGGACGGTCAATTCTAACTGGTACACCACATTTTGTTTGCCTGAAGTCTTCGGAGAAATTCGAGAAACGAACAAGAGAAGACGAATCATTGTGCACCATGACAATGCGAGCTCTCACACATCGGCTCAAACCAGAGCCTTTTTGACTGGCCACCCAGTGACTTCTTTTTATTCCCGTACATCAACAAAAAAATCGTGGTCAACGATTTTCGTCGCCAGAAGATGCTGTTGAAGCGTTCACAAACCATGTTTTGGAGGTATCTCAATCGGAATGGAAAAAAGTGCTTCGACAATTGGTTTGAGCGAATGGCAAAGTTTTTAAATCATGCTGGAGAATACTTTGAAAAACAATAAAACCATTTTTGATGATAAATATTCGCATTTACATTATTAGGCCGATCGAAACAGGGGTTAACCGGCTCAAGACCTCTTGCATCTTTTTTTAAATAGAAGACAAGTTTTTTGATTTTCGTGGCTGCATACTGCTTTTGTCATGATTTCGAATCCGTGACAACCCTCTTCAAAAAGCTTTGCTGCAATTGTTGAAAGTAAAACCTAACTCTATAAGGCCAGGCTCTCCCCAAACGAATGAGAACTACTGTTGTAAACTTTACTTTTCAAGTTTTCTTCACACAATTGCCCACGAAAATACAACTCAATCTTGCCACCTCTACTGATATATGAAATATTAAATAAAATAAAAAATAAAGCAAAAACACATCAATTATATATATAAGTATAAGTACATGACCTAAAGCCAAAAAATAATTTTAAAATATAATAAAACCAAGGGTAAACTATTTACTTACAACATTAAAAAAATGCTGCTTAAAATTTGCGTAGAAATTTAAGATAGTTCTTGAAGTTTGTAAAGCTAAATTTCAGTACCAAACTTCACAAAATTTATTTTTTTTCAAGTGACTGTGGCAGTACAGCATACTGTTTATTTAATGTGGGACTAGTGACTATACCTTGTTTATACTCTATTGTACCATGGAAACATAATTGTTCCTAAATCAGAATAAAAACTATCATGATTACCTATTGAATATTTACAAACAAATAACAAAAAAATTTCAAAAAAATCACGGACGATTTAAATCCATTATCAAAGAACCCGTATGCTTTTGCACTAGCCCCTATTATATTTCTAAGGCCAAATTTTAAATTAGGGAATTTTCGGATGATCTTTTGATTCGTTTTTTCGCATAGTTTTGATTTTAAGACAACCTACTTCTCTTTCATTTAACACATATTTCAATCAAAAAAGTTAAAGTTCAATATTTGAATTTACTATACAAGCCCCATGTCTACTTTCCAGCGCTCTTTAACCCTACCTAAGTCATATAAAAAATAAATATATATTCAAATACTTGCATATCATTCAAATCACTTTCGTGTGTATCCATTTCAGCAATTCGCCAGCCCCTGTCATGTCTAGCATTTGACGAGGCATGTTTGAAATTTTTAATTACCAATTGTACTTGGCTCATATGCGAACGGTCGGGTCGTTCAGACGCTCACCCAATTCAATGTCTTTTGAATGTAGAAAAAGAATTAAACAAAAACCAAAAACAAACTTGAAAACATTTAGAAAAATAATTAAATAAACAAACGTATCTTTCTTCACAACAAAAGGGTGTCACAACTTAACAAACACAAAACAAAAAATGTATAATAATTGTGATGATAGAAGCCGATTCGAATAAAATACAAGCACATCCGCAAAAAAAGAAGAATTAAAATGAAAATAAGACAAACATTTTATTGTGACTTGTTTTTAATGGACAAAAAAAGACGGAAGTTCCCAAATAAAAACTTTCTAAACAGCAATGGCTTAATTAAAAAAGACTCATTACTTAGATTCCCAAACATTTGCTTCTGAGAGGTGTCTTATGGGTTAAAGACATTTCTTTTATATGGGAAACCTGGAAATGGAAATCGGTTTTTTTTTTGTTTTTTAAAAAAGGAAAGTGTTTGCATAAAGACGACAATTTAAGCTGTAATAAATCGTCCAAGTGTTATGAATTAGTAGAGAGTATAAATATGCTCTTGTCGCTATTAATGTTCACCCACACACAGAGAACAGATTTGTTGCCACAACCGAATTTCACAAAATTCTTGGGAAGGTAAAATCTGGGGCGAAGATTTTTTAAATGGATCGTTTTGGTGCTCAATTTTTATTTGAATGTTCTGAATTTGTGATACTCGTATTCTAACCTCCGCACCACTCGTTGGAACAGGGAATTTTTGAATCTTTTTTTAATAGAAAGAGTTCATTGGAAAAATTTAAAAGATTTCAAAAAGTTCCAATTCACCTTTTTCGCTTCTTAATTTATTTTTTATTATATTCAGCAACACCCCAGTCAATACAAATATTCTCATACATTTAAAACTTTGTTGTATAAACAATTGTTTTTGTTTTTCCAAGTTTGAAGTGAAAGGTTACCACATGAAGCCTGCCCTAGAATATCCATGAACTTTCACTTTTCGTGTTTGTTTTGTTTTTTTTTTGTTGTTCAAAACAAACTGAACTCTTCGTTCAGTTTTTTGTTCTTGTTGTTTTTCGTTTGTATACAATTTTTCTGTGTTTCTACCCATTTAGAATATTGAAAGCCTCGACAGTTTGAATATTAATTGAATACTTCTCACATAAATTAAGGCCAACAGAAAGGCCGGAAGAAGGGGGGTCACAATTTCACCAAAGCTTCGGTTGTGGTGTTCGGACAAGCCACTACTAAATAATGTTATTTAAATAATTTAAATAATCAATGGATAAAATAATCCACCTGTTTGGCCTTTGAGGATTTTTTTTCTTTTGCTTGACATTTGATGGTGGGATATTGAGCTACAAGGGTTCTTGAAATAGAATATGCTATGCTTTAGAGGATATGCGTTTCTTATTTAAAGGTTTTTTTTTGTCAAACTTTTTTTTAGATTTTTGCAGGGCACCAAACTAAAGGGTCAATAATTTCTGTTGCAATTGAATTTCAAAGTTTCATTACTGTTTGAACACATTTTCGTTTCCTTTTTTTTTGTTACACCCTCACGGGGACATTACGACCAATAGAAGTGTGATAGATCCATTAAAAAAAAATTTGTCCTTAGACTAAGATTCATCTTTTAAATCGAAAAATAATACTAAAGGAAGTTGGAAAAGTTAGTCCATGTTTTCGTTTATTATTATAATTTTTTATCTCTAAAGAGTTTTGCATTATGCGGGACGGTTTTTCGGCCACATTAGCCAAAACGTCTAGCAACTTTGCGCCTTTTTGAGGTATTAAGTGGGTTCTAACCAGTGTTGCCGTTTTGTACTTTTCCCGCCGAATTTGGTAGGTTTTTTTACGTGTAGAAGGATGGTAGGCTAAGTCATATTTTGATAGGTTTAGCGGATATAAATTTAGCTTTTAAAGTACTATTAGACTTTTTCTACCAATATTGGGTTTAAATGTATACAGAAGATACATTTGGATGCCAAAAAGGATTAATAGAACTTTCATTTGTTGCCTGTCCCTGTCCACAAATTAAGCTAAGTCGTCAATATCATCATATTCACGTATTTGTCGGTGGTGGTTAGGCCATAGGGCTTCGGGGTACAGATCTAATTATCGAAATCTTTAAAATTAGTTTAAACTTGAATAAATAAAGATATTTCGGTGATATTCTTAAAGCAATTTTTTTTGTTATCCCTAAGTTAATGTTTGAAGCAGCTGGGGTTTCGATTCTCCCAGTCTTAAAAATAGTAAACAAATTACTTTTTGTACCCATATTGACTTAAGAGCTGCGCAATTCCATTTGAATGGTCATTCAAGACATTTGCTCTTAAGCCATTAAGTGGAGTAAAGAAGCTACTAAGTGTCGTTCCGTTTAGATGAACCAAGGAATTCGTGTATGCAGGTGACGCTGTAGAGTCTACAACGAAGCTGGTTACTTTTCGAACATATTGAATTGTTTAAAACTTAAAAGAAATGGGATGTTAATTGTGGCTTCTAAAGTTAAAGGTATAAAATCGGTCGAACATACGAGGGCGGTTCGGAAACATCTTAGTCTAGCACAAAAAGCGCGGTATAAACAGAAAAAATTTAAGTGTTTTGGAAACTTCCATCTCTGCTATGAACACATGTTTCGATCTGGCAACTCCTTCATATAGAAACAGGTGTTCACAAAAGACGCATCCGCGATTTTTTTACAATGCAAAAATTAGAAATGCGTGGTGTCATTAAATATTTACATAAAAAAGGTTTATCGGGACAAGAAATTCATAATGATATGGTGAATGTGTTAGGTGAAAGTGCTCCTTCATATGCAACAGTAAAAAATTGGGTTGCTGAATTTAAACGTGGTCGTCGTACAAGCATTGAAGATGAACCACGTAGTGGACGTCCAAAAACAGCAACAACAACAGAAATTGTAGCCAAAGTGCATGATATGGTATTAAATGATCGACGAATTAAAGTGCGTGAAATAGCTAATATCATGGGCATCTCTAATGAACGAGTCCATTTAATTTTGCATGAAAAAGCTTTTGCAGATGAAAAAGCGTTCTGCAAGATGGGTGCCGAACTTGTTAACAGTCGACCAAAAACGCATAAGAATGAACATTTCTCAAGCTTGTTTGGATCGTTTTCAGCGAAATAAAATGGATTTTAAGCGTCGTTTCACAATTGTTGATGAGACATGGATCCACCACTATACTCCAGAGACCAAAGAACAATCCAAACAATGGACTGAAGCTGGAGGAAGTGTCCCAAAGAAGGTAAAAACAATTCAATCGGCTGGTAAGGTTATGGCAACGGTTGGGACTTCAAAGGTATTTTATTGATTGAATATCTGCAAAAGGGTAAAACAATAAATTCACAGTACTACTGCAACCTTTTAGATCAACTAAATGTACCAATTCGAGAAAAACGTCCTGGCTTACAACACAAAAAAATAATTTTTCATCAAGACAACGCACCAGCGCACAAGAGTGTTTTAACAATGGCTTAAATCAACGAATTAAAGTACGAGTTGCTTGACCACCCACCTTATTCTCCTGATTTAGCTCCCAGTGACTTTTACCTGTTCCCAAATCTAAAAAAAATCCTTGCTGGCAAGCGTTTTACCTCAAATGAAGATGCAATTACCACTATTTTGAAGACCTTGAGGAAAACTATTTTAATCAAGGGATAGAATTGCTAGATAAGCGTTGGACTAAGTGTATTGAAGTTTCAGGAGATTATATTGAAAAATAAAAATATTTTTGAAAAACTAACTATTCTCTTTCATTGATAGGCTAAAAACTTTCCGAACCGTCCTCGTACATGTGTGTAGGTCCAGCGTCTACTACTAAACCCTTTGGTTCAATGGCAACAGCGTTCGCCTTTGTTCCAAAATATAACTTCTCCCTATTTTATAAAGATCTGGCGACAATTTCGATCTTTATTTCGAATACAGACTTTAGAAGGCCAGTGGACAGACGGACAAAACATAAATGCTAAAATTTAATTAGCTTTGGATTTTGAGTCGGTCGGTACACTTTAAGGATGATCGAATTCAAATATGCCTGGAATACAAATATTTGCCATGAAACTTACTTCTAAAACCCTACGTCTAAATTTTGTTAAGTTTTGGCAGATTTTGACTCAATTTGGTAGCATTTTTAAAGAACTTTGGTAGGCAAATAATTTTGTCAGTGGCAACACTGGTCCTAACAAACAGTATCCATTTTAACCCTTGTCCGTTCACAGGAAATTATGATTTATTAAGAAAATACTAAAAAAAACATGTACAATTGCAAACATCCTATGACCATAAACATCAAAATTAGGATCCTAGGTTGATTCGTTTGACCGCTATCTTGCTTTCAACAGACACACGCATGGACGGACATAGCCATATGGTATAAGAATTTTTCGATAATCAACTTTATAGTGTTTCCGATCAATATTTCCCTTCGGTGGAGGGTACAGAGCCATTGTGCAAAATTCTGCGGTCTTATCAGTTTTTTTTGCTTTGGGAGGGAGACTCTGACGCACCGATAGACATGGCATGGATTGCCTTAGAAATACACGACGATCAAGAAGACTTTTTCTTTTTAAGATCGCAGGTCATATTTTGAGCTGTTGATAACTTAGAATCAACGATTTTGATAATGTCCAAAGTTCACTAAATTAAAAAGAAAACAAAACTTCTGAAAATTATATAAGTAAATAAACATAAAAGATGTGCTTTAGAAACAATTTATAAATTTCTGCAGTACTGATACTTAGTTCTTCTGCATACACTCAGAGAAAAAATCGGTTGGAAATCGGTCCGTACTTTAAAAATTCGTTTGGATTAACATTTTTCCGGCTGCAATCGCGAACATTCCAGCGTATTAATGGTAACATGGTTCGACATACTACCATAGGATGGTAGATGGAAAATTGTCACGGTACTCACAGCCAATAAGTCGGCTATAACAACCGAAGTCTGTGAAACTATTGGTTATCATATCCGGCAACTAACCAATTATGATGTACATGTAAATTAGTGCTAATAATCGGCGGTGTCAACAGATAAGTTCTTTGTCAAGGTTGAGCCAGTTAAAACTTTAAATTTGAATTTGCTTTAAGAAAAAAGTACTACATTTTTTCAAATTTCTGATTTTATTGGAAAGGTTGAACTTGTCATATAATAATGGAACACAATGTCGTACATATGTAGACCACAACTGGCTCGACAATACCTCATCCGATCAACCAAATTTTTCAGTACATTTTCGATTGTTTCGAGTCGAATCCCTTCAATGGCAACTTTGTTTTACCGTTTCAACGCTTCAATCGCCTCTGGATGCTTTGCGTAACATTTCTTTTTAATGGTTCCCTAAAGAAAATAATTCTAAGGGCTCAATTTACAGCTCCGAGGTGGCCAATTGATATCACATTTTTGGTTGATTATTCGATTTTTAAACACAGTGCGTAAAATATCGATGTTGTTGCAGCGACAACTGTGGGTTACAACCCTTGGCCGAAGAATTGGTGCTTCGGCTTATTCCGGTGCATAGAACCGGCTGTCGTGGGATTGTGTAAAATATCGATGATTGCGTTGTCTGTGTGACATGTGGCCCCGTCTTGTTGAAACAAAATGTTGTCCAGGTCATTTTCTTAAATTTTTGGAAACAAAAATTCGTTGAGCATGGCTCGATAACAGCGGATCCTTGCTCATTTTCGAAGAAGAATTGTCCATTTATGCCACCAGCCCAAGATCCACACCAAACTGTGGCTCGTTGTATATGTATTGGCTTCGCAATATTCACGTGCCGGTTCTCTGAACCCCATATGCGGCAAGTTTTGCCTATTGATATAGCCACCGAGATGACAATGAGCTTCATCTGAAAATACGATTTTTCTTTAAAATTCTTTATCTCTTGCCATTCAATCCTTAGCCCATTCTATCCTTAGCCCATTGGGCGAAGCGAAAACGCATTGGATTGATTATTCGGCTTCAGATCTTGAACCAATTGAACTTTGTAAGCCTTCAACGGAGGTCTTCATACGTTCTGGACCAATTGAACTTTGTAAGCAGTCATATGGAGCTCTTTATGCAAAATTCTTCTCAAAGAAGTGCGAGAAATCTTCACTTCCTAAGAACGATGACGAGCTGGTGGATGCTCTTGGACATTCTCTGCCACAGAAGCAATGTTTTCGTTTGAACGGCCTAGAAAAGTACGTACTCGTTTTGGTTTGTCCAATAACTATCCATTTTGATGAACTCGCTTCACAAATTGATGCACAAACTGAACTAACGACCGATCACATCTCGAAAATTTTCCACGTAAATTTCTTACAGTTTGCATTAAAGACTCACTAATATGAAAGTAAGTTTTAAATATTTCCAAATATTGTTCAAGATTGGAAATGTCAAACATAAACCTGAAAATAAAAGTAAACATTCCCTGAAGAAGTTAGAAAAAAACTAACAAAACACGTTGGGAAAACATGGAATAAATTAGTTTTATTTACTTATAATTCATGAAGGAAGACTGACCAATCAGCCCAGTCAAAAACGACATAAACAAAAATAAATGTTATTCTACCTTTCAAATTAAAAATTTACAATGGCCCACACTTAAATAAATTCTTCGAAAGCTTATGGAAACAATTGTTTTATTTATACCCTAAATTTCAAGTCTAAGACATTAAAGTTTCCAGATTCCATAGAGATTCTTATTAAAAGGTTGATTAGGCTTTTAAAGCAGTTATCGCACGAGTATGAACCTAAAAAAGAGCGGCTGAAATCCTAGGTTAAATTGGCTTATGTTCCTCTTTTGAATTTCAAATATTTTCCGATACCCTTTACTATTTTGAGATTGACTTCTTTGAAAAGCTTGAACTATTCTCCTACAAGCAATAAACTCTACTAATAATTAATCAGTAGTTTACTCTAATAGTTATGGCTAGCTAATCTTAATCATGCTATTATTATAAAACCAAAAAAAACGCTTGTCTTAAATTAATTTAAATTGAAAAAAAAACAAATTTTCATTTAATTTCTATTTTTTTTTTAAATATATTTTCCCACCATCAGATAATGCCAAGTATTGGTGATTCGCCGAGTTCGGAATATTAATTAAAAGTTACGCCTTTTTTCATAACGCGAAATTTCTAAACTACTCGAACCATTAATTTTCCGTTGGCAAGCCGGTCTGCTACAGAGAATAAAAAAAAAATAAAATAAAAAACAGAAAACACATGATTTTCGCTTAAAAAATCTTAACATGTTTTGTATTAAAATTTCACACATTTATCATTACACAAATGTTAATTATATTGTTTATAACAAAAAGCTCAAAAAGAACAGCAACAACAACAAAATAACACCAAAATCCTATAAACACTTTTGTATACTTGTGGCGGTATAAGCGCGAAATGAAAACGAAATGTGCTGAGCTGGTAAAGAAAAAAAACTTGTCTAAACCTGACTTTTTTTATATAGGGTGACATCAGCAGTGGCTTATAGATTTTTATTTGTATTTTTTTTTCATTCCTTACATACGTGTTGTAGTACGTATTCATTTGTTTTCGCCAATCTCGGACAACATTCACTCACTCAGCTCAGTCACTCATTCGTTCACTTGCTGGTTTTGGGCCGCAAAACTAATCTGGCCAAGATAAAATCGCTTGAAAAGTGTTTAGAAAAATCATTAAAGAGAAGTAGCAGCAGTTGGCTACTGGCTAGGCTGCTTAATAATGAGTTGCTATGTTTGGTTTTCTTTAAAAGAAAGTTTTTTTGCTGTTTCTTCATCGAAAACCTATGGTGGAAAAAATGGTGCTTTTGCAAAAAGAAAAGTCACTTTTTAAACTATTCTCCAAGACATTCCTTAAATAGACAGTCTTTTAATATTATCTACTATTACTACTTTTTATTGAGGTGCAAAAAAAAACAAAACCAAACAAAATAAAATAAATAAACACAAGCTATCGTTTTTGAGAAATGTTTTCAAGTGAATTGGGTGTGCTGGTAATAAAACTAAAAAACGAGGTTTCGATAATAAACGTTAGCAGTTGTATGACAATGAAAACAAAATGTTTACTTTATATATGACAGATAATGGGTAATCGAAGTCTAAAACGACTTCAAATGTCGTATAGCATATACGAGGGCTGCTATATATATTTCTGGCCCAATAATGATGCGAATATTTATCATCAAAAATGGTTTTATTGTTTATTAACGTATTCTCCAGCATGATTTATACACTTTTGCATGCGCTCAAACTAATTGTGGAAGCACTTTTTCCACTCCGATTCAGACACCTCCAAAACATGGTTTTTGAACGCTTCAACAGCATCTTCAGGCGACGAAATCGTTGACCACGCATTTATTTCTTGATGTGCGGGAATAAAAAGAAGTCATTGGGTGCCAAGTCAGGACTGTAACCCATCAATTCGACGTTTTTACCGGAACAGTCGCCACATGACCAGTTTTGCCGAAGAAACAGGCGACCATTTGCTTCGAAGTGCTTCTTCCACGAACAATTTTGTTGGATTTGGCTCGTCTTCGAAGACCCACACGGTCGATTGCTGTTTTGTTTCGGGCTCATACGCATAGATCCATGATTCGTCCAATCTGACGCACTTATAAACGCCTTTGGAAGCACCGCGATCATATTTTTTCGAAATTTCTTTGCACCAATCGACACGAGCCTTTTTTTGAGCGATTGTCAAATTGTGCGGGATCCAACGAGAACAAACCTTTTTTACGGCCATGCTTTCATGCAATATCGAATGTATGCTGGCAAAAGAAATGTCCAAGGATGCCTCTATCTGACGGTATGTCACATGACAATCTTGCATTATCAGTTCACGCACGGCACCAATGTTCTCTGACACAACGGTCATTTTTGAACAACATTCACGACCTTTGCCTTTGAGCGTGCGTCGGCCACGATTGAATTCAATAAACCAATTTTTTACAGTGCTATAGGATGGTGCTTCATCGCCATACAAAGATTTAAGTTCATCGATGCACTCTTGTCGTGACAATCCACATCGAAAGTTGTGAAAAATGAACGCACGAAAATGTTCACGAGTTTATTCCATTTTTTTGCCGAACTGATTTTTTCAACTCACTGTAAACAACAAAAATGATGGTCGTATGTCAAATGTCAGATGGCGCCCGGCAACACTAAGTATTGCCAGAAATTTATATAGCAACCCTCGTATACTGACAGAAAATAAAATGACTATAGAAATCTTGAAAGTTTTTTTTAGGCTGATGTTCTTTTAAGCAAAGTTAGCCTTAAGGTCTTGCTCCAGACGACGCTGGAAGGAAATAAAATCACTCTAGACATTTTGAAAGATTTTTTTATGATGATGTACTTCGACTTCGGTCGACTTAAGGTCTTGCTTTAAACAAAGCTGAAAGGAAATAAAATCAATCTAGAAATTTTTGAAAGATCTTTTTATGCTAAAGTGCCTCGACTTCGGTCGACTTAAAATCTTGCTCCAGACGACATTGGGAGGAAATTAAATCACTCTTGACATGTTGAAAGATCATTTTATGCTGATGTGCTTCGACTTCGGTCGACTTAAGGTCTTGCTTTAAACAAAGCTGAAAGGAAATAAAATAACTCTAGACATTTTGAAAGATCTTTTTATGCTGATGTTATTCGGTAGACTTAGGGTCTTGCTTTAAACGAAGCTGAAAGGAAATAAAATTACTCTAGACATTTTGAAAGACCTTTAATGCTAATGTGTTTTTTAAGTAAAGTTCGACCAAAGGTCTTGCTTTTAACAAAGCTTAAAGGAAATAAAATCTATCTAGAAAATTTGAAAGATCTGTTTATGTTAAAGTGCCTTGACTTCGATTGTCTTAAAGTCTTGCTCCAGACGAAGCTGGAAGGAAATAAAATCACTAGAGATTTTGAAAGATCTTGTAATGCTGATGTGCTTTTAAGCTTTAAAGTCTTGCTTTAAACAAAGCTGAAAGGAAATAAAATTACTCTAGACATTTTGAAGATCTTTTTATGCTGAAGGTAAAAAGTCACTCTATTCATTTGAAAGATCTTTTTAAGAGAATATCCCATGTACCAAAAGTTCATCTTAATGTCCTGCTTGAAACGAACCTTCTATTTCTTTCAAAATATTATTTTTCGTCCAATAGTTAGACTAACTTTGTCTAGTTTTGGCTTAAAAACGTTCGAGAAGGACAATTGTAAACGTATTTAAAAAAAATTGAAAATTTAATAGAATTCAAAATCCATTTAGGCAACAACTGTTTCTAGACATGCCACGATTCGCACGATCGGCAAACATTTGCAACAGCTAATTCGGCCACAAATCAAATGACTAATAAAGTAGTCCTCATTTAAATATGCCAACGAGCGGGGCTTTAAAATTTAAAATCCTTTAAAATTTTCTTTTTTGTGCTTACGTCTATTTTTACATAGAACCGTCTGTCGTGGGATTGAGCTTTTTTGGTTGTTACGTACTCCGTACGAGTACTTGAAAATTATGATTTTTTTGCTTTTACATACTACAACCAAAAAACTCAAAACCAGATACCCGATATCAAAAAACCGGGCAAACCGACATATCGGGTTTGCTATATTTGAGAAACCGACTGTCGGATTTGGACATAAATCCCGAATGTCGGTTTTCTATTTTGAATACTAGTTCCATCCAAATTAACGAGAATTACGCTTAGGTAAATTAATTGGCTAAAACTGAAATCAGAATCATCTATTGAATATCTTATTCGATCCTATTGGAAAAAGGTTAGCTTAGCTTTCAGTTTATGTACATCAATTTTGTCTGTTAACTTTTTCATTTTTCCTCTCCATGTAGGGGGTGCTACCTCTCCACCCCTCGTAAATATTTAAAAAAATCCCCACAAAATGTTCGCCTTTTCAATAGCAATTTTTTAAAGTGTACATTTTCTACAAAGTCAAATAAATACACGTAACTAATGCCATTTTAGAAAAAATAAAATGAAATCGCAAAAATATCTATGAATTGTATTTGAACTGCTGTAATGTCTGTCTGTCTGATTGAAAGTCACTTGCACACAACACATGTACGTAAACTTGAAGATCATTAAATACAGGCGCTTGAATGATTTAAAGTACTGAGAAATAAATAAATAAGCGTAAGTAAAGAAATATTTACGGTGCAGTCAGGGAACACATACAGTGTTTAAAAGCGGAATAAAAATAGGAATAAATAAGTGCAGGCCGCCCTGGTCTGGACGACTATCACACAAGTAAACTCAAGTACAAATCCGAGTAAGAGAATCCAACATATCCTGGTATGAACTTTTCAGGGCTACCACGATTTTCTACCACGTTAATGCCGGCGACTTTATGAGTAGAAGATAAATCTTTATTTCATTTACCTAAAGCTTCTCAATAATATGTATGAACCTTTCGGAGTCGTCATTTAACAGTAGATCCTCTGTAAATTAAACCGTACACAGCTCAATTATTTGAAAAAAGTTTCAGTTTACTAATGGGACGTTAGTTTCTAAGAATATCTCTCTAATTACTAGTTTAAGTCCGTTCTGAAATAAATGGCTCAAAAAGGTTAAAGGATTGTTAAAAAAAATATAAAATGGATCTAGCAGGTCTAATAAGCAGTCTCTTGATTAGGCCACTCCATAAATGAAAGTCTTGAAGACCGCCCACACAAGATGTTGGTTTAATTATCACTATCTGACCTAGAATTACACTAATTCAAAAGTAAGTCGACTGGTATTCTGTCAATTTCTGCCTCAATATTGTCTTCTAAGGTGTTAGGACGGTTGATATAAACCTTCGACTTCAGGTAACCCCAAAGGAAAAAATCGCATGGGGCTAAGTCTGGTGAACGTGCCGGCCAGTTCACATCACTCCTCAAATAGATAAGCCGTCCAGGAAACATTTGCCTTAAACAATTCACGGTAACCTTCGCTGGTGTGCAGTGGCACCATTCTGTTGGAACCACGTATCCTCTAATTGCATTGCCTCAAGAGCCGGCTGAAAAAAAGTCTGGAAATGCCAAGCGCTAGTGATTGCTTGCGGAGATTGCAGTACTGCTGCTCTAACTCTCTCGATGTTTTGTGGTGTTGTAATACATTTCTCAGGTGCCCTCGTGACACATTCCCTGCTGTTCTCAATGAAGTTACTCCATTTACAATTGATTACCGTCCAGGAACACGTCCGCGTGTGGGAACACCGAATTCTAAACGAAAAACACGCTGCTCTGCAATGATCGAGTGCGCATTTAAAAAATTCGCTTCAACACAAAATGACCTCTCCTCACGTGTTCAATTAATGATGGCAACTCATGGGCAAACGAATACAAATCTCCCGTCAGCCACTTTAAGCCACATACACTCTCCTCTCTCTTTGACCAACAGTGCTGCCTCAGTCTGCAGTGCAAAAAAGCAATATACCTCGCTCCACCCTGTATATATTGTCCTGTGGCCGTTTTTTTGTGTTCTCTGGTTAACTTTGAAGAGGAAATCAGTTTGAAAACCTCCACCTTAGGATAGAAAAAATAGCTGTTTCCGTACAAGGTTTTTTGTTTGCTATTCTACTACCCAAAATTCCGATGGCAGAGATCAGTAGCTGAAGGCTTAAAAGTCCCGAGTACCTAGATTTGGCATGTGCATAGCTGAAAGACTTAAAGCTCGGTCTCACAGGAATAAGTTTCAATTAGAAAATATTTACCCTGGATCCATAAAACTATTCCTATATTAGGAGATACATACAGTGAACCAAAAAAGTTTACGTACACCCTAATCTTTTACTTCGCACATCAAATTAACGTCTTTTCTTACCTCCATTATTTCCATATTACAGAAGTTTGTACTCATTCTTATGTTTTTCCGTAATTTTCGTGTGAAGGCAGATATTTGCAGGAACTATCAGAAATGTCACAAAGTGAGGCCAAAAAAGTTTACGTAATTTTTTTTATAAGGTCCCTAAGTTATTGTTGTTGCAACTTTGACTGTAGTCGCAGATTTTCATTGATGTATTAATTATAGAACTGTATTTTAAATATTTTATTGTTCATTTTTACTAGTCGGTTGACAGAACCCAACGGACGGAATGGTTCGAATGAAATACCAACAGTTTTGCGCCAGGGAGTCTTAAAATTATATTTGGAATGTAAAATACATAGGCGAAACTTAAAAATTATAAGAAAATGTCACCCTGTATGTAAACAATACTAAAATCAAGCATAAAAAACAATAGTTTGCAAATAAAAAAATCAATACGGCCATTCGAAACAGCGTTCAAACGAGAGCCACGCCAAATTCTGCATGCAATAAAAGATGTCCCCTAAATGTCGGTTTCTTAGATACAGAAGAGACTGCTACAAAGCCCAAACAGAAGCTGACGCCTGTTTACTGTACAAAATAGACTACTGATCTAGTAATATTGCCTGATTACCTCGTATGTAGTTGGTTTAAAAATACTCAAAGCAGTCATGTTGTTACACCACCGCAATGACACGCAATGGGTTAATCAATCCAAACATTTTTATCCCATATTAAAGGCATTAAACATGACAAAATCGAATAATAAAGGCTGGTCCAACTAAAACGCACGACGTTAATTGCTAATTAGACAAAAAGTTTTCAGAGAATTATAATATTTTTTTTTATTATATGTGAAACCAAAAATCGTCCGGATGTCTGCCATGGCTTCGATTGGCATATAAATTTAATGACACTAAGGCATGATAATCTCGGTAATGTGCCGAATTAACTCATCCATTATTAACTCGTGATTGATCTTGGCTTATTGACGTACCCTTTATCGTTTAAATACGACCAAAGAAAGCATTCCAACGGTGTCAAATCACAAGACCTTGGCGGTCAATTAACATCGCCGCGACTTGCGATAACGCGGCCATTGCACTTCTCGCGCAAAAGCGCTATTTTTTCGTTGGTTGTGTGGCAAGTGGCACCAACCCGTTGGAACCACATATCGTTCAGGTTTATATCCTCAATTTCTGGCCACAAGAAGTCCGTTATCATCTCGCAATAGCGAACACCATTCAGGATAACTGCTTGGCCGACCTCATTTTCGAAGAAGTACGGCCTCGACACCAGCCCATAAACCGTGCCAATCAGTCACTCTTTGTGGTAATATCGGCTTTTTAACAATCTTTTGAAAAGGATTTTCATTTGTCCAAATGCGGCATTTGTGCTTAATAGCGAATCCACTGAGGTGAAAGTGTTTCTCCTCGCTGAAGGCGATTTTCTTTGTAAAGTCACTATTCACTTGTCTGTTCGACTAAACATTTGGCTGTGAGATGATCGATTATTAGGCTCGGCGAAGAGTCAAAGTTGGCAGCTCATCTGCCACACTATCGCTAACAAAATCAGTGTTTTCCGCAGAACGAACTGGTCGAGTATGCACAGGTGCTTTCACATCGCGTACATTCCCTGTTTTCTAAAAACTTGCGCACAATTCTACCGATTGTGGACACATTTGGTCGATTATGCTGACCGGCTACAACATTCTTAACGCGCTGCTCAATTGTGTACCTCTCCAAGGTATCAAACACTGAAATAAAGAAAAGTAAAATTAAGTTGTGCAAAAAACTTTACGTTAAGATGTGACTCACAATTAACATCGTGCATTATGGTTGGACATCCCTTTATAATCAAAATATAACGCAAACATTTCCGGTGTTTAATGAGTTAGAACTGCATATGTGATCTTTTATAAATTCAACTACAATTCTTAATGGTAAAATATGTACCTCCAAATTGGTGATATTTGGTGTTTTGACACATATTCCCCAAAAACTCCGATTGAAAAATGGTCTCCGCCTCGTAATGGGTTAATGGATCAAAAATTTGTATGCAACATTTTGATGGTATTCCAATAACTTTTCCAACAACAACCATATGGTTTAGTAATATGGTGTTTTGGATTGCCGTAACTCGGGAAATAATTTGCTCCATGCACTGCTATTGCTTGATTCCTAGATTTGATTCCAAATGACTCACCATTAGCGACTTTTTGGGTTTTCCACTGTTCCTTGAGGGTATACACCGTCCACGATGTGACAATTTAGCTGATTAACATAACCGTTATCGAAAGATGATCAAAATATGAACTCGCGATGCAAAAACATTAAAATATATTCATCCAAATCAGAATCTGTGCAGTGGGATCTTACTAATTTACACAAACAGCTGTTGTTAAACGATGCCAATTGTAAACATTTATCAGTGTTGCCGCTGGACAAATTTTTCCCCGACGAAAATGTTCTCAGAGCCGACAACAACACCCTAAAGTCGACGGTTTTCGACCAAATTGCTTAATAATATTGATAAAATAAAAATCCCCGTTAAAACGGCTACAATGCATATCATGCCCCTAATGACAGTTCAGTTTTACGTACATATGAAAAAGGGCTGCCAAGTATCGATGGATAACCCAGCATGCATTTGTCGTACCAACAACTACAAGACAAGCGACACATATTTTCATTCACACAAAACACTGTTCAATTACCACTGCCGTTTAAACGAGTGACAGTGAACAGGTATTAACTGTCAATAAACGGTTAGCAAAAAGAGTAGTAGTACAAGAAGAAGAAAACAACAACACCAACAGAAGAGCAACAATTTATTGAGACCAACTCAAAGTAGTGAATGCTTGGTAGGATTCACACAATGTAGTACTGCGTCATGCGTGTACATATGTGAGTTTGTTTACTACGATACGCAAGAAATTTACAAAACAAAAATTGCATGCAATTTTTAAGTTTTTGGCATTTTTTGCCGTCTCAATGATGGTGCAGTCTATAAACGACAGCTTTAGGCAGAGGCAAAAAACAATAAATAACAACAAACTCCAACGAGTCGAACGACGAATCGTCGAAGAGTGTGTGTGTGTGTGTGATAGGCAGTCACCCTGCTAGTAAACAGCTGGAACAACAACAACATCAACTGACTTTAGGGGGAAGTGAAGTACAAAAGAAGCGTGTAAAAACAATTATTTAAGTGTTGTTCAAATCCACCGAAAATCCACAACAACACGACACCTGAATGTAACATAGGCGGTAAATTGTTTTTTCTTTTAGTTTCGTTTTTTTGTTTTCGTTTCCATCTATTTTTGTACACAATGAATTTCATTAAAAACAGTGAGAGCTATGAAAAAGAAAGAGAGCGAGAGAACACAATTGGGAAACGAAACACACTAGTGATGGAATGAATGAATGCCAATTTAACGACGTCTCTATGTATGGAGAATGTGGTGGAATTGAGATACACGCAAGACAGAAATACATGCTCACTAGTTTGTATATACTTTGCTAGCATTATTTAGAATGCTTTATGGATTGTCTGTCTGACAGGTTGAAAGAGAGAGAGAGCGAATATTTTTATGGAAAAAGAGAAAAAAATATAAGTGTGAAGTTGAAACTAAATAGTATTTAAGAGAATTTTTTTAGTGTTGCCGAAGATCACTTGGGTGTTTGTTTCATTGCCATTGTTTCACACAACTTGTGTGTGTGCAGTATCACCAACTTCTTCTCTAAAGCAAAAATCGCTACGTTTTAAATGAGTAAAACACACGGAAAAATTCGCTACGAAAAAATCAACAATTACAAATGAAACACTGTAAAAATTATTCTGCTTAGAGTAAAAATAAAAAAATACGACAAATGTTTGCAAGCGAATGTTCAAAAAACCTGATATTTTTCTGCATCACGAATTTTCTCAAATTTTTTTTAATGATAAAAAATCCTCGCAGGTTGTTTTTTTCCAACTAGGCATCGCAGTGTGTGTGGCGTTCATTTTACACATGTATATGCTTTTACGTTTATATTTAAGCGTAGTATTTCTTAGAACGAAATTTTCGCTTAGGAGTTTAGCATTTATCTCTACAGGGAAAAAATTGTAGTGTACAGCAGTGTAGAAGAAGCAGACGTTATTTATTTAAAATAAATTATTGTTAATTTGCTTTTACACATTGAACAGGGATTAACTATATAATCTATGTTTAAAAAGAAGTTAAGTCTTTAAACAAAATGGCAAAAGTGACATTGCTTTTTTGATTGCATACTGTTTTTTTAAGTGTGTTCGTTTACTTTCCCAGTAAAAATTTGAAAGTTTCTACTTTTGAGAGCGTAAGGCCAATTTTACTCGCTTTATTAAAATTTGCAAGAAAAGTAAACTAAAAGCTTACAGTAAAATTTTGCAATGAAACAGCTGATTTTACCTACTGTTTACATTTCATTTTATTTTGAACTTTAAAGTGTTAAGATTTGTAATGTAAAAATGAGCATAAGACAAATTTTTTCTTTCTAATTTCAGTAATTAACATATACATACATAGATATATTAAATAAAATAATATTCTATACTACTTTTATTTGTTTACAAAAAAACAGCTGATTTCAAGCATCTGTTCTATCTTGCAAATTTTGGTTGGCTAAAATTTCTCTAACCAAAATTTGCAAACTCTCTAACATCGAACTGTCAAAATTTTCTCTCCCTGGCTCTCATTTACTGAACTTTTTGTGTAAACGAACACAGTCCTGGAAAAATTTGCACAAATTTGTACAAATTTGCAAGTAAACGAACACACTTATTGTGATTTCGGGTCCGTGACGACCTTCATCAGAAAGCTTCGCAGCAATAGTTGAAAGGAAAACCGAACTCCTTAAAAATGATTTCACAACATTTGATATGTTTTTTTTTACAAATTTCAAAGATTCCCTTACCAAAAAATTTTTATAATTCATAAATCATGTGAAATAAAGATGACACATTTGCAAATCTTTGGAACGGCAATCCGAAGAATTCGATAACTTCGTAGTAGGAAAATGTAACTGCTTTACTTGTTTTTAATAGTTAATTACTTAGACTAAAATATTTAGGTAAAGATTGAGATTCTAGCTGATCCATTACAGCTAAAATACAAAAATTATTTTTTTGCTTTCTTTATAAATATGTTTTTTTATTGAAATAAATATTACACAGCTTACAGGCCAAATTGATGTTATGTAATTATATTCCCAAAAATCTTAATAATTAAAACATTTAGGTTGGAAACTCAGTTTCGGCTTGGTTGGCATAATACGTAAGCACACAATAGGTTTTGATAAGCTGTCCTTAATCAGGACAAACTTTGTCTAACAAGTGGTGTTATGTATATAAATTCTTTGTTCACTATATTTTCCATTTAAAAATCAACATAAACTCTGATCATATGTCTAGCTTGCGAGAGTACACGCAGAGAAAAGATATGGTTACTATTTGGTCACCGCAACAATAATATGTTCTGTACAATAAAAGCATTGTCGTCACAACCATAGTATTGTTTTCTGAATTTTATTTTGACAACAGTATGATTGCGGCAATAATAATATTGTTGAAATGTAACAATACTATTTTTGCTAAATTTAGAAATGAAAATATAGTTGTAGCAACCATGTAAATATTGTTGGTGCGACAAAAGTATTGTTGTTAAAGATTCACGTTAACAATAATATTTTTACGACAATCATACTGTATGGTTGAGACTATGAACAAAACATAACATGTGTGTTTTTTTTTGGTATACCAAAAAAAACATTCACACACACGATGCATTGCATGGTTGTTGTTCATTATAAAAAAACAACAACAATCGGAAGGTAGTTCGAGGGATTTTTATGGTGTTTACTTTGTGCGGTAAAATACTCTACTACCGGCTGGTTCTCGTTCATTTAAAATCTGCCTGCACTTAAGTATATAGCCATTGATCATGGTTTAATCATATTCGTTACTTGTGGTCTACGGATGGTGAAGTAGCATTCAACCCTGCTGGCAACTAAAAGTAGTTTCGACTGCCGTTGGAATATATATTTTTGTTTCTTGAATAAAATGTTCAATAAAAACTACCTCAAATGTGGCTATGAACTCATTGTAATGCAATTTAAAATAACTTACGAGTACCTGAAAAAAATCTGTATTTTTGATTAAGAACATTACCCAATCTTAATAAATAATTTTGGGGATCATAGTATGGTTGAGTGTGAATCATACTATGGTTGTATGAGAAACATACTATGGTAGTGAGGATCATAATATGATTGTGGAGATAATAGTATGGTTGAGTGTGAATCATACTATTGTTGTGAGGATCATAGTATGACTGTAGAGATCATAGTATGGCTGTAGAGATCATAGTAAGGTTGAGTGTAAATCATACTATGGTGGTGGGGATCATAGTATGGTTATGTGTAAATCATAGTATGGTTATGAGTGAATCAAACTTTTGTTGTAAGAATAATAATATTGTTATGCCACAACCATTTACCCAACAATAGTAAGATCCTCTTCGAATATTGTCCCCCTAACCATACTTTTTTCTGCGTTTATATACTAGTAAATAAAGTAAACTTCTATTGTTCTTGGAACGATGCTGAGCACTTTTTTTGTCAATGCTTGAGAAATTCCAATCCAATGATTTGATTTCCATAAACAACTATTTATGCTTTAATGCTTCTTTTCGGAAATTCATATCGAAACAATTCACGCTTCAGTTGTACTTTATAATTACAAACATGCGTTCTTAATTCTATATATAATCGAATGTAACCGATGCTAATCTGCCACATTTTCCGCCCTACTCCATTCACCCCTTCTTAATAAAATGTCCAATTACTACGACCCCTTAGCATAAATGTCTGGTGGTTTTGTTGGCCACCGCCTGAGCTGTGTTAATGAAATGAAATTTTGTGGTTTTATTATTTATGTATATGAAAATAAATTATTCTGGAGTACAAAGTACATATTCGTATGTACATACATACATATGTATTTATACGAGTACAGTGTACATATTTGGATAAAAACAAAACATTACAATAAATATGACATTTGATAAAAAAAAGTTTAACTAAAGAACACAAACATGAATATTTCAAAACTTGACACAACACACGTTTCGTATTTAGCCCGAAATCTGTTTAACACACAAAAGAATAAAAGAACGAATGAACAGCAACAAACCCCGGTCTGGCTGAAAAAGCCCCAAACCAAAAATGAGCTCCAAACGTCTGTTATCGTTTTTCAGATGCAACGGGGGGACGGCATTACGTCGAACCTGGTGTAAACAAAATGTTTGCGTTTTCTTTCTTTCATGTTTAAATACAAAATTTAAAGACAATACGGAGCGTGTCATATGCTGTTGAAAACCAGTGAAAACATGTACAAATCGTACATCTGTTGGCTGTACAAGTTGTTTTGTTTATATTATTTACATACTTGCAATTGTTTACATACTCGCATACATATGTATTTTCATATACCAACAGACGTGTTGTTTGCTTTTTGTAGCTGAACAAGAAAACAAATCTTCTAACAAAAGAAAAGTCTTAGAGTTAAATATTTATTTTACCAAAAAAAAGTAAAAGCTAAAAAAAGTACTGAGAATTAAGATAAATTCAAGTTATTCATTCATACACACCAAAAACAGCTGATTACAGCTGGCAGGTTGCATAAGCAAAAAGTTAAAACAGCTGTAGGCAACGTGCCTCACCAACATAACATGCACTTTAAATGGCGATCAGCTGTTTTAATACACATTTAAGTTTTTATTATACCGTAGAAATAGCAAATTTAATTAGCAAAATATGCTCAAACTCTCAAATCAAAGTGCTTTTAAATGTTTGAATTACAGTTTTTCATCCGGTTTATATTTTAGTGATTGCTTGATAACACTGCGTAAATTGCCAGTGTTTCTATAAAAATCATATAAATGGTAAAGCATTGTATTTAACGGAAACGAAATTTTTGCTGCCATAAAAAATACATGTAGAAAGCAAACGAAACTCACCATTGGTTAATTCTGTTTAGCCATTTTCGTTTGGTGGTACTCAGCTGAAACGAAAAGATGGCAAATTCACCACTATTACAGGTTTGTTTATAAGAGCAGTGTAGAGTATCTGCAAACAAAATTAAATGTTCTGATAATTGTTTGGTCAAGAAATTTTTGCGAGTATTTAAATAAAAATGATTAAAATATTTTTTTGAAACAGAATAACGGCTGCTTCTTCTACTCTGATCTACACTTTAATTTTTCCTTGTAGAGATAAATTCAAAACTAGTCAAAAATTGTAGTGATCGTACTTAGTAGGTCAGTAACCCCATCATAAGAGACACCCCGCCAAACCATGACTGAAGCTCGGTGATGACCCTTTTCCACCCTTGGGATCAGTTCAGATGCTTCCTTAGATGTCCGCGCATACGCTCTATCATTTTGCTTGTTAAACTTTTCCTGAACGGTAAAAAAATTTTCATCGGTGAAAAAAATTTTTCTGTGCAAGTTATCAGCGTGCTTCACTAAAAGACGTTTGCATTTTTCAATCATAAATTTGTTAAAGCTGCAGTCAATAAATGTCCGGTACGTCGTTTGAAAGCCCCAAGTCTTTTTTATTGATTCGACTCATGGACTTTTGCGTGATATTCATCTCACGGGCCATGATTTTCGGAGTGGATTTCTGTGAATTCTTGATTTAATGGCTTTGATGACATGCGGTGTTCGAACAGAGCGTGGGCGGCCCGACGGTGGCGGTCTTTTACATCTCCAGTTACCTTTAACAGTTTTATACATCGGTAGACGAACATGCGGCTAATCCCTAGTGGCCGGAGTGTTTTGAAAATAACGCTTTTTTCATTTCACACTTGAAAAACGCTATTTCAGCGATACGGTTCTCAATATCTTACCACTCCATGGTGAAAGTTGAAACAATTTTAAAATCCCGTTACAGACTAACGCTATTGATGTTAGCTTTCAAAACCCATATGACATTAACGCGGTATGTTCAGTTCTTCTATTGAAATGGGTGTGTTCAATGTTGTAACAGTATTTATTTCCCTACTAAGTAGTTATTTAAAAAAATTCTTTTAATTGTTCTTATTTCAGAAATTCTCTGCTGCATTTTTTTTAAAACGTAAACCGAAATTGCTTTCTGTTTATTTTGTTGAAATATAAGTGTTGTCTGTCTAAAAAGGCTCTTATAATATAACATTTCAGATCCCCATTACGAACTCGCTGCGTCTAATGTCATGTCCACAATACATCGCGCATTACCTAATTCACTCTGTGAATAACCCTGTTTACACTACACGTACTTAATTCGATTTGACAGTTGCTTTTGCTTCGGTATTCCAAAGAAAAAAATTGTGTTTATTTACATTACAGTTCCTTTTTTTATTAAATCTATAGTATTGTAACACTTTTTTTTTTAAAAAAACTTGGCTATGAGCTCCTTAGATAAGTAAAAAGCTTATTTCATTTTCATTTATTGATATTCAAAAAGTAAATGAGCCTTTAGGCCTTACATATACGAGTATAGTTACAAAATTATTTCAGACTTATTTCAAATATACAAAAAGCTTAAAGTAAGATTAAACAATTTAAAATAAATAACTATTATGTTAAGTATACATTTAAATAAAAAAAAAATATTTTTGTTGTTTATGTTAACATTTTTATTTTGACAACAGCTTCGATATTTTCGGTTACAAATAAGATATGTCAGCGATTTGTTCGCAATTCAAAAGTTAATTCAAAATAAATAACCATGAAACAACGTAGTTCGCTCTATGAATTTTGTATGGTGAATTACGTAATTCGCAATAAAATTGGGGGTTGATATACAACTGAGGGCCCGAATTACAAAAAATGACTGCAGTGTAAACGCCATATAACTGATCATTTTATTTTCACGCTTATTTGGGCAGATTGTGATACAAAATCGCGGGGCGGTAATAAAAGTGCTCGATTTAAACTTTTTTTAAGAAGTGGCATCACTGAAATTTGACAGTTGATTTTTTCTATGTGGTTCAGATTATTAAAATTGAAGTCATACAAAAAGGAAGAACAATTTTTCCGTAATGATTGCAAAAAACGTCCACATTTGATGAAAAGGAAAAGTTACCCATGGCAACGAGGAAAGGTCTCCACCTACACTTATACAAGATTCAGCCCACACAGGAGTTTATCCTGAACACAAAAGCAGCTACGCCGTCCATTTGCTTAAAGGTGCAGTGTAGCAAAGGAAAGAAAACGCCGAATTATAAAAAGGAACAGCTCAAATCTTCAGCGATGAAATGCGTTTTCATCTCAATTGATTTCGAGCAAGTTGTGAAAAGACGAAGTGAAGCATTTACAGGTGAGGTACTAAAAGGGTTATAGATAAATGTTTTTTCCCCGTCTTGGTGTTAATCAACTGACAAAAGTTCAGTTTATGGGGTACCCCTTGACAAAATGAAAAGTGCCATCTCCTTCAGAGTAAATCAAGGAAACACCCAAATCAATATGAATAGTAAGGCTGACACCCATAAGGGGTTTTAAATCGAAAGAAAACCGACCCGGCCCAATCACCTCGACAAATATGGTTCTCAAAAAAGGGATCTATGTTAAAAATATCTAATTATTTTAACTTGTGATGATGGCTAGTTAATGACAGGTGGAAGTGCCCGAATACTGCCGCCTGGAAGAGGATGAAAAGTACATAGAAACAGTGAAGCAACTTTTGTATAGATGTCCGTCTAACCGGGAAAGTTTTCGTAGCTACTTGGGGAAGTACTTCTTTGAAATTCAGGAAGGGTTATCCTCCTGCAAGATGGTAGGACTGCTGACTTTACAAGATGGTAGATCTGCTACGTTTTATAAACGGTTTGCCCTGGCTCAAGGGCAGCTTCTTACATATCTTAGAGCGTATTTAATTATCATAGACAAAGAACAATCACAAAGGACCATTTATGGGCCGCCAAGTGCAGGTACCGCGTATTAACTTTTTAAGGTTAGACACGGTCCTTTTAACCTAACCTAACTTGTGATGTTATTGCTTTTATCGTGGCCACCCTATTGTCTAGGTGAGTGGACAGGTCTGCTACGTAGCTCCACCTACGGGAAAAGACTCCTAGTTACTTAAGGAAGCACTTTCTTGAAGATCTGGAAGAGTTATCTTCTTGCAAGATTGAAGATCTGCTGAGTTTTATAAAAGGATCTAAGATAATTGTTTATCATAGAAAAAGGACAATGGACAATTTATGGGCCGTCAAGTGGATGTATCCCGAGTCAACTGATTATGGTTAGACACGGTTTTTCTTATCTCATCTAACTTGTGGTGTTAGTGCCTTTATCTGGACACTCTATTGTCTAGGTGAGTGAACGGGGCAGCCGCGCCGCTCCATCTATGGACGTGGTGCCCTTCTCAAGGCATTACTATTAATTTTGTCAATCCTACGACAGTCTGTTCTATGGACCGGATTGACCCGAAGAGCAAGTCTTCGGCCAGGGGCTGTCACCCCGGCATACAGTTGCCGCCACAACAACAAAAACAGTAATTCGAGTTGTTCTTTAAAAACTCTATTATTTTTCTTCAAGCTTAAGGTCAGTTTTTACTTATTTGTTTCAATATTTCGCTATCCTTCGGATAGCATCTTCAACAAATAGGAGTAACAATAACCAAACTTCACACCAAATAAACATCTAATATTGATGAAAAATAATAGAAAGGAATTAACATTATTTAATAAATAAATTGAACTTCAATTAACCCCTAAATAGTGTTTTAAATTACTAAATTTCCCTAAGGTTCTCTGACCATTGTCTGATTTAAAATGCAATATTTATAAGTAGAGGAAGATCATCCTTTGAGGTGAGCAATCGTAACTTTCTACTATAATTTCCACTCGCAAAAATATGTATCCCAAATATTACAAAATACTTAAGTTGGGAAAATTAAAGGCTTCCGAAAAGAAGTTAGGTTAGTAAACTGAACCAGGACCATTGGTAGGTTCCGTTGTCATTCCGTACACTCGTCGCAAATAATTCGTCGTTCTATGTTACCCGGCCACAGGCTCTTTTATCTTTCAGGCAGTCTTTCTGCTAAATGGGACAGGTTTTGTCTGTTGGATTTAGTATGTCAAACAGTTTCCGTCTTAAGTTCACAAAGTCTAGGCCAGTGGCTTATTTCGTGGACTCAAAATCTAGGCCAGTGGCACATTTCGAGGACTCAAAATTTAGGCCAGTGGCAGATTTCGTGGACTCAAAATCTAGGCCAGTGGCAGATTTCGTGGACTTCTCTTCGTTGTGACAACTCCCACAGAAGTCATTGAATGGCACACGTAATCTCCAAGCGTGGCAGACGTAGGTAGCATCCAAGGGCAGTAGCCGTTGATGACCGCAGTGATGGTTATTAAACGGCTCTCTGACATATTAATCGCGATCAGGGTTCTCTGTTCGTCCATACCAGGCCAGATATTTTTGTCTGTCGTGCAGATGTGATACTTTTACCAACTGTCCTTGGCAATGAAAAAGAGTTTCCATGATATAAGCTGCTTCACCCATACCGATAGGAATTTCACTATTACCGCTACACTCATTTCAATTCTGGGCAGAATATAGTGTTGAAGCGTTCAAAAACCATGTTTTGGAGGTGTTCAATAGGAGTGGAAAAAGAGCTTCGACAATTGGTTTGAGCCCATGCAAAAGTGTAGAAATCATGCTGGAGAATAATTTGAACAACAATAAAACCATTTTTGATGATAAATACTTTCATTTTATATATAGCAGCCCTCGTACTATGTACTTTAGTCGATCGTATGAATCTAAAACTGAAATTTTTTCAAAAGCTTTTTCAGCAACACGGAAAAGTACTGAAAATTTTAATTCGAAAAAATTAAAACGAAAATAATACCAAATAATTCTTTGGTTATTGCGAAGATGAGAGCTTCCTAGAACCACAACGAAAGTGAAATTAATTCCCCTCGCCACCCGCCAACCCATTTAAATTGAAGTGCAATGAATTGCCTACTTCCCAACGAGCATAAAACAAAAAACGAATGAGGCGAAAACACCCGCATTTTCCAAATAAATGGGTGTCTTTGATATTATTGCTGCTGCTGCAACAATAGATGTTGTTGTGGCTGCTGCAACAATTGCTGCTCTTGCTGTATTGAGTGAGATGCTGTTGGCATTGTTCTTCTACACATGTTTTCAATAATTCCTTTGTGTACTCGCTCGCTTGCGTTATATTCGAATATTAAATTTAAAATTCCATGACTGAAAACACAGAGGGGTGGGGTTAGAGGCTGATGGTGGGGTGTTATAGGTTTATTGGTCTGTTTTAGTGGGGCGTATTTCGCCTGGTTTTGTCAGAGGCCGGGTGTGACTGAGTGAGTGCTATTCACTGTGGCCAAGTGCGCACTGAACCGAGGAATACTGAAATGAATGGTGAACATTTCTACATGCATACTCGCATTTTGTGGATCTGTGGAAAATATTTTTTAATATTTTCCATGCCATAGATCTTATTTCTTCCTCTTTTTCGCTTTAGCAATAAATGCTCTTGTAGTTTTAGTATTTTTTTCGTTCCTATTTTCAAATTATTATAAACAATGAAAATTGTTGTCTGCTGTGCAAAGCTGAGAGGAGTAATGGCCTAAAATATTTGTACGTATGTCGAAATACTATGTCGCCCACCCCTAGATGCCTTCAATCAATGTGGAGAAACAGTTTTTGCTTTCAAAACGAAAAAAACCTTATAAAGAAAAAAATGAAAATTATGATCAATAAAAACAAAGTTTTGGAAATTTAAACAAAAAATACTGGCATTGCTGTGGACAACAATGAGATGACGATGACTCACCATTGTTGTTGGGAAGGCAGAGGAATAATTTGTTGTTTTCTAAGGATTATTTTCTTTGAGTTTGATTTTTAGATATTTTTTACTTCTTCATAATTGGCCATATTTTTGTTTTATATTTCCTTTGACTTGTTGTTCTCTAACTGTCAGACGTCGAATACACTAATTCCATTTCAGTACTGTAGTGTGTTGTGTTTTTAGCTTGATTGCTGATCATCTTTCGATGAAGATTAAAATATCAAAAATATTAAATAAATAATTTTTTTCTTTTTGTTTATTTGATATTGCGCTTTATAGATTGCTCTATGCACAGTTCGAAGACTATATGCTAAGGATAATTCTCAGTTATTCAAATGAGACTCCCGTATAAGTCATTTGATTTGTCTCGAACCAGAATAAAAAAAATGTTCGTCATAATTAAATAAATAAATATACAAAAAATACTGACCTCGAGCTTGAATTCAACATTTTTATATTTCTTTTAAAAATACTCGGGCTCCTAATTCCAGCTTTTATTTTGGATTTTTTTTTTTAAAATTTCCTTGTTGAACATTAGGTCGAACTAAACCAACATTTTTTGGAAAGCGTAAAAATATATTAATTTTTTTGGAGTTTTGCTTTGTTATGATCATTTGTTGTTATTATTTTGAAAAAGTGAATTATTTCACAAGCTAATACATGGTACAATAAACAAGGTATAGCCACTAGCCCAACAACAACAAAAATCGTACGCTAGATTGTTAAAGGTCACTTGAAAGAAAATGCCAAAAATTCATTTTTGATAATATTTCATGATTATTGTGAGTGTTTGAAAAAGAAATTTAGCTGTACAAACTTCAAGAATTGTCGTTGTCAAATTTCAAATTTGAAAGTTTTAATTTCTACGAGAAAAAATGTACATTAGCTGACCATGAACTTATGGTTGAGGGTTCTTGTTGGTTGTCATATTTGAGAATCAAACTCTCAAAGTTGAATTTTTGGTCTTTCCACAAATAAATATTTATTTTAAACAAAAATATTTGTTTTCTAATTTTTCCTTTAAACAAATTACAGAAAAATTGTAAATTAGCTGACCATGAACGTATTGTTGAGGGTTTTTGTTGGTTGTCATATTTGAGAATCAAACTCTCAAAATTGAATCTTTGTCTTTCCACAAATAGTATTTATTTTAAACAAAAATATTTTTTTTCTAATATTTCCTTTAAACAAATTACATTTTTTCCTTTAAACAAATTACAAATTTACTAAATTACAGCAATTATTCAAATTGTAATTTCTTTGGTTTTATGTTAATTTGGTCCGTAACTCCAGAAAAGTTCACTCAGATCCAGAGATTAACTGTGGACAATACAAATTGATTTGTTTTCTTTTGAGTTTGAATTTTTTTATTTAAGTTGTGCAGCTTAACTTGTCGAAAACAACATTTTTATAAAGTATAAGTAAAGTGTGTTTTTTAAGCATTGCAAAAAAACAAATAAACATAAAAAAAACAAATTTTATTGAAAAATATTCTTATTCCAAGCTTATAGAATATCATTCTTTTTGAAAACAATATCGGGTATATTCACGAAGTCGTCTAAAAGCTGTCGAATCGATGACTGATTTTCAAAATAAATCTTGGTGTTTTTTCCAGTCCAGTAGAAATTAAAAATTAAAAAAAAAATAAGAAAAAATATTTTTTTTAATTTATATAAGGCCTAAAGGCTCGGTTACTTTTTGAATATCAATAAATGAAATGAAATCAATACATGGGTTTAAGATTTGAAAAGGATTTTTGGCATATAGCAGTTTATGTGCGCCTTAATAATCTCAAATGCCGAAACGATAGAAATTAAAATTTTCGAAAAAAAATCATTTTGTTTTAATATTCGAAAGATTAATTGTTGTCAATCAGATTTGCAAAGAATTTCTGGCATATAGCCTATTATGAGCGTAATGAAAATGAGAAAGTCGTCGAAAAGCTGCCGACTCGATGACTGTTGTTCAAACTATATTTGGATAATTTTAATGCCTTGTTCAAGCGTTATTCTTTTAATGATGATTTGCCAGAGTATACTGATTTAAAATTCCAAAGAGCGAATATGACAGTTCGTTTGACAGCTAACACTTTCGCAAGTTCTATTTAAGTGACAAATAGTATACCCTTGGATGTTTGTTGTGGCGGAACAATGCCGGGGTGACAGCCCTTGGCCGAAGAATTGCTGCTTCGGGTCAATCCAGTGAATAAAACCGGCTGTCGTGGAATCGCTTTAATGTGAAACCCTTAAACGGCTACTTTAAAAAAAAATAATTTTCATATGAGTTTTTTCATTTAATTAATAAACTTCTTAAAAGCGCGTTATATTTTTAAACAATAAATGGATTAAAGTTAAAACAAAATTGATCCTAATATCCCGCAAAAATTGTTCTGGTAAAGTAACTGGTTTTTGAGCAAGGAAAACCTTAAACTATTTTTTTGTGTGTTTATCACAAGGCTTGTTAAAATATTTATAAAATTCTTTTAAGCACTACTTAACTAATAAGCTTTACTCTAGGTAACAAATTTTTGATTTTCGCCATCCTACCAATAGGAAAATTAATTTCTTAATTATTAATTAAATTCTGCGTTTTTTTTTATTTCAAACATAAGTTGAGTTAACTATGGAATATTTCCAAACTTTAAATTGATTTGGGCTTATATTTAGTTTAGATCTAATTACTAGTTTTAGAAAAATTAAATTAAAAAATTAATTTAAAAAATTCTAAATTTTAACGTTTTTTTTTTTTTGATTTTGTTCATAAAGTTTGTAAGAAAATTTTTAAAAAAAAATCTACTTAGGCAACGAAAGCTTTAAAACAAATCAACATTTTTGCAATTCTAAAGGGTTGTTGTTGTTGTAACTGTGTGTCGGGGTGACAGCCCTTGGCCGAAGAATTGCCCTTCGGGTCGATCCGCCGCTCCACAGAACCGGCTGCCGGCCGAAGATTTTAAAGGGTTAAATACAGTTGCCGCCTACCTTCAAATGTGATTAATTTCCAAAAGAAAAATTGACATTTGCGACTTCAAATTCAGAAATAATCTAAACGAACCATGGACTATTTCCAAACTTGAAATTGATTCGGCCTAATATAATTAAATCGTAAAGCATGAAACACATAGACGACGACAGGCTACACGAACACACGACTACATATGCCGCTGACTGCAAATGTAGACGCGTGTCAGCTACTGAATTATTTTCAAGGCGGCAACTGCAAAGTAAACAGCTGATCTGTAATTTTGACGTTTGTGTTAAAAGAAAAGAAAATGTCTGGAGAGTATTTAATAAATATTATCACAAAAAATTTACCAAAACCAAACAACGAATTGTGAAAAATTTTCAGCAATAAACAGCTGATTATAATCTCAGTGGCGCCACTTCAGGCATTGACAGCTCTAACCTGTTGATTGTCGCCCACAAAAATAGAAAATAGTTTAATTCAACTACAGCTACATAAGTAGCATAGACAACAACCAGCAGTCGTGTCGCCTTGCCGTCGTTAAAATATTCACTTCCATATAAACACATGTATTTTATTTTTGACAGGTTGTGGTCGGTAGCCTGTCGTCGTCTATGTGTTTCATGCTTAAAAGGTTTAATAAAGTTGGCGAATTTCTAAAAGAAAAAATTCACATTTTTACAATTTAAAAATACTTTCAATAAACTATGGGTTATTTCCGAACGCGAAATTGATTTGGGTTAATATTAAGTTAATCCTTTAAAGACCTAGTGAAAAGTGTTGCAGATGTAAGGGATCAAATTCAGCCATCATTTTTATAAATAAATGCTGATTCTGTTAATTTTTCTCGTGGGTTTAACAAAGAATTTCTAATGTTTTAAAAGCGTTAAAATTATTTTAAAATACCTGTTTAAGATGTTATAATATGTGCGACACAAAGGAGGAGGATTTATTTCAAAACAGAAAATACAACCTTGTTTCATTTCTAAAATAATCCTGACTAAAGTACGGAAGATTTGCAAGGCGTAAATTGACTTGATTTTATAGTTATTTTATTTTAAAGGGAAATTTGTTTGGATTCGTTGACTATTTTTTGGAGAAAATTGCAAGAAATGAGTGTCGAAAATAGAACATTTTGGATATCCAAGAAGGATCAAATGACTAGTTGTAAATATATGGGGTGAAATTTAAAAAAAAAATGATTTTAGGAAACATTTTGGATATCTTTTTTATTTTGTGAATTTTTATAAGTTTTAAAAAAATGTTTATTATGTAAATAAATAAATATTTATTTGTTCCAAAAATTCCGTTTAGACTAATTTTTGAGATAATCTGACTAATTTTAGAGATAATCTGTTATCCGATCAGATTTGGATATCAATGGAATTCAGAATGTACGAGTGCGGCAAAAGTCACTAAAGGGTTTAAAACAATCATAACTTATTTAATTTTTAATTTTAATTTATTTTTCTTACAAAATAATAAAATATACTATCTGTAGATTTTTTAAATTTATGTGTGAAATATTACGTCACGTAAGTGACCACCATTTTCAGCCGCGCAAGGTTTAGCTCTTTCAAGAGCATTTTCCATGACACGAATTAGAGTATCTGGCTGCAAAGCTCTTATTTCGGCCCGAATATTCTCCTTCAGCTGTTCAAGGGTTCTGGGTTTATTGATATACACCCTCTCTTTTAAATATCCCGAAAGGAAATAATCCGGTGCTGTTAAATCCGAGAACGGACAGGCCAATTGAATGCTGAATTTTTGAAAATTAAACGTTGTTGGAAGCTAAGTGCATAAATTATTCATTCTTGGGGATCTCCTGGCTTTAAGTGTTGCACAAACTGCACCTTGAATGGAAAAAGATGTAAATTTATCCTTAATATTCTGCGTAAAGACCTGTCAGACATTTTCTCGAGTTGATGTTTCAACATTCTCCTTAATACTCTCCTGAACGCGTTGAATATTTCCTACATTAATTACAGAACGGGATCTTCCGCTTCGTGGAAGATCCCTCGCTGAGCCTTGTTCCCGGAATCGCGACACTAACCTCGAATTATTGATTCGCAGGGTGAATTCCGCACATTAAAATTACGACGATAGGCTCGTTGAGTTTGAATTATTGATCGATGATGTTCAAAATAAAATTCTATGATTTTGACTCGTTGGATAACGTTGTAACTTTCCATGAGTAATCTCCCAGATTTATTTTACAAGTCCTTAAAAGAAAATGGGGGAAAATATTTACATTACAAAAGTTATTAATTTTTCAAATCCCTTTGCGACTTTTGCCGCACCCTGTACTTACTCCATGATAACACCAGTTTTTTTTCTGAATTTTCGAGATCTATGCCAAAGTGTTGTTCGTTTCCTTTCTGTTTTATTTATTTCAAATGGTTTTCTTCTATGAGAAATGTTTGGAAATATTGCCTTGCCGCTTTTTGTGGTTAAACTGGGCATTAAACATTTTTGCAAATTGTTTTGCGGTTTTTTTTATTAAATACCTTTGTTCAATTTGTGGTTCCAATGATTGCCTATATATTTTTGATACAGACACAAAGACACAAACTATACATACTTTAATATAATAATATATATATATATTTTCTATTTTCCATATAAAACCAATAATAAATTTTATAATTTGTTTTTTCTGCTTTTTCATTTTAGGTATGTATTGCAAAATTTATGCTGTGAAAAAAAAACTTGGGGTGAAAATCTAAATGATAAGTATACATAATAAATAAGGTAAAGAAATATTGAAATCCTAAACTCTCCCCCTTCTAAAATTTTCAAATCAAATGACAATCTCGCACAGGTTTGATATTTTTTGTAATTGATATTTTCAAAAAATGTTTATACGAGGGCTGTTATATACAGGGTGGCCCAAATGAGACCTAGTGATGTTAAACACTTATAACTCTTGTAATAACGGGTTTTTAAATGATTCATTTTTATATGTTAAATACATTTTATGAAAATTTAACGTGACTATGTGTGAAATATGAGATCAGACAAATGACCACCATTTTGCTCGATACAGGCATTGGCTCTTTAAGCGGCAGGCGCCGTATTTCGTCTCGAATATTCTGCTTGAGCTGTCCAAGTGTCTGTGGTTTGTTAACATACACTTTGTCTTTTAAATATCCCCATAAAAAAAAATCGGACGCAGTTAAATCTGGTGAACGAGAAGGCCAAGGAAAATCTGAATTTTTTGAAATTATGCGTCCACCAAAAATTTCACGCAGCATGTGCATAGTTTGCCTAGCAGCATGTGCAGTGGCTCCATCTTGTTGAAACCACAAATTAGGATGTTGCTCCACTATTGGCCGCAAAAAGTTGCCGATCATTGTTCTGTAAGAAGCCCCGGAGACCGTTTCTGGCGTTTCATCCTCCCTCTCAAAGAAATATGGGCCGATGATTTTTGTGGCCATAACACCGCACCAAACAGTGCCTATGATTGGGTGTAACTGATGCTGATGTATTGCCAACTGCAACCGAGTTCCCCAAAACGGCGAACTAAACTTGTAATCGTTGAAGATGTGAGCGCTGATCTTACGTTAAAAAAAACGGCGATAATTTCGCTGCGTCAGAACAATTGATCGTTGAGAAGAATAACAAAAATCGATAATTTTAATGCGTTGTTGTGGACTGTACGTATTCATTTTAAATTTGCAAGAGTTCGGTTAGAATCTGCAAAAAGAAAAAACAAATTTCATTTCATTTCTTGTAATTCGAAGCCCACTGGGGCCTATTAAAGCTAAATTACAATATGCATCAAAATGTTAAATAGAACATCATAAACTACTAGAGAAAATTCAGTATAAAATCAAATAAATAATATAAATTAAAAAAAATCCTAATATTTCCTAATAAAAGAGAAAAAAACCTGATGAAAGCATATAAGTGATAATCAAGAAACCGAAGAAAAAAAAACATATAAATAAAAGCATTACTCTGTACTTGAACGAAAATGTTCCATTAAATGTTTACGAAATGTCATGGAAGACAAATTAAACGTTTTTAAAGTGCTTGGCAAAATGTTAAATAGTCGGGCTACTCTTACGAGGAATGATCGATCCATAATGTTTATGTTAAAAAATAAAAAAGTTATTTGTGTTTCTCATCAGCTGGTCTTATTTGGGCCATCCGTTATAAGTATATTTCTGGCCTACTAATGAAAATGCGTATATTTATCATTAAAAATGGTTTTATTGTTTTTCAAAGTATTCTCTAGCATACATTTAGCATTTATACACTTTTGCATGCGCTCAAACCACTTGTCAAAGCACTTTTTCAACTCCGATTGCAACACCTCCAAAACATGGTTTTTGAACGCTTCAACAGCATTTTCTGGCGACGAAAATCGTTGACCACTCATTTTTTTCTTGATGTTAGGGAATAAGAAGAAGTCATTGGGTGCCAAGTCAGGACTGTACGGCGCATGAACCATCAATTCGACGTTTTGGCCGGTCAAAAAGGCTTTGGTTTGAGCCGATGTGTGACAGCTCGCATTGTCATGGTGCACAATGATTCGTCTTCTCTTGTTCGTTTTTCGAATTGCTCCGAAGACTTCAGGCAAACAAATTGTGGTGTACCACTCAGAATTGACCGTCCTACGTTGCTCAAGCGGAACAGTCGCCACTTGGCCAGTGCTGTTGAAGAAACAGGCGACCATTTGGTTCGAAGTGCTTCTTCCACGAACAACTTTCGTTGGATTTGGCTTGTCTTCAAAGACCCACACGGTCGATTGCTGTTTTGTTTCGGGCTCATACGCATAGCTCCATGATTCGTCACCTATGACGATCTTATAAATGTTTTTATAAGCACCACGATCGTGTTTTTTTCAAAATTTCTTTGCACCAATCGACACGAGCCTTTTTTTGAGCGATTGTCAAATTGAGCGGGATCCAACGAGAACAAACCTTTTTTACGGCCAGGTGTTCATGCAATATCGAATATATGCTGGTGGAAGAAATGCCCAAGGATGCCTCTATCTCACGGTATGTCCCATGACGATCTTGCATTATCAGTTCACGCACGGCATCAACGTTCTCTGGCACAACGGCCGTTTTTGGACGACACGACCTTCGACTTTGAGCGAGCGTCGGCCACGATTGAATTTATTAAACCAGTTTTTCACAGTGCTATTGAATGGGGATTCATCGTCATGCAAAGATTTAAATTCATCGATGTACTCTTGTTATGATAATTCACGTCGAAAGTTGAGAAAAATGATCGCACGAAAATGTTCACGAGTTAATTCCAATTTTTTTGCCAAATCGAATTTTTCAAGTCACAGTAGATAACACAAATGATGGTCGTACGTCAAAACTTTCTTAGTGTTGCCAAGGCCGGAAATATATATAGCAACCCTCGTATGATTTAGTTACTGACGAGAAATATAATTACAGGATGCATTAGCTCATGATTGGAAATTGGGCGTGGCACCGCCCATACATCTCTGAAGTTAGAAAGCGACCCTATGATGACGATGATTGTTGGTATAGGGTGAACCATCTAGAGAAATTTTTTCAGAACAAAAAAAAATATAAAAAATCAAATCAAGTGTGGAATCATTATTGGTAATTTGAATGGACATTTTATGGCATTAATTTTTTGAAAATAATTACCTTCAAATGTTGGCAACTGTGTTATGGAAATGAGCGTTCGGTGAGAAACGGGAAGATCCGCTGTTTTCTACCAAAGTTTTGTTCAGTGATGAGGCCCATTTCTGGCTCAACGGCAAAGTCAACAAGAATAGGTCCAAGAGGTGCCATTATACCCAGAGAAAACCACGGTTTGCTGCTGTTTATAAGCTGGTGGAATCATCGGTGCATATTTTTTTAAAAGATAATGGGCGGAATGTAATCGTGAATGGTGCTCGCTATCGCGCCATGCTATCGATCTTTATGCCACATGAAATTAAAGTCCGTAATCTTAATGACACTTGGTTTCAACAGGACGTTGCCACTTGCCATACAGCAAACAACAGATATATTTAGAGGTCATTTCGAAAAGCAGCTTATTTCACGTTTTGGACAGGTGAGTTGGCCGCCTAGATCGAGTGATATCACACCTTTAGACATTTTTCTTTGGGGTTACGTAAAGTCCAAAAAGTCTGTGCTGACAAACCAGCTACGATTCAGGTTTTGGAAGCCAATATTACGCGTGTCATTAAAGCCCTACCGATCGAAATGCTCGAACGAGTCATCCAAAATTGGACCCTCAGAATGGAAACCCTAAGGCGTAGTTACGGCCACCATTTAAAGGAAATTATATTCAAAAAATAAATGTCCTTTCAAATTACCAACAAAAATTCCACATTTAATTTGAATTTTTATTTTTTTTTTGGTTCTGAGAAAATACCTCTAGATGGATCACACTGTATATATTTGCATTAATATTCATATGATCTTTTCGGAAATTAAGGCTTGACGTGGAAAATATTTACAGGGTACACTAGGTTATGATTGAACACTGGGCGTGGCACCGACTATACATCTCTGAAGTTAGGAGACCCTATCTCATGATTTGATTTCGCTATGACGCTGATAGTTGGCATAAATAATCTTGAAATTAAGAGAGACACCCCCAGGTGGAAAAGTGGGCGATGTAACGACCCTTTGCAAAAATTGTCTTGATGTCTTAAACAATGGACCTGTCGTTATGAAGTTTAAATAGTAGCGCTTCGTGATCTGAAAATTCTCCTACACTGTATAACATCAAGATTAGACATGTAGGCGTGGCATGCGGACACTTTAATGCTTTTTTTGGCTGGAAATTTGCAAGTGTAAAGACTGTGATAATTAGACCTCGGATTTTGGCATATTTTTTGGGAGTTGGATAGAAAAATTATGAATGAACCAAAATTCATTTTAAAAAAAAAAGGAATTCAAAATATGTTCTTTTAGTGGGTGTCCTTTAGTTTCTTTTGGTATTTCCAATTTTGCTGTTTATCCCAAAGTGTGAAGTCCCAAAATTAAGCTTTTGCTACATTTTTATTTTGTCCTCGCCTGAAGAGAATACATTTGTCTGACAACACCTTTGATGCTGCCTGAAAAAAAGAACCCCCATTCTGATAGACTTTTCCATTGAGTCTCGTCTATCAAAAGCCTTTCTTTATTTTCAACCCACACAATGTGGCATTGTCTCGACTTAGTCTAGACATCAACACAATATGCGTCTGCTGTTGTCGACGCTGTCGTGCGTCGCCTATGTGTGTTCCATAAACCTCAATTGCTGTAAATCAAAATGTTGCCTTTATTTTCCTTTTAACTTTTTTTTTTTCAAAAAAAAAGAAGAGAAAATAACGTTTAAATGCAACATAACACAAAGAACAAAATATTACACAATTCAATTAACAATTTTACGCTTTTCGCCTTTAAAAAAAAATCGAAAAAATTTAAAAAAAAAAACAAATTGAAAATGCAGCAGAAATTACACAAAAGACTTGAAACTCAATGAGGCATTGTAAGTGATTTATTGCGTTATGCACGTTCAGTGGCAGTCAGACATGATTTACGAGGGTAATATGAGATCTCGGTAGCAAAAAAATATTTCCGTTTCGTTATAGAGAAAACTTAGGGAAATCAGCCATTCAGTAGATTTTTTGTTTTGATTATAAAAATTGAGAAAACCCTCTCTATAGTCCCCTGTTTTAGTTTACAGCAATTGTTATACCGCCCACGCATGCATTATTTTGCAGCTGACTGCCACAACTATTCGTAGTTAATGAATTTAACATACTTTTTATTTGTTGCTAATGGAAAAAATGCAGAGCAACGCAGTAAAAAAAAAAACAGAGGGCAAAAAGTTGTCGGAAAAGCCCTCCAACAACAAAGCATCTGCTGCCAGTGAGAATTTTCGCACTCTGGGTCATTAAGCACAAATTGACCGTAGTAGTAGTGGCAGCATTAGTCGTGGACGCCACGTTTAAGAGCCCTTACTGAAAAAAGGGTTCATGGCTAAGCTGAATTGAACCATGGCATGCAAGGGAATACTTTAAAGTGTTTTTTAATTTGTTGCCTCCCAACCGCTTGGTTCTTGATGGAAACCTCTTAGAGGTGGGGTTACAATGGTGGAGGATAGGGTATAATAGCCTTCAGATGAGGCGTTACAATGATGGAGGATAGGGTGTAAAACCTTTAGTTAGATTTCTATGCTCTTTTAGAGCCACATCAATTATATACGAGTATTTGTTGATTTCCTTTCGCTGAAGGACCAGATAAGAGTGATTAGGAAAAAAGGCCACAAAAAAGTGATTGGAAAAAAATTAAATTCAACAACAGCGGTTGAAGATATCGAATTGATTCTTTCTTTCTTTCTTTCTTTCTTTGAAGTTACATGTAAGCCATTATTAACTTGGCTTTGCTGCCAGATCCTCAAACGGTCGGTGTAATTTTTGACAAAATTCTGAATGACCAGTTAAGACTGAAAGGAAAAGAAACTGAAATTAAACCACAACGGTTTGAGTTTATAAATTAATTCTAGCTTTAGTTTGAAGCCACTTGTATGCCATTAATTATGAAATACTAGATTATTCAAATTGGCCGCTTCAGCTCCGCAGCCAGTGATTCAAGCAGTCGCTCTAACTGCTGAAGACTAGGAGTAATAATTGCGGCATGTATTCATCAAAAAAAAATTAAGTGACAGATCCAAGTCCCTGCACGCAGAGAAAAAAATTATGTGGAACACGGTTGAAACCATAATGATTCGGCGGCAAAAGAAAAGTTTTGGTTGCCATCACCAAATGTTTATTATCGTAATGGATATTCGGTTTGAAATACCACATGATGATAAATATGATCACCCTACTGTACTCACTACTTATTGATCGGCCATACCAATGAAATGCGTAAAAGGTATTAAGTTGCCAAAACTAGTGCTTGTGACACGCGACGGACACACTGTCGGACGGCGGGCAGTTCGAACAGGCCGAAGCCTATATACCCTCCATCAGGGATGACAGCCCACTATGTACATTTTGTCAAGGGAACGTGGCATCGGCTTTCTTTCTATCAGGGCGTGTCTATTTCCTTCTACTTTTGTCATATCATATATTCCAACTACTATTGTCATATCGGTATTATTCTACGTAATATATACTCAAAGGTCAGGGTTGTATGGGCGGCGCCACGCCCTGTTGTACAATATTAACACAATATAATCTATAATATGCTAATCATTGATTTTATTCTGTGCTTTATAACGATCGGTCCATTACTTTGGGTATAAAGCGTTATATAATTTTTAAAAGATGAAAGCAGTGACTAGGCAGCCTATATACCCTCCATCAGAGATGACAGCCCACTTTGTACATTTTGTCAAGGGGATGTGGCATCGGCCTCCTTTCGTGTCTATTTCCTTCTATTGTCATATCATATATTCCAACTACTATTGTCATATCGGTATTATTCTACGTGATATGTACTCAAAGTTCAGAGTTGTATGGGCGGCGCCACGCCCTGTTGTTCAATTTTAACTTAATTTATAATACACAGTCTATAATAATATGATAATCATTGATTTAATTCTGTACTTTATAACGATCGGTCCATTACTTTGGGTATAAAGCGTTATAAAATTTTTCAAGATGAGAGCAATGACTAGGCAATTATTCTAGACTAAATATGTGACGCGCAAAATAGAAAGGGACCTAAGGTTAAAAACCAGTTTTGTTCAGGAGAGCCATTTTAAAGATTAGGTCCCTTTCTATTTGCGCTTAGAATCGTCGACTTCACTTTCATAAAACGCGCATTTCTCTGGGAGGGAACATTTTTGGGGCATGGGATCGGTTTCATTCGATGCTCAGATGTTGTCCACATCAAAAAAAGAAAAAAAAAATTGAAAATTGATTAATAATTTTACCTCTTTTCCTCCAGGGTGTGGTTCGATCACATTACATGTTCCAAACGTCACATCTATAAGTTCTTGAGTGTATTGTCTTTTTAAGTTAAGGGTTGTGTGGGCGGTGCCACGCCTTTATGTAAAATTTTATCATAAAATAGTCCAGAATAATAAAAAGCCTAGTCACTGCTTGTATTCTGTTACAATTTTATAACGATCGGTCTATTAGATTGGTTATTAATGCGATTTATAAAAGGGGCGTGGCATCGCCCACTTTTCCACCGGTATGTATTTCGAGCGATGATATTGGCATGATCACATGTTCCAAATATCAGCCTCATATCTCTAATTGTTCATGATTTGTTACATTTTTATGTTAAGGATCGTTGATTTTTCCAGAGGTTGACCCAGTCCTTGTGAGGAGAAATTTTTACCACATGATCGATCTGTCAAACTTTCAAAACTAAACTTTCAGCATCTCAAAACATGTTTCTGCTACATTTTGAGCCCCCTAGCTTTAAAAGTGCGATCTGTAGTTTGCTTTCCACCAATTTATAGACGGACATGGCTAGATCATCTTCAAATTTTACTACGATTCAGAATATAAAGGGTGTCCTAAGAAGAGCGCAATTTTTAACTGACTGATGCAGCAATTGAATTGTTTCTCTGGCTGTATGACATGTGGCGCCGTCTTGTTGGAACCACATGCCCTCCACATTCATTTCTTCAATTCTAGGCAAGAAAAAACTGGTTATCACTTCACGATACCAAACACCATTGACTGTTTGCGCTTGACCTTCCTCATTTGTCCAATGATTCCTCCAGCCCAAAAACCACACCACACAGTGACACGTTGAGGATGCATTTGCTTCTCGTGAATCACTCGAGAATTTTCCGCACCCCAAATGCGACAATTCTGCCTATTGACGAAGCCATCAAGATGAAAATGGGCCTCGTCACTGAAGATGATTTTATCGGCAAAATCAGCATTTTCATGTTGTCTCTCCAATACCCAATTAACGAACTCCCTTTCGTGTAGCGCTCCATTTTTACTAACCTCGTACCTTCTACTAACAAACAATAACAATTGTTCAAATGTCAAACAATGACACTTCGAATGTTGCCAGATTTAAAAATTGCGTTCTTCTTGGGACACCCTTTATATGCTTAATGGGGTCTTCGATCTGTATTTCGAGGTGTTGCAAACGGAATGGCATAGTGAATATACCCGCTATCCTATGATAGAGTGTATAAAATAAATACACTCTGCAAATGAAAAACACATTACAATTTTCGCTAAAAGCATCAGATATTAAGGCTTGAAGGCCGTTTATCCGAAGCAAATTTCAGAATACAAAATTTAACCTTCCAAGAATACTAGAAATTTGAAAAAATATCAGTACATTTTTTTTAAAGCCTATTCAAATTTATAATGTTAAATCACTCATCCTGTATAATAAGGAAATTGTGACAAATTTAAAAAAATAGAGTATAACTTACAGAGTCTAGGAAGCCAATCTAAATGTAACCAGCTTCTTTCTACTTTGTCTGAATGGAATTTTACAATATTCAATTTTTCGCTAGAAATGATTAGGTTGCCGCCACCATTTCTTTACTATGGATATTAAAACCAAAAGGCCTTTTCTTTCAAAAATAATTTTTATAATAGCAAAATCATATCCTGGATACGATCCTCAATTAACACTAATTCCTCTACAGTAAAATTTACTGCATCTAAGGAGGTCATTTGCAAATACATGGGCGAATAAAATCAGCTTGAGATTCATCTCTATTGTCCCATTGTGTACCATGGATTTTCAGCGTCACCAAAAGTTAAATTCGAATTTATTGTCACATACATTTTACTTTATTTCAAATAAGTCCATCCTACACAATTCCTTCATTTTTCAGGCTATGAAACCTTTATTTGCAACTTCTTTGTTTGGCGCATCCTGCAGAAAGAAAGGCGGAAAATAATACTCTTATTGTACATGTTGTTTGTCTATCTTCGTTCCTTTCTACCGTTCTTTCAACAGGACACAAAAAATAAAAAAAAACGAGAAAACGTACCTAAAACTTTTATTTAGTGTAGACAGACATTGGCACTATACCGAGTCCTTTTTCTCCTTTTTTTCCTTTTACCCCTCCCTCCCCTCAAATAATCTCTTTATGGTCTCTTAGAGACTACTCTGCCATGGTGCGTATGACATCCCTATGGAAATAGCGCTGCCATGGCATGGGAGCTGGCAACAAAGCTCCATTTCAATCACTCTTTGATTTGCCCTGGAGTAAATGGTAGTTTCCTTAAGCACAACGGCGAGGACGACGGCATATGTATTTGAATGAGAATGAATCTGTAATAATGCCAGGCACGTTCTAAAAACATGACATACTCGCACAAACATTGGATACATTTAATGAGATTAAGGGAACTATTCACATGTCTTATGGTAAGGCAGAGGAAAGACATACAAATGGTGCAAAAGGACAACCTTTTCTTTTTGGCGCATAGAAGGTGATGATAGGAGTTTTTTCAGATCCTAGTAACATATCCTCTTTGTTAAGAGAAAAGATTGCAATTTAAATTTTAGACTGACTAGTTTAACGAAAACAAAATCCTATTTAATTTTGGATTACTTCAAGGCAGCGCCACCTATATGTGAGAAATCCGTGGAGTATTAAAAGTGTCTTTATTAATTGAATCGCTGTAAACTATAGTTATATCTTAACCAAAGACAGTGATACATGCCTGGAAATGAGAATTAAGTTTTATTTATTTTTGTGTTTATTAAAAATCCGTGACGGAAGTCCAAGAGGATAACGAGTGGAGTGCTTTCTGCAGATGTTACTAGAATATACCTTTCTATTCGTTCTGTTTCCTAAGCTTCAGGTGTTTTTACGATTTCAGTTTAAGGCGGTCAAAAATTAATCAAATTATTAGTTAAGAGAAAGTGTCATCTATAGGGCGGGTATAAAAGTATATAAAGTAGCTCCTCAATTAGTGTCGATATTTCCTTCTCATTGGAAAAAGCTTATCATACGTGCTCTTTGTAGTATAAGTCTCAAATCCTTGAGAACAAGATGAAAATGCAATTATTATTCGTGTCAAATCAAAGCCAGCGCCATCTATGCGTCGTAAATTTGAAATGTACAGATAAACTTTCCCTTAATTCGGGTTTTTAAACTGGAGGGATGACTTACATTTTAATTGAAGAGATGCAAGTATTCCTCAAACATAATTCCTTACTTACTTTCTTTCCTAAGTAGCTAAGAGGTATGGCGTATATTTCAGAAATCAGTTGAGATATATTAAAACAATATCACAAACATATGAATACTTACTTTCCTGTTAGCTAAGATGTGACATATTCCAGAAATCGGTTGACAGATATTAAGATATTATAATAACACATATGAATAAAAATGAAATTCATTCGATTAAAGACACAGCGCCATCTATGTGACACAAATCGTAGGTGACTTTCGTTACATACAGGTTTTTAAAAATGAAGACTTAAAAATAAAATTTAAATTAAGGAAAGTCAGTATCACAAACATTAAATTTTTGTGTTACTTGGGAGGCAGCGCCATCTATTTGTAAGAAATAAAAGATGTTACCGTTACTCTTTGCTATTAATTCTGTTTTTTACATTGAAGGGAAGACTTACATTCCAATTGAAGAGGTTCAAGTATTCCCTAACCAAAAGCCAAATAACTTTCCTGTTATCTAAGAAGCGCCATATTTCGGAGGTCAGTTCACATATATTTAGACTATATAACAAATATATGAATAAGAACTAAATGTACTCGATTTAACAGACAGCGCCATCTATGTGACGGAAATCGTAGATGTCATTCTTTAAGTACTGGTTTTTAAAATGGAATACAAAAGAATAAAATTCAAATTTAAGAATATCAGTATCACAAACATTAAATTTGTGTGTTACTGACAGTGCCATCTATTTGTACGAAATCAAAGATGTTACAGTTATACTTTTTTTATTAAATCTGGCTTTTAAACTGGAGGGAAGACTTACATTTTAATTGAAGAGATGCAAGTATTCCTTAAACATAATTAAATTTACTTCCCTTAGTAGCACTACCCTTCCTTCCCTTAAAGCATGGCGTTTATTTCAGAAATCCGTTGAGAGATATTAACACAATATCACAAACATATAAATAAAAAGTAAATTAATTCGATTTTAGACACAGCGCCATCTACATGACGGAAATCGTAGATGACTTTCGTTACATACTGGTTTTTAAAATGGAAGACAAAAATCAAATTTCGATTTAAAAATGTCAAACATAATTAAAATGTTGTGTTACTTAAGAGGCAGCACCATCTATTTATCAGAAATCTCTGAAGTAGTAACACTAGTTCATTATTAGCATCGAAATAAGATCATGTTTAGTATACTAAGTAAAATAAATAAGTTTTACAAACATGAGCATGAGAAGTAAAATACAAGTACATCTAATTTCTAGTTCGTTTAGTAACATTATTATATTTGCGTTACTTGAGGCAGCGCCATCTATTTGTGAGAAATCTCTGAAGTAGTAAACGTAGTTCATTATTAGCTTCGATATACGACCATGTTAAGACATTTAGTGAAAAAGGTATCAGAAGCATGAGCATGAGGAGTAAATTACGATCACATTTAATTTTTAGTTCCTTAGGAGGCAGCGCCATCTTTGTGACGGAAATCTGAAAGGATGTCGGACGGGCTCCTTATCAAAAATATCTCGTCCTGTTTCTTTAACTAGAGTGAATTTTAAAGTTTCCATTCAAGAAAGTCAATTATTATTCAAACCATAAATAATTCAAATCCTCATCTAGACAGAGACATTTAATTGCTTTTAGATTCTAAAATGTATTCCCTATGTTAAGTCAATAGATGGCGCTCTCTGAAATACGTCTTCTACCAGTGGAGTCCAAAACATAGATTTATTTCATTATTACCGTTTCTATACGTAATATAAGTACTACAGCAATTACTAAAGCTATAAAAGTAACTCATATATCTTGTTATACCCTCTATAATAGGTAGAGGGTTTATTCACTTTGTCATTTCGTTTGCAACACATCGAAGTACTGGTACTGATACTTTGAAACGTCGTAAAGTTATAAGACGATTCAGCCATATCTGTCTGTCTGTGGAAAGCTAACTTCAGGTGGCATTATTAAAACTAGATGCCTGAAATTTTGTAGAAACATGTGCTATTGTACGGAAACGGTTGTTATTAAAAACGTGCCAAATCGGTCAGGTGGTAAAAAATGTCCCATCACAAGGACTGGGTCAACCTCTCGATAAATCAACAATCCTGAACTTAAAAACACAATATCTCATGAGCTATAAAACATATGGCGATGATATTTCGACATGTAATGTTAGCATGAATCTAGCACATCCTAAAAATAAAGTGGGCGGTGCCACGCCCCCTTTAAAAAATCGCATTTATGGCCAAACCAATGGTCCGATATTTCTAAAATTTAAACAGAATGAAATTAACGACTAGGCAACTATTATAGACTATAGTATGAACAAATTGTACAAGGGGGCGTGGCAGCGCCCCATAAAGTTTATATTCTGAATCGTCGTAAAGTTCTAAAACGATCTAGTTATGTCCGTCTATTTGTCTGTGGAAAGCAATCTACAAGTCGCATTATTGAAGCTATGTAGGTAAAATTTTGAAGAAATATGTTTTTATGGATCGAAACGGTTAATATTGAAAATGGGCAGGTTCGATGAAGAGGTGCAAATTTTCCCCTCACAAGGACTAGGTCAACCTCAGGAAAAATCAACAATCTTGAACTTAAAAATACAATATATCATTAACTATTAGTGAGATGACTATGACATTCTGAACAGATCGAGTTGGCATGAATCGAACAACATCCTAGGGTCGGTTCCACGCCCCCATTAAAAAAACACTTTTATGGCCAAACTAATGAACCGATCGTTCTAAAATTTTAACAGAATGAAATCAACGACTAGGCAACTATTATAGACTATAGTATGGACAAATTGGACAAGGGGGCGTGGCACCGCCCACTCAGCCCAGAACTTTGAAAGGCTATATTTAGTAAACTAATACTGCTATGACAATAGTAGTTGGTTTTTATGATGTTGGTATTAAAAAACACACCCTGATAGAAAAAAACCGATGCCACGCCCTCTTGACATCATTTTTATATTGGACAGTAAACCAGGTATATCACTTCAGTTACTTATTGCTTATAAATGGTCCCCTTTCTATTAATAATATTTTTCTCCCTTTTTGCAAATTGATGAAGATTCGTGGGTGTCCTCATCATTCTTTGGAGGACCCTGTGTCTGTGGTCATTTTAGTGGGCTTGGGTTCTAACTATTATTGTGCGCTCATAAAAATGTATTCCCTATGTGTTTTCCAATAGATGACACTCTCTCAACTACCTCTTTTAATAGTGAACTCTTAAAACTTAGATTTATTTCATTATTACCTTGGCTATCCCTTATAGCTCAAAAACTATTAAACAAAACTTCTTAGAAATTTAAAGTAATTTAGTCCACACATAGATGGCGCGTTTCTTATTAATAGCATTTCTCTCCCTCTAAGCAAATGGCCCACTTATCTTTTAATTTTTGCAAATGATGTTGAGCATCTATAGCTATTAAGTGATCTTTGGTTTTACCAATTATCCTAATTATCCATAGATCCATAGATAGCTACATCTTTCTTAAGTGCAATCCACAGACAGATGGCGCCCTTCTAAATAAATAAATATAAAAAAATTCTCTACCTCTAAAAAAAAATAATAAATAAAATTCCTTTACCTCATAGCAAATCGCCGACTTATCTTTCAAATTGTGCAAATTGTGTTGACTGTCTATACTCGTAGTAATAGAAGTGATCTTGGGTTTTACCAATTGTTTTAATTGCCTATAGATGGCGCTCTGTTTGCTACCTCCTTCTTTAGGGAAATTCAAATACTCGTAGTTATTGCCTTTTATGTCCTTGTTATCCCTCTTATTAAATATAATATGTATTATTAAACTAAAAACCTTTTTACCTTTCTAATAATTCAGACCGCTCATAGATGGCGCCTTACTTATGAACAAAATGATTTAATTTAAAACCCAAAAACTTGTTTTTATTTAAAAGTTCATTAGATACGCTACAAATAGCCCCATTTATTAGAAAAACTTGCAAGTTAATGGCCCTACGGTCCTTTCGTAATCATAGTGTCCCGTTCTTTTTCCGTCCTGATCCCTACCGTATGATTATTAGTCGAGTAAATTCGCTTAAGTTGCCTTTAAACACTTGTAAACGGGCATGAATAAAACAACGAGAAATTTGTCCCAATGACATATTATAAATTTTTATGCTGATTCTAGCAGCAGTAACAGCCAGTGCAGGACATAATAGCCTACAAGGAAAGCCTTGCTCTTCGCTCCCCCTTTTTCGTTGCTTACTCCACTGGCACAAGGACGACAATCAAGTGGTGCTATGGGATGGTACAAAAAATAAACTCGCACAAATGTTGTAAACTGAGATGGCAGCATGAGACAAGCAAGCCGCCCCTACCAACACTTCCTGAAATGAATCCTTTCAGCAAGGCGAGCTTGCCTTGCTTTATGTGTTGGTGTGTGTGTCTGGTCCCGACGTTTGGTGACTGGGTCTGGGAGTCAGTCTGCCTATTCGTCTGTCGTCGTTATGCTTTGCTGCGTATTTTTTTGTTTTGTTTGTTTTTGTAGTCATTCCGTCTATTTATCCTGATAAATACGGAAGTAATGTATATATGTGAGTGTGCCTGTATATTTACAGAAAACCCGAAGAGGTTAAAGTACCCTCTTTTAATTTCACCAGGACACGGCGTAAACACGTCTGACTCTGACGCTAACAGCCCATATTGTGGCACTGACTTATGGTTTTGCTTGTGTGTGTGTCCCTACAAACTACCATAAAAACCCACATTTATGCTTGATATCCTTTTCGTCCTTTTCTCTTTTGTTTTTTCGTTTTCGCCTATTTACGTATATTTTCTCTTGGCTTATTTTTGTTTTGTCCTCTCAACTTTAAACGTGTGTAAATACCACCACACCACATCCCATACTAGATTTCCGGCTCCTTGTCGCTGTCCATAAAGTCTGTGGGAAGTCACCTTCGTCAGCAAGCCTGCTGAAGAAGGTGAAGTATTTTCCAGACCTTTTGACTTTTGTTCATATTTGTTGTTCCACCTCTCGTCTTGTGGTCTTTTGATATGAAAAACAAACTTTAATGTGACTCTGGGCTAGGTGAGGAGAAGCAAAGACGGTACAAAGTTTCTATGCTTCTATAGTTTAACTTGGAATGCTATTAGTTTTCCAGACTTTTGAGTTCGCCAGCAAGCTTTTCAATACCAAACGTTGTAAAGACAGACCGAAAGCCAGCATCGTATAAATTCTAATAAAATTAAACCAAGTCAATCAAAAAGTTTGAAGAGCGCTAAAAAATAAAAGAAATTGTGACATTAAGGTGTTCATATAAAATATGAAAAGCTTTTAGTACCAACAGATGGCGCCCTATAGAGTTAAGGCAGACCTGAAGCTAGAATGAAATGCAAAACTAGCAATAAAAACGAAACCGAAACATTCACAAAGTTTGTAGATTTATAAATATTAAGCAAACCTATATGTTCCTGTGGTTAAGAGATTATTGTGTTGCCAACAGATGGCGTCCCATACAGTTTCGTTTGACTAAATGTCTGCCAAAATGCATTAATCTCGTAATAAAACGAAACCTGCGCCGTAATAAAGTTTATAGATAAATGAAGAAAATGATACTTGTATGTTTAGGATAACGAAATTGATATGTTTAAGAGGTCATGGAAATATTTGATGCCAACAGATGGCGCTCTATAGAGTATTGGCAAACGCCAACAGAATGCGATAGAGTATCGACAGACTAAAGATGGAAAAATTATATTAACTCGCAACAAAATGAATCCCAGGCAAACGAATACACCCAACAGATGGCGCTCTATAGAGTATTAGCAGACTAAAGACGGAAAAATTATATAAACTCGCAACAAACAACCAGGCAAACAAAACGACCGATCGTTGTTAAGTCTTAACAGAATAAAATCAATGACTAGGCAATTATTATTGACTATTTTATGAACAAATTGGATAAGGGGCGTGGCATTATTGCCTTGGCTATCCTTTATAGTACAAAAACATTTTAAGTAATTTCACACATAGATGGCGCCTTTCTCATTAATACAATTTCTATACCTCTTAGCAAATCGCCTACTAATAAATTATAAAAACTCGTAACAAAATGAATCCCAGGCATTTAGAAAGTTCAGAGCAAGAAATTCATACGAACAGACGGGTAGAAATATGGATGCCTTCAGGATGTGATATAATCATTTGCAGCCAACAGATGGCGCCCTTAATATTATTGACAGACTGAAGACAGAATATTATATAAACTCGCAACAAAATGAATCGCAGGCATTAATAAAGTCAAGAGAAATGAATTCATATGATCAGCTGGTAAAGAAACCATTTCATTGCACACAGATGGTGGCCTATAGAATAATAGGTTGACTTAGAACTCCTTTTAGTTTCCATTAAGGAACGAAAAAGGAGCTTCTCTCGTAACAGTAGGTAGACTCAATGCAAGAAATATCATATTATTATTTCTTGCATTTAGTCTACCACTGTTACGAGAGATGTTTCTAAATCAATCCTTAATGGAATCTAGAAGGAGTTCTAAGTCTACCTATTATTCTATAACGAATCCTACACAATTTTCAATTGGTGGATTGATTAATCTTACAGAAACTGATTTGTTTAGGTAGTTATTGAGCCCGTTTTTGCCTACAGATGGCGCCCTATAAAGTTAAGGTACACCGGTGTCGCAATAAACCAAAAACAAGACACTTTAAGAGTTTGTAAATTAATAATTACGAGTAATAAGGAAATTTGAATGTTAAGCTGGTTATGATGAACAAATGTTATTGACAACAAGTGGAGCTCTATAGAGTTTTGGTAGACTGCAGCCAGAAAAATGAGACCGAGATAATAAACGAGACCTAGGTAATTAGATAGTTGATATTAGAAAGTTCAAAGAACTTTCAAAGAATAAAACTCATACATCCTGGCGTTTATAAAACCATTTTGTTGGCAACAGATGGCGCCCTATAGAGTTAAATTGCTTGGCTTTATAAAATAAACTAATCAGAAGCGAAAAGGAAATTATTGCAATCAGTCGATTGCTTTAAGTCTCATGATATGCAAATTGGAAAGTAGTAGTTGATATTTGGTTTGTTGTTTGAAAGGAGTGGCAGTGATTAAATATAGAAGCAAGAGGTCTTGAGCCGGTTTAATCCCTGTTCAATGTTTTATTTTTTAATTTTTGATTGAACAAATTCAAAAATACTAACATTTAAAGGAGAGCATACGTCTTATTCTCCTCTCATCTAGCAGTGAATATCAGAGATGTAAGCGATAGAACTCTTTTTCACAGAGAATGGCTACGAGTTTTACATATAGAAATGACATTTCCAAATGGAATTGATTCCCTAAATAATTGATTTTTATAAAATTTGTTAAAAATTGAAGCGATTTCATTTAAAGTCAATCCCTGATCACATTGCCCGGAAAGCCTATCGTGGCGCCCAACGTAAACCAAAATTTGAGAAGGTATTTTAACAAGTCTTGTGTTCTCGGCATTTTATTTATTTCAAATGCCAAATTTTTAAAGCTCACATGTTGAAAAAGAAGGAAAGAAATGTATACGATGCACCGTTTTTATGATTTATTTTCCTATTCACTTGTCTTCTCACATTTCTATCAACGCCTCTTCTAATGCAAGCAAAGGCAAAAATATGTTTTCAATTATCAGAGTAGGGCGCGGCAGAAGAACTCAGATCTTTAGCATGCTCGTCAAATGCCATAAAAATCATATTTTAAGAAGTAAACAACAACATATTTTAGAGCAAACTAAATTAGGGTGAAAATGTGTTTTGAATGGCTACAAAGTAGGAAAGACAGAAACGCTCGCGCACAGCCTCAACCAGCACCTAAACGGGAAACGGAAGTAAACATTAGAGCAACATAGCAGGGGGGAACGAGAGTAGAAACAGCATGAGGCGGCATTATGTCATTAAACACTCAGACATACGTGTGAGGGCTCACATACGAACGAATGCATGAATGAATGCATGATTGGTCTTTACCTACACCGCGGCACACATGCTACACCAGCAGCACAAATCGAAAATGTAAGCGCTTGAAAAAAATCGCTGATTCTCCATACCAGCAAATAATATCCAACATATGTTCGCTTGCTGGTGATTACTTTTGAAAATTTCGCTCTGCGGAAGGGTAAAATATAGCAGTCACACGAGGAGCCAACCTTTAAAGGTGATGATTACTTTTAAAAATGGGCACAGGTGTTTGAAATTCAGGTTACTGCTCTTCTCTCTCTTTCTTTTATTAAACTCAATTTAAGGGGAGAATACTAAGTGAAAAGGGGATTGATAAATGAAACTAATTAAAGTTTATGCTATATTTTAAGAGATGCAAAAAGAAATTCAATGAAAGTTATATAAAGAAAAATGGAATTAAAATGAATATTGAACGTGCGAATTACGCTTGAATTGCACTACATTCTTATATCCTTTGGTTTCGATAACTATATTTATTTCCTCTTTAAGCAGGCTTACTTTAATTTGAGTTTAAATCTCGTATGTATGTTTGCGCTTTCTTTCCTGATATCCTCTTCCATTATGTTTTTACGTATGAATTTAAATTAAAAATGCCTGTCGGGCTGCCTGCCAAGTTGGAAAAAATTTATGTATATAGAATATTTCCCAGCGCACAGTGTCCAGAACTTTATTAAAAATACGATAACTCCGAGCTAGAACTGCTATTTTTTTATATATTAAAGAAAACAAAATCTAAAATATTTTTTCAACAAATATTTGTTACTTGAGGAGAAATGGAACTGTTACTTTAAGAGTAAAGTTATATATAAAGTAATATTTCTCAGCGTCCAATGTCTAGAACGTTAACAGAAATACTTTTACTCCGTGCTAGAACTGGAATTTTTTTATATATTACAGAAAACACTTCATTTAATAAATATCTAAAATATTCTTTAAAAAATATTTGTTACTTTAAGAGTAATGGACTCAGAAAGTTTGAATTAATGTTCATTGTTAGAATTGCTTTCCTAATGGACAAAGTTGAGGAAGTTGAAATAAAAAATAGTTCAACTAAAAGTTATATATAAATTAATATTTCTCAGCGTCCAATGTCTAGAACGTTCACAGAAATACTTTTACTCCGTGGTAGAACTGATTTTTTTTTTATATATTACAAAAAACACTTCAATTAATAAATATCCAAATATTCTTTAAAACATATTTGTTACTTTAAGAGAAATGGACTCGGTAAGGTAAAATGAATGCTCATTGTTAGATTTCAAATGCGAATAGGCAAAGTTGAGGAAAATAAAAAATGCAACTTAAATTTATACCTTAACAAAATATTTCCCAGTGTACAGTGTCTAGAACGTTACCAGAAATACTTTTACTCCGAGCTAGAACTATACTCTACAGAAAACAATTATTAAATATCTAAAATATGTTTTAAGAGTACTGTTCATTGTAAGAATTACCTTTCTAATGAACAAAGTTAAAGAAAATAAAAAAAAAAGTTCAACTTGAATTTATACATAAATAAAATATTTCCCAGCGTCTAAAACGTTAACAAAAATACTTTTATTCCGAGCTAAAACTGCAAGTTTATAATATTTTACAGAAAACACTTCAATTTATAAATATACAAAATATTTTTTAAAAAATATTTGTTACTTTAAGATTAATTGAGTCAGAAACTTTACTTAACGATATAAATAAATAAAATATTTCCCGGCTCACAGTGTCTAAAACATTAACCAAAATACTTTAATTGTGAGCTAGAGCTGCAAGTTTATACAATTTTACAGAAAACACTTCAATTAATAAATATCTAAACTATTTTTTAAAAAGTATTTGTTACTTTACGAGTAATGGAGTCAGAAAGTCAAAATTAATCGTTATTGGAAGAGTTGTCTTACGAATGGACAAAGTTGAGGAAATTAAACAAAAAAAGTTCAACTTAACGATATAAATAAATAAAATATTTCCCGGCTCACAGTGTCTAAAACGTTAACCAAAATACTTTAATTGGGAGCTAGAGCTGCAAGTTTATAATATTTTACAGAAAACACTTCAATTAATAAATATCTTAAATATTTTTTAAAAAGTATTTGCTACATTAAGAGCAATGGACTCGGGAAGGTAAAATTAATGTTCATTCTAAGATTTCAATTGTGAGTGGGCAAAATTGAGGAAATATTTCCCAACGCACAGTGTCTAGAACGTTAACAAAAATACTTTAACTCCGAGCTAGAATTGCTAGTTTTTAAAATTTTACAAAAAACACTTCAATTAATAACTATTAAAAATATATTTTAAAAACTATTTCTTACTTTAAGAGTAATTGGCTCGGGAAGGTAAAATTAATGCTAATGAACAAAGTTCAGGAAATAAAATAAAAGGAAATAAAAAATTAGTTCATCTCTTAAATAAAAATAGTTCAACTAAAAGTTGAAACTGCAGGTTTTTAAAGTTTTATCAGAAAACACTTCAATTAGAAAATCTCTAAAAAAAATATTTGGTAATTTAATAATTAGGAAGACATCAAGTTGAAATTTCTTTTCAGTGTAAAAATACTATACAAAAAGACTTAGTACAGGTAGTAGGAAAGCACAGTTTTACTAAAAGTTTAAATAGTAGGATGTCTTGTCATATTAAAATCTCTTCAATCAAAAAAATTTCGTCAAAATTAAAAAAAAAATATTTTAATACTTTAAGAATTTCGGGTCAACAAGTTGAAATTAATTTTTAGTATAATCTTTTTATTCTAAAAGGTAAGTTCAAGGATAAAAGCAAGTAGTTAATCTAAAGGTTGATATAGGTTTTTACAACTAGTTTGTAATATTTAACAGAAAACACTTCCATTTAAAATATCTTAAATGTTTTTAAGAACAAATGTCAAAGCTAACTTCCACATATTGTTTGCTCAAAAATACTGTGCAGCCAATAACGCTTCATTACTCGTATTCAAGGATTACAGTTTAATTACTTCTTCTCTACTACAATCATTCCGGTCCAAATTTTTTTCTACATTTCAAAACACTGTTTACCACATACACGAGTAGTTATTCAAAATAAAATAAAACCGCCAGAATCACAGTGTACTCCATAAACAATGCATAAATAAATTTGCATATCACCAAAACGAAGGAAGGGAAACGTAAAGCTCCCACAGAGAGTCGCCATTACAACGTTCAGGGAATATATATGGAAGCAGGGGCTATTCTGTGCCTTATGCAGGATATCCTTTGAAAATTTGCACTGACTGTGTTACACTGTACCAGTTTATGGGCGCCCAAAAGAGATTTCGTTTGAAATTCCTGTTTTTGTTCAAAGGATATGCTCAAATACGGAAAGAAAGAAAAGGAAAACAATAAAAAGACACAAATGGAAAAGTGTCTGTTGAAAGACATAATTTTTTATGAAAGTTTTAAACAAATCCAACATATTGTGATTTAAAAGGATTTAAAACTATAGTCCTTCATAATGGACCGGACGAAAGTTTCGTCACACTTGGTTTAAAAGTGTAACAGCTTTTGTGTGAATTCAAAGCTGAAATGGTATTTTGCCATTAGTGAATATGACGGCAGAGGATAAGGTTCAAAATCCAAACATCCACCGATATGGTAATATATGAATAGGACATTTAATCAGTAGACGAGATTGAAATAAATAGTACTGTAATTTTGAGACACCACCAGAAGATACTTATAGACGATTCCGTGCTTTCTAGAGCTTCATCTTGGAAAATCCAGCCTAAGTTTAGCAAGTCCCGTCAACATAGGTAATATTTGCTACGGTCAACTATCATAGGATTGTAGTAAAAAAGACAAAGAAAGAGGGGCAGATTCTTGAAATAATAACGAAGCACTTTGATTACTTTCAGGTGTTTTTAAAATCACTTTCCAGCAGATCCTCTATGGTAAATGTATTTCGTGCGTGATAGTTTTTGTAACTAGTGAAACGCCTAAAGTTAAGTAGAGCACAAAAAATTAAAATGTACCAGGATTTTCTTGAAGAACTTTTTTAATGAAAAATTGCCATGCCATATTAGGACAATAAAAAATCTAAATAGAGAATGTCCAAAAGAAAAATGCAAGGCATCCCCTGACTTAATCTCGAGTAGAATTTATGTGTTTTTTTACATGTCCTCAAAAAATAGAAATGTATTTTTTTTGCGAAAAATTACATTAAAACAATGAAACTTTGTATTGGGACAATAAACATGTCACAAATACTATGTAAAATTGTATTTTAACCATAAAATACTTCATTGACCTATTGTTATTATGTACCCTATACCATACAGCGGTACAGAGTATTAAAATTGAAAGCTGATTTTCTGGTAAAATTGGACCTTAACAGTCAATATTTTTGAAAAGCTTTCATACAAAAAAGGTCCCTCTTGATTTGCGATTTGGGCGCTCTAAAAGGCACAAATTGAATTCGATCCTGCTCTTGGTTGTTACGAGCGCCCTGTTACCAACACGAATGAAGCTTAGCCATATTGGCCCATTTTCATAGCTATTTCGCATTAGTTCTCAAATTTCGCATCATACATTTGGATCGTCCTTTAACCATACCGAAGCAGGATCATATCGGTGCATGTTTTTGCATAGCTCCCTCTGTCAAAGCTCAATCGTTTGGTAGAGCCTCATTGTATGGGGCTCCTCTACAATTTAAATCCGATCTCGCTTTTATTCCCATATATGGTGTGTAACGAGCGTTTTGTAACCAGCTCTGCCATAGCTCCACCGTATCATTCCCTTTTTTATATAGCGTTCAAAAAAAATATCCGGAGGAAGGATTCAAGATTCTATTGCTCCAGAAATACAATTTAAATACTAAAATTTTGACGTAGTGCATTACGAGCTACTGATGTCAAAACCAGCTGAAGATCAACTACTAAAATCCAAGTTTTTTTCTAGCCCCAGTACAAAGGCCCCATTTGATTTAAGGGTTACTGCGCTTGAAGGCACAAATTTAATCCGAGCAACTTAGCCAATTCTAAGAGTATAAGTCTCTTCAACTTTTAGCCAACTCTGAGGATGTTAGACTCTATTCGATTCTCGTCCCAAGGTCCCTCCCGATTTGAGGTACTGCCTTTCTGAAGGCCACATTTTTAATTGAATTAATGAAATTTTTAATTAATTTAAAGAACTATTTCATTTTGTCAGTAAACAGTTTTATTGAAGGAACAATTTCATTACTGACAATTTTTTTTTAACTTTTTAATGAACTATTTTTTTAATTATATGACAATTGCATTAATTTAATGAACAAGTTCATTAATTTACGAACAAGTTCATTAATTTACGAACAAGTTCATTTATTTATGAAGAAGTTCATTAATTGATGAACAAGTTCATTAACTTATGAACAAGTTCATTAAGTTATGAACAAGTTCATTAATTTATGAACAAGTTCATTAATTTGTGAACAAGTTCATTAATTTATGAACAAGTTTATTAATTTATGAACAAGCTCATTAATTTATGAACAACTTCATTATTTGATGAACAATTTTATTAATTAAATAAACATTTTATTTTGTTAATAATCAATCTCATTAATGGATGGAACAATTTCAGTAATGATAAAATTGTTATCAATTTAATGAACAATTTCATTATTTAAATTACAGTTTCACTCATTTAAGAAACAGTTTTATAACTTTTTTTAATAATTTAATGAATTTCCTTAATTTAATAAACAATTGAATTAGAGATAAAATTTAGGCAATTTATTCAACTATTTCATAAATGAACTATTTCACGAATGCACTTTTTCGCCAATTCAGTAAACAATTTCATTAATCTAATGAACAATTCCATTTATGACAAACTTGTTATCACTTTTATAAACCTCGTTAATGTATTAAATAACTTATTAAGTAAATGATCAACTTCATTAACTTAATGTATAAATTCAGAATAAATATTTGTAATTTAATGAACAATTTCATTAATTTAATGAACCATTTTATTTTGTTAATAAACAATTTCCTTAATTGTTGGAACAATTTCAATAATAATAAAATGGATTTCAATTTAATGCATGATTTCAATAATTAAATGATTATTTTATTCATTTATTGAACAGTTTTTCTATTTTATTAAATAATTTCAAGAATTTAATGAAGCAAATCATTTCTTAAATAACGAATTTCCACAATTTAATGAATAATTTTAAAAGTGATAAAATTGTTGTCAATTTAGTTAATTATTTTATAAATGAACTATTTAATAAACTGTTTCGTTTATTCAGCGTACAGTTACATAAATTTAATTAACAATTTTTAATAAACAGTTTTAATAAATGATGAACCTTCTCTCAGTTTTAGGAACTATTTCTTTTATTTAATGAACAATTTCATAAATTTAATGTATAAATTTATGCAAATTTCTTAAATTTAATGAACAATTTCATTTACTTCAAGACCATTCTAATGTTAAAAAAATGCAGTTTCATAGTAATTTTATTATTGCGAATTTCCTTTATTTAATGAACAATTAAAAAAGTCATGAAATTGTTGTCAATTTCATTATTTATTTTTTAAATGAACTATTTAATGAACTTTTTCGTTAATCCAGCTAACAATTTCATTAATTAAATGAAAAATTCCATTAAAGATAAACTTGTTATACAGTCTTTGAACTTTTTAATTTATAAAATAATTTATTTAATTAATGAACAATTTCATTAATTTAATAAATAAATTCATGACAAATGTCTTAAATTTAATGAACAATTTCATTTACTTTAAAGCCATTCTAATGTTAAAAGAATGCAGTTTCACAGTATATTTTTTTTAGTATTTTTTTAATGTCAAGGACCTTCATGTCTTCCTCAATTAAAAACATCCTTGTTTCTTATGCTTTTTACTTTTTTTTCACGAGTTCATAAGCGAATTATCTGAGTCATCAATGTTGCAAAATATCACAGTTAGGTTAAAGTGAAATCCTTCCCTCACCCTTTAGCCTCCATGTTAACATGTTTCAAGCAATTTTTCACAACTCAACCCTTACCTAGAACAAAAAGAACGTTTTTTTTAGCACCCGACTCGTTTTTTTATTTATTTCTTTTTTTAATTTTTCTACTCTTCCCGCTCGTCTCATCGCTTACAAAGTAAATTGCTTTTGAACATGCAATGAAGGCACTTCCCCGCCTTCGCTCACTGGCTGGTTTGCCGGGCTTTTAAATTATAATTTATTGTCATTTTTATCTATAAAAGCGAACCTGCAGTTTAACAACTGGTCAACAAACATACGTATCGCATGGAGCGGAGTTGAACCAAAACAACTTCAATTTCAACTCCGGCCAACCAGTGGACGTCGTTTTCCACAGTTCATTTCATTGGGTTGTCGTCCAAGGGTTAAGTTCAAAGTAAATTGCTTCAAAGCCAACTCCACTTTGTGCATGCTATACCTTCTCTCCCGCGAGTCGCGTGCAGTAGCATAAATGAATTTATGGTGTAACATGAGGGTCGGTCTTCTGGCCACCGGTCGTGTATGGTGGCATGTTCGGTCGTTGGAGATGCCGGAAAACTCTGAGCAGTTTTCAAAATAACTTTCATGTACTTCCATATGCCGGTACATACTTAGACAAACATATGTACGAATATGGAGACCGAAACATGCAATATCGTTTGGAAAATGTGGAAAACTGCATATACTCACTGTTAGAAGGGGGAAAATCTTTCTTGTACTTTTTACGCCAGCTTTCGTAATTTGTAGTATGAACTCGCAACGAGTGACCTTTCAGTCAAAACATGCGGGGCTAATGAACTTTTCCCTGAACTCATTCTATCTTTTTTTGTCTTCTCTGGTCTTAGGGATAAATTGATATTCTACAAAACATGCAAGAAATATATAAATAAAAAAAAAAATTCTTCGAAGTTCAATGGGAAGTATCGAGTGAAATTGGACAGAAGGGAATGGCTTGAAAAGCATATTATGTACAACGAATTAACCACCCTATACTTGTTTACTTTATAATAACAAAGCTCCTACTTAAGAGTTTTAAAAAAAATTCTAAAATAATTTTAAAGTTAAGAGAGAAAAGAACTTCAATTTAAAGAAAAGTGTCAAGGTATAAACGCGTAGTTAAAAGTTTCGAGCATAGCTAAAAGAATTATTTTTGACATAAAAATACTACATCGTTTCAATGGGGAAACTTTCAAAAAATTATTAATAAAAGTTCTATTTTTTCGCAAAGGTAGCTTGAACTTTTTCTTTAGTAAAGGTTGGTCAGATAGTACTGAAAGTTTTTCAAATTGTTTAGTTTCAAAAACTATTTAAGCTACCAAAGCCATCCTACGTTTAAAATGTGCAGTAAGGTTTGCCATTCCATCGTCTAATGTTTAACAACAGGCAAACGTATGGAAATTAAAGAAAAAATATCGAAATTCTGGCTAAGTTTGAAACAGAAATGCGAAAGTTGTAAAAAATATTATTATGAGGTAACTTTAGTCCCTTAAAGGAAAACATTTTTACCTCTCGGCTGATTTCGCCCATTGACAATTCCAAGCAGCTTATGTCCATAAGCCATCTTCGTGCAAACAGCCAGGGTTTTAGTTTATGCCAAAAAGGACAAAAAAAATTCTAATAATTTCACAACACGCTTCCAACATTCCCTGTCCGGCATTTTTTTTTGATTTGCTATTTTTTCTTTAATTTTTTTTTTCGTTCCGAGTTCATGAATCAATTTTCTCTAATGTTATCGCCATCAGCCATCCATCCATCAACCGCTATTGAGCCAACAACCTTGTCTCCAATCTCTGCTGCTAGAAGGTACTCTGGAAACCCTCTAACATTTCAACAAAATAGTCGAAAGACCCCTCCCCCCGTGTTAACACGAAAACACAGCCAACATATGTCGCTGGAAAACCACCCAGACACCTTGACTTGTTGCTGCTGCTGGTAATCGTGGCAACCGTAATATCAAACGGAATTGAACCGAACCCCGTACAGAAGCTCCGCAACCATAAAAGAAAAGAAATGCCAAAACCACAGAAAAGAACATGAAGCAACTGTATGGTGAACTAGAAATACCTGAACGGCCCGGTGAGGAGGAAGAGAGGCAATGCCAAAACAATAACAAACAACAACATTTGAATACAACAATAAGAACGTATAGTGTGATGACACCAGTGATGAGAGCGTGTTGGCATTTTAAGTCACGCTAAACGTGGTGAAATTAATTCCAAACATAGTTGATTTGGAAATTTTCTAAAGTACAAGTGTCGGCTAAATAGTTAAGCTTAATGCTATTGCATTTTAAAACACTGTTTAATTTATCAAACGATTTTCTCTATAATCAGCTACCAGCAATCGCGGCAGCCATCTACAATATTTTTCAATGCCAGGTTTTTTTAGAAGCTGTAATTGATTTTCTTTTTAAAAAAAAATCCCCCCGATAACCCATAACGAAACGATCCTTTGAAATTGTCCTACGATTTCCATTATAATGAGCTGTAAGCAAACGCGGCAGCTATCTACAAAGAGACTTACTCATGTCGAAATATTCCATAGGGCTTTCTTAAAGAGCTGCAGTCAACACTTTTTCTCTAATAATGTGTTTTTACCTCATTATTTTATATCATTGAAGAACAAGCAGAGTGCTCTGATACTAGTGAGTTCTACACTATAGATTTGCTATACTACTGACTGGGACCTACAGTGTGAAGCCGGTTCGAATATAAGAACCACAATTCTCTATAAAATGCATGGAACCGCCAATGCTTTTTCTATACTCGATTTCCATTAGCAAACGCAAAAGTCATGTGGAAAGAGACTTACTGATATCGATATATTCCTTAAGGCTTTCTAAAAGAGCTGTAGTCAACACTTTTCCAATAACAACATATTTTGACCTCACTATTCCATTGAAAGACATGCAGAGTGCTCTGAAACCAATGAGCTCTAAACTATAGAATTTCTATACTCACTGACTGGGACCTCCAGTATGAAGCCGTTTCGAGTTTCGAGCCGTTTAGTAAACCATACTTCTCTACAAAATTCATGAAACCGACAGTGCATTGTTTTATACTTGAAATTTGAGCCAGATTTGAACCTTGGTTTCTAGTGTAATAATCTTTTACAGTACCTTCAAGACCGTGGCCCACCGCACCTTTAAGACCTTGGAGGATCACACATTACCTTCACGGTCGACCACACAGTACCTTTAACACCATAGCCGGCCACGTTGCACCTTCAAGACCACTGCCGGCAAATCAGTACCTTTAGGACCTCAGATAATCACACATCATCTTCGGAGGATCACACATAACCTTCAAGACCACGGCCAGCCGCACAGTAACTTTTAGACCACGACCAGACACAAAGTACCTTCAAGACCTCGAAGGATCACACATAACCTTCAAGAACTCGGAGGATCACACATAACCTTCCAGACCTCGGAGGATCCCAAATGACCTTCCAGACCTCGGAGGATCACACATAATCTTCAAGACTTGGGAACACCACACGTTACCTTCAAGGCATTGGAGATCCACACGTAACTTTCAAGATCTTGGAGGCAGCCACACAGTAACTTTAAGACCGCGGCAGGCCACACAGTATCATTAAGACCACACAGTACCTTTAAGACCTCGAAGGATCGCACATAACATTCAAGACCTTTCAGATCACACAGTACCTTAAAGACCACGGCCAGCCACATCGTTCCTTCAAGACCACGACCAGTCACACCGTACCTTCAAGACCACACAGTACCTTCAAGACCTCAGAGGATCACAAATAACCTTCAAGACCTCGGAGGATCACACATAACCTTCAAACCACGGCTACCCACACAGTAACCTTTACACCACGACTAGACACACAATACCTTAAAGACCTCGGAGGATTACACATAACCTTCGAGACCACGGCCAGCCACACAGTAACTTTTAGGCCGCGACCAGACACACAATACCTTAAAGACCACGGAGGATCACATATAACCTTCAGGACCTCGGAGGATCACACATAACTTTTTAGACTCGGAGAATCACACATAACCTTCAAGACCTCGGAGGCAGCCACACAGTACCTTTAAGTCCGCGGCCGGCCACACAGTATCTCCAAGACCTCGGAGGATCGAACATAACATTCAAGACCGCGGACAACCACTCGGCACATTCAAGATCACACAGTAGCTTAAAGGCCTCGGCCAGAAAGCTTGCGCTCTCAAAGACTTGAAATGCAGATCTGCGAAAAGGGCATTCAAACGGGGTACAACAATTTCTTTAAAAATATTTCTTCTTATGTTCAATTAAAGAATGCCTATGAGATCGAACAAGAAGGTATTCTTAGAAGTTGTTGCCTTAGAGACCTTCCCCGAGAAGGTAAACGGGAATGGTTTAAGGATTTGATAAACTAAAGGACAAAGCCTACCGGTTTCGTAATCCTTTTTATAGAAGCTATATAAGTATGTGAACGGTTTTTCTTTCATGCAGAAAAAAGGCCTTCTAAAAAATCTTTGTAGAATGAGTTTCGAATTCAAAAATAAGGAGTTCGGTAATGACTTTTTCAATAACCTTAAAACATATCTCTAGGATGTGAGAAGAATTCTTTTAACAGGGTGTCTCTCTTAAAGGCCTTCTCAAAGAAGGCAGTAAGCAAAATTTATGGGATCTGAGAAGGTGCTGTGATGAGCGACCTTATAAGCGACCTTCTCGAAGAAGGCATTCAGTAATGACTTTGGGCTTAGATATACTAAAGTATGACGCCTTTAAGTTTGCTTGGCCTTTTTGTGAAAGAGACTTCAAAATGTGTGAGTGGCAGGTTTTCTAGCTTAAAGAGGCCTTTATTAAGTCGTACTCGTTATTTTGAAGCATACAGTTCTGTGATATTAGTATTTAAGTTTTCTCCTTCTGTGATTTTTACATGGTATAATTATTTATTTTATTATTTATTACTTGTGTCGTGAAGTCCAGTTTTTTTTTTTTTAATAATATAAGTAATTGTTCGTGATGTAAACTAAATCCATATTTTAATAAAAATTCTCCTGATGAAGTTGGAAACAAACCAACGAAACGTTGAGAAAAAGATGAAATAATTTAGTTTTATTTACATCAAACCATATAACTTGACCATCACAGCCCATATATATATAAAAAATACAACTCAAGAAATAATTTTGAGATTTGAGGAATTTTTAGGCCTTCTTAGGAAAACGACTCGATTATGTGTGTTGCTTTTCATGTACAAAGAAGGCCTTATGAGGTGTTTTTTAAATCTTAAAGAATGGTTTTCTGAAATGTCTTCTTGTTTAAAAAAATCTGTGAACTAAAGGGTGGCCTTCTAATATACTTATACATTCTCGACGAAGGAACTTTGTAATGACTTTGCGATTAGATATACTGCAGGGTGATTTCTCTAGTTTTCTAGACATTCTGGGAAATGCCTTTCTATTGAAATGAATTTACGGGTGCCTATACTTATACAATCTGAGAAGATGGTTTTCTAAATGGTCTCCTTCTAAAGACCTATTCGAAGAAGGCACTCAGTAATGATTTTGGGATAAGTTCAACATATGAATGCAACCATCTAGTTTGCTAGGCCTTCTTCGGTAAGCGATATAATAATGTAAGCGGAATATATGTTGTAATGGGCGTAGAAGACATTCTGGAATGTGTTGCAAATTTGAAAAAATGGTTTTCTGAAATTCATTTTTTGTATGGCGACTTAAAGTATTGTATTGGAGAAGTCTGGTATTGGAGGAGTATGGTTCCATAATCGTGGTCTTCTTAAAGACTCTCACGATGAAGAGTTTCAGGTTGATGGGAAATTCAACGTTGAAGTCTTCCTTTACCTAGTAGGGTGACCTTCTTAAAGACTTTCACGATAAAGACTTTCAGGTACTACGTTAGGTTGTTGGGGAATTAAACGATAAAGTCGTCTTGTACTTATACCTTCCTTGGGAAGCGACTTGGTAATGATTGCGGATTCTTCTTTCATTTTCCAAAAGGGCCTTTTGAAATGTTTATTTTTGGAAGGCTTTTTGGAAGCTGTTTTAAATTTAAAAATAAAGTCTTTGGGAATACTTTATTTTAGATGACCTTAAATAATGTCTCTGAGGACTGAGAAGAAGGCCTTCTAAAGGAATGACATGGAGAAAGCAGAGGAATGAAATGAAAAACGTATTCTACTATTTTTTGGAGTTTCATAGGGAAGCGAAACGATTATGGGTTTGATTTAAATAAAGTTTCTCGTTTTAGAAGTTCTTATAGAATATCGTTTGAATCTATAAATAGGAATGCCATATTTAGTTGAACGTGGAGAAATAGCTTTAAGATTTCATAAATGTAAGAAAGAAGCCTTCTTTTTTGTTGGTTTTCTTACCATAATGTTGAATCAAAAGGGTTTTTCTAGATGATCCTGGAGAATATTTTTGGCATCTGAGAAGAAGTCGTTCTTTAGGTTAGGCTTCAAACAGACTTCTTCAATGAAGAAGTGCGGCATCATTTTTTTATGAGTGAAGATTGCCTTCTCAAATATTGTTTTGGAAGGTCCTCCAGAAGGTGTTGCGGTTCTAATTTTTTTTGTTAATCCTAGAGAATATCTTTGGTATCCGAGAACAAGCATTATTAAAGTTGGGCTTTAAAAAGACTTTCTCAAAGCAGAAGCGATATGATAATGTGGGCGGTGTAAACTTTTCACAAGTGAAAAAGGCCTTCTGAAATATTGTCTTGGAAGGCCTACCAGAAGGTGTTGCGGTTCTGAATACAAGGCCTTTTTCAATGTCTACAGAAGGCCTTGAAAATATCTGTGATCTAAAAAGGCTTTCTACTGAGGAAATGTTTTACAGATCTAGAATTTGACCTTGAACAATCACTAATAAGTTGGTTATTCTTAATATGCCAGTTTTTAAATCCTAAGACAGACATGAGCATTTTTAATCAAGGGTCACACTCATTGTCAGCCATGATTCCCTTTCGCCTATATAACCGTCATCATATCATATCCATTACTGTGAACAGAATGATTATCTCATCTTCAGACTTAGGCGGTGATTTACTCCCTACTCACGTGTCCTACTCGAATCAGTTGTCACGTGTCCATCTCTAATGACAACGTTACACAACAACCGTCATAATATCAACGTCGATTGCCGTTGCTTGGATGGGCTGGCGGTCTGTCTGGTCGACTTGCTTGGTTGGTTGGGTAATTGACACAAATATGCAAAAGATATGAAAGAAAATTAGCAACAATTGCTGTTGCAGAGAAACATTTTTATACAATTTATTTGTTGTCGCTCTGTACGAGTAGAGGTTTTTCTATATTGCCCATCCGCCCCACCACCACGACCGAGCAACACCAAGAATTGTAAAGTGGTGTTACATGTGTTTTCTATCGATATTCAGATACAAAAAAAATAAAAAAAAGGTTGCACTAATTACCGTTGGTATGCAAAGTAGTGCTCGAATCGCCGATGACAGACAATACGTCGAGTTCAATTACTGTGGAAATGTCCATAGCAAGATTGTGAAGTGTGGACGTTGAGCGATGGGAGGGAGGCCCCCTAATGGTGTCAAGGGTTTGTGAAATGACACCAAGTGCCGTACTGTGACATATTAGAAAGAAACAAATAACGTGTGCCAGTTCGTTTTAAAGAACTCTAGATTTATAGACAAGGCATGCCTTAAGAAGAAGAATGGGAGATTTGGCATATCTCTAAAGAAGCGCCATCTATTGTCAGATGTCACCATTGCTGTCAGGTTTTCATGAAAGTGCGTTTTTTAGACCAAGGACAGACGCTTTTGAAATTGAAGAAAATCGGTACAGATTTAAGTGTAGCTCCCACCTAAATATGTCCCGTTCTACTTTGGAGAATTGGACGTTTGCTTTTATCAAGCAGGGTGTGGCATGTGTGATTTTTTATTGAAAAAAAGTCTGGTAACTCTTGCTAGTTTGTTTAGCGGCTTTAACATAGCAACAGAATAGCTGCACATTAAAGTGTCAGGTACTTATTAGCAGTAAGTACTTATTTTTGGTTCCAAAATAATGCTTAGGGTAATGAGAGATCATTACGACCCCGTTACAGACATCGCTACAGAACAGCCACACATTATACGGTCGGTTACTTATTAAACCATTTAACAGTAAGTACTTGTTTTTCATTTAAAAATAATGCTAGGGGTAACGAGAGGTCATTACATGGTAATGTAAATGGTAATGCGTTGCACTTACTGAGTTTTGCGCCAATGCTTTGTTTTATTTTCTTTGAAATTCCTCAGTAATTGTTAGGCTAACGGTCATAAGCAAAAACGAATGTTGATGTTTTTAACATTTATTTAATTTTAAATATCCCAATATATCGAAATGATTTCGCTGCCCATCATCAATGAAATCAATTTAAATAATTCCTCGCTTCTGTCCTGTTGTACTTCTAGTATTCAACATTACCTTATGAAAATTTTTATTTTATTTTTCTTTAGCCAAATATTAATTTTTGTTCTCGTTTCTTTATCTTTTCAGGTATGTGCCACTCAACTTTAACATAATACAATAGAAATAAAAATGGAAACTTATGGATAAGTATTCTAAAACTTACATTACTTACATTTATTATACCTGCTGAGTACTAGGAATCTCCTAACTGGCCTTTGGAAGCCATTTTTAACATTCCAACATTCTGACATAGGGTTACAAAGTCGAACAAAAAATATATCAAAAGTCCACTTCCGGGTGGACTTTTGATATATTTTTTGCGGTAAAATATCGTTTCATCGAATTTTATTGTTTTTTGGCATCCACGTTCAAATTGTCCCGGTTTTTTGCATAAGAGTCCATGTCCCAAAATTCACCAAATGGCTTCAAGAAATTTATGTTTGACTTTGTGAGAAAATTTTGCTGGTATTTGATAACCGTATAATGGAAGCTGTTTCTGACCTCAAAACATTTTTACAAGGCTAAATTGAAAAAATTAGCCTGTACGCTACAAATTCGTCTAAGATTGCTTGTTTGTCCATCCTTATATACTATGCGAAGTTTTAATTTAATCGGTTCTAATAAGAGTGTTCTGGAGCGGTTGTACATAATATCGAAATAGATCTTTTTAATGGGGCTATAACAAAAGGTGGGCCGATATAACCCATTCTGAGCTGGTTACCGATCGGTCGTAAAGATCTATGTCAAATTTCAGCAGAACTGAATGAAATATGTGGCTTTTGGAACTAAAATCATCAAATCGGTAAAACATATTCCTACAGGAAATTGGACCGGTATAGAACCAGTAAAGTGATAGATCCCTCAAGGGTGTGAAACGGTCTCAGTACCGACACAACTGTATGAAAAGAACCGGTAACTTTTACATGGCTTTGTCATTGAAGGGAGTCAATTAACTCTACTCAGATACTTTGTGGTATATAACGGGACGGGATCAAAAAGGACAGGTACCGAACGTGCCACTGTACGAGGGCTGCTATATATTTCTGGCTTAATAATGAAAATGCGAATATTTATCATCAAAAATGGTTTTATTGTTTTTCAAAGTATTCGCCAGCATGATTTATACACTTTTGCATGCGCTCAAGCCAATTGTCGAAGCACTTTTTCCACTCCGATTCAGACACCTCCACGCTTTTTTTAACGCTTCAACAGCATCTTCTGGCGGCGAAAATCGTTGACCACGCATTTTTTTCTTGAAGTCATTGGGTGCCAAGTCAGGGCAGTACGGCGTATGACCCATCGATTCGACGTTTTGGCCGGTCAAAAAGGCTTTGGTTTGAGCCGATGTGTGAGAGCTCGCATTGTCATGGTGCACAATGATTCGTCTTCTCTTGTTCGTTTTTCGAATTTCTCTGAAGACTTCAGGCAAACAATTTGTGGTGTACCACTCAGAATTGACCGTCCTACGTTGCTCAAGCGGAACAGTCGCCACGTGACCAGTTTTGCCGAAGAAACAGGCGACCATTTGCTTCGAAGTGCTTCGTCCACGAACAAGTTTCGTTGGATTTGGCTCGTCTGCGAAGACCCACACGGTCGATTGCTGTTTTGTTTCGGGCTTATACGCATAGATCCATGATTCGTCACCTGTGACGACCTTATAAACGCCATCTGAAGCACCGCGATCGTATTTTTTTTTAAAATTTCTTTGCACCAATCGACACGAGCCTTTTTTTGAGCGATTGTCAAATTGTGCGTGATCCAACGAGAACAAACCTTTTCTACGGCCAGGCGTTCATGCAATATCGAATGTATGCTGGTGGAAAAAAAGCCCAAGAATGCCTCTATCTCACGGTATGTCACATGACGATCTTGCATTCACGGCATCAATATTCTCTGGCACAACGGCCGTTTTTAGACGACCTTCGTCTTTGAGCTAGTGTCGGCCACGATTGAATTCATTAAATCAGTTTTTCACAGTGCTATAGGATGGTGCTTCATCGCCATACAAACATTTAAGTTCATCGATGCACTCTTGTCGTGTAATCCACGTCGACAGCTGTGAAAAATGATCGCACGAAAATGTTCACGAGTTAATTCCATTTTTTTTGCCAAATTTATTTTTTAAAGTCGCTGTAAACAACACAAATGATGGTCGTACGTTAAAACGTTCTGAGTACGTTTATGCTAAAAAAAAAATTCAAACTTTCCAATGGAAATGTCAGATGGCGCCAGGCAACACTTAGTGTTGCCTAGGCCAGAAATGTATATAGCGACCCTCGTATCCGTCATAGAATACCAATCACAGAACCCATCCTATCCATCACATCAGTTCAGTTTAACGATTAGTCTGACTGCTTGAAAAATATGATCTGAATGTAAATTTTCATACAAACTTGAGTAGACTTCTAAACAAAATCTTCTCAAAGTCAATTTTGTCTTAAAGATAGCTGAAAGCCTCGGATATGTAAAATCTTTTGTGAGCCGTTTTATGTGCGAAGTTATAACGCGAATTTGACGACTTTGAACTTTCAATTCAATTGACATCATACTAACCATACCGAACCAGTTCTGTAAGAGGTACTGTTTTCACCCATCCCCGATTCGGGACATTCAGGGTAATTGACTCTTCATTTCCTGTAGGGATGCTTTGGAAGTTATATCCAAATCTGAAGCAATTTCCTTCAATCAATAACGTCTGTTCTTGGTCCAAAAAATTATCTTCTGCTAAATTTCATGAAGATTAAACAACAATTCCGACCTGCACTTTGATTTTAAGATTTATATCGAATCAGCTTCTGATTCTGACTCCATCGGTACACTTAAATGTTGGTCTTGCTTAAATCAAAATTTAGTTACAAACATTTGCCCTTGAACTATCGTAAAATACTCTCTAACACAAAGTGTGGCTGATTATAAATATTTGTTAGGCTGGCAGCAAAAAGTCGAACGCGATTAAAATAGGACACAAAAATCGATCACGATCGATCGATAATCTATTTTAAAAAAACAGTATTTCGGCGACATCTTTATGTCAGTGAAAATTAAGTTTAGTCTTCTGTAGCTTCTAATGGCTCCCTTTCGAAACTCGCCCAACCCACTTTTTTGTTTTTAACTTAGTAAACTTCGTTTGAAGGTGTCTTTACAATGAGACCCGGTTAGTGGGTCTGAAAATTGTGCCAAACACAGTGGACACTGATTTTGAAAAAGTTCCCCTTTTATTCCCTCATGTGTTGCTGAGGGAAATATGTTCGCACGTTGACTGAAGAAATTAAAAAAAATATCGAAAATCGAAATGTCAGCGTCCCTCCAGCACTCTCTGGTAGCCCTTTAACCCCTGCGCCTCGTAAAATGACATCATTTTCAACCGATTAGTTTATATCATATATGCCCATTACATATTCATATAGACATTTAAACATATGTACCGAGTAAAGAATGAATTTTTTTCTGTAAGCCAGCTCTAATGAATATTAATTGCGCGTAAAATATCTTTGAGGCGAGACAAACACACGCCACGACCAGCACGACCAGATGTTATTAAAAGATTTTGTAAAGAATTTCCAAAGATGTTGTTCGGTTGGCTGGTGGATTTCTCGGGAAAATGTAAATTGAACAAAAGCGTACATGAACGCGAACGTTTAATGAAAAGTAATAAATTACACTCAAAAAAACGAGAAACCGCTTTGAAATGAAAATTAAACATTAACTATCCAATCATATTTACATTTTGACCCAACGACCTTTGGCCGGTAATTTTTTTTAAGGGGCGTCCTCGTCAGTTATGGTTGAAATGATATAAATTATCTTATAATTTGTTGTTCAACAAATTTTTTATTTCGCTTTTCCTCTTTCCCTTTTCGAATGTGATCTGTAAAATTTGCATGTTTTAGGGCAATTTTTTCAAAACAATTGTTAAATTGTTGTTATTGTTGCGAGTAGAGATAAAGCAATTGTTGTTTTTTGTTTAAAAAAAAATCAAATCCCAGTTTGTACAAAAGGTTCATTATGGAATATAGAATATATTCGCATGTTGGGTATATGAAAGTAATAAATATTTTATTGTTAATGAATAATTTCGTGACAGACAATAATAATTATTTCCAATCACCGAGCGTAACTGATGGCTAATGATGACGCGCTATATCGCCACAGTGAGAAACAAAATAAAAAGTTGACATTGAAAACATTTGTAAATAAAAAAAGTTTTAAAAATTTACATACGAGGGCGACCGCAAAAGTAACTGGCCTAACATGAAAAGAACCGCTTTTTTGGAATTGTTATTATTTATTTTTCAACATAATCTCCTTCCAACTCAATTCACTTCATCAAACGTTTTTCAAGTTTTTTAATTCCATCCGAAAAATAAGATTTTTCAAGACCACATTGAACAGGGATTAAACCGGCTCAAGACCTCTTGCTTCTACATTTAAATAGAATACAAGTTTTTAACAAAATGGCAATTCAAGACCTTCAAAATATGCCTCAGTTTCAGCAATAACCTCGCTATTGGACGAACATTTTTTGCCACCAATAAATATTTTTAAATTAGGAAATAAGAAATAATCAGAAGGAGCTAAATCTGGACTTTATGGTGGATGCGGACCAATTTCAAATCGCAATTCGGCCAGTTTTTTTTTGAGTAAAAAATTCAGTGTGTGAAGGAGCATTATCTTGATGAAAAAGAACTTTTTTTTTTCTAAATGCGGTCGTTTTATCTTGATTTCTTCACTCAACCGATCCAATAATGCACAATAATATTCACTATTTATAGTTTTTCCTTTCTCAAGATAATCAATAAATATTATACCCCTTGCATCCCAAAATATTGTGGCCATTACTTTTCCTGCTGAGTTAACAGTTTTCGCCTTCTTGGGACCACTTTTACCAGCTTCTATCCATTGTTTTGACTGTTCTTTGCATTCTGGGATGTAGTGATGGATCCATGTTTCATCAACAGTTGTGAATCGGCGCAGGAACACTATTGGATTACGCTGATAAATCGCTAAAAACTCCTCGGAATTGGTCCAACGGACAATTTTTAGGGCAAAGTCAACAAACGCGGCACCCATCTTGCGGATAGCTTTTTCATGTGGAGTTCATCATGTAAAATACTCCAAACTTGTTTTTCGTGTATTTTAACAATATCAGCAAGTTCTCTGAGCTTTATTCGTCTATCTTTAGCCACTTCATTAAATATTTTTCTAATGTTTTCAATAGTAGTTGCAGTTTTCGGTCTTCCAGAGCGTTGTTCATCTTCCGTACTTGAACGACCCATTTTAAATTGTTGAACCCAGGATTTCATTATCACCATGAACAGAATCCAATTCATCTTTGATTAATTGTGGCGTATAACCTTTCATATAAAAGTGTTTAATTACACGAAACTCTTTATTTTCCATTTTTCAAAAATTATAAAACTAGTTTACTTCAATCACCTGTAACAAGGAAATCATTAAATATTTCGGAAATTTTGACAGATGGCTTATAAAAGATTGCTTTTAAAAAACAAAACAAAAAAGTTGCTAGTAAAACAGAAAATGTGCCAGGCCAGTTAGTTTTGCGGTCGCCCTCGTAAGAGTAACGACAAAAGTTTCTAGATCAAAAAATATAAAATCTCGTCAAAAAAGGCCAGACAACCTAAGTCTGTTTTCAGAAGAATTAGTTTGGCTGCTAACTCTAGATGACACTTTGTCTTTGACAGAAAACTAGTTTTTAAATAAAAAAAAGTTGTATACATTTGCACGAAAGTAACGACAAAAGTTTCTAAATCAAAGAAAAGAAATTCACGAAACTTCGAAATCAAAATTGGTAGTTAAAAAGTCGCCAAAGACCCTCAAAAGGACAGATGACCTAAGTCGGTAACAGTTTTAGTTGGGCTGCTAATTCTAGATGTCACTTTGGTCGTTAAAAGAAAACTAGTTTTTAAATAAAGAAAGTTTTATAAATTTACAGAAGAGCAAAGACAAAAGTTTCTAAATAAAAGAAGAGAAATTTACAAATCAAAATTGGTAGTTTAAAAGTCGACCCTTAAAAACCCTTAAAAAGGACAGACAACCTAAGACAGACAGAAAGTCGACAAAGACCCTTAAAAAGGACAGACAACCTAAGACAGTTTGCAGAAGTATTTGTTCGGCTGCTAACTCTAGATGACATTTTGTCTTTGTATAGAAAACCACTGCGTTGTATAGGGAAAACCGCATCTGTCATAGGGCGTCTGTACTTTTAACTGTTTTTAAACTCGCCATAAAATAGAAATTTTTAGGGCAGAAATTTTGTACTAGAATCAGAAACAATGATCCAGCAAAAACTACCATTACCAACTAATGAATGTGACACTAACTAAATAACAATTGATTTAAAAAGTTATGACCCGTGTAATCAAGAATTACAAGACATAAGACGAAAAGTTCTAGTTTGTTTTTGACCAAAAGAAGTTAGAACTCTTTGGAAACTGTTCTTACGGGAAAGATAAGAACACAATAAATTTATTTTTCAAATATCCTCTTTAAAGTTTTCTTTATTAAATTCTAACTGAAAACATTGCATAATCTTGCCAGGATTCCAACCAGTGTTAAGTAAGGTTGAAAGGGTAGCTCTTCAGAAAGAAGTGACGATTTTACTCCACCTTGACTCTGTATCAAGACAGCCCCTTTGTCGATTGTTTTCATCAGTTCGACAAGCGGGATGTGTATGTCTGCGGTTGTTGGCTAGCTCGCTGCTCCTGAGCCCATTCAGGCTTATGCATCCGCCATCTCGTCATTTTCTGCCGAACATTCTTCTGCAAGTATAAAATGAACAAAAAAAACTTTTTTCCACTTTCCTTCACATTTTAATTATTGCTTCTTTAGATTATTGCACCGTTTTCCGTCAAGTATTGGGATTTCAAAGTTCGATATCAAATATTTCCTGTACATAACTCGCTTTGTCTTGCGTTGACGCCTGATCTGTTGTCAATCGTGAGATTTTTCTCAGTGACAGTTCCTCAAGCTCACTAATCGCTGGTAGAAATTTCTCTGGGATCAGCAGCATCTCATCGTTGGTTTTTAAACACGGTCGCAGCTTTTCTGGGCTACGAAAGCACTTTCAACAAAGTTCGAGATCCTATATTTGCTGCACAGAACTATCTAGGTCTTGCGTGACTTGACGCCTGATCTGTTGTCCTTCGCCCGCCGTGAGATTTTCTCAGTGACAGTTCCATAATCTCACTAATACCAGGTAGACATTTACTTTAGACCGGCAGCTCCACATCATTGACATACGCTCTGTCGAGATCCTGCAGGATTTCGTTTTATCTCTAGATTCCACAGATAGGTTACTCTTATACGAGTTTCCTACCACTCCTTCTTCCTGAGACGTGTTTATAATTCTGCCCCTTAGCATGTTGCCCGCCCAGAGGATTATGCCTGATTGTACCCTAAAGCGATTTTGAGCTTCAAAAATCGAGGTTATTATGCACTGTCGCAGCTTTTCTAAGCGCTTTCAAATATTCGGAGTTTTAGGCGTCCCCGATGCCCAAAAAAAGCTGCCGCAGTGTATACTTTGAGGTGTAGAAAGTCTTCGGCGAAGTTCACTACTTCTTGAAGGATTGTTTCCATATTTTTCCAAGCCTTTAAGATAGGCGTATTCTGCCCTACAAACCAGGCTTATCAGAGATAAAGCAGCTCTGTCCAAAGCTCTGCATCGTATTTTTATACTCTCGACCTGTAGCAAAGTTTTCAGTTGCCGCTTGTTTCTGTTTTGAGATGAAACAACCGAAATCTATTATTCCAAGCTTGGCCTTGGATTAAATTACGAAGTTTAATGAGATGTCCTTACCCGTTAATGAGAATAGTAATGATATGCCATTACCTGGTAAGGCAAATGGTATAGAGATGTCATTACTCAGTAATGTAAATGGTATAGAGTAAATTTTTTAACATTTCAGTTTGGAGATAAAAGAATAGAGATCTAATATTTCAAGGCAGACTGGATTTAATACACTACCAAGTGTAATGAGATATCCTTACCTGGTGATGCAAATGGTAATGCTATGTAATATAAATGGTATAAAGATGCCATTACCCAGTAATACAAATATTAATGAGTGGATTTAATACCATTACTTAACAAAAATTATGACATTGATGGCTCTCGATGTGGAGTCTCTTTTTGAGGTGGCAAGAGTGAGTTGTATTTTCGTGGGCAATTGTGTGAAGAAAACTTGAAAAGTAAGGTTTACAACAGTAGTTCTCATTCGCTTGGGGAGAGCCTGGCCTTATAGAGATTCGGTTTTACTTTCAACAATTGCAGCAAGGCTTTCTGAAGAGGGTTGTCACGGTCCCGAAATCATGATAAAAGCAGTGTGCAACCACGAAAATCAATGTCACTTTGCCATTTTGTTAAAAACCTGTCTTCTATTTAAATATAGAAGCAAGAGGTCTTGAGCCGCTTAATCCCTGTTCATTATGACAACTTCTTATCACTTGTATTATTCAGTAATGAAAGCACATTACCCCATGCATTTTTTTGAAACCAAAAATAATGACTTACTCTAAATCGTTTAGATTTTTTACTTATTTCAATTGTACAGACTAGCCAATCTGCATAGACATTTTCTACAATCCTATTTCTTAAGAGCTGGACTCATTTTTGCTGCGAAAGGCTTAAACTAAAAAGCGATAATGTAGTGAAAGTCGTATGCCATTAATTTCTGTATCAGTTGCACCTTGTTAGTGAATAATGCGAGGTCTTATTGAAAAATTCGCATCAGACTGGTGTGTGGAATATTAAGTTATGGAAATCGATGGACAGTCGGTGTTTCAAGGTCTAAGTTGCCACTCTCGGCTATGGCATATGCATTCTCACCAGTGTTTCGCACTGTACGAAGGCCGTCCACTAGCATGCCAGTCTCCAAAACTGTTTGGACATACTTGCGTACAGCAAGTATGTCAACGCACTGCTACGACTAACATCATTGACTTTCTGTTAAGATTTCGAACGCAAAGAAGTTTTCCCTATCAAAATAATATATGATTCAAAAAGAAACTACGTGATGCCTATATAATTTAATTTAGCTGATGAACTATAGGTTTTATAATTCTTTCGGTTCTAAGCACCACGCCACAAGCGCTTTTTTTTGCTGACGAACCAAAACCACCTCGGCCTGAACCTGGATATAAACCGCATAAACTTGCAACGGATCTTAAAGCATATTTTAAGAGATGGCGCTAGTGAAGTTTAATTATAGAGAAAAGTACCATTATAAAGCTCTGATGTGAAGTCATGGCATATGAAGAAAAAAGCTTTGTACTTTCCATAGCTACTTTGAGCTTTTGTCAATATACTTCACGCCATAACACCAGCGCGCTTTTTAATGGCATAACCAGCGATACTATCAGAACTTGTTAATGATACTTCTCTCTATAAAAGACCTGTGTCGATATAGGGGTAATAAAGCTTTTGCCTTTAAGCGCCGCGCCATAGTTTCATAGCTTTTTAGTCTGATCCACACAATTCAACACGGTCATCATGGTTATAAACCGAAATACATTTACAACAGGTCTGAATTTATTTTCTTATAGATGGCGCCTAAGTGAAAAACGATAGCAAAATATAACTGATGTCACAATATGTCATAGACAAGCTTCAATGACTTCGCAAATAGTAGTATTAGCCCCCAACAAAGATTTGTTCATATCTGACTTTTAAAAAGTTCGACACAGTGTGTAAAATTAGGAAAAAAAAGTCATCAAATATAGCCACAATTTTGTAGGCTGCAAATAAATCATTTCCTGCTGTTGCTCTTTATTTTTACTGTCTTTTTTTTAGTGTAACCACATTCTCTTCTGTCCACCCCGTCTATAATAAGCCATTATTATGTCAACCGGAAAATCTTAATTACAAGTTTCCTTTTTTCCTCCCGCTTCACAATAATGGCCAATTTATATGCTAATGGAAAATTTGAAATAAAAAGAAACGGCATTTCTTTTTCTTTTCAAACCACCACTCTATCAATTTTCTTCGATAAACTTTTTCTTTCCTTACGTTTGCATTTTAATTAAACGACATTATGGCATAATTATTGGAAAACCAAGCTATTGTTATGATATTGCGAGCCCATAAGATTGCCATTTCTGCAGGGCCATAATATACGCAATAACGATAATTGCAATTTCCTGATTATAGTGAAAAAAGCGAAGACGCAGAAGAACTACAAAGGCTCGTGCCTCTTTAGTAGAAAACATTTGCAACCTACAAAGAAGTTATGGCAAAAGAAATGGCATAGTAAGTTAAAGATCTTAACCCTTAAAAGACGTGAGAGGAAAAAACTCATGAAATGATTAAATAAAAAAAAACCAGAAATTGTCTGAAAATACAAAAATGTACGAAAAAAGTATTTTATGGAACAGAAAAATTACACTACTCAACAAAATAAAAAAAATTTCATGTACTCCGGATGCGATAATTTTTTCTGTGTAGATAACCTTGACGTGAGCTCGAAAAACGCAATAAAAAATTTTTTTTTCGTTTGGTTTTTGTTTTATTTTTTTTTTTTTAAATTTTAAAAATTTTTTTTTGGTTAATTTGTTTCGTCCGGCATAACTCGGGAACCACTAGCCCGATTTAATTGAATTAAATTTTAAAAAATTTAAAATTACAATTCCCTTAATCTGTTCATATATTGTTTTCCTATACAAGCAACAGTTTCCAAGTTAAAAATGAATATATAAAGGAAAAAACTTATTTTTTGCCTAAAGATTTAAATTTTTTTTTTTTAAAAAATCCATAAAAAATCCAAAATGAAAAAAAATGTCAAATCTTATTACTTTTACGTAAAGTCACATAACCTATGAGCAAAATGAGACAAAGATCATGAAAATCGATGCACGCGTTTCGCTTTTATTCGCAATTGAGTAAAGGTATGAATTTCAAAAATTAATTTAAAGTCATATATTTTTGTCACCCAACAAATTTTAATTTTTTTTGTAATAAAAAAGAAAAAACCTCACCATAGACAAAGTTGTGCATATGTCGAGCAAATTTTTGAAATTCATACCTTTACTCAATTGCGAATAAAAGCGAAACGCGTGCATCGATTTTCATGATCTTTGTCTCATTTTGCTCATAGGTTATGTGACTTATGTGTAATAAGATTTGACATTTTTTTTCATTTTGGATTTTTTATGGATTTTTTAAAAAAAAAAAATTTTAATCTTTAGGCAAAAAATAAGTTTTTTCCTTTATATATTCATTTTTAACTTGGAAACTGTTGCTTGTATAGGAAAACAAGGGAATTGTAATTTTAAATTTTTTAAAATTTAATTCAATTAAATCGGGCTAGTGGTTCCCGAGTTATGCCGGACGAAACTAATTAACCAAAAAAAAAATTTTAAAATTTAAAAAAAAAAAATAAAACAAAAACCAAACGAAAAAAAAATTTTTTATTGCGTTTTTCGAGCTCATGTCAAGGTTATCTACACAGAAAAAATTATCGCATCCTGAGAACATTTTGACTGTTGACTAGTGTTATTGGTGCGAAGAATAATGGATTAGTTTAACAAAAAAGTCCCTCATATCTTGGGAAATTGTTTCCAGCTCGTTGAACTGGGCCTATTAAAGTGACTTTACAGCCACCACGTTTTCGACTGTTCTGCGCCCACATTTTATTAAATTTTTTTGGACACTGGCCATCAAGTACAGGTAAAAAAAGTAAGAAAATTCGGGCGAGACCGCCTACATAATACCATCGCCATACGCCTTGGACTCTTGAGGTCATATAAAACCTTGGACCGATTGTCGATTTTGAATAATGTTCTCCTGTGTGCAAAACAACGCTGCAAATGAAATTGTATTGAAATCCCATAACATTTTCCGGTCTTAGGCCGGTTAGACCTCAAAACGGTGGTGAAGATGTGAGCCCGCACACCGTTCTGGTCTTTTTTCAGCAATGCCTTTCTTGTGCACAATAACGCCAAAAATTACATTTTGTTGAAATGAAATTTGTCGCTCTAAGGTTGATTAGACTCCCAATCGGAATAGCGATTTCAATAGCGACCGTCATTGGCCGAAACCAAATTAAAAATAAAGTATCATCGAGATCGTATCTTATTTGCGGCTGACACTTTAAGTACAAAAATATATGGACCTACGGACGTTTAAATAATCACGGAAAATAATTCTGCCTCGATCGATATTTTTAATAGGTTTATCGCACTTTTTTGGTTGTTACAAACATCAGCACAAACATAAAAGTCCTCCTCCCTCGTACAGGCAACACAGTGTTGGGTACTTTTTAATTTTGTGGAAGTACATATGTTATAAATTTTGCCTTTGCCTAAAAAAATCTGCGTTAGGAAGTAATTAAATTTCTTGGACCTTCACTTTAGCTATTTCTCCATATCTGTCAAGAACTTTGCAGTGTCAGCATCCCATCGGGATTACTATTCTTCAGTTAAACAACATCTTTCACCGCAGTTTAAGCTTATTGCTCGTCTTTTGCACTTTTATTTTCCTTCTCTCCTGGGCCTACGATCTTTTGGAACCGATCTATTGCCTTGCGGATACTGTTCGGTACGATGAGAAGATTTAACGTGCCGCTCTTTGCGCTCTCAGGAACTTTCGCACGTTTTCTTTCGCGAGAGTAATCGCTGTTTTTGCTCCTGACAATTTTTGCTCTTTTATTCAATAAAAGCTTTTCCACTTTTCTTTCGCGAGGACATTTGGTCTATCCTTATTTTAGACCTTAGGCTCTCTTTTTACACAGCTAGTGCTTCCGCCCTGGTACCACAGCCAGTAGGGTGCTAGGGGTACAGTAGGGTGCTAGGGGTAGCGGCCGCGCCACTTTCTTAAAAGTAAGATGAGAAGATTCGAAATGTCATTCTGATTGGCTCGTTTCTTTCATGATAGCTATATCTTTTACTTTCCTATAGTGGAAGCTTTCGATGCATTTTCAAGAGAGCTTTCGGTTTTTTTTTCAGACGAATTTTCGCTATTTTCTTTCCTGGGGACTTTCTTCCTTTTTCTTTATAAGAGCTTTCGCTCTTTTCTTTCATAAGAGCTTTCGCTCTTTTCTTTTACAAGAGCTTTCGCTCTTTTCTTTCATAAGAGCTTTCGCTCTTTTCTTTTACAAGAGCCTTCGTTCTTTTCTTTCATAAGAGCTTTCGCTCTTTTATTTCAAAAGAGCTTTCGCTCTTTTCTTTCATAAGAGCTTTCGCTCTTTTCTTTCATAAGAGCTTTCGCTCTTTTCTTTCATAAGAGCTTTCGCTCTTTTCTTTCATAAGAGCTTTCGCTCTTTTCTTTCATAAGAGCTTTCGCTCTTTTCTTTCATTAGAGCTCCTTTCTGTCGTGAGAGCCTTCGATCTTTTCATTCAGGAAAGCTTTAGGTCTAATTTTTGTACTCATAACTACTATTTTAATAACATGCTTACCGTAGATTGCTGTTGTTGGTCTCTAGGATAAGCCTACGGGAAGTGGTCGCCTATCAGAGGACTTTCTTCATTTTCTTTCACAAGAGCTTTTCTTTTATTATAGCGTCTGCTCTTTTCTTTCGTGAGAGCATTCGCTCTTTTCGTTCAGGAATGCTTTCGATCCAATTTTTCATCATACAGTAGAATGTTATTGCCGGTCTCTAGGAGTAGTCTACGGGAAGTGGTCGTCCGACATTCACCATAAGACGGCTTAGTTGGGGCGTAGTTTTACAGCATTTTTGGTAGCATAGTCAAGTTGATTACGAGTCCAATTTTATGCGGAGATGCTTCACTGCTTTTTGGGTGGATATTGTTGTTTCGCCAATAGGCATGCCTATATGTACCAAAATAGTAGGTTAACAATTTGAGCTTAATTTTATGTGTGGGCAGCTAAAGTACGTTAGAATCAAACCATCTTAAAGTTTTTTTCAGAACTTGTCTAAGTTTCTAGCGTTGGCAGTGTAGATAATGATATCTGAACTGCCAACTAGTTAGATATCCTCCGGCATTTCAATCTTGAGGATTTTCTCATAAATCTCTTTCTTCCATAAATCTGGTCTCAGAATAGATGCCTGTGCCGCACCTGAAGTTATTCGCATAGTCTTTGGTCCGTTGCTTGTGGTGCTGTTTACAATTGCTCTGATTTTAAGGTAGTTTTCTATTATTTTTATCAAGTAATGGGGCATAGTTGTCAATCAGAGCCTTTAGCACATCTGACTATCTCAGACTATTAAATGCGGTTGTTTACATCTAGGGTTGCAAGGTCTCTCGTTGTACGGCTTAAAATACCTTAACTAGATACTTTGAAGTTCCAGCAATGCTTGAGGCCTTAAATCAAGTTTTCTGTTTAATAGATCCCCACTAGCTTGGATAGCTTTACTAAGTTTTAAGAGTCTCCAGCAGTTTCTTTACCCTGTTCCGCATGCTAAGCGGCCTGATTGAATAGGGGACTCCGGACGCGCTTTTTCGTAGCTGAAGAGTGAGTTCCACTTTTTTATTGGGCTTCCGGAAATACTCTCTCTAAGACAATTACAGGCGCACTGAGTAAAAACTCCCATTGCCATTTACTATTAGGAATCTTCTCTAATAATTACTCGCAACCGTTTAGAATCTCTTATTTATGGTGATGACATTGGAGGAAAGTACTGTCATCATACACAAAGCTCAACAAAAAAGTTTTTATACTCGAGCATACCCGAGCTCCAAAAATAAGTAGTCTGTGGGCGAAAGCGAGTGAGAGAGTTATAATTGAGAAATTATTGAAATAAATAAAATTGAACGTCTGCGTGAATTTGAAAATCGAACGCTTCGGTAAGTAGACTTAGACACTAGATCCCCTAGAGCCAAAGCAAGTCATATTAGGTCATATTTATTTGTTGATTTTATCTTTACTGCTTTCAAAACAACAATTTAAAACTTATGATGTGGTCTGAGAGAGAAAGAGCTGAAAAACTTAATTGTGTTTGCCTTTTAATAGAACTACAGCCACACACTGATAAATACTTATTAACCCTCTTCTAAGCAAGAACTTCTTTTTGGTCTTAAAGTAATGCAGATGGTAATGAGAGGTAATTACGGTGTGGTCTGAGAGAGAGAGAACTCAACAAATAATTTGTGTTTAGTAGTTGGCCTTTTAATATAACTACAGCCATACACTGATAAGTACTTACTAAACCTCTTATTAGCAAGTACTTCTTTTTGGTCTTAAAGTAATGCAGATGGTAATGAGAGGCCATTACGATGTGGTCTGAGAGAGAGAAAACTGAAAATCTAAATTGTGTTTAATAGTTAACCTTTCAATAGGACTACAGCCACACACTGATAATTACTTATTTAACCTCTTACTAGCAAGTACTTATTATAAGTTTTCAAGTAATGCAGATGGTAATGAGAGGTCATTACCTGGTAATGCATATGGTAATAAGTCGTACTAACTGAGTTTTTGATGGCTAACATTGTATGCACCTGAACTGGAATTCCATCCGGACCAGTCGAAAAATATTTATTTATATTGAGAATTTTACTTGTTTTTTTTTTGCCATACCGAAAATTTATTCTACTACCCTCGTACTTTATCAAACCGTGCTGCAAATCAAGCCAAAATTCAATACGCTCGTTATTCTACGCAGCATTATTTCATTTTTTTCAGTCTATTTTTGTGTGAGTGTTTCAAATCCATTTGTCCGATGATGACTTGTCTCAGACATTTTAAGGTTAAGCACGACATGCATAAAACTTTGCACAATAGAGAACTAAAAGCTGGAGAATATCTGAATATACGAGTATTGCCTTTAGAGAAATTCTATTTATAACATGTTGGCTAATAACAGTTGTTACTCTTCTAACGTTATAACGTTCAAATACCGGTATTGTGGTCCCCGCGGTCGACGATGTCTGTCGACGACGTCGCCTGTCTTTCATGCCATATTTGAAAATTACGTTACACACCTTTAAACTATGCAAAAAAATAATAAAAAAAAAACGCTCGCATATGGTATTTATTTTGTGCGATTTAAGTGTATTTCGCCATAATTACAATTTCTATACGACGTTTATGTCTAGAGCAACAAATTCTCTCTATCTACAGTGCCAAAGAAAGTGTTGTTCGGTGGTAAATGGCGCGCGCGCCAACCTCTATTATTTAAGGTTTGTCATAAACGACACACAGCTACGGACGAACTTTTTCCATGTGGCTTTCCATTCATCACTTCCACTATTCAATGGCGGTTATTACGACGTGATGATGACTGCGATGAACAACACAGTGTGTGAACCGTGCTTAGTGTAGCTGTTTGGAACTGAATGTGCCTGCAATTTCATTTCATTGGCAGGCCCCGCACCCGCCTTATTTTAGTTGCTGTCTCTGGTGAATTAATTATTTAGAAATTTTTTCGTATTCGCAAATTACTGCAGAGAAAGGAAATTATGTATGGTAAGAGAAAAGTTTTTGATGCCATTAAAGGGTGGGGTTTAATCGTGATCGATTTGGTGGTAGCTATTACATTGTAATTATTGGAAATGATAATGGCTTGTGACGTGACTAATAAATATTTAGCGTTACGCATCATTCCCAAATGGAACTGTGGGGAATTATAGTCTGTAAAAATAATAGAGACGGGAAGGAAGATCGGGTTTTATAAAAATTGGATTGAAAAATGTTGTAGCAGTTGGCGCTCTACATTTGCTGAAATAGATTTCAGATACTCTAGATTTATTAACTTCAGACCTGGATTTATATGACTAACTTTTTTGTAGAAATAATCTGACATTCTATTTAAATTACTAAAATTGTCAATGACTCCTCTTCTTTTCAAACAAAACTTCAGAAATTTCAAAACTTATAAAAAGCGCCTACTAAAACAATTTTTTAGTATTTTATTTTAATTTGCTGTAGATGGTGACCTTAAGATGTTTAGAATTTAAAATCGCGAACCCCACAAACCGCGCACAGCCAAACAATGCTACCAAGTTCATTTAATAAAAGCCTAGTTTCCATTCCGCCTTTGAAAAGATAAATATAAGTGTAAGTCCAAATTAAAAAAATATTTCCCTTAAATATTTTGGCCCAAAAACGTATCAAAAGTAATTATTAAAAACAATGCAACCAAGTTTATTTAGCTGTCTCACGATTTTCACCTTCGACTTTGAAGAACTAAAAGCAATTTCGTAATAGTATTCGTTTCCTTACTCCTTAAAAAGAAACTGTTTTTAATTTTTAATGCCCATTTTCTAGTATTGCTCTTAATTTATATCAAGGATTTTTTACTTTCCATTGTATAAAACTGAATTTTTGACCATTTTATTTAACAATTTGAGCTAATACATGGTTTTCTGCACAAAATACAGCCAAATCACAAACAGTGCTGCCTAGTTTTCTAATCGCACGTTGCTCTTTTCCCCTAGATTTTAAATAATTGAATACAAGTGGTGTCTGCCTTTCTTAGCATTGTGAAAGACTTTGGCTGTATATCTGCGTAAGATGCTGCCCATTCACCAAAGGTGCTGTCATATTTTCTTATAGTTCTCAAACTATGCTTGTGGCTGAAAATGGATTTAAATCTCTTTTACCGCTTCCATGAAGGTCGTGCTTTTTTACATCGAATAATTGAATTTAAATTGGTATCTCTAAGCAACGTGAAAACTCCCGCCTGGCTTTCTGTCTTTTACCGTTTAGGAATATGGGGTATATTCTAAAATGGTGCTGCCAAGTTTGCTTAACATTCTAACACTACTCTTTCTGATGAAATTAGGTTAAATTAAAGTTTCTATAAGCAATATGTGCTTTAACGCTACAGCCTTAAGTAGACGACAAAAGATGCTGCCAATATACTAGCAATGCTACCAAGTTACGGTAGCTAATGGGGCTGTTATTAAATGTCTCAGCCTAGTTGTTTTTTATATGTAGTAATATAACAAAATGCAAACTGGTAATTTGTTAGAGCAACTTAGAAGTGTCTGGCTGGTTTTCTACAGAAGATGGTGCCAATTCACATATGGTGCTGTCAAGTTGACTTAACTACAGACTAAGAGTTTTAAGAAAAATTGATTAAATTAATTTGTTAGTGCGTCTCTGCATAACAGCTTAAAAACTTCGTCACAAAGTCTACATAGGTAGTTGATATTAATTCACTAGAAGTGCGACCAAGTTAGCTAAGAAAAGTGCACCACCAAGTAACCTTAGTTTAGGGGACCTTTAGATCTGTGTGTTTTTGTTCTCAGTGTCTGTTTTTTTATCGATTTTAATTGATTAAAAAACTCAACTTGGTGATATTAAATCTGTTATTTTTTCAAATGATTAAACTCAAATTGGTTGTTGTGGCGGCAACTGTGAGCCGGGTTGACAGCCCTTGGCCCAAGAATTGCGCTTCGGATCAATCCAGTTCATAGAACCGTCTGTCGTGGGACTAGTGTCAAATTGGTAATAGATGGTGCTGTAAAGTTTACTTAATATTTGAAGCTATTTTTGCTAATGTAATTGGGTTAAATTAAAGTTTTTAATTGAGGTCTTCATAAACAACTGAAACCCCTACTGCATGCAGAAGATGCAGCCAATTCTTCAGCAGTTCTGCCAAGTAACCTAAGTTCAGACTACCATGAAAGCTATTTTAACGCGCCCCTATACTATGCCTCTCATTGTCAGAGTTTTCTTTTATTTAAAATGAGTTGAAATTGATGCTTGTGTGGCTCTTACTAACATCAAAGCAATTATAGGGTATTCTGTAATAGATGGTGCCACTTTACGAATAGTGCTGCCAAACTTTCTAAATTTTCTCTCCGATGTGAGTGGGTTTATTTAAAGTCCTTTAATGTAAATGCGTCGTACATGCCATCGATTTTCACTGCTGCCAAGTTGCATGGACTTGAAAATAGTGTATAGTGTTCATGTAAGCTTTTAAGTGGCCCATTTTGTCGCGTTCAATGCAAATGCATTACACTAAGTTTAATTTAACCGCATTTCAGTGCTGCCAAGCGCTTTAGACGTCATAAGAGCTTTGTTTCTTCCATCGAAGAAATGTGTTTAATTTTATTCGATTTTTAAGTGAGCAAGTTTGTATTGCTTTGCAATGAGTAATAAATCGATTTGCAGTGCTGTCAAGTTTGTAAGGCATGGTGCTATGTTAGATTTTTCATTCTGATCAAAATGTGTTTAATTTTAGTTTCTAAAGTTGCTCATTTTATTCAGTACGAGCGCTGAGTGTAGTGAAATCTACTCTAGTGCTGCCAAGTTGCAGGTATAAAGTTAGATTTTTCTTTCTAGTGAAAATGTGTTAAATTTGACTGTTTGAAGTACCAGTGATAAGTGCAGTTATCGACTTTCAGTGCTGCCAAGTTGCTTAGACTTTATAGTACGATGGAGAAGTTTAATGAGACAAGCCCTAGCTTATAAAACATGATAAGAGATTAGCTTCTTTTTTTTGATGATTAATTAACTTTATTTTGTTTGTTTTTAAAGTGACCATTTTGTATTTTAATACAATAAAACCCACTTTTGGTGCTGCCATGTTTTTAAGACATGCTACAATGTTAGATTTTTCCTTCTGATGAAAATGTGTTTAATTTTAGTTTTTAATGTGGCCAATTTAGTTTTTCAGTGCGAAGGTGTAGTACTTAAAAAACAAAAAAATCAATTTCTAGTGCTGCTCAGTTGTTAAAATATACCGGTTTGATTTCTAATATGATGAAAGTAGATTTTTTTTTAGTTTTTAAAGTTGTCCATTTTGTCTTCAAATGCGATTGCATCACAATAAGTAAAAACAAACCGATTTTCGGTGCTGCCAAAATACTAAGGCATTGAGAGGTTATATTTTTTACCGATAAAACTTGTTAAGTTTAAGCTTTTAAGTTCCTTAATTTAAGCGTGATTTTTGTTTTTAGTGCGAATTCATCGTGTTGAGTGGAATTGTGCCAAATTTCAGTGCTTCCAAGTTGTTTAGACCTGATATGAAGTTAGATTTTCTTTGTTTCCGATTTTCAGTGCTGCCAAATTGCTTTGGCATTAAAAGGTTATATTTTTTCTAATAAACTGTAATTGAGGCGAATTTCATTGCAACCAAGTTGTTTATATATGATATGAAGTTAGACTTTCTTTGTTTCTGATTTTCAGTGCTGCCAAATTGCTAAGGAATTAAAATGGATATCTTTTCTGATAAAATTTGTTTAGTTAATGTATTTAAGTAATTCTTTTTGGTGCGATTTTATTGTATCGAATGGAATTAAGCCGAATTTCAGTGCTACCAAGTTGTTTATACGTGATATGAAGTAAGATTTTATTTGTTTTAGTGTTGCCAAATTGATTAGGCATTAAGAGGTTATATATTTTTTCTAATAAAACATGTTTAGATTAAGTTTCTTAGCGACCCATCTTAGAGCCAATTTTGTTTCAAGAGGGAATTTGTCGCGTCAATTGGAATTGAGCCGAATTTCAGTGAAACCAAGTTGTTTATGCATGATATGAAGTTAGATTTTCTATGTTTCTGATATTCAGTGCTGCCTAATTGCTTAGGAATTAAGAGGTTGTATCTTTTCTGTTAAAACTTGTTAAGTTTAAGTTTTTTAGCGACCCATTTTTGTGCGAAATTATCGCGTCGAGTGGAATTGTGCCAAATTTCAGTGCTAACAAGTAGTTTATACATGATATGAAGTTAGATTTTCGTTGTTTATGATTTTCAGTTCTGCCAAATTGCTTAGGAATTGTAAGGTGTTCTTTTCTCTGATAAAACTTGTTTAGTGAAAGTTTTTCATTGACCTATTTTAGTGCGTAATTATCGCATCGAGTGGAATTGTGCCAAATTTCAGTGCTACCAAGTTGTTATTACATGATGTGATATTAGATTTCCTTTGTTTTTTGGTCTGTTTTTTGCGTATGCTAATTTTTTATCTTCATTATTTTTTGTATTGCCGTCATATGTACTTAACCGTTTCTGGCCTGGAAACTTTTTATTTGTATTCAATGTAATTGCGTAGTTGTCAGCGGTAAAAATTAATTATCAAATATTTTTCTTCTTGCAATTACAAAACAACCAGAAATTTCCACAGCGAAAATTAACACTCGAATATCTTCTTAAGTGCGTCATTGCAATGGTTGAAAGGTGACTTTTTTGCCTTTAGCCGCAAGTACGAGAATTGGATTTGATGTCTATATTAATTTACGTTTTATTCTTCTTCCATCAGACACGTTTTATCAAGTCCTCTTCATCTTTTGTTATTACTTCGTCTCTTACCTTTCCCATCGGCTTGGGATTTGTTTCTTGGGGATTATCAACAAAAATAAATATTTGCAGTAACACAGGTTTTTATGACTTGAATTATGACATAATACAGACTTTTTGTCGGTGAGTCGTTTATTCGGTCTACACGATGATTTATGACTTGCGCCGCATTCAAATGAACTGTTTTGTGGCGATTTTTTTACTATTTGCTTAGTGTGAGTTTATTTGATTTTCTTCGGATTCGTTTTAGAATATTTATTTTTGTATTTATATTTAATATTTGATTATCTATCGAAAGAAATATTTTTCGTTTTTTCATAATAAACACAAGCGTTAATAATACTTAAAGGAAAAACACAGTGACGCTGTCTACATATACTAGAGAAGGTTTTTGTTTTGTTTTCGTGGAGAAAAACAAAGCGCTTTAAATCCATTTTCAAGGTTTGTTTACTTGTGTTTGCACACACAATACCAAAATACAGATTTTACAATCAACTTAATGGAATATTTCTTTTTTTCGATAGATCGATTAAACTTTGACAACATGCAAAATGTAAAACAGGTTTTTGAAGCTTGAACGAAACTTGAAAATCAATATTTTATTTTTAAATCATTTAACTTTACAAAAGTTGGGGCGGTTCACACAGTTCTCTTGAAAAAGAAGGCACCCAAAATACTGGGTAGCATTTTTTGATAAGAACTTTGTTTTATATATTTCTTAATAATTATTTACCAAACGAATATCAAATTTTGTGTGGATCAAACTATTTTAAACATTACTTTCCTATCGAAATAATAAGGTTGTTTCGAGTATAAATTTCATAAAAAGTAACATGTATTTTGTGGTAATGATTTGATTGTTCAGAATTCAAATATCTTTAAATTAAATAAGAGTTGTGAAACATAATAAAGCTTAACAGCGTGAGAATTGAAATACGACTGATTCGATTCTCTACGATACCTTATAATAACCTTAATTGTAATAAACTTAGCAGCACTGTTGCACTCACCACTTGGCAATTTTGTTTTAGTTTAAGAGTTGTTTCTTTAATCCTTCATAGGTAAGAATAAACGAATCATCAGAAGAGAATAAAGTATAAAAATACGTTAAAAAATTTAAAACTTTTAGCGAACTTGGCATCATTAGTTTAATACCCTTACTTGAGACTCGGTTGATATTAATGTAAAGGACATTTTTAATGCCGAATCTACTTAATTTTGATAGTCAATAATTGCGTTAGAATGATTGTATACGAATTAAACTTGGTAGCTCTGTTGGACGAAAAATGTGTCAGTATTGTCTTATTTTCAGAAATATTCTGTTAATTCACAAACATCCAAGAAGATATGAACCATTAACAAATAGACCACAACGTAAAACTACGTTCAAATATTTTCAGTGAAAAATAAACTTGCTTCCTTTAATTGCAACTAAGTAAAAATAATTGCTAGGGGAAAACTATTTATTGCCGAATTTAAAATTATTTCGATAGTCAATGAATAAATGGCAACACTTTTGGAACAATCACTGACTATTTATTATTGTAGCGGCTCACGTATTGCCGAGGAAACAGCCCTCGGCCAAAGATTGCTGCTTTAGGTCAAACTAATACATAGAACCGGCTGTCGTGTACAAGGCGACTTGGCAACATTGTTTTTGTTTAAGATTGTGTCTCTTATTAAGACCAGGTAATTTTTTACTTAATGAACGAACAAACTATAGAACGTAGGTTTTAATAAAGAATATCGAAAAAAAATGTATATAGGCTGCGAGCGAAGAGTTAAAATAAACTTGGCACCATTGTTTTTTAACTACGATTAAAATTGCGATTAAAAACAACTTGGCAGCATTGTTTTTGGATTTCTTATACAACTTTACAAAAGCGTATGAATACAAGTAATACGAATCGCTAAAAGTGGCTTAGTTTTTTTGGAGTTTTTGCAATAAACTTGGCAGCATTAATGTTTTTAAATGATGACTTAAAACTTAGCACAGTGTTTGGCTCCTTATAAACCACACAAAAGTGAAATGTTTTTAAATATAAACATAATAATACTGCTAAAATGCTTAGTTTTAGCATCTATTGTAAACTAAAAACTTGGCAACATTGTTTTGTTAAATTGGTGGGTCCCTTAACAGAAACTAAGTATTATTCAGTAGCTCATTTAAGGAACTCTTAATTTTGGACGTTGTAGCAAATGGATGACATAGACACAACAACTTGGCACCACTTTTTTGGTTTTCTTACAAAACTTTACAAAGTGTGTATGTGTTGTCTAAGGCAAATTCGTGTTGTAGCAAATGGATGACATAGACACGACAACTTGGCACCACTTTTTTGGTTTTCTTACAAAACTATACAAAGTGTGTGTTGTTTCAACAATAAAATAGATAAATGTGGCTTCATTTTTTAAGCGATTTTGTAGTAAACTTGGCAGCATTTATATTTTTTTACATGATGACTTAAAAACTTGGCAGAACTGCTGCATTTGAATTTTCTGAAATGATTACATTTTTTGGTTATATTTGGTTATTTTATTATTATTCATAAAAAAGTGACATACATTTTTAATTTTACAAAAAGATATGGCTAAAATGCTTTGTTTTGTTAAATAGATTCACATAACAGAGACTTAGTGTGACTAAGTAACTCATTACAGGAACATTTAAATTTTGGACGAGAGAAGAATATTTCAGGCAAATTCTTATGGTATTAAATGGATGGCATTAACAACAACTTGGCAGCACTGTTTTTGGTTTTCTTAGAAACCTTCAAAATACGTGACAATTTTTTTAAATGAACACAAAATATTGCTTATGAACGCTTTATTTGTAGATTTTTTTATGTTTTTTTTTTTAAATTGAAAAACTTGTCAGATCTTTAAAAGATTGACTTCGTAAACGTTCACGACCACACCATACAAGCACTGAATATTATTTGTTTTTGGATTTTGTAAACCTATTCATACTTTAGTTTATGAGTACATGTTTTGCCATGTTTGCTTGTGTCGTTTTTGGTTGTCCCCTAATTCTCGGCGTAATCATTAATCTTCCATTATAATTTCCCTTTCCGCTTATGGGTCTTTGGCAACATTTTATTGGCGGGTGGAGGCGTTGTCGCGTTTGTTACCCGCAAACTAAAACTTTAACTTTTTTTTTGAAGATTTCTTGTACAATAGACCAACTGAGGCTGCTGCAATATTTTCTATCATACGTTGTTGCCCCTCGTGTTCTGCCTCTCGGATGTGTTAGGCAAAAGTGGACTATTTTTTAATTTTCTGGCTTGAGTTCATGATGTCGTCTCTTATGTAGGTTATGCGGCTTGCTGACGGTGCCTGGTGCTGTAGAAGTTACCGCTGCTCTTACGGGTACTTTAAGAACGAGCAAAACAAAAAGTGGGAAAAATAAAAAGGTAGCCTACGTCGTTGAACCGAGGAAAATGTGGGTTGTCATGAGAAAAATATTCGGTCTATTGTTTTTTTTTTCTTAGAGCAGCAGCAGCCACAGTAGAGGGCGGCTTAGTCATTTTAAATATATTTATAAGTAAATGAATTTAATAGAATAGCAAAATAGCATAGAAGACGGAGACAACCCAGCATGATGTCAATGGGCAAAGTAGCTGAGGAAGTTTGTAATTAAATTGAGTAGAACATAAAAAAAAGTTGACACAGACTTATTATTAGATATCAAAACGAAAAATACATTTGAGATTTTTTGAGAAAAGACAATTTTAAAAATTATGCAAAAACAATACCAAAATTTAAGATATGGAAAATTGGAACATTGTGTGTTGTTTTGTAAACATTTGCCTCGAATTTCTGATTCCAGAACTTGTAGACTTGCTTTAGCTTCAATTGCCCTCCACTCAACTGGAGCATTTGTAAGTAAATGCCCTCCATAATATTTAAAAAGCATATCTATTATCTCATCTTTCTTGAGTCATATTTCCAATAATTCCTTTTTTTCGTATTTTTCTTGTCGATTTTGTGAATAATGAAAATTATTGCCAATTCAGCAGTCTCGCTCGTCGAGGCGAGCGCTATATATTTATATTCAGCCATTTGCATTGTATCATTTTTAGTATGGCATAAATGGATATAAACAGTTACCACCTTCTAAAACGTGCCTTATACAGAAAATCGTCTATGATTACAAAATACAAAAAAAGCAAAAAGAATATGAGAATACGATAAATATTGCCAGCTCTCTCCGCCCGCTTTGGTAATGGTCATATTACAAAATCGATCAGAAAAGAATATGGCAAACACAATAGCGAGGTGGCAGACAAAAATTTACCGCAACCATTTAAGTGAGGCAGGAATTGTAATGGGGGCTTATTCACTTTTTAGAGTTTTTGGCGGAGCGGACTTTGTAACAGAAAAATTAAAAGTTTCTTATTCATACAGAGTGGCCGAATAAGGACGATCAGAAAAGAAATTCAAATAAAACCATAATGGTGTGTGCGATTATATTGGGTCTAGCCTTATTTTGAAGCGACGTTTTTTATGGCATTATGTAGGTAATAAAACATCATACTAGTAACATCCTTGACTTTGCTGACAGCGCTCAGCGATCCGCTTAATATCTCTATTTTGCTGAAATAGCATCTCCTATATTGGCCTCAAACTCGCCCAAAGTGGACACGTTGTTAGAGTAGACAAAGGACTTCATATAGTCCCAGAGAAAATACTCGAAGGATGTCCAAAAGTATGATCTCGGCGGCCAATTATGAAAGACTCACCGAGAGATGACCCAGTCTTCAAATGATCTTGTTACCACACCTCGCAGAGTGGCTTGAAAAAAAATATTTTGTGAAATAAGTCTCCAATTTCTGTTGTTTGTCGTAAATTCATATAATTCCACATACTTATAGATGCAGGGTAGACGATTTAAAATTTAAATCGGCTGTAAAAAAAGTACTGAATTTTTTGTTTCTGATTTTGTTGGAGATTTTCAACTATGTCCCCGTCTTCTTCAAACCAAATGTCGTCCATCTCATTCTCTTGAATTTTTGGAAACAAAAATTCGGTAAGGGCTGCTCCTTTCTAATATTCGAAGAGAAATGGCCCCATAATGCCGACAACCCAAAATCCACACCAAATAAGGACTTTTCGGCTTCAATTTTGCTTATTGACTAACAACCGAGATGAAGAAGAGCAAAATCTTAAAACACAATTTTTCGGTAAAATTCTTTATCTCCTGCCAAACAATCTTCAGTTCATTTAAAATGTTAAATCAAACACCCTATAATTACATTGTAAAGGGTGTCCCAAGAAGAACGCAATTTTTAAATCTGGCAACATTCGAAGTGTCATTGTTTGACATTTGGACAATTGTTATTGTTAGTAGAAGGTACGAGGTTAGTAAAAATGGAGCGCTACACGAAAGGGAGTTCGTTAATTGGGTATTGGAGAGACAACATGAAAATGCTGATTTGCCGATTAAATCATCTTCAGTGACGAGGCCCATTTTCATCTTGATAGCTTCGTCAATAGGCAGAATTGTCGCATTTGGGGTGCGGAAAATCCTCGAGTGATTCACGAGAAGCAAATGCATCCTCAACGTGTCACTGTGTGGTGTGGTTTTTGGGCTGGAGGAATCATTGGATCTTTTTTTTTATGAAAATGAGGCAGGTCAAGCGCAAACAGTCAATGGTGTTTGGTATCGTGAAATGATAACCAGTTTTTTCTTGCCTAGAATTGAAGAAATGAATGTGGAGGGCATGTGGTTCCAACAAGACGGCGCCACATGTCATACAGCCAGAGAAACAATTCAATTGCTGCATCAGTCATTTCCCGGTCGTGTTATTTCGCGTTTTGGAGATCAGAATTGGCCGTCTAGATCGTGCGATTTAACACCATTAGATTTTTTTTCTTTGGGGTTTTTTGAAGTCGATGGTTTACTCGAATAAGCCGACGACGACTCAAGCCTTAAAAGACGAAATTGGACGCTGCATTAATGAAATACCGCAGCATTCATGCAAAACGGTCATTGAAAATTTCATTAAAAGATCGCGTGCATGCCAGCAAAGCCGCGGCGGCCATCTGCACGATATATTGTTCCATACATAACCTCATTCTGTCTACTTTACGATATAATAAAGTTTCACGATTTTTTCTTAAATATCTGTGTTTTATTTAAAATTTAAAAATTGCGCTCTTCTTAGGACACCCTTTATTAGGTATATGGATAGTCATAAACACTAACACTCCGCGAATAAAAATATTTTATTTGTTTTACTTTTCCAAATTTGAAACTTTGACTCGTTAGATCCTCCAAACATGGACATACGATATATGCACTCAAAAGTAGTGCAATTTCCTCACTAATCCAATTCAGCACACAAAAAGAAAGACAACCTAAAAATAAAATAAAATCAAATATTGGAATAAAATTTAATGAATGGGAACAATAAAAAAATTCGTAAGATTGGACTCGCAACGCTTGCCCTTTAGTCCCCATCTATACGAGGCAACTATACTTGTCGCAACTGTCAGTTTGTAGTTCGTTTTGTGTTTTTCGTAGTGTGAAGTTGGCTGCAGATTATTTTAGTATTTTTACACACATAAATCAGGACGATTAATCACAGAATGTTAGAAGAGCAATAATGAAAACAAAAATTGCAATTTTAAAAAGGATTTATAAAAATTGACGCAAGTAAAGTTGCCTCGTGTAAATGACGACATGCTGTTGTTGTTGTACAATTTTATGGAAAACGTCCATGTGTTTTGAAATGAGTGCAGCATGAAGGATTTTTATTGTACTTTGTTCGGTGAAAAACTCCACTGCTGACAATTCTCGTTAAATGTGAATCTGCCTGCTGTTGGGTGTATAACCACTCAACATTGCTAAAGCGTCCACCCAAAAATCATAAAAACTGACCCAGGTAAAGTTTTTGTTGTACTTTTTATGGACAACGACCATGTCTTTTGAAATGAGTGTAGTATGAAGGATTTTTATTGTGTTTAATTTGTTCGGTGAAAAACTCTACTGCCGACAATTCTCGTTAAATGTGAATTAGCCTGCAATTAAGTGTATAACCGCTCAACATGGTTACAGCACATTCGTTGCTTGGGGTCTCGCGATGGTGAAGAAGCGGTCAACCAAAACTGCTTGCAACTAAAAGTATTTTTGACCTATTTTTTTAAACAATTTTTACAACTTTTTTTTTGTAAGGCTCAAAAGGAAAATATTTTTGATAAACGGCTTACAACTTTTTTTATGGAAATATGTAAAATTGTGTATCGTCTGAAATCGTACATATGTTTGCTACACAATTAACGAATATTTTAGTTATTATGTGAAATTTGTTATCACAAGATTCGTAATTAATTTTTTGTTTGAATTTTTGACGGTTTTTCCTTTGCATAAATAGCAATATTTGTTAAACGAGTCTAATCTTAAATGCCAAAAGAAAACAAAATCAATTAAAGCGCGCACTAATGCTTTGGATCGGCTGAACTTACTAACCAAAGGTCCAAGAAATGAGCAAACGTTTTTTTTTCGGCTATTTAAAAAATGTGTTTGCATGACTTCACATAGTGCCAAAAAAATAAATATTATTCAAATTCCTTTTGTTTATTTTTTATTATTATAATATTTCATGCAATTCGGCGCTATTCTATGACCATTGCACTGATGTCATTTTTATATAATTTTTTTTTGTTTTAAATTCTTTGGAATGTATTAATTTTTTTATGCTAATTCGGTAAGCGTCGTTGATAGTCTTAATTGAATAATGATTTTATTCCTCTAGAAAAAAATTATATTAATTTAAACAATTCGAGGTCATTTCAAACGGGGTGGGGTGGTGGCATGGGGTGATACAATTCCCTAACTTATGAACTGAAAACGGCATTTAATTATTCATACAAAAGAAACTATAAATTATTTTCAAATGATATCACTGTAGATGATGATGGATATTTGGATAGTAAATTGGTTTTTATACGATATATAGATGTAGGCAATCATGATATAAATATTAATCATGATACAAATATTAATCATGATATTAATCATGATTAAATGTTGTCCATGATGACTTTGTAGTATTTTCTATGCTTGATAAATTTATGATACATACCATCATCATAATATTTTATGCTTCATTACATTTTTTGATTGTAACCAACCAAAGTCGACAGTTTATACAAATTTATGCATGTTTGGCTTTTCTGTTTAACCCATTTTTGTATAACAATTTGGTGGTGAGTTGTTGTTATTGTTTCGGAAATTTCTCTGTTTAGTATAACCTACGCACAATGGGCTTTAAACCAAAAAAAAAGAGAAAAATCTCAAAAAATACAAATATTTAACATACGAGTACAAATCGAAATATATTTAGGTGATCATACTTAAATCTATACAGAGAACAGCTTATAAATGTTGTGCAGACCATTAGGGACCTCCTTATGACTTATGATTTCGAATCCCAATTCCAGGAAAATCTTAAATTTCCATTTTTGTTTAAAATATTAGTTTTGTTTTTGTTTGTCGTATGGGAAAGAAAAACTAAGTCTTCGAAGTTAAAGCAAATACATCACAGTCTGCTAGACGCACGTTTCGACTTTTAAAAGTGCATTCGTGATAAAATTAGCTTTTATTGTTTGTTTGTTTAAAGCCAAAAGGGCAATTTTTTGGGCCCCTACGGCCTATGTGCCCTATCCCGCATCTCAACCAAATCCTGAAAATAAATCTATATTTGGCTTTATAACAAAATTTAATTTAATTTTAGTAGCCTTATTGGATTTATTACAAAATGTAATTTAATTTTAGTAGCCTTATTGCCAAATTTATTATGGGTTCCATGTTTTTAACTTTAGCGATCGTTTTTTTGGTTCCATTGTCCAATCCAATTCAAATCCTAAAACTAAATCCATGTTTAGATTTGTAGTGAAATTTGCTCTAATTCGAGTACTCATGTGTCCATATAAGTCCAATCTTATCACTTTAGGAGTTTATAGCGTGATTTTGGTCCTCAGTGTTCGATGCCCGTAATATTTTCCCTGATTGAGACGAACGAAAATTTTAAAACAACGATTAATCTCTTCTCAAATAAAAGCACAAACTTAATAAGTCCAAACCTGACCTTTTAATAGAATCTTCGGCGATCTTTTCTAGTCAAGTGGAAAAAATAACCTCAATCAAGCATATGCGGGCAATTTTATCCTCTGGCTTCTTTTGTCGAAATATGTTTCTCGTCTTTTATGCAGCTATTATTGCTACGCCCTGCAGTGTTGCGTTATGGGCAACATTCTTTGCTGCAGTAGCTGCTTTAGACACTACCCTTCGTGGGTTCTGCGAAAGCAGAATTTGATGCCCGTAATCTTTTCCCTGATTGAGACGAACGAAAATTTTGAAACAACGATAATCTCTTCTGAAATATAAGCAAAAACCTAATAAGTCCAAAACTGACCTTTTAATAAACTATTCGGGCATCTTTTTTAGACGAGTACAAATAAATCTTCTCACACTAGCAAATGCGGGCTATTTTATTTGTCGCTTCTTTTGTGGAAATAGGCGTTTTACCTCTATTACGCAGCTATTATTGGTACGCCCTGCAGTGTTGTGTTATGGGCAACATTCTTTGCTGCGGCAGCTACCCCCTTCGTAGGTTCTGCAAAAGCAGGGTCCGATGCACGTTATCTTTTTCCTGATTGAGGCGGAAGCACATTTTAAAACAAATATTTTCCCTCCTCAACTAAAAGAAAACCTAGGCTCATCTTCAAAGCGATAAATTTCGAAACTCATCGTCTATCTTTCCCTCTAAAGTTTTTACCACTTTGCCTCCCGTTTCTAGCCACTGTGTCCATGCACTAAGGGAGAGTACAGCAAAAAAAAAATGTAATAACAAAGAACAAAAAAAGGAAAGCGAGTTCAATGAACGCACTCTGACTGACTCGTCGTCAGTCTTTCTCACATGAATGTAAGAGAGCTTTCGCAATGAAACTATGCAGACCAATTTATAAGTGACACCAACCAACCAGCCAAACAAACAACAACAACAACAATGCGTTACAATTGGCAAACGAAATGGTGACAGAGGAGGAGAGGCTGCAGAGAACGCCTCTGCTCTGATGCCAATTTTTTTGTTTTTTATATCTGTCCGACGAAATACAACAATATTCTGTTGTACTACATTATATAAGTATATAAAAAGACACCTACGAGGTGCACTACAAGAAGTGTAAACTACAATTTTCTAAATTGGCCGCTTTAAAAGCAGTACTTTTAAATCTCCAGCTTTGTGGCATAAACAGTGTTAGTCTTTACCTCTCGTAGATGGACTTTCAAGAAACTATCCACTCAAGAAACTACATATTCGGATAACCTTTTCTCGATTTAATGAATGCCTTCGGTCGATTTTAACTGCTAAACTCACATTTTATGAAAGTCAAAATCGCTGGCTTTGTTGACTGTATGTCTATTAGTTTCGATCCTCCTAAAAGTTTTTTTTTAGGAAATTATCCGTTTCAGTCTTGGATTGCAGACCCGCAGGGTCTGAATACTCGCAGGTGAACCTCAGAGCTCCCCTGCAAGGTTATACTACACATGAGATTGTCCTTTTCATAACCTATGCTGGATGGTGACCTAGAGCTAATCTTGGGTGACGAAATTAATCCAACCTGTCTGAGTGTGAGGAAATCAAACTGGAAGCAGACATGTGCTACAAGCTCGGACCAAAGACTTGAAATCACTGGTGGTGGTCTGTCTTTTAGTATCTGGCATATCTAGGGAGTGTTGAAAGTCGCATTGTAGCCTGGCCCAGTGCTATGGAGCACTGAAGTTAAATCCGAAGAGCGAGAATGACGATTGCAGAAATTTTTGACAAGTCTAGATTACTGGGTATTGATTGCGCATTCTCTGCAGCATGTGTTTTAAGTAAAAAGTATATCTGGGAAGCATTCATAGTCGCATTGTAGCTTAGCCCAGTGCTATAGAAGTTAAAGCCAAAACGGCGCGAATGACGATTGCAAGAATTTTTGACCGGACTCTAGATTACCGGGTTATGACATCGCATTACCTTCAGCATGAGTTTTTAGTAAAAAGTAATGATTTATTTTTAAGTACAAAAATAAGTTGCTATTTGTTAATCAAAGTTAGTTTTTTTCACTCCCATTTAAAAATTCTTTGTATTTATGGTGCTCATTTTCTCTATCGAATCCAGGGGCCGAAAGCCCGTTTAAATATGTAGTCTCAGAATTTCTTTAGGAATAAAAATGTATCCTTATCCATAGGACTTGGCTTTCAAATTTATCGCCGCTTGAAATAGGCACTTATTTTGAAAGATTTTCCAAAACTTGGTCTAGACTCTGCGGTCTTATAGCCTTAACAATCCTAGAAATGCTGGTCTATGTTCACTCAGAAGATGTTGAATTTCCTTGTGATACAAATACGAAATTTTATAAAAAAAAAGTTTGCTTATTTTGGGGATACGAAAACACCAAAGCAACCTACAAACGTAGAAGAATTTTAGTATCAATACAAATTAACTCTTATATACCTGACGGAATTTTGACCGACCATATCAGTAAGGTTAAAATTGTTAAGTTGCATTTGTTGCATATAATTTTTAGAGCAGGATATAATACAGTCGGACTTCGGTTTTTTTACTACTCGTAGTTTTGTAAGGGAATTTTAGATCTAATGCCGTCAAAGTATTAAACTTGACAGCATAATGCCCTCCTAGGCAGCACTATTCCTGCTGTGACATGAAGCTGTTTTAGTTCGAAGAATCTCAAGGAGATGCCCTAACAATTTTATTGAATTTACTTAAAGTTTAATTATTGTTTATTCAGCTTTCGTTACAGAGTTGTTAGTTGGCACAATCAGAAAAATGTTTTATAACAGAAATAATTATTGTTTACTTTTGTAGCCTCTAAGATCTGCTTCAATCGCAGAATTTAACTTGGCAGCACTATTTTTCACAAATTATTATAAAATGACGCTCAAGATCCGAATTCGTTTTATTAGGTCCCTGTTAAAGCGTTTAAATAGTTATCATCAGATATAACTTGGCAGCACTATTCTTAAATAATACTTGCTACTTCTTTAATATATTTGAGTGAATTTAACTTGACAGCACTATACGAGTATATATTTCACAAATTTGTTTTTACGATGAATTTCGTGGTCTGGTTTTGTTTTATTACGTCCCTGTTAAATGCCAAGTTACATCACTCGATATAACTAGCTAGCACAATTAACAACTTGGCAGCACTATTCTTAAATTAAAATTGTTACTTCTTTAATGTATTATACCATGATTTTAGAATACTTATTGTTTACTTTTTCCGCACTATTTGAGAATAATCAGAGATTCGTCTCCAAAGTAGTATAAAATGAATTAAAAGAATACTTATTGTTTTATTCATTCGATGTTATAGCGTTTACTTTGGCACCACTAGATATCACTATTCACTATTTACAACTAGGCAACATTTTTTAAAAGTAATAATTGGTACTACTTTATTATTTTATAATATGAATAAAAAGAAAATTATTAATTATTTTTAGTATTAAACTTGTTGCCCCAAAAATTTAAAAAAAGGAGTTGGAAGAGTAGTTAGTAGTTTTATGTAACCGCCGTTGCAGCATTTAACTAGGCACTGCTAGACATAACTAGGCAGCACTATTTTTAAATACTCATTAATACTACATCAAAGTATTATTACATACATTTAACGAATACTTATAGTTTATTTCTATTGTAGATAAGATCTGTTGCCGTCATAGAATTAAACTTGGCATCACTAGATAAACCTAGGCAGTACTGTTTTTTTAAAAGAGTTAGATATTGACCTTAAAAATTCTAAAAAATTAATTAAAATAATAATTATAGATTTATGCAGTCCTCGTAAATATCAAATGTGGTTTTGAGCTTTTTACAACTTGGCATCACTTTAACCAAATTTCCTGTGATATTTTAAGAATAAAAAAAATTAATTTTGTATTATTTTTTTAACATTTAAAAATTAAAATTTTTAGTAATTTTTTTTTATATTGTATTTATTTTGTTTTTTTTAATTATAATATTTGAAGGGAAGTGTTTTTTAATGTTATGTTGTGGAACTTAATTAAGTAAGTTCTTTAATAATTATCTTGTATTCTTAGGAAGTGTGTTCTCTGTGAACTTTCTTAGCCTGTTTGCACAGAGCAAATTCTTTTTAAACACATTTCCTGATTTTCGACAAATATTCCAATGTTAATCCATTTTTGGCCCTATCCTCCTATACAATTTTACATTGCCCATATCATCAACATGATTGCTCCCAGAGTGCTGATGATGATGATAATGATGGGGAGAAGAAGGTTGGTTAGTTGCTGATGGCAACTGGCTCTGGTGACCATAATGCCGTTGTTTGTTACTAGCACCTCATCATCATCAACATCATTCGCAGCGTCATATTATGCTGTTCATCAGCTCCAGCCATGCTGAAACAGCCAGCATACCATGTGCGTTAAAATAACAAATAATCCGTGCATACTAGATGTGTGAGATCACATCATATTTAATTATTCTTCCCCAAGAGGAACGCATGCTAAGGAATTTTTCAGCCTCACATTTTCTTGACTATGAGATCATGGCATACATATAATGTCTGTCCGTCTTGTATGTATTTCAACTCCACAAATGTTCATGTAAGAAAAACTACACTACACGTATGTAAAAGTCTTGGGTCTACCCTCCTCTGCAAAATGGATATTTCTTCTTTGTTTATATGCCGGCTAGGATTGCACTGCTGCCAACAGAAATCGGGATCCAACTAGCTAACGCAGTATGACGCAGGCCACAACGCTATGCACGCCAGGCAATAACGAAACGTGTGCTGTGCCTCAAGTTTCTGTTTAATTTTATCGCAACACAATTGCGAAATGTTACTTCTTCAACAAAAATTGCACAAAACCAAATGAAAACAAAGAAAACCCTATAAATATGTTGATTTTTCAACTTGTTTACATTGAAAACGAAATGAATTTATTGCTGACGCAAAAATAGTACACGAAAAGCCCTTAGTAATGTGAAATAGACTAAAGGCGTTGTAAGAAAATTCACAGATCACTATTAAACCAAAAACTTAACTCACAAAAAATCCGTTGTCTAGGTTAAATGGACTTAAAACGTTTCAAGAAATTTCGCAAAATTAGTTCAAATTACCTGTAAACCCCCAAACACCGTACCATCAACGTGTTTTTTTAACTTGGCAGCACTATCTAATACAAGTATTGCAAATTTTAAATATCACTTTCACAGAATAAATTATGTTAATTTTCAAACCTACACAGTAGCAAGAAGCTTTTTTCCACTTGGCAGCACTATCCAATACACTTGGAAGTATACAGACAGTTTAAATCACTTTAAGACCTAAGAGAAAAAAAATCACTTTAAGAACTAAACACCGTGGTCTAAGTAAAATAAATTATAGAAATCTTTTTAACATTTATAGAACCAACAACGTTTTTTTTTTTGAAATTTTGGCAGCACTTTTCTAAATAATTATTAAAATGATAAAGATTTCTTTGAAATTAAAAAATAGATTATTATAATGATTAAATTTCTTAAAAATTTAAAAAAAAACAAGTACTAAAAACGCCTTTATATGGTGTGCATAGAGTATTAAAATATTAACAGAAATGTTAAACTAACTTTCAAACCTTTACAGAAACAAAAAAATAAATAAAACTTGGCAGCACTATCCAAAAACTATTTGATATAATATTTTAAAAAAATAACTTTGAATATGGCTGCAGTTTAGCTCTGTTGATCTGTTTTAATCGCCTACCAAGTGTGTTTTAATGACTTGGCAGCACTGTTCCAAATTGTTTGAATCCATTATTTCCAAAATCGTATAAATGTTCGCCTTGCAAGTTTTATTAAACCAATTTATAAATTAAACCAATTTTGACTTACATCCTGTTTGGATTATCTGTAACTAATGAATTAAACTTGGAAGCACTCTATAAACCTAGACTATTCTTAAATAATCATTCATATGCCTCTTGTTTGAATCCATGATTCCAATAATCATATAAATTATTCGCCTTTCAAATTTTATTAAACCAATTTATAGAATTATACTGCTTTGATTTAAATACTTTTTGAATTATCTGTATTTAGTGAATGACTTAAACTTGACAGCACTGTATCAACTATTCTAAATAATCATTCATACGCCTTCAATATTCCTTGATGAGTATTTAAAGATTAATTATTGTTTACCTTAGCAACTGTTTAGTTGTGCTTTGGTTATAGCCTTTAGCTTGGAATCACTAGACATAACTTGGCAGCACTATTTACAAATAATTATTGAATTTCTTAAATATTTTGTAACACGAATTTAAAGAAAAATCAATGCTTAAATATTTTAAAACGTGAATTTCAAATAGAATTATTGTTCACCTGTTATCTAATGCCGTCATAGTATTTAACTAGGCAGCACTGTACAAACATATGCAGCACTGTTCGAATATAATTTCAGATTCGCCTTATAAAATAAATGCAAAGCATGACAACCGTTTTAGTCAGTCGCCGCTTAACTTGGTAGAACTTTTGATAACTTGGCATCACTTTTATCAATTATAATCATTGGGACTCCTTAACTTTGTTGTCACAAGAACATAAAATATAATAATTGCTTTTATCTTAAGTAATTGTTTTTTTTCGATGTGCTACGGTTATAGCGCTTAACTTGGCAGCACCAATCTAGACATTTTGTATAGAAAGTTCGAAAATGAAAAATTTATCGTCGAAATCTTGTATGCGCACAAACCTCTTTGAATCTTAACTTGGCAGCACCAATCTAGACATTTTGTATAGAATGTTCGAAAATGAAAAATCTGTCGTCGAAATCTTGTATGTGTACAAAACTCTTTGAATCTGACACGCTCAACTTGACAGCTCACTGCTACAATATTATCATAAATTTGCATTTAGAACTTTAATACATTAATAATAATTTAAAGAAAATAATTATTGTAGACAACTTGGTAGCACTATACGAATACATAACTTAAGAAACCTTATGCTAAATAATCCTTCAATTCAAATCTCTATCTTTAAACTCTTAAATTGTAAGAACACCTCACCATACCACGTATTTCGCGATTTTACTAAACAACTTAGCCACTATTTTTAGCTTTACTTGGCTGCATTTGGAATTAGAGCTTAGTGGATATTATCATACACAACCTGTGCATATTTATTGGGTGACCTCATCGCTGATTTATACTCACCACAACTTGGCAGCATTGTTCCAAATTGTAGGAAATGTCATACATATTTTTCAACTAGAGCTGAAATCTTATCAGATCTTGTCTCTTAGTAGGGGTTGTCTTTGACTAAAATTGGACTATTTCACTACAGCATTGTTCAAAATTGTTAGAAATGACATAAACAGTTTTCAACTAGAGCTGAAATCTTAGCAGATCTTGTCTCTCAGTAGGTTAAGTCTTTGACTAAAACTAAATTTTAGCGCAGCGTTACCTGGTCAAATGACTAGATGTTTAGTCTCTCGCAATAAAGAAACTATAAGATTATTAGACCGAAGTGGATCCAAAGAATACGTAGTGCTCATTCCGACGAAAATATTATTGCTGTGGCTAGAGAAGCTGCAGATGGTCTTTTAACTCGACCTTACGCGCAATTGGCCATTGCACGTTTGCCCATGCAGTGCATTTTAGAGACTTGACTTGAAGATGCTCCCTAACAAAGTAAAGGCACTTCATCACCGACTGCAAACAACAAATCGCGTCTTTATTATACTGACGCTCTTCGATGCACTGGGCGATAATCGGTCAAAATTTATTTAATTTATTGAAACCGAAAGCATACAAAAACCATGCAAATTTTCTGGTCCACTAGAAGACGCACTAGGCGAAAATAGGTCGAAAGTTAGTAAGACCGAACCCATACGTAAACCATGAACATTTTCTGATCCACTGAGAGTCCAAGTATCAATTACTCAAATTCACTACAAGGTGCTTCATATACACCGGATCTGGCATCGGGTGTCTTACGGGGATAATGTAACTTGTAGCGAATTTTTGACTTTTTATTTTCGTCAATCATTCTTGACTGTTTTATTTTCGTCAATCATTCATGAATTTTTATTGTCGCCAATTATGCAGGCGTATGGAGGTAGTTTGAGAAATTCGGACTGGAGGACATGAGGTTTTAGCCGTGCGCTGTAACTTCACAGACAACTAGGGCATCATTAAACACTTTGAATAATTCATTTTGGCTTACCCGACTGTCATTTTTGGCGCAAATAGTAGTGAACAATGGGCGCCTCAATTTGACCCAAATCATCTTGTAAAAAGTGATGGAAAAAGACAAAAATAAAATAACAAAAAAATTTATAAAATTATGCCGTTTTATAGCAGTCAAAAAATTATTTTTATTTTCTTAAGGAAGTGCTGCCCTTTTAGGGTTTCATTTCAGGTTGTTACTTTTCCTTGGTAGAAAGTAACAAATTTTAATAATTTCGGTATGAAAACGAATTGTGTATACCATTACATTTGTAACAACGTTTGATTTTAGATTTGATTTGATTTTTTAGTAAAATAGAAGACTTTTAACTAATTGCCTTAAGTTAAATTTGTTCAGGGACTACTTGGCAGCACTTTCAGCTTAAAATCACAAACTCAATTTCAATATTTAATATTTATTTTTGTTTTTGTATGATATTTATTATTTTAATTCAAAACAATTATTTTTTCCAAACATTTAGCTTTGGAAAAGTTTTGCTACAAACGTGCATTCGAATTATCGTTTTTTGTAAAAGTGCTGCCAAATCGCAAAAACTTTTCATTCATTGAGTATTTTGTCTGCCATTGTATATTTAATTTTAACACTTATCATGTACCCTATAAATAATCGCTTATTACGTTTTCAAATTAAAATATCTATACGAGTACTATGTTACTATATTTCCATCATACGACCATTTCTCTATAGATATCTTATCGCATTCCCAGTGCAGAAAATTATCACCCAAAACCGCAGGAGGAGCGTGTAGAAAGAAATGTCTGGCTTTTCGCGGTTCTTCTTCCTTATCATTCATGTAATTTTGCCCTTGACTTTGAAAGCAAACAAACCTAAAGAAAGAATATGATAAAAGACAAAATACACAATATATAATTAACGGAAAATCGGGAAAAAAAAATTTGAAGACAACGTTTGTTTGTTGTTGTTGTGTTTGTAGACTTTGTTGTCTTATTGAAAACGAAGAAAATGTCACAAAAGATGACAATTTGCCAAAGATGAAAAGAGAGGGCGGCCAGCAGTCGTTGATGTATTTTTAGATGCAAACAAAATTGCACAAATATTTTAAAAGGAAAATGAGATTTTATGTTTTTTTGTCTTCGAAGAAAAACATGCAAAAAAAATATTAATGAATGAAGATGTATGTGGCCCAATGAGACGTAAGAATAATTGCGAACAAGAGTTCAAAATTTCATGAAATTTTGAAAACCAATTATCAGAAATTTAAAGACGTTAGTGTAGCCATAATGAGATCATGTGGAAATGTGGGTGAAGATAAATTCATGAGAAATTTCAAGCAAATTACAAAAATTTAAGAAAAATCACAGATCGAGGGTGCATGCTTATAGTAGGAACATAAACACTGTTACACTCGTTTTATGCTGTAAAAAAAAGTACAAAATGTTTTTGGACCAAATATTTTTTAATATATTTATTGATGTATATTGTATCCAAAAATAATCTACTTATTCGAAATGTCCGCCTTTTGCCTTTACACACGCCTTAAGTCGCACTGGCCAATCGTCAATAGCTGCACGAACCTCGTCCATTGGAAAATTGGCCACAGCTCGAACCAAAGCAGTCTTAAGAGATCCAATGTTGGGGTATCTTTTGTGACAAACCTTGTCCTCTAAAACCGTTCACAATTTGTAATCCAATGGGTTCAAATCTGGACTTCCTGAGGGCCATTCTTTAGAGGAAATGAACGCTGGCAAATTGTTTCGAAGCCAGGCCTGGGACGTTTTAGCCTTATGGGCCGGCGCAGAATCCTGCTGGAAAGTCCATGGCTGGTTTTGGAACAGGAAATTGTTAAGAGGCTTCACAACAGCTTCCAAAAACGGTTTCTTGGTAAACTTTGGCCGATGTTCGCAGAAATGCAGGTCAGTGACCCCATCGTCAGAGACACCCCACCAAACCATGACTGAAGCTGGGTGATGACCCTTTTCCACCCTTGGGATTAGTTCAGATGCTTCCTTAGATGACCGCGCATACACTCTATCATTTTGCTTGTTAAATTTTTCCTGAACGGTAAAAAATTTTTCATCGGTGAACCAAATATTTCTGTGCAAGTTATCAGCGTGCTTCACCAAAAGACGTTTGCATTTTCCAATCCTATTTTTTTTTAAAGCTGCAGTCAATAAATGTCCGGTACGTCGTTTGAAAGCCTCAAGTCCCAAGTCTTTTTTACTGATTCGACTCATGGAATTTTGCGTGATATTCATCTTACATGATTTTCCGTTTTCGGAGCGGATTTCTGTGAATTCTTCATTTAAAGGCTTTGATGAGATGCGGTGTTCGAACAGAGCGTGGGCGGCCCGACCGGTGTCGGTCTTTTACATCTCCAGTCTCCTCAAACAGTTTTATGCATTGGTAGACGAACATGCGGCTAATCCCTAGTGGCCGGAGGGAGCGTTTTGAAAATATCGTTTTTTTTATTTATTTTTATTTTCACACTTGAAAAGCGCTACGGTTCTCATTATCGGACCACTCCATGATGAAAGTTGAAACAACTTTAAAATCCCGTTACAGACTAACGCTATTGAGGTTAGCTTTCAAAACCCATATGACATTAACGGGGTATGTTCAGTTTTACTATTGCAATGGGTGTGTTCAATGTTGTAACAGTATTTATGTCCCTGCTAAGTACATACAAACCTAAAAGAAAAATTGTATCCAAATACTTGTATTTTTTGTGTTTACATAAAGCATACGAGGGTTGCTATTTATATTTCGGGTCCTGACATTACTAGTGTTCCCAGATGCAAACTGGAACCTTCCATTGGAAACTTTGACATTTTTTAGCACAACTTCACTTAGAACGTTAAGTCATTTGAGGGCGAATTGTGTACTTTGCAGTGTGTTGAAAAATTCATCTCAGTCAACAAATGGAATTATCCCGTGAGCATTTTCGTGCGATGATTTTTTTACGATTTTTGGCGTGGGTTATCGAGACAAGAGTATTTAAATCAACTCGTTTCGACTTTTGGCGATAAAGCACCATTAAAACCACTGTTAATCGCCGGTACCAAAAGTTCAGTCTCGGACGCCGTTCGCTCCAGGATGAATTTCGTGAAGGAGGTCCAACTTCGGTCACTTTGCCAGAAACAATCAATGCTGTGAGTGAACTGATTAAGCAAGACCGACATGTGACATGCCGTAAGATTGAGGCATCCTTGGGTATTAGAATGACAATCATCAATAAGATATTGTATGTTAATTTGGCCATGACCCCGTGATGTTAATTTGGCCGTGATTTTGTCTCGTTTGACCCCACATTATTTGATGAATTCTTAAAAAAAGGCTCGTATGGATTGGTGAAAAAGATGTTAAAAAAGTATAGTTGCGGCAGCTCAAAGGCAGTGTATACCATTGTTACAGGTGACGAATCATAGATCTATGCATATGAACCCGAAATAAAACAACAATTGACCGTATGGGCCTCTCAAGGCGAGCCAAATCCAACAAAAGTTGTTCGTGGAAGAAGTGCATCGAAGCAAATGATTAAGTTTTTTTTCGGTATAACCGGCTTATTGCCACAGTGCCTTTAGTGGAACGTAGGACGGTCAATTGTGATTGGTATACAACCTTCTGGTTGCCAACAGTGGTCGAAGAAATGAGGATAGATTATAAAAGAAGACGGATCATTTCATGCACCACGACAATGCGAGCTCTCACACATCAGCTGAAACGATATGCTATTTGACAACTCAAGGTGTCGAATTGATGGGCCATCCAGCCCTGATTTGGCACCCAATGATTTCTTCTTATTCCCTAGCATAAAAAAATGCGTGATCAACGTTTTTCATCGCCAGAAGCAGCTGTGTCTCAATCGGAGTGGTAAAAGTGCTTCAAAATTGTTTTGTGCGCATGCAAAAGTGTATTAATCTTAAAGGAAAAACAATAAAACCATTTTCAATGATAAGTTATTGTGTTTTTATTGCCGGACTCAAAATATAAATAGTAACCCTGGTTATGATCAAAAAATTTATTAATTTTATTTGAATCAAAATTAATTTACGAAATTATTATATTTCGTTTGTTTAGCTTGTTTGTTTTATTTCGGTCTGTTGCTTCTACACATTGAACAGGGATTAAACCGGCTCAAGACCTCTTGCTTCTATATTTAAATAGAAGACAAGTTTTAACCAAAATGGCAAAGTGGCATTGATTTTCGTGGCTGCACACTGCTTTTATCATGATTTCGGGTCGTGACAACCCTCTTCAGAAAGCCTTGCTGCAATTGTTGAAAGTAAAAACGAACTCTATAAGGCCAGGCTCTCCCCAAACGAATGAGAACTACTGTTGTAAACCTTACTTTTCAAGTTTTCTTCACACAATTGCCCACGAAAATACAACTCACTCTTGCCACCTCTAAATAGACTCCACATCGAGAGCCATCAATTTCGTAAAATATTTCGCAAAAATCTTTATAATTTTTTTTTGTTGATCGAAAAAAAGGGAGGGAAAATGGTGTGATCGAAAAAAAAATTGTTTTCTTTTCTATCGATCAAAAATATATAAAACAAAAATTTTTTGTAAAAAAAATGGACCTCTTTTTGTGCGCTTGAGTCGGTAGGGGCATATAGGCTCGTTTTGCATTGGTTTTTGGCTAAATTTGTTAATATATTTTTTTGTTTCAAAAACTTGGCATGGCAATTCTTCATTTTCTGTAGTTAAAATTGAATAATTCAAACTTAAAATTGTTTTATACACTCGAAAAATATGGTCACAAAGTGAAAAATACTCGTTAAAAAAGTTTGTCCGATTTTTTTTCTGGCACAACCTTGAGGTCAGAGGGATTGTGCAAAATTTCCTAAATACCTAGGACCTAGGTGTGCACAAACTTGTGTTGGTCAGCTGCTGGTCTATAACGAAGGGCATTGTTCTAAATTCTACGAAACTTTTGTCAATTCGCCAAAAATTCTGCATGTGATGAATGATTCACAATGCTAGTAATATTGAGTGATAGAGAAGTTTTCTAGTGTTTCAGTATTTAATCAATGCTGATCCCCTTTTCGGGTGACATTCTTTCTCTCAAAATTTCGACATCCGCTTCTAGACTGCCCATACCCTTTTAACCCTTTTAACCCTTTTCCTATACTTTTTTATTTCTTTTATTTTTTCTTGAACTTTGCAAATTTATTTCGGTTCTTCTCTTTTTATCGATATTTTCACATGATTTGTGACAAACCGACAACGCCACCGCCACCACCGGTGTTGTCTGGTTGGCACTTCCCACGTTTTCCTGTGATTAGAGCAGACGTAAATCGTTGTTGCTGTTGGTTTTTCTCTTGTATCTATGCCAACTTTTTGTATTCTTCATTTAATTTTTTTTTTGGTACGGTTTGTTTTATTCACCGTGTTTTTTTATTATTTCGCATTTTTAATGTGCTGAAAGCGAGTGGAAGACTGACAGACAGACAGCCAGAGCCGCAACAGTAATTTTTCAATTGATTTTATTTTATTTACTGTTCCTGTGATTTGTGTGTCTTTCTCTCTGGTCCCTGTCGCGTTGCTCCTCAGCGGTACGTTCGTTCCATTTGGCAAATTCACTACAATAACCCACTTGTATGTCGGTCGTTAAAATATACGCAACAAATTTTGAATTGTTGTGAAACCCACTCGTTTTCAAGCGAAATGTGTGATGGAAATCAAAACAAAAATGGGTACGCGTATAACAGTAGGGCGAGGGAGCAAGAGAGAGACGCACAGGGGAACCATATTTTGGAGTGATGTTTTCTAAAAGCCAAAAAAATTTTGAAATAAATCTAGTAAATCAAGGATAGAACAAATATAATTACTTTTATAATATCAGTAAGGTGGGAGAGACAATCACAAAGAAACCCCCATTTTTGAGCGATGTTTTTTTAAGCGAAAACATTTAAAAAAAAAACTCTGGGATATCAAGGATAATTAAGATTTAAGAAAAACAACTCTTGTTTTATTCGATTTTTTATTTTTTTTTTAATTTTGTTCCATTTCAATTTCCTGTCATTCCCTTACACGCATTCCCTATGTTCACTTAACGCTTGAAATATGTGCTCGTTTTCCTATCCAAACATTTCGGGTGTACATAGATTTGTATGGCTCTTTTACGTTTGCTTATACAATTCTAGAATTAAATATTTATGTATGCTCTTTTTTTTTGGTTTGGGTTGTTTGCATTTCAGAACTATGATAGAATTAATCAGCTTTAATTTTATGTGTTCACACATTTTCGAATTTTGTATTAATTAAATTCATTTTTGCTTTCCTTTTCAGGTATGTATGCTGTGATTTTTTTCTAATCGATTATTTTTGAAAATGGAAACGATTTGTTCATCATATGCGTAAGTTTTATATGTGTTTTGTTTAAGGAATTCAAATTTTTTCATGGTTAAAAATTTTAAATAAATTTTCTGGTTAACATTTTTGAAAATTATTATCGGGCTGCTAAAGCCAAAATATACTTAAATACTTTCCACTATTAAATATTAAACATGTCTCGAGACATAATAGAAATGTAATTGACATCCTTAGAGCCTTTGCAGGCATATTAATGGATTTACAGTTATTTTTTCTGAATTTCGAAAGATGTATTCAAAAAATCAATTGTTAAGTTCGACATTCTACTGAAAAGTTTTATTTTTGAATTTCATTGATATTTTTTATATTTTAAATGTAAATTATGAATTTTAATTGATGTATTCTGAATTTCAACTGTTAATTCTGAATTTCAATTGAATTGTTCGGAATTACATACAATTGTTTTTTTAAATTGAAATTAACGTGATATGGATTTCGTTGGTATTTTCTGGATTTTTAATTGATATTTTTTGTATTTTAGATGTAATATCTGAATTTTAGTTGATGTATTCTGAATTTAAACTGTAAATTCTAAATTGTAATTGAATTGTTCGAAATTGTATATGCAGTTTCAAAATTTTATTTGATGTAATATCGATTTCAATTGCTATGTTCTGAATTTTAAATTATTTTCCGAATTATATGTGTTTGAATTTTAATAATAATTTAAAGTTTTATATCAGAATTTCAATTTAGGTGTTCTGAATTTAAAACGTTACTTCTGAATTGAAAATGTCATTTCAGTATTTCAATTAATGTGTTTTGAATTTCAATGTAATTTTAATTATTAAATTGATGTGTTCGGAATCTCTAATACAAATATTTAAAGTTTGTATGTAATTTCTGAATTTCTATTGATGTGTTCTAAATTCCAAAAATAATTTCAAGTTTTATATGAATTTCAATTGATTTGAATTTTAATTGTTTTTTTTTGGAATTTCAACTGATATTTTTTAAACTTTGAATTAAAAATGTTATTTCAGAATTTCAATTCGTGTGTTTTGAATTTAAAAGGTAATTTTTTAATTTTAATTGAAGTGTTCGGAGCATCCAATACAAATTTCTAAATTGCAGTTGATGTTTTTTGAATTGCAAATGATGTGTTGTTATTTGCAATAATAATTTCAAGTTTTAGAACTGAATTTAAATTAAGGTTTTCTGAATTTTAATAATATACTCTGCATTTCGACTATTGCGTTGTGAACTTTCAACTGATATATTCTGAATTTTAAAAAGTATTCTGAATTGAAAATATAATTGCTGACTTTTAATTGATGTGTTTTTAATTTCAAAAGAAATTTTAAATTGATGTGTTTGCAATTTCCAATACAAATCCTAATTTAAAAAATAGTTTCATGTTTTATATCAAACTTTCAAAAAAGTTGTTCAGAATTTTAATGAGTATTCTGAATTTCAACTGATATATTTTGAATTTAAAAAATTTTTTTGAATTGAAAATATAATTGCTGACTTTTAATCGATGTGTTTTGAATTTCAAATGAATTTTAAATTGATGTGCTCGGAATTTCCAGTACAAATCACTGAATTTCAATTGATGTTTTCTGGATTTTGGATGAACGTAATTTTTGAATTTGAATTGATTGATGTGTTTTAAATTTCAAAACTAATTTCAAGTTTTATATCTGAATTTTAATTGAGGTGCTCTAAATTTCATTGAAGTATTCTGAATTTTAACTCATGTGTTGTGAATATAAATAGTTTTTTTTTTGGAATTTTAACTGATATGTTCTGAGTTTTTATATTAAATTTTGAATTGAAAATATAATTTCTGAAATTCAATTGATTTGTTTTGGTTTCTAGTGTAATTTCTTATTTTAAATTGATATGTTCTGAGTTTTAAATAAACATTTTTGAATTTGAATTAACGTTTCTGAATTTCGGATGTAATTTTAGAACTTCAATTGATGTGATCACAATTTCAATTGTATTTCATTATTCTGAATTTAAAATGTTTTTTTTTTAAATTTTTGAATTTTAGACGCAATTTGAAAACTGCATTTAGAGGGCTCTGTTTTTTAATTGTTTTCTAAATTTCTGTTGTTGTTTTTTTCAAGTGTAATTTCTAAATTTTAGCTCTTGTAATCTGATTTTCAAATTTCATTTAACAAGTTCGACTTGAAATGTAAGTTCTAAAATTCTTCGGATGTATTCCTTAATTTTGCTGAAAGTATCTTTTGATGTGACTGTATTTGAAAAGTATTTTCTGAGTTTTAAAACTTTTTTTTATGGAATTTCAACTGATGTTTTCTCAATTTCAATTGATCTTACTTGAATTACGAAAGGAAAATGGTCTAGATGCCAGTAGCGAAATATTTCGCTCTTATAGGAAATCATCGACAAATCAATGTAGCATCATGCGTGTCGTCATCTATAGCTCGAAGTCAGGAAATCACGTAGGTTGTCTATAACAATTTTGTAGTCATTCCACGTTCCTAGCATTGCTTAATCCGCAATCAATCCGGTCTTTTTCGAATGTTGTTTCCCGAAGAGAAATCCTAGGTTTTTCTAATTTTTCTCGTTCTCTCTTTAAAAACCCTGCAGTGTTGCGTTATGAGCAACATACGTAGTTTCTCTAGCAATAATGCTGTCATCGTGGTACCACGTTGTGGTTGTTGTTGGGGGACAGCCCTTGGCCGAAGAATTGCTCTTCGGGTCAATCCGGTCTATAGAACCGGCTGTCGTGGGACTTCTTCGGTGCGAAAAATGGCCTGCACAATGAAGCCATTTAAAATTCCCAACAATTCGAGTGCAATTCAGAAACTACTGTTTTAATTCTGAATACATCAAATAAAATTCAGCAAGCACATTTAAAATACAAAAAAAAAAACAAAAAATATCAATTGGAATTCAAAAATAACCGATCAAACGATTAAATTCACTTGGCATCTTTACAAATGAACTTGAATTTTGATAATTTTTTCTTATTACTAGGGCTGCAATATATATTTCTGGCCTACTAATGAAAATGCTAATATTTATTATCAAAAATTGTTTTATTGTTTTTCAAAGTATTCTCCAGCATGATTTATACACTTTTGCAGGCGCTTTTTCGAAGTGCTTATTCCACGAACAACTTTCGTTGGATATGGCTCGTCTTCGAAGACCCACACGGTCGATTCCTGTTTTGTTTCGGGCTCATACGCATAGATCCATGATTCGTCACCTGTGACGATCTTATAAACGTGTTTTGAAAATTTCTTTACACCCATCGACACGTGCCTTTTTGTTGAGTGGTTGTCAAATTGTGCGGGATCCAACGAGAGCAAACCTTTTTTACGGCCAGGTGTTCATGCAATATCGAATGCATGCTGGTGAATGAAATGCCCTAGGATGCCTCTATCTCACTGTATGTCACGCACGGCGTCAATGTTCTCTGGCACAACCGCGGTTTTTGGATGACCTTCGTCTTTGAGCGAGCGTCGGCCACGATTGAATTAATTAAACCAGTTTTTCACTTTGCTTTAGGAAGGTGCTTCATCGCCATACAAAGATTTAAGTTCATCGATGCTCTCTTGTCGTGATAGTCCACGTCGAAAGTTGTGAAAAATGATCGCACGAAAATGTTCACGAGTTAATATTATTTTTTTGCCAAATTGATTTTTTCAAGTCACTGTAAGCAACACAAATGATGGACGTACGTCAAAACGTTCTGAGTACGTGTATGCTAGGAAATGTCAAACTTTCCAATGTAAATGTCAGATGGCACCAGGCTACACTATGGCCAGAAATATATATAGCAACCCTTGTATATAAATTTTCTAGTTGACATCGAAATTAGATTTTTGATTATTGGGATTTTTTTTTATTTTGTAATGCCCACTTAATGTTATTTTAGAAAAGGGCTTAGAAGGATTTGGGTCTGGAGAGAGGAAACTTCAAAGTACTTACTGGTGGTTTGGGTATTATAGTAACAACTACATCATATTAAGAAATAACCGGGTGACGACTTTGTAGCCCTTTAATCCTAAGACTCTTGGATATATTCTTAAAAAATTTTAAATTATTAAAATTGTTGACCTTTGAGATTTTCGTTTCACTCCTAACTCCTCTGAAATCTCCAAGTCTTTGAAGTGTGTATGTTTTATTTTCATATTCTCTGAAACGGAAAGACTCATCTCAAGAGTGCACACCGAACGACCGACAATCTTAAGCGTTTAAGACCTCTTGTTTTGTGGAAGTTTAAACTGAAGCTTATCCACTTAGGCTGAGACAAGAGGAGGTGGATATGTTCAGTTCGTTCCTAGTATTTTTTATTACTGAAATGAACTTAAGACGCCCCCCTCATGTTCAGGAAAATTGAAACGGATTGTGAAAAGTGCCAAAGGGGAATGAACAGAATTTCAGGGGGGAACAGTCAACCAGCAGCACTTAAATCAATTAAACCTGTCCCCTCCCCCTATGCGCAAGAGCAACACGAACAATATCCATGTTTGTGTGGTGGTTTCTTCTGAAGGCATCGGTGGTTATCCTCGGTTAAGTCTATTGGATAATTGTTTAATCTCTATTGGCATTAATTGAAATTTAAATGGTCTTCTTTCTCTCCTCTAGTATCGGACAACAGCTTAAGAGGAGGCCAAGCCATACAACCCCGCCGCCGCATGGTGTTGCTGCCGCTGGAAACAACAAAGCGGCGGCGTTGGCCCTCATGACCTCAAGCCATAACTGCAGTCTTTAGCCTCCGATTGAGGCAGTAATGCAACAATGTGTTGCATGCGGCCGACATGCCACAAACATGGGCATGGGCTGGGGCTTTTGATGCAAGCGGTCGGCATGTCGCATAGTCTGTCTGTCTTCCTTACTTCGTGATGTGCTGCGCGAGGAGAAGGGGGTGGACAACATTGTTTTGAATTGCAAATCTTTGTTTTCTTTCATGGTGCGTTTGTTTGTTTATTCCTTATATTCGGCGTTTTGTTCTTCAATACATTTCGAATTGCTTTCGGTTTCATTCTCATTTTTTTCCTTCTGAGGGCTGTATTGGCCAACACAAAAGAAGGGCATTGTTTTGTCTTTGGGACTGTCCGTCTGTCTGGCTGTGACGATTCTCTCTGTACTTGAATTTGTATTGTTTTGAATTTCAAACTACTGGATTTTGTCTTGCTTTTGGTTTTGGTTTATTTTGAACGTTCCGCCATTTCTTTGGAATTATTTTCGTGTTTTTAGTTTTCTCTTGAAGAATGCAAAGATTTGCAAAATTTTTACAAAAAAATTGCCAACTCTTTTGAAGGCTTTTTTTTAAAATTCAATCCTAAGAATGTTGAAAGGAGCGGTTATGTTTTCAAAACACATTGTTTAGAGGCGTATAGTTTGAGAGACTACAGAGAAAAGGTTTACTAAAATGTTTAAAAAATATTTCTTTTGTTATCAACAAACCAGAAATAAACTAAGAAATTCTAAGCCTTAGTCACAGACTCGACACGGCTAATTCTCAGTATTTACAAACATTTAAATAAGCGGGGTTTAATAAAAGATTTGAATATCAAAAAGAAAAAGAAATAAATATAGAAATGCAATTAATTAATTAAATAATATAATATAATACACAAATAAAATACATAAATAAATAAAATACAATACAATACATAAAAAAATAAAATAAATAAATAAATTAAATACATATAAAAATTAAAATAAATAAAATAAAATATAAAAAATGAGAAAAATAATTTATAATCAAAAATAAAATTAGAAAATGTAGGGTGATCCATCTAGAGGTACTTTTTCAGAACAAAAATATATACAAATTATAATCAAGTGTGGAATCATTATTGGTAATTTGAAAGGAGCATTTATTTTTTGAAAATAATTTGACTAGGCGGGCATTTTATTGGGCCCCACTGATCCACAATCCAAAAATTCTAATTACTGTTTTGTATTTGTAAGAATTGTTCGTAAATTTGAGAAAATATTGGTGACAACAACCATCTAAACAAATTGAATTACTTAAATTGAAACCAAATAAAATTTTAAAAAACAAAAAAATGGCGATCTATGCCAATGTTTTCCCATAACATTAGCAATTATCGCGGTCCCAGAAATCTAATTACTGTTTTAGATTTGCTACTCTTATGCGCAAATTAGGTAAAATTTTGGCAAAAAACCGGTGACTAAACTATATAAACAATTTTAAAGAATTTTTTTTTAAATTAAAATTTTACGCCGTAATGTTGATCATAATGTTTTTTTTCAAATGACACTAATTTTGTCCATATCGGTCCATGCGTTGCAGAACTTTAAGCTTTTTTTTTAAATAAAAGCCAAAAATTTAAATTTGACAAAATTTATATTTTTCACCCCCACGAAAGCAATAAATCCAAAAAAGCGTTTGGAAAACTTTTCGAGCAAAACAAATTTTATAAGTTACGTATGGGAGAGCCATTTCAAATTTGAATCGGCTGTAAGTATCAAAATACTGATAATTTTTTCAAATTTCTGGTTTTATTGGAAACTTTGCACTTTGTCATTTGATAATGGAATACCATCGAAGGCGTTTTCGCTTTATTAAATATTCCAATTCTATTGAAAGTTAGGTTTGACCATCAAGCCTCTTGGATTTTTGAACTTTAGCCTCAATCGCAGCTAAAGCTTTTAAATGAATCCATATTTTGATTTATGGTGAAATTATCTTTAACTCGAGTAACCATGTGCCATTATTCATTTTTGATGGATCCTTTTGACCATAAGACTCGGCCCCTCAATGACCCGTGGCCTTAAATATCAACCAAAACTTCAAAATAAACCCACACGCAGAAAAAAGCTATGGTAACTATATGGTCACGGCATTAATAGTATGTTTTCTGCAATAAAAGTATGGTAGTCGCAACCATAGTAGTGTTTTTTTTTAAATTTCATTTAGACAATAGCTTGATTGCGGCAATATTAATATTGTTAAAATGTAACAATAGTATTGTAATAATAAGATTACGGCAGTCATACCGCCAAAATCTTATTTTTTTTAAATTAAAAATTTTATTGTTCCGAATCTTACGCAATACTCGTACTAATACTTTTTATATGTAAATTAAATTATTTCAAAACAATCTACTTTGGATCAGTATAAGTGAAATATTAATAATAAATGATTTTTTTTCGACTGTTAAATAATTCACTCTTGTTCATTAGAGTTTAATGTGTTTTTACAAAATTGACTTAATAAAAAACTCTATTGTTGAATAACAACTTAACCCAATCTTCACAAAAAAAATATTGGGGATCATAGTCTGGTTGTGTGTGAATAATTCTATTGTTGTGAGGACCTTAATATTGTTGTGGGGATCATAGTTGGTTGTTTGTAAACTATACTATTGTTGCGATGATCATAACATTGTTGTGCCACCAACAATAGTATGATGCTCTTCGAAAATTGTTATCCTAACCATACTTTTTTCTTCGTGTATATTTTGACTTGTATTTTCAATTGCTTTTTCTGAGTACCCATATTAGTCAATATATGCTAATGGTAACTGTTTTTGGCGTAAGGGCCGTTTTATGGTCCCCTTGGGTACAAAAGACAGAACCCAAACACAGCCATATTCAAAAAAAAATCCGTATGTTAATTCATTATAAAATTTAGTTTCATTTTATTTTTTTATGGCGATATTAAAAACTGATAACTCGTTTTTAATTGGGTCCCTTGCGTCCATAGATAAGACCCCAAATCTTTACAAAATCTTGGAAATACTGGGTGGCCCAAATAGGATTGAAGCGTTCACCAAAAAGGTTTCGAAAAAGTTCTATTGTGGCTCTAGCTGCGCTCGCAGTGGCTCCATCTTGCTGGAACCATATGTTAGGATTATTTAAAACTTGCGGACGCACACAAGTCTCAATCATGGTCCTATTCAGAGGACGGTTAATTGTTTCCGATTGATCTTCCTCATTTTCAAAAAATATGCACGGATAACTTTATCAACTATGACACCACACCAAACAGTACATCTGGAGGGGTGTAATTGACGCTGATGTTATTCCCTAGAATTCTGACACTGATCCCTGTTCCTCAAAACGGGAGACTAAGTTTATAGTCAGAATATTCTGAAATGGAAATGAAGACAATCATTCCGTTGAGTTCAGATAATAGGCTTGCCAGAAGAATAATAAAACTCAAAAATTTTGAGGCATTGCTGTATAATCTTATGTTATCTTATATAGCTCCATAAAAAGCTATATAACCTGCAATAAAAATATATTAATAAAAAAATTATGAATATTTTTAACCCTTCAGTCTTATTTGGACCACCCTGTACATGCACGAATGTTGATTAACTATGAATACAACCAAGTTTGTTACTAATAGGACCATAGGGGCCGTGTTTTGGACCACAAGAACCCAAAAGTCCAATTTTTTGAGATTGTAAGTGCGTATCAATTAACAGTCTCAAATTTATGTCATGGTTTCATCCACAACGAATTATTACATCTAAAGTGTAGTTTTTCCTTGGTACCTTTAGTGCATTAACTTGTTACTGCCTGCCCATAGATCGGCTCGTACGATTTTTATTAAATTTGGAAATTTATGTCCAAAAGACCATAGAAGTTGAAAGAAAAGAAACTCAATTTTTACCTGAGATATGACATGGGTATTTAAATACCCGTGCAAGGCGTTTGTTTGAAGTGCAAGGTGAATTTGCATCCCGCTACTAGCTTCCTGGATTATCACAACGGTGTTGCACCAGATCAGAAGAAAATTGCTAAGGCTAAGTGATTTATTTCATTTAAGTACCATGTTTTTAATAAAATTACCCATTTGCGTTTGACCGGATCTGGAGGCCAGGTGTATTGACGCATCGTTGCCTAATTCATTACATAGTAGACAACTTAAGCTTTTCGGTAAAAATAGAAATTTTTAATTTGTACCATTTTCCTATGTTTGAAAGCTTCTTTCCAGAGCATTTTCCGAAAAAAAATCATCGATATTTTGCCTGCAAAAAACAAAAGACAAAAAAATCCTGCTAAATGCTTTAATTTAGACAAATCATTCCTCTTTTGTATAAAAAAAAAATTACCGCGATATCGCTCACCTGGCCCACGCCAAAATTATTTATGTATCGAAATTTTCTTTGGTATATAAATACCCATTAGGCCGGAATGGGTTAAGGAAAAACTTTTCCCCCCTTGGTCGATTACACCAATATACAAATATAAAAATCCCAAGCTACTTATAACTAACGCTTCTTTTGGGAGCTTAGTGTACACCTCTATCCTACAGTCGAGGGCATTTAAAACTAAAATTAAAAATTCCAATATACCTAAATTCTGCCCTCCAACAGTACGTGAAATATTTCATGTGACATGCCCCCTTTCCGGTCTTGTAAGTTGCCAAACATTATTTAAATTTGACATTTAGACCAATTTTATATTCTCTCTCTCTTATTTTGTTTTTGTAATATATCAATTGCTTCCACCTACCACAAACAAATTTCATTTTGTCTAATTATCGTTACATATCCGAATTGACACTTTTAAAATTTCAAATGTCTGCACTATGACATTTTGAAAGACATATTTCATGTGTGCATACAAGCAGAGAGCATCTTGAGACTTTAGCAAAATATCTGCCAAAAACCAAAATCTCAGAGAACAATTTTAATCTTTCTAAGTAAATATTATATACTGAAATATTTTCGAACAAATCTACACTCAAGCAAACACACATACATTTTTTGAAAATAAATTGACAGCAGATGGTCAAATTTAGAATACTCGTATATATATGAATTGTAAATATAAACATAACCTCAATTTTGGCTGGTAATTCTCGTTGTGACAACAAATGTCAATTATAGTTTACAACAGACACGGCGTCGTTTTGGCAATGTTTGTGCCAAACACCAACCACCCACCCATCCGTACATAGTTTTTGGAACAGCTTCAAGTCAACTGTTACAGTGTGATGATTTCTGGCATATTTGTGGCAGCATGCAGTCGGAAAATTGGAACAATTTTAAGCAAATTATTTATATATATTTAAAATACTTGTACTAGTAATTGAGTGCTTAATTATAAATAGAAGAAAAGATTTCTTAAGAGATTACAATATAAAATTGTCATTAAATACTCGTATATACAAAACTGTTCCCATCAAGGATTTTTTAAAATTCCAATTTAACCACAATTAAGCTTTTAATTAGTGTGTCCAAAACAGTAACCGGTTAACCGGTTTTTGCAGCCATAACCGTCGGCCACTTTTTATGAAAACGTAATTTTCGGTTAACCGGGTAAACCGGTTTGTTTTGTGTCTGGTTACCGGTTTCCAAAGTTACTGATTGAATACAATTTTACTTTATAGTACACAATAGCTTTCTGCGAATTCCAGATTGACTTTGAAAAAGAAATGGTAGCTTCTACGAGGGCGGTTCGGAAAGTTCTTAGCCTATCAATGAAAGAGAGTAGTTAGTTTTTCAAAAATATTTTAATTTTTCAATATAATCTCCTGAAACTTCAATACACTTAGTCCAACGCTTATCTAGCAATTCTATCCCTTGATTAAAATAGTTTTCTTCAAGGTCTTCAAAATAGTGGTTTACAACTGTAATTGCATCTTCATTTGAGGTAAAACGCTTGCCAGCAAGGAATTTAGGTTTGGGAACAGGTAAGTCACTGGGAGCTAAATCAGGAGAATAAGGTGGGTGGTCAAGCAACTCTTACTTTAATTCGTTGATTTTAGCCATTGTTAAAACACTCTTGTGCGCTGGTGTGTTGTCTTGATGAAAAATTATTTTTTGTGTTGTAAGCCAGGACGTTTTTCTCGAATTTGTACATTTAATTGATCTAAAAGGCTGCAATAGTACTCTGAATTTATTGTTTTACCCTTCTACAGATAGTTAATCAATAAAAATACCTTTGAAGTCCCAAAAAACCGTTGCCATAACCTTACCAGCCGATTGAATTGTTTTTGCCTTCTTTGGGGCACTTCCTCCAGCTTCAGTCCATTGTTTGGATTGTTCTTTTGTCTCTGGAGTATAGTGGTGGATCCATGTCTCATCAACAGTTATGAAACGATGCTTAAAATCCATTTTATTTCGCTAAAAACGATCCAAACAAGCTTCAGAAATGTTCATTCTTATGCGTTTTTGGTCGACTGTTAACAAGTGCGGCACCCATCTTGTAGAAAGCTTTTTCATCTGTAGTTCTTCATGCAAAATTAAATGGACTCGATCATTTGAGATGCCCCTGATATTAGCTATTTCACGCACTTTTATTCGTCGATCATTTAATACCATATCATGCACTTTGGCTACAATTTCTGTTGTTGTTGCTGTTTTTGGACGTCCACTACGTGGTTCATCTTCAATGCTTGTACGACCACGTTTAAATTCAGCAACCCAATTTTTTACTGTTGCATATGAAGGAACACTTTCACCTAACACATTTACCATATCATTATGAATTTCTTGTCCCGATAAACCTTTTTTATGTAAATATTTAACGACACCACGCATTTCTAATTTTTCCATTGTAAAAAAATCGCGGATGCGTCTTTTGTGAACATCTGTTTCTATATGAAGGAGTTGCCAGATCGAAACAAAATTTAACATGTGTTCAAAGCAGAGATGGAAGTTTCCAAAACACTTAACTTTTTTCTGTTTATACTGCGCTTTTTGTGCTAGGCTAAGAAGTTTCCGAACCGCCCTCGTACTATGATTCTCACTATCATATCATGATTCTTAAATCATGTAATCACTAATGTGTAGATACAAGTTTCAAATTAAACCACATTTCGTTGTGAATCCAAATTTGGAGTTGTGTTTAAGATGTTGGCTAGATTCACGATCTGACTGTTGCAATGTAGGGGTCCAAAAAATTGATCTTATGGTCCAAACAAGCAATTAATAGTAAATATGGTCAAATCGATGCTTAAATTAAATTTTATTTTCTAACTTATTTAGAAATGGATTTATATTAAAGATATAGCTTGTGTGTACTTAAAAGCTAAATTTTTGTCCGATTCCACATGTGACGGCGCATAGAAAAAGGGACCTAAGGGTAAAAAAAAAAAATTTTCACTTTTTTTTTGATCCATCCCCCATCCCCCAAAAATGCTCCCTCCCAGAGATATGCGCGTTTTATGAAAGTGATGGAACACCAAAGATACACGTATTTAAATCTTTAAAATGGCTCTCCTGAACAATACTGGTTTTTACCCTTAGGTCCCTTTCTATTTTGCGCGTCACATATAAGGAATTTTAATGAGTTTAGGACTTGAAATCATAGACTCTAGAGGACCAAAACTTATCCTTTCTGCTGTAAAAACAAGTGATCAATAGCAAATATGAACACATGGAGTGTATTCAAATTAAAACAAAGTTTCATTCGTTCTCAAATAAATGCTATCTGCCTCCCCCTTTTACAAATTTATTTTGTCTTTTTTTATTTAGTTGTTGGCAACCCTTTTTGCCATTTCCTTTGATGTCATTATTCAAATGTCGTCTTAATGTCAACTGGTTCTATAAACACATTCCCCTACAATATATCTTAATTTTCAGTGTCTTCTGGAAACCAACAAAGAGATTTGTCTCATTTTCTGAACCGAATAAAAAAAATATCTTAATGACGCTGAAGGCAACAATGTTGCTTCCTTCCGTTCTAGAACACAGTGGTATTTTCTTTCAAGTTTTTAGAGTGAGTCTTCATCCGTCTGCCCCTCCGGTCTTACACAGCGGGTGTATTGTGTCACTCACGGTATGAGGAAGTTGGTAAATATCTTGCCTTGTGGTTATTTTCATGTTTGTCGTGTCGAACAACGGCGGCGACAGCCAAAATAATTGCTGCAAAAACAAATCAAAAATGTCCCCTCTACTCTCGTATCGTAAATCATAATTTTTAGCTTCTTTTTAGGTGCAACAGTTTGAAAAGCCGTGATGCGCCATTTAACACAGAAACCATAAAAACGAAATAGAGACAAGCAGACTCGGACAGACACATATTGTCGGTCCGCCTGTCTGTCTGTCTGTCCTTCCATCAGTCTCGGTCTTTGGCATTGTCACTTGTCACAGGCATACCATCACTGCCGCCACTAACCCTGAAGGTTATTCGGTTGGAACAATAAACAGGACTTGTCATCAATGTTCTGGCATCACAACTGGAGAGAGAAGATGTTGATAAATGAAGTGTAAAATACTTAAGATTTTAAGGACCTCTTTCCTCCGCTTCTTCTTCTTTTTACGTTAGTATGTTTGTATTGTCCTCAAATGATCGCAAAAGATAATGAAAACTGTCACAGCAGTTGCTGTTGTGCTCGCAAATAAAGGAGGAGAACCTGCTAAATGACCCAAATCATAGTTTGCAAAGTGTACGAAGGTCGCGTCATCAACAAAACAATAGCCTGAGTAGCGATTGCAAAGTAGATAACTCGTATTTCCAACTCGATGCCAAACTGTGCTAAGGCTATGGCTAATCAATTTTTGTAAATGATTTTCAAAATAACCTGTTTGAACGAAAGGATTTTTTTGTTAGTGTTGAAAAGTCTTTGAAACGAAAATCGCTACAAAATATTCAAGAAGCGTAGTTAAAGCCTACGTGAGCGTGTATTTGAAAAGTGTTACAAATTAGCCAGAGAACATTCGAGGTCATTGGATAAAGGATAGGCAAACGTTTGATGAAATCTATAAGGACAGTATTTAACGAAAGAGGTAGCCCAGCTCTCAAATCGCAAATTAACTTAACAAAAAATTACAAGACTTGACCAAGAAAACAACATAACTGAAAATTAACACATTTGTAAAGGGTGGTCCAAATAAAAAAACGATGTTTATTGTAAATAAAAAACAAAACGCTTTCAGAAAAGATTTTTTATTGTGATAGAAAAGGATCTATGACAATTCTGTGTGAAACAAAATATTGGCTACATGGTCTCCAGGGCTTCGTTGGCTTACCTCTATCCGATGGTCCATATTTTCAATGACTCTGAGACATAATGAAGGTTCTTTGTTGTTAACATGCCGAATTATCTTTGAAAATGATTCTAATATTTTTTATTATAATTGAATAGGATCTATGACAATTCTGTGTGAAACAAAATATTGGCCAAATGCTCTCCAGGGCTTCGCTGGCTTACCTCTATCCGATGGTCCATATTTTCAATGACTCTGACACATAATGAAGGTTCGTTGTTGTTAACATGCCGAATTATCTTATCCTTTAGCTCTCGAATTGTTCTAGGCTTATTGGCGTACACTTTTTCTTTTAAATATCCCCAAAGAGGGAAGTCCAACACTCAAATCACATAATCGTGGCTGCCAATAAATATCGCCACGACTTAAGATAACACAGCCATTGAAGCCATTGAATTTCTCGCCCAAAAGAGCCATTGTTTTGTTGGCAGTGTGGCAGGTGGCACCGTCCAGTTGGAACCACTTATCGTCCAGGTCCATATCCACAATTTTTGCCGCAATAAGTCCGTTACCATCTTGCGATAGCGAACACTATTCTCGGTAACTGCTTGGACGTCCTCAGTTACGAATAAGTACGATCCATTGACGTTGTCAGTTTATAAACCGCACCAAACAGCCATTCATTGTGGATGCATCCGCTTTCGACAATCACTCTTGGGTTCTCATTTGCCCAAATCCTGCAATTCTGTTTGTTAAAAAGTCCACTAAGAGACACATTCGGTCGATTATTCTGACAAAAAAAAAATCACGAAATGCATTTTGATTTGAGCGCCCCTTTTTGTAAAAGGCTTAAACAATCTTAACGGTCTGCTTAATGTGTACGAGGGCTGCTGTATATGTGACAGCGCATAGAGAAAGGGACCTAAGGGTAAACAAAATCAATTTTAATTTTTTTCTTTTTTTGATGTGGACAACACCCCAAAAGTGTTCCCTCCCAGAGATATGTGCGTTTTTTGAAAGTGAAGTCGACGATTCTAAGCGCAAATAGAAAGGAACCTAATCTTTAAAATGGCTCTCCTGAACAAAACTGGTTTTTAACCTTAGGCCCTTTCTATTTTGCGCGTCACATATACTTATATTTCTGGCCTAATAATGAAAATGCGAATATTTATCATCAAAAATGGTTTTATTGTTTTTCAAAGTATTCTCCATCATGATTTATACACTTTGGCATGCGCTCAAACCAATTGTCGAAGCAGTTTTTCCTCTCCGATTGAGACACCTCCAAAACATAGTTTTTAAACGCATCAACAGCATCTTCTGGCGACGAAAATCGTTGACCACGCATTTTTTTTTTGATGTGCTGGAATATAAAGAAGTCATTGGATGCCAAGTCAGGGCTGTACGGCCGATGACCCATCAATTCGACGTTTTGGCCGGTCAAAAAGGCGCTGGTTTGAGCCGATGTGTGAGAGCTCGCATTGTCCTGGTGCACAATGATTCGTCTTCTCTTGTTCGTTTTTCGAATTTCTCCGAAGACTTCAGGCAAAAAAATTGTGGTGTACCACTCAGAATTGACCGTCCTACGTTGCTCAAGCGGAACAGTCGTTGCTCAAGCGGAATATATATAGTAACCCTCGTAATTCTATCATCTCTTTTAAGCTAGGGCTTTATAATTATTTCCCATGACTTTTTTTAATACTTGTGTGAGAAAAACCGGCACATGACAAGTTTTGACGAAGAAAGAGGCGACCATTTGCTTCAAAGTGCTTCTTCCACGAACAACTTTCATTGGACTTGGCTCGTCTTCGAAGACCCACACGGTCGTTTGCTGTTTTGTTTCTGGCTCATACGCATAGATCCACGATTCGTCACCTGTGACGATCTTATAAACGTCTTTTGATCGTATTTTTCAAAATTTATTTGCACCAATCGACACGATCTTTTTTTTGAGCGATTATCGAATTGTGCGGGATCCATCGAGAACAAACCTTTTTTACGGCCAGGTGTTTATGCAATATCGAATGTTTGCTGGTGAAAGAAATGCCCAAGGATGCCTCTATCTCACGGTATGTCGCATGACGATCTTGCATTATCAGTTCACGCACGGCATCAATGTTCTCTGGCACAACGGCCGTTTTTGGACGACCTTGACGACCTTCGTCTTTGAGCAAGCGTCGTCCACGATTGAATTCATTAAACCATTTTTTCACAGTGCTATAGAATGGTGCTTCAACGCCTTACAAAGATTTAAGTTCATCTATGCACTCATGTCGTTATAATTAATCCACGTGGAAGTTGTGAAAAATGATCGCACGAAAATGTTCACGAGTTAATTCCATTTTGTGGCCAAATTGATTTTTTCAAGTCACCGCAAACAACACAAATGATGGTCGTACGTCAAAACGTTCTGAGTACGTTTATGCTAACAAAATGTAAAACTTTCCAATGTAAATGTTCGATGGCGCCAGACAACACTAAGTGTTGTCTAGGCCAGAAATATATTTAGCCCCCCCCCCCCCGCAATTCTATTATTTCTTTTATGCTATAAAATGGCAAACTTTCCAATGGAAATGTCAGATGGCGCCAGGCAACACCTAGTGTTGCCTAGGCCAGGAATATTTGTAGCAACCCTCGTAATTCTATCATCTCTTGTAAGGTAGGGCTTTAAATATTATTTTCCATGACTTTTTTTAATACGTGTGTGAGAAAAACCAGCACATGATCTTGCTGCTTGTGTTTTTCGCTGCTACAAATGACTGCTAGCGAAAGCAAACAAAGCGCTTCGATATGGCAACACGATGCAACAGCTCTCTGATGCAATTATAGGCACAAATTGCTGATGTGTTTATTTGTTTGTAAAAAATGTATTTCTTTACGTGGACTACGAGGGCGACCGCAAAAGTAACTGGCCTAACATGAAAAGAACCTTTTTTTGGAATTATTATTTATTTTTCAACATAATCTCCTTCCAACTCAATACACTTCATCAAACGTTTTTCAAGTTTTTTAATTCCATCCGAAAAATAAGATTTTTCAATAACATTCAGCAATAACCTCGCTATTGGACGAACATTTTTTGCCACCGAGAATTTTTTTTAAATTTGGAAACTAGAAATAATCAGAAGGAGCTAAATCTGGACTATATGGTGGATGCGGAGCAATTTCAAATCGTAATTCGGCCAGTTTTCGTTGAGTTCAAAATGCAGTGTGTGAAGGAGCATTATCTTGATGAAAAAGAACTTTTTTTCTAATTGCGGTCGTTTTATCTTGATTTATTCACTCAACCGATCCAGTAATGCACAATAATATTCACTATTTATAGTTTTTCCTTTCTCAAGATAATCAATAAATATTATACCCCTTGCATCCCAAAATACTGTGGCCATTACTTTTCCTGCTGACTTAACAATTTTCGCCATCTTGGGACCACTTTTACCAGCTTCTATCCATTGTTTTGACTGTTCTTTGCATTCTGGGATGTAGTGATGGATCCATGTTTCATCAACAGTTATGAATTGGCGCAAGAACTCTATTGGATTACGCTGATAAATCGCAAAAAGCTCCTCGGAATTGACTTTTTGGGGCAAAGGCAACAAACGCGGCACCTTTATCGCGCATAGCTTTTTCATGTGGAGTTCATCATGTAAAATACTCCAAACTTGATTTTCGTGTATTTTTACAATATCAGCAAGTTCTCAGATCTTTATTCGTCTATCTTTAGTCACTTCATTAAATATTTTCCTAATGTTTTCAATAGTAGTAGCAGTTTTCGGTCTTCCAGAGCGTTGTTCATCTTCCGTACTTGAACGGCCCATTTTAAATTGTTGAACCCAGGATTTCACGGTGGAGTATGATGGTGCATTATCACCATGAACAGAATCCAATTCATCTTTGATTAATTGTGGCGTATAACCTTTCATATAAAAGTGTTTAATTACCGCACGAAACTCTTTATTTTCCATTTTTCAAAAATTATAAAACTTGTTTACTTCAATCACCTGTAACAAAGAAAATAATCATTAAATATTTCGGAAATTTTGACAGATGGCTTATAAAAGATTGCTTTTAAAAAACAAAACAAAAAAGTTGCTAGTAAAACAGAAAATGTGCCAGGCCAGTTAGTTTTGCGGTCGCCCTCGTATATAACTTCTACCTATAAAAGGTGCTTCAGTGGATAAAAATAACTTCTGTATCATTACATATGACTTTTGGATGCTATAAAGCAATCAACGACTTAAATACACCATCCCTTAATTATAGAATTTTATACCGATCACTTATTAATTTTAAAACATTGCAGACCTTAAAATAACTTTCCAAAAATGATGAACGACTGCTAGCTAAAGCAAACAAAGCACTTCGCTATGGCAACACCATGCAACTGCTCTTTGATGCAATATAAAACACAACTTGCATGTGTTTATTTTTATAAGAAAAAAATATTTTTTTTAACAAAATTTAGCACATTTTTTTTAATCTAGCTTCATACTTGGGCTCGAACCTGAGGTTTATCGAATTCAAAGTGTAAACTTTCTTATCTAATTTCTACCAATTAAAGATCCTTACATAGTGGATGAAATAAATTCCGTATCATTACATTACCTGTGATGATTGCTACCATTGATTGCTTTTAAGCAATCAATGTAAATAAATACACCATCTTTTAATTAGTGAATTTCATAGCGATCACTTCTTAATTTCCAAACTTTCCAGATCTTAAAATAATTTTTCATTTTTTTGTATTTTTGCCAAAAACCTTGTTTGTCAAATGTGTTCAGGAAATATGAGCAGTAAGGGCCCCCGCAGACTGCAGACTTTTTATCGGCCGATAGTTTAGTCGGGTTGGGCTGAAAGTGCGCACACCGAGCCAACTAAACAGTTTGTTTGGTGAACAGGGCGCAGACTATCCAACAGTCGGTCAACTATTCTCGAAATAGTTTGTAACTGATTGTAACCATACTGATTAAGAAGCCGACCAAACTATCGGCCGATAAAAAGTCTGCAGTCTGCGGGGGCCCTAAAAGTATTTTTCACGCGAACTTAGATTTAAACCGTGAATTCCGCGAAATTGCGTGAACTGTCACCTTTAACGCTTGTCCATTCTCGGCTTATCTGCGAGTACGTGACTAAACTAATTTGGAACACGTGTGATCGTTTGTTCCAGGCTGCCTTTCCCTGGCCGCTTTCAATTTACGACCTCGCTAATTTTTTAAAACAACATCTGGCACAGGGTCTGAGAGACGAGGTAGAGTAAAAGAGATGGAGGGAGGCTGAAAGCAATAGAATGAGGCCATAAATTTGCTCATTGCATTTTTCAAAAATTCCCTTTAAAATTGTGCTAATGAAAGGAAAATCCCCTCATCACAACGAAAATGTTTCCCAGCCAAAAGTTTTAGTGGGTCGGTCGTTTCAATTACATGAAAAATTAAAACTTCGCCAGCAGCCACCGTAAGAAATTGGCTTAACAATAATACAGCGTTGACCTTTTTCCACATTTTCCAAGGCAGGCATCATAAAAGTAGATGACAAATTGTGATGATTGTAAGGATGGCGAGGGACAGGTCCTTGGGATTTGCATTCACGACAAGAAGATTTCAATCATTGCGACGATGGTCGCGCAATTGACACCGGGTTGGCAAAAAAAGGATTTTCCCTAAAAGGGATTAACACAGACACTGTAAATTAGAGGTCCTACTGGAAATTTACTAAGAAGCAAAGGATTTAGATTAGGAGACACAGAAGGACATCGCAAAAGAGAGAGAGACACAGGTATTTGCTAAGCACACGGTCTAGAAAAAAAGGTGGTGACTCGTAGATTAGAGTTTAAGTCAACGTCACTCACAACTACCTGTCTGCTGCTTAGTAAGACGGAACTACGCCGAGGGCTCGAGTAGGAGGGTATATAAACCCAAGCACTTGTAGCCCAAGGCATCAGTTGCAATTGAACCAACCTTAAAACAACACAGCATCTTACGTGTAAAACTTTCATTCACCAAAAAAACCAAACGAAAAAAATGGCCAACAATTCCTATGCCAAGTTTGCCCTGCTCCAGGAGCCGTCCAAGTTTAAAATCAATACGCAATACTTTTCACCGCACGATTTGAATCTGTTCATCGAAAGTTTGGAAACCATACAGCGTCTGACCATCGAAAAGGAAGAGCGCAAGGAACACGAAAAAACCACCAAACTGGCCAAGGACTCCAAACGCTTTGGTACACTGTCGCGCATTTGTTCAGAATCCACCTTGGATCGCTCTTCAGCCGATGAGCTGGAAGATGAGCCCGTCTTGCATATGGAAAACAAGAAGGTGCCGCCCTCCACACCCGATTCCCAAAGATCGGAATACGATGAAACTTATTTCTCGGCGCCGAACAGTAACCAATCGTCTCCTCGCAACAGCGTCATTTACAATCAAGCCCCAAGCAGCAAAGACTCCAGTGGCTCTTTGCTGTCCATCACCATATCCTCGGACTCCGAAGAATCGGGTGTCTTTGCCATTTGTACGTCCTCCTCGCAGGAACTGTATGAACCGCAGACTACACCCATACGTCCTCGCTCCAAACTCATCAGCAAAAGTCGCTCTTTATCCACCAGATCTCGTCTCATTGGCATGGTACTCAAAAAGGATAGCCACAAAAATCCCAGCGTCCAGCTGCTCTCCTGTCGTCCTCTAGACGAATACGAAACGCTAGAGATGTACGAACAGGAACAGCAGCAGCAACAACAGCATCACCAGCAGCAGATTGCCAACGAGCTCCCGGTGGAAAATGAGAAGGTCACACGTTTCGCCACTCTGCATATGAAGAAAAAGTCTAGGCAAGGCCTTGCCTCTGTCGAAGGTTCGTCCGAAGAACGTTTTCTGGACAAAGCTTTGCGCTATCTGACTTTGTGAGGCTGCAAAGAGTTGCCGCAATTATGACCGAGAATTTGATTCATTAGTTTTTGATAAGTCTTTATTTTTTGTAAATAATTTTAAGTTTAATTATTTAATTTGTAATGGATAACTGAAAAAAAAAACAAATGTCTAACATTTACACAATTATTCTTACAAAAATAACAAAACAGCATTTAAAGAAATAAAAATTCGAAATAAGTTTTTCGTAAATTATTGAGTTTTTTTCTTTAGATTTGGGTTAGAGATTTTCATGATTGATTTGAAAACATTAATTTTCATTACTCCTTCCATAATATTTCCATATTTCATATTTATTTTTCTCAAGAATAGAAAAAAAGAACCGAGCTAAAATTGAAATGGCAGAAGAACTGAACTGAGCTAAAATTTAAACAACGAAATCGTCAAAATAGTAATTGGGCCTCCAATGAAACTTGTTAATGAAATAAATATGTCCAGCCCTTACGGCGAAAAAGGCGTAAGCGCCACTCGCTTTTTAATGAAATTCACTAGAAAATTGTTCAACGCTCTTTAGCTTAAATATTAAAAATTAAATAATAATATTTACAATGGTAAAACAAATTCAATTGTATTGGAATCGTCCAGATGAATTAGGCAAATAACAAAAAAAACCCTCTTCTTTAAAATTTTCTTTTTGGCGCTTTCGCTCGACTTTAAACTTTAAATTGTATAAATAAAAACCAAGGAAATTATTTAAATTGATTATAAACATTTCCGCTTTTAACAGAAGTATTAGGTGTACATTTTTAAATGGAGTTTTTCGTTTAAATTTTAAAGAAACCTTAGCGATTTTTTACTCGATTTTTCAAATTTAGTGCACATGTCCAAAACACCATTTCACACTCGCAGTGGAGAACATTTTCTCAATATTGGCCTTGTTCTATTGGTAAATCGCTAACAATATTACTTCAGACCATTGTACAAAAATATAAAAATGATTTTGTATACTGAAAACGATAGATAACATGCTATCTGTTTTAGTTAATTAAAATTTTTGGGAAAAAATTAATTCAAGAATAACCTTAAGCGAGCCCGGTTATTACTCGCTTAGACTATTTCTTGAAAAATTTTTTTACACATTACAAATTTTCAATTCGAGCGATTATGATGCATAAAACTAATTGCTTCTATGAGGCATATAGAATTGCAAAGAAATTTAAAAAATGTCGCTTAAAGTTTTAAAGTAATCGCCTTAGCGACCAGTTACTGGTTTAATAAGCGAGTACCAATAGAACACAACTATTATTTGTTTGTCGTCTATCCATATTTTCAGTTAATAATTATTCAATTTCGTTATTGGGTGAATAACAGAAAAATTGAATAATTATTTAAAAATCAGTTTAAAGACTTATATTTTCCAGCAAGAAATACTGCACTTGCTGGGAACACTAATTCACCATCATCAGACCCGCAGCAACGGATGCGCTGTAACCATTATCAGCTGCTATACACAAATTCTAACTACAAAATCAACACAATAAACAAATAAAGGGTGCTCCAACTAAACCACACGATGTTTAATGTAAATAACACAAAACTTTTTCGGAGAATTATCTTAATATTTTTTCTTAAAATATTAGGATAATATCGGCCAAACCATGTGGTCCATATTTTCAATGACTCTGATACATAAAGGTCCATTTAGTCTTAACGGTTGACGGTGGACGGTAGTCAATCAGCTATTTCAGTTGAGGGTTACATTTTGCATGTGTTAGAGGGAGATAACTACAGTTTGACGGTTGGCGACGGTAGAATCAACCGTCCACCGTCAACCGCCAAGACTAATTGGACCTTAAGGCCCATTTAGTCTCGACGGTTGACGGTGGACGGTTGACGGTAGGCAATCAGCTATTTCAGTTGAGGGTTGCATTTTGCATGTGTTAGAGGGAGATAACTACAGTTTGACGGTTGACGACGGTAGACTTCTGCAGGTTGCAGAATCTACCGTCAACCGTCAACCGTCGAGACTAAATGGGCCTTTAATTGAGGTTTAATGTCATTAATGTGCAGAATTATCATCTCATCCTTAAACTCTTCAATCGTTCTTGGCTTATCGACGTACACTGTTTCTTTTAAATACGAGGGCTACTATATATATTTCTGGCCTTATATTGAAAATGCGAATATTTATCATCAAAAATGGTTTTTGGGTCGATTATGGATGACAACCAAACTCCAGTTGAGTTGTCAACTGGCAACGCAACTGAAATAAAAATACGTATTATGTATGGCAACTTTTGTCAGTTGCCGTCGCTAATAACACTTCGGCAACTTGAAATTTTGTAAACAAAACAAACAATTCAACTCAAAAAAGTAAATTGCAACAATAAAAATTTATTTTTAATGATTAGCTCAGTGGAACTTTTTTTGATGAAGAAGAAGATGCCCAGGACGTGGCATCTATTAGGAGGAATTTAAGAGATAGCTTTAATCCCTTAGAATTGTCATCTGTTCTGTGAGTAGATGTTTCTATCTTGAAAAATTTTCAATAATAAATTGTCCGTCTTAGCTTTAAGGCGTATTACCGACTTCCAAAAGATGCCGTTGTCTATTTAGTGGAAGAATTAAAAAAAGCTAGCGGTCGACAGCAATACCTCCACCCCTTAAAACCTCCACAAAATCAATTTGCAACAGGTCCGCTGCCGCCTGCTCCAATGGCGATAAAGGCACTTATTGCGATGGCCCACCACCTGTGGTGTTAAGGATTCTTTTATTTTCTGCCAGTTTCTTTTTTTAATTTTGCCCTTAAATGAATCCACACTCTCTGCCATTCTTCTGGAGTACGTGTAGGTGGGCCATAGCTATTTAAATTATCGACAATTTCCTTCCATACTTCATCCGTAGTGGCGTTGGTTTCACTAAAAAAAACCCGTACACCGCGAGCTTGGTTTGGGTTAGATTCCATTTTCTCTACCAGGATTTCAAATTGTTGCTTTGTGGTAATTTTAACCATCATGAAGCCTACAAACGCCAGAAAAAATACATATGTAATATTGAATATATGAATAATTAAAAATAAATGTAAATTACCTCTTAATATCACTTTTTATTTCTTTGAAAAATTACACACCAATTTGAAAATTATACGGCAACCAGCGATAAATGGTTGCCGAAACATCCCCTTTTTAGCAACTGAAATTGACAACTGTCGGTCGTAGTTGCCATCCGTAATGCAAATTCGGCAACTGGCAACGCCACTAAACTTTGGTTGCCATCCATAATCGACCCATTTATTGTTTTTCAAAGTATTCTCCAGCATGATTTATACACTTTTGCATGCGCTCAAACCAATTGTCGAAGCACTTTTTCCACTCCGATTGAGACACCTCCAAAACATGGTTTTTGAGCGCTTCAACAGCATCTTTTGGCGACGAAAATCGTTGATCACGCATTTTTTTCTTGATGTGCGGGAATAAAAAGAAGTCATTGGGTGCCAAGTCAGGGATGTATGGCGGATGGCCAATCAATTCGACGTTTTGGCCGGTCAAAAAGGCGCTGGTTTGAGCCGATGTGTGAGAGCACGCATTTTAATGGGGCACAATGATTCGTCTTCTCTTTTTCGTTTTTCGAATTTCTCCGAAGACTTCAGGCAAACAAATTGTGGTGTACCACTCAGAATTGACCGTCCTATGTTGCTCAAGCGGAACAGTCGCCACATGACCGGTTTTGCCGAAGAAACCGGCGACCATTTGCTTCGAAGTGCTTCTTCCACGAACAACTTTCGTTGGATTTGGCTCGTCTTCGAAGACCCACACGGTCTATTGATGTTTTGTTTCGGGCTCATACGCATAGATCCATGATTCGTCACCTGTGACGATCTTATAAACGTCTTTTGAAGCACCGCGATCGTATTTTTTCAAAATTTCTTTGCACCAACCGACCGACACGAGCCTTTTTTAAGCGATTGTCAAATTGTGCGGCATCCAACGAGAATAAACCTTTTTTAAGACTAGGTTTGCATGCAATATCAAATGTATGCTGGTGGAAGAAATGCCCAAGGATGCCTCTATCTCACGGTATGTAACATGCAGATCTTGCATTATCACTTCACGCACGGATGGCACAACGGATGTTTTTGGACGACTTTCGCCATTGAGCGAGCGTCGGCCACGATTGAATTCATTAAACCAGTTTTTCACAGTGATATAGGATGGTGCTTCATCGCCATACAACGATTTAGGTTCATCGATGCACTCTTGTCGTGATAGTCCACGTCGTTGATCGCACGAAAATGTTCACGAGTTAATTCCATTTTTTTGCCAAATTGATTTTTTCAAGTCACTGTAAACAACACAAATGATGGCCGTACGTCTGCTAAAAAATGTCAAACTTTCCAATGGAAATGTGAGATGGGGCCAGGCAAAACTTAGTGTTGTCGAGGCCAGAAATAAAAATATATAGCAACCCTCGTACTCAGCAAATGCTTTGGTGCCATGACTCTACCCGATGGTCCATATTTTCAATGACTCTGATACATAATGGAGGCTTAATGTCGTTCTTGGCTTATTGACGTACACTGTTTCTGTTAAAAATCTCCAAAGAAATAAGTCCAACGGTGTCACGACGTGAGATAGATAACACGGCCATTGAATTTCTCGCGCATCGAATTTCTCGCCCTTGTGTCGTTGGCTGTTTGGCAAGTGGCACCTTCATGTTGGAACCACATATCGTTCAGGTCCATATCCAAAATTTCTAGCCACAAGAACATCTCGCGATAGCGAACAACATTTACAAGTCGAAGTTGACGGTTGATGCTGATCAAAAAAATCACAAGGTGCAAGAAATGCATTTTGATTTGAACGCCCATTTTCGTTAAAGGCTTCAGCAATCTTAACGCTCTTGGTCAATTGTGTACCTCTCCATGGTTGAATTTGTCAAACACTGAAAGAATGAAAAGTCAAATTAAGTTTGGCAAAAAACTTGACGTTAAGGTGTGATTCACAATTAACATCGTGCATCATGGTTGAACCACCCTTTATTTTGTAAAATAACCTTTGTTGGCCTCTTTACATCATGTTAGCGTTTGGGCAATGATTTTATTTGCTAAATTTTCTGCTGGTGTATTCTTTTAAATGGTGGTCCATTAAAAATTTGAATCGGCTCTAAAGTACTGATAATTTTTTTATATTTTCTGGTTTTATTGGAAAGGTGGTCATTTCATAATGGAACACCATCCGATGCGTTGTCGCTTCGCTTCGTCCAATGGGCTGAAGATTGTTTGGCAAGAGGTAAGGAATTATACCGATAAATTGTGTTTTAAAATAAAGCTCTTCTTCATCTCGGCAAACTTGCCGAAATGGTGTTTAGAGAACCCACCCAATGCATCCACAACGAGTCCTTATTTGATGTGGATTTTCGGCTGGCGGCATCGGAACAAACGAGGTGTCTATTGAAAGGTAGTGGCGTCCTCTTTGAGATAGTGTTAACAAATATATTGGTCTTGCAGGACATACTACTCTTAATCAAGAAATATCCTTAATCCTTAAATATTTGGTTTCTTAAAATCTGTCAGAACACCGTTTTTTTACGAGATGTGAACATTTTTGAGTGGGTTTGCCAAGGGTTTAAAAGTTATAGAACTTTTACTGAAGCACTTACTTAATTTTACAAAGAATTTTTTTTTTTAATATTTAAAAGATTATTAAAATCAACCAAAGCAAAAGCAATTATATTCCCGTTTAATAAATCTTCGAAAAGAGTTCCCAACGAAACACTTGACATAAAAGGTTATTCAATAGGGACATACAAACATTTTTAATGATCTTTCAGTGTCAAAAAGTTAGTCGAAGTCAACCCTTTCATCATGGTAAAGTTAACTTACGAACAACGTTTGGAAATCTTTAAAAATTACTACCAAAACTTTAATCGCAACTTTAAGAGCGCTTGTATCCAATCTTCGGCCGTAATAATCGTCCCACCCGACAGGATAAGCGGGACGATTATTTTTCTAGCTGAGTGGTTTTGTCAATATATGTGACAGCGCATAGAGAAAAGGGCCTAAGGGTAAAAAATCAATTTTCATTTTTTTCTTTTTTTGATGTGGACAACATCTGAGCATCGAATGATACCGATCCCATGCCTCAAAAGTGTTCCCTCCCAGAGATATGCGCGTTTTATAAAAGTGAAGTCAACGATTCGAAGCGTAAATAGAAAGGGACCTAATCTTTAAAATGGCTCTCCTGAACAAAACTTTTCACTTTTTTTTTGATGTAGACAACATCTGAGCATCGAATGCGACCGATCCCATCCATGCCCCAAAAGTGTTCCCTTCCAAAGATATGCGCGTTTTATGAAAGTGAAGTCGACGATTCTAAGCGCAAATAGAAAGGGACCTAATCTTTAAAATGGCTCTCCTAAACAAAACTGTTTTTTAACCTTAGGTCCCTTTGTATTTTGCGCGTCACATACGAGTATGCGTTATTGGACAAGAGTGTGTCTCTTGCATCCGCCAAAAAAATTTGTGAGATGTGGTTTTCATGCCGTAGGTGTGATTGCCCGTATTCTTTCATCGATGAAAACAATCGTCAATGGAGAGCGTTATCGTGCCATGTTTAAAAATTATTTTTAGTCAGAATTGGATGAGCTTGACATTGCCCATATGTGATTTCAACAAGACGGTGCCACTAGCGACACAGCACGCATTACAATCGATTTACTGAAAGGCAAATTCGGTGAACGTGTTATTTTGAGAAATGGTCCGGTCAGAGTGCCATCTCGTTTATGCGATTTAACGCCGTTGGATTTCTTTTTATGGGACCACTTCAAGTCATTGGTCTAGGCCAACAACTTTAGTCGAACTCAGAGACAACATCCTTCGCGAAATTGCCAACGTTCCAGTCGAAATGTTTACAAGAGTGGTGGAAAATTTGGTCCAAAGAATAGATCGCTGTCCACGGACTCGTGGTGGTCATATGACCGAAATCGAATTGAAACATTTGCACTACACCTGGAATAAATTTGAACTCTATAACTTCAATATTCTGTGTTTTAATTACTATGAAAAAGTTTAATGTCCTTAATAGAACCCTGTATACTTAGTAAGGACATAAGTACTGTTACAACATTGAACACACCCATTTCAATAGTAGAACTGAACATACCCCGTTAATGTCATACGGCTTTTGGAAGCTCACCTCAATAGCGTTAGTCTGTAACGGGATTCTAAAATTGTTTCAACTTTCATCATGGAGTGGTCAGATAATGAGAACCGCTTTTCAAGTGTGAAATGAAAAAAACGATATTTTCAAAACGCTCCCTCCGGCCACTAGGGATTAGCCGCATGGTCGTCTACCGATGCATAAAACTGTTTCAGGAGACTGGAGATGTAAAAGACCGCCACCGGTCGGGCCGTCCACGCTCTGTGCGAACACCGCATGTCATCTAAGCCGTTAAATCAATAATTCACAGAAATCCGCTCCTAAAAAACAGAAAATCATGGCCCCTGAGATGAATATCATGCAAAAGTCCATGAGTCGAATCATTAAAAAAGACTTGGGACTTGGGGCTTTCAAACCACGTATCGTACTTTTATTGACTGTAGCTTTAAAAAAATAGGATTGAAAAATGCAAACGTATTTTGGTGTAGCACGCTGATAACTTGCACAGAACAATTTTGTTCACCGATGAAAAATTTTTACCGTTCAGGAAAAATTTAACAAGCAAAATGATAGAGTGTATGCGCGGTCATCTAAGGAAGCATCTGAACTGATCCCAAGGGTGGAAAGTGGTTTGGTGGGGTGTCTCTTACGATGGGGTCACTGACCTGCATTTCAACCAAGTTTACCATGAAACCGTTTTGGAAGCTGTTGTGAATCCTCTTAACAATTCCCTGTTCCAATTCCAGCAGAATTCTGCTGCGGCCCATAAGGCTAAAACGTCCCAGGCCTGGCTTCGAAACAGTTTGCCAGCGTTGATTTCCTCAGAAGAATGGCCCTCAGGCAATCCAGATTTGAACCCATTGGATTACAAATTGTGGACGGTTTTAGAGGACAAGGTTTGTCACAAAAGATAACCCAACATTGGATCTCTTAAGACTGCTTTGGTTCGAGCTGTGGCCAATTTTCCAATGGACGAGGTTCGTGCAGCTATTGACGATTGGCCTGTGCGACTTAAGGCGTGTGTAAAGGCAAAAGGCGGACATTTCGAATAAGTAGATTCTTTTTGGATCAATAAATATATTAAAAAAAATTTGTTCTAAAAGCATTCAGTACTTTTTATTTTACAGTATTTATGTCCCTACTAAGTATAATATTTTTTTTAAATTTACTTTTTTAATATTCACAACATCAATATTTACAACGTTTGAAACCCATGAATTATCTGATCTTATTTAAAAAATGAGAATTGTTTTTTTAAATAAAATTAAGTTCGTTTTGAAAGTATTTGCGATTTAACCATTTTTGTTTTAAAGACAAAATACTTTTTAAAGTGAATTTTTGTTTTAGTTTATATAGATTTTGGATAATACTCGTATTTTGATAACCAATAAGAGTTTCTTGCAGAAATTGGATGCTAACATACCTTTGAAGATATTTTGTCAAAAATAGTCCATTGATGATCTCTATGCAGCTTGTTATACTCGTTTACATTGTAATTCTTTCTTTAGAAAATACTTTCTTGAAACACTGTATAACATTTTGCTGAACATCGCAAGTTTGGAACTCTTTATATTGGAATTCGTCCCTGTCGCAGGACTTGGCTCACAGCGCTTTAGGTTTACATTAATTGAGACACTTTTCAATTTTTATTACTACCACACAAAACAAAATTCAATTCGTACCAGGCTATATTATAATTTCTAAATTATCTGCACTGCTTTTAAGAACACAACAGTTTGACATCTTCAAAATCACGCTAAAATTTATTTCAAATTGTCCTTACTATCTGGGAAGCAAATCATGTGTCATTTAGTCTAAATATGCGACATATGCTTGAGGCGTTTCTTTTGAAAATCAAAAGCAAATCACTATGAGGTGGCCAGAATATTGTTCATCTAATTGTCTTTGTCAAGACCACACTATAATGACTCACATGCACGCACCACCCCCTAAAAAATCAGACATCTCCTGATTACTGTCCCAAAACTGTTTTTGATCTTGTCCCACAATTTTGTTTACGTGACATTAATCGCCTTACCTACACAATGGCAATATAACACAAAAATGATTTAATAAGAATTGAACTTCTTAGGAATTGATTGATATTAGCTATTCCTTAAGGGTCCAGGATAATTTAGACGATACATGGGATGACGATGAAGCATTTCTGGGAAAGTGAAATTACCATAACTCGGGTCTTTTTATAAGCCCTGGGGAAAATTATCGCAGGCTCTCGCACACTATGAGGCACAACAAAATTTATGAAAACAGAGCTACCTGTAGAGATCTAAATGCAAATCTCTGAGCACATGCCATGGAATGGCAGGACAGGTACCGGATTATTATTAATATACCCACGGCAAGGATTATTAATTATTATATGACATTCGTGCCTGCACTCACACGGCATTGGCCATAAAACCCCTGAAAGATTGTCCTGGAAAAACTAGCTACAAAAACTACCTAGGCTGGCGGTGTGTATAAAAAGTGGGTGGCAACTTGTTGACGGCATCAGTTGCTCAATACAGCTTCGACGGATAACAACCAACCAAAAGTATTTAAGGACACTTTTCTTCTTCAACTCTCAACTAGTTGTGGAATATCATCCTCAAAATGAGTGACATTTACGATTATGCCTATATTCATGTAATGCGTCATCCTGTGGAGACCAACAAGTACACGCTAGCTCCCAAGGAATTATCACAAGAGGAAAATGAAGTGAACGCCTCGGATTTCTCACCACGTGATTTACAGATATTTGTCGACAGTTTGGAAACCATCAGCCGCCTGGAACTGGTCAAACATAATCGCCGTCTACGTCGTAAGGCCAAGAAATCGCTACAGTCTACAAAACAACGCATGGTCACCTGTTTGGACTCGTCGCTGGTGGGCACCTCTGCCGATGAAGATGCCAAGAGTTTGTATACCTCCTCGGAGTCAGATTATATCTACGATGAAACCTATTTTGATATACCAAGCCGAAGTCAAAGCTCTACCATATACACCAACCTCACCACCGACTCCATACGCTCCTTTGAGGGGTCCGATTCCGAAGAATCTGGAGTGTTTCTCAACACTACCTCAGATTCTCATGTCTACGAGAACATTGATCCCATACGTCCACGCGCCAAAGTTATTTCTTATCCCAAGTGCAGATCTCTGAAAGCACGCCTCATAGCTCTCATCATGAAAAAGCGATATGTCCAACCGGAATTGCCGTCGGCCGAAATACTCTCCTCCACCACCATTGGCGAAGAGTCCGAGGAGTCGGAAATCTACGATCGTGTTCTGACCGATGTCATTCAACAGCAGTACGTCAAGAATCCCAAGAAGGGCAACAACAAGAAGTATGTCGCCTCAAAGAAGGGCAATCAGTCGGCCTCGGCTCAGGCCGAAGAGAAATTCCTGGACAAGGCCATGCGCTTTTTGACCTTATGAGGCGAGGCTGCAACGAGAACAGCTGACAAGATTCTGCAACAGAATCAAAGTGATATTGCAACCACAAACCGAAATTACATCCCACACAATTAGTTTAAGGTTTTCTTTTGTTTCGAAACAAAAGAAAGCAGTAGTTTGTAAGAATTTAAAAAAAAAAACAGAATGTAAAACATTTTAAAAGAACATTTTTTAAAAGTAAAAATAAATGAAGTAATATAAAATTGTAAACTAAATTTGTTTCTTAATGGGGAGATGTTGCTTTGGTTTAGGTTGTCTATATCTAGAATTTGAGAGAAGTTCCTTCCCCTTTGTTCTGTTGTCTTTCTATTGAAAGTTGTAGAGATTTTAGACTAGACAAATTGCTATTTGAAAAACTAAACTCGCTGATATCCTTTAAAATATTCGCACAAAAGTATTCTTAATAAGAAAAGTCTCTGGGCAGTCTTCCATTTTCAATGCTACTGTAGCCTCTTATTTTTGACCTTAATCGTTACTCGCGGTAAGTAAAGTTTAAGTTCGTACAAAAAACATTGTTACCTACTGTATGAAGAATTTATCTCCTAACCCACTTCTCAGAGGCAAATTGGTCCAGCCGTCTCATAAAAGGCTTCAGTGGACATTCTTTAAAAACCCAACACATTTGGCTAAACCTCCCAAAAGGCCTTCTTACCGTTTTCTTAGAAAATGTCTTCCTGAGTGCTTTCTAAAAATAGGTTTTACTGATTTTCTTCTTCTGCTGAAGGAAGGTCTTCATGTGTGTCTTTTTGGAGAAGACCTATCTGAGTAGAAATTTGTCCGACCATCTCATAAGACTTTCAGCAGACATTCTATTCAAACCCAAAGCATTTGCAAACCTTTTTAAAAATAAGACATTCCAGAAGGTCTTTTATGTACACGAAGATCAATTCCATACATATTCTCAAGATGCTTCCTTCTTTGTGAATTCCTAACTCATTCCTGAGTAGCTTCTTTATAATGGACATTTAAGGGTCTTCCTTAAGAGACCCTCTTCATCTCGACATTTATTTCTACCTTTCTTATAGAAGAATTAAGCAGGCATTCTTTATAAATCCAAAACATTATACAAACACTTCCATTCTGGAAGGCCTTATTTGCTCTAAAATAAAACGATAGCGCACAAATGCCCTTCATGCTTTTGCAAATTCTACACTCACTCTTAAGAGCTTCTTTCATGTCGTCCTTTAAGAAGGTCCCTTTTAATATGCCAAACATCTCTGTTTCCTTTCCGTTAATCATCTCTTTGGAATTATTTTTTTAAATCGAAAAATTTCTGCAAAAAAAAAAATTTGCAAATTCTATACTCACCCCTGAGGGCCTTCTTTAAGATGGTCTTTTAGAAGTCCTTCTAAGCACTCGTTTTTCCGGCTTTAAAGATTCAGAGAATAATGCTTTCCGTATCTCAAAAAAAAACTCATTACCAAGAAATATCGCGTGTAAGGCAACATTAAAATTCTTTACTCATATAACTTGGATCAATTTTAAAACTCTCAATACCAAGTAATATCGTGTGCAAGGCAACATTAAAATTCTTTACTCATATAACTTGGATCCATTAAGAATAATAGCATAGCGGGAAAAGGAAGAGCCCGCTAGTCCTTCTAGGAAACCTAAGAGAGTTCAAAGACACTAAGCTAAATAAATCAGGGTTTGATTGCTGAGCAAAGCCTTCCACGATTCCTTCTATTGAAAGAGACGACTTGAGAATATGTGCTGGATCATTTGAATGTGCAAAGAAAGCCTCTGGAATTTCTACTTTTAAAAGTTTTTAACAAATGTCTGTTAGATCTAAAATGAAGGCTCTTTCGAAGATCTTTTATGAGACGGCCTAGCAAAATTCTCCACAGAGTACTTATCTGATAGCATACACAGAGCTCGATAGTAAGTAGTCTTTGTGTGAAATAGAGGATTAAAGTTAAAAATTCTAAACAAAATTAAAAACATTCGGGATTTAAACACTTCGGTTAGACACACACCTCTTGCCATTTGTAGACTTCGATAGGATGAATTTCAATTTTCCGCTCTAACTTAGAGCGAATTTCAAAATATAAACACAAGGAATTTCAAATTCCCTTTTCATTTTAAAACTCTTTGTGTTTCTATTTCGAACTCGCTTACTCATATACTTACAACATAAAAAAAAGATTCATTGGCAAGCGGCAAAGAGAAAAACTACAAGAAACTCGCATCTGCTTTTATTATGCACTTATTTTTGTGTCTAGAATAAACCAATGGGTAAGGATTTGACATTACCTGGTATTGAAAATGGCATTGAGTTGAACGGAACGATTTTTTGATGATTTTTTGGATCCAAGGCCCAAACAGATTTGATTAGGAGTTATCGCCACATCAGCTACATACTTAATCTAAGATCTGTAAGTAGTAATTTTTACTTTTATAATAATGGAAATTGTAATGAGTGGTAGCCAAGATTTAAGAAGACCTTCTTCCGAGCGCCAACTTGAAAAAGGCATTCCTTAGTACTAAATCCCTTCTTGAATAGGCCCTTTCTTAGTGTTTTCTTAGGAAAGCTCTGTCTGGGTGCTTTCTAATCATTAGTCTTTCTGAGTTCCTTCTGAAGCAAGGTCTTCATGAGTGCCTTTTCGGAGAAGGCTGAACTTTCTGAATGCATTCTTAAAAAAATCATTTTTGAAAATCGCACGCAAAGTACATATTTAACCTAATATTTGTAATTACCTATTTTAAGAGTTAAAAAGGTGGATATTGTAATGAGTGGTAGAGAAGATTAAAGGAAACCTTTTGGAGAGCGATTATGCAAAAGGCGTTACTGAGTACTTTTTTTGAGATGATCTTCCTAAATGACTTCTTAGTTAGACCCTTTCTTAGTGTTTTCTGTGAAAAGGTCTTCCTGAGTGATTCCTAATCATAGGTATTTCTGAGTTCCTTCTGAAGAAAGGCACTCATGAAGCCTTTTCGGAGAAGACCCACCTGAGTTTCTACCTGGGGAACTTTCTGAATGTATTTCTAAAAAATTCATTTCGCACACAAAGTACTTAATTAATCTAATATTTGTGAGTACCCATTTTTGGGGTTCAAATAGTGGAAATTGTAATGAGTGGTCATTACTTGGTAGAGAAGATTAAAGGAGACCTTTCGTAGAGCCATCATGCAGAAGGCATTCCTGAGTACTATTGTGGAGAAGGTAATGGGAATTGTAATGAGTGGTCATTACTTATTAGAAAAGATTCAAGTAGACCTTTCGGAGTGCCTTTTTGTAGAAGGCATTCCTGAGGACTTTTGTGGAGAAGGTCTTCTTAAATGCCTTCGATAGGCCCTTTCTTAGTGTTTTCTTAGAAAGCTTCTGAAGGAAGGTCTTCATGAGTGCCTTTTCATAGAAGACCTACTTGGGTTTCTACTTAGCGCAGTCTTACTAAATGCATTTTTAAAAAATGCATCCTTAGGAAATCGCACACAAAGCCTTGGTAAACTCATCACAGTTATAATTACTTATTTAATCTAAGTGTTTAGTTTTGAGTTTTAAATAATGGGAATTGTAATGAGTGGTCATTACCTATTAGAGAAGATTCAAGAAGACGTTTCGGAGTACCTTTTTGTAGAAGGCATTCCTGAGGACTTTGTTGGACAAGGGTTCCTAAATGCCTTCTTAGTGTTTTGTTACAGAAGGTCTTCTTGAGTGGATGGGTCTTTTTGAGTTCCATTTAAAGGAAAAAGAAGGCCTTCTGTAGCGCCACACTGGAGAAGACCACTAAAACAACCATCATTTATTTTACAGGAAGGCCTTTTGGATTTAAAATTTTTTATTCTATAGAAAAAGGGCACTCAGGAGAGCTTTCTTAAAAAAAGCCTTCCTGAGTGCCTCATGAAAACCACTCAAACTACGACGATTTATTTTACAGGAAGGCCTTTTGAATTAAAAAAATATATTTTTATAGAAATAAGGCACTCAGTAGAGCTTTTTTAAAGAAGGCCTTTCTGAGTGCCTTATTGGAGAACCACTCAAAATACCGCCATTTATTATACAGGAAAAAACATTTTTTTCGACAGAAAAAATTTTTCTTGCCTAAAAAACTCTTTTCGATCAAAAAGAAATTATATATTCTCATAATTTCCTTTAAACTTTTCCTTGAAGCCATCGTCACTCCTCCTATCCTTTTTGGTATACTCAAAGAAATAAAGACCACGACTGATATTTTGGCCCTATAAGAAAAATCCCCACGAAAATTTTTATTATTTTACGAGTAGTGCTAAAGCCTGCTCTAAGGTGTGGAAATTAAACTACGAGTAGAAAGTATTTTGAATAGTTGGGCAGATTAAAATGCTCCTTATAGAAAGCTTGTTTATTGAATTTTATAATCGAGCTACTTATTTTAAATTGCAGCAAAAATTCAAAATCAATTTTTCCTTTAGCAATTTATTATATCTCTCAACGCCCTAAGAACAACTGAAAACATTGTTTTCCCCATCTTAATTGCCCACAATTATGGCCACCATCTTTCACCATGGCATACTTACCAAGGAAGAAGAAAGACGAATGCCTAAAAAGAAAATTGTTAATTGCACAATTGCTTCTTTTCGTTAGCCAGTTCAATCTAGCCCCATTATCCCAGCACCACCCAGTAGTGGGGCCCATCATCATCATTATCACCCTCACCGTCTTCTTCAACATTGGGCACCACCATCATCGCCATCAACAGGTGGTGTCAGGCCTTTGGCGTTTGACATGACGGCACTATTTCTTTCATATTTTTTTTCCTTTCTAGCCCCACAAGTAGTACATCGGAATGGAACCACCTTTTAATTCTTCGGTTGTTTCCGACACTAATACGTGGTGCTCAGACTGTAGTCATGTTAAACAACTCGATTTGTTTGTTTATTTAATTGTTAAATGGATTAAGTGGATTAAATGAATCAAAGTGGTGCTGTAGTGGGTCAATGATAGAAATTACTTTTCTTGTTGTTCGCAGATTAGTTTAGTGATTTTTCATTGGCAACACTGGGCGGGAGGTGAAGAATTTTGTTTTCTTAAAGTATTTTCTTTTTTTTGAAAATGCTACGAGTATTTAATGACTACATATCATTGAATGTTTATAATTATTTATTGGGATTATAGATGGATTAGAAAACATTTCTCTGATGATAAATTCAAATTTTTTTTATACAAGTAAAACTTGTTTCAATCGCTTTATTATTTTCGTGAACTTAATAATCTTCAAATCCTCTAAGTAGTTTCCAAAAACTGAAACCAGTCAATAAGTAAATTTTCAAACTTTTTTATAAAGAGTTTACAAATATTCACACCTGACTTAAAATTCAAACATTCTCGATAGACTTGAAATAACTCAATATCATTGAATTATTTATTGGGATTACAGATGTATTAGAATAATAGCGTATCCGTATAGAAAACATTTCTCTGACGATAAATTCAAATTCATTGTAATGGAAAATTTTCAATCGCTTTATTAATTTGGAGAGCTAAATAACACTAGTCAACAGTCTAAATGTACTCGGGATGCGACAATTTTTTCTGTGTAGATAACCTTGACATGAGCTCGAAAAACGCAATAAAAATTTTTTTTTTCGTTTGGTTTTTGTTTTATTTTTTTTTAAATTTTAAAAATTTTTTTTTGGTTAATTTGTTTCGTCCGGCATAACTCGGGAACCACTAGCCCGATTTAATTGAATTAAATTTTAAAAAATTTTAAATTACAATTCCCTTAATCTGTTCATATATTGTTTTCCTATACAAGCAACAGTTTCCAAGTTAAAAATGAATATATAAAGGAAAAAACTTATTTTTTGCCTAAAGATTTAAATTTTTTTTTTAAAAAATCCATAAAAAATCCAAAATGAAAAAAAATGTCAAATCTTATTACTTTTACGTAAAGTCACATAACCTATGAGCAAAATGAGACAAAGATCATGAAAATCGATGCACGCGTTTCGCTTTTATTCGCAATTGAGTAAAGGTATGAATTTGAATTGCTCGACATATGCACAATAGGGTTAGTCACTTTTTTGACTTTTGTCGAATATCGAATTGCTCTCGCAATATGATGTAGGGCATGAAAAACCATGAAGAACTGCATGTTTACTTTTTTGATATGGTAAAAAAACTTCCCCCCCAAAATGCATTTACTTTTACTGGAAATCGGTTTTTTTAATTTCCATTTTTTGTGATATTAAAAATTTAAAAAAAAAAAATTTCGTAATTGGATCTTCAAAAGTCGTTTCTTACATAATTATGGTACTCTGAACACGAATCTACAATTTAATTGAAGATAGCTCCTGTAGTTTTCGAGATATGGCGATTATAAATAAATATCATACATACATTTATAAAAAAAACAATAAATTAAACTTTATACACTGTACCTATTTAGTTGGTCAACCAAATGGTGCTCTCTGTATTGCTTGCTAATACCTTCATTAAAGCGTAAGTATTTGAAACACGTTGTTTCTTAAAAATAAACATATAAGATATGTGAGGTATTTGGTTTATATAAAAGATTTAAATGCTGTGTTTCTACATAAAAACTCAGCTAATTATTTCAGCATAAATCTTGAATTTAGTTAAGTTTTATGGAAAAATTTTCATGCGAAAACATAAAAATAAGAAAATGCATTTCTACAATATGCAGTTTGTTAAAAAAAATATTCTTTTAAATAATTACCTTCGGACGGTTTAAGTGTACATATAGCAAAACAAGTAACATCTTTGCAAATTTTGCAATCGCCATATCTCAAAAACTACATGAGCTATCTGGAATAAAATAGCAGATTCGTGTTCAGCGTGCCAGAATTATGTAAGGAACGATATTTGAAGGTCTAACTTCGAAAAAAAAAATTTCTCAAATTTTTAATATCACAAAAAATTGAAAATAAAAAATCGGTTTCGAGCAAAAGTAAATGCATTTTGGGGGGGAAGTTTTTTCACCATTTCCAAAAACTAAACATGCAGTTCTTCATAGTTTTCCAAGCCCTACCACATACTGCGAGAGCAATCTCCGCAAAAAAAAGTGACTAACCCTAATGCACAACTTTGTCTATGGTAAGGTTTTTTCTTTTTTATTACAAAAAAAATTAAAATTTGTTGGGTGACAAAAATATATGACTTTTTGAAATTTTTGAAATTCATACCTTTACTCAATTGCGAATAAAAGCGAAACGCGTGCATCGATTTTCATGATCTTTGTCTCATTTTGCTCATAGGTTATGTGACTTTACGTAAAAGTAATAAGATTTGACATTTTTTTCATTTTGGATTTTTTATGGATTTTTTAAAAAAAAAAAATTTAAATCTTTAGGCAAAAAATAAGTTTTTTCCTTTATATATTCATTTTTAACTTGGAAACTGTTGCTTGTATAGGAAAAAAATATATGAACAGATTAAGGGAATTGTAATTTTAAATTTTTTAAAATTTAATTCAATTAAATCGGGCTAGTGGTTCCCGAGTTATGCCGGACGAAACAAATTAACCAAAAAAAAATTTTTAAAATTTAAAAAAAAAAAAATAAAACAAAAACCAAACGAAAAAAAAAAAATTTATTGCGTTTTTCGAGCTCATGTCAGGGTTATCTACACAGAAAAAATTATCGCATCCGGAGTACATGAATTTTTTTTCATTTTGTTGAGTAGTGTAATCTTTAAATCCTCAAAGTAGTCTTCGAAAAATCAAAACAATTTTTTAAGTAAATTTTCATAATTATTTATAGAGTGTGTAAATATTCAGACAAGACTTAAAATTTAAATATTCCCGATAGACTTAAATTAATTAAATTAATAAATTTTAGATAGATTAAATGATATCGTATTATTATACAAAACATTTTTTATAAATATAGTTTCAATCGCGTTATTATTTTGGTAAATAAAATCAATCTTAAAATCCTTGAATCAGGTAAACTCGAAACAGGTAATTTTTAAACTTATTTATAAAGAGTAAGCAAATATTCACGCCAAACTTAAAATTCACGTGGTATTTAAATTTCGAGCCATTCAGTAGATTGTAATTTTTAGAAACGGTTAAATTTCTGGATATAAGTGATGTTTCGCAAACCTGCCACTTCCATTTTCATTGCTGGCCTTTTGCAGAAAGATGTTTTTTTCTGCAGATGTTATTATCTTTCAGACCTTTTCAAAGAAAACGCCTTAAAAGTTATAACCACTTTTATCCAATCCCACGACAGCCGGTTATGTGGACCGGATTGATCCGAAGAGCAATTCTTCGGCGACTTTTTAGGCGTTCAAGGTCAGGCTTTATTAATGTAAGTTGAATGTTTTTCTTCTTCCTTTCGAAGCTCCTGCTGTTTGACTTTTACAAAGAAGGAGCATTAGACTGGCCGGAATGTCTGTTATATGATTTATGAATGGTTAGTGTATCGGAACATATCGGAGGAACTTTCAGAACGTTTATTTATCGGTGACATTGCCAGTATAGCCACTTAAAAGTTACTCGCTACCGCATATTGCAAAATTCAAAAAAAAATTGGAGAAAAAAAAGTCAAAAATGATTTAAGAAAAAATTCCCAGTGTCTTAGGTGAAATGTTTTCAAGCTCTGAACCTTTTGGTTGGACTGATTGGGACTAGCCGCAGCTGAACTGAGGGGTAATAGTGAGGAAACGTCTATTATTATTATTATTCTATTATTATAATACAAGATCGTCATGTGACATACCGTGCGATAGAGGTATCCTTTGGCATTTTTTTCACTAGCATACATTTGTATTGCATGAACACCAGGCCGTAAAAAAGGTTTGTTCTCGTTGGATCCCGCACAATTTGACAATCGTTAAAAAAAAAAGGCTCGTGTCGATTGGTGCAAAGAAATTTTGAAAAATACGATCGCGATGCTTTAAAAGACGTTTAAAAGATCGTCAAAGGTGACGAATCATGGATCTATGCGTATGAACCTGAAATAAAATAGCAATCGACCGTGTGGGTCTTCGACGACGAGCCCAATCCAACGAAAGTTGTTTGTAGAAGAAACACTTCGAAGCAAATGGTCGCCTGTTTCTTCGGCCAAACTGGTCATGTGGCGACTGTTCCGCTTGAGCAACGTGGGACGGTCAATTCTGAGTGGTACACCCCAATTTGTTTGTCTGAAGTCTTCGGAAAAAAGTCGAAAAACGAACAAGAGAAGACGAATCATTGTGTACATTGACAATGCGAACTCTCACATATCGGCTCAAAGCAGCGCCTTTTTGACTGGCCAAAACGACGAATTGATGGGTCATCCGCCGTACAGCCCTGATTTGGCACCCAATGACTTCCTTTAATTGCCGCACATCAAGAAAAAAATGCGTGGTCAACGATTTTCGTCGCCAAAAGATGCGTTCAAAAACCATGTTTTGGAGGTGTCTTAAACGGAGTGGAAAAAGTGCTTCGACAATTGGTTTGAGCACATGCAAAAGTGTATAAATCTTGCTGGAGAATACTTTGAAAAGCAATAAAACCAAATAAACGCATTTTCATTAATAGGCCAGAAATATATATAGCAGCCCTCGTATGGATTCATAGTTGGGCCTTTTAAAAAGCCAACAGCGTAGTTGCGCTTAATATTTGAATGCTTTTTTTAATGTAAGGAACTGTTCTTTGTGGTCTTAAAACAACAAAAAAAAATCGACATCCAATCTTATTTGTTTGGATTTTATTAAAAATTCTATAAAAGAAGAAAATCAATCACCCTTTATTCTCCAATTTCTAGATTTAACACAAATATATATAAATTTTCGCGCTTCTGCAGGGTAAAAACACTAGTTTTTCTGCTTAAATCTGTAAGTTGTCATCACTGACTACTCCTCTCTTTCAGGGCGAAAACTCAATGAATTATCGCCGCTATTTTATATACAGTACCTAAACTTGAACGGTTTACCAGTATAATTGTACAGTACAATTATATATTTAGACAGTACTTGTGGTGTTAGTTAGTTGGATGGTTTGTTGCTTCGCTATTCCAGTTGGAATTTTAACAAAATTTCAATCCAATTAGAATTTCAATGGTAACGTACAAAGTATGACAAACAGGGCTGCCAATTTTGACGGTTTATCGTCATTTTGACGATTTTTGATCTTAAATTTGACTTACCGACGATTGACGACATTTCAGTGTAAAAACGTCGAAAAAGACGATTTTTAAAACGCATGAAAGATGAAGCCACGCACACATTTGCAAATCTTTAGCAGGAAAATCTATAGGATTTAATAAGTTCGCAGAAAGAGAATGTAACTGTAACGGAAAATTACAAAAATTATTTTTTGCTCGGAGTATGAACTCCGATAATACTTATATAGCTCGCGAGAGTATTTACCCAACTTCTAATGTAAGAATTGCCTAACTTGTCAGTGATGATTTAATGACGATTTGTATTTTTTATAATGACGATTTTTTTTTAAAAAAAAAAAAAAAAAAATCAATTTTTTTGCTTGCTATCCCCGATAACAAAACTCATCGGTACATTGGAGCTTCTGCAATGGGGTGTTTCTATAAAACGAATCCACCTACGATCCTGAAATTTGGAATAGCGTATGGTCATAAGCTGCTTGGAATTGTAAATGCGCGAAGTAGGCTCGGGGAAATAAGTTTCCCTTCAAGGGTCTATAGATACCTCGATAAAGAGTACACGTTTTTTGAGTATTTGGTTCAGAAACAAACATTTTTTGTGGACGAAAAATTTTTAATATGGGTACTGTCAGTTGGAACGCTCTAAATACCATAAAAAGAGAATAGTTGCTGGACGATTTGGCTCACGTGGGTCAAAAAACGTGCTGCATGGTCAAAACAGGCGATTAATGGTCAATATATACGATGGCGTGTATGCAATAAAATTAACAACAAAATTTTCCCCCAAGTATGGTTTTAAAAGTAAGAACAAAAATTCCCATTAATTGTGAAATCCAACTTCGTTCAAGTGGCTGTGCCACTCCTATTTTCCAAGACCTTGTTAATGGTTTCAGGCTGTAGCGCGCGGATTACCTGTATGTTCTGGATTGATGGCCTGACATCGGTCCTTCGCGGTTCCCAACAAAAAAAAAAAACCCCAAGGTGGTCAAGCTAGCTGATAACATGATTTGGGAATTTGGTGCTCAAAAGATAGGTTGTGGCATGGCGCACCGTCCTACATTTAGCGAAGGTCGTCCAAATTTTAGGAAACAAAAGTCGGATGGCATGGCTCTTTAACGCTCACCGATAAGCGAAACGTTGTAATCAGCCTCATTTTCAAAGACAAGTCGTCCATTGATGCCACCACTCCGCACGGTGGTCCACAGTACTAGGGTAAGTTATAATGCGACTACCAACTTCCCTCGAGATAAACTGGAGAAGCCAATTTAACTATCATCAGCTGTGCGTGCGGTCTTCACCTACCTCTTGGTGAGGTGTTAAGGTGTATCTACTCTTCTTTCGCTACTCTTTCGGTCGTTGAACCCGGTTGCTACGCAACTCCACATCAAGCACAACTGCTCTAAGGGCTCCTGATCTCCCGCGACTGCAGAATTGAGTCTCTGGTCCGACCTCGTAGCACCTGACTACTTCTAGTTTAAGCCATGTACGCTCTGACTGGTAGCATTAATGTCTACACCAATAATTCGCTCCATGTCTACCATCAAACATAGAGGATGAGTAGGATTATTCGAGATGTATTTTAATCTTGCAGGGGAACTCTTAAATTCACCTCAACAAAATCAGGTTACCACACTCGTATCCTGCGGGGCCACCAATCCACAAGCCAGACCAAACTTTCACTCTCTGTGGATGCATAGGCTTTACGAAGAGATGAAAATACATCTACTCAAAAAAAGATGATTTTTCGTCCAAAACTGTTGTCCAATTTAAGCTGCTCTAAGGCCCAAACTGCGAAGCGTAAAGCGAGCTGATTTTGTTTTGCAGAGGTATGATACTGACTGTCAAATTTTCGAGCAGGAAACTACTATCAGTGTCAACATAACTGATGATTTAAAAAAATTTTTTTTTGGCGCACCAGTCACGACGCACAGTGGACCAGGATCGATTTTCATCGGCCAAAACTTTTGATCTCGTAAATATTTGTGAGTTCTGCCAAATGGGCAATTGTAGCCAAGGATTACTTTTAGCTATTAACATTATAATCGGGCTATAGGGTATATTTTTAAGAAATTAGCCTGAAGTTGATTATTTGGAGCTATTAACATTTAAAATTGGGCTATTAGGTATATTTTAGAAATTAGCCTAAAGTTGATTATATTTCGATTTTAAAGGAATGTAACCGGGCCAGAAGACTTGAAAGGGTTCAGAATTAATCAAACAATTGCGCGTCCTAGCTTTCAAAATAAAAGATTTTGTCTTGTAACGCATTATAAATTCAATTCTACGATCGTTCAAGTTTGTTTCGGCAATCTTTGTCTTTCAAATTTGAAATGATGGAACACCCTCTTTTCTACTGGGCCTAGCTCGAACCATATTTTTGGTATTACATATAAGTATTTTGTGAGTAAGATATTTTAAAGAATTTCTTTTGCAGTGTTGTTTTAGAAATTACGAAGCACTTCATGGTTAAAAGTTTTTATTTTTGCAAATTATAAGTGGTTATTGTTGTTTAAGCGGCAACTGTGTGCCGGGGTGACAGCCCTTGACAAAAGAATTGTTCTTCGGGTCAATCCGGTCCACAGAACTGGCAGTAGTGGTTATTAATGAAGTTAACCGTTGACCCTATTTTTTGTCCGTATCTACGGCTCACATTTTTCATTGTAGGCAATGTTCCATATTGCCCATGGTACAATAAACAAGCTATAGTCACTAGCTTAAAAATAAGTACAAAGTTCGTTGTTTGATATAGAAATTTAGCTTTACAAATTTCAAGAATGGTCTTTGTCAAATTTCAAATTTGAAAGTTTCAATTCCTTCGAGAAAAAATTATAAATCTGCATAACACTACTCTCTTTATTGTACCATGATATTGTCGTAAATTGTAAGACGTTGCCAGATTATAGTTTTTCGAAACTCTTTCCATTCACAATAATTATTAACAAAAATTTTTAAAATAGTTAAAAATTTTTTCTTCGAATTTTTGAATATTAGTGTAGACTATTTTTTGATCCGTGACTTTATATACTTTCGTATCTTACACTTACTTATGTCCATGGAACAAAAAACAAGGTATAGTCATTAGCCCAAAAACAACAAAAATAGTTCGTCAAAATCACTTGAAAAAGAATGCCGAAAGTACATTTTTGTAAGAGTTTGATGATAATTGTAAATTTTGGATAAAAAAGTTTTCCTTTACAAACTTCAACAAATGCCATTGTAAAATTTCAAAATTGACAATTGAAATTACTACAAGAAACAATTTGAAATCAGCTGTTAGCATAAATCTACCTTCTTTATTGTAACATGCTTATGCCGATGCTTACTTGTTTTTTTCATAAACCCCTTTTTTGCAATTGAATTTTCACATTACTAATATTGGTTTTTTCTTTTTATTTATCTTTTCAGGTATGTTTCAAATCAAAAATTAAATAAAATTCCTTTACAATGTAAGTAAATTTATTTAACATTTAATTAAACCCGAACTCTTAACAAAGGCCCTGTACTGAAAGGGACTTTAGAGGGTTAAATAATTAAAAGGAGAACTTTAAGTTTGATAATTTCTTGTACTAAAATTCAAGAAGCTTTTTAAAGGGGGGAGTGCAAGTTTAGCAATTATTTGTTGAAAACTTTTTGCACTGATGCCTAAAAGCTTTTTGCACTGTGGCCTTAGAAGCTTTTTCGTAAAAGCTTTTGCAAAGTTTCAGTAGACCAGCTCTTTTATTGGTTAACTGACATTTTTCCTTTTGTGTTGACATTTAATATTACGTCCTTTTTATTCGACACATTCAAAATAATGCAAAGCTTTCTTGTATGAGAGAGAGAGAGAGAGCGTAAGAGATAATAGTATAATTTCGCTTTGGGTGTATGAGCTGAGCGAACCGTCCTTACCCAACAAAACAAAAACAACAACGCAACACCATCAAAACAAACCCCCCGCAAACGTCGCCCTTACCACGTCAGGGCGGGGAAATGCAAAGAGAGAAAAAAAGAAAATTAAGTTAACACACACCAGCGTAAAAGAAAAACTTCATCCATCGGCTTTGGTTGTACTACGAGTCGTTTATGCCATCAGAAAGTGGCCCACACAACCACTCGGAGCTTACGAACGGCGCAAAGCGAGTGGTGGTATCTATCATAGAATTTCTCACGGAGGGATAATCAAAAGAAGAAAACGGAAAATTTATACAACTTTCGTAGCATACCTTAGCGGGGCCAGCCAGCAGCAAAAAATGAGCAGCCAGCAAGTGATGATGGCACTACTCAAGACAAAATGATGTGTGAATAAAAAAAAAAAATATTCGTAAAAAATATAAAAAAAAAATTTAAACAAAGATGCCGTGGTCAACTAAAAGGAAATCAAATGGAAAATTTTGAAAGTTATAAAGAAAATGTATGTTGAAAGTTTTACCACCTCTTGTCCTTTAAGCTCTCCGCCGTCTCTTATCGTTGAGAGGGTTTGCATTTGAAAAGTGTTTCAAAAGAAAGTGTTGCATTGAAGTGAAGTGAACGGAAAGAATGAAAAAAGCAACATAAATGTTGCACCTAAAAGTACACCAAGTTTTTTGTGAGCCCGAAGCTAAAGCCATAAATTATACTCCACATATATTATGTGCAAAAAAATATGTGTGTTAGAGAGTCGTAATTCAGGTCCGAGTGAAATCACAAAATAGACATTGAAAATGTTTATCATCGAGGGGGGGCGGTCATTATGCGTTTGTTTCCCCTTTTAGTAGAACTTTCAGTTATTGTGTGGATTTGACTGTCCTGCCCTTTTCAGTATTCAAACCGTTTTCGTTTTGCCCTTTTTTTCGCGTGACATTTAGCGATAAGTATACATTATCGTCATCGTTGCCGTCGTCTTCATTGTCGTTTCGTCGACAATTATTACAAACTGTTGTATACATATGGCATTAATGTCATTAAGGATAATGGTGAAATACTAAAGTATTTCGGAATATATTTTTTCTTGTACACGTTCAAACCAAGCCATACGCGTACGTGTGTAGTCCCATTGTGCTTGTGACCGTTTTCCGGACGACTTTTTAAGGTCATCGTTTATGTGAAGAGGCAAAGCAAAATGTATTGTGATAAGAAATGAACAAAACGGCAGCAGCAAAAGTTTGGCAATTCTATGGGATCATAAAGCCGAACGCCTAGTTTTAATTAAATTAAAACTCAAAATTTCCTCTCCCAAACATTCGTCATACAAAATGTGCTTTTATTCAATTTGAAACTCACTTCGACTGCTGCAATGTCCTTTCCATCTCGTTTCTTTCATTTTGATTTGCAAAGGAAATTCAAATATTTTTTTTTCGATTCGTTCTATATGTTCAATTTAAATTCTCCAACAAATTCAATTAGCCCATAGCATTTGGTTGTACTCGGGTTTAGTCTTGTTCTTGCGCTTAAAATCAACGAGGCCGCACACAAATTCAGTAAAATTTGAATGTAGAATTTTGAAAATCACAACACACGTTGTAAAAGAAATCTTTGGATGGCTCTCAATGTGGAGTCTCTGTAGAGGTGGTAAGAGTGAATTGTATTTTCGTGGGCAATTGTGTAAAGAAAAATTGAAGAGTGATATTGACAACAGTAATTCTCATACGTTTTGTGAGAATCTGGTCTTAAAGAGTTCGGTAGCATTTGGTTGTACTCGGTTTGTAAAAGATATCTATGGATGGCTGTCAATGTAGTCTCTGTAGAGGTGGTAAGAGTGAATTGTATTTTCGTGGGCAATTGTGTAAAGAAAACTTTAAAAGTGAAACTTCATACGTTTGGGGAGAATCTGGTCTTAAAGAGTTCGGTTTTCCTTTCAACAATTGCTGCAAAGCCCGAAATCGCGATCAAACGAAAAGCAATGCCACTTACCAGTTGTCTTCCATTTTAATATAGAAGCAAGAGGTCTCGAGCCGATTAATCCCTCTTCAATCATAAAAAATTATTAAATGGGGTAAAAGCGTAATTTTAGCTTAAGATCATGGCACTTAATAATTTAATACATAATCGTTTTTATTTTAAAAATAAATTTGATGAGGCCGTGCGAAATTTCAGCAGAATTTAGTTGTAGAGTTTATTAAATCATAGAATCTTATTAAATGTTGTAAGAGCTGCATTACAAAACTAGACAAGGTCAAGTTCAGAGGTTCCCATATCACGTAATAATACAGAAAGTGCAAAAAAAGTTTAAATCTCTTAAAAAAAATTTAGTGGTCATCCTGTTTCGAGGAAATCAATAGCTGCAAAGTGTCATGTTTTTGGAAATAATCTCCTTTTAATGAAATAAAACAAGTGGTCTAAAAAAGGACACAGTAATGATCTAGAAAGTGTTAGGCCCATAAATGTTAAATACAGGAAGTGTAAATCTCTAAAAAAAAAATCAAAGGCTACAAGGTGTCATGTTCATAATTTCGATTCTTTTAATTTAATAGAACCAGTGGTCTTAAAAAAGTACTCTGTAATGATATAGAAAGTGTTAGGTCCCTTAATGTTTTATACAGAAAGTGTAAACCTCTAAAATAATTTAGTAGTCATTTGACAAAATCAAAGGCTGCAAAGTGTAATGTTAATAACACCGTTTTTTTAATTTAATAAAACCAGTGGTTTAAAAAAAGTACACAGTAGTAATGGAGAACGTGTTAGGTCCATACATATTTTATGTTGTGGTTACCCTGTGCAAGCTCAGTCAAATGTACACACTTTAAAGTTCAACCAACACAGAAGCGTAGAATTCATTTAATTATACTATTAAATTATTAAAGCTCTTAAATAAAATGAACTGTGGTTTATTTTTTGAGAAGCAGTTGGGTCATTAAAAACAAATAGTTTTTTGGTCACCCTGTGTGAACACAACTAATGTTTCACAACCCTAAAAATAAACAACTTCATATATATGTTTTTTTTAAAAAAAACCAAAGCTTGAGAACAAATCAAATTGTGAAGAAATTGTGGTCTATCACCCTGTGTTATTTATACAAAAAAACATAGTCAGAGTGGTTTAATTTTTTAGAAGTAGTTGCGTTATTAAAATACAAATAGTAATTTGGTCACCCTGTGTGAACTCAACTATTGTTTCACAACCCTAAAACATAACCACCCTCATAATCGTGTTTTTTTAATAAACCAAAGCATTGTAATATATCAAATTGTAAAAAAAATTGGGGAATCACCCTGTGTCGTTTATTACAAAGAAATTGTTAAGACATAGTCAGGCTTTCACTAAAATAATTAGAGTCATTCTGTGGTAACACAATCCAAGATCCAATTCGAGCCAACTCAAAAATGTGGATATAATTTATATACTTTTAAAGTACTAAATCGAGTAGGTTATACAAGAATGGCGCAGAAAGTGTAAGACCTTTAGAAAAATAATTTTATGTTCACCCTGTGTGAACTCTGTCGAAGCTGCAGAACTTTCAAAGCTGAAACGACAGAAAACTGTAGAAATCCTTTAATTCTTTAAAATTGCTTAAGCAAGAAAATAAAGAGAGGAGACATTGCTAACAAGAAGTGGGGCTATTACCAGTAATAGTTTTTATTCACCCTGTGAGAACATCTTCAAAGTTGCAGAGCTACAAATTTAAACCAACAAAAAAAGAACTCTCTTGCCGCTTTTAACCGCCGCAGTAAACCAACACACAAAAATCATTTTGATGCTTGCCAAGCATTTAGATAAAAACAAATAGCATAGGCGGACTAAGGCTTTCAAAAATGAAACAATTTAGTAGTCCTCCTGTGGAAACGCCGTAAAAACTGCTGAGAGCCACAGATGAACCAACCAAAAAAAGTCACCATTAATCTTTTTCTTTCAAATTCCCAAATCGATTGGATACAAATCAAACAAACTAGTTGTAGAGAAAGAGTTTGGCAGTATCAAAAATAATTTGGAGGTCACTATGTACGAAAACCGTAAAATTGGAAGTTTAACCAGTTTAAAAATAAAACTTATTGCAATGGAATACATGACAAGGATTTTGGCTTTTAAAAACTAAGTTCGGGCTACCCAGCGTCAAAACTGTCAATGTTATAGAGCGGTTATGTCTTGTTGTTATTAATTTCCAACGAAATTGTACACAAAACAGACAAAGAAGTTAAAAAGACGGACTAATTTCTTTCACAGCAATATTATAGTGGTTGTTCTGTACAAACACTCAAAGGTCACCCTTTACGAACATTCAAAGGTCACGCTGTATTTAAAAAAATGTAAAACAGCAATTCCTAAATTTGAGCTAACACAAAAAAGGGGATATTATTTGGTTCAGCAGCGGTTAATCATTTAGAAAAACTATTTAGTGGTCATCCTGTGCGAACAGCTTCAAAGTTGCAGAGCTAGAAATTTAAACCAGCACAAAAATAGCAATTATTTCATATATTTAAAATTTTATTTTCATACAGAACTTTACCTTTTTTTTTCCAAATCAAACAAAAATATCAATTATTAATTTCGTTAAAATTATCAAAGCCTTTGGATACAAAATACCATACAGTATTTGTAAAGAAATTTAAGGGTTTTTAACAATAAATATTTAGTGGACATCCTGTTTAAACACCGTCAAGTTACAGAAGTTTCATTAAACTGCATCTTAGCACTTTCATTAAAAAAGACTTTTTGATTTTTATGTTTTAAACCAAGAAAATCGTCATTTTTTAGACATAATATTTAGTTCGTTTTTTCTGTCCTTAGAGGTTTAGATAATTATTAAGATCGGCCAGATCGATTTTTACATATCACTTGAGTTCGTTATTTGCAAAGACAGCGAGCGTTGTACATACGAGTACCGTTGCAATGCTGGCCATTCGCCTAGAAATTCTCGTATTTTTTAAAGCAACAGTTTCGACAAAAGCCATTTGATTTGTAAATGGCTGCCGTTCTATCTTAGATAGTGAATTTGACAAGCTTAAACAATAGTCTAACGATTATATTTTTCTTTTTCCAAATCATCTGGATTTTAATGGATAAGTCCTCATGCCTTAATACCCTTCTTCCCATATTTTTCAATCCAGAATCATACAGGAAGTTTACTTGATTCAAATTTAATTGCTACAAATTATCTGCCAGGAAAAGAGGAAAAATCCTCTTTTCCTAGTGATAACGTCTACAGCAACATCTAACAACATCTTTATATACAGCAACATGTTTATATAAGCAACATGCCGCTGTCTATCTTTCCATTTCCATACTGAACCATATTTATTTTACCAAATCATCTGCTCCATCGATTTAATAAAAGTCCCCAAAGCCGGGTAACAGTGACTTTTATACTGCAACTTTTTCTTATTTCAATATACTTTAGATTAATACTCGATTCAAATTAACATTTTTCAAATTATTTGTTCGATTTTTGCCATGAAAAATACCCTTATTATACTGGCAGTCTGCTTGATTCAAATTCACTTTAAACCCAAATTATTTTCTCGATAATTGCCATGGAAAAGTCCCCTATTCCCGGTTGGTTATAAGCGTTTACATACAGCAACATGCTTTACCATTCAGCAACATGTTTATTTACAGCCACAAGTTGTCGCCTATCTTTTTTCCATATTCTTCTTCATTCAATCAAAACCACTTTTTACCAAATTATATTCTCGTTTGTTGCCATGAAAAAGATTCTTATTCCCGGAGAAGGGAGTTTATGTAAACAACATGTTTATATTCTCCTGTGGGCTGTGATAGAATTTTGTTTGGTCCAAATTAGAATTTAGTTCTATGGACATGGGTGGCAATACTCGTAAGATCGATAAGACAACATAGTTCCTACAGCTCCGCTTTGTATCCATCAAAAGGGTTTGCATACTGCAACATGTTCCTAACAGCAACATGTTTATACAACATATTTATATAAAGCAACATGTTGTTTTCTATCTTTCTATTTCTATACAGAGTTATACTTATATAAAAGTCCCCATTGCCCCACAACTTGTTTATATTCGGTTGTGGGCTGTGATAAAATTTAGTTTGTTCAAAAGTTGGAATTTTGTTTTATGGACAGCTGGAGTGGCAGTAATTTCGATAAGGCAACTTAGTTCTAACAGCTCCGCTTTGTATCCATTAAAAGGGTACGAGTATACATAGAGCAACATGTTCCTAACAGCATCATGTTTATATACTTATACAGCAACATATTTCTTGGCAACATGTTCGCATAGTGCACCATACTGCTGCTCATTGTTGAAGTTTCGTGTAGAAAATTATACAGGACTGTGATGGAACTCAGAGTTGAATTTACAGTAACTTTGTAAAGATAAAAGCGTTCATAATCAAATCAGTGCAAACAATTTAATTAAAAAGTTTCATCCTGTTGGTTCGTATGAACTAGTTTTTGCCTAAAACACTAAAAATAAGTCAGCAAATCTGTATTTAAAATCACATGTACTGAGCCTTACTGTGACTCAACAAAAATGCAGTTGTACTTATGGAATGAATTAAACTATCCTATTCTATAGCTATCATTTATTTGTTAAAAGAACAGATCTGTTCTCTGCGTGTGTTTCTTTTCTTACCGTAATTGTCATACGACCCCTCAATGACCCAGCATATTTTACAAAAAAAATTATCAATTTATTTGAAGAAATTCCACAATTCGTAGCATTTCAATACCAATTCAATTACCGAACAACATTTTTGACCTTAAACCTTATGACAGAGTATTAACCTTATAAATCAGATTTAGGAATGTCCCCTCACCAACCCCCCTATTCCCTTATCCTCCTCCATTTTCGTTTTATTATTGTTATTACAGCTTTCCTTTCTTCTTTCCACCTTTTCTAGTCGGTCTTCCTTTATGGTATAGTAGACCAAAAAAACCCCACCATATAATAATCATTTGTTTCTACCATTCAGCGGGTGTTTCAGGGGGAGGTTTGCCAGATATGAATTTAATATGTATTAATTGAATTAAATTCTTTGCTGTTGCTTCCAAGAGATAGAAAGAGACGAGGCGAGACAGACTGACGGACGTACGGACAGAAGGAAAATCGTTGTGAAAAGCGTACATAAAGGGAAAAGCAATCCAAATTAAAAATGTATGAAGGAAATGCTAAGAAGATTAAAAATACAAGTTGTAATTAATATTCACAGTACATATTTTTACAAATTATCTCACCTGAAGTTTTGCAAAGCCGTAAACGACAGGAAGAAGCAATTATTTTTAAGGAATTGAGCACAAAAAACAGCTATTTGATCTCGCTGGCCAGACCGGAAGGAAAAATATCCAATTTCTTACACATGACAGACAACGAAAAAAGGAAATGATGGCAAAAAATGTTGCCAGCAACATGTTTATATACAATATGTTTCTTAATCCTATATGCTTGTTAATAAAAATGTTTATATACATCATGTTTATAAGCATCATCATGTTGCTGCCTATCTTTCTTTTACCAATTAGATTTCTAGAGGGTTGTGTTTTAATTAACTTTCTCCACAAAATGCAATTGGGGTCTTAGAACAGTTAAGGCAGTTCCGAATGTTAATGGTTTGCAATGCTCAGGAATGTGTGAAGCTAGAAATAGAATGTGATTGTTCTTTTACTTTGTAAATCGCCAATTACACGAGGCAAGTTTTCTTGCGTCAATTTTTATGATTTAAACATGCTTCTTGTGTTTACACAAGGCAATTCGGTTATGCCTTTTCTGACATTCTGTGCTTTATTTGATTATCTGATTTTTGTGTACAATAATAATAAAATAATCTGCAGCTAACTTCACACTATTAAAAATACAAAAGGAATAGACAGTACGGGCAAGTTCTTTCCATTCCCTTTACCTCCCACCTTTTTAATAACTAAAAGTTGCGGCAATAAAGTTGCCTCGTGATATGGAAACATTTTAAGGAAGAAATTCGGTTACGCCTTTTCTGACATTCTGTGATTTATTCGTTCTGATTTTTGTGCAAAAAAATACTAAAATAATTTGCAGCCAACTTCACACTACGAAAAACACAAAAGTAATTGACAGTACGGGCTCGTATTTGCCTGTACCATTCACCTAACCTCAGTCTCCTACAAACTGAGAGTTGCGGCAATTAAAGTTGCCACGTGTAAATGGGGACTAACATGAAATACTAAGAAGATTAAAAACACAAGTTGTAATTAATATTCACGGTACACATTTTTACAAATTATCTCACCTGAAGTTTTGCAAAGCCGTAAACGACAGGAAGAAGCAATTATTTTTAAGGAATTGAGCGCAAAAAACAGCTATTTGATCTCGCTGGCCAGACCGGAAGGAAAAATATCCAATTTCTTACACATGACAGACAACGAAAATAGGAAATGATGGCAAAAAATGTTGCCAGCAACATGTTTATATACAATATGTTTCTTTATCCTATATGTTTGTTAATTAAAATGTTTATATACATCATGTTTATAAGCATTATCATGTTGCTGCCTATCTTTCTTTTACCATTTAGATTTCTAGAGGGTTGTGTTTTAATTAACTTTCTCCACAAAATTCAATTGGGGTCTCAGAACAGTTTTGGCAGTTCCGAATGGAAGTGGTTTGCAAAGTTCAGGAATGTGTGAAGCTAGAAATAGAGAGTTGCGGTAATTAAAGTTGCCTCGTGTAAATGGGGACTAACATGAAAACGTTTGAGAAATTTCCACTTTCGGCGAATGTGAGGGTTTTTGTGATTATCGTACTGCTTTATGGAAGAACCATCGCACTGGTGAAATACTGAATGGTAAATTTCCTGCAACTACTAAACTAAAATTCGGCCTGTATATATATTACTTGTGGCCCACAGATTTAATTGACCTAGATTAGCCCCAATTGATGAAAGCCTAATATAAAATGTTTTCAGGTAAGGTTCTCCATGTTCCTTCAAAGGAATATTTTAATTTCTGAACTGTGTTCGGGATAGCTAAAGTGTTAATAGTTTTTAATTTTGAAACTCTTTTGATGCTTTAGGAATTTTTTAGAATTTAAACATTTGAAATACCAAAGCCTGAGAAATTGAGACCGGCCAAGGCGAGCTTATAAATAATTTTGTGGTCGCCCAGTGTCAAAACAGTCAAAGCTGCAGATTGCCCTAGATAAACCAACAATAAGATGTAACCATAACATTAAATCTATTAAATTACCAATGCAATTTAACACAACAGTTATAGATAAGTTGTGGAGAAAGAGTTAGGCAGTTAGCAAAAAGAATACTCGTAGTGTAGTCACCCTGTATAAAATCACCCTAAGCTGCAGATTGTCAAAGTTGGCCTTATATTCAAACTTGAAATACAAATTCTGAAAGACTTTTTCCCATATTCTCAATAGGTTTAACGATAGCGGTCAAATGAATTAAGCTAGGACCCTAAAAATTATACACGATGATGGTTTATAATCATAAGCTGTTTTGTACATGGGTAGATCGGCTCTGTGTCCCTTTAAGGGACTAAAGGAATTTCGAAAAATATATATGATTCCGCTCGGAAAGACCAGATCAAAATTGGTCAAAAAGCAAAATAGAAAACTTACCGATGCTTTTACTTGTTTAACTTAACAAATATGCGTCCTTTCTACAAGGTTTTCCATATGTTTTATAAGGTTTTCGCATCTATCGCTTGAATGAAATATATTTTATCTAGAATTTGTCCTTGCGACTTATTTACGTACACGGGTTCTTTTTAAAACCCATAAAGGAAAGAAAATCGGTAGTGGTTAATTCCGGCAATCTCGGCAGCCCATAAAAATCTCTTTGTTGTTTTTGGAATAATAGACTGTTGGCTTTCAAAATAACTTTTAATTATTTCAGTTCGGTGCTCATTAGTGTAGCTTTTAAATTTCGCAAGACCTTTAAAGAGTCTAAAAATAAAAAACATGAAACTAAAGTAATTAAGTGATAGACTTTTTTCCCCTTCTTAATGTCACCTTGTTGTTTATTTTACGCTACCCTGTAGTTCCACATTTTTGGTAGACTTCAAACACTTTCGATTTGTTCGCCACCCTGTTATTTTCTCTATAGTAGCCCTTTGTTTTGTTAGGGCAATCCTGTGGTTTAATCCGCAACACTTCTTCGTTACCCTGTTATTTAAATTAACAAAAGTGTAAAAACCAATGTTTAAAATATATAAAAGAACCAAACTCAATAATTTTGCTTGCCTCACCTTCAGAATCCTTTAAGTCTCCATTACAATGAGCTGAAAAAAAGGTTGTGTTAAGTTCAAATAATTTAATAAATAATAAACGGAAACCAATTCCTAAAATTCAAATCAAAGAAGAAAAAATTCATTCCTCAACTAAAACCCAAAAAGTAAAAACGAAAACAATGAAAACGTGAAAAATAAAATAAAAACCCCAAAAAAACGCACAACAACGTTTGAAGAAAAACTCCACAACAGCTGGCAGCACTCCAAAGAACAGGGTGTCTCCAAAACAACACAAACAATTATGTTGGAATGTAAACAGGTAATTTTGTTGCAGCTTTTTTAAAAGATTGATTTAAATTGAAAGCTCGTATTTAGGAAAACAAAATATTTAAATTATTTGCTTTGAAAAAGATTTCAAAGCCTTTTCAATCATTTAAAATATGACATGTCATTTTTATTGAAGCAACCTTGTTATTATTTTATACTCGCCCTCCCATCGCATCGGGGGTGGTAGACAATTATTCTCAATATACGAGTAGAACAATAATTGGTTTTTCTTTTTATTTATGTAAAGAATTCTTGTAATTGTCCATTTCTTTTAGTTTTTGTTGTTCTTATAATTCAAATGTCATTTTAGTTTTGATAACTATTCCACTTGACGTCATTAAATGCGTTATGGTAAACTAGTCGGTGGTATGCAATTGTGTTCTAACCTCCCTTCTACGCCTCTTGAGATTATGAGTTGCCCTTCATTTGCCGGTTTCGTAAAATCTGTCAACTGCCAGAAAAACGAACTATAATATTTTTTTCTCGTCTGTCCGATGTTAACATGCACTTATGTCCGTCCACATATGTGCGTTACGAATGTACATTAGGGTGTAGGGAACATAACATGGCGTGACGTATAGAGGCAATAGTTCAACAAATAATAATTGGTGTGCTATGGAAACAATAAAGCTTTTGTTATCAAACACCACGCCGTAGCACTAGAGCTTTTTCTACGATTCCACGACAGCCGGTTTTATGTACCGGAACGACCTGAAGGAGGAGTTCTTTGGCCAAAGGCTGTTACCCCGGCACACAGTTGCCGCTACAACAACAATAACTAGAGCTTTTTAATGGTACCTCTCTCTCAATGATATAACTTCTCTTCATCTCTCCAAACAGATTTTTTCTGTGGTAAAGGTTTATGATCCTTTTCTATCTATGAAGGATTATTAATTTCTCTTCATATAGGTTAAGTAAAATGGCTAGCATAGCTTACTCGGGTCCATGAATAAGTCCCGTTTATTCTTCGCGAATAATTCGTTCAACGCTTCCTGCTACCACAGCCTCTTTTCTGGTCGTAACGAAGGTGTTGATCCTGGAGATACAGGTTTTGTTTGTACGCATTTATAGACTGACAGTTTACGTCTTAAGTTCACAAATGGCGGGCAGTGGCAGAGAAGATGTTAAGAAATTCTTTTTATATTTTATATAATAAATTCTTTTTATATCTATATAATATTCTATATAATAAACTAAACTAAAATTCAGGAATAAAATCTAAGGCTATCGCCATAGTAAAGGATTATCAATAGATGACTTCCGGTGTGAAGTTTCTGTAGAGATGGTTGTTGTTGTATTAACAATATATTTTGTTTTTAAGTCCTGTTCGCCTGTAGGGGATTTGCTTCGATAGTCAGGCGAATCGAGGGGGCTGCACCACCCAGATCTCAGCTGAGCCAGAACCACGCTTCGTTTGAACTGTATGCGTCCAAAGAGACCTGGAGGTCGGCTGAGTGGGCTTGGCTTGAACAGTTGAAGAGGTGCAGTACGCCATGTGGTCCCTGATGGCAGGCGGGTCAAATGTCCGGAACGTTAGCATCAATTCGCGTCCAAAACGAACTCGGGCTGCTGCAGCTTTCAGATCACTGCTGAGCCAGGAACAAGCGGGTCGGGCGAGGTAGCGTCTTGTGCTTTGGTGAAATCTCCAGCGGATGTTCCCCTAGCACTACATTCACGCTATAGCTGGATACTGCTGCTGCGACTTCATTAGCGTGAATGTCGTTTACAACTGCCGGATAGTTTCGATGATCTAAAGGCTCTCTCTTGTAACGCTGGACCTCTCTCTCATTATCATAAAGATCGTATCTGATCTGCCTGGTCGGAGGTATCCTATCCATGAGATGTAGTTTGGGATAACTATTGTGAAGCCAACCAAGCTACTGCTTAGATAACACGAAATTGTGTCTGCGAACGGTAAGGACCTTCGTCTCATTATGTAGATAGTTCTCCGAAGACATAAGAACACACCCTGTTGATGTTCTCAGGGCGTTGTTGTGGCAAGTCTGATTTTTTTTCCACTGCGCCGTACTCACACTCACCGACAACACCGGCGCTGCGTAGGTCGCTACAGACCGATCTATCGCTTTGTAAAAGGTCAGCAAGGTTTCTTTGTCTGCTTCCCAAGTACTGCCGGCTAGTGACTTGAGGACCTTGTTCCTGCTTTTAACCTTATCGTAAATAGCTGTAGCATGTGTTAAGAATCAAAAATGGCTGTAAAATGTGACCCCCAGGATTTTGAGGTAGTTGGTAGTCCGGATGTAGACGTCATCGCTACAGACCGACCGATCGCTTTGGAAGAGGTCAACAAGGTTCTATGCTCCCCAACTACTGCCGGCTAGTGATTTGAGGGCCTTGTTTCCGCTTATAAGCTTATCGCAGATAGCTGTATTATGTGCAGAGGATCGAAAAAGGCTGTCCAATGTGACCCCAAGGATTATGGGGCAGTTGGTAGTCTGGATGTTGACATCAACGATTTTTACATAAAGGTCCATTTAGTCTTGACGGTGGACGGTTGACGGTAGGCAATCAGCTATTTCAGTTGAGGGTTGCATTTTGCATGTGTTAGAGGGAGATAACTACAGTTTGACGGTTGACGACGGTAGACTTCTGCAGGTTGCAGAATCAACCGTCCACCGTCAACCGTCAAGACTAATTGGGCCTTAAGTGCCAACCGCACCTCTGCGGTACATGCAGTAAACAGCGTAGCTGATAATTGGGAGGCGGATATTTTCATATTCCTCGCAGTCAAGAGTCGTGCTAAGTCAGTGAGGTAACAGCTGATTTTCTCCCATATACCATCCACTTTAGATCCTGACGCCAGAATTGTGTAATCCTTAGCTTACGACACAATTTCAACGCCGTCTGGTGGTAAAGAAATTTTAGAGAGGCTCATACGCATAGATCCATGATTCGTCACCTGTGACGATCTTATAAACGTTTTTTAAAGCACCGCGATCGTATTTTTTTTTAAATTTCTTTGCACCAATCGACACGAGCCTTTTTTTGAGCGATTATCAAATTGTACGGTATCCACCGAGAACAAACCTGTTTTACGGCCAGGTGTTCTTGCAATATCGAATGTATTCTGGTGAAAGAAATGCCCAAGGAAGCCTCTATCTCACGGTATGTCACATGACGATCTTGCATTATCAGTTTACGCACGGCATCAATGTTCTCTGGCACAACGGCCGTTTTTGGGCGACCTTCACGACCTTCGTCTTTGAGCGAACGTCGGCCCTGATTGAATTCATTAAACCAGGTTTTCACAGTGCTATAGGGTGGTGCTTCATCGCCATACAAAGATTTAAGTTCATCGATGCACTCTTGTAGTGATAATCCACGTCGAAATAGTCCACGCACAAAAATGTTCACGAGTTAATTCCATTTTTTTTGCCAAATGGATTTTTTCAAGTCACCGTAAACAACACAAATGATGGTCGTACGTCAAAACGTTCTGAGTACGTTTATGCTAAAAAAAATGTCAAACTTTCCAATCGAAATGTCGTACCTCCCATGGTTGAATTTGCCAAACACTGAAACAAAGAAATGTCAAATTAATTTGTGGCAAAAAAACTCGTGCATTATGGTTTTTGAAGTTTTGTACGCTTTTTTGTTCATAATTTACGAGATAACGCTGGATAGTTTTCTTCCATTTATATTAACCAATTCGCTTTCCAATGAAAATGCCAGATGGCACCAGGCAAAACTTAGTGTTGCCTAGACCAGAAATATATATATAACAGTCTATCATGGATAAAGTTTTGAAACCAATTCATGAAACTTTCCTGGAATCTGTTTTAGAACCACTTTAAATCAATTGGAGGAAATAGTTTTAGAATGATTTTTCTATTGCTAGAGAATAGAGATTATTTTTCTCGAAACTACTAGAGGCCCCTTTGTCATTTGTTTTAGAAAATGTTTAAAATCCGTGATTGTTATAAACTAGTTTTAGAGTTAGTTCTAGATCATGTTATGGAACTAGTGTTAGACCTTGTTCTGTGGTATAACTATTTGCGTCTAATTTTTCTTATTAGTGGTTACTCTAGAATCAGTTCCGGAATTAATTCTAGAACCAGGTTTTGTTAAAGACTTATTTTTGGAATCAATTCTTTAACTTGTCATGGATACGATGTAAGAACTTGTTAAGGTCGTTCTGGAACCTTTATTTTTTGAAAATGTTCGGTATCCGCGTGTGTTATAAACTAGTTTAAGAGTCAGTTCTAGATGACTATTGCTAGGCCTTCTTTTGTTGTATTACTATTTGCTTCTAATTTTTCTTATTAGTGGTTACTCTAGAATCAGTTCCGGAATTAATTCCAGAAGCACTTTCTGTTAAAGAATTATATTTGGGATCAATTATAAAATTTGTCCGGGAAGAGATGTTAGAACTTGGTAAGGATCATTTGAAAATTTTTGTTTATGGTCCTGTTTTGAAACTAATTCCTCCTTGTTATGAACTACACTTACATTTTAATTACTGGTAATGGGTTGCACTTTTGTGTTTTTTTTAGTAATACTAGTACATTTCAATTATTGTAAATGAGCTGTGGTTATTTTCATTTCCTAAACGTTTTCTGTGGGCCGCCGTGGTGTGATGGATGTGTACACGATTATCATGCCAGTAAACCCAGGTTCAAACTCGGGTAAAGAATATCTAACAATTTTTTTTCGGCGACTTTACGAGTCAGAGAAGTATCTGTATGCCATGTAAAAACCTCTACATAAAACATTAAACAGTAGGTCCCAGTCAGTAAGTAAAAACTGTATTGCGTACTGCTCACTGATTGGAGTGAAGTTCCACCAGTTATTTATTGGGATGTTGTGGTAGTTAAGTAAGTAAGTAAACGTTTTCTAGAACTAGTACTGGAATTAGTTTTGCGACAAATAAACCATTTCAGAAGAAGCTCTTCTAGAAGCGACGGTGGTAAATCCAATAATTTTTTAAACTCTTGTTTTATGACAATTGTCTTTTCCCATCATCCTCATTCTAGCCCTCGTCTTTTGAAAATGCATCACCATTGTTACCGCCGCATGGCAGACAGCAGCCGTCGTTGTTGTTGCGTTGCATGCATTTTATAACCTAAATTCCCCCGCTTTTAAAAAATATTTCGAACAATTGGCAGAAAAGATTATTTTCTTTTGCTGTAATTCGTATACAGGTTACGTACTAAGTACAGCATAATCAACCGGTATCCGGGGAGTATTTCGACGAGTTTCGTTTTTTGGAAGTGATTCAAAAGTGAAATTTTTCTATAGGGCATGTGTGGAAATGTTATAGTTGGGGTATTTAAAAAATTCGACAAAGGTTTTGTAAAATAGCAAAGAAAGAACGGAAAAACAATTATATTCACAGTGGATAGACCATAAATTTCGAGAATGTATAATTTTATAAGACCCCACAGGCAGCGTGCTCTGCTATGTGTTATGAGTTTGACAATTTCGTAAGTGCCATAAATGTAATTTAAGATTGGCGAAAGTAATGAATTGACATTTTTCAAGGTTGCAGTTAAGGAAGTTCAAGGATATTGGAAGTATCTCAGGGATCAACTGGTTGCAGCCTGAGGTAAGGGTAAGGCAAGAAGGATACGAATGAAGGAGTAGAGTTGAGGTTTAGATTTGAAATATTATGTTAAATATTAACATTTGTTCTAACTTACAGGGTAGTCCAAATTTAAATTTTTTTTATAAATAAAAAAAGTAATGAAGAATAAATTTGTTTGGATTGGTTTATTCGATAGAGAAGATAAGAATGAAAGAGAAAATAGAGTTAAGGTTTAGATAATGGGGAATATTTGTTCAAACTTACAGGGTAGTCCAAATTTAAATTTTTTTGTAAATAAAAAAGTAAAGATGAATGATTTTTTTTATTGGAATTGTATTGGTTTTTTCGATAGAACCAACGTTCCCATTATTAATGGAACAGAATTTTATACATGCGACGGATTCTGGCTTTCTCTTTCTAACACTCGTAGTTTGCGCTAAGGGCCTGAATCGTTAATCCATTGTTCACATAACATCACTCCTTCACGTCATTCAACAAAAAGTCTAAAGAGCTCGCAGCTTCAAGGGGGCCAATTGACATTGTCAAGAAAAGGGTCAACAATATCAACTGTAACGAGGACTTTGTGGTGTAGTGCTCCAGTCTGCTAAAACCAAAAATGTTCATTCATATCTACAATCTCTGATCTCAAAAATGATTTATAATGCATTTGCATTATATCTACATACGAGGGCTGCTATTTATATTTCTAGCCTAATAATGAAAATGCGAATATTTATCATCAAAAATGCTTTTATTGTTTTTCAAAGCATTCTCCAGCATGATTTATACACTTTTGCATGCGCTCAAACCAATTGTCGAAGCACTTTTTCCACTCCGATTCAGACACCTCCGAAACATGGTTTTTGAACGCGTCAATAGCATCTTCTGGCGACGAAAATCGTTGACCACGCATTTTTTTCTTGATATGCGGGAATAAAAAGAAGTCATTGGGTGCCAAGTCAGGTCTGTACGGCGGATGACCCATCAATTCGACGCTTTGGCCGGTCAAAAAGGAGCAGGTTTGAGCCGATGTGGTGTATAATGATTCGTCTTCTCTTGTTCGTTTTTTCAATTCTCCGTAGACTTTAGGCAAACAAATTGTGGTGTACCACTCAGAATTAACCGTCCTACGTTGCTCAAGCGGAACAGTCGCCACATGACCAGTTTTGCCGAATAAACCGGCGAACGACCATTTGCTTCGAAGTGCTTCTTCCACGAACAACTTTCGTTGGATTTGGCTCATCTTCGAAGACACGGTCGATAGCTGTTTTGTTTCGGGCTCATACGCATAGATCCATGATTCGTCACCTTTGACAACCTTATAAACGTCTTTTGAAGCACCGCGATCGTATTTTTTCAAAATCCGTGTGTCCAAATTCGTGATAATCCACATCGAAAGTTGTGAAAAATGATCACACGAAAATGTTCACGAGTTAAAATTATTTTTTTGCCAAATTGATTTTTTCCAGTCACTGTAAACAACACAAATGATGGTCGTGCGTCAAAACGTTCTGAGTACGTTTATGCTAAAAAATGTCAAACTTTCCAATGGAAATGTCGTTGTTGGCTTGGTCAGAAATATATATAGCAACCCTCGTATTTTCAATGAAAACTGTGCCCCCGCTTCCAGTTCCGCAAAACTGCCACCCTCTATGGATTCGTTGGCTTCTACACAAACTCTTGTGGGTTTTCGAATCTACACATGCGCCAGTTTTTCTTGTAAGCATAGGTGCGTTTCGTCAGATGGGACGAATAGAGGGCTTGTCTAATTCGGATCTGGACCTAGAGCTAGTTGTAAAAAAAGAACCGAGAAGAATCGTTTTATTTTTAAAAAAAAAAATAGCAGCACTCTTGATGGACCTTACATTTATGTTCCCGGATGTGAGCTATAAAGCGTTTTTTCAAAGCAAAAGTAAAAACCCGAGGATTAATTTCAGGTCTAAGAAAGAAAAAGGTTTCAAGGCAAAGTTCCGCTTTAGATAGAACTTTCATCTGGTCATTCTGGTGATGAGTCCTACTACTCGTATGTATTATTAGTGTGACTAATAATGTTTCTTTTTTAAGTGGAAAGATAGATATTGTTTTTGAAATTTATGTAATATAGAGCAATCGTTCCGGTTTTAAGGAATGACTGCATTTAGGCAAAGTTTCGCCTTTAAAAGACCTTACATATCAATACCTGATAATGAGTTTAACAACTTATTATTTAGCAACGAAACAGATAGTCCTTTTTTAAAGTAAGAGTGATATGTTGACTTAGTGAAGACTAAAAACCCGAGGAATCATTATAGCTTTTAGAAAAGTAATAGCGTTATTGAAAGTTCGGCATCGAAAAGACCTTACACTTCATTTCCTAGTAATGATATCTAGAACTTATTCTTAGAGCGTTTTAAAACTCGTGATATTGTAAAGTGCAGAGGGAGAGTAATTTTATTTAGAACTGCAGCTTCCCAACAGCTTTCGGCATCAGTAAAACCTTACACTTTATTTCCTAGTAATGAGTTCAAAAACTTATTATTAAAGCGCAGTAGAGAGAATTTTTTTAGAACTTTTGCTTCCGAACAACTTTTGGCATCAAAGACCTTACATTTTATTTCCTTGTAACGAGTTATTGAACCTACTCCTAAAGCGTTTGAAAACGCGTGATATTGTAAAGTGCAGAGGGAGAGTAATTGTAATTTACCTAATAATAATACCTTACACTTCGTTTCCTTGTAATGAGAACTAGAACTTATTCTTAAAGCGTTTAAAAACGCGTAATATTGTAAAGTGCAGTGGGGAAGACATTTTATGAATCTTTTGCTTCGAACAACTTTCGGCATCAAAAAGACCTTACACTTTATTTCCTAGTAATGAGTTCTAGAACTTACTCTTAAAGCGTTTAAAAACTCGTGATATTGTAAAGTCAAAGAGAGAGAGAGAGAGAGAGTAATTTTATTTAGAACTTTAGCTTCCGAATAGCTTTTAGAAAATAATGATATAAGGCAAAGTGCTATTTCATTTCCTGGTAATGAGTTCTTCTTAAAGGTATGCAAAACGCGTAATTTTTTGAAGCGTAAAAAACAGCAGATCTTTTAAATTAAAGAGTCCCGGAATAGACTTAATTTCTCGGGAAGTTGTTTAAGGCAAATTTTTGTTTAAGAGAGATTTTACATTTCATTTGCTAGTAATGAGTTATAACATCTGTTCTGAAAGCGATGAAAAAATACTTTTTCTGTGAAGTGAATAGGGATAAGAATATAGAAAACTTTGATCTTCATATGAGAACATGGTCTCTGAGGATGCTCCAGGGTTTCTCTTTTAAATCCCACAGTAAGAATTTTTGTGCTACTCTTCCACTTTGCTCCTGCTCCAATTTTGCTCATGTGGCCTATTATTTTTCTTTATAAATATAATTTTCCGGATTTATATTAAATTTGTAGATTTATTAAAAATTGCTTAGCTCTGAGATAAAAATTCCTCGTAAAGTATTCAAGAACTTATTTATAAGAAGACAACAAAATTCCTTCTATGTTTGAACCAATAATAGAAAAAAGACAAAAAAAAATTTTGTCTCCCTATATATAAGTTCTTGAATACTTTACGAGGAATTTTTATGTCCGAGCTAAGCAATTTTTAATAATTCTACCCAAGGAATCGTTCTAGCTTTTAAGAAAGAACAGGATTTAGGCGATGTTTAGCTTCATGGAGTCCTTGCACTTTACTTCCTGGTAAGGAGTTCCACAACTTATTCCTTAAGCGGTGAACCCGTTGGTTTATTTTTAAGTAGAGAGGGAGAGAGAGAAAATCTTGTTCTAGAACATAATTTAGACTAAAAATTTGAGGAGTCATTGCAGTTTCCAAGGAAGCAGTGGTTCCAATTTCCGAGACCTTACATTTCATTACCTAGTAATAGGTTTTAAATATTATTCTTATGGTAATGAAATGTAAGGTCTCTGGAATGGGAACCACTACTTCCATGGAAACTGCAATGAATCCTCAAATTTTTAGTCAAATTTATGTTCTGGAACAAAATTTTCTCCTCCTCTCTCTACTTAAAAATAAACCCACGAGTTCAACACTTAAAGAAAAAGTTCGGGAACTCATTACCAGGAAATGAAGTGTAAGGTCTCCATATGGACTCTGAGTAATGAAAAAACTACGTTTTCTGTGAAGTTCAAGGTTTGCGAATATGGGATTGATTTTCATATGAGAACGCGTCTTTAACCTTAGCTATAGGGTGGTCTCTTAGGAAGCTCCAGGTTTACTATTAATCCCACAATTCGGCTTACTATTTTGCTTCGTTTCTGTTTAAAGTTTCCTGATGTTGGTCAATTCCTTATCCTTATTCAATTTCCTGGATTAATTTCAAATTTGTAGCCCCCGAATTCTCCAGAGAATTTATGGAATTTTCTTAGATCCTAAATTTTTATGAGACTTTTCTTGAAAAAAGCAACACTTCGATCATTAGCAAGATTTACGCGGAATTCACAAGCGAAATTCTGGCAAATGCAGCTGCCAAATCTGTATTTTCCCGTAATCCCTTTCAGCGACATGCAGAAGCATTTTGCCAACCGCGCAAGCACTCGACGAGGACAGCAGGTATTAATTAATGCCGAGCGAATACCATTGCCACCGAAAGGCCATGGATCAAATTGTCATTAGCGGAATGGGTGCACAGAGGACAGAGTGTGCGCAAAGTTTTATGATCCTCCCTACCTAAGTACCTGTGCACTCTTGAGCTAATTTCATTTGCCAAGAATCATATAAAAGGCTCAGAGTTTGCAGTAGTTATCATTAGTGTTAAACTTCAACGTTTACCGTCAACACAGCCTTCAACATTTATCCTACCGTAGAACAAATCTTAAACATGGTTCTCAACTCAACCGTGACTGCCAATAGCGCAACGAACGAAGAAGCCGGCGCCAACAACCACCACTTGGTGGTCAATACCACCGACTTCAATAACCGAGATTTCGATGACTTTGTCGCCATCTCCGAGGAAATTGAGCGCAACAATCGCCAGCGAAGATCACAGAGGCGATCACGCAACAATACCATGGTGGTGGCCACCATGACCCGCGAGGAACTGTTTGAGTCCACCAATCTGGACGATGATCAGTTCTTGAATGCCCTGGAGCATCAAAACTCCTATAAGGAGGATATGGACAAGGCAGCGATGCTAAGTAGCATCGACAATCTCATGAAGTATTTCGATGAAGATGTCAGCGTGGGCGACAGTTCGCTGAAAGCCACGCCCACCAAGATCAAAACCCGAGGCAAAGTAGCCTCGGCAATGGCCTCATTACGCAGCAAGGCGGTTAATATGACACCGTCGCCTTTGTCGAAACGCAAGAACAAGCAGAAGTTAGAGGTCAAGACTAACATACAAGAGCTGAAGAAGTGTTATGAGCTTGCACCCGAGCCGGACAGCGGCAGCAAGAGTACGAAGTCGTTGAAAATGAGTCCTAAATTCTTAAGAAAGTCCAAGGTTAAGCAAATGGCCATGCTGTTCAATACGAAAATGCATGCGATCATGCGCAAAGACTCACCCGAACCGAGGACACCGGAACCGCTGTCGCCGGGTCTGGAGTCGATAGCATCGCCCAACTTTACCTCCACCCTAAAGCCTAAATCTCCCAAGCTCAAGCCCAAGCTGCCGACATTCATCGCGAAGTTGCCCAGCCCCAAGCCAAGTCCACTCTTCAAGCGGCGCCAACTACAGAGGACGCCCAGTATTTCATCACTTAGTAGTGCAAGTCCGGCCACCAAACGGAAGCAGCTACAAAGACAGCCCAGTACCACATGTTTGGTGGCCGAAAGTGTCTTCAGCCAACTGTCGGTAAAGGACAAGGCCCTGTTGTACAACAAATTCATCGAGGACATGTCCAAGAAGAATCCCAAGTTCAGCAAACACGGCCAGGTCTTGGAGAACAATGTGCAAAAGGAAATAGCCCGAGGAGAAGTGGTTTGCGAGAAACAAGGAACCGTGAAAAATATACGAGATAGCCTGGAAGCCAAGTTTACGCCCACCAAGGCCCTGTCGAAGACCTTGCAAAGGTTCAAGCGCTCTCCACCGGAATTGTCTTTGAATGTCACACCCATTGCCAAGTCCAAAGAGTTTGAAGATATTATAAGAGTTGAGACACCGGAAACTCCCAGCACACCGCTGTCGGATGATTCCGAAGATCCTTTGCATGTAAGCACCTTGACAGTGATCCTTAAGCCTAGCCCGGAGTCAAAGAAATATGCCACCAATAGACCACGCAACAGCCGCAAGAAAAGAGATGTGCGCTTTCGCTCAGATTTAGGCGTCATTGAGCCTTCGTTCAAAAGGACCCAGAACATGATACGTTCCTCGGTGAACATTGAACCCTTTGCACCACCCAAGAAAATCCGACGCACCCAGCATGAGCGTCTGGCGCCGAAAATGTTTTTTCAGAATCAACATTTGGAAAAGCTTTTCTATAACTGGCTAAAAGAAAAGAATGGTGTCGTATTCGACATAACGCCAGTGCACAATAAGTCGGACGTCATCGAGATTGTGCCGAAAGACTCGCGAGATAATGTCATACCCAAGGACAAAATCGATCAGCTGTTGGAAGAGGCCATCAACAAGCTGGAGGCGCAAAAGAAGCCATTACCAGCATCAACGAAGGCCAGTGCGATAAACATAATCAAAGAAACACTAGAAGAAGAGAAATCCTTGGAAAAGTCTGTAATAGAGGTAGAGCTACCACTGGAAGTTGAGATGCCCCCATATGGGACAACGACCAAGGAATCCTTACAAGAGGACAGTGACATGGGCGTAACTAGTATAACCAAGGTAAGTTTGCTCATCATGGCAACAAATATAACCGATTCATATTATTTTCCTCCTCTTGCCTTCCACAGACCACTAGCGAAGATTCGTACACTGACATAGCCCTTGAAAAGGATTCCCTGGATATTTCCCAAAACACCTCGTCCTTAAAATCGTCGAACAAAACATTGCGCAAAAAGAAACTACGCCGTTCGCTGACGTGGAAAAAGGACAACTCCTTGGTGGAATCGAATCCCATATTCTCCACCGATTCCGAATCGGATTGCAGGTCCCTAAACAACAAATCCTTGAGTGGCACTTTGCCGAAAACCAAAAAATGCTCGGCTTATGTTAAGAAGCTGCTCTTCAAGACCATCAATTCGTCCATAAGTTCCGAACAGACCAGCGCCAATACCAATGAGTTGAGTATCACTGAGTTGGATCGCTCGCTGATACGTCAAATTAACTCACCTTCAAAAATCAAGACTGCCTATACATTGACGGTCATGTCTTCACCCTCGCCACCCACCGAAAGTGACTTCTGTGATTCCGATCTACCGCCCACACCCATGAAAGATGTGTCCCGCTCCTGGCCTTCGCTACTCGAAGCCTGCCACGAAGAGGACGATGATAAGCTACAACTTAAAACGAAATCGGTATCCACGGAGTTCACCGATGTGGCCAAGAACAAGCTGGAGTTGGATCATCATCGCGTTATGGTGGACAGCTTCATAGATCTGGGTTTCGAGACCGGTTCCAATGACATGGATTCACCCATGCGTATGCCACGCAAATCACCACCACCCAAGTTAAGCCAAGATGTGGATAAGTCCCTAATGAAACGGGAGAATCCTAAGAATTTCTCAACGCCCAACAAAGACAAGCCCCTGGTTCAGGTATTCACCGCCCAACTGGGAGATACAAACACTTCGGCCCAACACCATCTCATCAGCCCGATACCCTTAAGCACAAGCATGCCGCGTCAAAACCTTACCATGCAAGTGATCAAAGAGGATTACTCCTCGGAAGAAACCGACCAATTGCCCAATTCGTACAACGACAGCGAAAGCTATTTCACCTCCGAGGCCACCAACAACTCCTCGGCTCCTCCGTTGGGAGTAACCCACAAAGTGGAGACTTCACAATTTTGGATTTCTTGTGGCGACTTTACGGCTGCCATGAACATACACTTCTATGAGGCGGAACGTTTAATGCTTTTGAGCAGCATTTTTGGCCAGAAGTGTTTGGAAAATCGCGACATGACCTTTGGCATAGATGAGCACAGGTTTTCGCTCGACAATTCAGTGTGCTCGGAAGAACTACTCAAGAAGATTCCCCATGTGGAAAACTGTTCCCAGTATTGGTTCGCCACGGGCGATGTTCTATTGCCATTTTCCGGCAAACAAATGCCTACGCAAAAGATCCAAACGTTCTTCAGTTATATACAAGAATTCATGGCGGAGGATATGGACTCTCTAAGATTTGGCATTGACACTTATGAGTTTTCCAACAACTGTCAGACACCCACCTCAACCGAGTTCAGCCACACCTGGACCAGCGGCACACCCATAAAAACCAGTGATCTCGATCAGTCGGATCTCGAATCTGTAGAATTGGAACAAAGTCTAACCTTCTCGGCCCTGGGCAGCAACCAGTCGGACAGTGGTTCACTCAAGAGCGAAGAACTTGTACAGGCCAATCAAACCTATAGGCCCCACGAGGAATGCGAATCGTTGGAACAGATTTTCGAAGATGCCCGCCATTTGAATCTCAGCAAAACGCATACCGACAAATTGGCCCTGGAAGCGCAATTCACTGTGCCGGAAATGCTCAAGACCCTACAGAATCAACAGTACAAATTGAAATGCCTCGAAGAGCGCATGATCAGTTGCGCCAAGCCCAGCTCGTCGGGCAAAAGTATGGACCAATTTAATGAATCACCCGAGTATATGCGTAAATTGCGCAGCATTATCGCAGCCATCGATAACATAGGACGCGGCAATGGGTTCAATGCCTGCTCCATCGAACAACTGGAGTCGTTCATGTTCTTTCTCAGTCGTTACGCCGATCTCTGTCTGGCCAACTGCACGGCTCACATTGAGAAAATCCTCGATGTGGTTATGAATCAACGTTCATTTCAGGCCTAAGCCTAAGCGATTTCAACTTGGCGTCTGTTAGAAAAAGTAACAATGAAGAGAACTTCGAATTATCAAGCGAACCCATTGTCTATCATCACCGGACTACCGCCTTTTGGAGGTTTTAGTTTCTTACTAGTGTTAAGTTGTATTTTTAATTTCCGCCCTAGTTGTAAGTAGCATATGTGTATATAGTTATAAGATACAGATCTTCTAAAGATCATAATAGGGTTACTTTTCTATAGTCAATAAGTTGAAATTTATAAATAAAAAAATACCGCCTTGGAACAAAAAAAATTAGTTTTTTATTTTTGAAATATATTTTTTAGATGTGAAGCTAGAGAAACTTAATGACGCTTACTTCTGTAGTTCAATGCTCTTTACAGTCTCTACAAATGGTTGTGTTGGAGAACATGTTTTCCTGCATACAACTTGATTCCACTTCAGTTGTATTGTGAACATGTTTTCTGGCATACAACTTAATTCCACTTCAGCAAGTTGTATGGTGAACATTTTTTAATAATTTTTCCATTAAATCAATGGGTATATATTAAGCTATAGACGTATTTGCCAGTGCCATTAGCCGCACATGTGTTTATCATGCTTTTAGTTAGCCTAGCGTATGCGGAAATATTGCTATTCTCGTATACCAACCTGCTGAATGGTATGTACGTTTTCTTGAAAGGTGTAGGAAACTGTTATTGTTTGTCGGCTTTTAATTACTGTATTTATTACTTTGAAATCATTTCGAAAGTACAATTTTTTTATCTGTAAAGTTAAGGTCCGCAACGTGCTTTTAAGATTGTAAATCTTGGCTAGACCTAAGTAATGGGTGGGGCATTTTATATTTGAATCCGCCGTAAAAAGTACTAAATTTTTTTTTTAAATTTCTGGTTTAATTGAAAAGTTTAAACTTTGTCATTTAATCATAGAACACCATGAGATGCGTTTTTGCTTCGTCCAATGAGCTGAAGATTGTTTGGCAGGAGATGAAGAATTTTACCCAAAAATCTTGTTTTCAGATGAAGCTTATTCTCATGTCGGTGTCTTTGACAATACGCAAAATTGACTATTGAGAAAGAAGCCAATGCATTCACAACGAGTCACTGTTTGGTGTGTAATTTGGGCTGGCGGCATCATAGGGAAGTTTTCTTTGAAAATGAGCAAGGAGCCGCCGTTACCGTCAACGGTGAGCGTTACTCAAAGAATTGCGCCAGACTCAGCGAATTTTGGTTTCAAAAAATGCAAGAGAATGATAGGAACCACAACAAGACGGGACCACATGTTATGTCGCCTCGCTCTGTTTTGATTTCTTTGGGCTATTTTCTGTGTGGAGCCATTAAGGATAAATGATAAGCAAATCATCCAGAGACAATTTAAGCGTTGAATTTCATCAAAGTTGCCATAAGGAACGAATCGAAAATGTAATGAAAAATTGGGTTGATCGGATGAGGTACTGCCAAGCCAGTTTCTATTAAAGCAGCATTTTGAAAAATTTGCAGTACTTTATTTTACAGCCCATTCAAATTTAAAATGCTAAATCGCCCACCCTGTTTAAGGACATACACTTTTCTCTGAAATATCTCCAATTCATTCTGTCTCAGGCATTCGTTACTTTGTATGATTTGTGGCGCTTTGTTTTTTGAAATAAATATAACCAAACGAAACCTTGAAAGCCAAGGTCTGTCAGCCCGGTACTGTCTGGCGCTATAACAACAGCAACAACTTACATTTGTTGGCTCTAATACTAATTTTTTGCCTACATAAAAACTGTTTTTATAGATCTTCGGTTTTGTGGATACTGCCTCTAGTTCGAAATGCCTATTCAATTCAATGTCTTTTGTCACTTGCTCCTTTTACTGAAGCCTCAATATTCTGATCCATTCCCCCGACTTATCTGAGACTGCGCTCCTATTGTGCGGCGGCTTGATTTTCTCATAAATTTCAGCCATCCGAATTTCATCGGCTTATAGTTTTTTCAAAGTACACGAAAAAATTGTTTTATAAAGGGTTGCCCAACATAAACGCACAATGTTATTTGTAAATAAAACAAAAAGTTTTCTGAGAACAATTGTTATATATTTTATTATGATGATAGAAGGATCTATGACAATTATGTGTGAAACAAAGTATCGGCCAAATGCTCGCCACGTTTTCGGTGGCATACCTCTTTTCGATGGTTCATTTTTGCAATGACTGAGACGTAGTGGAGGTTTGATGTCGTTAATGTGCCGAATTATCATATCCTTTAGCTCCTGAATTGTTCTTGACTTATTGACGTACACTTTTTTCTTTTAAATATCCCCAAAGAAGGAAGTCCAACGGTGTCAAATCACATGATCGCGGCGTTCAATTAATATCGCCTCGGCGTGCTATAACAAAACCATTGAATTTGTTGCGCAAAAGAGCCATTGTTTCGTTGGTTGTGTGGCAAGTGGCATTATCCTGTTGGAACCACGTATCGTACAGGTTTATAGCCTTAATTTCTGGCCACCAGAAATCTGTTAACATCTCGCGTTAACGAACACCATTTACAGTAACTGCTGGGCCTCACCTTATTTTCGAAGAAATACGTCCCAATGACGCCGTCAGCCCTAAAACTGCACCAAACTGTCACTCTTTGTGGATGCATCGGCTTTTCAACTAGCACTCGTGAATTCTCATTTGCCCGAATGCTGCAAATCTGCTTGTTAACGAACCCACTGTGGACACATTTGGTCGATTATGCTGACCAAAAAAATCACGAAATGCATTTTTAAACGCTTAATTTGTAAAAGGCTTTTACAACCTTAATGCGCTGCTCAATTGTGTCAAAAACTGAAACAATGAAAAGTCAATTTAAGGTGGGCAAAAAACTTAACGTTGAGATGTGGATCACAATTAACATCTTGCATTATGGTTGGGCCACCCTTTATATAATTCAATACATTAAGGATTAACTCACAGATTAAATGAATGCGTTTTGAAATTTTTTACATTTAACACATTTTTTTATAATATTAACATTCTTAACAACGGCTCAGCCGTTATTAAATGCGGCTTCATAAAACCGATTTTAGCAGTTTAAATCAGTTTTGCTAAGCAAAAAGACATGACAGCCTTTAAGTCAGCCTAAATAAATCTATACCCACCTAAATTATCGTATTTTGAAAATGTAATTTTTTTAAAAGTTAATATTCCTTTTCCTACAATAAGTTACGATTTTATTGCAATAGCAAAAATGAATCCATGGAAATTGAGCCTATAGAACTCACGTCTTCCGAGAGAGGACTCTGGTGTTAAAATTTGTACCTCGGCCAAAGTAAAGGATTTCTGTTAGTACGGGTATTCTTTTTATCTCAGTACTGACATCGTTTTTATGGCGAAGATCTAGGAGTCCAAAAAACTTGGTAAAATCGAAAAAATTCAGCAACCCCACAGAGCACAGATCCTTACATATATATTGTACGAGGGCGGTTCGGAAAGTTCTTAGCCTATCAATGAAAGAGAATAGTTAGATTTTCAAAAATATTTTTATTTTTCAATATAATCTCCTGAAACTACAATACACTTAGTCCAACGCTTATCTAGCAATTCTATCCCTTGATTAAAATAGTTTTCCTCAAGGTCTTCAAAATAGTGGTTTACAACTGTAATTGCATCTTCATTTGAGGTAAAACGCTTGCCAGCAAGGATTTTTTTTAGATTTGGGAACAGGTAAAAGTCACTGGGAGCTAAATCAGGAGAATAAGGTGGGTGGTCAAGCAACTCGTACTTTAATTCGTTGATTTTAGCCATTGTTAAAACACTCTTGTGCGCTGGTGCGTTGTCTTGATGAAAAATTATTTTTTTGTGTTGTAAGCCAGGACGTTTTTCTCGAATTTGTACATTTAATTGATCTAAAAGGTTGCAATAGTACTCTGAATTTATTGTTTTACCCTTTTGCTTCAGTCAATCAATAAAATACCTTTGAAGTCCCAAAAAACCGTTGCCATAACCTTACCAGCCGATTGAATTGTTTTGGCCTTCTTTGGGGCACTTCCTCCAGCTTCAGTCCATTGTTTGGATTGTTCTTTTGTCTCTGGAGTATAGTGGTGGATCCATGTCTCATCAACAGCTATGAATCGACGCATTTTATTTCGCTGAAAACGATCCAAACAAGCTTGAGAAATGTTCATTCTTATGCGTTTTTGGTCGACTGTTAACAAGTCCGGCACCCATCTTGCAAAAAGCTTTTTCATCTGTAGTTCTTCATGCAAAATTAAATGGCCTCGATCATTTGAGATGCCCATGATATTAGCTATTTCACGCACTTTTATTCGTCGATCATTTAAAACCATATCATGCACTTTGGCTACAATTTCTGTTGTTGTTGCTGTTTTTGGACGTCCACTACATGGTTCATCTTCAATGCTTGTACGACCACGTTTAAATTCAGCAACCCAATTTTTTACTGTTGCATATGAAGGAGCACTTTCACCTAACACATTCGCCATATCATTATGAATTTCTTGTCCCGATAAACCTTTTTATGTAAATATTTAATGACCCCACGCATTTCTAATTTTCCCACTGTAAAAAAATCGCGGATGCGTCTTTTGAGAACACCTGTTTCTATATGAAGGAGTTGCCTGATCGAAACAAAATTTAACATGTGTTCATAGCAGAGATGGAAGTTTCCAAAACACTTAACTTTTTTCTGTTTATACCGCGCTTTTTGTGCTAGGCTAAGAAGTTTCCGAACCGCCCTCGTAGATCATTTAGCACAGCATCTTCCGTACCACAATCTCTCCTGAATCTAAACAGATATTCATACAATAAATTAAGTTCTTCCAGATAAGTTGAAAGTTTATTGAAAAGTATTTTTTTCTAAATTTTTATCAATTGTGGAAAGAACAGATATTAGTTTATATTTATCTAAAGATTGATGGCTTTTAAAAATATTTGAAGTTAAAATAAAAAAGTGGACTTTTTTAAAAACAAAAAGTCGACTTACCGACTTTAAATTGTTTAAACCCAAAAGTCGATTAGTCGAAAATCTACTTATAAAACCCCATGTGAGTCGCCTTTTAATGTCGTTAACTTTTAAACTATAAACCGATGTCATCTCTTGTATTAATTGTAGTAAAACCCTAGTTAAGACAAATAAAAAACATAACAAAAGTGTTTCCTGTCTCATACAGGGTGGCTGATGATTATTGCTACATTAAGAAACTCAGTGTATGGAATGCATTTTTGTTTTATTCATGTTAAAGCTCATTAAATTTTATGAAATATAGCTTAATTAGTTTTCAAAATAATGGAATTTAAATGCCCCCGGCTTGTTGATGTATGTGCGGCATCTTATCTTGAGACAGAAATAGCCGCTATTGTTTCTCGAATGGATTGCTTTAGGTAATTCAAATTTGTTGTATTTGCAATAACCCCACAAGAAAAAGTCAGATGCAGGTGGTCAGGCGACCTGGGGGCGAACGGAATGTGGAATTTCTGGATACCAGCTTATTGGGAAATGTTCCTCGCCATTCTGGCACCCATCTTGCTGAAACCACACAGAGTTGAAAGAAATTCTTGTTCGGCGTGTGACACGAAGTGGGTGCAATTCCGTCCATTTTGTGCATAATTAACTGCAACTACAATGGTCTGCTTATACCCATATGAGCAGATAAGTCGAAACTCTTGGATTTTTGTACGGCAGCAGCGATTGTTTTCTCTATCCAAACTGAAGGGTTTGATATTATGGTCTTCTGTTGACTGTCCCCTGCTCGGCAAAATTATTAACAAGTCTCATTAGGGTCCAGCTGCTCGGAGGATTGCCGCCAAATGTACGCCCATACTCTCTTTGAACCGAAACTGCGAACTCCAGTGCGTGATAGCTTCTGACAATCCAGACTCTTGTTTAAGTGTCCCAGTTATCCATTTTTGTAAAAACTAAAAATCAATATGCAAAATAAAAATATATTAACCAGATTTATTAAATAGAAAAAAGTTATTCATTTTTTTTTGGTAGCGGCTTTCATCAGCCACGCTGTAGGATTCAAAAGATATATAAAATGAAATATAAAAATTTGACATGTTCGCCCTTTTTGGAAAAGAGCGGTTTTGCCAGCCGAAAAAATCCATAAAAACTACCCTTGCATTGATAATAAATGTAGAAACAACATGTGAAAGGACTTTTTCAGTTTACTGTTAACCCGTTTCGTATCGAAAAATTGCGCAAATTGAATTTTAATCTTCAATATGCACTTCATCATAAAAAACCATCTATGGGAAAATTCAGAAAAAATCCAAATAAATTTGGAATATTTCAATGGGCTATGAAATGAAATTTCTCGAAAACAAGCCTATGGTGAACGGCATTTGAATCGGTTATTAAAAGAAATTTCTTGAGATCATACATAGCAACGGTGAAGCTGAAACATTTTAAAATAAATTGAGTGCAATTTGAGAATATTATTTAGTATCAATCTTTATATGAACATATCGTTATTAAAGCAAATCTGACTACAAATTTATTGTGAAGAATTGACACAGATTGAATCGAATCAAGAATTAAATAACTATACTACAAATTCAAGTAAAAAATGAAAAAGAAGGTTTGGCCCGGCCTTACTCATAGCCGTTTATACTTGCATTGAATTAATTTTGGTAAAACGACTTCCATTATTTTCTCCAACATGTTTCAAGTTGAAATTTAACATTGAAATCGAGTAGAGTTTAACTTAAGAAAATTACCTTATTACAATCTTTTGAGAATTAAAAAACTCACTATGAATCCAAATAAACCATTCGGTCTGACCAAACTCAAAACCGTTTATACTTAAATTGGTTGCACTAATTGTGTTAAAACTGACTCTTATTGAAAAAGGTGGTTCTGTTTGTTTCAAATTTAGACTTATTTTCTCCAACAATTCAAGTTAAAATTTAGCATTTGAAATCGAGTCGAGTTCAATTTAAGAATATTTCTTAATATCAATCTTAATATGACCTTATGAAACTACTTTAAAGAATTAACTAAAATTGGGAATGGGACTCATGGACTCAAAAAATTCACTATGAATCGAAATAAACCAACCGAACTAAAAGCCGTTTTTAGCCGTTTTGCAATAAATTTGTTAAAACTGACTTTCATATAAAAATTGTGGTTATTTTTGTTTTAAATTCAATTTTTTTTCAAATTGAAATTTTATATTTGAAATCAACTTGAGTTCAATTTGAGACTTACATTCAATATAAACCTGAGACTTTAAAATGTTTCAGATGTTTTTTTATAGAAAATTAATTTCTTCTGCAATTCGTGCCACAGGTTTTTCGCTTTTACAAATTTCCCAATACTCTTTGATCGCCTTCAGTCTTGGTTGGATAGAAAGTCAATTGTTCTGCAAAGAATTTCATACTTTACTTAACAAATTCCCCATTTCATGATTTCCATGTAAATTGTAAATCGTTTATAGCCATTAGTTTAAAGGCCTCTTAGGATTCACGATGTGTAGTGCATTTGCTAAACTAATTTTATCTAATACGACAGTTGTAATATAATCCTTGTTTACTGTACTCACGCAAAACGATGCTTTTTGCTAAAATTCAAATTAATCAGAAATCTTTCGCGGAAAACTCAAATCGCCCAAAGTAACGATTCGCGTTTCGTGGAAACCTATGCAAATCATAAAACATCTGCAACATTTCACTGTGGCCAAGTGCCACACACCACACGCAGGTAATCTTAGCAGTTCCGACCAACGACGACCTTCCTTACAGGTAATTTGGACAACCCACATGTTCGGCGATTAATTGGTACGCGAATAAAACCCATAGCAAAAAGGATGCCCATAAAACTAGAAGCCTCACAGGTAAACTCCAGAAGGACTACATTTTGGTTAACCTTTTGCTTAGGATAATGAGGCGGAGGGATTTATACCTAAAAGCCTGTCTGTGTCTCTGAGGAGTATAAAAACTTATGGTTTCCAGAAGAACAGCATCAGTTCTAAACTGCAACGTCTAACGTTAACAACAGCTCTAAGCAAAACCAATCAAATCTAACAAAAGTGAAATAATTCAAAAACGCATTCTTTTGAATTTTAAAAATTACAAGCATCAAAATGGTATCACAAATCACCACAAACAAATCATCACCGATTGCTCCTCGCAAAAAGTACCAGGCACCCCAACGCCCTAGCATTCAGGAATTGAAGCAAAAGTATGAAAGTCAGACCTGTGAAGATCCCAAGACACCTAAACCCAAGTCACCAAAACTAATGAGGAAGTCCAAGGTTAAGCAAATGGCTTCCATGTTCAACAGCAAGATCTCTCAGATCATCAGACGCGATACATCCGCAAGTCGCTACAACACTTTGATCAATGAATTTTCGCCGGAACCTAAGCCAACACCCCAGCCACAGGCGATGGTGGCTGCTGCTTTGCCCAAACCTCTGCCTTTGCCACGAACACGCTACACCAAGGAAAAGGCTCCGGTGCCCAGTCCACGCACCAAATCAAAGGCCAAACTGCAAAAGAAAAACACTTGTTTTGTAGCCGAAGATATGTTCGGCACCTTGACCGTCAAGGACAAGGCTTTGCTGTATACCCAATTCGTGGACGACATGTCCCGCAAGAATCCCAAATTTGGCAAACATGCTGAACTCATAGAAGCCAATGTCAAGAAGGAAGTGGCTCGCGGTGAAGTGGTCAATGAAAAACAAGAATCCGTCAAACATTTGTTGGAAGAACTCGAAGCTCGCTGTGCCTTCCCCAAGCATACCGTCTCACCTGCTGCCTTGCAAAGCGTGAATTCAGTAAAACGTCAAAGCCGCCGACGTTTGACCACTTATGGTACTCCAGTCAAATCAAAGGAATTTGAGGATATCGTAGAACAAAAGCTATCCCATATCTCCACATTGACGGTTACCTTACAACACAGCCCCGTTGAGAGGAGGGAAAGAAGAGCCCGCTCCTTGCCTCGCCGTACAACCAAAGGTGATCAGCTGCTATTCCCCGATATAAGTCTCTGCGAGCCTAGCCACAAACGCAACAATGATGAAATGCGCAGCGCTCTGCCCATTGAGGCTTATGCCCCTCCCAAGAAGATACGACGCACTCGTGCCGAACGTCTAGCACCCCAGTTGTTCTTCCAAAATCAACAACTGGAACATTTGTTCTATTCATGGCTTAAGCAAAGACACGATCATGAAGAGACCCAAGAAAATGAACTCTCCAAAACCTCTGAAATGGATGAAGAGAAACAAAAGTCGGCCATCGATAAATTGCTGGAAGAAGCCATTGCCAAACTGGAAACGGTAGAGACAAAACAAAAGGAAGAAGCGGAAGTCAGTGTCCCAGCTCCAATTAAACCCAAAGCCTTGGAGCTGACCCAGTCCACTGATGCCACGCCAAAAATAACACCACGCAAAAAGAAGACTGCTGCTGCCGCCACTGAACCACCAAAACAGGCCACCAAACCTTTGATAAGTTCAGAATCATCCACCACGTCGTCGGCCAAACAGTCCGAAGCTGAAGAAAGCGAATCGGGTGTCTCTAATCTAACAAAGGTAAGTTCTTTTTTTACTCGAATCAAGCAGGAATTGTCCACTAACCTTGCTCTATCTCTATTCCAGAACACCAGTGACGAATCTCAGCCTAAAAAATCAGAAAAATCTCATGAAGGCTCTGCCGAAGATTTTGATTTTGCCAAACCTACGAAGCCTATGCGCAAAAAGAAAATGCGTCGCACTTTAACCTGGAAGAAAGACTCATCTTTGGTAGAGGCCAATACCATCTCAACCACCGATTCCGACTCGGATTGTAAAAAGACCACACCTAACACCAACAAGAAGGCAATTAGCAAACCTCATTCATTGGAGCTTAGTGCCACAGTCGATGAGGTGCAGCCAGAACCTAGCTTTGTTGAATTAGACAAATCCCTTATGAGAGTGGTGAACTCACCACGTAAAATTAAATCGGCCTACACCTTAACTGTTTTCTCTCCACCACCCTACACGGAGGAAGACTTCAATGACTCCGTGTCTCCATCTCCTCTCAGTAAGAGAGGAGAATCTTCTTGTTCTTGGCCTTCCTTAATTGAGGCTCAACTGGAACAGGATATGTCGGGCGTCGAAAAAGCCTTATTCTCCGATTCGCAAGTAGAGAAAAAACAACCCGAGCCTCGCTCTCTGGCAGACAGCTTTGATCAGGGCTTCGAAACGGGTTCCAACGAAATCGATAGTCCCATACGACCAGCACGCAAAGCTTCACTTAAACGCCAAGACAAAGTCCACTCACCACTCCACATCAAAGCAGGTTTAGAATCACGCCGCTCTTCCATCGATCCAACACAAAAGCTTACCGAAAATCCTTCGGGCTTCTCGACACCGATTAAGACACAAGGACAACAGAATTTCAATCACAGTGGTATCCAGCAACAACTTTTTAGTCCAATATCGTTGCCCTTGAAGAATCGCCGCCGCTCCATCTATGACAATGAATCGAGACGCAGCTCTCTAGCCATGCAAGTCATACGCGAAGATCAACCTCTGGAACAGTGTGAAATCCAATCGCCACGCACTATTAACAATACCGATGCCTTCTTTGCCAATGCTCCCACCATGGATATGACCACGGAGGCAACTGGTGTCAATAGCGAAAAGTCCTCCTCGTTCTGGATAAAAGCGGGTGATTTCACTATTGCCCTGGACATCTATTACAACGAAGGCGAGCGTGTTAAGTTGCTCTACGAAATCTTTAGCCAGCGAAGCTGTGACACCCGCGATTTGCACTTTGGCATCGATGATCATAAATTCTCGGTGCACGATGGCAACGATGATGAAAACATCTCCAAGCGTTTGCCTCAAAAGAAGGAAACCTCACACTATTGGTTCTCAACCGGTGATTTGGCCATACCATTCAGTGGCAAGATGTTGACTTCTGAAAAGATCCAAAGACTTTTTCAATTTATCAAGTCTTCGGTAGAAGAGACGGGTATCTTACGCTTTGGCGTCGACCAAGTGGAATTCTCTAATGTGCCCGAATTTTGGACCCAATCTCCAAAATACTCCATGGAAAGCAACTACAGCATGCTGGTGGGTTTACAGTCCGGCAACAGCAATGGCTTGGAGGGACGTAGCAAATACGCCTGGCCCCATTCGAAACCCGTGCCCGTTAGCGATTTGGATCAATCCGACTTTGAATGCGATGACTTTGAGGAAACCGAATCGACTCGTTTATCGTTCTCGCCCTTTGGCAGTAATGTCTTCGATCTCGCCTCTTTGGGCAGCGAAGAACTAATGATGCCACGCAACAGTGATGCCATGATGATGAGTTCCGAATCCTTTTGCATGGGCTATGAAAATGAGCCATTAGATCAACTTTTTGATGATAAACACCGACAGGATGAAGATAAGGACAGAACTGTCACTACCCCAGCGGCCAAAGTTCCGGAAATGCTTAACACTCTGCAGACACAACAGCAACGTTTGAGTTCGGTCAAGGAACGTTTGTCTTGCTACAGGAATCTCGAAAATCTCTCCAGTGATGCTTTAGATGCTCTAAAGGGCACTCCCGAGTATCTGGTGCAGTTGAAAAACATTGTCTCCGACATCAGCAGTCTGGGCTGCAATAATGGCTTCAAGGATTGCACCTTGGAGGAATTGGAACGGTACATGTTCTTCTTGAGCCGGTATGCTGACATCTGTTTGAATAGCTGCAGTAGTCATATGGATAAAATTCTCGACGCCCTCTTGGATCATAGAGCTGTTACCGTTTAAGTTGAAGCTTTAGTCTGAAGTTTAGTTGTATTTGTAAATATTTTATAAGTTGTTCTTGTAAAGAACATTAAAAAATTTAAGTAATCGTATTTAAGAACTAAAATAAATTTTAAATAATTGAAAAGAAAATTTACAATTTTTTTTTGTATTTGTATGAATTTGATTAGGATTGTATAAAGACTCAGATTTTATAAATTATTGCGGAGAAAAATCTCAAGTTTATTCCAAAATATAAAAGAATTTCGGTGTATATTTGAAAATTCTTTAGACTTTGAAAATTATTATTCGTCTAAAATACTCGATCTTGTTTTTTGTTTGTTTTTGATCCCAACATTTCCATTGACTTTCAATCAATCAGTTTCAGGGGTGTTCCTTTAATTGTCTTCGCTAAACATTATTGACGAAATCAATCGAAATATTGGAACAAATAAAATAATTTATAAGGAAATTTTAACGAAATCTTATAGAAAACTTTTTTCATTTATTCTTTTTGAAAGGGTATTTCAACGAAAAATAAGTCTTGTAGAAAATTGTTTCTTCTATTTTTTGTAGAAAATAGTTTTCCAATATTCTTTGGTTTAAAACCCAGTAAAGGTCCAAATCAAGTGAAGATTCACAAGATATAAAGGAAGTTTGCCAAAATCTTGTAGGTTTTCAATTTTGACAAACATTAAAAAACTTTCGAATACAGTTGTCAACAACAGCATTTTGAAAAACGCTTTAGCGAAATCTTATAGACTAATGAGTTCATTCTTGTTCAAAGGGTATTTCGATACAATGTATTTTGTATCTTTTTATTTCAAGTAAATCTTGCGAAGAATAATTATCTCTATACTCTATGTTGATTAATAGATAGTTTCAACAAAATGGTTGTGAAACATCCAATCTAGAAGTAGACAACGATTTTTTCTAACATTTAGTAGAAGAAGTTTTTCTGTCTTTTATTTTAGTTTGCGGAAATATTAAGAAGAATTGTTGAAAATATGAGTTTTTCAAATATTCTTTTTACAAAAAATAGTTATAGAAAAGTATGTATTTTGATAAATAGAAGTAGTTTAAAGAAATGATTTCAGCCATTGACGTTGAATAAAGTAACTCTTTTTTATTAATATCGGAAACATACGATATTATGGTACTTTAAAAGGGCATTCTTTTTTATTATATTGGTTTTGATAAATACAAATTTGAAATATACATTACTATACTACTATTTCTCTTATAGACATTAAAAAAATATTTTTTTTTTGATTTCCTAAATATTTTATAGTACGAGTATTTTGAAAGTGTATTTTTTTAATATTTTGCGTGAATAGCATCCCATAATCAAATCAATAAGCTGGGTATTGTTTCAAAGGACAATCCGTTTTTTGATAGATCTAAATTTTTTTTTCCAAAATCAACCAAATTTGATTTAAATTTTTGAATAATTTTTTTTATACAAACTTTAAGTTTTTCTGGTTAGTTTTTCTTACAGAAATCTTATGGAGAATGATTTAAATATGGAAAAAAAATTTTTAGATATAAATTTTACCAAATAAATGATAAATACAAATGTTATTAAAATAAATTATTTCCTTAATTAACGTTAAAAAATGTATTGTTTGTTAAGATTTCGTTAACATTTTATGGTATTTGGAAAGATTGTGTTTATTGACTATTATTTCTGTTCATAAATACATAACTGAAAGAAATGATGTCATCTATTGACGTTAGAAAAACTTTTGATATATGATGTTTTTTAACATTGTTCGTGAAAAGTATTCCTTTATTAATTCTTCAAGCTATAAAAGTATTTATTCTAAACGTTTTTTATCTTAATTTAATCGAGATTATTTTGAAGGGCAATCCAAGTTTTTAGAAAACTAAAAAATATTAAATGCGGTTAGTTAAATTTAATTTTATTATATTTTAAAAATTATTTTTCGGTTTGAAGTCATTTATGGAATCTAGATGCAATGCTTTTTTTATTTGGATTTCTTTTTGTTAAGCCAATATTTTGATTGACTTCATCTTCAGGGAAGTAAATTACAAGAACTCTCCGGAAGATGATTGAAAAAGTCAATCAAAATATTGGCACAAATAAAACTAATCAAAATAAAAAAATGACATCAACATGTAATAAATGACCTTAAGCCGAAAAATAATTTTCAAAATCCAAACAGTTTTCAAAAATCAACCAAATTTCTTTTATATTATAAAATAACATTTAAGTGACTTTTCCATACGAGTCTAAACAAATGCGATTCTTTATAAAGCCCTAAAAAAATTCAAAAAAAATAAGTTAATTAAAAAAAAAATTACGATTGTTTTTTTATTTTTATTTTATTTGTCACAATATTTTTAATTGATTCCGTCAATAATCTTCATGGAAGGCAATTAAAGAAGCACCCCTGAAAATGGTTGATAAAGTCAATGGAAATAGTGGTACAATTAAAAATATACAAAAATGCAACAAGATCGAGTATTCTAACCAAATAATAATTTTTAAAATCTAAAAAATTTTCAAAAATCAACCGACTTTTTTTACATTTTTGAACAGTCTTCAGGCTTTTTCCACAATAATCTTTAGAATCTGAGGTTTATACAGTCGTAAAGACATTATCCATAAAAATACGTTTAAATAAAAAAAACTGTTAAATTTTCCTTTCAATTAATTAAAATTTATTTTAGTTGTTAAATACGATTACTTAATTTTTTAATGTTCTTTACAAGAACAACTTATAAAATATTTACAAATACAACTAAACTTAAGACTAAAGCTTCAACTTAAACGGTAACAGCTCTGTGATCCAAGAGGGCGTCGAGAATTCTATCCATATGACTACTGCAGCTATTCAAACAGATATCAGCATAGCGGCTCAAGAAGAACATGTACCGTTCCAATTCCTCCAAGGTACAATCCCTGAAGCCATTATTGCAGCCCAGACTGCTGATGTCGGAGACAATGTTTTTCAACTGCACCAGATACTCGGGAGTGCCCTTTAGAGCATCTAAAGCATCACTGGAGAGATTTTCGAGATTGCTGTAGCAAGACAAACGTTCCTTGACCGAACTCAAACGTTGCTGTTGTGTCTGCAGAGTGTTAAGCATTTCCGGAACTGTGGCCGCTGGGGTAATGACAGTTATGTCCTTATCTTCATCCTGTCGGTTTTTATCATCAAAAAGTTGATCTAATGGCTCATTTTCATAGCCCATGCAAAAGGATTCGGAACTCATCATCATGGCATCACTGTTGCGTGGCATCATTAGTTCTTCGCTGCCCAAAGAGGCGAGATCGAAGACATTACTGCCAAAGGGCGAGAACGATAAACGAGTCGATTCGGTTTCCTCAAAGTCATTGCATTCAAAGTCGGATTGATCCAAATCGCTGACGGGCACTGGTTTTGAATGGGGCCAGGCGTATTTGCTACGTCCCTCCAAGCCATTGCTGTTGCCGGACTGTAAACCCACCAGCATGCTGTAGTTGCTTTCCATGGAGTATTTTGGAGATTGGGTCCAAAATTCGGGCACATTAGAGAATTCCACTTGGTCGACGCCAAAGCGTAAGATACCCGTCTCTTCTACCGAAGACTTGATAAATTGAAAAAGTCTTTGGATCTTTTCAGAAGTCAACATCTTGCCACTGAATGGTATGGCCAAATCACCGGTTGAGAACCAATAGTGTGAAGTTTCCTTCTTTTGAGGCAAACGCTTGGAGATGTTTTCATCATCGTTGCCATCGTGCACCGAGAATTTATGATCATCGATGCCAAAGTGCAAATCGCGGGTGTCACAGCTTCGCTGGCTAAAGATTTCGTAGAGCAACTTAACACGATCGGCTTCGTTGTAATATATGTCCAGGGCAATAGAGAAATCACCCGCTTTTATCCAGAACGAGGAGGTCTTTTCGCCATTGACACCAGTTGCTTCGGTGGTCATGTCCATGGTGGGGGCATTGGCAAAGAAGGCATCGGTATTGTTAATAGTGCGTGGCGATTGGATTTCACACTGTTCCAGAGGCTGATCTTCGCGTATGACTTGCATGGCTAGAGAGCTGCGTCTCGATTCATTGTCATAGATGGAGCGGCGGCGATTCTTCAAGGGCAACGATATGGGACTAAAAAGTTGTTGCTGGATACCACTGTGATTGAAATTCTGTTGTCCTTGCGTCTTAATGGGTGTCGAGAAGCCCGAAGGATTTTCGGTAAGCTTCTGTGCTGGATCGATAGAGGAGCGACGTGATTCCAAACCCGCTTTGATGAGTAGTGGTGAGTGAACTTTGTCTTGGCGTTTAAGTGAAGCTTTGCGTGCTGGTCGTATGGGACTATCGATTTCGTTGGAACCCGTTTCGAAGCCCTGATCAAAGCTGTCTGCCAGAGAGCGAGGCTCGGGTTGTTTTTTCTCTACTTGCGGATCGGAGGATAAGACTTTTTCGACGCCCGACATATCCTGTTCCAGTTGAGCCTCAATCAAGGAAGGCCAAGAACAAGAAGATTCCCCTCTCTTACTAAGAGGAGATGGAGACACGGAGTCATTGAAGTCTTCCTCCGTGTAGGGTGGTGGAGAGAAAACAGTTAAGGTGTAGGCCGATTTAATTTTACGTGGTGAGTTCACCACTCTCATTAGGGATTTGTCTAATTCAACAAAGCTAGGTTCTGGCTGCACCTCATCGACTGTGGCACTAAGCTCCAATGAATGAGGTTTGCTAATTGCCTTCTTGTTGGTGTTAGGTGTGGTCTTTTTACAATCCGAGTCGGAATCGGTGGTTGAGATGGTATTGGCCTCTACCAAGGATGAGTCTTTCTTCCAGGTTAAAGTGCGACGCATTTTCTTTTTGCGCATAGGCTTCGTAGGTTTGGCAAAATCAAAATCTTCGGCAGAACCTTCGTGAGATTTTTCTGATTTTTCCGGTTGAGATTCGTCACTGGTGTTCTGGAATAGAGATAGAGCAAGGTTAGTTGACAATTCATGTTTGATTCGAGTAAAGAAAGAACTTACCTTTGCTAGACTAGAGACACCCGATTCGCTTTCTTCAGCTTCGGACTGTTTGGCCGACGAAGTGGTGGATGATTTTGGTGGTTCAGTGGCGGCAGCAGCAGTCTTATTTTTGCGTGGTGTTATTTTTGGCGTGGCATCAGTGGACTGGGTCAGCTCCAAGGCTTTGGGTTTAATTGGAGCTGGGACACTGACTTCCACATCTTCCTTTTGTTTTGTCTCTACCGTTTCTAGTTTGGCAATGGCCTCTTCCAGCAATTTATCGATGGCCGACTTTTGTTTCTCTTTATCCATTTCAGAGGTTTTGGAGACTTCATGTTCAAGCCATGAATAGAACAAATGTTCCAGTTGTTGATTTTGGAAGAACAAATGGGGTGCTAGACGTTCGGCACGAGTGCGTCGTATCTTCTTGGAAGGGGGATTAGCCTCAATGGGCAGAGCGCTGCGCATTTCACCATTGTTGCGTTTGTGGCTAGGCTCGCAGAGACTAATATCGGGAAACAGCAACTGATCACCTTCGGTTGTACGGCGAGGCAAGGATCGGGCTCTTCTTTCCCTCCTCTCAACAGGGCTGTGTTGTAAGGTAACCGTCAATGTGGAGATATGGGATACCTTTTGTTCTACGATATCCTCAAATTCCTTTGATTTGACAGGAGTACCATAGGTGGTTAAACGTCGTCGGCATTGACGTTTCACTGAGATCACGCTTTGCAAGGCAGCAGGTGAGACGGTATGCTTGGGAAAGGCACAGCGAGCTTCGAGTTCTTCCAATAAATGTTTGACGGATTCTTGTTTTTCATTGACCACTTCACCGCGAGCCACTTCCTTCTTGACATTGGCTTCTATGAACTTTGCATGTTTGCCGAATTTGGGATTCTTGCGGGACATGTCGTCCACGAATTGGGTATACAGCAAAGCCTTGTCCTTGACGGTCAAGGTGCCGAACATATCTTCGGCTACAAAACAAGTGTTTTTCCTTTGCAGTTTGGCCTTTGATTTGGTGCGTGGACTGGGCACCGGAGCCTTTTCCTTGGTATAGCGTGTTCGTGGCAAAGGCAGAGGTGTGGGCAAAGCAGCAACCTGTGGCTGTGGTGTTGGCTTAGGTTCCGGCGAAAATTCGTTGATCAAAGTGTTGTAGCGACTTGCGGATGTATCGCGTCTGATGATCTTTGAGATCTTGCTGTTGAACATGGAAGCGATTTGTTTAACCTTAAACTTCCTCATTAGTTTTGGTGACTTGGGTTTAGGAGTTTTGGGCTCTTCACAGGTCTGACTTTCATACTTTTGTTTCAATTCCTGGATGCTAGGGCGTTGTGGTGCCTGGTACTTCTTGCGAGAAGCAATCGGTGATGGTTTGTTTGTGGTGATTTGAGATACCATATTGATGCTTGTAATTTTTAAAATTCAAAAAATTGCGTTTTAAAATTATTTCACTCTTGTTAGATTTAATGGGTTTTGATTTTGCTTAGAGCGGTTGTTAACGTTAGACGTTGCAGTTTAGAACTGATGCTGGTGTTTTGAAAACAGGGAGTTTAAATACCCCATAGAAATACACACAGGCATTTAGGTATAAATCCCTTCGCCTCATTAACCTACGCAAAGGTTAACCAAAATTTAATCCTTTTTGGAGTTTACCTGCGAGGGTTCTAATTTTAAGGGTATCCTTTTTGTTATGGGTTTTATGAGCATTCTATTTAATCCCCCAACATTTGTGCTATTTCGTTGCGAACTGCATTTACAAGATTCCAATATGAAGGACAGTGAAATATCGAAAATATTAAAACAATTAAATACCTATACACAAACTGAAATTTACCTGTAATTATAATTAAAAAATATTTTATAATTAAAATATTGAATAAACATACCTGAAATTCCAAACGTATGTCGTCAAAACCAAAATGTAATCCTTTTTGGAATTAACCTGCGAGGCTACTAAAAGAAAACTTCTACAAGACTTTATCAAAATTTCTTTAAAAAAATGTTTTCCATCAATGACATTCATAGATTTTCAAATATATTTCATTTAAATTATTCTAATTCAAGAAAGAAATGTTACGGGATTTACGGGAAATAGACCTCAGCAAAATACTTTTCAGTTTTAAAATATCTTTTGCCAAATTGTTTTTAAACAAGAAATAAATGTTTTTCTGCTATATTTTCGCCAAGTTATCTTTGGCAAAATGTTCATAATTTCCGAAGTATTAGTATATCTTAACTTAGACATGGCATTCAAAAGATTTCAAATATTTTGACGTTGAAATCGTTATTTAACCAAAAAAGGAAGAATTCCTTTTAGAAAATTTTTCTCCACAAACTGCTTTGAAAATATTTCTTAAAATCTTTTTTTAAGATTAAGTTCCGGATAATTTTGAAGAGTGAGGTAGAGATCAGTCAAGTATAAAACACTTGGTCTATGTCAATACTCATTCAAAGTGTATTGTACACAGGTTCTAGTCGTTATTTTCTTAATCGAATGTGGTAAATGGACAAATACGAACTTTGCTTTGGTATCTGATAAAGCCGCGTTTGAACTGAAAACTTCAATCACGTTTTCACGAGTTTCCAAAAATATCGGTTCGAGTGCTGTTGGATTTAATATTTTTTAATGTTCGGAAACCCAACAGATTTGAATTTGACCTTTAGTCGAAAAAAATAGTATTTGATGATTTAACTTTTGTAGTATAAATAAAATCAAAGTTTATAAATATTTCGATTATAAATACAGTAGACGCTCACAAATTAGAACTACCAGAAATATGAACCAGCATTTTGATGCATTTACAATTCGGAACTATTACAGATTACATGTAACGCGAAAACTAACTATGATACACTGCCACCGCATTCCAGCAGTTGAATGAATTATTTAAGTTTGAAACATTTATGTGATATAATTTGACTAAAATGTTATTTAAGTTTTCATTTTTCTTAATAAAATACTCATAATTGGATAAAAAAAATAGTGTACGAGGGTTGCTATATATATTTCTGGCGCCATCTGACATTTCCATTGGAAAGTTTGCCATTTTTTAGCATAAGCGTTCTCAGAACGTTTTGACATACGACCATCATTTGTGTTGTTTACATTGACTTGAAAAAATCAATTTGGCAAAAAAAATGGTATTAACTCGTGATCATTTTCGTGCGATAATTTTTCACAACTTTCGACGTGGACTATCACGACAAGAGTGCTTCGATGAACTTAAATCTTTGTATGGCGATGAAGCACCATCCTTTAGCACTGTAAAAAAATGGTTTAATGAATTCAATCGTGGCCGACGCTCGCTCAAAAACGAAGGTCATCTAAAAACGGCCGTTGTGCGAGAGAACATTGGTGCCGTGCGTCAACTGATAATGCAAGATCGTCATGTAACATGCCGTGAGATAGAGGCATCCTTGGAAATTTCTTCCACCAGCATACATTCGATATTGCAGGAACACCTGGCCGTACAAAAGGTTTTTTCTCGTTGGATCCCGCACAATTTGACAATCGCTAAAAAAAAGGCTCGTGTCGATTGGTGCAAAGAAATTTTAATAAAATACGATCGCAGTGCTTTGAAAGACGTTTATAAGATCGTCACAGGTGACGAATCATAGATCTATACTTATGGGCCCGAAACAAAACAGCAATCGACCGTGTGGGTCTTCGAAGACAAGCCAAATCCAACGAAAGTTGTTCGTGGAAGAATCACTTCGAAGCAAATGGTCGCCTGTTTCTTCGGCAAAACTGGTCATGGGACGACAGTTCCGCTTGAGCAACGTAGGACGAGTGGTACACCACAATTTGTTTGCCTGAAGTCTTCGGAGAAATTCGAAAAACGAACAAGAGAAGACGAATCATTGTGCACCATGACAATGCGAGCTCTCACTCATCGGCTCAAACTAGCGCCTTTAAGAGCAGCCAAAACGTGGAATTGACTTCTTTTTATTCCCGCACATAGAGGAAAAAATGCTGTGGAAGCGTTAAAAACCCTGTTTTGGAGGTGTCTCAATCGGAGTGAAAAAAGTACTTCGACAATTGGTTTGAGCGCATGCAAAAGTGTATAAATCATGCTGGAGAATACTGTGAAAAACAATAAAACCAATTTTGATGATAAATAATCGCATTTTCATTATTAGGCCAGAAATAAATATTTTATATTTATTATATATTTTGTAAAAATAAAAAAACGTACAGAAATTAGAAATTTTCGGAAATAAGAACCACCCGAAAAACAAAGTGGTTCTAATTTGTAAGCGTCTACTGCATATCGAAAGTGTCTACCAGTTACCGGATACTTCCTATACGAAAACACTAATCAAAAGCATCTGATAAACTTTCAGCAAAATTTATTGACAAAAAGGAGGCTCAAAGACTATTTGAAAATCGAATCCAAACTGTTAATTAAGAGCTATCTAAAGATTTTGCACTCTACCGCAGGTAATAGAATCAAAATCTGGCATTCTGAAAACTAAAAAACGCACTTGTTACACCATATTCATGAAATTTGGTATCAGTAAGTTTTTTAGGCCAAGGACGGACACGATTGAAATATGTTCATCCAATTGTATGTATCTGACTCTAGATTCCACATATTAAATCCAATCTTTATGAAATTTGCAAAAGACTTATGAAAATTTGTTAAAATTTAGATAAATTTTCCACATACCAACCGATTTTATTTCATCTCGATTCCATCTCGATAACCCATATTTATTCCGATGTCGATAAAATTCGGAAAAGTATACAACGATGGACAAACAACCAATCTTGGATCGATTTATATCATATGTGTGCAATTTTTTTGTTTTAGTACAAATTGATCTAAGGGCCCAAAATATGACTTCCAATAAACACGCCAATATGGCTTTAAAGTAACTAAAATTTTCCCACGAAACCAAAAAAAAAATATATTTGCAGTTTGACTGGTCACCCGTTATTTGATTGAAGTTGTTTTGTTGGCAAATAAAAATCATTATTTTTTAAATAAAAACACTGTCTTAAAAAGTGTCATTCTTTTGGGGTGGACTTGTAACTTGTCTTTAATATGCTACTTTCCCGGATCCTAATAATCTCTTAATTATATTTATTATTTTCCATTAATATCGCCTAATTTATTTTATTTCAATATTAACCTTGTTTTTCTTGCTTTTCATTTCTCCATTTAGCCCCCCGAAAATGAGCTTCAAAAATCCCACGATCACAATCCGGCCGCCTTAAGTGAACATCAACTGCGCATACAAGCCTCTCTGCAACGTCTCAACATACCCGACTGGTTCAGACAATACAATCAAAATCAAAAATCACCCGAAGGTGCGGCTGGCGCTTACAAGCCCGGCAGTTTCACCCGCAAACGTACCCAGGACTCTGGCCGTTGGGTGGGCCTTAACTCAAAGACCACCTCCCTCAGTTCGCTGGGCTCCCAGCGTTCGGATCGTAGTCCTTTGTTGTTAAGTCCTTCGGCACACAGTCACCATGGCGGTCAGACAGGGACAGCGCATGGCCATCATCATCAGGTGCATCAGGGCGCGGGTGGGCCAGGCGGCTCAACCGGTGCCGGTAGTGGTGGGGCCTTCTCACGCTGGTCCACTTCACATTTGAACTCGTCGCAAACATCACCCAGTGTCTCGCAAAGGGGATCATTTTCTCGCGGTGGCCCCATCAACTCGAGCTTTATGTCGGTGAACAGCGGTCAAAGTGTGCTAAGGAATTCAATGCGTCAGCCCTATATGGGCTGGAGAAGTCAAGAGAAATTGTCACAAAGAACCGCCCACGAAAGGTAAGTCCCATCACACGATATCTGAAAGAGTAACAAATGTAAATACCTCTTTTTGATTTTCTTCTACAGATTGGCCTCGTCTTTGTTGGCCCAACAGCAACGCACATCGCCCACAACCAACACGCCAAATGCGGCCAATCGTAAACTACAACCTGTCACACCGGAGATACAAAGCTCCATCAAGGAGGTCACTTCGGCCATTGTACATTATGTTAACGATCAAACAAATCAACAGCGCAGTAGATCGACGAGTCCAAATTCGAGGTAGGCTGGTTTTACACACCAGCTTTTGTCAAAAGCTTTACGATCAGTACACAAACACCCCTTACAGAAAACCCACCAACCTAGCTACTTTTTGAAACAAAGCCCACTCACATAAACTCTCTTAAGCAAAAACTTCCCAATTCAAACCTCCCTTTGTAAAAAAAAATATTTTCTTTAATTTCCTGGAAACTAGAGAGGTTCTAAACCCTGTTAGTACAGCACCGTAGTACGTTTATACAAACGTCGAATTTTGTGTTATGTTTGTCCCTTTTATGTTGGACGTGATTATAATCTTCCCGTTTTTATATCATGCACAATTTTCGTTTCTTATCTTTTCTTTCATTTTGATTTTTCTCTGCTTTAGCTATTTATGAATCCGTACAATACTTTTACGTTTTCCATAAGCGAAATTCACCCTGGATTAGTCTACTACATAATGCGCACACTTCAGTTTATCAATATCAATTATTTCAAAATGATTTTGAGTCCTTGAATTCTCATGCACCTACATCACCCTCCCGTAAACTGTTGATTTGATTTTGTATTGATTGTACTTTTCCTTTATGACGGATGTCGCGTTTTTCTTTTTTCCTCCGGGCATCCGGCTATTGTACATATGAGCCGTATGATTTCACACAACATAGTTTTCATTTTCATTACTATTTAAGGTAAGTTCGCTTTTTTTCTTTGTTTTGTTTAATTAAGTTACGTTTAAAGTTGAATATTTAAGCTATTTTGTATTTTATTTAAATTCATTTAATTTTATATTTGAATTTTTTTTAGACTTAAGGCATAATGTTTTTAAAAAAATGCAATGCTAAGTTGCGGTTGTTAGATTAATATTGTGTAAAGCATAAGTTTTTTATAGAACGAAGGGCTTATTCGTTTTTTAAATTAGCAAACAAAAAATCGCAATTGTCCATATGGATTTATATAAAATAGTAGATGGTTTTATAGAAATATTAATTAAATTACGTTTGTATTTCAAGTTTGTATATCTTGTTCGCTTAAACACTTTACAAAATCCCTGTACATACTCTATTCCACTCCGCACAGATATAATATACGTAGTAGGGACATGAATACTAGAGTGGAGTGAAAACATGCTTTTTTTATAATTTGAAAAAGTTAACCTCGGAAAGAGATGTAGTCTGGGGTCCTAAAGAGGGGAAAAATAAAGAAAAAAATTTAAAAAAAATTTTAGGGGTCGCGCCTCTCCCTAGAAATTTGGAAATTATCGCTATTTTGGCGTTGATTTTAGAAAAATCCTAAAAATTAACGACTTAACTTATTCGAAATTTAAAAGTTTGAGCTTGTTCAGTGCCCAAACAAAAGTATTTGAGGCAAATATGAGGATAATCGACTAATATTTGTAGCTTTGGTGGCGATTTCATTGTTCAGTCAATTTTCTGAAGAAGGGACGATTTGACTTATTTTACTTTTTGAAATTTTTGAACAATGAGAAAAATTTTTTTAAATTTTTTCATGCCCTTATTTCATTGTTTACGCTATTGCAAACATTTATTGACATACAACTTTTTAGGATTTTTCTAAAATCAACGCCAAAATAGCGATAATTTCCAAATTTCGAGGGAGTGGCGCGACCCCTAAAAATTTTTTTAAATTTTTTTCTTTATTTTTCCCCTCTTTAGGACCCCAGACTACATCTCTTTCCGAGGTTAACTTTTTTTTTTGAATTTCACTCCACCCTAATGAATACTGTTACACACGTTTTATGCTGTAAAATAATAAGTACTGAATGTTTTTGGACCAAATATTTTTTTAATATATTTATTGAAGTATATTGTATCCAAAAAGAATCTACTTATTCGAAATGTCCGCCTTTTGCCTTTACACACGCCTTTCGCACTGGCCAATCGTCAATAGCTGCACGAACCTCGTCCATTGGAAAATTGACCACAGCTCGAACCAAAGCAGTCTTCAGAGATCCAATGTTGGGGTATCTTTTGTGACAAACCTTGTCCTCTAAAACCGTCCACATTTTTTAATCCAATGGGTACAAATCTGGACTGCCTGAGGGCCATTCTGCAGAGGAAATGAACGTTGGCAAATTGTTTCGAAGCCAGGCCTGTGACGTTTTAGCCTTATGGGCCGGCGCAGAATCCTGCTGGAAAGTCCATGGCTGGTTTTGGAAAAGGGAATTGTTAAGAGGCTTCACAACAGCTTCCAAAACGGTTTCTTGGTAAACTTTGGGCCGATGTGTTCACTCCTTGTTGGCAGAAATGCAGGTCAGTGACCCCAAAGAGACACCCCACCAAACCATGACTGAAGCTGGGTGATGACCCTTTTCTACCGTTGGGATCAGTTCAGATGCTTCCTTAGATGACCGCGCATACACTCTATCATTTTGCTTGTTAAATTTTTCCTGAACGTTTAGCTCGTTTGTTTTATTTCGGTCTGTTGCTTTTACACATTGAACAGGGATTAAACCGGCTCAAGACCTCTTGCTTCTATATTTAAATAGAATACAAGTTTTTAACAAAATGGCAAAGTGACATTGATTTTCGTGGCTGCACACTACTTTTATCATGATTTCGGGTCCGTGACAACCCTCTTCAGAAAGCCTTGCTGCAATTGTTGAAAGTAAAACCGAACTCTATAAGGCCAGGCTCTCCACAAACGAATGATAACTACTGTTGTAAACCTTACTTTTCAAGTTTTCTTCACACAATTGCCCACGAAAATACAACTCACTCTTGCCAGCTCTAAAGAGACTTCCTGAACGGTAAAAAATTTTTCATCGGTGAACAAAATATTTCTGTGCAAGTTATCAGCGTGCTTCACCAAAAGACGTTTGCATTTTTCTTTTTTTTTTTAAGCTGCGGTCAATAAATTTCCTGTACGTCGTTTAAAAGCCCCAAGTCCCAAGTATTCATCTCACGGGCCATGATTTTCTGTTTTCAGAGCGGATTTCTGTGAATTCTTGATTTAACAGCATTGATGACATGCGGTGTTCGAACAGAACGTGGGCGGCCCGACCGGTGGCTGTCTTTTACATCTCCAGTCTCCTCAAACAGTTTTATGCATCGGTAGACGAACATGCGGCTGAATCCTAGTGGCCGGAGCGTTTTGAAAATATCGCTATTTTCATTTCACACTTGAAAAGCGCTATTACAGCGATAAGGTTCTCATTATCTGACCACTTCATGATGAAAGTTGAAACAATTTTAAAAACCCGTTACAGACTAACGCTGTTGAGGTTAGCTTTCAAAACCCATATGACATTAATGGGGTATGTTCAGTTCTACTATTGAAATGGGTGTGTTCAATGTTGTAACAGTATGTATGTCCCTACTAAGTAAATTCTTTAGGAGTGTTGAATCTGGTTGGAGATTATTATTAACTATTACCTTACACCCATGTTAACAAGGACCCTGCTATTTTGAACCATAAAGGCTTATTGGTATAAGCTGATTGAGATTTTGAAGGGGTTAAATCTGAACAAAGGGGAAAAAGTTTCTCTTTAAGGGACTAAAGGCACCTCGGAAAAAAGAACACATTTTTAATATTTAATCTAGTTTAAATGTGTACTTGTAGTTGAGAAGCACTTAACACCTCAAAAAAGGACAGTTGAATTCAAATATTGCAAAGTTTTTGCTGAGATAAGAGTCGAATTACTTTGAAGTTTTGGCTAAGATTAGGGTCAGACTCATCGTTTGAAGTTTTAACTGAGATTAGGATAGGACTATTTTAAAGTTTTGCCTGAGATTAGGGTCGGACTTTAATAGTTTGAAGTTGTGGCTGAGATTAGTGTCATCGGCTACTTTGAATTTTTGGCTGAGATTAGTGTCCGGCTACTTTGTAGTTTTGGCTAATCTACCGAAGGGGCGCAAAACAACTGGCCATTTTATCTTTGGAATTTAGTAAATATGAATTGAGCTTAACGGCGTTTCAATTTGTTAAGATTTAACTGAGACTATAGTCGGACTAAACGGTCCTTGGGACTGTACTCGTAATAGTTCATGCAAATCGCACAACGAATCCGAATATGAACTTATTTTTAAGATTGAGACAATGATGGTCTCAGAGACCCGAAGTGTTGTTACAGTCACAGAAGCCAAAAAGATCTTTTTTATTTTCACCATTGTAATACAAAAAGAATGTACTCGTTAAACAACACATTTCATGAATATGAAAAAAAAACAAAAAATCCAACCACTGGTTCAGTACTTAGCAATTTCACCCTAGTACCCTCCGACCAGCAATCCGAAAATTTTCAAACTGCTGCCATTTCGCCCCTTTGCATTTTTGGGCATGGTCGTAGATGGACATTTTTTTGAAATAAGCCAATGAATACACTGGTGACATTTGTCCAGTCGTGAATGAATCACCCTATATACGAGTAAACATACTATGCTATAATTATATTGTTTATATTTTTCGATAAAGACATATTGTCGTCCATCCGGATTGAATGTACTATTTTGTACTATGTTCATAGTCAGACTTGAATTTATGTTTCTATTGGACATTTCATTCCAAGAAAAATTCAAATATTCCATTGATTGGAATTTCGCTTTTAATAAATTTTATTTTGACAAAATTGTTTTATTTCTGCCGAGTATTTTTTATATTTTTTGTATTTCCCATCCGTATTTTTTTTTGTTCAAAAAAGTATTGTAAAGGGTATTGTTAAGAAGTTCGAAAATTGTTTTATACAAAAACATTGTTGAGAAGTTCAAAACCGAAAAAAAATTTAATTCAATCCTCATTCAGAGCTAAGTACAGCACAGAGTCGATAATATCTTTTCTTTAAATTTTTGCTATAAGAAAGTATTTAGATAATTTTACTATACTTAGTAAGTCCCTCAACAGCAAGAGGGGGAAACTTCTCTTATACACTTTTACTGTCTAACGCCGGCTCCAAACGGTTAATGCATTTTATAGAGAAGATTTCTTTGTGAAATTTAACTGCTGAAAGATTTTTAGATGTATTTACCCTGGGATGAACTTAAGTTTACTGGCACAACAGTCGAGCAAACTTTGTAAATAATTTATATTATATTTCTTTCGTTTTGTAATACTTTTTTGTTGGATTTATTTGTGGTGTTTATGAGTTTTTTTTTTGATAAAAAGTATTTTTTTTAAACCTAGCACATGTTAAGTAGTGGTTGACTTTGCATTGGTTCTATGTACAAGGGTGCTATTTATATTTCGGGTCCGGCAATAAAAACACCATAATTTATCATTGAAAATGGTTTTATTGTTTTTCAAAATATTCTGCTTTAAGATCAATACGCATTTGCATGCGCGCAAACCAATTTTTTAAGCACTTTTTCTACTCCGATTGAGACACCTCCAAATCATGAAACGCTTCAACAGCTGCTTCGGGCGTTGAAAAACGTTGACCACGCGTTTTTTCTTGATACTAGGGAATAAGAAGAAGTCATAGGGTGCCAAATCAGGGCTGTACGGTGGATGGCCCATCAATTCGTCATCTTGAGTGGTCAAATGTGTGCTGATGTGTGAGAGCTCGCATTGTCGTGATGCAAAATGATCCGTCTTCTCTTATTATCTTTCCTGATTTCTTCGAACACTGTTGGCAAACAGATAGTTGTATACCACTCAGAATTGACCGTCCTACCTTCCACTAAAGTCACTGTTGCAACATGGACGGTTAAACCGAAAAAACACAATCATTTGCTTCGATGTACTTCTTCCACGAACAACATTTGTTAGATTTGACTCGTCTTGAAAGACCCATGCGTTCGATTGCTGTTCGGTTTCGGGTTCATATGCATAGATCCATGATTCGTCTCCTGAGACAATGTTTTTCAACATCTCTTTGCACCAACCCATACGAGCCTTGTTTTTGAACATTCGTCAAATTATGTGGGATCCAAGAAGAATAAATTTTTTTCACGGCCAAATGAATATGCATTATCTTATTGATGCTTGTCATACTAATGTCCAAGGATGCCTCAATCTCACCGAATGTCACAGGTCGGTCTTGCTTAATAAGTTCACGCACAGCATCGATGGTATCTGGCAAAGTGGCCGAAGTTGGACGTCCTTCACGAAATTCATCCTGGAGCGAACGGCGTCCTAGACTGAACTCTTGCTACCAGCGATTAATACTCGTAGTTGTTTTTGATGGTGCCTCATCGTCAAAAGTCGAAACAAGTTGATTTAAACACTCTTGTCTCGATAACCCACGCTGAAAATCGTAAATAATCTTCGCAGGAAAATGTTCACGGGATAATTCCAATTTTTGACTGAGATGAATTTTTCGACAGACTGTAAATTTGCCCTCAAATGACAAAACGTTTTGAGTAAAGTTATGCTAAAAAATATTTCCAGTGGAAGTTCCAGTATGCAGTTGGGAACACTAGTATTGTCAGGACCCGAAATATAAGTTGCAACCCTCGTAGAAGTTCCACTTAGAACTTCAATATGTTCTATTCCAGTTCCATGATATATTTCCAAAATATTTATGAATTTTATTCTTGTTTTCTAAACTAGACTATATTATTGTAAATGTGTATGGTAACTTTTTATGTAGAAGTTAATGAATGCGACTGTCTTTCAAGAATCCCGGCTTCAAAGCCGAGTAAGAATATCTATTAAATATCAAAAGTATCTCCTTATAACAGTATCCTATTACTTTCCCAAGGGGATCGGACTAGAGTATACCAGCTTTTTTTTAAAAAATATTCGATAAAGATTTTATGACAAAATTTTATTACGTTTTACCGATAATAACTACTTTTCTAAGAGTTTTTTAGTTTCGAGTATACTTTAGGTTTAGGTTAAGGATAATATTTTTATGGGTCCAAAGTTAAACCATTTTTATTAGATTTAAAATGACAATCTATTCTATATGATATTTTTTTTTTGTTTGAATGTGAGCATTTTTTTTATTATATTTCTATTTTTCCTTCTCAGAGTGAATTAGATTCGCCAAAGTATTAGGAATTTTGGAATCCAGTGCTTGCTGTAATTCCTTATGTCGCGTTCCATCTTTAGTTGATGCTGTATTTATTTCCCCAACCAAATGCTCCCATATTTACTATTTTGCAAAGAGAACCCACTAGTATCTTTAAGAGAAGTTAGTCATTTTTAATCGCTAAATTTTTGTTCTCTTAATCAAATTGTAGATCTTAAATAAAAATCACTAGTATCTTTGATAGAAGTTAGCCGTTTTAATACTCTAAGAGTCAGCTCTTGTAACAAAATTGCAGGTCCTAAATTTTCACCGACATCGAAACGAGTTTCATCTAATTTAAGGCCCAGTCGACGACGATTCGAATCGAGAGTAGACGTAATCGGTCAATGTAGACAAAACCGTCCCTCTATACTGATAGTGACATATCTCAGCCTTCAAATAAATTAGGTTTAAGACGTTACAACAGGGCAAATATTTTTGAAAATCAACATGATCGCTTCTTGTTTTGAATTCTGAATTGAAAAGTAAGACTGGAAAACTTACTCAGATTTGAGTGATTAATTTTGCCAGTCTTACTCTGGCCTTGGCCGAAGAATTGCTAATTCGGGTTGATCCTATGCATAGAACCGGTTGTCGTGGGATCGTGAATGAAGATTTACTATTTTTTGGCGTTAAGAGAAGCCGTACCGGATCTGTCTATGTTTTCAAACATCCCGATCTGGCTCATAAATCCAATCTTGCTTAAAATTCGCATTGTATTTCAGGAGCAACTTATAACCAACACAATGCTTGCCAGCATGAGTCCTTATTTTGATAAAGCCTCCATACAAAGGTACGAGTACCTTACCTGCCGCCCTTAATCCCATATTTTAAATCCAATCTGGCTCATATTAGCCATTCCGCGTAATGAATGACCAACACTTTGAAAATTGTATCGTGTTGATCCACGTTTTCTATAGTCCGTTAACAAAGACCCAGTCGATCTACAAGCCTCATTTTAAATCTGATTGCGCGCAAATTCCAGATGGTGCATTACAAGCGACTAGGAGCCAATCGAATTGGTTCATGCTACAGTCCATACGCAAAGGACCTTCCCAATTTGATGTTGTAAAGTTGATAGAAAATGTCCTTTTATCTTTTGTGTTCAAAACATAAGCTTTTTTCAACCTTAGAAAGTGTTGACCATATTTGTCGGATGTTTTATATAGAAAAATAGTTGGAAATCGGTTAAAACTACTAAAATTTCGATGCAAAATAAGAATTTCGGTTGCAATTGTTTATAATCGAAATAGAAATTCGGTTCGACATACCACAAGATGATAAATATGATCATCCTATTATAGTTTGCTGTAAACAAAATTATTTTTATATTATTGTACAATGGTGTGAAGTTATCGCATTAAAGACCTCCTAAGAGAGTTACCCTTTGAACACGGCCAGTATTATTTTTGTCTAAGTGAAATTTTGTAATTACAACCGATTTTCAAATCATTTTTTTCTCTATGTGCGTGCATAAAAAAAGTATGGTTGGTTTGACAATAGTCAAAGATCATACTAATTGGTTGTGGGATTAATATACTACGATCCCCACAGCCATAGTATGATCCCTTACATCGGACAATATAGAACTCAAGAACTATCGTTCAATCTTTGTTTTAAATTGTTATTCGAACAATTTCTTGATTTGAAATTTCCTTTGGCGACGTTGCTCATTTTTTCATTGCCGTTCCTGCTTTCCAGTGGCCTTAGTCTATTTAACTTCCGCTTCATAGATGCATACAGTCCTAGAAAACTCTGTCACAGACAGTCGTTACTTGGTCGGTATCTCGTATTTTCACTGTATGTCGTGTCGTGTATTGTTCGAAAACACAAATGGACAAGAAACAGTTGCAATGTTTAAATTTTCAATTTATTTTTCCTGTACGAATGAATGCATGGAAACGTATCGCTCCTCCCCTTCCCTATGTCCTTTGTGGTGGAAAAAAAGAAAATGAAATAAAACTTGGCAAACAAATTGTACAACTGTAGGTTGGTTTGTGTCGTCTATGCTTCCTGCTTCTTTACCTTGCAATGCCACCAGAGATTTGTTGCTACAACAGAACTTTGCTGTGTATCCTGTTTCCAACGTGGCATATGTGCCACAGTCTCGGTGTGTGTGTCCATATGCATGTGCAATAATAAAGGATACATTTTCATATTTGACAGTGTGCAGGGAAACGTCTAAAAGGAACAGAAAGCCTTTAAGGGGGGGTGGGCACCACTCCGATACGAATATCAAATTAGGAAAACGTATTTAGTTTGTTTTTATGGCAACTATTGATTATTTCCTCCAGTTGTGTAGGGTGTTTCATGTTTGTTTTGTTTTTTTTTTCAGTACTTTGCAGGAAATGTTTACGTTACGTCCTTAACATGAAAGGATTCATTGAACTCAAAATGTATTTGTTGATAGAAAAACTAAAGTTGTTCTTACAATCTACTGAAAATAATGTAGTCAAGTTGTCTATGGAAAGCCAGATGTAACCACTGATGACTGGGTGGACCATTTAAAATTTTAGATTTGAATCGGCTGTAAATAAAGGACTGATAATTTTGTCAAATTTCTGGTTTTATTAAAAAGGTTAAACTTTGTCATTTTATAATGGAACACCATCCAATGTGTTTCGCCTTGTCCAATGGTCTGAAGATTGTTTGGCAGAAGATGAAGAATTTTACGAAAAATCGTGTTTTGAGATGGAGCTTAGTTTCATCTCGGTGGCTATGTCAATAAGCAAAATTGCCTTATATGGGGTTCAGAGATCCCACACGTGACTATTGAGAAGCCAGTCACTGTTTGGTGTGGATTTTGGGATGACAGCATCAATGGGCAGATTTTCTTCGATAATTAACAAAGAGCCGCCATTATCGTCAACGGTGAGCGTTACCGCTTTATGCTTAACAATTTTTTGTTTCTAAAGTAATTATTAAAATTCTGAGTTGTAAAAATGTTGCTATACATTTAATCCCACTAAGAAAGTAACCGGGAACTTTTCAAAAATCAGAGGAGCGTGCACAATATGTATATGTGACAGCGCATAGAGAAAGGGACCTAAGGGTAAAAAAAATCAATTTTCATTTTTTTTTTCTTTTTTTGATGTGGACAACATCTGAGCATCGAATGAGACCGATCCCATGCCCCAAAAGTGTTCCCTCCCAGAGATATGCGCGTTTTATGAAAGTGAAGTCGACGATTCTAAGCGCAAATAGAAAGGGACCTAATCTTTAAAATGGCTCTCCTGAACAAAACTGGTTTTTAACCTTAGACCCCTTTCTATTTTGCGCGTCACTTATTTTTAACTTCCTTCTGTGACCAACAGCTTAAAACCGGTTCCGAATCGTTTATGTACTCTATAGTAAAGTTTTTGATATGGGTTATTGATTAATTGTAAAAGGTGAAACAACTAGCCGCTAAAAAATGCTAAATGTTTATCCCGGATATGATCCTGGGTTTACTTGTATGAAAGTCCAGAGCACAAAGACCCAAAGAATACTTAGTAAATACTGTTACACGCGTTTTATGCTGTAAAATAAAAAGTACTGAATGTTTTTGGACCAAATATTGTTTAATATATTTATTGATGTATATTGTATCCAAAAAGAATCAACTTATTCGAAATGTCCGCCTTTTGCCTTTACACACGCCTTAAGTCGCACTGGCCAATCGTCAATAGCTGCACGAACCTCGTCCATTGGAAAATTGGCCACAGCTCGAACCAAAGCTGTCTTAAGAGATCCAATGTTGGGGTATCTTTTGTGACAAACCTTGTCCTCTAAAACCGTCCACAATTTGTAATCCAATGGTTTCACATCTGGACTGCCTGAGGGCCATTCTTCAGAAGAAATGAACGCTGGCAAATTGTTTCGAAGCCAGGCCTGGAACGTTTTAGTCTTATGAGCCGGCGCAGAATCCTGCTGGAAAGTCCATGGCTGGTTTTGGAACAGGGAATTGTTAAGAGGCTTCACAACAGCTTCCAAAACGGTTTCTTGGTAAACTTTGGCCGATGTTTTCACTCCTTGTTCGCAGAAATGCAGGTCAGTGACCCCAAAGAGACACCCCACCAAACCATGACTGAAGCTGGGTGATGACCCTTTTCCACCGTTGGGATCAGTTCAGATGCTTCCTTAGATGACCGCGCATACACTCTATCATTTAGCTTGTTAACTTTGTTCTGAACGGTAAAAATTTTTTCATCGGTGATCAAAATTTTTCTGTGCAAGTTATCAGCGTGCTTCGCCAAAAGACGTTTGCCTTTTTCAATCCTATTTTTTTTAAAGCTGCAGTCTATAAATGTCCTGTACGTCGTTTGAAAGTCCCAAGTCTTTTTTAATGATTCGACTCATGGACTTTTTCGTGATATTCATCTCACGGACCATGATTTTCTGTTTTCGGAGCGTATTTCTGTGAATTCTTGATTTAACGGCTTTGATGACATGCGGTGTTCGAACAGAGCGTGGGCGGCCCGACCGGTGGCGGTCTTTTACATCTCCAGTCTCCTCAAACAGTTTTATGCATCGGTAGACGAATATGCGGCCGGAGCGTTTTGAAAATATCGCTTTTTTCATTTCACACTTGAAAAGCGCTGTTACAGCGATACGGTTCCCATTATTTGACCACTCCATGATGAAAGCTGAAACAATTTTAAAATCCCGTTTCAGACTAACGCTATTGAGGTTAGCTTTCAAAGCCCATATGACATTAACGGGGTATGTTCAGTTCAACTATTGAAATGGGTGTGTTCAATGTTGTAACAGTATTTATGTCCCTACATTTGGGTGACGGATCCTAGGACCGAAAATACGTCCTCTGTTTTGATTGGTTTTTCTGAACACCCGGAAGTGCAGGGTATAATAAAGTCGGACACAATCGATTTGAGCTTGTTTAGTAGTTTATTTGAACAAACTCTTCTGTCACAATTAACTTTAATAAAGTTCTCAGAGTCTAAAAACACTTCACTTGTGAATGTGTAAATATTTTTCATTCTTAGGCAAAAGGCTACGAATAAACCAAAATGTCAGCTTATTGAGATTTTTTACTATAAATTTAACTCGACTGTCGATTTTTTTAAAGCACAATTTTAAAAACAAAAAAAACCCGAAATGCCGGTTTTTTTAAAACACAATTTTGAAAACAAAAAGCAACCCGAAATGGCGTTTTTCTGAAAACCCCGGTTTTTTTACACTCTAGTCTTTACGCCAATCAGCTTATTTGGGTATCAGCATAGAGTTAACCTGGTTGTTTCGGCTCGAGTTGACCTCGCATGCTTATAAGTATGACAATAAGTGGACAAACCCGTTTTTTCGGGCTATAAATCCGCATCTGAATTTGGCCAAAAATTCTTTGGACAACAGGCAAAATTTGCTAATATTAGAGCGAATCGACAAGAGTTCGACCAAGTATCACCATGGCAATGTTAACGGCAATGAAATAGCTATGTAAATAATCTCCAGCGGCTGTCTTCGATTTGTGCTGAATCACCTTCGTCCTTTGTGCACGATACAGTTCTTAGCGTAAACTTCGAGATGGGTGCCGCATTGATTAACTACCAGTCAAAAACTCTAGTGTTATCCGTATTTTGAAGTACATTTGTGAATTTTTTCGTCGTTTAAAAACTGTTGAGGAAGTGTGGATTCACCACCACCCCTAAGGGTTGATGTCCAATTCCACGACAGCCAGTTCAATGGACCTGATTGACCCGAAGAGGAATTTTTGGGCCAAAGGCTATTACCCCGGCACATACTTGCGTCTACAACAACAATGGTTGATGCCGGTCCATGTTCACCTAAGAAGATACGTTGTATAGCCTGGGGAAGACTTGATTTTTTTGTCTGTGCAATATGTCCTCATTTTTTTCCTTCACTGCTTTAATAAAATTATTTCCAGAGCTATAATTTCCTATGGTAATTGCCACCAATTCACTTTTATCATTTTCACACTTTTCTGGGGTTTCTTCTAGTACTACTGTTACATAATGTAACATTTCAAATTTCTTTACCCCAACCCGAGTTTCGCTCATTTTCGTTCATTTCTCTGTCATCAGCAGTAATTACAGTAATAACCTTTGCATGAAATGGAATGAAATATGAAATCAATAACAATAATGCCATTATAAATGACCGGCGGCGGACGGGCGCTATGGCCCCACTCCCACGTTCAGTTTTCCCACCCAAACCCAGATCGGTGCCGGACCGAGAAACGCACAAGCAATGCGAATGCGGTCAACATATCTAATCAGATTTGATGACGTCCTTCAGCAAGTGGTACACATTGTCTAGCTCAGCTGGAGTGTAGGTGCGGCGTGTTGAATGGACGGATGGATGGATGGCCTTTAAGTCGATTTATGTGCAGTTTTATGCAAATATTTTTGCTTCCAATCTCCCTCTTCTTTGGCGTCTCTTCTAAAATAATGATATTAAAAGAAAAATGGAACCAATATTGTAAGTAGAATGTTTTGCGTTTCGGCTTCTCCCTCTATTTACAGTCTTAATATTCGTAAGCAATTTCATTAGAAGCAGCACTTTAGTGTCTTCCTTGTCATACTACTTAAAATGTAGCCGGCCTCATCAGTGTCGTCATCATCCACTTCACTATAATGACACTGGTTTTCTATAACACTTTCATCTGAGGTAGTTGGGTGGCAGATGGGCAGCTAGGCTGCTGGGGGTGCCACCAAGTGTTTCTTTGGCAAATACGTGTAGTTATTTAGTTCTGCATGACGTGTACTTAAGGACACCGAGCAAAAATTGCACTCAATTAAAAACTGAGCTCTTTTTGAAAGTCCGTTTGAAAACAAAAAGCAACAACCTCCGTCTTTGTCGCTAATGGGAAATGGCTTTGAAAGTCTCAGCATCCTCCTATACAAACAAAAAAAATGTTACCTTATAAGGGGGAACTTCTCTCAAACCAATAAGCTGTGCACGACTCAATTGTTATATTTACAGATCGGGACATACTGTTTAAAGCCGGCTCCTAAAGGCTAAAGCATTTTTATACTGAAGTTTTTACATGAATTAGAGTTAAATCTCTTACTTGTAAAGTGGCCGGCATATACGAGTCGGAAAACCTGCCGCTGAAAAGTTTTTAGACGTTCTTACCCGGGTTTGAACCGGTGTTTATAAAGTTGTATTTAAATGACTAAGAGCTTAATATCTTTCTCATAAAGATGACAGCATTTCCGAGGTGAAAAACCCGCCGCTGAAAAATTGTTAGATGTTCTTACTCGGGGTTAAACCTGGGCTAACTGGCATGATAGTCCTGCACACTTCTATCACACTACAGCGGCCGACAAAAGCTACCTTTAGTCTAAAAATTTTTTATATGGTGATTTTCGTATTATGTGTCAAAATCTGTGGTATACTTTTAGGCTAATTTAAGGGGTATCGGAATCTTAGCTTGATTAAAATCGTGCATTAGTAATGCACGATTTTAGGGCGTCCTTCAAAATGCTCCGATTGCTCGAAAATAAATGGCTCTATAATGTATTTTTTATTTACTAACATTTTCATATTTTGTTGACAAATCCGCAGAATGCCTGCTTACCCTTAGGGAACAAAGGCGTGGCATACTTTAGGGCATTAACGGAATACCCTGGTTTTCAGGACAACAGGTGTAGCGTGATTCCTTCCGCAGCGATATTCTTCAAGGTGCCTCGACTTCTCTAAAAACACTGTTTTTTTATTTACTAAATTTTTCATATTTTGGGTCCTTCTAGGTGCTTCGTTTGCTCTAAAAAAAACAATGGTTCTGTACTGTTTATTTTTATTTTGGGGACGACAATTGCAGCATGTCTTTTAGGAGGCCCTGCACGTTGCTTTGACTGTCTTCTGGCTTTTTTATATGTATACTAGGGTTTTTTATATTTTGTTTCGAAATCGTTTTAGGCCCAAGTGAACACGAATCGTGACCTAATTTTGGGGACAACAAGAGTAGCGTGATTTTGGTGAGATCCTTCTCGGTGCCTCGACAGCCCTGAGTATATCTTTGTAATGGATTTTTCAAGTACTTAATTTTTCATATTTTGTTTCAAAATCTGTCGCAGGTCATAGGTAGCAACAATCGTTGCTCAATTTAGGGCATTAAAAGCAAACCCTGATTTTGGGGACAACAATAGTAGCTTGATTTTAGGAGGTAAGATCGTTCGCAGTGCCTCGACTGCCCTGAACTGAATTTGAAATTAACTTTTTTATATACTTGACTTCCATAGTTTGTAGCAAAGCCTCTAGCAGGGCTTAGAAAGCAAAAATTGTGGCATAATGTAAGGCATTAAAGGAATATCCAGATTTTTGACACAACAAGTGTAGCGTGATTTTAAGGGGGGTCCTTAATAGCTAATTGAAACGTTGTAAAGTATTTTACCAGTTCTGCTTTTTCATATTTTGTTTCAAAATCTGTAGCAGGTCTTAGGAAACAAAGATTTAGTATTATTAGGGCACCTGATTTTTAGGACAACAATTGTAGCATGAATTTAGGGGGCAAGGTCGACTGCTCTGAAATGAGTTTTTATTTTTCATATTTTGTTTCAAAGTCTATAGAACAAAACCCTTAGCATGCTTTAAGGCATAAATGATTTTTAAGACAACAATCGTAGCATGATTTTGGGGGATTTTTTACGATGATAATAAATCGTTCTGTATTGTATTTTTCATGTATAAGATTGTTCGTATTTTGTTCCTAAGTCTGAATTAAACCTTAGGAACAAAAATCGCAGCACACTTTAGGATATCAAGCCTTCCCTGATTTCGGGGACAATAATTGTAGCATAGTTTCAGGGAGTCCTTCAGGGTACCTCGTCTACCCTGAAATGAATCGTTCTGTACTGGATTTTTCATATTTTGTTTCAAAGACTGTAGCTGGCCATAGGAAAAAAATCGTAGTATGCTTTGGGGCATCAAAAGCCTAAATGAATTTCGGGGACAACAATTGCAGCCTGTTTTTTAGGAGGTATCCTTAATGGTGCACAAGGATTATAGTATGATTTCTGAGGTCATTAAGGGCGCCTCGTCTACCTATGTACTGTACTGGCTTTTTCATGTACTAGATTTTTCATACTTGGTTTCAAAGCCTGTTGTCGACCTTTAGGAACGAAAATCTTAGCAGAACATCAAAATAATAACCCGTTTTGGCACATTTTTTATAGCTAGCAAACATTAATGACGGGATCCTAGTGTAGCTGCTCTAAAATGAAATCGTTTTGCACTAACTTTATTCTGCTCAGCATTTTGCATTTTTTTATTTCAAATTATGGAGAACAAATCCCAGCATGCTTAAGGGTATCGAAATGATAATCGTTATTTATGCCACGTTGATTGTAGCATGATTTTTAGGGAGTTGACTGCCCTAAAATAAAATCATTCTATACTGGCTAGTTGATTTATTCCAAATCAGGAACTTAAAAGACTATCTAAGGAAATGGAACGATATCAAAACTTTTTTAAAATTCTTTTTCGCACACTACTAAAGCTTAACGATATCGATCCTGGCGACTAAAAAATCTGCCAACATATTGTACCCTGTGACCAGTTAGTAATGATAGTTTTTGTCGAATTTGTATTTTTGAAAAGGAAAGTTAACTAGTTCCAGATCAGGTCCTTGAAAGACTTTTCTAGCAAAAGGTACTAAATTTAAACTTTTTTTAAAATTCTTTCTTACACAAAACTCAAACTTAACGAAATCGACCCTGGCAACAGGAAACTCTACAAACTAATTGTACCCTGTGGCGGGTCAATAAATTTCTTAAGGTTTGCCATTTCATCATGCGACTTTGACTCACCTCGTAGCTTGTACATTACCTCATAAATCCATGTATTACAGAACAGAATCCATCGGTTATTACACAACTTATGACAATTTTGTTGAATACTAATTTGCTTGTTTTTTTTCAGTGTATGTATGAATAGTGGTTCCTTAGGCGTCTACATTTCCTCTTACACCAAGTCATTTAAAAAAACCGGAAACTTTTATAGTAACACTTACATGTTGTCGTTAGTTTTTAGTTATTCTCCACCACTTCCACCTCCTTCGCCATCCCATCCTCCATCAGTTTTTCCGTTTCCTTGCCATTTCTGTAGTCATTACTCAACGGGTAGGGTAATGTTAAGGTAATTTATATCTTACATGTTCCATCTTTCATTCTTACTATTTCCTACGTTGCCTAAGTAAGAATTATGACTATTAAATGGAAGTTTTCTAAGCGTTTTTTCATTGTCTACCTGTCGGGCCGTAATACGCAAATATTAGTTTTTCCCCTCCAGCGTGGCATCACAAGTCATGGCTGTTTTTCTTCTACTCATGGAAAATGCCGTCTTTAGAGCAGAAATATTGTCAGGCAGAGTAAATTGTGCAATGATAGCAAAATTATTACGCTGGCAAAAAGTTTAGAAAATATTTATAATTATGTGTTGATTGCCTGTTAAAAGGAAACAACTGTCGTTTGTGGTGCTATTTGAAACTGGATTACTCTTAAAGATTCGTTGATAATGGAAAGTCTCAATTCAAACGAATATACACCCAAGGCTTTTTATATTTGACCAACGATTTTTTTTGAAAGTGTATTACATCAACTGGCTCGTCAGAGGTTAAGCTGGAACTGCAGAGCTATCCCAAATTTTGCAACAGACCAGAAATTAGACTTAAATTTCGTGCCCACATTTTTGAAGTATCATGGAGTGTTTTAAGTGTCACATTTGTTAAAATGGATCTAATAGGAGTGCTAAACTTTGCCTCAGCTCCAACATACACCCAAACTTTTAATTGTTCGATATTTGTGGAAAGCGAACGGTGCCCTCAGGATCACTTAAAACCTAACCAAGCCTGATGAATGGGTCTAGCGAATGTGGATCAGCGACTAAGTCTCATTGTCCACTAGAGACTTCTACCTACAGAACAAATGCGTCGGGCAAACCCATTCCGTCTATGGACCGTCTCGTAACATTTTCTGATTATAACGTAACGATCAAAGTGGACATTGCTAATTTATCAGCGAAAATGCTGCATTCCCCTACACATAACTTTTGAACCCATGGCGAACCCCCTCTGAAATGTTTACATCTAGTAGACCCAACTACAAATTAATTTCTGAAAAATTTTAAAAAAAAAAGTTTCCTTTTTCGAAATATTTAAGGATTAAGGATGTATCCTTCGTTTTGAGTTTTATATCGTGTATTTTGTTTGCACTATCACAAAGAGGATACCGAGACCATTTAGGCGACACCTCGTTAATTTCTGATGTTGCGTTTCCAATATATTGGACAGCTAACTTTTCCGAAAAATGCCCGAAAAACGCACCAAGTCATACAGGGTGGCTGATGAATATTGCTACATTTAGAAACTCAAAATAACTTTTTTCAGTGTATGGAATTCATTTTTCTTTTATTTATGTTAAAGCTTATTCAATTTTATTGAATACAGCTTAATTAGTTAAAAAAAATAATGGAATTTAAATTCCCTCCGCCGGTTCGTTGATGAATGTGCGGCATCTTACCAAAAACTTATTCATTACTGCTTAGAGAGTGAAGACAGGAATAGCCGCAATTGCTTCTCGAATGGATTGCTTTAGTTCATTAAAATTTTTTGGTTTTGATTTGTAGACTTCCTGTTTGCAATAACCGCACAAGAAATACTCAGGTGCAGTAAGGTCAGGCGACGCGGGGGCCAGCGAAATGTGGAGTTTCTGGATATCAGTTTATTAGGGAATTGCTGTCATAACAGTCCGGGATATGTGAGGAGTAGCACCTACTTGCTGAAACCACACAGAGTTGAAATAAATTCTCATTCGGCGTAATTCTGGATAGGAAAACTCTCTCAACATGCTCAAGTGACGGTCTCCAGTAACCGTAAAGGTGTGCCCGTTTTCTTCGAAGAAGTAGAGCCCGCCAATGCAGCGTGATAAAACTGCACACCACACTATGACCCACAGATACTCTGTCTCATGGAGTATCTGTGGGTTGGAAGCACTTCTTATTTATGTTGCCGCTTAAATCAAAATAGACCTCGTCAGACATGAAAAGACAGTTCCGTCCTCTCCACCATTTGAAGCATCTTCTGACACAATTACAAGCGAATCGGGAAGTCTTTTGCGTTCAATTTGTTGGTCATTTGAATTTTATATGGAAATAAGTCTAAATCTGTGTGCATAATTGACTGTCTGCTTATACCCTTTTGAGAAGATAAGCTTCTTGTAGAAACTCTAGGATTGTTTTGTATGGCAGCAGCTATAACAGCTATTGTTTTCTCCGTCTGAACTGAAGGGTCCCGATGGTAAGGTCTTCTGTTGACAGTCCCATGCTCGCCAAACTTGTTAACAAGTCTCATTATGGTCCATCTACTCTCTTTAAACCGAAACTACGGACGGACTCCAGTGTGTGACAGCGGCGGAAAATCCAAATTCTTGTTTCAGTGTCCCAGCTATTCATTTTTGTTAAATCTAAAAATCAGTCTGCAAAATAAAAAAAAAAATAATCAGATTCATTAAGAAAAAAAATATATTACATTTTTTTTGGTAGCGACTTTAATTAGTCACGCTGTATGTGCCGAAAATTTACTACTCCAAGACGGAGCAATTTTTTGCTCAACAGAAAATAGTTTTCTTATAGAGAATTTTGATCTACAGGAACAAGTTTCTTTCTAAAAAATGTTTGCTTCCCTAAGAGTTATTTTCTTATCAATATTTTGCTACAAGTAGGAACAAGTTTTTTACTGAAACGTTGTTACATTTTTTTTAAAAAACATTTCTGTTTCTCTCTAAGAGACTTTTTTTAATGTCTTCACACGGTGTAATTTTCTGCTCCTACTCTAAGGTTTTATTTACAATTTATTTTTTCAACTCTGAAATTAATTTTCTTATTAAATTTGATTTTCAAAAAGAGTAAACTCTAAAATTTACTCTAAAAAAATTTGTTCATTCCCGTTGAAACTATTTGCTCCTTAGAGCAAAGTGAGCAGTCATTTTATCTTTTGAAACTTTTTCGAGTCTGAGTTATTTTGAGGCCAAAAAGTTCATGCTCCGAGATTAGTTTTTGCTCTCCTGAATGTAATTTTCCTATAGAAATTTTTGCTTCAAGTAGGAACAATTTTCTGACTGAAAAGTTCTACTTCCTCTTGGAGTAATTTGCTTATAGAAAATTTCTGTTCTTCATCGGAGTCGTTTTCTACTTTTTCAACATTTTGTTAGATATCGGGTAATCAAACTAGAAGTATTAGGTGTCATATGACAGGCAACAACTAGGAGAATATATGTGCCAAGTTTCGTCAAAATCGGAGAGATTATTTCAAAAGTACAGCTTTTGTGCCGATTTTTTTAAAACTACCCTATGATAAGCAAATACTTTTACGTGTACTTTTTCCGAGGTAAATTTAATCCCTTAAAGGAAAAATGTCTCCCTTTTGTGTGATTTTGACGATATGCAATCGCATATAGCTTTTGTCTAAAAGCCATTATTGTGCAAATGTTCCGATTTCATCATTTTAGCTTATTTTGTGTCACCCCCGCTATCGAGTTTTTAACAGGCGGGCTGACAGACATGGCTGGATGTTACTTTAAAGGGCCTCAAATCAATATTTCGAGGTGACAAATTTAAAATAATGCCCATCCTATGATGGATATTCCACAATGTCTTTGTCTGCAAATAATTTCAAAACCACTTAAAATTTGTGTTTGTTAAGGCAGATTTCCTAGCTCAAGTTTACACCTTTGTCATATACGAATAGAGTCAATCAAAATCGTAAACCTTTCACCGGCATCAATCTTCTAGACTTTTATCTGTCACCGCTGACGTTTTCAACAAACTCATTCAATATACCTTTTACAATTTACAGAAAATCATAAAAATTAAGTAGTGTTTTTCAAAACCGAAACTAATTAAGATTGATGATGTTGACGATGATAACCTTTCAAGCAACCCGGAAATAAAACACATTAGCCTTGCTCACACTATCGATGGAGACATCATAGCTGACTGCTCGCTTGCCTCAAAACTTTTGTTCATCTTAATTGACATTCTCACAATGGACAGAGGAGAGTAGCGGGGCGGTCAAGAGATGTGAGGACAGGCAGATGGCCAGAGGACACTTGGACACTTTTACGAAAAGTGTCATACCAACATTTGAACAAGAACAACAAGAAGCAAATACTTGCAAAGTTTGAAAATCAAACAACGACCAGCAGCTAAGCTTTTCACATAAAAGACCTGCCTCTTTTTCTATTTCGCACGTTGTGCTTTCTCCCCTTTCTAAAAACGCAAACCAAACTTGGATTTTCAAAATGGAAATGGAAAAAATGACACAATGTTATATTTCCCCCCAAAAAATAACTATGTTTTTCGCACATAACATATTTCCAGAGGCACACTTCACTATTGCCACCACCACCATCAGCCCTTATTTTATTTGGGGGAACCCTCTTGTCCCCGCATAAGTTTAGTTGTGCATACTGGCCGAACATGTGCGAACACTAAACCTCCCCAAAATTGCCAACTGTCCGGCCGACCGACCGAATGAACCACACCATCCATGATTCAATTGCATTTGGCTACCTCTTCTCTAGTGTTTCCTGGTATCGCCGTTGTTGTTGTTCGCATTTAGTGCACTTTGAACTCTCCACATCGTAAACCTGCAAATATAGAAAAGCTGCAGCAACAACAACATCAACTCTGAGTTCTTTACTCCGTTTATCGCTCACTAGAATTTAACAACTGTGAATCACCATGAATAGGCCACCATCACACTGGTGGGCCCATGACTCGTCGGAGAAGGAGGTGGAGGCAGTTTGACATATGGCGGCATGGTTGCCGATGGTATCTTCCAACACTTCGGCATAGACTTATGGTTGCATACATATGGTGTACATACATTTGTATATATAGCAACCCCTTGGCTGCTGTTGCTGGTTATCTGGGCCGAGTGTTCGTTGGCTGCACATAACCCACCCCGAGAGAAATATGCAGCAATTGCTGCTACTGCACATGCTGGATAATGTTTGCTGACTCAAGCAACGAGGGTGGTGTAAAAAGCTAACTTAACAATTCTTGTATTGAAAAAATTTCGATTTCAAATAAGTTCCAAATCCCAGGTCAAGACGTTTTCATATAAAATTGTTGGCTCTCAGTGAGATTAATTTCTTCTAGAATTTTTTTGTCAGAACGAGTAATGGTATGAAATGCTAACAGAAAAATACTCGTATTTCGATTTTAAAAAAGTTCCGAATCCCAGGTCAAGACGTTTTCATATAAAATTTTTGGCTCTCAGTGAGATTAATTTTCTTCCAGAATTTTTTTGTCAGAACGGGTAATGGTGTGAAATGCTAGCAGAAAAATTCGCGTATTCAAAAAAATTTCAATTTAAAATACATTCCAAATCCCACGCTAAGTAGTTTTCTTTTTTTGCTTTCCGTGGGAACAATTTTCTTCTAGTTTTTTTTTTGCAGAAACAGTAATTTTTAAAAGATAAGAATTTTTCGCTTTGAGACCAATAAAATTTCTAATTCAAATTTTTGCTCTCAGGAAAAGTAATATTTTTTAAAAAAAATTAACTTTTTGAACGAAAATGTTCTGCCCCAAGACGTAGCAATTTTTTTGCTCCGCCGAAAATAATTTTCTTATGGAAAATTTTGAACTAAGTAAAATAAATTTTCTTTCTAAAAAAGTTTTGCTTCCCTGAGAGTAATTTTCTTATACAATATTTTGCTACATGTGGGAAAAAAAGTTTCTTACTGAAAACGTTTGCTCCTAGTTGTTACATTTTTTTATAAAACACTTCTGTTTACTCCTAACATACTTTTTTTTTAAATTATTACATTCTATTCTGATTCGGTGTAATTTTCTGTTCCTTCTCTAAGGTTTTATTTTTTTTACTCTAAGATTAATAATCTTTTAAAAATAGCTTTTCAGAAAGAGCAAACTGCTTGGGAAATTTTTCTATTCCAAATCGAATAAAAATTCCCGTTGAAAATGTTTGCTCTACGGAGCGGTATTATCTTATGAAACTTTGCCGAATCTGATTAATTTTGTGGCCAAAAAGTTAATGCTCCGAGATTAGTTTTTGCTCTTCTGAGAGTAATTTTCTTATAGAAATTTTTGATCCAAGTAGGAAGAATTTTTTGACTGAAAAGTTCTGCTTCCTCTTGGAGCAGAACTGCTTCTCTTCTTCAGCGGAGTCATTTTCTACTATAACTTGTTAAACATGATATTATATAGAAAAGAATAATGTTTTAAGTCAATAATTTCTACTTTGATTTGGCATTTTTGTCATATTGATAATTTTTTGCTGCCGCATGGAAAATATTTTCTTTAACCAATCTGAGTAGTTTTCTTAAAAAAAGTTCAATTGTTTTTTTTTCTCCCAATCGAAGTAATTTTCGTCCAAGTAGCAACAATTTTCTGCTGAAAAGTTCTGCTTCCTCTTGGAGTAATTTGGTTAATTTCTGTTCTTTTTGAAAATTTCTGTTCTTCAGCGGAGTCGTTTTCTATTATAACATGTTTACATTTTGTTTTATAGAAAAGAATAATATTTTAATTAAATAATTTTTATTTCGACTCGGTGTTATTGTCTAGAATTAAATTTAAAAATTATTTTTAAATTATATTTTTTTTCCTACTCTGGGAATTATTTTCTTTTTAAATTTGATTTTCAGAAAGAGTCAATTCTTTAAGAAATTTTTCTACTCCGAGTCGGATAAAAATTCCAGTTGAAAATGTTTGCTCTACGGTGCAAACACTACTATCTTATAAAACTTTTTCGAGTGTGATTAATTTTGTGGCCGAAAAGTTCATGCTTTCAGATTATTTTGTGGTCCCCTTAGAGTAATTTTCCTAGAAAAATTTTTGATCCAAGTAGGAACAATTTTCTGACTGAAAAGCTCTACTTCCTCTTGGAGTAATTCGCTAATTGAAAATGACGGTTCTTCAGGGGAGTCATTTTCTACGAAAATATGTTTAACATTCAATACTTTCTACTTTGATTTGGCATTTTTGTCATATAGATAATTTTTTACTTTCAAATGGAGAATAATTTCTTTTCCCACTCATACTAGTCTTCTTAAAGAAAATTTTTAGTTCAATTGTTTTTTTGTTCATCAGCGGAGTCATTTTCTACTATAACTTGTTTAACATTTTCTTATTTAGAAAAAAATAATATTTTTATCAAATAATTTCTACTTCGATTCGGAGTTATTGTCATATAGGCAATTATTTGCTCCCACGCGGAGGTTGGATTTTAAGATTATTTTTGACTCCTACTCTTTGTCGTTTTCTGAAAGAAAATTTTGTTTTTTTTTTTGCTCTGAATCAGAGTAATTGTTCGATTGTTTTTTTTTGCTCTAAATTGGAGTAATTCTTGTAAAGTAAATGTTTGCCCCCAATAGGAGTTATATTTTAGAACATTTTTGCAGACCGGTTCTTCTTAAAATTACTTATCACACTTGGGAGTAATTTTCTTAAATTGTCTGTTTCGGCACTTAAAAATTTCTATATTATCTTCGATTTTTTTTTTTTACTTAATGCAATTTTCTTATAAAAAAAAATTTTATTTCGAACTTATTATTTACTTTATAAGTGCAAAAATTAGGCCCAGGGAGTAATTTTTTATTGGTTTTCTATTAGAAAATGGTTTGTTTCAAGTGCGAGTAAGCTTCTGTTCAGAGTGGGGGTAATTTGTTTTTGATAAACATTTTTTACTCCTTGTTGGAGTAGAGCATTTTTACCTTTTTTCTTAAAGAAAAGTTTATGGAGCTAGTTTTCTTATTAACAATTTTTTTGTCCAATTATTGTATAGAAAGTTTTTTCGGGCAAATTTTCATATATACAATTTTATAAGGCAAATTTTCATAGAGATCAATTTATAGGGAAAATTTGCTCAATAATAATTTTGAAGGAAAATGTTTTTTGTAGATCATTTTATCGGACAATTTGCTAGAAAATTTTATTGGGTTCATTTTTTTTACAAAAAATTTTATAGGGCATTTTTTTATAGGAACAATTCTCTTTCATTTTATCGGGCAATTTGCTTTCTAGAATATTTTATTGGGTTCATTTTTTGTTATAAAAAATTTTATCGGGCAATTTTTTATAGCGAAAATTTTCTGAATTAAAATTTTGAAGGAAAATTTTCTTGCAGTTTTATCGGGCAATTTTTTATAGCGCAAATTTTTTTAATAAAAATTTTGATGGCAAAATTTTCTTGTAGATCATTTTATCGAACAATTTGCACTAGAAAATTGTAATGGGTAAATTTTGCTTATAGAAAATTTTATCGGGCATTTTTTCAAAGATTACTTTTCTGCTAAACAAGTTTTTGCTTCTACTTAGGGTATTTTCCGGCTCAGAGTAGGAGCAAGTTATTTTTGCTTCACGATGGAGTAGTTTACCTATAGAGCAATTTCAGCTCTGAGTTATTTTTACTCCCAGTAAGAGTAACTTTACTATTGAACTCTTCTTTTTCATGTTTGCTAAATCAAAATAAAACTTTTTTCTTAAAGAAAATTTTTTTTCCAAAATTTCTATCCCTTTTCTTTCTTTTCTGGCCTGTTCGTACCACCCTGATAAAATTTTATGCATTTATGTTTTTTTTTTTGCTCTTCTCGCAACAACTATTTTTGGCCATTGGCAGTATTTACAGTTAACAAATACTAACCGATTTGTATACGTATATATGGAAACATATATATATATATACTCGTGCAATATAAACATACACATGCAAACAACGAAGAGTCTCATAAAACGAGACAACCACGACAACGACGACGACTTTCAGTCTAACGACTACAACAAACATTGAACAAAGTTGGCGGCAGTAGAGAATCAAAACGAAGAGTAGACCCTTATAAATGAGGGTAAAACTAACTACCCTCTTGTCTAACGAGGCTTCTTCGAAAACATTGATTTGTCTACGTCCCTGGCAACCTAAACCCCCCAGTTCAACTAACACCACCAGCAGCCAGCGTCGTCACCTCTGTAGCCAGAACCGACCGCACCGCTTCACGTCGCACTTCTATTGTCGGTCCGACCAGGCCATTGCGTTTTAAATGTTGTAGTTTTTTTGAAGCGTTTCATTGGCTTTCACAGCGTGCTGCAAGAAAGACGTGTATACTCTCCTTATCCAGCTTGATTTTTTGACATCATTGTCTATCGAGTGTTATTTCCGTGTTGAATCAAAAAAAAAAACAAACGTCCTGAAAACTATCATTACGAGTGTTTCGGACAGATATTTTCTATGAATTTAAATACAAAAGAGAAAAAAGTGTGTAATTGTCGTTTTGCGTTTCCCTTTGGCTCTTTTTGTGCTGATTCTACAAAACTTTTTAATTAAATTAATCGCTTTTCGCAACAGACGCAAACACAAAACAAAAATCCCATCAACCGACTTTCGCATCGGTGGCTGCGGAATAAGTGGGAATTTCAATTAAGCTCAAGAAAACTTTTCATTTAATCATTTAACAGAGTGCTTGTATAGTTACGGCTTAAAAACGTGCTTAATTAGTTACCACGAAACCGTAGCTCGGAAACCTGTGAACAGAAAAACTCAAACACACCAGCACAACAACTCCACGCGGAAAAGTTAAAGAAGCATTCAGCTGAAAATTTCTTCACTTTAAAAGGTAAAATATACAAATTTAATTTGTTTGACCCAGAATCTCAGAAGATGCTGAGAACATTCTCGTTTCAAGGCGGATTCATTTTATTAGAGTACAATTTCTCTCAGAGGTTAAACATTTCTTTTCAACGCATTTATTAAAATTCCAAAAATAATTTTAGGGCAAACTTTTCTAAAAAGTTTATTAAGGAAAGTTTGCCAGACAATTTTGTCAATCCAAACATTCTATACAAAATTTAAAGTCGGACGAAAACGTCCAGAAAATTTTTGAACCACAAACATTACTGCAAAAAATTTATCGCCAATAATTTCGTTTAGAAAATTTAGTCTGACCAAAATATCTAAAATAATTATAGGTCAAGCAAACATTTATGGCGGGCAAAAATTTGTTCTAGGAAATATTGTTAGACAAAAATTTCTAATACAAAATTTGTGGTCCGATAAAAATTCCTTTTAGAAAATTTTTGTCTGTCAAAAATTCCTAATAGAAAAATTTTTGCTTGACAAAACTCCCTAATAGAAAATTTTTTGTCTGACAAAAATTCAGAATAGAAAATTTTTTGTCTGAAAAAAATTCTTAATAGAAAATTTTTTGTCTGACAAAAATTCCTAATAGAAAAATTTTTGTCTGATAAAAATGTCATAAAAAATTCAGACAAAAAATTTTCTGTAATAAAAGAGGACACATTTTCTTATATGGTTGTGCAAGTTTTTCATTAAGAAAGTTTTGAAGAAAATTTATTTTACGACAAAAACTAATTTTAGAAAAACTATTTTTAGATAAAAAAAAATTTTGCCGTACAAAGATTTCTTATAGAACATTTTGTTGCCGGTTATATATTTTTTAGAAAAATGAGTGTGGCAAATTTTATGATAGAAAAACTTGTCGGGCAAATTTTCTTACAAAAACATTTGTCGGACAAAGTTTCTTATAGAAACATTTGTCGGACAAATGTTCTTATAGAAACATTTGTCGGACAAATGTTCTTATAGAAACATTTGTCGGACAAATGTTCTTATAGAAACATTTGTCGGACAAATGTTCTTATAGAAACATTTGTCGGACAAATGTTCTTATAGAAACATTTGTCGGACAAATGTTCTTATAGAAACATTTGTCGGACAAATGTTCTTATAGAAACATTTGTCGGACAAATGTTCTTATAGAAACATTTGTCGGACAAATTTTCTTATAGAAACATTTGTCGGACAATTCTTCTTATAGAAACATTTGTCGGACAAATTTTCTTAAAGAAACTTTTGTCGGACAAATTTTCTTAAAGAAACTTTTGTCGGACAAATTTTCTTACAAAAACATTTGTCGGACAAATTTTCTTACAAAAACATTTGTCGGACAAATTTTCTTACAAAAACATTTGTCGGACAAATTTTCTTATAGAAACATTTGTCGGACAAATTTTCTTATAGAAACATTTGTCGGACAAATTTTCTTATAGAAACATTTGTCGGACAAATTTTCTTATAGAAACATTTGTCGAACAAATTTTCTGATAGAAACATATGTCGGACAAATTTTCTTATAGAAACATTTGTCGGACAAATTTTCTTATAGAAACATTTGTCGGACAAATTTTCTTATAGAAACATTTGTCGGACAAATTTTCTTATAGAAACATTTGTCGGACAAATTTTCTTATGGAAACATTTGTCGGACAAAGTTTCTTATAGAAACATTTGTCGGACAAATTTTCTTATAGAAACATTTGTCGGCCAAATTTACTTATAGAAACATTTGTCGGCCAAATTTTCTTATTGAAACATTTGTGGGACAAATTTTCTTATAGAAACATTTGTCGGACAAAATTTCTTATAGAACATTTTTTCGGTAAAATTTTGTCGGTAAAATTTGTTTATAGCAAATTTTGTCGGTAAAATTTGTTTATAGTAAATATTGTCGGGCTAATTTTCTTATAAAAGATGGTCAAGCAAATTTTCGTTAAGAAAAATTGGTTGGGGCAAATTATCTTTTAGAAAAGTTGGTATGGTTTAATTTCTTATTGAAAAGTTGGTCGAGGCAATTTTTTTTATAGAAAAATTGGTCGAGGCAATTTTTTATAGAAAAGGTAGTTAGGGTAAAATTTCTTTTAGAAAGGTTGGTCAGGGCAAATTTTTTCTTATAGAAAAGTTGGTCGGTTAAAAATTTCTTGCAGAAAATTTTTTGTTAAACAAAATTTTCCTATAGAAACGTTTGTCAGACAGAGATTTTTAATGGAAAATTTTTTGTTGGACCAAAATTTTTTATAGAATATGATATCGGGCAAAATATCCTATACAAAATTTTGTCTGCCAACATTTTTTACACAGAAAATATTTGTCTGGCGAAATTTTTTATAGAAATTTTTTTCTGGCGTAATTTTTTAGAGAAAATTTTGTCTGGCAAAAGTTCTTAGAGAAAATTTTTGCCCGGCAAGATTTTTTATTGGAAACATTGTCTAGCAAAATTTCTTATAGAAAATTGTCTGCTTGACAGGCAAAATGAAAAGAATATTTTTTTCCGAACTAATTTTTACTCCCCTCGGGGGTGTAAACAAATTCTATAAGAAAATTACACTCCGTATGAGTACAATATATAAAATTAACTCCTTCGGATGAGTAAAAATTTTCTATAGTAAAATTACTCCCCCGGTTGATTAAAAATTTGCTGTAGGAAAAGGACTCCCTCGGGTGAGTAAAAATTTTCAATAAGAAAATTCTAACCCGAAAGTTTTATCCGAAATTACTCCTACGGAGGCCGCCGTGAAGGCCGTCGTGGTGTGATGGAATGGTACGCGACTTCATGCCAGTTAAGCCAGGTTCAACCTTGGGTAAGAATTTTTAACAATTTGTCCACGACGGGTTTACTCGTAAATGCCGGCGACTTTACGTGTAAAAGATTAACCTCTAAGCCATGTAAAAACTTTTTTTATAAATGCATTAGCCATTCGGAGCCGGACTCTTAACAGTAGGTCCCGTTCAGTGAGTATAGGACTTGAATCGTGCTCACTGATTTGGGAGATGTCCCCCCTTGTTCGTAAGTGGGATGTTGTGGGACTTAAATAAGTTAGTACTCCAGCGGGAGAGAAAATATTTTCCAAAAGCTAATTGCTCCCACCGGGAGTAAAAATTTTTTTTATAAGAAAATTGTTCGCCGGTGGAATAAAAACTATTTATAAGAATGTTATTTATCCGGGAAGTACACATTTTCTATAAGACCAGTTCTTTTCTGGGAGCAAATATGTAAAATACGAAAATTACTCGAAAATGTTTTACACCAAAATTACTTCCAGTTGTTACCTTACTTTGAGTTGGAGCACAAACTTTCAACAAGTTTGTGATCTTACTTAACTGTAATAAACAATTTTAAGTCTAAACAACAATTTTCAATAAAAATATTTTCGTACTGGCAGTTAAAGTGTATAACTCCTTGTGGGAGTAGAAATTTCCTTCAAAAATATAACTTCTTGTGGAAGCAAACATTTTCTAAAACAAATATTACTCTGACTGGTCTATGACAAACCAAGCAGCAAGTTGTATTCAGTCGGCATAGAGAAGCTCGGTATTTTGTTTTCGCTATATGTGACAGCGCATAGAGAAAGGGACCTAAGGGTAAAAAATTCAATTTTCACTTTTTTTTTGATGTGGACAACATCTGAGCATCGAATGAGACCGATCCCATGCCCCAAAAGTGTTCCCTCCCAGAGATATGCGCGTTTTATGAATGTGATGGTACACCAAAGATACACGTATTTAAATCTTTAAAATGGCTCTCCTGAACAAAACTGGTTTTTACCCTTAGGTCCCTTTCTATTTTGCCCGTCACACATTCTAAATTTTGTTATGCACTTAAATGATATTGATCTCTTTATAGTTTATTTTTCGAATGAAATCTTATATAAATTATTCGTGGTAGGAACAACAATTTTTATACCAAATTTAATCAGACTGGGAGCAAAATTTATCTCTTAGAAATACTGCCGGCAGGAACAAAAATTTGTATACCAATTTAACTCAGACTGGAAGTAGAACTTATCTTAGAGTATTTATTACTCCATGGGAAAACAACACTTGAGTGGGAGAAAAAATTTTCAGAAGAATATAACTTAAAAATTCTTAATAAAATAATTACTCCAGGTGGGGGCATAACAGAAAATCACTAGTGTCTGTAAGAAAATTTGGTCAAAAAATTTGTCAGAAAAATATTACTCATATTTCTTGTAAGAAAATTACTCCTACGAGGGCGACCGCAAAACTAACTGGTCTGGCACATTTTCTGTTTTACTAGCAACTTTTTTTTTGTTTTTTAAAAGCAATCTTTTATAAGCCATCTGTCAAAATTTCCGAAATATTTAATGATTATTTTCTTTGTTACAGGTGATTGAAGTAAACAAGTTTTATAATTTTTGAAAAATAGAAAATAAAGAGTTTCGTGCGGTAATTAAACACTTTTATATGAAAGGTTATACGCCACAATTAATCAAAGATGAATTGGATTCTGTTCATGGTGATAATGCACCATCATACTCCACCGTGAAATCCTGGGTTCAACAATTTAAAATGGGTCGTTCAAGTACGGAAGATGAACAACGCTCTGGAAGACCGAAAACTGCTACTACTATTGAAAACATTAGAAAAACATTTAATGAAGTGACTAAAGATAGACGAATAAAGCTCAGAGAACTTGCCGATATTGTTAAAATACACGAAAAACAAGTTTGGAGTATTTTACATGATGAACTCCACATGAAAAAGCTATCCGCAAGATGGGTGCCGCGTTTGTTGACTTTGCCCCAAAAAATCTTCCGTTGGACCAATTCCGAGGAGCTTTTAGCAATTTATCAGCGTAATCCAATAGAGTTCTTGCGCCGATTCATAACTGTTGATGAAACATGGATCCATCACTACATCCCAGAATGCAAAGAACAGTCAAAACAATGGATAGAAGCTGGTAAAAGTGGTCCCAAGAAGGCGAAAACTGTTAAGTCAGCAGGAAAAGTAATGGTCACAGTATTTTGGGATGCAAGGGGTATAATATTTATTGATTATCTTGAGAAAGGAAAAAATAGTGAATATTATTGTGCATTATTGGATCGGTTGAATGAAGAAATCAAGATAAAACGACCGCATTTAGAAAAAAAAAAGTTCTTTTTCATCAAGATAATGCTCCCTCCTTCACACACTGCATTTTTAATTCAACAAAAACTCGCGGAATTACGATTTGAAATTGCTCCGCATCCACCATATAGTCCAGATTTAGCTCCTTCTGATTATTTCTTGTTTCCAAATTTAAAAAATTTTTTCGGTGGCAAAAAATTTTCGTCCAATAGCGAGATTATTGCTGAAACTGAGGCATATTTTGAAGGTCTTGAAAAATCTTATTTTTCGGAGGGAATTAAAAAACTTGAAAAACGTTTGATGAAGTGTATTGAGTTGGAAGGAGGAGATTATGTTGAAAAATAAATAATAATAATTTCAACAAAAAAACGGTTCTTTTTATGTTAGGCCAGTTTCTTTTGCGGTCGCCCTCGTAGTGGGAGCAAAACAGAATTTCACATCCAGTCGCTGTAATATCGTCAGATTTTCGTTACTTTCCAAATTTTGTGATTCACTTAAGTGATACTGACCTCGTTCTATTTTCTTTCGGTTAAAATTCAATATTATAATCGCTTTCCCCACAATTTATTGTCAGTTTTTATTGTCCTTCTTATGTTTTTTTTTTTTATTTTGCTGTTGAATGTAAACTTTTTTATGAGTTTTTTTAGTCGATTTCATTTCGATGATGATTTCACTTTTTGCTTGTTTTTTTCTGCTGCCATGTCCTATGGAACGCTAATGCTCTCATTTGGGGACCAGCGACGAATTGAGTTCACATATATTAGAATGAATGAACGAATGTCGGCTGGTGGGAACGAATGACTGTATGCAACATTGATGGGGACATGGATAATATTCAAAACATTTATTATAACAAACAAATCCCCAATGTGTGTAGATGTGTCTAAGGTTATGTAATACGTATATAGTATGTATAAATATTGTTTTATATACAAGCTTGCATATTTAAGTACATATATACATACTAATATATGTCTTGTATATGGTGTGTAGCATGTCGTCTTACATGACATTCAGATCGCTGTCTATGTGAGTCATCTAGAGAAAAACGACTTTTAGCTTTAAGTACACAATCAAAACCAACCATATCCTCGAGATAAATGATATGTATGTATGTGTGTGAGTCTATATACATACAAACATCTAAATGCGGTAGATGCTTAAGGCTGTTGTGAATACAAAAAAACACAGTGGGAACTAGTCTGAAAGGAAATGCACCGAACAATAACACAAACAACAGGCATTTCCGGTGGGCGGAAACGGCATTTGTTTGGCTTTGCGTTATGATCTATTGTTACATACAACAAAATGGTTGCGATTTTTTTCTAGGATTATTACAGACAATGTTTTTGTGTTACATTTAAATGACATATTTTTTCAATCTTTATAAAACCTTTTTTTTAAATTTGTCGGTGATTTTTGGCTATGTTTTTCAAAATCTGTTTAATTTTAAGTGTATACAAGTTAACCCATTCCTGCCTAATGGCTATTTAAATACCCAAGAAAGTGTAGATACGTACATAAATAATTTTAGCATTGGCCAGGTGAGCAATATCGCGGTAATTTTTTTTATAGAAAAGAGGAAAGATTGGGCTAAATTAAATCATTTAGCAGGTTTTTTTTATCTTTTGTTTTTTGTAGGCAAAAATCGAAGTTTTTTTTACTGAAAATGCTTCGGAAAAGTTATGTCAAACAGGAAAATGTTACAAATTAAAAATTTCTAAATTTACTGAATAGCTTAAGTTGTCTACTATGTAATGAATCAGGCAGCGATACGTCAACACACCCAATTTTATTAAGAAAACATGTTGCAACTGATCTGGTGCAACACCGTTGTGATAATCCAGGCAGCAAGTAGCGGGATGCAAATTCATCTTGCACTTTAAACAAACACCTTGCACGGGTATACCCAATACCCAAAAACTGAGGTTTTTTCTTTTAACTTCTATGGTCTTTTGGACATTAATTTCCAAATTTCATAAAAATCGTACGAGCTGATCTATGGGCAGGCATAGATTTCGATGTAAAGAATATACTCGGGAATAACCGAGTATTTTTTTAGTATTGACATAACCATTACTCAGTTTTATCCATGAAGAATTTACTTTCTTCACTAACATTTAGTCTTTATCTACGAGGTGAGCAGATAAGAACGATAGAACAGAAAATGTAATGGCTTCCAATTTAAATTTAAAGTGGTTGCCTTGTTATCGTAGTAATCCGGATGAAGGATGAAAAGAAAATAATCGCTTTAAGGACTAAATAACAAATGTGGAACTTTTCTGTAGTCTGAGAGCTATGCACGATTTGATTCTTTTACTTCTTACTGACCTGAACCTACTGATTAATGCATTTTATAGCGAAGCTTTTGCATAGCTCACAGATTAATCTCCTACTCATTTCCAGTAATTTTTGCAGAATTCAGTAATCCCAGCTTCTTTCAATCCGGCTGTGAAATTACTTTTTTTTTGACAAAAGAATGGTAACTAAGATAGCTTTTGAAGGACAACAATTGGTAAAGCCATCACTAAAAACTGGTCTCTCTTATTTACTACAAACTGGTCTCTTTTATCACTGACCTGAACCTACTGGTTCATGCATTTTATAAAGAAGCTTTTACATGGCTCACAGTTTAATCTCTTACTCGGATTTAGTTATCTCGTCAAAATCCAGTAATCCCAGCTCCCTCCTTACCGAATTTCAAACTGAAATTACTTGTTTTTGGACCAAAAAAAATGGTATTGGTATTTTAAAAATCTTTTGAAATATATTTTTGGTTAAGCAAATATTACAAACTGATCCCTCTTAATAAAACCTCTTGCATTCAAAACGCAACGTAAAGGCTTGCATTTGTTTTTGAAGAAATTTTTGGTGTTAAAAATAATTTAGGCTTTCACATTAAGCAATTAAAGAGAGCTTTCACATTAAGTTTTTGGTGCCTAGTATAATGATTGAAGACAGTGGTAAAAGAGCATAAAGCTTTGTAAAAGTGCACATAGTTTTGTAAAAGCTTCCCAGAAAACTATTATTCAATATACATAAACTTTTTGGAAAATATAAAAGAAAAGCTTTTTAAACGAAAAAATGTCGCTATTTTTGAAAAAATTTCAGCAACTTTTGTTTTTGCGAATTTGTGCTCAATAGTTTGTTTAAAAGGACAATTTATTTTTGTACATTTTTTATAAACAATATATTGAATTTTAAAAAAATACAATTCCAAAAAGAGCTTAAAGCTTTATTAAAGGTAAAGCTTTTATTCTACTTATTATGAAGACGTTAAAAAATAATTACGTGCTTTGGAAATCAGTTGTGAGTTTGCCAACAAATAACTGGGCGGTGCAGATTTATGATATTTGGCAAGCTTTTATTGTGTAAATAATAAGGATTAAGAGCTTTCGCAGATTTTTTTGTGAGAACCAACAACAAATTTAGTCTACGAAGATTTAAGTTTTTGTTTGGGATTTTTTTCATAAAACATTTAAAATAATGCCTTTTAGATTTACTTAAAACTTTAAACAAGCTATTCTTTATTATTGTGCTCTAAAGAGCAAAAGTTTTCAACTTTTTTATTGTAAGGATAGAATAAAAAGGTAGACAGTTATGAGCTTTAAATTTAATGGAATAAATCAGATTTAAGCCTTTTTAAAGGTCGTAAGCTGTTTTTTTTTTAAGAAAAACCATATATATTTATTCAAATTTTCCTTTATTCGAAATGAAGAACTGAGGTGTCTATTTTGAAACATCTTTAGGAATCTATGGCTTTTTTTTGGTATGTTTTCCAAGAAGTTTAAGATTTTATTTGCTTTTGCCATTAAGGTTTACTTTAAACAAGATTATATTATATATTACATTGTACTAAAGAGCTTTTAACTCTATTTTTTGTGAGAATAGAGTAAAAGGTAGACAATAACGAGCTTTAAATTTAAATTAATTTTTCAAATTTAAGTTAGTATTTTTTTAAGAAAATACATACATGTATATATAGGGTGATCTAGAGGTAGTTTTTCAGAACAAAAAAATTTAAAAATGCAAATCAAGTGTAGAATATTTATCGGTAATTTTAAATGACATTTTATGACATTTAATTGTTGAATATAATTTCCTTCAAAAGTTGGCCGCAACTACGCCTTAGGGTTTCCATTCTGGGGTCCAATTTTGGATGACTCGTTCGAGCATTTCGACCGGTATGGCTTTAATGACACGCGTAATGTTGGCTTCCAAAACCTAAATCGTAGCTGGTTTGTCAGCATAGACTTTGGACTTTACGTAACCCCAAAGAAAAATGTCTAAAGGTGTGATATCACTCGATCTAGGCGGCCAACTCACCTGTACAAAACATGAAATTAGCTGCTTTTCGAAATGTCCTCTCAATAGATCCATTGTTTGAGCAGCTGTATGGCAAGTGGCACCGTCCTGTTGAAACCAAGTGTCGTCAAGATTACGGGCTTTGATTTCAGGTAGCATAAAGATCGATGTCATGGCGCGATAGCGAGCACCATTCACGGTATCGTTCCGGCCATCATCATTTTTAAAAAAAATATGCACCGATGATTCCACCAGCTTATAAACCGCACCAAACCGTTGTTTTCTCTTAGTATAATAGCACCTCTTCTTGTTGCTCTTTAGCCCAAATGCGGCAATTTTGTTTATTGACTTTGCCGTTGAGCCAGAAATGGGCCTCATCACTGAACAAAATTTTGGTGGAAAACAGCGGATCTTCCCGTTTCTAACCAAACGTTCATTTCCATAATACAGTTGCCAACTTTTGAAGGTAATTATTTTCAAAAAATAAATGCCATAAAATGTCCTTTCAAATATCCAATAAAGATTTCACACTTGATTTGAATTATTATATTTTTTCTGTTCGGAAAAAATACCTCTAGATTGATCACCCTATATATAGCAGCCCTCGTACAACGCTCTTAAGCTTAAATATTTAAAATGAAATATTAATATTCACAAAGATATACCAATTTCAATTGTATCTGAATCCTTCAGATAAATTAGAAAAAAAAACAAAAAGCCCTCTCCTGTACAAATTACTTTTTGGTGCTTGCGTCTTTTTCGCGGTTAGGTCTTGATCTATAAGCCTATAATTACTTTTAAATATTGATTTTATATTTATTTATGCCAGTTCCTTTTCCGCCATTTTCACAACATTAATTTTATTGACAATTTTCTCTTACGCCTTTACTTTTTTTCGTTTCCTTGCAGAAAGTGTTGGCTTGAATCTTCGTTTGTGGGCATACGTCCATTAGACTCACCCCAGACGCCTGTCATCGAGAACACACCCTCGTTTATTGTGGCCGCAGCAGCTGCTGCCCATGCCCAAAGTACCCTAGGCCACAACTACAGCACCAACAATAACAACAACAACTTCCATATTGCCAATCATAATATCGACGCCGGTAATGCAGCGGCGGTGGTAACGGCGTCAGCATTTCTAAATTCATCGGCGCCCTTAACCGGAAATGATTTACAGCAATTAACCCGTATGAACGGTGGTCTCAATAACGGTCCGACGAGTAGCAGTAGCGGTGTCGGCAGCGGCATTGGCGTGGGCGGTGTTGTCCACTACGCTGTTGGTGAGTCGAAGAGAAAGAAAGCGTATTTAATTTAAGTAAACGTAAATCTAAACAAACACACAAACCCCTTCTCTTCCCCTTACCACAACAAAAAAAAAGAGAAATCACATAAACTCAAAGTTTTAGTTTATAGAGCTAAAAACAAAAATAATTATTTGCAAATATTATTTTAATTTTTTCCTAGATGTTTAGTGAACAAAAAGAAAACAAAAATGAAACACACAAAACGTAAAAAAGCATACAACAAATGTAGTTTTTAGTAGTGATAGTTTACACTTTTAATCAGCAACCAGAAAAACAAAAACAAGCTTTTAACATTTTGTTTAAACAACTTTTAGATTTTAATTAAAATCATGTTCATAGGCACCACTCTGCAAATTGAAAATTAAATAATAGAGAAAAAATACTTTAAAAAGCTCTAGTCACAAGGTAAAGAAGTTGTAACGAAAGCTCTACAATTATAAGTTAAAAATTGGTGCCTTTCAACTTTTTTTCACAAAAAAACGAACTAAAAAGCTCGCGTTATTTTTGTTTTTTACAAAAACAATTGAAATAACGTGAGCTTTCATCTAAAGTTTTTTGTGATAAAGAGAGTAACCGCTTTCCCTTGCCCCAGAGCTTTTTAGAGTTATTTCTCGAAATGATTAAATTTTTCCTGCAGAGCCGAAAACTTTGTATACTTTTTTTCATTCTTTAAAAAAACAATTAAGCACCCTCTAATCACTTTTCTTTTGAAAAAGAAAAAGCTTTTCATTTGTAAGCCTAGCTTTTATGTTTTGTTCTGATCTTGTTTTAAGTTCAGTTTAATGTTTGCAATATTTTACTTTACAAATTATCATGTATGCCTTAAAGTTTTTACACATTTTTTTTGATTTTGTAATTAAATTTTTTTTCGTTTTTTATCAAAAACAAAAAGCCTATACAAATATTTATTTTTTGTAAAAAGAATTTTATATACGACATATCAAAAATATCCCTAAAACAAAATAAAGTGATGACATGACATTTCAAAATTATTGTGCTTTTTTATTACATTTTATTTATTTATGTTTTTGTTTTTAGATAAATTGTGAATATTTTGGGGTAATCGTACTTTGTTTTGTGTTGAACTTTATAAACTATTAACAAAATGAGCTTTAAGTTTTACCAAAAGCTTTATTAAATGTCCAGCTTTTTTTTACTGATAAAAAAGATTAAGAGCTTTCAAAGATTTACTGTAGCGAAGTCGACAATAACATGAGTCGGAGGACTTTAATCAAACTGCTTAAAAGATTTCGAAGATTTCGAGTGAGATAGTCAACAAATATATAAGCAAGAGCAATTTATGATATACTCGTATGATGTATTTGGCCGGCTTTAGTTGGTGTGATAATAAAGCTTTATTATATGCTAAGGTCAGTTTGTCGAAATTTTCTTAGACTGATAATAAATATAAATTTGCAAAGCCTTTTGTGAGACATATAGTGAAATAGTCGACGAATACATATATAGGAAAGATGGATTTTTGATATTTGGTAGGCCATATTTGATCTGAGCTTTATTTATATGCCAAGCTTTTATGGTTCTAATAATAAAAATTATGAGCTTTGAAGATTTGTTGTGAGGTAATCAAAAGAAAAGGGCGAGAACATTTTGATATTTAATACGATTTTTTTGAGTTGATATTAAAGCTTTATTATGTGTCAAGCTTTTGTTGTACTGATAATAAAGATTAAGAGCTTTCAAAGATTTCTTTTAAGATAGTCAACAATTTTTTATGTTATGTAGGTGTTTGTCAAAAAAAATTTAAACTGGTAATAAAAATAAATTTTCAAAGCTTCATTTATCAGCAATATGAATTTTTGATATTGGTGTGATAGTAAAGCTTTAATATATGCCAAGCTTTAATGGTACAAATAATAGATATTATAAGATTTGACAATTTGTTGTGGATAATCAAAAAGTCCAGAGAATTTTTGAGTTTTTTCAATATTTTTTCAACTGACAGTAAAGGGTTATTATGTCAAGCTTTTATTATACTTATAATTAAGATAAAGAGCTTTCGAAGATTTATTTTGACTGCTACGACAATTACATAAGCAAGAGATTTTTTTTTTATATTTTGCAAGTTTTAATCAAACTGCTAATAAGATTCAAGTGAGACAGCCAACAAGTACATATAAAAGCAAGAGGGATTTTTAATATTTGTTCGACTTAAATAAATCTGATAATAAAGCTTTATTATATGCCCAGCTTTTGTGGTATTCAAAATAAACAAATTGATCTTTAAAGATTGGTTGTGAGACGACCAATATAATAGGGCGAGAGAATTTTTATAAGATTTTTTTGAACTGATATTAAAGCTTTATTATATGTCTGATACCAAATATAAATTTTAAGCTTTTTGTGAGAAAGACGGCAACTGTATAAGCGATAGATATGAGTATTTCAGCTTAAATTTTAGAATTTGTTCCGTGCTGATTTTCCAAAAAATAAAAATGTTCTTCAAAGGATTTTAAATTAAAAGCTTTTACCTAGGTATTTAAAAATAAAATTCCAGTTTTTAAATTGTTGATTAATAATGAAGTGATTAATAATTACATCATTTCCTTTCTTGTTTTAGAAGGTCTATAAAAAAAACTATGATCTTATGGCGGTTTATATAAAAGCCTGACTAACGTTTATTTTCTTCACAGTAAACAAATGGTGGTTATTAAAATTTTGCCTTAAGGCGTTATAAGACGAAAGCTAGTTTTATAAATATCGAATCTTTAATTTTAAATTTCTCAAGACACAGAATACAACCCAAAATAAATCAATATCTTTATAATATCTTTATAATATTGGTTCTTGATGTTAAAAAGCTTGTCTACAAAAGTTATGCTTTAATGTTTATAGTCAGATTTAAAAAGCTTTAGCCTAAAAATCACAAAGGGATTATTTTGTTTTTATTTTCCTACCATTGAAAATATATAAATAAACAACAAGACTTTAGAGCGTTGTCTAGATTTCTTAAAAAAAATCCAGAAAGCTTTATCAGAGCTTTAAAACGAAAACACTAAGTAATTGCTTTCGCTTGTTTTGTCAAAAAAAATCCAAATTGTTTAATGTAATGTTTTCGCTTGTTGTCAAAAAATCGAAATTGAAAATATTCGAGGTAGATTGCGAAAAGCTTTTGACCTTCAAATGACCTGAAGACGTTAAGAAACCCCAAACTTTTAAGCTTTTTATTTTCTTGAACTCTGAAGCTTTCGATGCAAAGATCTTTAAAAGCTCGAAATAGAGATTGAAAGGCAAAATAAATCTTCCAAAAATATAAGCAAGGGCATAAAACTAATTTTTTTCTAAAATCTAAAAGCTTTGACTGGATAACAAAATTATATAATAATCGAAAGCTCTCTAATAATAATCGTAATCGATTTTTAAAAAAGAAAAAAACATGTCAACGTAGTTTAGAACCATAAAAGTAAACCAGAGAATTTAAAGTTTTCTATTTTCTGGGATTATACCGGCTCAAGACCTCTTGCTTCTATATTTAAATGAAGGCAAGTTTTTAACAAAATGGCAAAGTGACATTGATATTTTCCTAAACATTGAAACTTTAAATTGAAAAATCTTTTTAATTCATTTTTTATCGAATAAATGTTTGAAAAAATTGCAAGTTTTCAAAAAATATTTTTTGATTATAAGCAACAAATTTGAAAGCTCTTGCAAAATATTTCTCACATGTCCTCTACTATATAAATTTGAAGCTCTAATAAATGTATAACTTTGTTAATGAAAAAAATTTTGATAAGGAACCAAATATTTGAAAATTTCAAAAAATATTTTTAAATACTTCTGGACATTTTGTCTTTTCTTAAGTACATCGAAAGTTTTACATTGAAAGCTCTCAAGCCTAAGCTCAACTAATTGTATGTACATGAAACTTTAGTTTTTTAATTTTTGATTCCTTGATGATTTTCAAAATACTTTTTTGAAAATCTGTGGATTTTCAGAATGCATGTTTTTAAATCCATGGAAAACAAAACCACTACAATTAATCTTAAAAAAATCCCTCTTTCACAAAAATAATTCCCTCAACAAAGATTTTTTGTCATTTGGCATCTTGAAGACAAAAAATTGGGGGTAGAATTTTCTATTTAGGCTTTGTTTTTAAATTAGAACAATTCCCCTATAATTGGAAAACTAAAAAATTTCGACACAAAACCTATAAAAAAAAGATAAAAAATACTTAACAACTCAAAACAATTGTAATTGTTACCCCAAATAGTAGAAAATTGTTAGAAAAAGAAACACGAAAATTTCGTTAGCGAAATTTTATATAATTTGGCCATTACAACTTCTTCATAAAACTCATCAATAAATTTAAATTTGATTAAAAAACTTCTCATGGCAATATGAATCATCAGCTGTAGTATATAAGCTTTTCTTCTTTTTCTCCCTCCCTCCGTTATAGTAATTGTAGATCCCCAACCCATTACCACTGACGATTTATTTTTTTATACAAAAAAATATATAATTTTACCTTTTATTTTTTGTTTGTATTTAATACAAAAATTCTTAATTATAATCGTGCACTCAAATAATTTCTTTTTTAGTTTTCAAATCGATTGTTTTTCTGCTCCCTTTGCATATTGATAATTGTTAATTATCATGTTTTATTAATTGTATTTATTATGATTTTCTTTTTAGTTATAGCATTTTAATTTTATTATTTTTTTTAATATATTATAAACAAATATACTCTCTTATATACATACAAATATATATACATATATATTTATGATCATATAATCACATTAAATTTTATTTATAATTTAATATCAAACAAGAAAAAAACAATTGATATTTTTTAAAGATGATACGATTTTTAACTTTTAAGTTTTATTTTTATTAATAAAAACGATAAATATTTTTATGTTAAACAGAAAAAACAATTTGACTTTTGTGTTTTTATTTATTTTTTTTTTTGTGTTAAAATAATATTTTTTTAAATGTTAAATTTTCCATATGATAACTTTAAAGCTTTTTGAGAAAAAATCTTCACCAGAAAGTTTCCTGTGAGTTGGATTAGTTTATTTTATTTATTGGGAAAAATTTGCTTAATTTAAAATATTTGTCTGACACGGAGTAATTTTTTTAGCTTGAAATTTTTCCTCCCAATGAGGAAAAATAAATTGTTTATTAAAAAGTTTTGCTTGCACTGTGTATAACTTTCTTATAGAACAGTAAATTCTTCCTAACATGTTTGTTTGAAAATGTTCGTAATTTTTTTATTAAAGAAAATTGTTGCTCCCAATGGGAGTAATTTCCTCAAAGAACACTTTTCCTTTCGCTGGAGTAATTTTTTTTAAAACAATTTTGGATTACTTCGGGATCATATTTAGAGAAACCAATTCGGAGCAAAAATTACTATAAGAAAAATTTGGCAAAAATTTCTTTAAGGAAAATTCACATAATGGAACACAAATGTTTATGGGAAACATTAAGAGCAAATATTGTGATATGAAAGTTATTAACTCTAGAACATTAATTAAAAAAAAAATTTACCGCCTTGGCCGTAAAATTCCAAATATAATTTGAGAGCAAAACTTTTCTATATGAAACTTACCCCCATAAGGTTTTAAGTGGGAGTAATTTTCTCATAATGTTTTTTTCTCGTAATGCCGCAATTTTTTGTTATAATTTTAGTTGATTTAAATTTCCTTTAGAATTTTTCTATAAGAGGGAAGGATTATTTTCCTTAAAAAATTGCAAAGTTTGCTCCAAGTAAGAGTATTTTCTCATAAAAAAATTTGCACGTAGTGGATTTTAATTTCTTGTAAAGTTTTGCAAAATGTTGTCTCTAAGTAGAAGTAATTTTGCCATAAAACTTTTCTGCTTGGAGCAGTTTTCTCACAAAAAATGTTTGCTCTAAGTTGGAGTAATTTTCTTGAAAATCTTTTTTGCTATCCACTTTAGCGGAACAAAATGTTGTAGAGAAATCACCAAAATGTTTACTCCAAGAGGGAAAAATGTCTGCTCTACTGGGTGTTTTTTTCTCAACATAATTTTTTTGTGGTGTTTGCTCAAAGTGTGAGTAATTTTCTCATTAAAACTGTTCTTTCGCTGTGGAAGAAATTTTCTAAAGATATTCATCCTTATTCTATTTGGCGTCGGCAATTTCAAGGCAACAGCAACTCAAATCGAAGACAACATCAATTCTATGCTAATTTGGTATTCTGTAAGAGTATTACGACGCCGTTGCCTGTTTATCGAAAATGTCAATAACATACAGCACACATATCTAATGTTAGAGTCAGCTGATTCATATTATTTCTTGTTTTTGATGAAATATATGTAAGTTATGTGCTATTTTCGTGGGAAAAAGTTTGTTTGTAAAAAAAAGTTTAAATAAAAATGTTTTTTCTATCCGATTCGGACTCATCGAGTGACGAAGAAAACAAAAAAAAAATTAATATTGGAAAGAAGACTGCTTAGACAGAAATCTTCCATTTTTAATTTGTTTTATTTGTTTTTCGAACTGCAACAAATTTGCCACAGCTTCCTCCAAGGGGCTCAGCATTTGCTGCTTAAACACACCACCTCCAGTAGCTTTGCTTTCTGCTTTATTTAATGTCATTTTTCTTTTAACTTTGAATTTTCGGTCCCTCCAAATCTGTAGAAAGAATTCCATCAAACAGCATAGTTTTTAACCAAACTATTTACCTTACCTTTTGCCATCCAGCACCAGATCTAATTGGGGGTCCATGAGAATTTACCACAGTGGCAATACTCTCCCACTGTTCATTAAAATTATTAGGAACAGTGCCCTTGTGAAATCCTCTGGCTAGTGATGGATTCTTTTCAAGCTCTTCCACTAGCTTCTCGAACTGGCGCTTATTTGTTATTTTAATTTTTTCCATTTAATTTTCTAATGAAATCAAAATTAACGTAAACAATACATTGAAGGCAACACTAAAATGGCCGACGCCAAAATCAAAGCCAATTGAAAACAACGGCGTCGCCAATTTTTCTTACAGAATACCAAACTTAATTTAACAGTCATCGAAGTACGGCAATATTGCCAACGGGAATACGAAATTGAAACAAAATACAAAAAACGACGTCGTCTTCTATTGACTACGCCAAATAGAATAAGGGCGATTATTCTACTATTTTTTCAACTGGAAATAAATTTCTTGTAAAATTCTGCAAAATATTTGCTCCATTTTTTGTGAGAAAACTACTCCCACAATTTTCTTACAAAAAATGTTTGCTCTTAGATGGAGTAACATTCTTATAAATATTTTTTGCTTTTTTATTTAAGCGGAATAATTTTTTATATAGAAATCTGCAAAATATTTGCTCCAAATAGGCAAAATAATTGCTATAGTGGTTGTATTGGTTGCTGAGTTTGCTCCAAGTGGAAGCAATTTTTCTAACTAAAAATGTTTTCTCCTGGTGTGCGCAATTATCTTAAAAAACTATTTTGCTATTTTTTCCATTGAAAATAAATTGCTAGTAGATTTCTGCAAAATGTTTGTTCCAAGTGGGAGTAATTTTCTCACAAAAAATGCTTGCTCTTAGATGGAGTAACATTCTTATAAAAAATTTCGCTTTTTTATTTAAGCGGAATAAATTAAGTATAGAGAAATCTGCAAAATATTTGCTCCAAATGGGCAAAATAATTGCTCTAGTGGTTGTATTGGTTGCGGTGTTTGCTCCAAGTAGAGTAGAAGTAATTTTTCTAACTAAACGTGTTTTCTCCTGGTGTGCGCAATTTTCTTAAAAAACTATTTTGCTATTTTTTCCATTGAAAATGAATTTCTAGAAGAATTCTGCAAAATGTTTGTTCCAAGTGGGAGTTATTTTCTCACAAAAATGCTTGCTCGTAGATGGAGTAACATTCTTATAAATATTTTTTGCTTTGGGCAAAATAATTGCTCTAGTGGTTGTATTTTTCTCAAAAAAGATTTTTTGCGGTGTTTGTAGTAGTAGTAATTTTTATAATTAAAAATGATTTCTCGTTGTGAGAGCAATTTTCTTAAAAAAAACTATTTTGCTATTTTTTTCACTGGAAATAAATTTCTAGAAAAAACTTTTCTCCAATTGGGAATATTTGCTTGTACAGGGTGCGGCTAAAGTAACTATATGATTTGTTTTTTAAATAACTATTGAATGGAATGAAAAAAAAACAAAAAAAATTATGATAAAAAGAAAGTTTATTTTATGTTATTTTTTTACATTAATTATGAAAAATAATATCAGTTAAATGAGAACCGTTTTCTCTAACGCAAAAATGTGCTCTTTTTATGGCATTTTCCTTAACTTTGTTGAGTGTTTCTTGTAGTATACGATCAATTTCTTCTTGAATGTTGTCCTTTAGTTGCTGCAAGGTTTGGGGCTTATTCACATAAACTTTGTCTTTGAGATAGCCCCACAAGAAAAAATCCGGTGCAGTCAAATCTGGCGATCGTGGTGGCCATCTCAAATCGCCGTTTTTAGAAATTATCCGATTTGGAAATTGTTGTCTTAATAAGTCCATCGTTGCACGGGCTGTATGAGCTGTTGCACCATCTTGTTGAAACCATATATTGGCGTTTGGTGGCAGTTGCGGAAATAAAAAATTTTGTAGCATTACTCTGTAACGTTCTCCATTTATTGTTTCACACACACCTTGATCGTTTTCAAAAAAAAAAAAAAAGGACCGTAAACTTTTTGGGCGGTAATGCCACACCAAACGGTAACACGTATTGCGTGTAAAGATTTCTGATGAAGATTTTTGGTATTTTGGGATCCCCAAAATCTGTTGTTTTGTTTATTTACGAAACCATTCAAGTGAAAATGCGCTTCGTCGGTCATCATTAAATTTGACAACAAATTTTCATTTTGATCAATGAGATTTAAAACTGCTTTAGCATATTCCAAGCGCAATACGAAGATCCTCAGGATTTAGTTTTTGGACTAGTTGGATTTTGTAAGGGAAGAGGTGCAAATCGTGTTTTAAAATTCGCCGAAGAGTGCGGTCAGAAAGCTGCAACTGGGAAGATCGTCTTCTCGTTGATGTCTCCGGATTTTCTTCGACGCTCTGTCGCACAGCATCAATATTTTCGACCGATCTGCCAGTTCGAGGTCTGCCCGTACGTCTTGAATCTCCGACAGTCCCATATTCAGCAAAATTATTCACCAACGAACGAATGGTTGGACCCGTTGGAGCAGTTCTTACACCATAAAATCTTCTGTATGCACGTTGAGTATTAATTATCGAACGATGATTTTCAATGAATAGAAAAACAATCTTAGTTCTTTGCGCAATTGTATAGCGTTCCATTTTTAAATATTCTCCCAAGTTTAATTTCTGAAATAGGAAAAAAGAAAAAGTTAAATACTCGCAAGCAAAGAAGTTACAATTGTTTTACATCATATAGTAACTTTAGCCGCACCCTGTAGTTGGAGAAAACTTTCTTATTAAACCTTTTTGCTATTTTTTTCCAATGGAATTAAATTTCTTGTAGAATTCTGCAAATGTTTGATCAAATTAGGAAAACTGTTGCTCTAGTGAGTTCAATTTTCTTATAAAAGTTTGTTGCAATGATTGCTTCAAGTGGTAGGAGTATTTTACTCGTAGAAAATTCTTTTAGCCGGAAAATTTTTTCCCATAAATCGAGTAAAGTTTTGCTTTCCTTGGGAGCAACAGCGTCTTCTTCCTTATGAGTAAACAGTTCTCAATAGAAATCTACTTGCAAAAATTCTAGTAAATAAAGAAAATAACTGCCACAAACTATTTGCTTCACATCCGAGTTAATTTAAACCAAATGAATATTAAGATGATTTAAATTCTGGCACTAGGTCAGTATAATATTTTTTTATAGAAATAATTACTCCTGGTCGTTTCATTTTCTTTAAAAACTATTATATCGAGCCTGAGTAACGTCCTTTTAGAAAGATTTACTACTCGTAGAATTTAATACAGAAAATTACTCCCAGAATAAATATATGAATGCTCCAACCCGGAGTTAATATATTTCAATATAAATGCTTTGATTTGGAGTATTTGTTTTGAAAATTTGGAGTCAAATTTTTTATAGACAATAGTAATAATCGATGTAAAAAAAATAATCACTCTGCAATCACTGGGTAATTTTCTTTTAGTACTCGTACATAACTACACTGAGTTAGAGCAAATTTTTTCTGTGAGGAATTTTATTTGTAGATAATTTTTACTCCGACTTTTATTACACAGTTGTTGAAAAATTTATAGACAATTATTACTCTTGTCAAAGTAAAATTTCTGTTTAAAAATAATCGCTGTCAGTTTGGTTCTTTTCTTGAAGGACATATCTAGTCCGAGTTGGAGTAAATTTTTTCTGTGAGTATTTCTCAATGTAGAAAATTTTTGCTCCGACTTCTATCGGAAACTTTTTGAAAATGTTATAGATAAAAAGTAATAACTCTCAGCCTGTGTAATTTTCTTTTATTACCTATTTACTCTGAGTGGGAGCAAGTTTTTCTGTGAGTTATTTTCTTTGTAGAATTTTTTTTTTAGTGAGTTATTTTCTTTATAGAAAGTAGTTGCTCCGACATTTTTGCAAAATTGTTGAACATTTTATAGACAATTATTACTACGGGTCGCAGTAAAATTTCTTATAAAAACTAATTACCCTCAGTCTGTGTCTGTGAGTAATTTTCAATGTAGAAAATTTTTGCTTCGACTTTTATCGCAAATTTTTTGAAAATTTAATAGACAACTATTACTCCTTGTCAAAGTAAAACTTCTTATAAAAAGTAATAACTCTTAGCCAGAGTAATTTTCTTTTAGTACATATCTACTCTTAGTGGAAGCAAGTTTTTCTGTGAGTAATTTTCTTTGTAGAATTTTTTTCTGTGAGTAATTTTTTCTGTAGAGAAATTTTTTTGCCCCAACGTGTATTGCAAAATTGTTGTTGTTGGATCGAAGTAAAATTTCTTATAAACAAATAATCACTCTCAGCCTGAGTAATTTCATTTTGGAACATATCTACTCTGTGTTGGTTAAACTATCTTCTGTGAGTAATTTTCATTATAAGAAATTTTTTCTTCGACTTTTATTGCAAAATTGTTGAAAATTTTATGGACAATTATTACTATGGGTCGAAGTAAAATATCTTAGCCCGAGTAATTTTTTAGTACCTATCTACTTATACTCTGAGTGGGAGCAAATTTTTTTCGTGAGTATTTTTCTTAGAGAAAATATTTCCTCTGACTTATATTGCAAAATTGTTGAAAGTGTAGACAATTATTTTTATGAGTAGAAGTAAAATTTCTTTTAAGAAATAAGTTTCTTGTTAAACATTTTTAGAAAAACTTATCCTACACGAATTGGAAATTTTCTTCGAGTAAAATTTTTTTTCAGTTCAATTTTTAATATTTCCTTTAAAATAATATTTTTAAAATTGATACAAAGTTTAAATTTTTTTTGTAGAATGGAAATTGTTTTTGTTGACTTTTTTCCGCACCAGATAATTTCTTTGATTTGTAAATTTTCCTTTTTTTCATTTTCAGCACAATACGTTTTTCTTTTTTCATTTCTATCTCTGAAAGTCAAGACATTTCAACGTATTTTTCTCAGTGTAGTTTTGAATTAAACTAAATATACTACAAACAGCAGTGCTTAAAACTAAAGATCTACGCTAATCTAACTTTAACATCAATACACTTAATTAGATTTCAAATTAGCCACAAATATATGCCATTTCTCCAATTTATCAAAAAAAAAATAATTAAATCCACACATTTTTTTTCCGTATTTTTGTTCTTTTTGTGTGACCATTGCCTAATTTGTTTGCCACATTTGTTCTCTAACATAAACTCTTTCATCCCTTTTCTTTTATAATTTCTTATACCAAAAAAAAAACAAAACAAAAACATTCCCTAACCCGAAAATAACCGGAAAACCAAACTGAAACCGAAACAAAATCAAATGAAATGAAAAATCCAAAACAAAAACGTTCAGCTCCCGAACGTTCCCTGAGTAACGCATCGCTAGAAGATGTTTTAGCCTCCCTTTTAGGATTAACCCCGCATCCACAGCAACAGATAACTGGAGCCAACCAGCCAGGGTCATCTTCATTAGCCACCGATGCATTTGCTAGGTCCAGCACAGGTATGCACCTGTAAGTTTTTGTTCCACAACAAGAAAAAAAACGTGTTCAAAAAAAAATATTTAAAAACTGAAAGCAAAAAAAAAATATCTAAATGTTATTAATTACAAATTTTTTTCCGAATCAAAAAAAAAATTAAAGAGTGGGAACAGAAATGTTAAAAAAATTATGTAATATGTTAATATACCTTATGTTTGAAATAATATTGAAATTATGTTAAATCACTTGTGTTACTTAAATGTTGTGTAAACGTTTTTGGCAAATGACTACCTACTTTTTTCGATAAGTGTATATTTTCAATAATGTTTAAGTTTTTGTTGCCTTATATTTTTATTTTTTGTTTTTTTCCAATTAGTTTGGGTTTGTTCAGATATACTCGCATATATTCGTTTATCGTTTAGTTTCGGCCTTGTTTTGTAACACCAGCCGCTCACCAATTAACTTGTACTGTATCCAAAATTTAGACACTCTGTAAACCTTTAGTAACAGGTTCTGTTTGGTCAATGTAATGCTCCTGTAGTCACCCATGTTAATGTTACTGCCATTGTCAAACACCCTTGTTCCTTTACTCAGAGAGCATGACTCAAAGAGAATTTTTACCAGAGAAGTTATATTTTAAAGAGAGGTGGAAAAAAATATTTAATATTTATATGACCAAGGTTTTGCCTTTAAACGGCACGCCATAATATAGATTTCTCCCCGGATCGACAACAGCAATATCCAGAGCCTTTTTCTGGTATTTCTCTCTATGATACAACATTTCCGTTTCAACTTACTCTCAATTGTTTCGAGCTTTGCGCTTACTTAGACTAGTTGTCATTTGCTCTCTGTGTTAGTACTGAGCTAAGTTTTCATTACTCAGCGGTAGAATAGGCAAGACCGTGTGATTTAAGATATAGTAGAAGGTATTCCCATGTAAGGTGTATAAGACTTTATGTACTCGTATGCCTCCTTAAAAAAATTCTAGAGCGTCTTCAATCCTTTTATTTATTTTTTTCTTAAGAAAGATTTCTAGAGCATCTGCTACAAGAAAACTTCTTTCAGAAAATTGTTCCAGCAAGCCTCACAAAGAAGACTTCCTGTAAGGTATTCTGTAATGACATCTGGAACCTGTTACAGAACATAATTCTGCAAGTTATTCTACAAGAAGGCCTTCGAAAAGAAAAACATGCATTAACCCCTTGAAAACTTTCAAAATCTAACATATAAGACCTTACTAAGATATTCTGTAATTGCTTCTGAAAGTTATTCTGGAAGAATGTTCGGGAAATTATTGCGTTTGTAAGAAAGATTTCTAGAGCATCTTTTGCACGAAAACTTCTTTAAAACTGTGTTCTGGCAAGCCTTAAGGAAGCAGCCGTCCGGTAAGGTGTTCTGTAATAACATCTGGAACCTGTTACAGATGTTGGTTCTACAAGAAGACCTTCGAAAAGAAAAACATGCATTAATCCCTTATATAGAAGATCCTTCTGAAGTTATTTTATTTTGAGATCTTCTCGTAAAATACCTTCCAGAACATGCTATAAGAATACCTTTCAAAATCTAACATAAAAGACCTTACTGTGACTTCTGGAAGATATTCCACAGTAAGGCTCTGTAAATTCTTCTAAAAGAATGCGTTCGTAAAAAATAACTTGCATAAAGCTTTTTTTTATAGATGATCTTCCTATATTTCATTTTAAAAGATACATTCTTGTAGAATACTTTCAAAATTTTTGAAACAGCTCTTAGAAGCTTTCCTAGAACACCTTACTACGGTATTTCGAAATAGCTTTTGGAAGGTATTCTAGAATAGAGTTCTGTAAATTATTCCACAAGAATGCATTCGAAAAGAGGAACTTGCAGAAAACTTTCTAATAGAACCCATACAAAAGATAGTTTTTTAGGAGACATTCTGGTAGACTTGCATAAAGCTTTTTTTTAGAAGAAGACCCTCTAAATGTTAATTTTACAGTAGACATTCTTAAAGAATATTTTCCAAAATCTTTTTCAAGAATAACTTTCTAGCATAATAGACCATACTAAGATATTCTGTAAAAGCTTCTAAAAGGTATTCCGGAAAAATATTCTGGAAATTGTTTTAAAAAATGCGATTGTAAGAAACGTGCATAAAGCTTTTCTTATTGAAGATCTTCCTATAGTTCATTCAAAAGACACATTCTTGTAGAATACTTTCCCAATTGTTCTTTGAAAATAAGTTTCATAAGCTCTCATAAAAGATCTAACAACGATTTTCTGTAATAGCTTCCGAAAGGTATTCTAGAATAGAGAAAAGAGGAACTTGCAGAATACTTTATTCCAATAGATAAGATAGCTTTTTTGTAGAAGAACTTCTTAAAGTTCATTGTATAGGAGACATTCACATAGAATAATATACAAAATCTTAGTTAAGAATATCTTATAAATTGTAACATAAAAGACCTTACTGGAATCTATTCTAGAAGAATGCGCTGTAAATTACCTTAACCGAATGCGTTCATAAAAAAAAAACTTGCACAAAGTATTTTTATAGATGATCTTTCAATGGTTAATTAATTTTATAGGAGACACTGAGAATACCTTTTAGAAGCTCTCATAGAAGACCTCACTCCGGTGTTCTGAACTAGCTTCTGGAAGGTTTTCTAATAGAAGTTCTGTAAATTATTCTAAAAATTTTCTTTAGAAAGCAAACAGCTTTCCTACAAGAGACCTCCCCAAAGTGGTTTTTAATGAAGACATTTTTGTAGAATACTCATACCTTCCAAAACCTTTTTAAAAAAAAAATCCTTAAAAAGTTGTCATAGAAAATGTTTCTGAACATAATTTTACACAAGACATTCCAAAACTCTTTCATATACTTACGAGTATATATGACTATCTCCGACGCCTTACAAAAAAATTTCGGCAAGATAACACTTTGGAAATCTTTCTAACGAAGGGCTATCTCGTGGCCACCCTTTTACAAAGCTCTTTTAAACAAGATTTTGCAGACGGCGAATTTATGAAAACCTTTTTAGAAGTTATTCTTTTAGAAGACCTATAAAAGCATTATACAGGGTGTACGTTTTGCTGCCATTTGTCTTTACAGTTTATATTTGGCAGTCGTAAAGTAGAGACGTTGTAAATAAACCAACGTATTTTAAACTTTTAAACATTTTATCAAAATCAAACATCGCTTACTGTGACGATAAGAAAATTACGTGAAATTTTTGGAAGAAACAGCGTGCTACAAAACGCACTATTTTTCGTGTAGTGAATAATTTCGATGAAACAGGGTCTATAGCTGATAGGCCCAAGCATGGACCGCAATGTACTGCAAGATCGGCTGAAAACTGCTGCTCAAGATCTATCACAACAATCCATCAACCTCCCTTCGACACCGTGCTCAGGAGCTTGGTTTTCAAAAAACAACTTTGGCCAAAATTTTGCCGGAAAATTGCCGACATTAAGTAAAACATTTATCAATATGAGATCCATTCTCTTTCATTTAATCAAAATTTAAAAAACAAACAACGTAGTATACCTTCCCGGCGGACACCCTGTATATGAATATAAATAGTTTAAAAACGCCTTCTTTTTTTCTTCCGAATACCTTAGCACAGGAAAACTAGAAATGCTTCTTTCAAAGGTCTTTCCACAACACCTTATCATAACAGACATAAAATTTGTTCTTACATTCCAGGAGTCCATACTTATATATAACCCCTTCTAGAATTTCTTTGGTAAAAATGTCAGCAGACCTTTCTATGGGAACCATACTAAATGTTTTCTAAATAAAAGCTAACAGAACATCAAATGTATTAACAATTAGAATGCCTTCTTAAATACTTGTAATAGCTTCTAGAATACCTTATCCTTATACTTTTTACGAAGAACTTTCAACTTAGCTTTATGAAACCCTCCTGGAAGATTTTTTTAAAAAGATTATCCAAAAGACTTTTCCATATACCATATCACAGGAAAAATAGAAATTCTTCTTGGTCTTTTCACTACACCTTATCATAACAGACATAGAATAACAGAAACCTTCTAGAAGGCATTCTTGAAGTCCTTTCAGAAACCAGAAACGAAATGCTGAGTAATGTCTGTATTATAATTCTAGACTGGGTTTTTTAATGAGCAGAGGTTTTTAGGTGAAGAACAACAGACATCATTTGCTCAGAATTTATGTCAGGGTGCTTAGAAGCTCAGGAAAGCCGCTAAAAAAAACATTTTTTACAGTTCTCCTTTGAGAAGAGATTTCAAATGGGAAATCTTCCATTCTATTTTTTCCAGAATTTACGCAAAGAAGTTATTTAGTATATTTTGCTAAGAATAATATTTGACTTTGTACATTTTTCTTCTGTTATAGTTATTTCTTCTTTTTGTTCTTTTGTAGAGCCTTGCTTTTAGCATCCTCTCTTTTAAAAGGTTTACTAACAGAAGAGCAGTACACTAGGGTGGGTATTTGTAAGGACAAAAGCTACCAAAAAATCGATGCTAAATCGTCCCACCCTACCGTTCACACTTACCATGTCATGTAGCCCCCTGTTGAGCTTTTCTTGAAGGCCTAACCGATGGGTATTTAAATATGCTGAGTAAAATTATCATTGCACAATATCATATTCGTTATTGCCTAACCATTTTTTTCAAGTTACCAATGTATGCTATCGTTACGCATTACATGTAAGGTGTACACATTACATGTAAACTATAAACTCTTTACACTTTACATTAACAATTGTGATCGACGTGATATTTACAAAAAAAACGGCAACAAAAGAGGTTGTATTTTAAATATTTAAAAATGTCTACAGATTTAGAAAGAACGATTTAGAAAGAACGATTTAAATATACATTGAATAAAGATATGTTATATAAGTAGATAAAAACTTTCAAAAAAGCCTAAAAAATGTCCCAAAATGCATTAAAATACTTCATTATGCTTCCATTATTACTCCTTATGGAAAATTATCTAAACGCACTTCTGTAAAAAAACTGACAATACGTATGGAAAGCATTTGACCATGAGCGCATTCCTTTACTTATATCCAGCAAAAAGGACCTTTCCGGAAGCTTGTCGCTAACTCAGTCTTCGGAACAGAGCTTACTACGAGTATAGAAATACTCCTGCTTATCATCTAAGAACGGCTATTAATATAAGATAGATACCTCTTTAGTATATCTGCCCTTGGGAGAAATTTTTTAATAAAATTCTGAATACGAGGGCTGCTATATATATTTCTGGCCTAATAATGAAAATGCGAATATTTAGCATCAAAAATGCTTTTATTGTTTTTCAAAGTACGAGTATGATTTATACACTTTTGCATGCGCTCAAACCAATTGTCGAAGCACTTTTTCCACTTCGATTGAGGCACCTCCAAAACATGGTTTTTCAACGCTTCTGGCGACGAAAATCATAGAACACGCATTTTTTTCTTAATGTGCGGGAATAAGAAGAAGTTTTGGGGTGCCAAGTCAGGGCTGTACGGCGGATGACCCATCAATACGACGTTTTGGCCGGTAAAAAGTGCGCTGGTTTGAGCCGATGTATAAGAGCTCGCATTGTCATGGTGCACAATGATTCGTCTTCTCTTGTTCGTTTTCGAATTTCTCCGAAGACTTCAGGCACACAAATTGTGATGTACCACTCCGAATTGACCGTGCAATGTTGCTCAAGCGGAATAGTCGCCACATGACCAGTTTTGCCGAAGAAACAGGCGACCATTTGCTTCGAATTGCTTCTTCCACAAACAACTTTCGTTGGATTTGGTTCGTCTTCGAAGACCCACACGATCGATTGCTGTTTTGTTTTTTGGCTCATACGCATAGATCCATGATTCATTACCTGTTACGATCTTATGAACGTGTTTTGAAGCACCTTGATCGTATTTTTCAAAATTTCTTTGCACCAATCGACACTAGCCTTTTTTGAGCGATTGTCAAACTGTGCGGGATCCAACGAGAACAAACCTCTTTTACGGCCAGGTGTTCATGCAATATCGAATGTATGCTGGTGGAAGAAATACCCAAGGATGCCTCTATCTCACGGTAAGTCACATGACGATCTTGCTTTATCAGTTCAAGCACGGCATCAATGGTCTCTGGAACAACGGCCGTTTTTGGACGACCTTCGTCTTTGAGCGAGCGTCAGCCACGATTGAATTCATTAAACCAGTTTTTCACAGTGCTATAGGATGGTGCTTCATCGCCATACAAAGATTTAAGTTCATCGATGCACTCTTGTCGTGATAATCCACGTCGAAAGTTGTGAAAAATGATCGCACGAAAATGTTCACGAGTTAATCCCATTTTTTTGCCAAATTGATTTTTTCGAGTCACTGTAAACAACACAAATGATGGTCGTACGTCGAAACGTTTTGAATACGTTTATGCTAAAAAATATCAAACTTTCTGTGCCGCCAGACAACACTTAGTGTTGCCTAGGCCAGAAATATATAAAGCAACCCTTGTAGAAATATTGCAATACAAAACAGAAAATATACATAAAATGAATAAAAAATAATCCTTAATTTCCCCAAAAAAGAGAGAGAGAAAAGCAGATGATAAGTGATAATCAAGAAATCAAGGTACCCATGGAGAAAAATAGTTCTTTTTACATGAACAAAAATGTTTTATTTAATTTTTACGAACTCTCGTGGACGATGTCTCGACTTAAGACTTTAGGCGGGAAACACGATCCGCCCTAAATAGATTTGAACGCAAAAGTTTCGTGTTTATCGGCAAAGCGCTTCTCGAGTGTTAAGCATTCCTTTTATATAATTAATTGTCTTTTTCCTTTCTAAAAAGTTTGCAAAATATGCTCTGCTCTAAATCAAAGCCCTGAAGCAAGTTCAACAGGGTTACGACGGACTAGGACCAATTTGAACAAGATCCAATTAAATATATGGCTTTTTGGGCAGCAACACATACAATCGGAAAAGGACTTTAGGACCGATAGGGACTTATTTGCATGGTTTGTTGGCAGATCCCACATAACAGACTAAGCTAAGTTGTAAAAAGATCCGAAGTGAATTGTGGATTTAAGAATAGCAGAACCTGAAATCGGAAAGTACCTTTGTTGGCGACTATAGAAAACATGTTTCGATAGGGTCTACTTCATCAGAGTGTAATTGAAAATTAAATAGAAATAATAAATTTCATGTTATAATAAACATGAAATTTATCTTCTTTTCTTTATGGTTACAATCCACCAAAATGGATGATTAATTTTGAGCCACCTTGTAGTAGCAAAATTAACTACCCATTTTTTTAAATAACTTTTCTACTAAAGTTCAGAGTTCTCGCCCAAACGACACATGGCGTCCACGACCAGTCGTGTGGATCCAGCCTGTTCCAATCGAGCAGCTATGCTAGGAATCGCGATGTCCTATGCCTGATCAGGAAATCGCGACACTATTAGGATATCGAAGTCGAAACTCAGGCTGAGCCAACACCGCCGACTGAATATTGCCAAAAAAAAAAATAGACACAATTATTTCAAACTCTTGCTAAGCATAGCGCTCCATTGCTGGTCTGTCTGTACTAGCTGCCTAGTTCAGAAATATCAAATATGTATGACGCGAACGACGCTATTTGCAAAATGTATACAATCTGCCGATAGGGTGATTAATTTTGTGAAACCTTGTATATCATACTAAGGTATAAGTTAGCTTCTCTACCGCGCAAAGTAAAGCTCGTTACTACTTGTTACTACATTTTACCAACCCGCTGCCGCAAACAATGTGTTAATCCCGCTCACATTGTCATTAGTGCGACTGTCCTTGCATTTAAGTTTTGTGGCTCTAATGCTTCCGAAAGCATCTTTGGATCCTTGTCCACCGCTGCCAGCCTCCAGCATGTGTACTTCATGGCTCTGATCAGAAATGGTGACCTTCTATTCTATTCCGAATGGTGACCTTCTATTTTTACAGAGAACCTACATAGCGCCATTCTGCAAATGCGTTTAAGCTTATGTGACCTAAGGGTAAAAAAAAATCAATTTTCACTTTTCTTTTTGATGTGGACAACATCTGAGCATCGAATGAGACCGATCCCATGCCCCAAAAGTGTTCCCATCCAGAGATATGCGCGTTTTATAAAAGTGATGGTACACCAAACATACACGAATTTAAATCTTTAAAATGGCTCTCCTGAACAAAACTGGTTTTTAACCTTAGGTCCCTTTCTATTTTGCGCGTCACATATGGCTTATTTGAGAATCGAAGCGGTATTGTTATCGATATAAATATGGCTTGTATCGATTTACTTCTCGTGTTACTTTTCCAGAATTCGGAGAATTTTTTAATACTTGATCGTTGTTTGGTCGGATAGCACTGAGTAAAGAACTTTTACTAAGGCACAGCTGTGCGGAAGCCTTTTTTTTGGCTTCATACGCAAAGTCATCGTCTACTTTTAATGACGAAGTTTATGTTTTGTCGGAGTATCGAAGGCGGCTTTAGAATCGGTATTTGTAGAACCGATTTACTTCTCCTGGTTTATTTCTTCAAAGACGATAAATTGTACAAGAAGGGCAATGTGAGCTTTGCTGAAATATTGAAAAACAGAGATAAGGAAAAATCATTTTGGTAATGCTGTTTTGTGTGTGTCTTATTTTGTGTTTCAATTTTGACTTCCTAGCGTCAAACAAACGATTGTGGAAAAATAAACCCGGAGAATTTTTGCGTTATTGAAGTGTTTTTTTCTACATTATTTCAAGGAAGAACCACGTCGCCCACATTGCATAATTGTCGTCTTTGCTTTTAATTAATTTTTAATAGTAATTTTTTAAAGGCGTATTAGTTTGTTTATTGAAGAATCGAAGGCGGCTTTATAATCGATATAATGATGGATTTATCGATTTATTTTTCGATGAAGAAGAATTTATCGATTTATTTTTCGTGGTTCCTTTACAGAATACAGCGGTTTTTGAATATTTGGGCTATCATTGATTTATTAGCCGTAATGCTTTACTGCTGGATGAATTCTTTATAGAATTCCTTAAGCGGTGGATGGAAGACTTAGTTGAAAGCTGTTCTGTTATCCACGAATTGTTTGTTTCTATTAATGGGTTGGGCATTTCTAGAACCGTCCGTTTTGTATCAAGACAAAATATAAACATATTTTTTCATTTATTATAATTAAATACTAAATACTTAATAGATTGTTACAACAACAAAATATTTAATATAATTTAATAAAATTATTACTATTATTTTATAAACCTTAGTGGTATATTCATGTTAGTTACTAAACAAAAAGTTAGTAATTAGAATATTTAAAAAAAATTTAAGGCAACAAGCATTTTTTACTAGATCAGCGTTTTTATACAAAAAAGTACACTGAGAAAAACATAAAAATCCTCCAAACAATTTAGTTATATATCATTTACCAGCGAAATAGTTTTGAATATTTAAAATTTTCTTTCAACATAAGTTACAGCTTGTATTAATAGCTTTACAAAAAAGCCAAAAGTTTTTTAATAATTTCGTTACGATACTTAGTTTACACATTTTTTTTTTTGAAAACTCATTACGTTTTAAAGTCCTTCATTTATACGTTAAACATTACCGTACGTTACGTTCGAAGCATGTCATAATAGATCATTCGATAAGTGTTCGTCATTCAAAAAAAAAAGAATAGAAAAAAACCAAACCAAAAAATTTTAGAAGGGAATGCTTGATGTTGTGTAGAAAGTTTTGTTGAATGATAATTAAGACAAAAAAATATTAATTTCAATAATTTCATTAAATTTTTAATAAAGTTTGTTTGTTCATTTTATTTCTTTTTTCTCCTCTCTGCAAAAACCCAACGAATTGCAATTTGCTCTAGGAGGCGTTACAGTTAATGATCATACGCAACAATATATGCCCCAAAAGCCACAGCAGCCACTAGCGTGTAACCAACAACAGACACAGCAGCAGCAACTGCTGGCCATCTCCAAAGAAGAACAGCAACGTTTAAGACGACGCAGTGAGGGCGATGCGCCAACGAAGCAAAAACAACAGCATCAGTTGCAGCAGCAACATCAGCAGCAGCAACAACAACATCAACAACAACAACAGCAGCAGCTCGAACAGAAATTCCAACATCAGACTGCAAATGCCAAAGCATATGCAAGTGATACAATCACCACCATCACCAACACTCATACGCAGGCGGGGGGAACGGGAGTGGGAGCGGGAACAGCTAATGGCCATGCCGGCGGCCTCGGGTCGTTCCTGCCGCCCCGGCGCGTTTCGCTCGGTGACTCCTCAGAGTCGAATAATCGCACAGCCAGCGCCTCTGGTGAGCTGCAGATCAAGTGTCGCAATAACAAGTGCGATCGCACTGCCCCGCCCGCCGACGCCAAAAAGTATTACAAGTCATGCCACAATTGTACCTATCTATATTGTTCGCGTGAATGTCGCCGAGCCCACTGGGAGAAGCATCGTAAAGCGTGTCTCCACTCCCGTGTCTCAAATCTGTGCCGCCAAGTGTTAGCGTCCTGCAAGGACGACAGCGACTCGCTACGCCATCTAAGTTTGCTGGCACGCAAGGGCTTCCTCTCCCAGGGCCGCGGCGTAGTGCGCATTCTCTTTCGTTCACCCGAATCGGCGGAGGGCTTCATCAAGAACGGCTTTCAGTGTATGGGCGAGGCGTCCTATGTGCGCTGGCCCGATCTAATGCCGGCCGAAATGGGCTTGGAATTGTATTCGGAATTGCTGAAGCTGAGCACAGAGTATCGGCCCGACTCCAAGATGCTCGTCTATGTGGCCGTGTGTGTGGTTTCGGAGGCTCCTAGCATGGGCCAGGCTCCGGTGCGCTGGGAACGCCAACTGGTTTCACGTTGTGCCAAATTGAAACTTTGCAAGTCCGTTCTAGCCGATCTTGACCAACCGCTACAGCCGACAACGCTGCAGCAACCCATAACGATGGTGGCCGTACCGGAGCCCACAACCGAGGTCTTGATACTCACCTTTAATCCTCAACTGCGCAGTTCCACCGCCCAGCGGGAAATGGTGCTCTCGAACATACTCGATATACTGTCGCGGCGTGGCGTGATCTTGCGCAAACATTATCCGGAAATATTTCAACGTTTCCAGACCTATACGGAAGGGCAGACGGATAAGATCAATCCGGTCACCCTGCATCCACGCGACTCTCACACTGGCCAAAATTTCGTTTGCATCATAATGCCCGTTCAATCCGATACGGAAATTATCAAGCTACCCTCGATGGCGGACGGTGGCAATCGCGTCACCACCATTGATGTAGGCTCCCCTACGGCCCTGACGCAGGTCGAGGACGATGAGCTGTTGACGCGCACCAGTAACTCGGCGGTTGCGAGTTGATCAAAATCATCTCAACGTAGTCATGGTCATAGGAAAACTAGCTCAAATTGTAGTAGTCGCAGTAGGAATTCTTCGCCCCAAATGATTTCTTCTATATCGGGGGTGGTGGTGGTGACATCGTCGGAGGGCTTCAATTTGGAAAGTACGCGTATGTAAGACAGTCGCCGCCTCACTCGCTCACTCAGCTATGATTTGCATAAATGTCGTTTACATACATATATAGAGCTTGTTATATACAAACATATAGTGCCACTATATGCCTGCCCCGCCCTCTATCGATCAACCGTAAAGGATAAACACTTTTCACTCTATCAAACTCTATCTCTCTCTAAACCTATTTCTATCTATCTTAACTCTTAAGACGTATCATAAAACAAACACATAAAATAAACTCTGGATACCCGAAGCTTTTTTGGAACTTGATAAACTAAACTAGTAAAATTTTTACCGATTAAGTTGTGCATTAAGTTTAAAGATTTTTAATTGTATCTAAAACATAAAACAACACATAAAAAGCTTTTCAATCATCTATCATCAATGGAATCATAAATATAAAGACATGGAAGCCCTACAAAAAATAAAGCTTTCTTGAAATTGTCTGTATTCGTACTGTAATTTTAATGAAACATTGAAAAAAAATCCGGAACAGTTTTAAAGTGTGTTATTAAGAGCTTTACTCTCAAAGCGTAGATAAAAACATACCCCCAAAGCTTTAGTAAAATATTTTCTCCAAAGTTTAAGTAAAAGCTTTAGGTGAAGATGTTTGCCTTAAAGCATTAGTGAATGTTTTACCCCGAAGCTTATGTAAAAGCTTTTCACATAAAGCTGAAGTTAAAACTTGAACTCCAAAACATTTGCCGCAAAATATTGTCAACCTCAGCTCAGAAAAACCAAAACCTAGTCAAAACCTAGAGGTCTACGCTACACACCCGTTCTCTAACGTAAACAAAACCTTTCGTCATTGTGTATTCATTACAAATCTAGTTAGGCGTGGCGGGCGTAAGAAACAAGTTTTATAAAGCTTTAAAAGTTTAGCGGTCTGTATATTAAAATAGAATAAAACTCTAACAGACTTGTTTTGATAGCAGCTTTTATATCAAAGTGTATATTCTCTAAAAAAAAAATTTGAATTTTGAGTTTGACAAGAACCGACACGGTTTTGTCAGAGAAGTTATATTAAAGGTAGAAGTGCGACTAAAAGCTGTCGGATCTGTTTTGAATCTGTTTGAAAAGCACGTACAAAGCGCAGCCTAACGAGCTTTGCAATTAAAAAAAGCCAGTTGTGATCCTCGGCAAAATTGTAAATAATTTTGCACAATCTAGTTTGAACGTTCTACAACTAATTTGAATCTAAGCTTTATATAAACACTATCTAAGGAGCTTTAACAGCTTTGCTTTAACGTAGTCCTTTAATTTAAAGATAGGACATCCAAGTTTTGTAAAGCTTTGTAAAGCTTTCGTGAATATCTATACGGATATGAAAGGTTTTGTTTGAAACGTCTAATGGAAATTTTAAAGCTTTAAAAATGCGCTCTAGACAAACACAGAAGAATACGATACATTTGAATCAAAGCTGAATCAGCAGAATGCAGGTAAATATTGTAATTATGAAAAAGTGAGGAAAATTACTTAAATTGGCTATACCATTGAAGTCATATTATAAGGAAAGCCTACCATTAAAAAGCTCTCTTCCTATGACTTGGTGACATTAGGCAAACACTTTGTTCTAGCTAAAGCAAACCAATTGCTATTTTGGAGCTTTTGTGTTGATGGCAGTACCACCTGTTATAGAGGTTGACCTTGATAAGAAATCGTCTGCAATCACAAAAGAACGGGCACTGGACTTGCGCAGTTCATAATATCGTGTGCACATGGTCCTCCAAATTGAAACTCGTTCTTGTAGACTATGAGCATTGATTTGTAAGCTATTGTCAAACTACAATGAAAAGTTTTGATCAAATCGTTTGATAGAGTTTGTTTAACAGCTTCCAAAGAAACAAAAAAAGTTTACAAAGCCTTATGTTTGCCCGAAATGGCATGATCATAAAAGCGACTCTTAATAAAGCGTAACAAATAATGCATTCTACGGAGCTTTAATTTTAGGAATCAGTTAGTCTTGCCGTGAGTTGAACATTATCCGGAAGTTATACGGGAAACATCATACATATGCCTGGGAGCATAGCTTTAGTGAGGTTTTGAAATAAAATATTCTATAGAGCTTTTTTAAAATTTACGATCGAAATTAAAGTTTTTAGAAATCTATCGCAGAAGCCTTAAAAGGAAATGTTTTAAAATTATCCTAATTCGAATTTTCTGATAGTACCGCAAACAAACCTTCATTTATAATTATAATTTTTAAAAGAAAATTATGCTTTGTTAAAAGAAAGAGCTGTTGAAATTAGGAAAAAAATTATATTTTAAAAGGCTTTTACTTGAAAAAGCTTTTAAACATTTAAAACACTTCTTGATACTTTAAAAATAAGTTGCACTATAATTCTGAAGTAAACATTTTTCTTTCAAAAGGTTTTTGTAATTTTCTGAGACACTAAAGCGTATCGCATAAAGGAAAATTTACCAAAGCTTTATTCCTATAGGTATTTTATATACAAAAAGTTCAGTTTTGGAATTTGAAAAATCTAAATTTTTTCGAATTTTTTTAAAGCTGGAAACTTTTAATAGTTTTTTCTATTTCTAAAGCTGTTAACTTTTAGAAGAGTTCTCTATTCAAGGCAAAGCTCGTATCTGAGGCATTAAACTTTGATAACAAAACTAAGCTGTATGCATACGTATTTGCAAAACAACATTTAAAGTCTACAGCATGTAAAAATTTTGTTCGCACTGTCACTCATACTTGTACCCACTGCTGGAAATATTCGCTACCCTCCTTTCTAAGATCCTCTATGTGCTACCTAAGTTACCCTAGTATAGTTCTTAGATCTAACCGCTTTTTGCACTAAAAAAGTTTTTATGCGATTTTCGAAGCTTTTCCACATTTTCCTACCCTTCGCGACAGTATACCTAAAAGAATCTAAGCTTTTCTACTTGGAAAGCTTTTGAGTATCTTGACGATTCATTTAGTTGTGATCAACATTATGCCCTTAATTCCTAATTCATATAACTGAAAGACATTTAGAAAATATTTTTTCAAATTACCGGTGTAAAATCCTTTCCAAACAGAAAAGTTAAACTTTAGGGAGAAGATTTGAAAATTCCTCAAGTAGAAAAGTTTTAAAGTATGAAAAGTAGGTTAGACCCAAAAACATATGATTTTAATCGTATTTCCTGAAATTCCAGCAAGAACTCTAATTTCCAAGCAATATTGTGCGTAAGGCCAAATTATATAAAGTAATTTTATTCGCTTTTTAAATAAATTTTTGAAGGCAATGACATTGGAGTAAAGTGCTTCCTTGCAGGCATACAAGTAGTTCAGAAATAGGTATTTATCTGCAATAATTCAAAGTTAAACATTGCGTAGAATAAACATTCCGACTAAGTCAAAATCATAAGAACATTATTATTATTATTCGGATCCGCTTTAAATTATTTCTACACGGCGGTAACTTTGGAGGAAAGTATAAGTACTTCCTCGCCCTTTTACACGGAAGTCAAGAATAAGTACTTATCAGGAAGCATACACGAAGCTCAAAAATAAGTTCTTATTGCAAGCTCGGACCTGGAGAAGAAGTACTTATCTGCAAGCAAATCTGAGTAAACTTTTTGTTTTAAATTAAAAATGTGTCTATAAGAGTTCAGTAGAAATGACGCCTTATTTAAACATTTACTCCTGATCCCTAGGGTGGATAAGGAGTAAAAATAAACCTAGTGACGAAAAAGTAGGATGGCAAGAGTGAATTGTATTTTTGTAGGCAATTGCGTGAAGAAAACTTGAAAAGTGACATTTACAACAGTAGTTCTCATTCGCTTGGTGAGAACCTGGTCTTAAAGAGTTCGGTTTTATTTTCAGAAATTGCTCCGAAGCTTTTCGATGAAGGTCGTCACAGACCCGAAATCGCAATAAAAGCGTGTGCAGCCATGAAAATCAACATGACTTTGCCACATTCTTAAAAACTTGTCTTCTATTTAAATATAGATGCAGGATGTATCGAGCCATTTAATCTCGGTTCAAAACTACGCACTTATTTTCAAGATTAACCTAGAACTAGTTCTGAGAATAGAGATACACTACGAGGCCATTATAAACATATAAGTACTCATGACATGACATATTTCAATCAATTTGTTTTAATACAAATTGATTGAAATATGTCAATGTTTAAATATATAGTCCGCAATAGAACTATACGATTTTGGAAGGCAAGTCATGGCTTTTGGCAATTGATAGTTCTTTTACTATATTTCCCACGACCTGAGGTATGGACGATTCGGATAGCTGATGAAGTTTTCTTTAGATTAGGTCTGCACAATAGTGAGGACGCCCCACGCTAATTATAAGAACTATGCGATTTTAAAAGTCAAGTCACGGCTTTTGCCAAGTGATGATTTTTTCTTACTATATTTCCCACGACCCGGGGTATTTAAGATTCGGCCCAGATAACTAAAAAAGTTTCCTTTCGAACTTTTCCCCTACTAATTTATAAAAGTGAGAATTACGACAAGAACGTATTAAAGTCATTGTAGTAGGTCATTATTTCATGATTCAAAATAATGTACAGGGAAATGGCCTGTCGTTACCGAGTAATGCAAATAGTAATGACATTGCATTATTTTTTTTTTTTTTTTTTTTAAATAACCAACACTCAGGGGATGCCCCCTATACATGCGGTGCATTGCGTTGGCGAGTGGAAAGTAAAGGATCGGAGGGGGGAAAGAGGGAATAATGTTTATTGACACTTGTCTTGAACTTCTGGATGTCGCAATTAGTGGGAAACACATTTGCCGGAAGTCGATTCCACATACGGACTGTACGAGCGAAAAACGAATTTGATCTGTAGTGTACAGTGCGGTCAACTGGCCAATCGATAACAAACGGGTGTGAATTCCTAGAAAGTCGCGTATCCCTGCCGAACATCCTCACGTCAGGAATAATGCGACGGATGCCTGATGAACACAAACCATGAAATTAACGATAGAACAGCGTCACGCAACCCACACTCCGACGATGATCAAGGGAGAGTTATATTTAATGAGATTTTCTGTTTATCAACGAAATATATCAATAATAAATAAATTTTATTGATTGTATTTCGTGGAACGAAAGCTTGTATTATGTTTTAAAAAAAGATTGTTTAAACAAAAAATAACGCATAATTTTGTGTAAGGTCTTAAAAAATAAGCTGAAAAATAACTTTTCCATCTTATCCCTTCTTTACAACATTTTCCAATCAGATGATTTTTGTGAAAAATTATGGAAGCATTTTAAAATCTTTAAAGCTTGTTCAAATGCTTTTAAATTGGTTTATTTTTTTTTAAAGTTTTGTTTGCGAATTTATAGGTTTATTTTTGAAGCTTAAGCCTAGACTGAACGAAAATTATTAGAGAAAAAAGGTTCGGGTAATTTTTACCTCCTCTTATCACGCGAAGCACAATACAAAAGCTCATGTTATTTTTTATATGTTACAAAGACATTTTCGAAAACTAACGCGAGCTTTAGGGGAAAGTGATTTTTATTTTAACCAGTTTTAATGTTTTATTAAAAAAATATTCAACTCGGTAATATTTAAGGGTTTCCATGTCCCTCTCATCTGTATCACAAAGTCCACAAATAAAATAAAGATTGACATTAAATAACAAAAAAAACAACAAGAACACTATATAACCCGCAAGCTTCCAATGAAAGAATACAAATCTTAATAGCGAAAAAGAGAATATTGAAATGAAACAAACAAATAAACAAAATATTTAAATAATACGATTATTTAAGTAAGAAATGAAAGAGAATTTTTCAACAGACTTAAAAGAGAACACAAGTTTAAACTTAACTACAACATATAACAAAAAGAAGAAGCTTACGGAACTCAATAAAGCTTTCAGGAGAACTATCCACTTATGGGAGGAAAAAATAAATCAAAGTTTTTATTTTAGAGGTTAGGAAGGTTTTTAGGAAGCTGATTCTATGGAATAAAAAATATATTACAAGGCTTTAAAGAATTTAAAGCTTTAAGGAAAAAAATCATAAGGGTTTAGTAAAAAGAATCTAAATGAAACGTTGTGGATATGTAGACCAGTTTTAAAATGGTTTTTAATTTTAACTTGGCAAAGGAAAAAACGTCGGATTAACGAAAGCTTTATTGTGCGTTTCTGTAGCACTTTTTCGGACAAACAAATCAAAATCATTTCAAAAATCCTAAACATGATAATAATTGACAACCTTAAAGATAACGCAAAAATATACATTTCTTTGTTTTCAAAAAGAATTCAGTTGTTATGTAATGTATGTAATGTCTTTTTTTAAAGAACCAAAAATTACCCTCTTTTGCATTAATTATTTTTAAGTAAACAAATCGTTTTATGAACATAACAATATTGTATTAAAAGTTATATAAAATATATTCATTAAATGTGCGTGTTTTTTCGAAGTCTATATTATCAACAAAATGTATAAATTAAAAAAAAGTAATATACTCGTATATGTTAACAACTACAAATAATTGCCTTATTTTTGTCATCATCTTTATCTTGGTCTTCTAAATAATTTTATTTCTTTCCCTGTTTTCAAATAACTTTAAGTAACAAAATATATTTAACAATAAATCGCAAAGAATAGTTTTAAAATTGTTTAACATAAAATTCCTATTTAGTAAAAATATTTTCAACTATCATATAAAATTAAAAGGATAATTTACCAGTAAACTTAAAACTTGCTTTCCTATACTAGATCAAATTTGTTGTGTTTTTCAAATTTAATTTTTGTTTTTTTTTTCGGTTATACTAAAATTTCGGTTTTGAAATTTTCTGTTAGCTATTGGAAATAAAATTTGGATTAAACAAATATCGTACATAACAGCAAAGTAATAACAAAGAAATAGTTTAATAAATAGTTAAGTGAAGAAAAATTTCATCATATACATTATAAATAGCACAAGACTTTTATAAAAAAAAAACAAAATATTCAATAACAGTCATTAAGCAAAATAACAAATTTTAAATTCAAAACTTTTTCTTTATTCTCGTAACGAATTCTAAAATAAAAATTGCAAAAGAAAACTAAAGGAAGGGATGATTAAACCTAATGATGTCAGTGTTGTAGGTCAGAAGAAATTGTGCCAAAATTTCAAAAATGCTTTCGAAGGGGCTATAAGGAGCTAACAAAGCACTAAGCTAAATTTGAGCAGGATTGGTTTAGTAATGTGGCTACCAGAGCGATTTTTTTCACTACTTGTGGTGATATTTTATCACCAAAAAACAAAAAATTTAGCGATTAAGAAAAATCGCTACTTTGGCGATTTTATAAATTTTGCGTAGCGATTTTCCTTAAAAAAACTATTATTTCTTTCTAATGCCGAAAAATATCAGGTTTGCAAAAACCTAAAACATTTGTTGCGTTTTTTTAATTTTCACTCGAAGCAAAATAAAAAAGTAGCAATAGCAATTTCGAGTATAGCGACTTTCCTCAAAGAACTATTATTTCTTTTTAGCATCCATTGTCCTTGTCATCGCATTCAAAATACTAATGATGATGCCTAAAAATACCATTTTCCACTACTTGTTGTGATTTTTCATCACCAAAAATCGCTGTTTTGAAAAATTGTCAATTAAGAAAAATCGCCACTGTGGCGATTTTAACGTCTTTCGCGTAGCGTTTGTAACGATTTGCCATCAAAAAGGTATTATTTCTTTTTAGCATCCATTGTCCTTGGAATTTTTTAAGGCAGTCCCTTGTCATCCCATTCAAAATACTAAAGATGATGCCTAAAAATACTATTTTAAATTTTTTTTAAAAAATTAGCAATTTATAAAATCGTAATTGTGTCGATTTTAACTTCTTTCGAGTTGTTTTTTGAGGGAAAATCACTACAAAGATTTTCCCTCAAAAAACTATTATTTCTTTTAAGCATCACCTGTTCATGGAACTTTTAAGGTAATCCCTTGTCATTCCATTCAAAATATGACGATTCATCATCAAATAAACGCTGTTTTAAAAAAGTAGCAATCAAGAAATCGCCATAGTGTCGAATTTAACTACTTTCGCTAAGCGCCTGTAGCGATTTGCCCTCAAAAAAGTATTATTTTTTTTAGCATTAATTATTTTAAGGACATTGGCTTAGAATTTTGGAGGTAGTCCCTTGTCATCCCATTCAAAATACTAATGATGATGCCGAAAAGTATCAGGATTTTTGAAGATTCGCTTGCACACGTTTTGCAAAAAATCTGAAACATTTGTTGAGCTTTTTAATTTTCGCTCGAAGCAAAATAATTTTAACAATGTTTAGAAATATTTTGGTTTTGATTCGTTCCGTAGCGTATTATTCAGTGTTTTTTGTCAAGTTCTGTAGCGATTTTCCGCGGTTTTCAGCACATTTAATCCGTAGCCATTTTTGCTTCGTAACTGTTGGCAACACTGACGGCGGAACTATAAATCGGATTGGAACTTTGTATGAGGACTTTTCCAAAAACTCAACCGATAAACTCTAATTTCACCCGAGTTGGTTAGGACCTTTGGTGACTTAGTAGAATCAAGAAACAAAATTTTTATTAAGACCCAAAAGATTTTATTTTTAAAAATAATTTTTATGATTAAAACATTTTTTTTTTGTTTTTGTCCGTTGTTTTCTTTCAGAATCAATGTCAAAAATTAGCGAAATGTACCTATATAGACTATGCTTGCAGCTGTTTCAAAACCCGCCAAAGTTTTCCTGCAACAGTCTTTTGCAATGATTACTTCAGACACAAATCAAATGACTTATACTGTAGTCTCATACAACATAATGAGAATTTTCCTTTGCATATAATCTGCTAATTGCGCGTAGAGCAATCTACAAAACACTTTATTGATGGTGTTTTTGGTTAAGCGTCGATAACTGAGAATGGATAGCAAAACCGCAATGGCTAAGTGATTTGTTAACAAAAATGCCAATTTAAAAAACAATTTTAAAATAATAAACCCTGGACCTTTGATCTCCTTGGTTTGACAGAACCGTATACAGCACCGTGTTATATCTAAAAGGAGTAACCGTTGCGTGGAGTAAGTGCACTTCAGAAGCTGTTCCGATTTAACCCACATCAGGGAGTATAGCGAAACGGACTTTGGGGACTCGTGCTGTATGAACGATGTTCGCAGTGGGTCTCTGGATTTGGTCTACACTATCGTCTTCGGGTCATCACCGTCCAACTAATTGACTCCCCCTCGCAACAGCATCTTACACCACAGTTTGCTGTTGCGACCCCTGACAGTGCAACAAGATCAGTGAGGTAATAGAATTTATGAGTCGGAGGAACATTATGGCCGCTGCGATCCAAGAAACAAAGCTGAATGCCACTTGCAGCCTGCACAGTTGTGACGGATACAAATTGCTACGTAAGGATCGCACCAGAAGTGGAGGTGGGGGACTTGCTTTCCTGTTACACAATTCTGTAAAGTACTGACCTATCTCGTCTGACCTTGACTCTGGAGACCCATAAATGGAATGTATAAGGGTAGCAGTCAAGTCTGTGACTGCCGAGATAGAGCTGTATAACGTATACATCCCAACTGTTTGTAGTTGTGCCCTACCTTATTTACCTGACACTAGCAATCCGCTACAAGGCAATAACCGCTTGGACCTCGGAGACTTCAATCCCCACCACTAACTGTGTCTTTCTCCCCTAGACAACCAGAGGGGCATAGCTTTGCCAGAGCAAATTGATAGCTCTACGTTCTGCACAGTGAATGAGGACGCCCCACGTGGAATATGGGCGATTGCTATATAAGTAGCTCGATGACGAGCTGCTGCTGGCGATGCCACACTGCCTGGCCTGATCAACGATGTCACCTGTCAACCCGTCTTCTCGTTAACATTAGACCACCTTTCCGTAATACTCTACATCAACAGACCATTCGACTTTATAATCTCAGTCGGATGTATCTCAATCAAAATAGGCTGATTGGGATGCCTTCAGAGAAGCCACCAACCGCAGTTTTTGTAATCTACCCATTCCCGCGGATGTTCGGGTAGACGAGAAGGAGTTCCGGGCCATCATCAACTGTGGCATTATCTCCTTGACAGCGACCAGAGGGACATAGCTTTGGCAGAGCAAATTGATAGCGCTACGTTCTGCACAGTGAATGAGGACGACCCACGTGGAAGATGGACGATTGCTATAGCTCGATGACGAGCGGCTGCTAGCGATGCCATAGTACCTGGCCTGTTCAACGATGTCACCTGGCAACCCGTCATCTAGTTAGGATCGGACCACTTTCCCATAACCATCCGACTTTGTAATCTCTGAACGCTGTATGTATCTCATTCAAAAAAGGCTGTTTGGGATGCCTTTAGAGAAGCCAGCAATCGCAGCTTGAGTAATCTACCCATTCCCTTGGATGTTCGGATAGCCAAGAAGAAGTTCCGGGCCACCATCAACGCAGCGCCATATTCCTGCTGGTCGAATACCAGAGATACGACCAAATTTTCCAGCAGAAGCAGCGGGATTCGCAGATGAGCGTGATGACATTCGTCGCTCCAACCCTGCTGACCCTAGAATTAGGTATCTAAACTCTGAGATTAGTAGGTTGGTCAACGAATATAAGCGGAGCAAATGGCTAAATCACCTAAAGCAGTGCAACTTAAGTTCCGCAATTGGAAAATCGTGGACAACGGTCAAATCGCTCACTAACCCTAGAAAATAGGATGATCGAACAGCCATAACGTTAAGTGACAACACAGTGACAGATCCGAAGCGGTGCGCGAGTTATTTTAGTTGGTTTTTTATTGAGCACCCAGAGTGCGATAAGGCAAATAGGAAAGTATTGAGTTGTAATCGCACCAGTGCTGCCACTGACAAAGTTATTTTCCTACCAAATTTGTTCAAGAATCCTACCAAATTGAATTAAAACCTACCAAAAATTGTGAAGCCATTTAACAGGGTGTAACGGTAAATGATAAGCTAGTTTCATGGCAAATGTTTGTAACCGAATGTTCAGCTAATTTTATTAAACGATGTTTATCAGGCCGCCCGTGTACGGCCCTTTTAAAGAATCTAATCAAACTACAGGTCGATATTGCCGTCCGACTTATATTAAAAATGGCAGAAGTAAGTTTTTTGGACGGCCGCTATTGAAATTTAACAAAATCGGTTTAGATATAGTCCCCAATGTTCATATGTTTAATCGATTTAAGGTATTTTGCCAACGATCGATCAGTAACCTCCTCAGATGATAATGGGTCATATCGGCTGACTGCTATAGAACACCTATACATAAATTACTTTTTTGATCAAATTTGGTATAGTATTTTACGATGGACCCACAACTAGTCCTAGACTAAGTTGACGCAAATAGACTCAAATTCGAGAACCTTCAAACATTAAATTTGGACAGCAAAATACATGCAAAATTTTCAAGAATAAATTTATATTCATTTGGTTTAATTTGATGTTTAACCTGGAGGCTGAAAAATGGGCCATCTAAAAAGTGGCAATATTATAAACTGATTTATTATCAGTTTCTGTTATGCTAGCCCTTATTATGCTTGCATAAAGGTACCAATAACACATTTGGCATTCCAATAGTTCTCGACAAACGTTCATTACTTTACAAATTTAATTTAGGTAAATTCATATTTATTGCAAAAACTACCAAAACACGGCTTAGACTACCATTCTACCAAATTAAAGAAAAACCTACCAAATTAGGTAGGAAAAGCCGAAAACGGCAACACTGATTTCCGAGTCGAATAGGCACCACCACAATATACCAAAGGCAAAGTTGTCAGAAATTTTTGAACTGCAGGTATTAGATCGGAACCAATGATTTTTGCACAGGCATGTCATAATGGTATCTGGTCTTTTTTTAATTAATTACGAGTAAAATTTAAGTCACGATAGTTGAGATTCTTTTTTAACATTAAGACAAGCCATAAGGATTTGCAGGCTTTAGGTGAAAATCGTTAAGAAATTGAAATACGCAATAAAATTTTAATGTTTTTTTTTATTTTTTTCAAATATTTTTAAATTGTGGGGTTTTCTCTTTCTCCTGACACTGGTTGCTGGGTAATATCCATCCGCAACAAAGTACGTTTAGACGATAGCTATAATTGTAACGGCATTTCTTGCGACATTAATTCGGGAAATTCGACAAAAATAAAAATTGTAAATTATATTTAATGAAATTGCGATTTATGCTCTCGTATAAACGGACTACATCTACTAGTACAGTTTACCCAATCTCTAACAATTGAAACAAAAGCAAATATAATACAAGCAATAGTTTATCGCAAACGCATCTAAATCATATACAAAATAAAAATAAAAAAACCTTAAGCAACTACAAAAACATCTCATAACATTTCTTTTTATAATAATTTGCTAAAACTAATAAAACTTTGTATGTTTAAAACACTATTTCATCACAGTAAAAAATTCATTAAAAACAAAGAAAACAACAAAAATTTCAAAACATTTGAAAATAAAACAAAAAAACACAAACAAAACAACTTCTTAAAATTAAGCTAAATGAAATTGAAGATGAAAATGAATATGAAAAATTTTGAACTTATATTAAAAAATGAAAATGGAAATGCAAAACAAACCAAAAAAAAACAACTTTAATATTTATAATAATTAAAAATTGTTTGCCTATATTAATACAAAAACAACAGAATCGTATATATTTAACAAATAAATAAAAAAAATAATAATGATTCCTTTTTTCTTTTAAGTTAAAAGTAAAAAAAACATAAGTCGAGAGAATAAAGTGAACAATTTCAGTAAAAAATCGTTTTTTGTTTTATTTTCTATTGAAGGCCTAGAAAAAGAAAACAAGTGAAATTAAATTAATTTCGAGAAACTGGATTTCTACGCGCAGTGAAATGATTAATTGAAAACCTGTTGAAATTCTGAAAGCTCTTTTTCTTAGAAAAGAGTCTTGCATACGATTTTTCATATGAAAAGCATAAACGAATCTCTTGCAATGATTTCGAGTCGGACTTTGGGAAATTTAAGAGTAGGTGGGTGGAGTCAAAAAAATGTGCAGGGCTCCGATAAAACTTTAATTTGAGGAAATCCAAAAAAATTATATTAGTTTTGTAGAACTTGTACTTAAATGTTAGTTTATTAATACTAAACTAACATTTAAATACAAGTTCTAAAAAATGAATATAATTTTTTTTAAGAATTACCATACATTTATGGTGCCATTTTTATAACTTTTTCATTTTACTTTTTGAATTCAATGCAATATAAATGCCAATTAGGCTAATTGTACTTTATTACTTATACTTAGTAGGGACATAAATACTGTTACACACTTGTTATGCTGTAAAATAAAAAGTACTGAATGTTTTTGGACCAACTATTTTTTAATATATTTATTGATGTACGAGGGCGACCGCAAAAGTAACTGGCCTAACATAAAAGAACCGTTTTTTTGGAATTATTATTATTTATTTTTCAACATAATCTCCTACCAACTCAATACACTTCATCAAACGTTTTTCAAGTTTTTTAATTCCATCCGAAAATTAAGATTTTTAAAGACCTTCAAAATATGCCTCAGTTTCAGCAATAACATCGCTATTGGACGAAATTTTTTTGCCACCGAGAATTTTTTTTAAATTTGGAAACAAGAAATAATCAGAAGGAGCTAAATCTGGACTATATGGTGGATGCGGAGCAATTTCAAATCGTAATTCGGCCAGTTTTTGTTGAGTTAAAAATGCAGTGTGTGAAGGAGCATTATCTTGATGAAAAAGAACTTTTTTCTAAATTTTTTCTAAATGCGGTCGTTTTTTTTTTGATTTTTTCACTCAACCGATCAAATAATGCATAATAATATTCAGTATTTATAGTTTTTCCTTTCTCAAGACAATCAATAAATATTATACCCCTTGCATCCCAAAATACTGTGGCCATTACTTTTCCTGCTGACTTAACAGTTTTCGCCTTCTTGGGACCACTTTTACCAGCTTCTATCCATTGTTTAGACTGTTCTTTGCACTCTGGGATGTAGTGATGGATACATGTTTCATCAACAGTTATGAATCGGCGCAAGAACTCTATTGGATTACGCTGATAAATCACTAAAAGCTCCTCGGAATTGGTCAAACGGGCGATTTTTTTGGGCAAAGTCAACAAACGCGGCACCCATCTTGCGGATAGCTTTTTCATGTGGAGTTTATCATGTAAAATACTCCAAACTTGTTTTTCGTGTATTTTAACAATATCAGCAAGTTCTCTGAGATTTATTCGTCTATCTTTAGTCACTTCATTAAATATATTTCTAATGTTTTCAATAGTAGTAGCAGTTTTCGGTCTTCCAGAGCGTTGGTTATCTTCCGTACTTGAACGACCCATTTTAAAATGTTGAACCCAGCTTTTCACGGTGGAGTATGATGGTGCATTATCACCATGAACAGAATCCAATTCATCTTTGATTAATTGTGGCGTATAACCTTTCATATAAAAGTGTTTAATTACCGCACGAAACTCTTTATTTTCCATTTTTCAAAAATTATAAAACTTGTTTACTTCAATCAACTGTAACAAAGAAAATAATCATTAAATATTTCGGAAATTTTTATAGATGGCTTATAAAAGATTGCTTTTAAAAAACAAAAAAAAGTTGCTAGTAAAACAGAAAATGTGACAGGCCAGTTAGTTTTGCGGTCGCCCTCGTATATTGTGTCCAAATAGAATCTACTTATTCGAAATGTCCGCCTTTTGCCTTTACACACGCCTTAAGTCGCACTGGCCAATCGAAGCTCGTCCATTGGAAAATTGGCCACAGCTCGAACCAAAGCAGTCTTAAGAGATCCAATGTTGAGGTATCTTTTGTAACAAACCTTGTCCTCTAAAACCGTCCAGAATTTGTAATCCAATGGGTTCAAATCTGGACTGCCTGAGGGCCATTCTTCAGAGGAAATGAACGCTGGCAAATTGTTTCGAAGCCAGGCCTGGGACGTTTTAGCCTTATGGGCCGGCGCAGAATGCTGCTGGAAAGTCTATGGCTGGTTTTGGAACAGTGAATTGTTACGAGGCTTCACAACAGCTTCCAAAACGGTTTCTTGGTATACTTTGGCCGATGTTTTGAATCCTTGTTCGCAAAAATGCAGGTCAGTGACCCCATCGTAAGAGACACTCCACCAAACCATGACTGAAGCTGGGTGATGACCCTTTTCCACCCGTCGGATCAGTTCAGATGCTTCCTTAGATGACCGCGCATACACTCTATCATTTTGCTTGTTAAATTTTTCCTGTACGGTAAAATTTTTTTCATCGGTGAACAAAATTTTTCTGTGCAAGTTATCAGCGTGCTTCATTAAAAGACGTTTGCATTTTTCAATCCTATTTTTTTTAAAGCTGCAGTCAATAAATGTACGGTACGTCGTTTGAAAACCCCAAGTCCCAAGTCTTTTTTAATGATTCGACTCATGGACTTTTGCGTGATATTCATCTTACGGGCCATGATTTTTTGTTTTCAGAGCGGATTTCTGTGAATTCTTGATTTAACGGCTTTGATTACATGCGGTGTTTGAACAGAGCGTGGGCGGCCCGACCGGTCGCAATCTTTTACATCTCCAGTCTCCTCAAACAGTTTTATGCATCGGTATACGAACATGCGGCTAATCCCTAGTGGCCGGAGCGTTTTGAAAATATCGACCACTCCATGATGAAAGTTGAAACAATTTTAAAATCCCGTTACAGACTAACGCTATTGAGGTTAGCTTTCAAACCCCATATTACATTAACGAGGTATGTTCAGTTCTACTATTGAAATGGGTGTGTTCAATGTTGTAACAGTATTTATGTCCCTACTAAGTACATAAAAAGTACGCAAATATTTATAGTTTCCCACTTATCCAGGTAATTTGATTTTTATCCCACTTAAAGAGGTAAATCAAGTTTACTTTTTTTGTGAGATAAATTCTTGAATTCTGTTTATTCGCATTAAATTCAAATTCCATAGTCCAATTAAAAAGATTACAAAACATAAACATAAAAAGAAAACCGAGCGCTCACACCAGGGTTGTCATTTTTTTGGTCTTTGTGGCCAAATTGTTAGTCAAATTACCGAAAAAATCGGTATACTATAACCGCAGTTATGTATCCTATGATAGAAGGTATACAAAACACAGAACGGAGTCATTCAATTTGATATGAGCCAAGTATAAAAACTACCGACTAAAAATTGAGACATTCGGCGTTTTAGAGTGAGCTACTTTCTCATTAATACCTTTAAAAGCTAAATTAGGGAGGATCACCAAAATACTTGCCGCCAATTGGATACTGGCCAAGTATCGAAACTAACGACTAAAAATTGAGACATTTGGCCTTTTAGAGTAAGCTACTTTTTCATTACTAGCGAGTTTTCATAATATCCTTCTGGGTAATCGTCAAATCACCAAAATACATGTCGCCAAAAGTCTTCGATCTCGCCAAACCTTACAACCCTACGACGCACTCCGCAAAAACTCCCCTAGTACAAAGCAAAAACAAGAGATAAAGAAGAAAAAAAAGACAAATATTGCACTTTTGGAGGTACAGCATACCCACTTATAGAGGTAAATTCTAGAATTGAAGTCCCACTTATAGAAGTTCAAACTTCTGCTTTAAGAGCTCTTTTTTTTGTTCGAAATGTCCAGGGACCGCCAAAACCGTCCCTCTTAAAGAGGATTTTCTCTTATGCAGGTCCCACTTATCCAGGTTCGACTGTAAATAGCTTCCCTGCAATTTACCAAATAGAATTACTGTATGGTAAAAACTAAAATCGGCACCCCTATTGACAATAGAATCGACTACAGGAACAAAATATATTTAGATTACATAACTAAATTGGGCGTTGAACAAATTCCAAATACTTTAGCTTGAATTGACGAATTTACGAGAAACATGTAAACAGGAAGCCGATTTTAAATCCTAGTAACTAGACCAATATACATGGTGGGCGCTTTAACATTTAAAATTTGAATCGGCTTTAAAACAAAAAAGCCGTCCATGTAATTTTCTTGAATGTTTGGAAACAAAAATTCGTTGAGCATGGCGCAGTAACGCTCATCGATGACAGTAACGGCGGCTCTTTGCTCATTTTCGAAGAAAAATGGTCCAATGATGCCACAATTTCATTCCCAAACTAACAAATTACCGCGCTCCACCCTGTACAACAGCCTTCCAGCTGAGAAACTGGTAAGGAATTCTCAGAAAATACACTCTAGATAGCATCTTTTTAGATCCAATACACATTCGTTAGTGTCTTCCAAAAGTTGGCATTTTAGAACGGCTTCTTGGCAAACGAAAAACGATCCCCACAAATTCTAATGTCGCTTTTCTAAGAAGGCCCTGTAGTGAATCCTCAACTCATTCGTTGGTACATTCTATAAGGCAGCCTGCAATAAGGCCATATATTATAAGAAAGATCCAGTAAACATTCCAGGTTTCCCTTTTGTAAAAGGTCATGTCAGGTGAGTAATGGCAGAACGAAATGTGTTCGCAACAGCAAAGGACAGGAGATATATAAAAAAATAGTTCTGTAGGCCAGTACGTAGCATATCGAAGTAACAGTCAGAAGATCGTACTTCAGTGGAGTCAAATTAAAAAAAAATAAAAATTAAGTTATTTAAAATTTATTTGTTTAAGAATATTTTAAGTTAATATATTTTTTATTAAGCCTCGCTCTTCCAAATGGATCAATGAAGGATGCATCAATGCCTTTTTTGTTTTTGCATGTGTTTTTTTGTTTGACATAACTGTTGTATAACTGATGTTTTGGCATGCATTACTCCCCTTGTCCTCCTTTCCGAGACCAAAAAGAATATTCCTTTTGTACTCCATAAGGAGCTCAAAAGTAGTACTCGCTTTTGCGGACATGTAGTGTTAAAAAGGAGTACAAAATGCATAAGGCCCGAAGTTTTAGAGAATTATCCATTGCTCGCATATGAGCGATCTAATATTAATCTTTGGATGAACCTATTTTTTACTGGGTATATTCAAAACTCTCTCTCTATCTCTCTACCAAAAACTCTCTATTTCTCTTGAGCACACAATGATACAACAACAATAACCATACAACTCACTAAAAACTATGATGTCGACCAAGCAGTTACCAAGAGTGGCGATCGCTAGCGTGAAATGTACACGGACTTCTTGTGACCAGAAATTGAGGATACAGACCTGGACTATATGTGGTTCCTACAGGGTGGTGCCACTTTCCACGCAGCCAATGAAAAAAAGAGCTCTTTTGCGCAAGAAGGTTAATGGCCGTGTTATCTCACGTCTGGGCGATGTTAATGGTCCGACCGTTGGACTTTTTTCTATGGGGATATTTAATATAAAAAGTACGTATATAAGCCAAGAACTATTCGAGAGCTAAAGGGTGAGACAATTCGGAGTGTTAACAAAATTGAACCTCCATTATGACTTGCAGTCATTGAAAATATGGACTATCGGATAAAGGTATGCCACCAAAACCGTGAAGAGCATTTCGCCTCTATTCTGTTTCATACATTTAACATCGTGAGTTTTAGTTGGACCACTCTTTAGTTTAAGAAGGGTGCGAATATTGATTGATACATTTTGATAAATATTTTCAAAAAAATGACTATAATTTTAAAATAATCCCACAAAACAGTGCGACAGTCGTAAAATGAATAACAATTCTAACGAGATTGTACTCATTTCAAACTGTTTAAAAAACCCGCTAAACAAAATGCACTATTGAGATATTAATTTTGTTATAATTTTATTCAAATAAAATTTTCCAGTTTTCTTTCACTTCCTTTTTTAAATATTTACATTAGATTTCTGTTTTATGATTTTGTTTTTCATTTGCAAATTTGTGGAGCATATTATAAATAGTTGATGTTATACAAAAAAATCATTACTTAATTTTAAATATTTTTAGTTTTTTTCTAGTTTTTATTTTATTATGTAATTTACTAGAGTTTTAGTTATTTTAACAAAAATATATTTTATTTATTACTAATGGTTCTTAATGGTAATATAAATATATTGCTTTGTTTCTCATTATTCTAAGCAAATCAGAAAAAGAAATTAAGCGTTTTCCTACTTTTACCCGCCGTAATAATGGGTACAATGAAAAAGTCGAGAGAAACGGTTTTGAGTTTGAAAAGATAAAAATTAAAAATCTTCAAAATATTTAAACCCAAACAAAATGGATTTACAATTCCTGAAGTTTAATGGTAAAAATATTTCATTGTAGTAAAAGGATAATTGTTAAGATATTTTTTTAAAATTATTTAACATTTGAATGTTTGCAAATAAATTCTAAGTGGTTTTCTTTTTACATGAGTCTTATCGTGTAATTGTAAAGGGAGACTGGTTAGGTATACTTTACAGTAGGGTATTGATTGAAGAACGTATGGGCTGCGGCGAGCACATAAATATTTTAACTAAAAACCTTATTCGAATATAATTTTCTAGGAAAATTAGTTTTCGTTTTTTTTTTTATTATTTTAAGAATGTTTATAAATTATAAATATGTTTGTATGCAAGTCAATTAGTTATTGAAGTTATTTATGATATATGTCTTATGTACGTACTACGTGTGAGTTTGAGCTCCTCATTAATAGGTGTTAAAGTATCTATATTTTTTTGGGGGGAGGAGGGGATTTTAAGTTGTCAAGCAACATTTGTGTTTTTCTTAATACGATAAAAAGAGACAATTGAAAATGTTTATTTGAAAAACCAAAAGGAAAGCTAAGCTTAAAATATAAATTAAAAGATTTAAGCAGAGATCGGAATCGTTCCGCTAAATCACAGTACTACCATAAATGATTTTCTTTTTTAAATATAGAGTAGATATACATAAATGTATATATATAACTTAAAGGAGAAATTACAGGCTTTGTGTTTATATACATTAATTGTTACCCAAATTGATGAGTGTGGAAGAAAAAGAAAACAGCACCATTATGCAGGAGAAACACTTTGACCACAGGGGTTAGAGAAAAATCGGCGCTGCAAAGATAAAGCAAGTAAAGCTTAAAAAGTGTAATATAAAAAGAGTGAAAAATAATCATCGTTCACTCATGATATGGCCTTAATCTAACAATACTCATTATTAGAGGAATATCCCTGAAATTTTATTTATTGACGTTTTAATATTATATTTGTACAAAAAACAATACTCATTATTAGAGGAATATCCCTTAAATTTTATTTATTGACGTTTTAATATTATATGTGTATAAAAAAGAATTTTAAAGCAAAATGTATGACGTTCTTACTACTACAGGTTTTCTCAATGTTAAAGAAATTGTATTTGGTGCCACATTTTATGAGTTACTAAAATTGCCCATACGCTATCGAGCAAAGTAATATTTTAATAGGATTTGTAACCCTACGCCACACTATAGCACAGGGTACTATGACAAAGTGGAAATGTCTGTAACACCTTTGTACATTGTTCAGGTTTACGCAATGGACGACAAACCTTATTGAAATCTTTCCATATCGGTTTATGTTTTGATATAATAAGAAGGTCCTAACCACTATTTGATTCTATTGAGCAATATCCGCCCTATTGGCTCTTTATTTAACGTTGTATCCACATAACTTTTTATTTTGTTCAGGCTTTGGCCATACACGACGAACCTTATTAAATTTTTTCCATATCAGTTCATGTTTTGATACAATAAAAAGGTCCTTACCAACTCTGGGAAAATGAGACCTTATCGGTCCATAGGTCCGTTCCTATCGCACTAGATGACAGAAGTAAGATCTGCGCTCGGACAAATTTCGCATGACTTGATATCAATCTTACCTAAACACGACCGCAACGGTTAATATATTGATAAGGCCGACATACAAAGGGCTCTTAACAAAATATGAGCCAAATTTTAAATCGTATCTTGCTTATATCAAGAATAGTGCATTACGAGTGGCGTATACCCAACCGTTTAAAAGTTAAACCATAATGTTAAATGTTATCGCATACCACTCATACAACGTTCCCTCTCGATTTGAGGTACTGTCGCTCTAGAAAACAGAAACTTAAGTCGATTCTGATCGTTATACAAGTAGTAACATAATTTCAGTTTTTATTCTGGTTCGAGACCTTTTTGTTGTTTCTTTTTCAGAATCAACTAAAAAATTGGTGAAATGTATTGGTTGCCAGGCAGACTGTGTAGCTGTTTCTAAAACCGCCAAGGTTTTTCTTCAGCAGTCTTTGGCAACGATTACTTTGGCTACAAATCAAATGACTTATACGGGAGTCTCATTATGATTAATGAGAATTACCCTTTGCGTGTAGTTTTCGAACTGTGCGAAGAGCAATCTTCATAGCTCAATATCATATAAAACTATCTTGATTTGAGCACCTGACGCTCTAGAAGCCACATTTATAGCTCAACTACGAGGGCGGTTCGGAAACTTCTTAGCCTAGCACAAAAAGCGCGGTAAACAAGAAAAAAGTTAAGTGTTTTGGAAACTTCCATCTCCGCTATGAACACATGTAAAATTTTGTTTCGATCTGGCAACTCCTTCATATAAGGGGTGTTTTTTATTGGGGTATAGAACTTTAAGTTGGCATCACTTTTTTAACTGGTGGCCATTTTGTCAGCTGTCAAGTGATTAATATTTAGTTTGGTTTGCCATTTCATCATGAACAGGTTGACAAAAGAACAACGCTTGCAAGTCGTGCAAATTTATTTCGAAAGTAATGGTTCAGTTCGCGAAGTTCACCGCATGCTCCGTTCATTTTATGGTCGACATAATCGTCCATCAGAGCAATTAATTCGGTTAACCATGGATCGGTTAACATGGACCATTGGATTATTTTCTTTGGGGATATGCGAAGTCGCTCGTCTACGCCTACAAACCAGAAACACGTTAGGGGACTTGGAAGCCAACATTCGTGGCGTTATTGCCAACATACGGCCCCATATGCTCGAAAAAGTGGTTGAAAATTGGACCTGTAGAATTGGCTTTATTCGAGCCAGCCGCGGCGGCCACATGCCCGAAATCATATTTAAACATTAATGGCATAAAATTATCCTTCCAATAAAGCCAAATTGATGGACATTAAAACGATTTTCTTGTGTTTTATTTCAATTCGAAGTTATATACCTCAATAAAAAACACCCTTTAGAAACAGGTGTTCACGCAAGACGCATCCGCGATTTTTTTACAATGGAAAAATTAGAAATGCGTGGTGTCATTAAATATTTACATAAAGGTTTATCGGGACAAGAAATTCATAATGATATGGTGAATGTGTTAGGTGAAAGTGTTCCTTCATATGCAACAGTAAAAAAATGGGTTGCTGAATTTAAACGTGGTCGTACAAGCATTGAAGATGAACCACGTAGTGGACGTACAAAAACAGCAACAACAACAGAAATTGTAGCCAAAGTGCATCATATGGTATTAAATGATCGACGAATAAAAGTGCGTGAAATTGCTAATATCATGGGCATCTCAAATGATCGAGTCCATTTAATTTTGCATGAAGAACTTCAGATGAAAAAGCTTTCTGCAAGATGGGTGCCGCACTTGTTAACAGTCGACCAAAAACGCATAAGAATCAACATTTCTCAAGCTTGTTTGGATCGTTTTCAGCGAAATAAAATGGATTTTAAGCGTCGATTCATAGCTGTTGATGAGACATGGATCCACCACTATACTCCAGAGACAAAAGAACAATCCAAACAATGGACTGAAGCTGGAGGAAGTGCCCCAAAGAAGGCAAAAACAATTCAATCGGCTGGTTAGGTTATGGCAACGGTTTTTTGGGACTTCAAAGGTATTTTATTGATTGACTGAAGCAAAAGGGTAAAACAATAAATTCAGAGTACTATTGCAACCTTTTAGGTCAATTAAATGTACAAATTCGAGAAAAACGTCCTGGCTTACAACACAAAAAAATAATTTTTCATCAAGACAACGCACCAGCGCACAACAATGTTTTAACAATGGCTAAAATCAACGAATTAAAGTACGAGTTGCTTGACCACCCACCTTATTTTCCTGATTTTGCTCCCAGTGACTTTTACCTGTTCCCAAATCTAAAAAAATTCCTTGCTGGCAAGCGTTTTACTTCAAATGAAGATGCAATTACAGTTGTAAACCACTATTTTGAAGACCTTGAGGAAAACTATTTTAATCAAGGGATAGAATTGCTAGATAAGCGTTGGACTCAGTGCATTGAAGTTTCAGGAGATTATATTGAAAAATAAAAATATTTTTGAAAAACTAACTATTCTCTTTCATTGATAGGCTAAGAACTTTCCGAACCGCCCTAGTATGTAACATCTGGGGTTGTGGAGTTTTGCAGAAATGCTCTCGGTCTCGGCATGACTCCGCTCTCCGACTTCTAGTTAATATATATGTTTTTGTTTTAAAGAAAGTTGTTTCATTTTAAAATGAAAATTTTAGCCGTGAAGTTCCATCGGGTGTTCAAAAATACCCAGAATGAGAAAAAAAGCTTGAGTGCCCGGGTTTTAAACGGGTCTGACAAAAGGGAAACAAATGAATATTAATACAACTGGCGATATTGGTAAAATATTTAAGTAACGGGTGATCAATCAAGAGGTATTTTTTTCAATATCAGTTTTTTCACTGATTACGCGTGAGTTGTGTTAAACCTTTTTTCTTCTTTTCAGTATTATTTGCCATTTCATCCTGGAATGACTTTCACCGCAACAACGTCTCAAATTGTGTACCTGTTTTATGGTAATGAGAATGAGAAGGTCCGCTGTTCAGTTTTGATGTCCATTATTGGCTCAACGGCAACGTCAATAAACAAAATTGCCGCATTTAAACTGAAGAGCAAGCAGAAGAGGTTCAAGAGGTGTCATTATAGCCAGAGAAAACCACGGTTTGGTGCTGTTTATGGGCTGGTGGAATCATCGGTGCATAATTGATGATAGCAGGAACGTAACTGTGAATGGTGCTCGCTATCGCACCATGATATCTGACTTTTTGCTACCTGAAATTAAAGTCCGTAATCTTGACGACATTTGGTTTCAACAGGACGGTGCCACTTGCTATACAGCTGCTTAAACAATGGATCTATTGAGTGGTCATTTCAAAGAGCAGCTATTTTCACGTTTTCGCCCGGTGAGTTGGCCGCCTAGATCGTGTGATATCACACCTTAGGAATTTTTGCTTTGGTCTATGCTGACAAACCAGTTACGATTACGATTTTGGAAGCCAACAATACGCATGTAATTAACGCCATACCGGTCGAAATGCTCGAACGAGGCATAAAAAGCCATTATGAATAAGCAATTAAGATTCCACACTTGATTTGAATTTTTGTATTTTTTTTTATTTAGTGAAAAAACCTCTATATTTATCACCCCATAATAACTTAGTATGGAATAAGCACCGTTCGTTGCCTAAAAAATGATTCACATTTTCCAAAACTTCTAAAAAAAATCGGTAATTTAAATTTGCTAATTATTTCTAAAACACAAAGCCAACGACAAGATTTAAAGAGTCGTAGTTCGACCAATCCTAACACCAAGTGTAGTGGGATTCAATGAGTAAGGGTAACTTAAGAAAAACACTAGAAAAAGTTCAGAGACTTGCTACCCTATTTTTGACGGACGCAATTAGAAGCACACTACATGCAGAACTATACATAAACCTGCATTTGAAACCAATTCCGAATTTCTAATTCCGGTGGCAGAATGAGTGTCATTGAGACTCAGAGAGGCAGATCTCTGGTATAAGTCACTAACAGGAAACTTTTGCATTACGGCCTCGTCACCTGGAGTGTCAATTACCTAACATCAGTGCTTAACTTTAAAAAAAAGGCAACTGTTTTGTTCCAAGGCAGAGCAATGTGTGATTTAGGCGAACCGCTGCATGGTATCTCAGTCTAAATTTATAGGTCTATAATGGAAGTAGGGAAGGCCTGGTTATCATACAAAAGATATTTTAATAGTTTTGAGTGTTTTCCTGTCCAGACCTTTAAAGGCTGTTCAGTCTCCCCTGTTAAAATGCAAGCCTGTTAAGAGTTTCAAAAAGCACCTTCACAAATCAGGCTATAAGACTCTATTGGGTTTCCAAACAGGAAGGAAGTAAAGTGACAGATAAACTAGCATGAGTCGGCTAGTCTAAGTTTGCTGCATATGTTGACAACTCTGCAAAAAGCCCTTATATGTGTCTTTAACGGTATGTTTAAACCTTTCTATATAAAAGGTATAAAACATTTGAACCCGATCTGTGAATATAAAAATTATATCGTGCACAGCCCACTAAGAGAAGTTTCCCGTTTGTCCCTTAATGGAATGATTAGGAAATTAAGTAAATGATAGTAGTTTTTTTAACCAAATTATTGGGGAAGATGGGGTTTCTTTTTAAAACGTCTCCTTTAATGACTTGTTACAGGCTTTTATGTCAATCAAGTCTAACGCCTCTGGTTGTGATGAGATATCTCTTAAATTTCTTAAAGTAGTATTTCCGTTTATATCAAATCACCTTCTTCATTTGGTGAACACTATAATAATGACTTCCTGCTTTCCTAATGATTGGAAAGTAGCCATAGTGACACCAATTCAAAAGATGTCAAGCTCGAATTCTACTGACAACTTAAGACCCATTTCTTTGCTCCCCATCCTGTCAAAAGTTGTGGAAAATATTCTTAAGCGGCAGTTGTTAGACCATATTGAGAGTAAATCGCTGCTTAATGATTGTCAATGTGGTTTCCGGAACGACAGGAGTACCTCTGCTCTTTTTATTGGCCTTACTGACTCAATGAGAAAGAATACTCATGATCAAAAAATGTGTATGGTTTTGTCTTTGGATTTAGAAAAAGCCTTCGATAGGGTAGATTATGGAATTTTGATAAATAAATTGCATAAAGATTATGAACTTGGGAAAAGTGCCTGTAGTTTAATGCTTTCTTATTTATGTGGTAGAAAGCAGTTTGTTCGTGTCAATGGAGTCGCATCGTCTGTTTTGTCTGTTAGGAGTGGGGTCCCTCAGGGCTCTGTTCTTGGTCCAATTTTGCGTGTGCTGTTTATTAATGAGCTTTTCAAAAGGCGTTTGGTGTACGCCATACTCTTTTGCTGATGATGTTCAGCTATTATTTTGCGGGGAAATCCAGTATTTGGATGTTTTACAAGCCAAAACTAATTATGTTTTAAAATTATTGAGCGTATGGATGTCCTCTAACAAGCTTAGTATTAATCCTTCTAAAACAAAGGAAATACTGTTTTCATCATCATCTTTTATCAACCTAGATTTGCAATACAATGGTACGCCTATAGAATTCGTTCAGAGTATTACGTGTTTGGGAATACTACTGGATAACAAATGTTGCTTTGAGCAGCATATTCGCAGTATTGCTTCACGTATTAGTTTCACACTTCGTCAACTATACAACACCAATTTAGTTTTACCTCGTTGGGTACAAACAAAACTGGTTCATGGCTTAATTTATGCCAAATATTTTGTACTGCGTAGAGGTATATACAGGAACTACTCAAAGTAATATGAAAATTATAAAGACAGTGCTTCAGAGTCATGCGCTATGTATATTCTGTAAAACCGTATGCTCACACATTTGTGAATGACTTTTTAGGCTGTTCCTTTGTGGAATTTGTGCACCTTCGGTTGCTATATTTTTTTTACAAGATATACAAACTTCAATCTCCTTTGTTCTTAGCAAATTCATTTGTCTTCAGTCACTCAATTCGCAACAGACAGTTAATTATTCCTAAGGTAACACCGCTTATGGATCGATCATTCCTCGTAAGAGTATCCCGACTATTTAACATTTTGCCAAGCAGTTTAAAAACGTTTAATTTGTCTTCCATGACATTTCGTAAACATTTAATGGAACATTTTCGTTCAAGTACAGAGTAATGCTTTTATTTATATGTTTTCTTTTTCTTCGGTTTCTTGATTATCACTTATATGCTTTCATCAGGTATTTTTTTTTCTCTTTTATTAGGAAATATTAGGATTATTTTAATTTATATTATTTATTTGATTTTATACTGATTTTTTTCTAGTAGTTTATGATGTTCTATTTAACATTTTGACGCATATTGTAATTTAGCTTTAATAGGCCCCAATGGGCTTCGAATTACATGTCAATAAATAAAATGAAATTATCTTGCATGGACCAGGGCCGACCAATGTAAGGTTACTTAGGCGTTGTGGGTTAAACTGGATAGAAAATTAACTAAAACCCTGAAGGAAAATAACACGATAACTAGGAAATTTCCGGTGGAAGTCGCCTCTGTGAGGAAAAGCTAGATTGAGAGATTGGAACGCCTGTCTTGTAGATGATCGTTCCTTCAAAAACAGACAGTGAAGGAACTGAAGATCTAAAGGAGTTATCGTTATGCAAGGTAGTTGTTGTTTTTGTTCTAGCAACAAATGTTTTCCGGAGTGACAGCCCTTGGTCGAAGAATTGCTCTTTGGGTCAATCCAGTCCATAGAACCGGCTGTCGTGGTAAGGTGGTAGTCTTTTCTGCTGAGTTTTTTTTACTGGCGAAGTGTCTCAAGGGCAGCTTTCTACAAAACAGTAATTTATCATAAACAAGTGACAACCGAAAGGTTGTACCGCGTGTCAGTTTTGTAAGTAAGCATATTTCTTAAGCTGTCGAAGTCAGAAAAGCAATTATTCTTCCAAATCTTGAGGTCGGTCGTCATCATGGCTGATGACGGTCGTCATCAGGAAATTTGTAATAGGTTGAAAAGTTTAAACTTGAGTACATTTTTGGTCTTTAAGCGACTAACCGTACAGGGATTGGTTCGAAATGAAAAATTAACCGCCAGTATCGAAGACCCAGAAATTTGATCCATATCCGGTAGTGCCTAATATAGTCGAACAGTTATAGACAACACTAATTCGCTTATTGGGGAAAAATAGTCTTCTCGAACGAAAATTGAGCAACTACAATCGACAAGTGCTCAATCAAGCACCGTTGCATACGTAGGACAACCAGTTCTATGCATCGGATCGACTTGAAGCTGCAATTCTGGCCCTGGCACTATGTGCCGCTTAACAACTACTGTATGATGCGGTTTTCGGCATTCTCATTTGTTCGCATGGTCCAAGTTTCAAACAAGACGGAGCTACATGCCACAAATTTTAGAGACTAGGCCACTAAAGATGGGCAACCGCCATCATGCTTCTTGACATCCTCAATTATTTTCTCAGCGGCTACCTCAAGTCCATAGTCAGTACCGACAAACCCACTACCTCAAACGAGATTGAGAACAACATTATACTATAGAGCAGTCATCAATGATTGGACCGACAACTTGAAGCTCTGTCAGTAAAGCCGACCCTTAATATTCTTTACATAGTGACATCCATGAAGAATCAAAGTAAAGCCAGCATCCATCTGATTTCTCACAAAATTGTTTTTTAATTTACATTTATTTTCCAAACGTTCTTATCTGGTCACCCTGTATTTGTTAATTACATTTTTGGTTGGAAAACGAGTCAACATAAAATCTAATTTTTTGTGGGCAGACGTTAGCCTTTCCCCTGTGATTATGCAAATTCTAGCTTAAAATAATGCCATTGCTTAAATTTATAGATTTTTAAATAGTCATTGTAAAGGCATTTTGAACTTAAAACTGGACGTGCTTGAAAAGGAACGGTTGGAAACAGAGCACTCACGCCTTTGAACGCTATCTTTAGTGTCTTGATAATTGCATATATATTTCATTTTTTGATTGAGTTCCTGCAGTGGTTCACCCTGCTTTGGTTTCTTGAAATTTTTGGTAATATTTCGGACCATTGCCATTTACAAATTCATTGGGAATTTAAGCAGTTTGCCGACCTTTTACCAATGTAGCGGGAATTCCATATGGTTTAATAGCCAGAGTAATCCAACATTGTTCGCGAATCAAACCCAATATCAATGAAAAAACAAACGTTTTGTCTGTTTCGTCAGAAGTATCAATGAAATTACAAATCTGTAGCCGCCGTTGTCTATATTCGTGGTAAGTTGCTGCTTATTCCAAACGGAGGCATTGGTACGAACTTATTGATACAATGATTAAACACATGGGCGTTTTTGTCCCAATGATTGAGTGAACAGAAAATAAGGGAGATTCCATGTTAATGCTAGACCATTTCTATTAAGCACTAACTCCACTAGCGTAATTAATGACTTCTTTTGATCTCTATTAAAGTTTTGCATTACTATTCTACTTCAATTTTTCAGTTTTTCTCCATAAAACCTCGTACAAAAACTTAAACAGGATATCAAATATTTTACGAATTTTCTGTTTAATTTTCTAATTTTTTTTTTCAGAAAACCTTTTAAGCGGCTAATTTAAGTGGCACTAGCTAGGTCTATCTCTTATAGAACTGTACGTTCTCATAGCCTATACTTCTCATACATAATAGAAAAGCTACTTTGAAAAGAAGCAGAAATGACTTACCTCTCCTTGATTTTTGTTACATTTCATTGACCACTTCAGCAATTTATCGCTTCGGAAGGGGCGTCAACAGCGTACTCGCATTGCCCGAATTAATGGCTATGACTTCAGTTATATTAGCTAAGTTGGAATTCATATGATGTTGATAATATAGTGTTGGTGGTGGCGGATGTGCTGTTGCATAGTTAGGTAGAAAAGAAGGATTTGGAGCGGTCTGTTGCTGACCTATTGCAGTAACAGACGCAGCTGTAGTCGTCGTCGTTGCTGCCGATGTTGATGTATGTAATGTCTGCATTGTAGAGGTGCTATTAGTTAGTGGAGCCTGTGGCTGATGCTGTTGTTGCTGCTGCAGGTGCTGTTGGTGGTGATGCTGATATGTCGCATATGTGGCTACACCTCTTGTAGAGTTTGTCTATAACCCAGTTATAACAACTTCATGCTGGGCATCATCATCCATATCGGGCATTTCCTGTTTATGCAATATTTGTTCGGCATCCTGTTGATTTTGGTGTTGCGAGCCCGGCGTTTGAGCTGGTTGCCGCGGTGCCGTTTGGCCATACTTTTCATGAATGCCCCGATGTCTCTTCAGCGCAAAGCGATCGGCAAAGGCGGCTGAACAGATATCACATTTGAAGGGTTTTTCGCCCGAGTGTACTTTGGCATGATTCTTGAGATGAGCCGCTTGAGAGAACGCTGAACCACATATTTCACATTTGTACGGTTTCTCTCCGGTGTGTATGCGCCGATGATTCCATAGAGTGGCATGACGGGCAAAACCTTTGTCGCACACCTCACACACGTAGGGCCGCTCGCCGCTATGGGTGCGTTCGTGATTCTTTAAATGCGGCGATTGTGAGAATTGCATACCACATGTTTGACATCTAGACAAGATATTTGTTAATAACTGCAAATTGCAATAAAAATTTGGACTTACTTGTAGGGTTTCTCGCCGGTATGAATACGTGCATGATTTTTCAAATATACCGCCTTGGCAAAGGCCAGTCCACAGATGGTACACTTGTAGTTCTTCTCGCCACTATGCAGTTTCTTGTGGGACCACAGACTGGAATAGCGCGAGAACGTTCCACCACAGATATTGCATGTAAATGGTTTGGGATTCCTGTAAGCGAAAAAGAGAATCTGTTTAGAACGATGCCAGCCAGCAGTGATAGGGAGGTTCGGTGGTGCCGTCGAATATATACTTTTCTTACTCTGTCTTTATTGCGGACACTGCGTTTGGGCTCTGCTGCTTTGAGGCGGGCGCTCCCGATCCAACATACACCACACCCGAACCATTGCACTTGTTGCATTTTGTTATCTTGGCCGATGAGCATTTCTTCTTGGGCGAGTGCGAGGATGGACAAGGTTCTCGTTTTAAGCTGACACCGGATACCGTACCATTGCCATGTGATGAGGTGGGAGCTGGCTGTTGTGTTGTCACCAGTTGAATCTGTTGCTGTCCTTGAGCGTTGGTCGATATTATTTGTACGGGTTGTTGTATCATAGTCGTAGCGCCTAGAGAATCCATCGACGACTCTGAATTACCGCTGGCCAAGTCATTCATTTCGAACTTGATATCGCCATCGGGCGCAACATAGATCTGTGTGGGCTGCACCTGATGTGCGGCCATGGCTGCTTGTTCGTTTTGGAGGCACGAATCGCAGCGGATAATCTTGGGCCCTTTACGCTTGACGGGTTGCAGTATTTGATTGCCACATGTTTGACATTTACTTTGTTCCAGTTTAAGGGGTTTACCCACCGAGGATTGCCCCACCGATTCGTTGTTTTGCTGCTGTTGTTGCTGCTGCTGCTGTTGCTGCTGCTGCTGCTGTTGGTGTTGTTGCTGTTGTTGTTGTTGCTGCTGATGCTGTTGCTGCATTGACTGTTGCGTGGTCTGTTGTAGTACGGATGTGGCCGGTTCCAGTGCCTCCGTCGCCACTATTTGTATCTGACCCATTTGGCCATTCTCGGTGATAATATTCTGCGTTTGCACCAGACCCTGGGCATTGACCAGCGCTATAGTTTCTTGTTGACCCTGATGCTGATCGCTGCCATCTTGGGTATGACTACGCTTGTGATGATTTAACAAAGCCAAATGGGAGAACATCAAACCGCACACATCACATTTGAAGCTAATGTTCGAGATGGTATTCTGTATGGGAGAAATAGTCTGTAAAGACTTTGTGGGGAAGACAAGGAGAGAGTCATGAAAACTGGTGGTTCTTAAATGAAATATTCCTATGCACGACTTACAGTTGCTAAGGGTTTATTTTGATTGACAATTTGTAATCTTCCCTGAGGATCTAGGGTGGCTATACCAATGGTTCCGCCTTGATTTAATTGATTTAACTGCATGCCATTGACCAGGGCATAGTTATAGCCTCCCACTGGTTGGGCGATGTAGCAGGTCTTATTGTCATCGGTGGTGAGTTGAGCCAAGTTAACGGTGGTAGCATTTCCCTGGAAATGGCGAAGGGACAAAATATTAATATCGGTCATAGGGATTTTAAGAGAACCTTAGAGCACTCTTACATTTGTTGTGGTGTAGTAAAATGTTGGCTGCTGTTCCTTTTGCCCTTCGATTTTTGGCTGCTTGAGTATGGTCCCATCTGCTGTTTGGTATTGTATGGTTGTCGGCTGAACATTTGCTCCAAGAGCATTTGTAAATATTATATTTTTTGTTATATCTTCCATCATTTGGATTATCTATAAATGAAGAGCTGAAATTATAAAAAAAATAATTTTGATTAGAGATTTAAAAGACAAGACCTATGAAACATCAAGATGTATGACCCCGACTGCCTGTTCTATGGACCGGATTGACCCGAATAGCAATTTTTGGCCAAAGGTTGTCATCCCGGCACACAGTTACCACTACAAAAACAACAACATTTTTACTGGTAGGACTTTGTGATTATATTGCGTATTTAATAATGTTGGCCCATTTCATTTCGATATCTTTGAGATGTTGTCAAGATAAAACAAATATCCGATCTCATCTGATTTTCATTTTTGTTATATTATGTGGATTATTTTGTTTTTTGTTAGTTAATTTATCAGATAAAATGAGAGTAAATATGGCGGGCTTCAGGTGAGAGTTGTTCTCGGAGAACCCTTGATAGATAAATGATTAATTCGTTTAAAAAATGTGTAAATAGATTTAAAAAACTTAACCTAAATACGGCAAAGAATGAAAGAAGTAGTAGAAGTAGTTTGGTTGTGATAGCCACCACTATCTTCTTTTATTAAGTCATCCTATACCTCTGTTTAAAAGAATTTTATCTTGCAGACTGAACTTCTCGTTGGAACCCAATTCCTTAAGGAATCCTTTCCCCAGCCACCATCTAGCTTACCCTCCTACATAAGTCTGGAGATTTGTTCAGCCTTCCTGAAAAAAAGCTAAATTGAAGTTTACCAGGCTCCGCATGCAATGCCAATCTCCTCACACTAAACTAAAGCCCCGGAAGAATAAAATCATTCTTTCAATTAAAAAAATTACATAAGTATCCAAACTAATATGGGCGTGGCCATAGACACAAAAAGTGGAATCCCTTGAACTGGTTTAAAACCCTTAAGATAACATAACTAAGGGCGGGGGACCCTTCGTGTCCGAGATACGCATACATTCATTAAGTTGTGGGAACTAAAACTCTCAGAATATGGACATGGTCCAAAAGAGTTTATTAAATTCTGCATGGCCCTAAAACCCCTCAACTTTCATACCACTGTTTAAAAGGATAATTCTTGAAGTCTGATCTTGGCGATGGCACCCAATTCCTCAAGGAATCTTGCCCCAAGCCACTTTACTGCTCAACCTCGCCATAACACTTCCTACAGAAGTCTGGAGATTTGTTGAGCCTTAATAATATTAAGTTTCCTTTTTTAATAACTTTTATTGACATGTTCTTGACATACTTCGGTGGTTATATTGGCAAAAAGCATTATTTTATCTGAAAGATGCTCGAAATTATGAAAACTATTTCTTTTTGGATTGGAAAACAATAAAGCCAATTAAAAAGAACCGCACTGTCGACGCCAATATTTCATTAGCGGCTTGATTTCAGTAGGGCCGATGTTGGATGTGAACCGCATCTAAACGTCAAGTTCTTTTCTGCATTTCATTTGATATTTCTCAATATCAGAATAACTCAATTTGAAACATGGTCATCATGGTCAGAATGGTGCAATAAATGGCAACGGAGAATAATCAATTGTCGAAGAAAATCATCTTCTGTGATGAGGCACATTTTCACCCCAATGGATTCGTCAATAATCAGAATTGCCGCATTTGGACGAATGATAATCCAAGAGTGATTGTCGCAAAAACAATGCACCCACAAAGAGCGACTGTTTGGTGCGTCTGGCCGTATTTTTCCAAAATGAGACCGGTCAGGCAATTACTGTGAATGGTGTTCGCTATCGTGAGTAGATAATGAACTTTTTTCGGCCCGAATTGGAAGATATGGATGTGGACGATATGTGGTTTCAACAGGACGGTGCCACTTACGACAAAGCTAACGAAACAATGGCTCTTTTGCGCGACGAATTCAATGGCCGTGTTATCTCACGTTGTGGCGATGTTATTTGGCCACCAAGATCATGTGATTTGACACAGTTGGACTTCTTTCTTTGGGGTTATTTGAAAGAAAAGGTGTACGTCAATAAGCCAGCAACAATTCAAGAGCTAAAGGATAAGATAATTCGGCATATAACCTCAATTATGCCGCAGCGTTATCGATAATTTGGACCATCGGATGAAGGTGCGCCGCCGAGGTCGCGGCGGCCATTTGGCCGATGTTTTGTTTCGTACAATTAAGTAAAATATCCATGTACACACTTCATTCTTTTAATTTAACTAATTAATGAGTAGGACTTACCAACAAGAAGCTCCAAAGAAATATTTGATTTTTAAAGCTCAGAAGAGAGCTGCAAGTGTTGGTGATCGTTCAAAGTCCTAGTGGAATTAAAAGTAAAAGATTAAAACTCAGCGAATCAAGAATTCTGCGCCATATACATAAATAAAAAATTAAAAGCAACTTAAATAAAGGCATTTCAAAGTAAAAGATTAAAACTCAGCGAATCAAGTATTCTGCGCCATATACATAAATAAATAATTAAAAGCAACTTAAATAAAGGCATTTCAAACAAAACGATCCGTTTGTATCAGCGAGGTCTATTAAAGTTGATTTCGAGATTTTTTATCGGCCTAGGGAACAACGACTAAACTCACGCTATTCTAAAGGCAACTAAAGCATGCCACTAATAGGGGATGAACAGAGACTGAGAAGTTATGTCAACGAACCGAAAATGGGCTTTTACCCGGCGGGGCTAATAAGTATGCTTTCTCCTTTAGATGAAAGTGTATATAACGTTTCCCTGTTTGTACTTGAATTTAATATTTTACCTAAGAAGGATTAAGTATAATTTACCTATTCCAAGAGATTTAGTTTAGGCTTCAAGCTTTTATATAATCAAGCTTTAATATATAAAAAAATTTCAGAGATCATATATTCCGAATTACGAACAACCACAGTTTTGATATAAAATCGGCTATATCTTTGCTATACTTAGTAAGGACATAAATACTGTTACAAACGTTTTATGCTGTAAAATAAGAAGTACTGAATGTTTTTGGACCAAATATTTTTTAATATATTTATTAATGTATATTGTATCTAAAAAGATGCTACTTATTCGAAATGTCCGCCTTTTGCCCTTACACACGCCTTAAGTCGCACTGGCCAATCGTCAATAGCTGCACGAACCTCGTCCATTGGAAAATTGGCCACAGCTCGAACCAAAGCAGTCTTAAGAGATCCAATGTTGAGGTATCTTTTGTAACAAACCTTGTCCTCTAAAACCGTCCACAATTTGTAATCCAATGGGTTCAAATCTGGACTGCCTGAGGGCCATTCTTCAGAGGAAATGAACGCTGGCAAATTGTTTCGAAGCCAGGCCTGGGACGTTTATGGGCCGGCGCAGAATCCTGCTGGAAAGTCCATGGCTGGTTTTGAAACAGGGTTAAGAGGCTTCACAACAGTTTCCAAAACGGTTTCTTGGTAAACTTTGGCCGATGTTTTGACTCCTTGTTTGCAGAAATGCAGGTCAGTGACCCCATCGTAAGACACCCCACCAAACCACGACTGAAGCTGGGTGATGACCCTTTTCCACCCTTGAGATAAGTTCAGATGCTTTCTTAGATGACCGCGCATACACTATCATTTTGCTTGAAAAATTTTTCCTGAACGGTAAAAATTTTTACATCCATGAACATTTTTCTGTGCAAGTTATCAGCGTGTTTCACCAAACGACGTTTGCATTTTTTAAGCCTATTTTTTTTTAAAGCTGCAGTCAATAAATGTCCGGTACGTCGTTTGAAAGCCCCAAGTCCCAAATCTTTTTTAATGATTCGACTCATGGACTTTTGCGTGATATTCATCTCACGGGACATGATTTTCTGTTTTCTGAGCGAATTTCTGTGAATTCTTGATTTAACGGCTTTGATGACATGCGGTGTTCGAACAGAGCGTGGGCGGTAGCGGTCTTTAACATCTCCAGTCTCCTCAAACATTTGTATGCATCGGTAGACGAACATGCGGCTAATCCCTAGTGGCCGGAGCGTTTTGAAAATATCGCTTTTTTCATTTCACACTTGAAAAGCGCTATTACAGCGATACGGTTCTCATTATCTGACCACTCCATGATGAAAGTTGAAACAATTTTAAAATCCCTTTACAGACTAACGCTATTGAGGTTAGCTTTCAAAGCCCATATGACATTAACGGGGTATGTTCAGTTCTACTATTGAAATGGGTGTGTTCAATGTTGTAACAGTATTTATGTCCCTACTAAGTATGAAAATGTGTAACGTTGCCCTGTTTGTACTGGGCCGTAAAATAGATTCGTTCCTCTTTTCGTCGACAGAGTCACGGACATTGCAATTTTGAATATATCATAGCCCATATCCTAGTTTTTTTTTAAATCGGATTAGTGGCCTATGACAATATCATAATGTTTTTAAGTCCCATATCCTAAGATTAGGCCTGCCCATAGCTATAAGCCTACGTCTGGCAGCACAGCAAGTTTTAATTTGGAAAAATGGTCACTGGATCCAAAGGAATATTTTCATATTAAGTTGCAGGTATTAGTTTAGAATTGAAACATTTTACCAAAACACCTGTACCTCTTAATAACAGAAAGCATTAAAGTCACTAGATTAGTCAAGTCGATAGCTAAACGTTTTAAAACCCGGCCGAATACCGATCACACAGAAAAAAATCAAATTAGCAGAATGGGGCCTAAAAAAACAACACAGAAAATACGTCAAACTATGATTTCTGAATAGGCAAAAGTGCTACTTATGGGGAATAAAACGAAAAAAATATGCCACGCCCAGCAAAAGGCAGGTATTTGCAGAGATTATTATAAACGAAGCCTTTGTACTATTTTCTAATGGAAACTTCATCCTGTGATGCCGGGCTTAGAAAATCTTAGCTCTGTAAAGGCGCAATTTAGGGACTCGGGAAGTTCAAGCCTTATGATATTGGTAAATATCACCGATTTTTTGTAGTTCTTCAAATCAGGGAAAACGAAAGTAGCCAGTAGCATTTTCTAGTCATTGAGAAACCCCAAGGAACCGAGCGACCTTATTAATAAATTTTTCCAAAATACTCAGGTCATGCTGAAAACGAAAGCATATATTTTTTTAATTTTCTTTACGCTCTATAAACTGCACTTCAGCTAACATTTTTTATTTTGCTATTATGTACTATATGTGTGGTTGATATAATCACTGCACTTGATCCTTTTAACGCTCTTTTGTTAAACGACCACCCACCATAAAAATTGTTATTTTGTAATAAATACAAATTAAGGAGTGCAGATTGCTCCTTAAATCAACACCCAACATCAACAGTTGAAATGTAAACAAACCGACGGCTCAGTCTGGCAACGTCACAAGAGTAAAAAACAGTATTAACACGCGCGCTTTATGAAGAAAGAGACAACTATACCAACAATTCCTAAAACCCGAGCGAACGCACTGCAATTCCAACTACAGGCGAAAAATAGAAATGAATGAAACAAAACAATACGAATGACAAAGCTGCGTTGTGATGGAAGAGAACCGAAGGAACCGAATACAAAAAGGAGACGACGTAAAGACTTAAATATGGCGACGACAGAGACAAAATCACCGAGCACCAAAAAAACCTACAAAATTGAAACTATTGTTTTGATAGAAAGTAGTCAAAGGTAAATGCAATTCTTTAAGCTTTTCAAAGACAGTTTTTTTTCACTTGGTTGGGGAAGCACCAGTTAAATGACCTGCACACGTTTAATTAACTTCGCCATGGAAACTTTCACACTTCATAACTCACAAGTAAAACATTTTTGGAACGAGATTTTACCTCCGGTTTATGCAATACTGACGGACGGCACAATTAAAAACTTCTCTTGTAAATTTTCAATTTTTATTTGACTAAAATTCCTTCACTTTAGCTTTTGTTTTGATATTTTCGTTATTGTTGTTTTTAATGGGACACGGTTTATTATTGTTTTTTCTTTTTCTAACAAATTTTTGGAAAATACAAAACATGAGATGCACAATGACCGAACTTTTTCACCAGAGTGAAGTAACACATACAAAATTTTTCTTCCTTCTTCTTCTTCGCCTTCTTCCTCTTTTTGTCGCACACACACTCTTCTATTGAACAAACTACAACTACAAAAACACACACTACTCGCACACACAGTCTCGATGGTCGGTTGTACTGTTTCTCGCCGCCTCTACTTGGTTTGTTTTTTCACTTTGGCGTGTGTGTGTGGCAGTGCCGTTCTAATTACTTTAATAGAACAGACAGAGAAAAGCAATATGGCGCCGCCAAAGTATTTCGTCGCCGACTTTGGAATTTCAAGTTAAATTCACGATTTGCGGAGCATTTTTGATGGAGTTTGCACACAATTGTTTTCACTATTCTTTAACGCACTTTGTTTTATTTTTTTGTCATGGCGAAAAGGGTTTTAATAAACTACTTAACTGATTATTGTGCTTTTACAAATGACAAACCCGATTATTCGCTCTACCGTTCACTCCCGTTCGCTGGCGAAAATAAAATGCGACTGAAAATTTAGAATGAGACACATTGTGTGTGTCTCAAATTGTATTGGATTTTGCCCAGGAGCAAGGGAGAGAATAGAGTACTTTGAAGTGGGTAATCAGTGATGATAAAGTTGGCGTACTTGTTTTATACCAAAAGTACTCAGATACTAAAATGGCCTATAAGTTTTATAAATTTATTTACAACTATTTTCAGTTTCACGATTAAACCAGAAACTAAAGCAGCTTTTAAACATCAATATTTACGTTATTTTTTATATATGAAAATAAATTTTATTGTAAGAAAAGAAATAAATATATTCGACTAGTTTCTGATTAGCAAATGGAATAAGTGTGAAGAGCGCAACCATCTTACTTTACGAATGTCAATTTAGCTGGTTCAGTAAAAATTGCCGAGAAGTCTTTATTTGTCTGAATTAAAGGTGGGACCACAGTAGTTCTGGGCCTTATTCACCCATAAGCTATCTTAAAAAGATCTACCGTAATTTGATTTGGTTTGTAATATGTTATAAGATCCGTCAAAATAAAGATTTTAAGTATGATTTGCCTATCAGACGCAGCATCATTTGTTATCAACTATTTTGGATCGAGTTTATTTTTACACTTTTCATAACAAACGAAAATTAATTACGTTAGTAACTTTTCCGTTAGCGTATGGCTTAATTAAATAGATTTGGGCCCCTGGATTTGATGCGTTTAGACGTTCATATATTTACCCACACAAAAAAAAAATTATAGTTGTAGAAATCATCAGTTGAGTTGAAACAATACAAATTAACTCATTTTAATCTCTTTCGAATAGTATTAACTGTTTTTTCCACTTTTTATAAATATATTCGAAAAACACGGTTGTCGATATTAACACTGTTCGCATTGCGACAATGAAACAAATATAGTTTGTTACCATTTTTGAAGAGAATTAGTTCGTTATATATATGGGTGATTCTGAAATTATGGGCCAATTTCGACATCATTTTTGGCATTCGACTTGTTTGCAGAATTGAATATTTAATTCAGGTAGATGTCTTAGTTCTAAGAAAGACATTTTCAAGTCATTTTCACAGTTTTTTTTTTTGTTTTGCTGTGAACATTTTTTTTGTTTGAAATAAGGGGTGTTTTTTATTGGGGTATAGAACTTTAAGTTGGCATCACTTTTATGGTCGACATAATCGTCCATCAGAGCAATTAATTCGGTTAACCATGGATCGGTTAACATGGACCATTGGATTATTTTCTTTGGGGATATGTGAAGTCGCTCGTCTACGCCAACAAACCAGAAACACGTTAGGGTTAGCTAACTTTCGTGGCGTTATTGCCAACATACGGCCCGATATGCTCGAAAAAGTGGTTTAAAATTGGACCTGTAGAATTGGCTTTATTCGAGCCAGCCGCGGCGGCCACATGCCCGAAATCATATTTAAACATTAATGGCATAAAATTATCCTTCCAATAAAGCCAAATTGATGGACATTAAAACGATTTTCTTGTGTTTTATTTCAATTCGAAGTTCTATACTTCAATAAAAAACACCCTTTAATTTGTATGTTTTGTTTTGAAAATTTGTTTGATTTTTTTGTTTTGTTCGTTTTGTTTGTTTTGTTTATCTGTTTGTTTTTTTGTTCTGTGTTCTGTGCGTTGGCATGGTTGTATTTACGCCTATACAATTTAGTGGGATTTTTTTAGAAAAATGTAATAAATCCTAAAAATGTGGATATGGCAACTAATTTACGTAACATACAATAGCCGTGTTTTTTTCAAGTAATTAGCTTAGTTACCTAGTTAGTTAGCAATATGGTATTCTGGCAACATTTTAAATCAGATGGCAACATAAGCCCAAAAAAATTTTGTTTACAAAAAAATGCAAAGTAAATTGTGAAAAACGAATTTGGTTACTTCGTATAGTTTCTTGTTGTAAACATCTTATTGACAAATTTTATTTCGTTTAGCACAGCATTAAACATAAACGTCAGACAAGGACAAGTAAGAACCATAAACATTTTATATGCATTTAAAGTCTGGTTCTAAGATCGTGATGGACTTAGACATGTATATCGCTTAGAAAATGACTCATAAATGTCAATCTTTTTTTTAATTTTCAATTTTTACCGCAATTTCACAGAACTTTATTGCTGAAATTTAAGATTTCTTCAAATAAAAAGGCGAACTTAGTAGCGGGCTTAAGATAGTATTTTTTAGCACTGAATATTTGATACAGATACTGGAGTTATTTATGCAAATGCGCTACAACAACGCTGTAACCTTCTTGAAGGCATTATATTCTATTCCAGCTCATCATCTTCAGCTCATTCCTAAGACTCAATTCAATTTATGGAAATAGTTTTATCGCGCATATTCTATTTTCTTTTTCTTTCATTTCCTTTCTGTGTCAATAACAGAAAACACAGGTTTTTGATTTTGTTATACAAGCTGGGTATGTCATAATATTTTTTTGTTAAAATAATAAGTCAGGTAACTCTAATTCGTTTAGTTACCGAGTAGCAGCCAACTCGCTTGCTTACCGTGTAACTTCCATACAAATTCCTGTTTAGTAAACTTAAAAGAACACGGCCATTAATTAGCAGACTAACGAAAATTTCGTTTTGAGAAACGCAAATTGAGACGACTTCGAGTGACTGACCTTCGTTCGCCGTTAAGAAACAGGGTATAAACATAAATCCCTATTTGAGTATGTGATAACATTTGAATACCAACACATATAACCTCTTATACAATTTGTCTTATTATTTGACTGACAAAAGTTCGAAGAGCACATGAGGCTAAGCTGCTGTTTGGATTTATTGTCAATATTGCTTTAATATGAGCACTAATATTGTTTATATCTGCTTTTGCAGTAAAGACGATACAAAGTTATCTGAAAATACATCTACGAACTGCTTAAATGTAAATTAAAAAATTGAACGCTTTTCCATATGAAATATTGACACCACATTGTAAAATATTAACGACAGCGCCAGCTACATGTCAAGTGTTGAGTGTAATCTGTGGCATCTCATTTTGCAGAAAAATGCAATGAAAAAATTATTGCATACTTTAAGGAGTTTCCAATGGTCAAAGCAAAGAGCAAAGAGTATATATATTAAAAGAGAATTCGTTAACTCCGAATCTTAACTGTTCGAATGACGAGCTAGATATGGGATTACTTGGGCATTGTTTTTGAGGGAAATTTTATTTGGTTGGCGGGCATTATTCTATGAAAAAGTCCCATTTTTGAAAAATTGTATTTGAGAGCGAAACTTGAAATCAACCAAAAAAGATAAAATATTTATGAATGAAATCAAGCAAAAAAGAAAAACAATTATGAATAGTTGGTGAGAAAGTGGGTGGGTGGGCGAGACGATGGCTATAAAGAGCCACAACAACAACCATTACCAAAACGTATGAAATAAATTGTGAAGCACCAGGCGCACAGAAAAAATCACACGACATTCGGTCGCCTGGTTTGCTTTTTTATTTGCTTCATTGTTTGAATGTACAATCGTACGTACATACATATGAAAAAAAAGAAAGCCAATAGAAGCCGTAAACGGTATGTATGTACGTACGTATGTGTGCTGTTGTACAAGTAGTGGCTGCGCAAGGAAATTGCTCTGCTCGCACACACCAACACAAAGGCGTGTGTGTGTGCGCAGAGGAATGTGACATTCGTTTGAATATTCGTACATGCGAGTATGTTTATTTTGTTTTCGATTTGGTCTGTTTATTTTATGCGAGCCTGGTATTTTGATTTCTTCACAACATGAGGAAAGCGGTATTTTGGTCCTTTAGCAAAAAAAATACGTCATCCCCTACATACCCCCATTCCCTCTACCCACCAACAATATAAAAATCGTCATTAAATGGCAAGTAACCCCCCCCCCCCCCCCCATCCAACCCAACCCTTTTCTACACACAAAGGAAGTTTTTTGTTTGTATGTATGTATGCTTTCAAAAAATTTCTTTAAAATTTCAATTTAAACAACAACAACACAAACTCTTATTGACATGTATGTATGTATTCAATAACATGTGACACCCTCCCCCAACTCCCCACCCCTCACATCTATCAATCAATACAAATTTTATATTTTTTGGTAGAAACTGCATTTTGGCAACATGGAATTTCTGAAATCAATTTCAAGAAAGTTACAAATTTTCAATTTTGCTTCTTTTTCTCCCCCCTACCCCATAATCATACATACATACATAAATTTTTAATGAAGACACCATCTGTTTTTTCTTTTGGCCTAGTAATATTTGAATTTGTGTGTGATTGTGGTATGTATGTATGTATGTATGTCAACAAACGTTTTTAAATATTTTTTCAACAACAACAACAACAATATTTGCGAAAATTTCTACAACTACAAACAATAACAACAACAAACCTAACTCGCAATGAAACGTATGTATGTACATATGTATGTTTGTATTCAAAAACCTGTTTTCCCTCCTCTTACTCCTCACCCCTCTCCTCTATCAAACAAGAATATTTTTTCAGTCTTTGAATTTTTTGCGGAAATTTGAAATATGCCAAAGGAAATTTCTAGAAATTTCCAAATTGAATAAGAGTATCATCTTTTTTTGCTTTGCGCCTGGTAATTTAAATTTCTAACGTCTTTACAAAAACGTTTTTTTTTCATTAACCAAGACAGAAAGAAAGAAAAATGAAACAAATTTTGTGGAAGTTTCTAGATTTCAAAACAACAACAACAGCATATTGTATGGGTTCAACAACCTCTCCCTCCACACCTCACCTCATCTCTATTAATTACTTACAATTTTTCAGTATTAGATTTATTTGTGGAAATTTGGCAACGTAGAAATTTCTAAAATGAAAAATTGATAATTTATAAATTTTTAGAAATTGGTTTCAGAAACTTCGTTGTTGCCAAATTTCAAATTTTCACAAATTATGAAAAATGTACCTTAATTGATAGAGCTAAGGGGTGAGGAGTTGGGCGAGGGGAAAGAGGTTGTTGAAAACATACATATCAATATGAGTTTCAACTGTTTTGTTTTGAAATCTAAAAACTTCCACGAAATTTGTTTCATTTTTCTTTCTTTCTGCCTTAGTTAATAAAAAAAAACGTTTTTGCATATACGTTAGAAATTCAAATTACCAGGCGCAAAGCAAAAAAAGATGATACTCTTATTCAATTTGGAAATTTCTAGAAATTTCCTTTGGCATATTTCAAATTTCCGCAAAAAATTCAAAGACTGAAAAAATATTCTTGTTTGATAGAGGAGAGGGGTAAGGAGTAAGAGGAGGGAAAACAGGTTTTTGAATACAAACATACATATGTACATACATACGTTTCATTGAGAGTTTGGTTTGTTGTTGTTATTGTTTGTAGTTGTAGAAATTTTCGCAAATATTGTTGTTGTTGTTGTTGAAAAAATATTTAAAAACGTTTGTTGACATACATACATACATACCACAATCACACACAAATTCAAATATTACTAGGCCAAAAGAAAAAACAGATGGTGTCTTCATTAAAAATTTATGTATGTATGTATGATTATGGGGTAGGGGGGAGAAAAAGAAGCAAAATTGAAAATTTGTAACTTTCTTGAAATTGATTTCAGAAATTCCATGTTGCCAAAATTCAGTTTCTACCAAAAAATATAAAATTTGTATTGATTGATAGATGTGAGGGGTGGGGAGTTGGGGGAGGGTGTCACATGTTATTGAATACATACATACATGTCAATAAGAGTTTGTGTTGTTGTTGTTTAAATTGAAATTTTAAAGAAATTTTTTGAAAGCATACATACATACAAACAAAAAACTTCCTTTGTGTGTAGAAAAGGGTTGGGTTGGATGGGGGGGGGGTTACTTGCCATTTAATGACGATTTTTATATTGTTGGTGGGTAGAGGGAATGGGGGTATGTAGGGGATGACGTATTTTTTTTGCTAAAGGACCAAAATACCGCTTTCCTCATGTTGTGAAGAAATCAAAATACCAGGCTCGCATAAAATAAACAGACCAAATCGAAAACAAAATAAACATACTCGCATGTACGAATATTCAAACGAATGTCACATTCCTCTGCGCACACACACACGCCTTTGTGTTGGTGTGTGCGAGCAGAGCAATTTCCTTGCGCAGCCACTACTTGTACAACAGCACACATACGTACGTACATACATACCGTTTACGGCTTCTATTGGCTTTCTTTTTTTTCATATGTATGTACGTACGATTGTACATTCAAACAATGAAGCAAATAAAAAAGCAAACCAGGCTACCGAATGCCGTGTGATTTTTCCTGTGCGCCTGGTGCTTCACAATTTATTTCATACGTTTTGGTAATGGTTGTTGTTGTGGCTCTTTATAGCCATCGTCTCGCCCACCCACCCACTTTCTCACCAACCATTCATAATTGTTTTTCTTTTTTGCTTGATTTCATTCATAATTATGTTTCTTTTTTGGTTGATTTCAAGTTTCGCTCTCAGATACAATTTTTCAAAAATGGGACTTTTTCAGAGAATAATGCCCGCCAACCAAATATAATTTCCCTCAAAAACAATGCCCAAGTAATCCCCTATCTAGCTCGTCATTCGAACAGTTAAGATTCGGAGTTAACGAATTCTCTTTTAATATATATACTCTTTGGGTGTGTCATAACATTTTTTTTCGTTTCGTTACTGAGTAGCAGCCAAAGAGTATATATATTAAAAGAGAATTCGTTAACTCCGAATCTTAACTGTTCGAATGACGAGCTAGATAGGGGATTACTTGGGCATTGTTTTTGAGGGAAATTATATTTGGTTGGCGGGCATTATTCTCTGAAAAAGTCCCATTTTTGAAAAATTGTATCTGAGAGCGAAACTTGAAATCAACCAAAAAAGAAACATAATTATGAATGAAATCAAGCAAAAAAGAAAAACAATTATGAATGGTTGGTGAGAAAGTGGGTGGGTGGGCGAGACGATTGCTATAAAGAACCACAACAACAACCATTACCAAAACGTATGAAATAAATTGTGAAGCACCAGGCGCACAGGAAAAATCACACGGCACTCGGTCGCCTGGTTTGCTTTTTAATTTGCTTCATTGTTTGAATGTACAATCGTACGTACATACATATGAAATCAAGCAAAAAAGAAAAACAATTATGAATGGTTGGTGAGAAAGTGGGTGGGTGGGCGAGACGATGGCCATAAAGAACCACAGTAACAACCATTACCAAAACGTATGAAAGAAATTGTGAAGCACCAGGCGCACAGGAAAAATCACACGGCATTCGGTCGCCTGGTTTGCTTTTTTATTTGCTTCATTGTTTGAATGTACAATCGTACGTACCAAAGAGTATATATCAAAGAGTATATATATTAAAAGAGAATTCGTTAACTCCGAATCTTAACTGTTCGAATGACGAGCTAGATAGGGGATTACTTGGGCATTGTTTTTGAGGGAAATTATATTTGGTTGGCGGGCATTATTCTCTGAAAAAGTCCCATTTTTGAAAAATTGTATCTGAGAGCGAAACTTGAAATCAACCAAAAAAGAAACATAATTATGAATGAAATCAAGCAAAAAAGAAAAACAATTATGAATGGTTGGTGAGAAAGTGGGTGGGTGGGCGAGACGATGGCTATAAAGAGCCACAACAACAACCATTACCAAAACGTATGAAATAAATTGTGAAGCACCAGGCGCACAGGAAAAATCACACGGCATTCGGTAGCCTGGTTTGCTTTTTTATTTGCTTCATTGTTTGAATGTACAATCGTACGTACATACATATGAAAAAAAAGAAAGCCAATAGAAGCCGTAAACGGTATGTATGTACGTACGTATGTGTGCTGTTGTACAAGTAGTGGCTGCGCAAGGAAATTGCTCTGCTCGCACACACCAACACAAAGGCGTGTGTGTGCGCAGAGGAATGTGACACTCGTACAAAAGGACAGAAAATCTGTTGACAGAGAAAAAAGTTTGAATATTCGTACATGCGAGTATGTTTATTTTGTTTTCGATTTGGTTTGTTTATTTTATGCGAGCCTGGTATTTTGATTTCTTCACAACATGAGGAAAGCGGTCTTTTGGGGCCTTTACCGCAAAAAACACACCATCCCCTTCATACCCCCATTCCCTCTACCCCAACTATTTCTACACACAAAGGAAGTTTTTTGTTTGTATGTATAAGTATGTATGTATGCTTACAAAAACTTCTTTAAAATTTCAATTTATTTCAAACAACAACAACAACACAAACTCTTATTCAGATGTATGTATGTATGTATGTATTCAATAACATGTGACCCCTCCCCCACCTCCCCACCCCTTACATCTATCAATCAATACAATTTTTGTACTTTTACTTGAAACTGAATTTTGGCAACATGGAATTTCTGAAATCAATTTCAAGAAAGTTAAAATTTTTCAATTTTGGCTTTTTTCTTCTTCCTCCCCCATAATCCTACATACATACATATGTTTTTAATGAAGACACCATCTGTTTTTTCTTTTGGCCTAGTAATATTTGAATTTGTGTGTGATTGTGGTATGTATGTATGTATGTCAACAAACGTTTTCAAATATTTTTTCAACAACAACAACAATATTTGCGAAAATTTCTACAACTACAAACAATAACAACAACAAACCTAACTCTCAATGAAATAAACGTATGTTTGTGTGTATGTATTCAAAAACCTGTTTTCCCTCCTCTTACTCCTCACCCCTCTCCTCTATCAAACAGAAATATTTTTTCAGCTTTTGAATTTTTTGCGGAAATTTGAAATATGCCAAAGGAAATTTCTAGAAATTTCCAAATTGAATAAGAGTATCATCTTTTTTTGCTTTGCGCCTGGTAATTTGAATTTCTAACGTATATGCAAAAACGTTTTTTTTTTATTAACTAATAAGGCAGAAAGAAAGAAAAATGAAACAAATTTTGTGGAAGTTTCTAGATTTCAAAAGAAAACAGTTCAAACTCATATTGATATGTATGTTTTCAACAACCTCTTTCCCCCTCCCCCAACTCCTCACCCCTTATCTCTATCAATTTAGGTACATTTTTCATTATTTGTGAAAATTTGAAATTTGGCAACAACGAAGTTTCTGAAACCAATTTCTTAAAATTTATAAATTATCAATTTTTCATTTCAGAAATTTCTACGTTGCCAAATTTCCACAAATAAATCTAATACTGAAAAATTGTAAGTAATTAATATTGATGAGGTGGCGTGTGGGGGAGAGGTTGTTGAACCCATACAATATGCTGTTGTTGTTTAGAAATCTAGAAACTTCCACAAAATTTGTTTCATTTTTCTTTCTTTCTGTCTTGGTAAATGAAAAAAACGTTTGTGCAAAGACATAAGAAATTCAAATTACCAGGCGCAAAGCAAAAAAAGATGTGACTTTTATTCAATTTGCAACTTTCTAGAAATTGTCTTTGGCAAATTTCAAATTTCCACAAAAAAATCAAAGACTGAAAAAATATTCTTGTTTGATAGAGGAGAGGGGTAAGGAGTAAGAGGAGGGAAAACAGGTTTTTGAATACAAACATACATACATATGTACATACATACGTTTCATTGAGAGTTTGGTTTGTTGTTGTTATTGTTTGTAGTGTAGAAATTTTCGCAAATATTGTTGTTGTTGCTGAAAAAATATTTGAAAACGTTTGTTGACATACATACATACATACATACCACATACACACACAAATTCAAATATTACTAGGCCAAAAGAAAAAACAGATGGTGTCTTAATTAAAAATATATGTATGTATGTAGGATTATGGGGGAGGAAGAAGAAAAAAGCCAAAATTGAAAAATTGTAACTTTCTTGAAATTGATTTCAGAAATTCCATGTTGCCAAAATTCAGTTTCAACCAAAAGTACAAAAATTGTATTGATTGATAGATGTGAGGGGTGGGGAGCTGGGGGAGGGTGTCACATGTTATTGAATACATACATACATACATCTCAATAAGAGTTTGTGTTGTTGTTTTAAATAAATTGAAATTTTAAAGAAGTTTTTTGTAAGCATACATAAAAACAAAAAACTTCCTTTGTGTGTAGAAATGGTTGGGGAGGGTGGGTTAATTGCCATTTTCGACAATTTTTATATTGTTGGTGGGTAAAGGGTGTGGGGGATGACGTGTTTCTTCGGCAGAGGCCCCAAAAGACCGCTTTCCTCATGTTGAGAAGAAATCATAATACCAGGCTCGCATAAAATAAACTAGCCATATCAAAAAAAAAATAAACATAGCCGCATGTACGAAATTTCAAACATTTTTTTTCTATTTCAACAGATTTTCAGTTCTTAGTTCTTGTAGTTCTTATTAACTTGTACGAGTGTCAAATTCCTCTGCGCACACACACTCCTTTGTGTTAGTGTGTGCGAGCAGAGCAACCCAGTGGTGGAAAGAAGGAGTAAGAAGGCCTTCAAGTAGGCCTTCATTTGGAGTCTGAAGGCCTGTCAGTCCCATTCCATACTCATTTCTTTTTAACACATGGTGGCATTGGCGACCAAGGCCTTCCATTCTCCATTATATTCGAAGGTCTTCTAGAAGGTCTCAAAAATAAGGCCTAGCAGAAGGCCTGCAAGAGAAGTCCTTCTGGAAGTCCTCCGAAAGAAGGCCTATTTTAGGGCATGCAAGAGAAGACCTTCAAGAAGGCCTCTTACAGAAGGCCTTATATAAGGGCTGTCAGAGTAGGCCTTATAGATGATCTTAAAAAGAAGGCCTTCTAGAGTATATCCTACTAAATTAGCTGCTACTGAAAACCAGAAAAATTAATAAAGGACTGCAGAAAAAGTTAAATTCAAGTGATTTTATTTTAGTTTTATTTGAACATAAATAAAAGATAATTCAGTCTTAGGTAATGAATAAAAATAAAAATTATATAAATTTTTTTGAAGATCTTTCTCTTACAAAACATAAAAAAGTAACTAAAGGTTTACACAAAATTCAGCATGTTATATGAAATGGAAATGTATAATGAAATGGAATACAATTTCTGTTGTATGAAAAGTTAAATTTATGAACTGATCGTTTGTTTTACATATTTGAATTATTTTTCTCTTTTAAACATTTGTCTTTATATAATTTATTTTTTTCATTTTTAAAAGCCTTTTTTATTATTGATTTATAATTATCGAAAGTTACAACTTCCAGTTCTGAGGCTTTAAAAAATAAATTGTCAACGCTGTAGAAGCTTTTGAAAGACTCTTTGTTTTGTAAGCCGTCATAATTGAACGACTTTATAATTGCTTCACCAACTAAGTTGTGAAAGTTTTTAAACAATCCTCCTCTGCTTATTATTTTGGTTATGACTTGTATAAGCTCGCTTTCGTCGTATTGGCTGATATTGTCCTGAAGTCTCTTCAATTCTTGTATGGATTTAATTGGGAAAATGTCAATCAAATTGTTATTTACGACTTTCTTTTTAATTATTTGCTCCAAATATACTTTTATTTGAGCTATCTCTCCCGCAAGAACAGTGTTATGAGTACTTAGTTCTCCTCGTAAACATGTTACTTGGGTTTCCAAGTCTGAAAATTGAATGGAAAAAATGTATAAAAATATAAAATAGTATAACTATATAATAATGTATACGCTTTAAAAAATGTAAAAAATTACCTCTAACTTTGGATTCTAAACTTCGTAGTGCTTTGTCTGACATTTTGTATCTTCGTTATTACGTCCAATCTATCCCGACTTAGCTATCAAAATTAAAATAAATTTAAATATTTCAAAAAAAAATAATAATAATTATTGGCAGCAGTGGAGGAGAGGAATTAATAGAAAAGAACTGTCAATGGGAAAAGCAACAATTTTGCAGTAAATACTTTTTATTTCAAAATATTCCTCCTCTTGTGACACTATATCTCCAACCTGGATTCCAAGATTAGAAGACTCTACAGGTTCTTCAAAGAAATTTCTCAAGTTGTCTACTTTGATGCCCTTGATAAATCCAGAATTTTCATCAGAGAATCCAGTAATTATAATGGGAGTAAATGGTTCAATACAGCAAAAATTATTCGGGGAAGATGACCTTAAGAAATAGGTGTCAGTTTGATAGCCCAATATTTTATTATTGCGAGATTTCTTAAACATTGTTGGTTTGTTATTAACTTTAACTGGTGCTTCACTAAATTTATTTCGAATTTGCTGCAAAATGTTTGTTGGACTTCTAATTCTATTCTTCATAAATTGTAGAAAATTTTCGAAACTATATGCCGAAAAATTAGACGAAAGTCCGAAATCATTGACGCTTTGCTTCAAGTGCAGTAGACTATGGACATTAAAGGTAATGCTACTTTCGCCGAATATCTTGTTAAAATTTTCAACAAATAATTCAAAAAGTTCGTTTGATGCGTTTAAGTTGGATTGATAATGTTTTGGTGTGGTTATTAATCTATAAGCTACGTGAAGTAAAAGTAATTCATAATAAAAGTCGTCGTCGACAATATCTTTCAAAACAATTGGTCCATAATATAAAATGAATTGTCTGAATTCAGTAGCTTTCCACCTAGGAAGTTCATCAATTCCACGAGGTTTTCTTTGAAATTCTGCTGGAATGTAGGGAGATAATTCAATCAATCGTTTTGATAGATTGTTTTTTTTTGCAACTGTCATTATCGTTTTGGTTTTGTTATTAATTAAAGAAGAAATAATTTTTTTTGTCACTCCTAAGTCCAACAAATGCATCGGTTCTAGAGGAAATTGGGTTATCATTTTTATCCCGAGCATTTCTAGCGAACTGTGAGTACTTCCAATAATTTCTTTGTGAAATGCTTTTTGTTTTCTGTTATAAAAATCCTCATCTGTCCTTAATTCGGATGAAAATGAGGAATAAGTTGTGACATTATTTATTCTTGAACCGCTCTGATAACACTTCATGCAGCCTACAAACGCATTGTGGCCTACAACGTTGCAAAGAAATGCTCGTGCTGGAGTATCACATATAAATGCTCTAATTTCTATTTTAATTGATCTTCCGTACAAAATCAGACCATTTTCTTTAAGAAATTTTATCTCATACACAAAGTCATGTAAGTAATTATCTACATCGCCTGGCTTTTTGCTTCCAACATATGAACCAATTAAAAATACGTCAATGTTCTTTATATTGACTATTTTACCCAATATGGGCCACAGAGACGTATTAGAACTTTTAAACAGTGGTATACCATCTATTCCAATATCTATATAAATAACTTCAATATCTTTTAAAATGTTTTCTTGCAGTTTTTCTAATTGAGTTCTCAACCCTAAGTGGTAATATGTGCCGGGAGAAACAGTTCTGATAATAATTTTATCTTTCCGTTGTCTTAAAAGCCCGTGATAAGAGGAAGGCACATTCAGATTCTCGGATTTTAAAACTTTAAGTAAACCATTTACACAGCTTCTTGTTGGATAGAATTGTTGGTACCATAACACCAATTTTTCCTGAAGAGTTGCACATTCATGATTTACGCTTGGGCCTATATCATCTATATTTTCACACTTGTCAATAGTTTCAGATGAGTCTACTCTTTCAAGAGACACTAATTCATTTTGTTCTTTTTCACACGGGCCAACTTCTCTAAACGTCTCCAATATTTCAGGAGCTTCTAATGCATTTGTTTTTAATTCTGATACTTTTCTTATTTTGTTTGCATCTCCTCCTTCGCTGCCTCTAAATTTCTCTAAAATATTTTCTTTTTCCAATTTAATTAGACGTTTTAATGTTCTTTTACTCATTTTTGCACTTTTTTTATTTACTTACAACTCCGATTTCACAACCGACTTCAATGAAACTTGAACAAAACTAAAAATGCGTCTAGCTTTCAATTTGTTTTACGTTTGTTTTTTTGCTTTGGAATTTTGTGGTGACGAAATTCCAATGAAAAAAAAAACAAACAAAATCATTTCTTCTAACTGTATTTTTGACTGAACTGACTTTGTTTCGTCTCAGAGAGCGAACACATTCTGATCAGCATTCCTATAGATGGCCTGTAGCAGGCCTTGATTTGTCAGAGAAGTTTGCATGTGTATCAGATCTGTTTAGAAAGGGAGAATAGACATGCTAGAAGGCCTTGAAGTGGAACGTTGGTCAGAATGTGTGTCGGATATTTTGGAAGGAGCCAGTAGGCCTTCTAGAAGGCATATGTTTAGAAGCCCTTGCCAATTCCACCGCTGGGAATTTCCTTACGCAGCCACTGCTTGTACGACAAAACGCATACGTACACTCATATCGTTTAAGCTTTCCATTGGCTTTCCTTTTTTCCATATGTATGTACGTAGGATCCCAGCAAACCAAACCTTCAGAATTCGGTCAGAATTCTGTACGACAATCGGCAAAATGTTCCGATTTCGGATCAGAATTCTTAGCGAGTTCGTAACGAAAAACATATGAGAAGGTTGACACGAATTCTGAACTACTTCTCAGAGGGAATTTTGATGTGTTGCCGACATTTCGAACCGATTTCTGACCGAGTTCTTAACTGTAGTCTTGGGAAATACGAAAGGAAATTTCGATTTCTCGTATCGAATTCGGAACGACTTCGGTCAGAATTCTGGCGTTAGGTCTTATTAAATTCTGATGTTTTTACCGACATTTCGAACCGAATTCTGAACGAATTCAGAGCTTTCTGTCATGGTAAATTCGGAATGTAAACAATCAAAAAGAAGAAAATATTTTTGTTCTACAAAAAAAAAGTTGTCAAAAATTTTCAAAAAGTGATCGGAAATAGTTTTAGTTACAAGCAGCGGTGTCTGAAGTTTCGGAGAGCGCCACTTTACTATAATAAAACCGCAAACAATAATTTGTTGTAACTATGTTTAGAGGCTATACACTTAAGGGCAACCAGTTTTGCATTTAACGAGAACTGCCGGCAGTAGAGATTTCCTCCGAACACAATAAAAATCCCTCGCACAAACCAGCTAACCTAAAGTTCAGAACTCGGTCAGAATTCTGTACGACAATCGGAAAAATTTTACATTTTTTAAATGTAATTGTTTGTTTAAAACAAGAATTTGAAATATAAAAATACCTCAGACAAAGAGTTAAGAATTCGTTCAGAATTAGTTCCGACATGTCTGAACACAATACCAATAACAAAAATTTTAAACGAACAGACAGACTACCTTAGATAAATCGTTTAGAATTCGTTGCGAGTTCATTAAGAGAAGTCTGATCAAAAAATTAATAAAAATCCCACAGGCAAGTCTAACAGAATTCAGGCCGAATTCGTTCAGATATTTCGGAACATAATAAATAATAAATTCTCAGACAAATCGAACAGAACTCGTAACGATTTCGGTAAGAATTCTCGATAGAGCACAGATATTGTTCAGAATTGTCTGATATCAGACATTGGTTTACTGGGTACGTACGATTGTATATAAGTATTCAAACAACGAAGCAAATAAAAAAGCAAACCAGGCGACTGAATGCCGTGTGATTTTTTCTGTGCGCCTGGTGCTGCACAATTTCCTTCATACGTTTTGGCTGTTGTTGTTGTTGTTCTTTATGGTCATCGTCTCGCCCACCCACCCACTTTCTCACCAACTATTCGTAATTGTTTTTCTTTTTTGCTTGATTTCATTCATAATTGTTTTTCTTCTCTCTTCGCTCTTAAATACAATTTTTCAAAAATTGGACTTTTTCATAGTATACCAACCAAATATAATTTGGTTGGTGGGCACTGGGTGGTTTATATACTTTATATGTATGTTTATTCCCTTAAAATCGCTTGTTTAAAAATCTAAAATTAAAGGGTAGTATGTATGCATCATTTTTTTTTGAAGCATAGATCCCAAAAGGCGTTGCTACGGATATTTTACTCATGCAATTTGTAATACATGTTATATAAGTAAGTTTAACACCTTAATATTATATATTTTAAGAGGACTACAGATGAAGGTGTGTTTCGAAATGTACTTAAATTTCCAATAATTTAACAAATTTGGCTGGCTCTTATAGAACCGACCAGTTAATTAGCCCTCTTCATTAACATGAAAACTTTATGTGCAATAACTGATGCGAATTTCTGATTGAAAAAGAAACTAAGGAAAAAAAGGTTTAAATGTCAATCTAAATCCCTCGTTACACGTTTATCGTGTACTATAACACCATGTAGGCCACATTAACACGATGAAACATAAACCCACATATTATGCTGTCGTAAACTACCCAGTATGTACTCAGTCCATAGAGACAAATGAAAGAAACATTGTCTCCAGACTTGAAAACGTCTACAGTGAAATTGTAATAAAAAAAAGCCAACGCATCGTGGCCACTCGAAAGTATAAACCAGAAATGTGAATAAAACGTATTCACAAAACACACAAAACAAATTGAGTTCAATAAAAATACGCAAAGGCAACAAATAAATAGAAGAAAATGACAGATGGTTTTCGCGGAAAGAAAAAAATATGAAAAATACTTACGATTGAGGTAGAAAAGCCAAATAGATACAGTTGAAGTAATTTTTTAATACCATCCACTTTATATTAATCTATTTACGAAATTCAACCATACTTAAATATTCACTGAACGTTTAATTAATCTTACGGACGGATAACCGTTTTTTATATATACTGGGTAAAAGAGTATATGTATACCATTTAGTGAGCACAAAACTGTAATGCATCAAAAAAATCATTTTAGACCCCAAATATGTTTTGACTAAATACGTTTCAAGACTATTAAAGTGATTTAACACATGTCCGTTTGTGCGGCCGGTTCGCACGAAAACTCGCGAAAGGAGCTAGCAATCGTTTTAATTTAGCATGTCGTATTATTTTTTTAAAACTGCCAATGGAATTGAAAATGGGCCATATAGCCACACCTCTTTTGGTAGCCCCCACACAAATGTACCATTACGCCTTATTTTAGTATTCTTAATATATCTTTAATCTTATTCATATTATCTTACCTAAAATCAATACTGAAGTGCAGGGTTATAATCCTAACTCAGTGATAATTGGATTCCGAGCCATGTCCTTCTTTCCTGACTTTTGTTCAGTGCAGATAACAACCAACAAAACTTGCCACTCAGTGCGTAAAATTCGCTTAAATTGTTAACACAGAAAATACAAAAGAAGATCGCGGAGCCCGTTCATAAGTTCATTGAGGAATACCACTTTAGAGGTTATTCGATTTTGGCCGATTTTCAAATATCGAATTTGTTAAGATTAATCAACAAGTTAGTTTATTGAAGTGAGAGCATAGGCCTTTTCGGAATTGCAACACTGCACTGCATGTACTGCGCAACGCATTCTTAATTGCAAAGTCCGGCAACACTGCAAGCGTCAGATGTCCGGATATTGTTTGATGACTTTAAAGTTTCCCAAAACTTTTGGAATTCTTCGAATCTTTCTTCAAACTTCTTGCAGTAATAAATTTCGCTTTTTATACTTTAAAAGCCTTTTTTTCTGTAAATAACACAGCTTTGACTCGCTTGGAGAATCATCTAAATCACAAATTAAATTCATTATATATTTTTCCATTTCCGATGTTTTCGCTTTCTAACTTGCAAACAAAATAAACAACAAACAAGCATCTGCAACAGCTGATTGGCAACTGCTGTGCAACACGTTTTAAAGTTGCGCAACAGGTGCAGCGCAACGTTGCATTTCCGAAAAGGCCCCATAGTTTTCGAACCACATTTCACAATATCAAAATTACGTCTACGCATAAATGCACAGAGGAATTCCACTTCAGACGTACCTGAAGCAGGAACTCCTTTATACATTCAACGATAACTACCAATGGGAGGGAGGTGCGGGTGTATTTACTGCAAGCTGTGTTCGCCTAAACCTTTTCAAAACAATTTTTAGATATCGGTAATGGGCAAATTCCAAATTGCAAAATATCATTCAATCGGCACAATGATGAATCAGGACGAAGCAGCAAAATTACCAAACAGAATTTCTTAGTTCACTAGAGCCACCAGGAATGCCATTATACATATTGACATTCAAAGAAGGGTCACCAATGCTCATTCGATACTTGAACACGTCAAAACTGTGCAACGGAACCAGACTGATTATCAAAAATTTGACTAGCGGTAAATTCAAAGCGGAAAATGTGCCGATTTCGCGCATACCAATGATTTTCATGGATTTACCATTCGAATGTAGTCGGCTTCAGTTCCCTTTGCTTCTTGCCTTCGCAATCCTTTACTTTTGCTGGCTTGAATTTGGAGCATTCAGTTATTTCTAACGGCCAATTTTATGCTGCTTGCTCCAGAGTTAGCACACCATTTGTATTTTATATACCCAACAGAACTACCAAAAATATTGTCTACACGTTAGCATAAATTACATAAATTTTTTCGCATTTACCATTTGAAACATGTGTTTCCCTTTTTGGACGTAGCACCGCACGCCGGGTTCCGCTAGTATTTTTATAACGGCTTATTACTTGCATATCAAAAAACGTGTTGACCCGCTCCATTTTGGTACCTCCCATACAAATGCATAATTCGGCCTACTTTTTTATTCTTAAAATAAATTTAATGACACTTATATAAAGAAAATAATAATTTTTCGATTCAATAAAAAAATTCAAATATTGAATCAAAAAATAATAAGAGAAAAAAAGATGTGAAGAAAGATTTCACATATAAACTACTAATAATGTATTTGTACGTTTTCGATTAAAAATATTTTCATTTTTTCATAAAGCAGTCGAAAAGACTTTAAGATACAAGCAGGGATGACTGAAGTTTCGATGAGCTCCACTTCACCATCATAAGATCCCAAGCAACGAATGTGCTGTGATAATGTTTAGTGGCTATACACTTACGTAGGGTGGGCAGTTTGCAATTGACGGGAAATACCAAAGGTAGAATTTTCCACCGAACACACTAAGAACCCCTTGCACTGCATACATGCTAAAACACATGCGCACACACGATACAGCGCATGAATTTTTTATATTATGTTGTTGTTTTTATTCATTAAATATCATTGCAGTATTTGATTAATAGTTTAGCTTATTTACGAAATTTGTAATTGAGTAATAAAATTGATACGAATATTAATATTTTGTTTGATATTTTGTGTTTTTTAACCCAAAAGCCATACTTAAGACCACAATTATAAGTTATAATTATAAGGTTAACTTGGTGACAAATAATTGGATTCCAAGCCACGCCCATTTTGGAACCTCCCACACAAATGGCACTGTTTCAGTGCAGATTAGAGCCCACAGAACTTGTTATCCAGTAAGTGAAATTGGCTTAAATTGTAAAATTCCTTTTTATATCCGAGCGTAGATTGAAACCCAGATCACTTTTTTTTCCAAAATCATGAATTTATTTGGAATTTTGTGTTCAGCAAAAACTTATTTCATCTTTGTAGGCGCATAAGAAAAAATGGACTAGCACCTTCCATTCCATCAACCCGTTGTGATATTTCGATAAAATCGTTACTCTTTTGACAATGAAGGGCGGACGAAACATATAAATTCCATATATGGTAAGGGTATATGTAAATCGAATTAACTGACTACAGTAACTTTTTTATTTGTTTTGTTAAAGTTCACTTTGTTGTTCCTATAACAGGCAATTTTTACCAGGGCTGCTCTCAATAGACTACTGTGAGCAAAATCCATTTGAACTGCAGAAACTTTAAAATCAAGCCTTGAGCCATTTTGGTTTTAATAATCATTATAATTAACCGTCTACGGGTTAAGGATCAACCGACTGATACTTAAGAAATCTTGCATTATGTTTCAGTACGATTTAGTTTCCCTACATGCAGAGAAAAGATATGGTTACTATATGGTCATGGTAACAATAATATGTTCTCTGTAATAAAAGTATGTTAGTCGCAACCATAGTATAGTTTATTTTGATTTTAGTTTTGACAAAAGAAGGATTGTGGTTATAATAATATTGTTAATATGATTCAAAGTTATGAATGTGTCAATAATAATATTGTTGATGTGTAGCAATAGTATTATTGCCAAATTAAAAGAAAAATATGATTGTAGCGACATTATAAATATGGTTGGTGCATAAAGAGATTGTTTTGTTTTGATTAATATGTTAGCAATAATATAATTACGGAAATCCTACCGTATGATTGTAATTTTTTGACATTTAAGTAGTTGTTTTAGAGCAATGTTATTGTTAGGAATATTACGCAATAAAAGTATTTTTCATCTGAAAATAAAAATTTGTCAAAACTAACTGCATTGGACGTGTAAATAGAACTGACATATTTTCAATAAATAAAACACTTATGTTTTCTTAAATGGTTTTTTTTCTATTGTTGAATAAATCAGCCCAATCACAGCAAATAATTTTGGGGATCATATTAAGGTTGAGTGGGATCATACTATGGTTATATGGTTCATAACATGGTTGCGTGTGGTCGCGGAGATCATACTATGGCTGTATGTGAAACCTACTATGGTTGTGACGATCATTGTTTGGTTGTGGGGATCATAGTATGGTTGAGTGTGAATCATTATATGGTTGTCGGGATCACAGTATGGTTGAGTGTGAATTATTATATGGCTGTGGGGATCATAGTATGGTTGTGTGTGAATCACATTATTCACACATAGCCATCATAATATTGTTGTAACAACTATAAGTATATGCCCAACAATAGTATCATGCTCTTCAAATTATGTTGCCCCAACCATACTTTTTTCTTCGTGAACCTTCCGTTGACGTAATCTCTTAAAGTGTTCCCAAGAAAGTACGAAATTTCAGATTTTCATATACAGGACTGAGCGCTGAATTTTGCTTATTTAGGAATGAAATAAAAAAATAATCAACCTTGGAAAAATTTATTTTATTTTATAATTATATTAAACAATAAGGGAATTTTTAAATTACATGGTTTTAAATAGTGTACCTGGCAAATTCCGACCCTCGCTATCCAGACACTGCTGCATACGTTTTCAGAAGTTTTTATGAACTCTAACAAGCCTGTCGACTGGTATTCCGCCTATTTCAGCCCCAATGTTGTTAATTAGGTCTTCCAAGGTGTTGGGACGGTAATTTTTCTCTCAGGCCCCCTTTGTATACATGACACATTTCCTGCTGTTCTCAATGAAGTTACCCAATTTACAATTGATTGCCGTCCAGGAACACGTCCGCGTGGGGTAACAGCGAATCGCAAACGAAAAGCACGCTGCACAGCAATGATCGAGTGCGCATTTGAAAAATACGTTTTTACACAGAATGAGCTCTCCTCGCTTATCCATGATGACAACTGAAAGGCAGACGATTACAACTCACTCGTCACTCTCTCGCCACTATAAGCAACGCACACTCTCTGCAACCAACAGTACCGCCAGTGCCTGCAGTGCAAAAAAGCAAAGTACCGCGCTCCACCCTGTACAATCGTAATGACATGTTTTATGAGTTCTGAGGCACAACGTTTTGCTCTTCATACCGACTTGAAATATACATTTTCTGAGATGTCTTCCCTGCGCATTTCTTCCTGCAAGGGTTATCTTTAAAATTTTTCATGATACTAGTTTTTACGTATTCATCAGGGCAATGATGATTTATTGAGTCTGTCAGTATTCTAGCATTAGTTTCAACTATTGTACATATATTTTTTGCTTATATGAGGCCGCAAAATGCTCAAGATTAGGAAACAAATGTTAAAGCCATCTCTATTTTTTCGTAGACAATGACACACACACACATCAATTGTGTATTTATTTTGGGGGAAATGGCTAAAGTTTCCCAACACAAAATAAACGAAGATGAAAGAAAATTTCACTTTCATGAAATAAACCTAGCACAATTTCACAACCATTCTCCTCAATGCTGCCTACGTGCTGCCACATATCAACTGCTTTATCAGAAGTAGCTATTGTGGAGTAGGATTACCAGGTTTGAGAAAAGCAAACCGCCTAAAAAGCTACGGATAAGAAATGTTCTTTAAATAAATATGTTCTTTATAGCTACGAGTATTGTATTGCCGACACAAAACGGAAATCCTGGTCATTATTCTAAAAAGACTTGAATAGTACGAGCGAAGTATTACGTCTAAAATCAAATTTCTATTAAAAGCAATTTATTACTGCATCCTCAAAGTCTATAAATGGGGGCAATCATTTCTGAATAGAAAAATATTTTGCACTCTTAGGGAAAAGGCTTAAACCGGCATGTCGGTTAAAGCCGGGTTTTTACTTAAATGAATTAAATGAAGGCTATTTTTTTCATCTTCTCCTTTACCTTCTTTTTTCCCAACAATGTGTTATTAAATTCTAAATAAGCGTTAAATATGGTAGATGTAAGGTTATGTTAAGCCATCTCTTGAATATTACATATTTAATACATGCGAGGGTTGCTATATATATTTCTGGATATATAAACGTACTCAGAACGTTTTGACGTACGACCATCATTTGTGTTGTTTACAGTGACTTGAAAAAATCAATTTGACAAAAAATGGAAATAACTCGTGAAAATTTTAGTGCTATCGTTTTTCACAACTTTCGATGTGGATTATCACGACAAGAGTGCACCGATGAACTTAAATCTTTGTATGGCAATGAAGCACCATCCTATAGCAGTGTGAAAAACTGGTTTAATGAATTCAATCGTGGCCGACGCTCGCTCAAAGACGAAGGTCGTGAAGGTCATCCAAAAACGGCCGCTGTGCCAGAGAACATTGATGCCGTGCGTGAACTGATAATGCAAGATCGTCATGTGATGTGATCCACCAGCATACATTCGATATTGCATGAGCACCTGGCCGTAAAAAAGGTTTGTTCTCGTTGGATCCCGCACAATTTGACAATCGCTCAAAAAAAGGCTCGTGTCTATTGGTGCAAAGAAATTTTGAAAAAATACGATCGCGGTGCTTCAAAAGACGTTTATAAGATCGTCACAGGTGACGAATCATGGATCTATGCGTATGAGCCCGAAACAAAACAGCAATCGACCGTGTGGGTCTTCGAAGACGAGCAAAATCCAACGAAAGTTGTTCGTGGAAGAAGCAGTTCAAAGCAAATGGTCGCCTGCTCGGCAAAATTGGTCATGTGGTGACTGTTCCGCTTAGGAAACGTAGGACGGTCAATTCTGAGTGGTACACCACAATTTGTTTGCCTGAAGTCTTCGGAGAAATTCGAAAAACGAACAAGAGAAGACGAATCATTGTGCATTATGACAATGCGAGCTCTCACACATCGGCTCAAACCAGTGCCTTTGTGACCGGCCAAAACATCGAATTAATGGGTCATCCGCCATACAGCCTTGACTTGGCACCCAATGACTTCTTTTTTATTTCCGCACATCAAGAAAAAAATGCGTGGTCAACGATTTTCGCCGCCAGAAGGTGCAGTTGATGCGTTCAAAGCCATGTTTTGGAGGTGTCTCAATCGGTCAATCAATAATTCCCTGCTTTTCCAACATCCGTCGTAGTTATATGAAATGCAACACTACCCCCATCAAGTTATAGACTACCCCCCCCCTCATCTGTTAATAGACTACTGTACAATTTGAGAGAGTTCCGTCATTTAGTTTGTGTTTAACTGCTGTTCAAAACATACAACCTCGAGGATTTTGGTTAAAAATGGAAAAAAGTGAATTTCGAGTGTCCATTAAACATTATTTTTTGCGGAAAATAACCGTCAATCTAACCAAGGAAAAGCTTGATAAATACTATGGGGACTCTGCACCATCGATTTCAATGATTAATAAGTAGTTTCTGACGTTTGTTATGGTTGCACAAGTACTAATGACGCTTAACGTTTTGGACGGCCAATTGTGGTCAAATCAGCCGAAAATGTCGAAAAAAATCCACGATATGAGATTGTTGATGCCATACGCTATTTATATGGCAGTGTGGTTTCGATATAACATGATCTGTTGGGTTTAAGAAAGCTATCTGCAAGATGTCGGCCGCCGTTGCTCTTAATAGACCATAGACGTTATCACGTGACAACTTCAAAGGATTGTTTGGAGTTGTTTTACCGCAATTCGAATGAACAATTGTTGATGAAACATGGATCCATTACAACACTCCGGAGACCAAGCAGCAGTCAAAACAATGGGTTTCTCCGGGTAAACCTGCTCCGAAGAAGGCCAAGGTGACTTTGTCGGCCAATAAGGTGAAGACAACAGTTTTTTAGAATGCACGCGGTATAATCCACATCGATTACCGTCAAAAAGGAAAAACTATAACGGCGAATATTATGCCAACTTATTGGACCGATTTAAAGAGGATGAAAAAACGACCCCATATGGCCAAGAAAAAAGTTCTTTTTCATTAAGATAAAGCACGGTGGCACACGTGTACAGTCTCAATGGCAAAATTGCATGAATTGGATTACGATTTGGAAACTCATCCACCATATTCTCCGGATTTAGCCCTAAGTGACTATTTCATATTTCCAAAACTAAAGCAATGGTAAGGTGAAAAGAGATTCAGCTCCAAAGATGACGTTATTGATCAAACAAATATTTTATGGACCTTTATAGACCTCGAAAAATCCCATTTTTTGGAAGTGATACAAAAACTGGAGAAACGTTGAACTAAGTGTAAAGGAGATTATGTTCAAAAATACTTTTTTTTTGCACATAAAACTGTGTTTTATTCGAAAAGACACGAAATTATTGATATACCCTCTGAATTTAATTTTATAAAAAAATATTAATATAAAAAATAAATATTTTAATTTTGGTTTAAAAAGAAACCCGAAAAGCCGTTTAAAAAAACGGTTATTTGGACACTTTAGTTCAAAAGAAAAGGACTGCCACTGTAAAAGCTTGATAAGGCTTCTTCATGTTATTAAAATCTAAGAGAACTTAATACACTGCTAAAGAACCGTAGGTAGAATACTTTTTCATGTAGTCATTCTCAAAAGATGAATCTAATCGATCTACGACTTATTTTGTTGTATAGCCAAAAAACGACAGCCCAAATGTTATGATTCCTGATTAAATTTGTGACTATAAGTTCGGTTGGAATCTTAATTAGAAAGTATATGTGTAGAACTATTTTTGGCACGATTTGTTTAATTGTTAAATATGGAAGGAATAGGTTGGCGGGCAATTCCGCCAACAAACAGCATTGCCAGTTCTGGCCCATTCTAACAATTCTACTCAGCTTATTCTATGTACGGGATAGTCCAAAAGCTCTAATTATCAGTACAATTGTAGAAACTATCTCCAGACTTTTTACCTGGTCATGGCAACTCTGAACATAAAGCCCCCAAAAAAATCACCAGGTGATGATGTCCCACAACCGCCAACAGACAAGATCATGATCATGTATAGTCAATTTTTTTAGGTGACTATCACAACATAAAGAAAAATAAGAAGACAAAACTTGTCCATACGCTCTACGATGCGTTGTCCAAATCCAACTGAGCTTATGAACAATAAAACGAAACAAATGGAAGTAGCTTACGGTTTTATAGGACATTTTTATTGTATGGCGGAAAAAAATATGCATGAAATGACTCCTCTTCTACTGCGTCGTCTTTGGCTTCTTTGAAAAATAATGAAAATTGAAAATGGTTTTCTACGGCTTCGCTTCAGCCGAAAAGAGTAAAGCAACGACAACCGCTGTTGCTGTGGGTATTTATTGTTAACTGTCGTTTCACAGGCAATATGAAAATTAAATGCCGGTTTATGCAGCACCATTACCATAAGCATTCGCACAAGAGACATGCAAAAGAAAACCCGCCCGCCTCCCCCGAAAATGCAAACAGCTTCAAACACTATGCGGTGGAAATAAAAACTAAAAATAGAAGGCCACACACACACACACACTCGCCAAAAAAAAAGCTAAGAAAAATATGCGGAAAACTTTAGAAAGTGATTGATGTTGTTGCTATGTTGCAGTTCAGCCAAAGAGAGAGAGAGAGAAAAAAACGAAAAAAATAGTCATTTAAAGGTAATTAAATTAACTATAAAAGGTAAGAAGTTTGTTTGTTTATGATTTGCAGCACAAGAAACAAGCATAGAAGAGATGGCAGCGTTATAAATTGCCCCCAACGTAACGAAAGACTTAGGAAACGAACATGATGTGGCCGATACTCGGCGTGTACAAAGTTGCAAACAAAGGACTTAAGACACAAACTTGCGCATCTTAGTTATGGCCACGGCAAATCTTGTTTGCCGTTTATAATAGCAGTCTTTAAGTGCAACAATGTTGTTGCCCATTTTATTATCTAATTTTAGTTATTCGTCGTTTCGAGTGTTTCTAGATGATTGGTGCTTTATGCTCCATGGGAGCTGGTAAAGGGCTAGGCAATTGTGTGCTGTGTGTATGCCAACTTACTCGTAATCCCTTATATTTGATATCGTCTGTGTTAAGTTTTAAGCCTTTTCAGTTTAAATGAAATTTGTGGGTGCGTTCGATAAAATTGTTGGGCTGTTATTAAATGACACATTTATTAAAGCTAAAAATGTCTTCCGTAATTGGGTGAGAAATTATAAAAAAAACCCTTGCGGACAACTTGTATGTTTGGCCTGGTCGATCATGGACTGCGTTGTAGTATGTCATGGACAAGCGAACATGGTTGTTGGTGGTGGGTTTATTTTTCACAGAACTACGAGTAAGGGGACCTATGAACCGCTGTTCTGTTCAGATTCGTGACTTTCATTGTTTTGGAGTGCCCATATGTCCATTGTTGAGGAAGATGTAGGTTCGTAATTTAATTTAAAACAAATCTTTAAAGTTAAAGCATATTTCCATATGCCCATAGTGCGACGATACCGATATTTGGAATACTTGGGCTCAAGGGACCTTACCCTCATGGGTCTAGGCCTCAAATTTCTTCGACTCGTAAAATTAATGTGATATTCTGCTTCGTGAGGAAATTCTATAGTTTTTTAATATTCACATGTCTCTAGTTCGATGAGGTCGATTTTAGGGCCACTTAGGCTCATATGGGTCTTAATTACCACTACTAAAAGCTCCGACCGTTGCGACCAGGTAATACTTGTAGGGTACATTACGATGTAATTGGACATGGGTCTTGCCACCGCCCATACAACCCTGAATTTAGACAATATCTCATGAAGTGTTGGGCATATGACGCTGATACTTATGATATTAGCATGAAATGAAGCACAGCGGGGCTGAAAAGTGGGAGGAGCCAAGCTCCCTTTAATAAATCAGATTATTGGCGAAATTGTAAATTAATTTGAACAAAATAGAAACAATGCTTAGAAAATTATTATAGACAATGTTGTGTTAATATTGGATACATCGGTTTGACATTGCCCTTCAAACTCTCTTGAATAGCCATATCTAGTGAAATAACACTGATATGACAATAGTAGCTGATAGAAAATTGGGAGGTGCCATGTCCGCCTTAACAAAATTTGCATATTGGACCGGAATCAATGATGAAGGGTACATAAGCTTCGCCCTAAATTTAATGTGTCCACTAATTTTTGGGGATCTTACAAGAATCCACACTAGAAGTAGACTACATAGTACTTTGTCCTTAATATCCCTGACTGAGAGGGACGCATTCCAGATAGTAGAAAGTTCTTACGTTTCGGAGTTTAGTCGAGAGAAATAGTGTTGAATTTATTAACTAGACTATCACATCATTGGTCAGAGGTTCAAGAGGTGCCATAAACCCAGAGAAACCCACGTTTTGGTGCGGTTCATAGGAAGGTGGAATCACTGGTCTACATTTTTTCAAAAATGATGATGGCAGAAACGTAACTGTGAATAGTGCTCGCAATCGCGCTAAGATATTGGACTTTTTGCTACCTGAAATCGAAGCCCGCAATCTTGACGACATTTGGTTTGAATAGACAGTGCCACTTGCCATAAAGCCGCTCAAACAATTGATCTATGGAGAGGTCTTTCAAAGAGCCGCTAGTTTTAGTTTTTGTACCGGTAAGTTGGCCGCCTATATCGAGATCACACCTTTAGAATTTTTTCGTTGGGGCTACGTAAAGTCCAGAGTCTATGCTGACAAACCAGCTACTATTCATATTTTGGAAGCCAACATTACGCGTGTCATTATCGTCATTCCGGTCAAAATGCTCGAACGAGTTATCCAAAGTTGGACCCTCAGAATAGACACCCTGAGGCGGTCAACATATGAAGAAACAAAATTAAAATAAATGGCACAAAATGACCTTTCGAATGGACAACACACTTGATTTGAATTTTTGTATTTTTGTTTATTTTGAAAAATATTTCTAGATTGATCACCCGATATATTCTAATAGTCAGACTGCGAGTATAACTCTGCAGTTTATTTTCCAGACTTCAATTTTTGCGTGTCCCTTAACGACATGGTTAAGCTGTATGCATTCGATATAAAGTACACGCCGGAACACACAAACATTCTAGGAAATAATGAAGCAGATGAGTTGGCCAGACAAGGGACAACGTTACATGTTCCACCTGATTTGACACAGATGGGTTCTTCACTGCATATATGTAAGCTTAAAAGCTGACTAAAAACTCTTCAACAAGCGAATGATATATGAGCTTAACCGTATTAAGCAAATATATCCTAGGTACGATTTAATCTTATCCATGTTAGTAGAATCGATCACGGGGCACTCCTTTATAGGCAGTCAAGCAGCCAAACTGAGAGTATCAGCTAATGACTAATGTATAAGCGATTGGGAGGAAGAGGTGGATGTAAGCATCGAATGCATTATATCGTAATGCTCAGCTCTAAGACGCTGTTAAACGCTTGCAAGCTCATATGCCTTCTGCGACCTCTCTGCTGTTCAAGTAATAAAATAAGTAATCTCAAAATATTTCGGAGCAGTACTGGCTGGTTTGACAGAGATTGGCAAAACAGATTGTAAAAACCCATGTTTGCCCTTTTGTGAATCGCTTACACCATGAGGAAGTTCACCTCAACCTACTTTAGCCTACAAAACTTTGAAACAAAGTGTATTCTTTTCAAAACGGTCTGCAGTTTTAAGTCAACTTAAAATCTCAAAGTCTACAAGTACAACGGGGTCTCAAAAGCTGCTTCCCCCAATTAACATTTTGAGTGTCAATGATCTCAATCTATGAATTCTGTGCTGCCGTAGCTATCCATAATTATACTATAATGTTCGACGCTTACATAATTTATATACATAGCATAGTTTTCACAATATCGTTTTAAACGTATGGTTCCCAATGTAGTTTGCAAACTTACCCAGTCTTGCATTTTTAAAACTACTGACATTCAGTGATACACAGCAAGTCACAATTAGCAAAACTGCTACTTGCAGTAATTGCCTTTATACTTTCCCTCCTTTCTACGTTTTGCTCATCCTTCCCTACTTAATACCTTCAACAGAATAAAGATCTATAATATAGGTAAGGCCATTGTAATGCTGGGGAAAACAAAAGACTTAAGCAGCAAACATTCGATTTAATTTATTTATGACCACCGAACCACACAGCATAATTCGTGCTTACAACTTTTATTGCTTCGCTACTCTGATTGTTGCTGCTGTTTTGTACATCTTTTATTGCTTTATTTTATGTTCATTTACATTTTTTTTGGTTATTTTATACAAATGTGTGTTTATTTAATATAATTGCAAGTAGTGCACATAGTTATCTGCATTGTTTAAGTAATAAAACAAATTGAAAATAGATTTCACTTTTTGTTTTAAGTTTTCGTTATGAAGTACATTATAAAAGACAGGATGTTATTGTGTGGCATGACAGAAAAAATATTCAAAATTTGCAAGGTTAGTAAAGGTATAGTAAAGACTACATTGACGTAAGTCAACTTAATCACCTTTTTTAGAATTGGTTGCTATTACACTACGCAATAGTCATTTTGTCCAGGGAATGTTTATAATATTTTCTGGTGTATTTTAGTGACATTAACTCCAAAAAAATATTTTAAAAAAGTTTTATGGATACTTTTTTTTTAAATTGCATTTTCATCCTTGACTATAACTTTGGAACGAGTTGTCTAATCAATCACTTTGATACACTAAATTAATGGACATTTTATTTACTATAATTTTTTAATTTTTTATGAATTTCTTTGTTTAAACAAAAATCGATTTAAAAAAAATACAAAAAAATACCACCAAAAAGTGACTGAACACGGTTTGTACGAGTACGTAGTGCGACAGCTAGAATCAGTATACCTCTGTTCACCTATTGTCTGTTCTCCTATCATCACTACTCCGAAAATTTATGATGAACAAGCAATATGAAAACGCACTCTATCCAAACAAACAAAAGACTTAAGAACCAAACATGACCCGCTGATTTTTATATCTTATCACGCTGCCCATAACACGAAACCCTTTACGACTTATCATTGATGTTATAAACAAAAACCAAACTATAATTTGTTTAGATGTTTGTAGATTTTATTTTGCTGAAGTGTTATTTTTGTGTAATAATTTTTGCTGCATATTTAATGCCATGGACTTAATTACAGCCAAAGCAACCAACGAAAACTCAACAGATGCGAGTACAAACAACATTAGAGTAGTGAAGCGAGTTGTAGTTACTCTGAACACATAAGGCGAAGAAAACTAAAAATTAACAACCGAAAAATATATTCACCACCTATAGATGGCGTTCGAACATATGTGGTTGTATGTTTTGCTGTTGTAAAACAAATGTACCTAAGGCGAGCAACAGCAATGAAACATGTGTTACGGTTTCAAAGTAGAACTAGGTTAAGTCTAAAAAAGAAAGATGAAGAAAACACATCAAAAATGAGTTGTAGTCTTAATAAACATTTCCCGGCTTAAGATACCTTTTTACACAAGATTCCAGTTTTGTTAAAGAGTTAGAACCTCATTTCTATTAATTTAAGAAGATGATCAGGCAAATCAAAGGAATTCCTTTGCGAAATTCATTATATTATGATGTGTTTTAAAAATATCTTTATATTTGTCAAGTCTTACGGCGCTCAGTAGTATGATATCTTAAAACCATGCTAATGGAGCCAAATCTTCTACCGACTTTAATTAAAATTGGCACCACTGGATCTTTAAAGCCGTTGATTTTGAATTTAACAGTAACTTTTGGGTAAACAACTTTTCTGATCCAATACGGCGTAACAACACAATAGCAATTGCTGACGCAAGTAAAGAGTATGCAAAAAGTTCACACTTTATTAGTTTTCAAAGGAAATTGATATTTATCTTTCAAAAATTGGTCTCTGGTTTGGAAAGGACGTCATCATATAATAGTTTCTCTAATACGTCGGAAGCGATTTATTTTTCTTAGATGCAATCGTCTGGAACTGTTTAAAGAAAAAATAAGTAAACTTTCATCATAGCCAAATGCGAAAATAATCCAATTATTACTGCTTTAAGCAAATAGTTTAATCTAATTTATTTAGTACTCGGCCGTCATCATCTTTTCCTTTTTTTCCTCGACATGACCTTTGATCCTCCCTTAAGAGTACTTCAGATGTGTTAGGAACCCGATTTTTACCTCTACTGAAAATTTCAATTTTTTTCATTAAACAAGTGCGGCATGTGGACTTTTAGATCTGTTGTACTGATGGCATACTCGATGTGCATGCAACCTCAATCATTCGGGCGACAAAAAATTCGGTTGTGGCAACGCATCTGTTCTATGTATGTATTTATACCCTACAACGCACTGTAGTTCAAAGTGTTATGACTTTGTGCTGATGTTTGCAATACCATGAAGAAATGAAGGTAGACCCTATGATAAGTTCCGACCGACTTAGAATCTCTATCTGATACCTTTGAGCGATGCCCGCCCATCCCTCTATCCATGTATCATTGCAATCAAAGTCCAGGTTGCAATTATAAAACGATTTCGATGAAACTTTGTACATATTTTAAGTTTGGGCTAAGGATGTTATGATATTGATATCATTCCTATGTTTTTTTTCCGATTTCAGAACCTACAACTCAAAGAGCCACATTTTATTCCGATTTTAACCAAATTTCGCACAGACCATTACTTGTGACCAACATCTATCTCTGAGAAAATTTATTAATATAGGTCGATGTTTTCGAATAGGTCCCATACAAAGGTCACTCCTGATTTGAGGTCCTGCAGCTCTTGAAGCCATACATCACGATCACGCCCAAATTTTGCCTTTTACATTACGAGCAACCATTAATAGCTTGTGGTGAAACTGGACCACATAGGTCCATATTTTCGTACAGCCCCCATACAACGCTCCCTTCTGATTTCAGAAACTACAGCTTTAAATGCTTTTCGACCAAATTTCGCACAGACCAAAAAATATCTCTGTTTAAACTGAACCACATAGGACCATATTTAGTACATACAACGGTCCCTTCCGATTTCAAATCCTACAGATCTAAATGAAACATATTACATCCGATTCCTAGGTCCCTCCCGATTTGAGATCCTGCAGCTTAAGAAGCCACACATTTTACCCTATCACGCTCAAATTTTGTATGACACGTTATGACGGCACATTGAACGCCGTGGTGTGATGGAAGTGTGCACGACCAAGGACCCAGGTAACCCAGGTTCAACCCCGGTTTAGAACATCGGTTTTCCACATCGTAAATGCCTGTGACTTTACGAGTAAGAGATTTATCTCACTTGCACTACAGGATGTAACATCCTATAAATTCCAGTGCGGGCTTAGTGGATTGTAAGGTTAACATTTTGGGAAATTTTAACAATATAACAATCAAATTACAATTACATAGTTTAAATTAGGTTGTACTAAAACTAATAATATACAAATTTACTATTTATAGAAATTAAGTAGCTCCTTTTTAAAAGTTGTTACATTGCTTATGACTTGAAGGCTTGACGGGAGATTGTTCCAGAGACGTGTACTATACACAAATAATTGTCGTTCAGATGTTAGACTCTTAATTCTCGGATATAAAAGTTTCATTCCCCGATTGGATCGAGCGAATTTTAAGCGGTTAAAAAGATACTCAGGCTCTTTGTTATTAATGATTTTATGGAGTAGTAAAAGACATTTGACTTTGAGTAAATTCTCAAAACATATGTTAAATATTTGATATGAAAACTCAGAAATTCGGTCGTATCGCTTTCTGTTAGAAATATATCTTGCAACACATTGTAAGCCACATTTAGTTTCCGACTGTCTTCTGTGTCGCAATTGGCGAATATTTCTGACCCATAGAGAAGTGTTGGGATTAGATATGATTTTGCTAACAACATTCTAATTTGAAACGGAGTTGAAGTTCGAACTGCCCATAAATTTCTCAGCATTCCTCGCACCTTACCGACAGTTCCATTAATGTGATTTGTCCATGTAAGTTTTGAGTTAAAGGTTATTTCCAGATTTGATGATGTCTGAATACAATCTATCATAGTATTGTCAAGCATAACGTTGTAACGTATAGGAACAGCTCTTCTGCTTATAGCAGTTAATTTTGTTTTGGAGGGATTGAGGCGCAATCCGTTATTATTAGCCCATTTATAAATTAAATCTAAATCTTTGTTTATGAGCGAAATGCGTGAATGAACATCTGTTGATTTAGCGCAAGTGTAGAGCTGCACATCGTCGGCATACATTTGCATATTACATGTTTCCGGGACACCAGGGAGGTCGTTTATGTAGTTTGAAAAGAGAAGTGTGCCGAGAATGGATCCTAGGGGGACGCCCCGAGAGACACTTAGAGCATTCGAGCGTAGATTACCAACAATAACAGTTTGTGATCGATAAGATAAGTACGAGGACAAAAGATTGCAAGCAGTGTTGGAATCTTTATTGGTAATTTGAAAGGACATTTTATGGCATTTATTTATTAAAACAATTACCCTCTTATGTTGGAAACTGTATTATGGTGGGAAACGGAAAGATCCGCTGTTTTCGACCAAAATGTTATTCAATGATGAGGCCCATTTCTGGCTCAACGGCAAAGTCAATAAACAAAATAACCGCATTTAGGCTGAAGAGAAACAAGAAGGAGTTCACAAAGTGCCATTATACCCAGAGAAAACCACAGAATGGAAACCCTAAGGCAAAATTTAAAGGAAATTATATTCAAAAATAAATGCCTTAAAATGTCCTTTCGAATTACCAATAACAATTCCACACTTGATTTGAATTTTTATATTTTTTTTGTTCTGAAAAAAATACCTCTAGTTGGATCACCCTATATAAATAACGAAATATAAAAACGTTAAATACTCAATATTGAACCTAATGCGTGTGTTCTGCATTTCATATCTTCATATAACTATAAATATCTATTATTTGTCTAGGACTTAAATACGAGTATTGTGGAAGATTAATTTCTTCTAGTACAACTGAAAGTCAAAGCTGAAACTTTTCTACCCAGAATTTTTTACTGTATGAATTAACCTGTTTTTGCTTTTGTACGGCATAGGTTTATATTTAATAATAAACATATCTTCTCTTGTAATGGATGGCTGTAAAGCACTTCTTACAATACTTAGGTAAAACCTAACAAACGAGGGCGGCATTAATAGTTTTCGCATAATGGTAAACAGTAGAAATATACGAAATATGGGCCTTATACAAGTTTGTAAACAATACTGAATAAAGTCAAACAGTGTCAATTTGGTTTAAAGGATGCTCTAAATCATTAAAATTATAACTAGTTGAAGCCATTTAGGTTCTTAGTCTCCAAAATTTATAAGGGATAAAGGCATAATTAAAGGGGAAATACTCGTAGTCTGAATAGAATATTAAAAATTTTCAGTCGTTGTGCCCCTTATACCTCTAATTAGATCACCTACTATGCCGGTCAGTAACTATACACACAGAGAGAAAAATCGGTGAACAATCGGTTCGGACTTCAAAAATTTTGTTCGATAGAAGACTATCAGTTGCAATCAGCAAATCATAAAAATTTTGCTGGATATTCGGTACATAGTATTATGAGGTGGTAGCTATGGTAATATTATGGTTAATATAACCAACTAATCCGTTGTACTAATGAAATGAAGAGTAAATAACTGGTTGGTTGAATTTGTTAGTTGCCACAATTCAATTCAATTCTTTATTTAATAGTAAGTATTTAAATTTTGTTACATGCCAAGAGTTATTGCACAGATTTAGCTTAGCCTTATATCTACTTACGAGTATAAAGTATTTACAAACCCATTAAGAGGGATATACATTTTTACACTACGTTAAATCTATATTTTGAAGGAAAACTTTCAGCAAACACCTTCAATGTGAGTAAATTTAGCAACGTACATATATAAGTAATATTATTCTACGTATAAGTTTGATATCAAGGGGTTTTCCGAAAAAGAACAATTTGCTCGGAGTATCTGACTTTTTCCAACCATGCTGTATCATTTCCGGTAACTTTCAAGTTGTAACTCGGTAAGTAACAGGGCTTTCTTTTTCGAGTGAAAAATATAGCCTGAGTTTTGTCCGAGTTAATCTTAATTCTCCATTTGAGAGAGTACTTTAGCAATGTATCGATTGCGTATTGAAGATCAGTCAGAATATTCTGACCGAGTTCATTACTACAATAAATACCAATAGCATCTGCATATGCAGCGAATTTACATGCTGTCATTATAAGGACATCGGCTCTGTAAAGGCTATACTAGCATATTGGCCCCAAAACGAATCCTTGAGGTACACCTGCAGGAAAATGAATTTTCAAACGAGGCGTAAAAGTATCTGTTGCTCAGAAAATTTTGTATTAGTCTTACGAGATATAGAGGAAATCCAAATTCAATCAGCTTGTATATTACGCCACGATGACATAATCAATCGAATGCTTTCTCGTTGTCGAGTAGAGTTAACGCTGTAGAGCTCTTAGAATTAAGGTCACTCTTAATATCATTACTTATTCGTTTCACTTGGTGAATAGTGGAATGAGACGAAGGTCTGAGAAGGCCGAATTGTTCATTGGGAAAAATGTGTCTATCGTTGTTGACTTGAGAGATTTTCGCATTCACAATCTTCTCAAGAATTTTTCCCAATGAACATAGAAGACTTACGAGTATTGGACGGTCATTTTCAGGTCTATTACGAGGCTTACCAGGCTAGGAACAGCTTTCGCAGTTTTCCAGGTATTTGTATACTGTAGCCTCATGCTTGCATTAAAAATGTGAGTTACATAAGTTATAGATTTTTTCGAAAGACGTCTTAACATTTCGTTATTGATTTCATCCAAACCACACAATTTTTGCTTTTTTAAAACGCGTATAATGTTATCAATATCGTCGACGGAAATTAGTTCAGAGTTTGGGGTAGTAAAATGTGTTGTATTTTAACGTTCTACAACCTCAGTAACTTCAGCCGTATAAAGTGCATTTCCTAGATTTTCTGTTATTTTGTGATTTAAGCTAAATGCAGTTGCAAAAGCATTGGCCTATTCATGGCTCAAAACTAAAATTTCATTACCACCAAGAAGACTATGAAAGTAAGTCTTTTTCTTTTTTAAAAGTTCCGACACATTCCAAAAAGGTTTGGAACCTTTATCCAAAACTTTTAGCAAATTACTCCAGTGGCGATTCCTGAACAGACTTATCCCATTTCTTATAAGAGCATTATACCTACTCATTATACCATGGCCCAGTGTTTGCCTGCATCTAATGCATTCTTGTCGGTAATAATTTCTAATTCGAATCAACCCTAATAGCGAAGTAGGTTATTAGTTAATCTTGTTTGGGGATCTAACAAAGATTTGATGAAAAACTCAACATTTTAATCTATTTCCGTAGGACCATTTATACTTATATTTTCAGAACAAAGACGATTGTCAGTGAAAATTTTAAATGAGTTCCTATTATCAATCGAGAAATTATATTTTAAATCGGATGTAGGCTGAATTGAAGATGTTAAATTAAATACTACCGGAAGATGGTCCAAAGAAAGATCATTTACTGTGTATGGAATAGACAAGCGTTGAGAAATAATTGTTAAAACTTAGTTGCCACAATCAATTGTTTGTTCACAATTATTCCTTGGTACACACAATTGGTAATGTCAAGAAATTGTTTTGTTTTTATGACTGTCTAAGTAGTATTGCTGACGCTAACTTAAAAAACAGAAGTATACAAAACAAGTAGAAAGTAGTTAAGGGATTTCCATTCTTACTGTCTATTGGAAGGGAAATAAAAAAAAACGTCAGAAAAGCAATTTAAATATTGCTTACTTAATGTAGTAGACCAAACTAGACTTTTAAGGTAACTCAAAGCTAGTTAAAGTGAACTTATTCAAAATCTGAGGTTCCTCGAGGGTTGCTCTATATATTTCTGGCCTATGCAACACTAAGTGTTAACTGGCTTCGTCTGATAATTCCACTGGAAAGTTTTTTTTAGCATAAACGTACACAGAACGTTTTGACGTACGACCTTCATTTGTGTTGTTTACAGTGACTTAATTTGGCAAAAAGATGGAATTAACACGTGAACATTTTCGTGCGATCATTTTCACAACTTTCGAAGTGGATTATCACGATAAGAGTGCATCGATGAACTGGAATCTTTGTATGGCGATGAAGCACCATCCTATAGCAGTGTGAAAAACTGGTTTAATGAATTCAATTATGGCCGAAGCTCGCTCAAAAACGAAGGTCGTGAAGGTCGTCCAAAAGCGGCCGTTGTGCCAGAGAACATTGATGCCGTGCGTTAACTGATAATGCAAAATCGTCATGTGACATACCGTGAGATAGAGGCATCCTTGGGCATTTCTGCCACTAGTATACTTTCGATATTGCATGAACACCTGGCCGTAAAAAAGGTTTGTTCTCTTTGGATCCCTCACAATTTGACAATCGCTCAAAAAAAGGCTCGTGTTGATTGGTGCAAAGAAATTTTGAAAAATTCGATACATTCGATATTGCATGGCCGTAAAGAAGGTTTATTCTCGTTGGATCCCGCACAATTTGACAATCGCTCCTAAAAAGGGCTCGTGTCGGTTAGTGCAAAGAAATTTTGAAAAAATACGATCGCGGTGCTCCAAAAGAAGTTTACACGTGACGAATCGTGGATCTATGAGTATGAGCCCGAAACAAAATAGCAATTGACCGTGTGGGTCTGCGAAGATGAGCCAAATCCAACGAAAGTTATTCGTGGAAGAAGAACTTCGAAGCAAATGGTCGCCTGTTTCTTTGGCAAAACTGGTCATGTAGCGACTGTTCCGCTTGAGCAACGTAGGACGGTCATTTCTGAGTGGTACACCACAATTTGTTTGCCTGAGGTCTTCGCAGAAATTCGAAAAACGAACAAGAGAATATGAATCATTGTGCACCATGACAATGAGAGCTCTCACACATCGGCTCAAACCAGCGGCTTTGTGGCCGGTCGAAATCGTCGAATTGATGGGTCATCCGCCGTACAGCCCTGACTTGGCAGCCAATGACTTCTTTGTATTCCCGCACATTAAGAAAAAAAATGCGTGGTCAAGGATTTTCGTCGCCAGAAGATGCTGCTGAAGCGTTCAAAAGCCATGTTTTGGAGGTGTCTCAATCGGAGTGGAAAACGCGCTTCGACAATTAGTTGGAGCGCATGCAAAAGTGTATAAATCTTGCTGGAGAATACTTTGAAATACAATAAAACCATTTTTGATGATAAATATTCGCATTTTCATTATTAGGCCAGCTAACATTCGGCTGGGGCTGATGGAGTAGACGAAACCACAATAACTCGGTTGACAAAAAAATCAGTTGTGACAACGAATCTGTTCCCTGTGTGTAGGCTTTATGTACAGTTCACTGACTTTAGAGAAAATCTTCGCTTGCTGGGCATAGTTCAACAAAAAACAACATGACACTCTCCATGTTTCAGAGTACCTCAAAATCATAAGCAGACACTTTTTGTATCTACTTGTAGTGAAAACAAAAATTTAACATATTGAGTTCATATCCTTTTGTTGAAGAAGCGCTATATGCGTGAAAAACATTCAGCAGAGATAAAATTTTACCCAGCTGCATATCATACCAACCTCTTATATTCAACATTCACTAATGTTTTATGAAAATGAATAAAAGCCCAGCCAAACAGAAACATACAAATATATGGTTTGCTAAATTTAAAAAAAACGTTAAAAGTTTTTTTAAAAGCAAATACGAAAAAAAGAACAACCACAGCATATGTTGCACACATCATGCTAAAATGCAATCAAGTGCAACAGAGCGTGTTATATGAACATGAGTAAAGTGGAGTGCTTTTATTGTTGCATTATGTTTTTTGTTTAGTTTCTAATCTACTTTTTTATTTTTTTTTGAAAAATATCATAAACATTTCTGAAGCAATTTTAGTGGTTGTACAATGAACTAAATTTGGTAGATGAAAACCCCCAAAGGGGGCGGGCTGCAGATGCATAAATTAAAACTTAAGATTTAATATTTGTTTGCTTTTGAAAACAAAAAATAGAAAAATTGAGAAAAAAACAACTAAAGTGACTTGAAAATGATCTGGTGTATTAGGGTCTTCTAGACTCAAGGCGCTTGATATTCCTAGAGAAGTTGGTTAATCTTATTACCCCTCCCCTTAATATAAACTGACCATGACGTATGTAATGCTTGGTTATACTCGGTATTTAATTTTACCGTTCACTTACTTCCACTTTATGGCTAGAATTATTTATTAGTATTTCTTGAGAAAACGAAAACAGAAACATTTAATAATCTGCTCATAGAAATCATCATTTTTTATTAAGGAAATACACGTATGAACGTCTTTCGACTATAGCCTTGAGCTATGGTTTTTTTAAAGTGTGTTTTTTATTGGCCGTCTGTTTGTTTGTTTAAGTTGGAATTATCGTTAGTGGCCACCAGCTTATGATGTCCGCAAGTTTCAAGTTTTTCTATGATAATTTTTTGTATGTTTACACTTAATTGTTCGGCCTAAAGTCGTTTTCGTCTTTGTAAACTATTAAAAAGGGAAAGAAGTTAAACAAATTAAGCTGCTTTAAGAGATGAACGAAACTCGTACTTATGAAATGAAATTTTCTGAAAATCAAGAATTTAAATATTCTACGAAGATCATTTTTTTAACAATTATACTTCCGCAGCTACAAGGAGACTAACTAGAATAAAAACAATTGGTCACTTTATAGTTTAGCTCTTAATACAAAAGACTTAAGACATGATCGTGTTTTTTCTAGGGATATCTGAAAGAAACTTTAATGGTAGACCACCGGAATCGTATGCTTAAGGGTATTTGTTATAGACGTGTGGTTATCAAGAAGACAGCGCATAGAGAAAGGGACCTAAGGGTAAACAAATCAATTTTCATTTTTTTTGGTTGATGTGGACAACATCTGAGCACCGAATGCGACCGATCCCATGCCTCAAAAGTGTTCCCTCCCAGAGATATGCGCGTTTTATGAAAGTGAAGTCGACGATTCTAAGCGCAAATAGAAAGGGACCTAATCTTTAAAATGGCTCCCCTGAACAGAACTTTTCATCAACTTTTCACTTTGTTTTTGATGTGGACAACATCTGAGCATCGAATGAGACTGATCGCATGCCCCAAAAGTGTTCCCTCCCAGAGATATGCGCGTTTTATGAAAGTGAAGTCGACGATTCTAAGCGCAAATAGAAAGGGACCTAATCTTTAAAATGGCTCTCCTGAACAAAACTGGTTTTTAACCTTAGGTCCCTTTCTATTTTGCGCGTCACATATATAGACGCAAGTGGCCGCCGCGGCTGGCTCGAATAAATTCCATCCGAGATGACTTTTTTCGAACACTTTTTACAGGATTTGGCAGCAATAACGCGCCGAATATTCTTTTCCGAGGCGTCAATAGTGTCGGGCTTATCTGTGCAGACAAGCGACTTCACATAACCCCACAAGAAATAATGCAGCGGTTTTAAATTGCACAATCTTAGATACCACGCCACAGGCCTACGACGCGAGATAATGCGCTCACCAAAAGTTTCCTTCAATAAATTGATTGTTTCGTTGGCTGTATGTCAAGTGGCACCGTCCTTGGGAAACCAACTGTGGTCAAGATTACGGGCTTTAATTCCGGGTAGCAAAAAGGCCGATATATATAAAAATATGGACCAATGATTCCACCTGCCCATAATACACACCCAACCGTGGTTTTCGCGGTATAAGTCTTTCCATGATGATATGGCAAACAATACTGAAGAGAAAAAAATAAAGTTGTACATAGCTCACGCGTAATCTGTGTAAAAACCCCTATTGAAAAAATACCTCTAGATCAATCACCGTTTATTAAATCACTCAAGTTCGTTAAGGCTTCTAAAAAAACGTACGGGCCAATGATTTGGAAAGGACAAAATTTGCTTTAAGGAAATCTTGTGTTATACTTACTTTTTCGTGTCCACGATGTGAAGTCGAGATAGTACACTAAAGGGAGCGACCTCAACCAGACAGGAAGTGGATACAGCATCAAACAGGGAGCGCGGAGTGATAGCTCTGTTAAACTGTTAAACCCTCTACATCTCTAAAATTCCTTAACCAACAGCTGGCGTTGAAATTGTGTATTACGCTGATGACTGAATAGCTCTGGCGTCATGACCTTAAGTGAATGACAAATACGATTAAATTAACTTTTAACTCACTGATCAGTAGCCACACTATTTACTGCATGGACAGCAGAGATGCTGTTGTCACTCTATACATGCTACATCAATCTGCGATAAGTTTAAAGTAAAAACAAGGTCCAGATGTTTAATCACTGATCAGCAGCCACACTGTTAAGTGCATGTACTGCAGAGGTAATGTTGTCACTCTGCACATGCTACAGCAATCTGCGATAAGTTGAAAAGTAGGCACAAGGTCCTCTTGGGGAGCTGACCAAGAATCGTAGATGACGAGAAGTCGGTCTGTAGCGAACTATGCAGCGCCGATGTAAAGCGCGAACGAGATTATGACGCAGTGAAAGACGACAAACACGCTGTTGCAGTCGCAGTTTTCCAGCTATAGCATAAATGTAGTGCTTGAGGAACATCCCCTGGAGGTTTCACCAGAGAAGAAGGCGCTACCTCGACTGACGTGTCTGGTTCTGGCTCTTTGGGCGCGTCTAGTTGAAATTCCACATTTCTTTCTCCCGGATGTCGAACCAGATCCCCTACAGACGCACGGGACTTGGAATCCTCAATTTATTGTTGTTACAATAACCACCTAAAACAAAACTTGGTGTAACCAATTGAAGAAGAGAATGGAATATAAAGACAAAGTAGAAACAGATCCTAGTCCTTATGACGGGTGTTCAATCTAGAGTTATTTTTTTAGTAGAGGTTTTTCACAGATTACACATGAGTTGTGTTAAACTTTATTGTTTTTCTTTTCAGCCATTTCATCATAAAAATACTTACACCGGAACAACATCTCCAAATTGTGCAACAATATAATGGAAACAAACTTTCGGTGAGAAACAAGAAGATCCGCTGTTTTTTATCAACATTTTGTTCAGCGATAAGGCCATTTCTGGCTGAACGGCAACGTCAATAAAAAATTGCCGCATTTGGGCTGAAGAGCAACCAGAGAAGGTTCAAGAGATGCCACTATAACCAAAGAAAACCGCTGTTTGGTGCGGTTTATGGGATGGTTGAATCATCGGTCCATATGTTTTAAAAATGATGACGGCCGGATCCGTTTATGGCGCCAAGATATCAGGCTTTTTGCAACCTGAAATTCAAGCCTTTTATTCTAAATGAGATTTGGTTTTAACAGGACGGTGCCACTTGCCATACAGCTCAAACAATGGATCTAAGAACAGCTATTTTTACGTTTTGTGCCGTTGAGTTGGCCGCATAGATCGTGTGATATTACACTTTTAGACATTTTTTCGTTGGGGCTACGTAAATTCCAAAGACTATACCGACAAACCAGCTATGATTCAGGTCTTGGAAGCTAACATTACACGTGTGATTAACGTCATACCGGTCAAAATGCTCGAACGAGTCATCCAAAATTGAAATGGACGTGTTGAGGCGTAGTTGTGGCCAAAACTTGAAGGAAATTATATTGAAACAATAAATAGCATAAAATACTCATTCTAATGAACAATAAAGATTCCACACTGGATTTAAATTTTGCATTTTTTTATTTTGAAAAAAATACCTCTAGATTGGTCACCCGATAGCTCAGAAACTATATAAAAAAATGGCTAAAGCTAAAGGCTGCAGTAAAAAAACTTGTTATGACTTGGACTCTTTTACAAGTATCTTAGGAATGATTACTCCTAATATTCTACGTGGTTTTGGAGTCTCATTTTAGTGAAAGCTGGACAGAACAAGTTTTTTTTATCGTTTTTTTATCGAAGTCTCTGTGGCTCATAAGGCTTGCGCTCGTTTTTAAGTACATGCAACGCTGAGTGTCCAGGTAGCATGCTAACTACTTTCATGGCGCTGACTGGTTAAAATGTTTTACTTTCATCTTGGTCACTAGAATCTACTGGATTCTGAATGTTGAGCCAGTAGTGGTAGGATAATTTGCCCAATCCTAAAAATCTTAAAATTATTCTAGATAGAAAGCATTAATTAAAACTAAATATAATTGATGTGATCATTTAATCCTGTGTGATTTATTATCACCCATGGCCCTTTATGGGCAGAAGGGACATTAGCAACTCCGCTGTAAGACTCTAACAGTCCGCATCGGACAATGTTCGCACTGGTATAACAGTTCCATTGGTCATTAGATGATTAAAGGAAAGTTACGCTATTATCATACCATTTTTGTCACTTCTAACCTTAATCAGGGTTATGAATTGTATGTACGGGGGTAGATTTTAGTACAATTTTGAATTTTTGAATTTTTGAATTCTGATTCTTAAGTCTATATCTCGTAAACTATTGGAAATATTGCTTGATTCTCTTCGGCAAATTTTTAGCTCTTAATTAGATCTAAAAATTTTGCCTTAATACAAAATCAGAAAAACAACAACATCTTACTTAAAACAATAAAACTGTCGAAAAATCGTAAAATTTCGTCATAGATTTTTATTGTTAATGATGGAAATTATAAGGCCACTTCAAATATTTTAAAATACTTAGAAAAATTGATGTTTTTGAACATAAGGAATGAAAAATAAGGACACTTCAAATCTTTTTAAATATATATTGAACTTAGTAGTCGCTTTCGGAGCTAGTCTCATCATCTGAAAACATGTTTCCGACCGTTCCGCTAGCTTGATTTTCGTATGAAAATACTTTATGGCTAGACCAGCATACTTCCCCAAGCATCGCATCTATTTTTTTCCCTTTGAACCGCTTTCCGCTTTGGAAGCGCTCTCCTTGCTCATCAGATTCTGTTGGCAATTGTTTTTCGAACTCTGCCAAATGATTATTTAAAAAGTGAAGTTTTAATGTCATGGTCACACCGATTGCTTGGAATGACTTAAGCATATTTTTTACTAAAACTTTCCATTCGTCGTCTCGATTTTTTCCTAAGACTCTTTCAATAACTGCCTTAAGTGCTTCCCAAGCAATTAAGTCGTTTCCGTGCAAAACCATATTGAAATCTTCCCTTTTTAGCAACTTTCGAATGTCTGGTCCATTAAGTACACCTGTTTTAAGCAAAAAAAAATGCACAAATATTAAATACAAATTTGAAGAGATTAGTTAAGTAGTACATTACCGGCTTTGATTTTTTGATCACTGAGTCTTGGAAAAATTTTCTTAAGGCAGTGAAATACGTTGTCCTCATTTTTCGTTACCGTCTCTATAAACTTCTTCGTTATGCCCAACTTAATATGCAGCGGTGGCAACAAAATGTCACTTACATTTTTTATTAGTGGCTCTGCTGTCATGTCTAAAGTAGCATCTTTCACTCCCGACTTTTGTTTTTCCCAAGTGTGCGAGTAGTGATCGACTTTTTCTCGTATGTCCCAACGGCACAGAAAGCAATAATACTTTGGCCATCCACCCTTTATGCCTTGCAAAATATTGACAACTTTAAGGTCGCAACAGATTTTCCATAAATGATCTGCGTATTTAAGGTCTCTTAGCAAAATTTCCATTGTTGCATAGCATTCCTTTAAGTCCGTGCTAAATGCTAAAGGTATTAAGGGCTTCAGGTTCGTTTTATGCAGTAACACTGCTTTTAAGCTAGTGACTGAGCTATCGATGAACAGTCGCCAGTCTTCACCGATATATTCTAATCCAATTTCGTTGGCTAATCCTTTAATGTTGTTGCAGTAGGTGTAAGAGTTTTCGTCGTTAACGCTGTAAAACTTTTGAAATTCTGCTTGACGGTTACGGTGTATCGAGGTCTTAACATCAATGTCCGTTAGTTTTTTTCGTTGAAGAAATGCTGACAAAAATTCTGATTTGCGCTTTGACAAGCCTAACTTGGCGACAACATAGTTCATTTCGCATTGTGTTACGAGCTCAGACTTGTTGATTGTTTCTTTGGGATCGAACGGTGGATCAGCTAGCACATTGTCAAACGTTTCCGCAGTCCATACAGTTGCTCTATCTGGACTCGGTGGTCTTGGTGGTGGATTGGCTTCAGAATGCTCTTGAGGGAGAGAAGCATGAGGACCGGGAATGTACACTACATTTGACATCTTTTTTCGATTCATTCCATTTTTAAAATGTATGCATCCGTAGCATGTGTTTTCAACGTGTCCCTTTGGGTCCATCCATATTACTGGTGTTTCATACAGCAGTGGGCTTGGTTTTCTGTTAATCCAGTTGAATATGTAACAAAAACAACGTCTGCATACTGCATCTGGTGTCCACGAACAATCGAATAAGTCTAACTGGTCAGAATAATATAAGAGGTACCCATTTCTAAATTCAGCAGTAAAATTAGTTTTTTGCGTTTTCATTGAACGTTTGGGCACATAAATACCACAAACGTAACAAAACAAGTTCAGCTTCCAACACTTTTCCATATCAACTTTTCTTTCTGCAATGTATGCCCTTAATATGAACGTGCAATCAAAACAATTCAAATTTTTTAACATTTGAAATATGTCGTTATTTGTCATTAAACAATCATTCAAATGGTCGGTAATTTCGATAAACATACAATTGAAAGTGATTTCTTGGTCCTTTATTGAATTTTTGATGACTTTGTGGGGCTATAACTATGTGAAGGAGTCATCAAATGAAATCGGCTTGTTAAGAAGAGTTGTTTGATTTGTTTTTGGCTATCTTTCTGTCATATATTGTCTGGTCAAGTTCGTAGCAATTTCTGAAATAACTGTGAAAATCTATAGAAATATATGACAATATTTTACGATTTTTTGAGAGTTTTGTTGTTTTGAGTAAGATGTTGTTGTTTTTCTGATTTTGTCTCAAGGCAAAATTTGTAGATATAATTAAGAGACAAAAATTTGCCGAAGAGAGTCAAGCAATATTTCGAATAGTTCACGAGATATAGACTTAAGAATCAGTACATGTTTTTTCAAAATTGTACTAAAATCCACCCCCAGTCTAAAACTTCAATAATGAATTACAAAAAAACCTTAGCTAATAATTCAAAACCCAGATATGTTTTTTCTTCTACCATCATAAGCTTTCAGATTTTGGTGGTTTCAATTGGTTCAAGATTATGAAGTTGGAAAATGTGCTACAGTTATTTTATTATAAAAGTCAAATTCTTTTTAAAACGTAATGTTAATTCTTATAGGTACGCTGGTCTTGCAAGCAGCATCGAAATAATCAATTTCCACTTTCATCCAAACCGTTCAAAATATATACAACATTTAATTTCAAAATCCTCACTCTGCTTTCACAAAAAAGTCTCTACCACATGTCGTTTTTTAAATTCAATTAAACGTTTTCGAAACTCTATATTCCGCATTGCGCGTGAATAAACTACAATCAATGGTCATCGCCATCACCATCATCATCGGCATCATTTATTTGTTTCAGTTCCTCAAGTAGTACCATCTGATACGATTATGAGCTGTATTACGAAACAAAAGACTTAAGACACATGCTTCATTAGTTAAATCGCTGCAACGATTAACTTAATGTCCAACAACCAGCTTAACAACGAAAAATTTAAACACAATGTAATTTAGCAAAAACTATTCGTACGCAAAGAAATGCAACTTATTTTGGTTAAGGAAAAGACATGGGATAAGCAACTTTGTAAGTTTTGCATTGATTTTCGCTTATATTTGTTCAAAATTAAAAATTTCAGATAAATAGTTCTACAAACTTATTTTGAAACTATACAAGGAAGTTTAATACGATGTTATGTTTTGAATAAGTTCTTCAGGAATACAGGCTCATTCTGTTAGTCTCTAATCTGTTGGATATTATCTCAATTCATATTGAACTACTGATTAAATTTTTCCAAGTAAACAAAGGAAAAAACAAAAGACTTAAAATACGAGCGTGAAAACTTTAAAGTATTTTCTAGAAAACTTTGCGCATTCTCTTCCTAAAAGATATGATAGTACGATAAGCTTTTTCTTACGGGAAAATCAACTTTTCAAGCAAGGTTACATAAAAGGCGTTTATTATGGTCTGGGCCCGAGACCCGAGCCGTAGCGTCGCACATCGGCTGTGTACCGCTATTTTCTTTTTTCCTTAATGCAACGGCGCCTAAGACCCCTATGTTGAAGAAATATTTTTTTTAAATGGCTGTTGTGCTCTCTTTGCATGGTATATTAGCGCACAGAAAACATACAATGATCAGTGACTTTGTCTGGAATTGATGCTAACGTTGTATAAACTAAATTATCCAGGAATTAGACTCCGCTGCATGATGAAGATCATTTTCATGATAGCGTAACTACATGTTTTTTAAACGTTGAAATACATTTTAAAATGATCTTTATGCATGAGTGAGGAATACACTCGTTCTTACTTGGATCACTCTACAAGTTAAAAAAACTAATTTCTATGTTTTTTTATTGTTTTTTTTTAAATAACCAACACTCAGGGGATGCCCCCTATACATGCGGTGCACTGCGTTGGCGAGTGGAAAGTAAAGGATCGGAGGGGGGAAAGAGGGAGTAATGTTTGTTGACACTTGTCTTGAACTTCTGGATGTCGCAATTAGTGGAAAACACATTTGCCGGAAGTCGATTCCACATACGGACTGTACGAGCTAAAAACGAATTTGATCTGTAGTGTATAGTGCGGTCAACTGGCCAATCGATAACAAACGGGTGTGAATTCCTAGAAAGTCTCGTATCCCTACCGAACAACCTCACACCAGGAATAAGGCGACGGATGTCTGATGAACACACACCATGAAAGTAACGATAGAACAGCGTCACACAACCCACATTCCGGCGATGCTCAAGGGAAACAATAGAGTTGGATACCCTACTGTCACCTATCAGCACCATCGCTCTCCTTTGAACACGGTCAAGTAGCTCCAAGGATAATTTTGGAGCACCTGCCCACATATGGGAGTTGTATTCCATCTTCGGCCTGATGTAAGTTGTATAGATATTGAAAAGATCAGAAGGAGTGAAATATTTCTTGCACCTATGCACTTGTGTGCTTCTTTCGACACTTCGAATACATGTCTCGCCCAACGAGCGTCACATTGTATTTTCATGCCCAGAACATCAAGAGCTTCTGAATGTTCAATATCCGTACCATCGATATAAATTGATGATGTTGGGTCAGCGAATCGCTTGTGAGACAACAAGCAGCACTGTGTCCTACGTGCATTAAAATCTACTCTATTCACTCCCCATTCGGAAATGGCCAGTAGATCCCGGCCAAGTTGCTCATCCATGATTCGCCTTTTGTCTTCAATATCTTGAAGACTCGGCCTACGGTCGAATGAATAAGAATGGCAGAGGTAACTGTCGTCCACAAAGGAGTAGATTGGATTCTCGGTCTGACCCAACAAACCATCAATGAAAATTATAAATAAAGAGCGAGAAAGGACAGAGCCCTGTGGCACCGCTCATAAAATATTTATCGCGCTGTCGAATCTTTTGGGTCGGCTCAATTCTCTGTTCTGGCCAAAAGCGTTCCATATTTTTACAGGTTTGTCTGGCCAGCTATATAAGTTCGGTTATTTTTTAGGGTTTTAATAAATATATAATAGGGTTGGTCGATTAATTTGTGGAATTGTTTTCCTCATGCCAAAAGCTATCGAAAAATCGATGGCACAATATCGAAAATTGTTTGTCCTTCCCTATTAATATTCATTATATTATATATTAGGGTGGACCGATTTGTAAGGTCCACCCTAATATATAATATAATGAATATTAATAGGGAATTGACTAAGTAAAGTCGGTCGATTAATTTGTGGAATTTTTTTCCTCATGCCAAAAGCTATCGAAAAATCGATGGCACAATACGAAAATTTTTTGTCCTTACAAATCGGTCCTCCCTAATATATAATATAATGAATATTAATAGGAAATTGACTAAGTAAAGTGCATCTTGAAAATTTTAGTTTTACATCATTTGGTACGACAAAAAGTGCAAATCAACAAATTCTTTTTATGACTTTGAAAATCATTTGACCCGTGTCCATCTGACCGGCGGCAGTTAAGCATCCTTTTCTTACTTAGCATGTCGTGATCGTTGTAATATTTATGTAACTGTAATTTTGAGCCGACGTTTTAAGCAGTAGGTCCCAGTTGGTGAGTATAAGAATTGTATCGGGCAAAGTGTAGTTGACACGACCCATTCTGGTACCTGCCTGGTAAATGCACCACTCTGGCTACTCTTGGTCTATGCAAAAATATTCAGCTGAAAATATTTAAATAGAAAAGTTTTAAAAAGACACACAAGCCGACGGGATGTAGAAGCCCAAACCACGCCCCTTTATGTACTTTCTACACAAACGACACTATACAGCGTAGTTTTTTTCTATGCATGAATTTCGCTTAGATTCTGTATTCTGCAATATGTTTTCTTCCTATAAAAGACAAAAGTGGTTACTTTACATGACCCTTAATTATATTTCATTGGAATTAGTGCTCTTAAGGCAATCTTTATAAATAAAGTAAGGGTTACTAGATGAACACTACGATGGAAAACCTGAAATATAAACATGTCCTTTTCAAACAGATAAGTTTACAAAATAAACCGTCTATGGATGACAGGGTATAGCGGGTGGTCAATCTAGAGTTATTTTTTCAATAGGTTTTTTTTTGTCATTTCGAGGAATTGAATCTTGGGATCTTCTAAAGCTCGAAGAAGATTCGCTGTTTTTGACCAAAATTTGGTTAAGTGATAAGACCCATTTCTGGCTCAACGGGAAGGCCAATAAACCAAATTGTGCTGAAGAGAGGTTCAAGATGTGTCATTATACCCAGAGAAATCCACTGTTTTGTGCAGTTTATGGGCTAGCGGAATCATCGGTCCACATTTTTTCAAAAATATAGATGGCCGGAACGTAACCGTGAATGGTGCTCACTATCGCGCCATGATATCGGACTTTTTGTTACCTAAAATTAAAGCCCGAAGTCTTGACGAAATTTGGTTTAACATAACAGTTTCACTTGTCACACAGTTGCTCAGAAAATGGATATATTGAGAGGTCATTTCGAAAAGCTGCTTATTTCACGTTTTCGACCCGTAAGTTGGTCGCCTAGATCGTGTGATATCTGACCTTTAGACTTTTTTCTTTAGGGCTGAAGTAAAGCCCAAAGTCTATGCTGACAAACCAGCCATCATTCAGGTTTTGAAAACCCAAATTACCAGTGTCATAACGCCATACTGATCGAAATGCTCGAACGAGTCATCCAAAATTGGACCACTACTTAGTAGGGACATTAATACTGTAACACACGTTTTATGCTGTAAAATAAAAAGTATGTTTTTAGACCAAATATTGATGTATATTGTATCCAAAAAGAATCTACTTATTCGAAATGTCCGCCTTTTGCCTTTACCCAAGCCATAAGTCGCACTGGCCAATCGTCAATAGCTGCACGAACCTAGTCCGTTGGAATATTGGCCACAGCTCGAACCTAAGCAGTCTTAAGAGATCCAATGTTGGGGTATCTTTCGTGACAAACCTTGTCCTCTAAAACCGTTCACAATTTGAAATTCAATGGGTTCAAATCTGGACTGCCTGAGGGTCATTCTTCAGAAGAAATGAAAGCTGGCAAATTGTTTCGAAGCCAGGCCTGGGACGTTTTAGCCTTTTGGGCCGGCGCAGAATCCTGCTGGAAAGTCCATGGCTGGTTTTGGAACAGGGAATTGTTAACACTTCAGAACAGCGTCCAATACGGTTTCTTGGTAAACTTTGGCCGATGTTTTGACTCCTTGTTCGCAGAAATGCAGGTCAGTGACCCCATCGTAAGAGACACCCCACTTAATCATGACTGAAGCTGGGTGATGACCCTTTTCCACCCTTGGGATCAGCTTTGATGCTTCCTTAGACGACCGCGCATACACTCTATCATTTTGCTTGTTAAATTTTTCCTGAACGGTAAAAATGTTTTCATCGGTGAACACAATTTTTCTGTGCAAGTTATCAGCGTGCTTCACCAAATGACGTGTGCATTTTTAATCCTATTTTTTTTTAAAGCTGCAATCAATAAATGTCCGGTACGTCGTTTGAAAGCCCCAAGTCCAAAGTCTTTTTTATTGATTCGACTCATATACCAATTCACGATACATGATTTTCTGTTTTCGGAGCGGATTTCTGTGAATTCTTGATTTAACGGCTTTGATTACATGCGGTGTTAGAACAGAGCGTGGGCGGCCCGACCGGTGGCGGTCTTTTACATCTCCAGTCTCCTCAACCAGTTTTATGCATCGGTAGACGAACATGCGGCTAATCCCTAGTGGCCGCAGCGTTTTGAAAATATCGCTTTTTTCATTTCACACTTGAAAAGCGCTATTGTAGCGATACGGTTCTCATTATCTGACCACTCCATGATGAAAGTTGAAACAATTTTAAAATCCCGTTACAGGCTAACGCTATTGAGGTTAGCTTTTAAAACCCATATGTGACAGCGCATAGAGAAAGGGACCTTAGGGTTAAAAACAATTTTCATTTTTTTTGATGTTGACAAAATCTGAGCATCGAATGAGACCGATCCCATGTCCCAAAAGTGTTCCCTGCCAGAGATTTGCGCGTTTTATGAAAGTGATGGTACACCAAAGATACACGTATTTTAATCTTTAAAATGGCTCTCCTGAACAAAACTGGTTTTTACCCTTAGGTCCCTTTCTATTTTGCGCGTCACATATGACATTAACGGGGTATTTTCAGTTCTACTATTGAAATGGGTGTGTTCAATGTTGTAACAGTATTTATGTCTCTACTAAGTAGAATGAACACCCTGAGGCTCAGTTGCGGCCAACATATGAAGGAACTTATATTGAAAGAATAAATGGCATTAACGTTTCTTTCGAATGAACAGTAAAGAGTCCACACTTGATTTGAATTTTTGTATTCTTTTTATTTTGAAAAAACTATTTCTAGATTAATCACCCGATACTTTTATCCCGCTGAGACTTGTCCGCTTGTATAGAAAGCATTAAATAACATGTTTTGAATCTGAAATGAATCGACAAGTTTTATTTTAAAGGCTTTCAGATTAATCAGCTGGTTTGTTACGAGTACTTTATGGGTAAAAAATGACTTATTATGTTTTTTTCCTGATACATAAACAGAAAACTTTTAAGTGAATACAAAAGCCCTATATTGGCTTACTAGCTAACACAGTTAAAATCAATTTCCACTAGATGACCGTTTCATTTCAACGCCGAGCTAAGAGCAAAAAAACGAAAGACTTAAGACACGAACTTATAATTAAGAAATTGCTTATTTTCTTTTCGCAGCAAAAGACGTTAACATTTGCTACACATTAAATAAACACTTTCTTTGGCTTATTTCACACACAGACGCACACATACACACACACAAATTACACAGAAAACAGTGTGCTTTTTTTAAATTAATTTTTGAGCATAACGGAAATTTGTAACAAATTGCACAAAAATTAATACGAAACCCCAAAAAATCAGCAGACCATTACGAAAATGTGGCTCGATATGAAAACCGCAGCTTAACCACAACAATGAAGCGGAGCAACATAAGAAGAAGAAGCACAGTACAATAAAATGTTAAAAAAAACGAAAAGAAAAACTAAACTTTGCACAAAAGACAAAACAATTAAGAAATCTTGAATAGTGATTCACAGTTAACAACAAATTATTAATAGCCATAGACCAGAGACATGCCAAAAAAATACAAAAATAGCAACTCTAGGTAATAACAATAAACCAGCGATTATTAAAATTTCTTTTTCTAACATTCTTGGGTAAAAAACAAAAGTGTTGTTTTTGACATTTTGTTGCCATGAAATTTGTCTGCAATTTAAGCGTGCCGCACAGACGCGTCTTAAGACAAAGATCCAGTATTTTCACATGTCACTCCCCGTGATGTACTCGTACATAGACATACGCAAACGCCTTCCCAGTGGCAGACAACCTCCTCAACTTCATCGTTTGTGCCGAAAGTTTGCAACAAACATTTTGTTTTGTTTTTTTGTGAAAATAGCTAAACTAAACCATGACACAAGAACGAACCGCCACCACCACTTTCCACTTTCTTGTGAATGCAGAAAAAGCGCTTTGAAGAAGAGGAAATGGCCCCAGACACTCAGCACAAAATTATCCATGAATCTTTAATTCGTTGGTATTTTTGTTTTCTGGCTGGGAATTGTTTGGTAAGTGTTTGTTGTAAGTAAAAGTTAAAAACCACTTTTTAATCTAGAGTTGAATTTACTCTTGAGTTTTTTTTTCGTTGGGGGTAGGGTAAGAGAGCATTAAAAATTCCATATGATCTCAAGTATGTGCAGACAAGACAATTAAAGCTATTTGACGTGTACTTCAACGGGTTATCAGAAGTCTAATTTAAGTTTTCTTTTTTTTGGCAGTGAACCGCTTTTAACAGACTTTTTTGCTGTTGTTGAATTAAAAAAAACTTGGGTTTTAATTACACACATTATTAAGTGTTACCCCAAGGCCAAGAAGAAGATCATACATTTTGATGGGGGTTTCCTAAGATGTAGTTGGATTTCACTTAATTTTTCAAACCCCCTTTCAGTTGTTCTCGAAAGCCAGTTTTTGGAAGAATACAGCAATTCACTTTCGTTTTAAAGTTATGAAGTTCAAAGTATGTTGGGAAATGTAGAAAGATTAAATTCACTTTCGTTTTTTTTGTCAGAAAATAACAAACACACATGTAAGCGCTTAGAATAGGAGAGACGTAAGAGTACCCCACATACATTATTTTATAATATGTAATTCCAACATCGCATAAAAAGGGTAGGCGATTAAACATTTTAAATTTGAATCGGCTGTACAAAAAATTACTGATAATTTTTAAAAATTCTGGTCATATTGGAAAGGTTGAACTTTGTCATTTAAGAATGGAATACAAAACGAGGGTTGCTATATATATTGCTATATATCTCCGCCATCTTAGATTTCCATTGGAAAGTTTGACATTTATTAGCATAAACGTACTCAGAACGTTTTAATGACGACCATCATTTGTGTTGTTTACAGTGACTTGAAAAAATCAATTTGGCAAAAAAATGGAATTAACTCGTGAAAATTTTCGTGCGATCATTTTCACAATTTTCGACGTGGATTATCACGACAAGAGTGCATCGATAAACATTAATCTTTATACGGCGACGAAGCACCAGCCTATAGCACTGTGAAAAACTGGTTTAATGATTTCAAACGTGTCCGACGCTCGCTCAAAGACGAAGGTCGTTAAGGTCGTCCAAAAACGGACGTTGTGCCAGAGAACATTGATGCCGTGCGTGAACTGATAATGCAAGATAGTCATGTGACATACCGTGAGATAGAGGCATCCTTGTGCATTTTTCCACCAGCAAACATTCGATATTGCATGAACCCCTGGCCCAATTTCATGAACCCCTGGCCCAATCGCTCAAAAAAAGGCGATTGGTGCAAAGAAATTTTGAAAAAATACAATCGCTGTGCTTCAAAAGACGTTTATAAGAACTTCACAGGCGACGAATCGTGGATCTATGCGTATGAGACCGAAACAAAGCAGCAATCGAACGTGTAGGTCTTCGAAGCCAAGCCAAATCCAACGAAAGTTGTTCGTGGAAGAAGCACTTCGAAGCAAATGGTCGCCTTTTCTTCCGCAAAACTGGTCATGTGGCGACTATTCCGCTCGAGCAATGTAGCACGGTCAATTCTGAGTGGTACACCACAATTTGTTTGCATGAAGTCTTCGGAAAAATTCGAAAAACGAACAAGAGAAGACGAATCATTGTGCATTATGAAAATGCAAGTTCTCACACATCCCTCGTACATCCCTGACTTGGAAACCAATGACTTCTTTTTATTCCCGCACATCAAGAATAAAAATGCGTGGTCAACGATTTTGGTCGCCAGAAGATGCTGTTAAAGCGTTCAAAAACCATGTTTTGGAGGTTTCTCAATCGGAGTGGACAAAGTGCTTCGACAATTGGTTTGAGCGCATGCAGAAGTGTATCATGCTGGAGAATACTTTGAAAAACTATAAAATCATTTTTGATGATAAATATTCGCATTTTCATTATTAGGCCAGCAATATACATAGCAGCCCTCGTATCATTAATATGACTAGAATAACTGGCTCGACAGTGCCTCATCCGATTAACCTAATTTTCAGTACATTTTCTTTTTTTTTGGGGTCAAATCCCTTCAATGGCAACTTCTATTTTATGTTTAATGGTTAAATTACCTCTGAATGCTTTGCGTAACATTTATCCTTAATGACTCCCCATAGAAATTAGTCCAAAGGGCTCAAATCATAGCTCCGAGGCGGCCAATTGGCGTCACAAATACAGCTGATTATTCGGTTTCAAAAACAGTAAACAAAATATGGATAGTTGCGTTGGCTGTGTGACATGTCTTGTTGAAACCAAATGTCGTCCAGATCATTCTCTTGAATTTTCGGACATTGGGCGAACGAAAACGAATCGAATGGTGTTTCATTAACAAAATTCGAATTTTCCAGTAAAACCAGAAATTTTAGAAAGTTATCAATATTTTTTTTAAACCGATTTAAATTTAAAGTTTTGAATGACCCACACTCACTGCTTGGAGATCAAGGACAGCAATGGCCGACATTGTTTCTTGAATGTTACGTTTTAGTTCATTCAAATTTGTAGGTTTTGCTTTGTAGACTTCCTGTTTGCCCCAGAAGAAAAATTCAGGCGCAGTAAGGTTAGGCGACCTGGGAGGCCAACGGAATGTGACGTTTCTGGATATCAGTTTATTGGGAAATTTTTGTAGCAACATAACAGGACGGGCTATGTAAGGAGTTGCACCATCCTGCTGAAACCACACAGAGTTAAAAGAAATTCTCATTCGGCGTAATTCTGAATAGAAAAACTCTCCCAACATGCTCAAGTAACGGTCTCTAGTAATAGTAACGGTGTGACCGTTTTCTTCGATGAAGTAGGTCCCGACGATGCGGCGTGATAAAACTGCACACCGCACTGTGACACGAAGTGAATGTAATTTCGTCTTATGGAGTATCTGTGGATTGGAAGCACTCCATATTCGACTATTTTGTTTGTTTATGTTGACAGTTCAACATGTTTCCGTACTCTTCCACCATTTGAAGCATCAGTTTGTTTGCCATTAGAGTTTTATATGGGAATTAGTCCAAATCTTTGTGCGCAATTGACTGCAATGACTGTCTGCTTATGCCCATTTGAGCAGATAAGCTTCTTGTCGAAACTCTTCAATTGTTTTGTGTGGCAGCAGCTACAGCAGCGATTGTTTCCTCAGTCCAAACTGAAGGGTTTCGATAGTAAGGCCTTCTGTTGACTGTCCCATGTTCGGCAAAATTAATAACAAGTCTCAGTATGGTCCGTATGCTCAGAGGCTTGCCGCCAAACGTGCGCCTACACTCTCTTTGAACTGAAACTACAGGCTCCAGTGCGTGGTAGCGGCAGACAATCCAAATTCTTGTTTCAGTATCTCAGTTATCCATTTTTGTTAATTCTAAAAAACAATCTGCAAAATAAAAAAAAAATATTTGTTTATGTCGTTTTTGACTAGGCTGATTGGACTGGGCTGATTAAAAAAAATAACCAGATGCATTAAAAAGAAAAAAAATTATTAGGTTTTTTTTTGGTTGCGGCTTTCATCAGCCACCCTGTATTAATAAAACACAGAACATTTAAGATATAGAGCTCAAATTTATATCAGGTGTAGTGTAAATGATACATTTTTAGAATGGAATTCGATTTCGGCCATATGACCACCACGGACCCGTGTACAACGATCTATTCTTTGTACCCAATTTTCCACCACTCTTGCAAACATTTCGACCGGAAAGTTGGCAATTTCGCAATGGATGTTTTCTCTGAGCTCGTCTTAAGTTGTTGGCATGGATCAATGACTTGATGTGGCCCCATTAAAAGAAATCCAAAGGAGTTAAATCGCATGATCGAGGTGGTCATTCGACCGGACTGTTTCTCGAGATAAAACGTTCACCGAATTTGCCTTTCAGTAATTCGATTTTTACACTTGCTATGTGGCTAGTGGCATCGTCTTGTTGAAACCGCATATTGGCCAAAATTCGGGCCAAAAATAATTTTCTAACATGACGATTGGTTTCATCGACAACCAAATACAGTCCAATCACACCTCCGGCAAGAAACCCAAACCAGACAGTAATTTTTTGCAAATGTAATTGTGTCTCTTATGCTGCCCACACACGATGCAACATTGTTTGAAACATGGCCATGTTTCAAACCATGTTGCATCGTATGTAGCAATGTTTCATGTTTACAATCGTGTTTAATTTTTGGTTTCAAAAATATCAAAATTTTTTGATATTTTCTGTGTTTGAAACACAATGTTGCATCGTGTGTAGCGATGTTTACTGCTTTTGCTTTATCATTCGTTGCGAGCAGTCGTGCTGTGAGGTTCTTTTTTATAATTCGCGGAGTAAACGAAAGCGAAGAGAGAGAAAAATGACAACAATTGGAAATAATGAAAACTGGAGAAATTTTATAAATGAATATAAGAATTTACCAGAGTTATGGAACGTAAAATGTGATAGTTATAAAAATAATGCGTCACTCATTTCAAAATATTTTTTTCCTTCCGCGTATCTTTGTTTACCAGAAAAACTCACCGACTGATGTTTCATTTATGGTTTCAATTTTGGTTGCATCGTCTGTAGTAAAAAATGAAACCAGGTTTCAAACACATGTTTCAAACAATGTTGCATCGTGTGTGGGCAGCATTAAAGCACATGTGGGTATGTTGCTGTCCAATAACGCTTTTTTGTTTATTGACAAAACCACTCAGTCAGAAATAAGCTTCATCGCTGAAGATGATTTTTCTATTAAACTCTGAATTTAAGAGCCTTTTAAGTTACGACCCTTGTCTCAGAGTTTCGGTAAAATTTTTTAGAGATTTCCAAACGGTGCTCGTAAGTAAACTTACGATGAAATGATGAAAATGTTGACTTCGACTAACGTTTTGGCACTGAAAGATCAATAAAAATGTTTCAAAGTGCTTTGACGAAATTGTTATGTCTCTATTGGTAAACCCGTTGTATCCTAATTTTAGCTGGCTTGTAGAAAAGTCAACACCCTTTGTCCAAAACAATTACTTTTGTCAAATTTCATAAACATCGGACAAGAATTGGAATCGCAAAAGAATTGCAAGAATTGTAGTTTAAAAACTATCTTTAGATAGCCAACGTACAGACAAAGGCAAGGACAGACAGGTACACACAGGGAACAGATTTGTTGCCACAACCGAATTTTTTGCCAACCGAATGTTTGTGGATGCAAGTACTATCCATGTATTCCATCGTTACAACCGAATGTTGATTGGAAAGACAGCAATTTTCTGTAGAGGGAACTGACACTTTCGGTGGAGGAAAACAAGTATCGGTTATCCTAACAGACTAAGATGATTATTGGAATTAAATTTGTACATGTGTTGATTGTTGTTATAGATCGTTGGTTATAAGTGCTTTTTAAAAAAAATTAATATTTTACCGCCTTGCAGCCCCAATCTGAAAGGAATTAATTAAGGTTAATAACAATATTTATTGTCAAGCTGTGGGTGGCCGTAATTGGTTGTTGTTTTGAATACTAAGGAGGTCTATCTATGGCGAAAATTTTGATCAAGTGTGGGTAATGCTGCTAGATTAAAGTTAAGTTTTTATTTATAGTTTGTTTATTTCTATGGCAGTATCGTTTGGAAGCATTCGCCTTCTTACCCAAAAAACCTAAAATGTCTACCCATTTATGTTTTCGTCGTAAACAAAGTTGTCGTTGTGACTACGAGTATAACCAATACAATATTATAGGATTCATTTTTTAATGTTGGTATGACCAATATTATGTTACAACAGCCAACTTAACAGGGTTTGGTCACTACAAAGATTTAATCTGTTGTCACCACAAATTATTGGTACTTAAATAACATGTACATCACAATTGGTTGGTTCCCATAACCACCAGTTGTCGCAACCAATAGTTAAACTAAATTCGGTTTGTACAACTATGTTGTTGGCTGAGAATTCCGTGATATGGTTGTAGCAATCATCATAATATCTCGAAGCGTGTTACGATCATTACTATGAAGTTTTGTTTTGCAACAGAAATTCGGTTTATTCAACCGAATTTCTGTAGTTCGGACCGATTTCCAGCTGACTTTTTTTAAGGGCGGTTCGGAAAGTTCTTAGCCTATTAATGAAAGAGAATAGTTAGTTTTTCAAAAATATTTTTATTTTTCAATATAATCTCCTGAAACTTCAATACACTTAGTCCAACGCTTATCTAGCAGTTCTATCCCTTGATTAAAATAGTTTTCCTCAAGGTCTTCAAAATAGTGGTTTACAACTGTAATTGCATCTTCATTTGAGGTAAAACGCTTGCCAGCAAGGAATTTTTTTAGATTTGGGAACAGGTAAAAGTCACTGGAAGCTAAATCAGGAGAATAAGGTGGGTGGTCAAGCAACTCGTACTTTAATTCGTTGATTTTAGCCATTGTTAAAACACTCTTGTGCGCTGGTGCGTTGTCTTGATGAAAAATTATTTTTTTGTGTTGTAAGCCAGGACGTTTTTCTCGAATTTGTACATTTAATTGATCTAAAAGGTTGCAATAGTACTCTGAATTTATTGTTTTACCCTTTTGCAGATAGTCAATCGATAAAATACCTTTGAAGTCCCAAAAAACCGTTGCCATAACCTTACCAGCCGATTGAATTGTTTTTGCCTTCTTTGGGGCACTTCCTCCAGCTTCAGTCCATTGTTTGGATTGTTCTTTTGTCTCTGGAGTATAGTGGTGGATCCATGTATCATCAACAGTTATGAAACGACGCTTAAAATCCATTTTATTTCGCTGAAAACGATCCAAACAAGCTTTAGAAATGTTCATTCTTATGCGTTTTTGGTCGACTGTTAACAAGTCCGGCACCCGTCTGGCAGAAAGCTTTTTCATCTGTAGTTCTTCATGCAAAATTAAATGGACTCGATCATTTGAGATGCCCATGATATTAGCTATTTCACGCACTTTTATTCGTCGATCATTTAATACCATATCATGCACTTTGGCTACATTTTCTGTCGTTGTTGCTGTTTTTGGACGTCCACTACGTGGTTCATCTTCAATGCTTGTACGACCACGTTTAAATTCAGCAACCGAATTTTTTACTGTTGCATATGAAGGAGCACTTTCACCTAACACATTCATCATATCATTATTAATTTCTTGTCCCGATAAACCTTTTTATGTAAATATTTAATGACACCACGCATTTCTAATTTTTGCATTGTAAAAAAATCGCGGATGCGTCTTTTGTGAACACCTGTTTCTATATGAAGGAGTTGCCAGATCGATGGAAGTTTCCAAAACACTTAACTTTTTTCGGTTTATACCGCGCTTTTTGTGCTACGCTAAGAAGTTTCCGAACCGCCGTATATGTGTATCGTATAATCGAATCAACTGGTCATACTGAATCGAGCGGTTCACTAAGAGGTGGGTCTCGATTTTTTTTTGTACTGGAAATGTTTCTTTTACTTTTACAAACAAATACCAAAAAGCCAGAAACCCCATAGCCAAAAACCAGGGTGAACCGACTTGTTGGGTTTAAGCTATTTTTTTAAAACCGACTGTCGGGTTTTTTACACAAAAATCGTACCAAAATACAAAAATGTAAGTATCTAGAAGACGGCTATATTTACCGAGACTAAACTTAAGAGACCTTTCGATTCACAAAGCTAACTTAGTCATTTGTCTTTCGCTAGACAAATGACCAAAATTGGTGTAAATCGCCCAAGTGCTTCTACAGATTTAGGCTCTCGTACCCGGAACACATTTAACATTTTATTATATTAAGACAATATCTTTGCAAAAAATCTCATTAAATTAAATATAAAATTGATATACATATTAATATGTATGATTATTGAATTTTTGCGTGAGTGGAATTTCCGGTAAAGCAAAATATAGCAGCGCAAATATGAATTAAACCAAACTTCGGAAGTTAAACAAAACTTACTTTTTTTACTCGTATTACATATTAATCACTTTTTTCTTTTAATAAAATATTCCCATATTAACCATACTTTGCTTTAGATTTTGGCATTTGAACATTTCCTTTTAATTGTTTATCAAACATCTGAAATTATAAATAAATAAAATAAAATAAAAACGAACAAAAAGATAAAAGCGAACAGCTTTTTAAGCCCTTTTCGCCAATGACCACCATACAGGCTATGTGTCTTAAGTCTTTTGTTTGGTAATCCAAACAAAACAAAAAAAACACAAGATTTCATAACTTGTGGATGTTTTATTAAGGAACTACAGCTTAAGATTTCATCACAGCCCCACAACGCAAAGTTTTTGTTTTAGCCCACCCCAAAAACAGTAAGTTTTTGTTACCGTTTTCTATGGATTTTGGCGGTTAGTTTGTGCCATTTTTTTTTACCATTTTTAAAGTGATGGTAGTAGTGGTACGAGTATTTATGTATTGTCTTCATTTTTTTTGGTTTCCTTTCTTTAAGGTTGTTTTAATTTTCATAAACGAAGAGGCGAGGTTGCCCTCCGCTTCAGCTGGAACTTAAAGGGGGGCCTTGTAAAGGCGGTGTCGTAGGAGAGGGGAGCGTTATTCAGGGTATTATGTCTAACATCTTTAAACTGTAACACCCGCATATTATGAGGTTCGCTCGTATTTTTTACTTTTTTCTACTACACTTAAATCATGATAAATTATGTTTGCTTTTGTGGTTTTCCAAAACTCATGCATTCCTTATTTGGGGGGCTTTTTTTGGTCTTATAATAGAGAGCGGTGGCGGCGGTGTTGGCTTGATACCAATTTTATTGTCTGCATTTCGGGGCTCAGATGTGTGGCTAGAGTTCATAATTATGTTCACAAAAATGTGTTACGCTTTACTGCATTTCTATTTTTTCTTTTGGCATTGTTGTTTTGTTGTTTTCATCGGTAGTGTTAGACAACAACATTTCAACAATAACTACTACATTTCGATGGAACGAATAAAGAAGAAAAGAAAAACAACAGCAGCATTTGACTTATGTTATTAAGGAAATATGCTGAAAAAATGAATTATGGAATTATGCAAAATGTTACAAATACGAGCAATAGAAAAAGCCTTAAATAATATGACAAATATTTGTTTTCCTTATTTGGGTCTACAGAAATGAGTCATGGGGTGTTATTCAGTTTTCATGAAAAGGTATGTTCGTTGTGACAAAAATATTAGAATTCATTGATATCGACTTCCTGGTAAACCGCAGACTTTAGACCATAAACTTGTAAGTAAAAAGTCATTATACTTACTCAACTAATTTTTAGAGTCATAGCCAATCTTTTAATCCAAGGTTTAGAGCGGCATTGTGCAGTTCTTTTAATTGAGCGTTGAAAAATATGCAGTAAGTCTCTTGCACAAAATGCTCAGCCAGATTTATTTCTGTAGGTCAAACAATAAAAATAGAATGATCATAGTAGACATTAATGCCAAACAAGGCAGGGAAAACATATTAAGTCTGACTTTCGCTGAGTTTTGCCCCCTGATGTCTATACTGGAATATGGGTACCACTTCATTAAATCATAGCACAATCCTTAATACTACAGGGCCGTCACCTCACAAAAAGGAAACAAAGATGACGAAACTTTACCCAGCGTTAAGAGGAAAAGCTCTGCAAGGCCTTCAAGATATGCTTGCTGCTTTCTACATACTTACCTTTTATTGGAAATCCACACACAAAAAACAGGTTTGTTGCCAAAACAGATTTTTTTGCTTGGTGGTTCCACGTTCTATCGACATATTCCATCGCTACAACCGATTATAGGTTGTGTACATGACTATTTTTAGTAAAGTAAACTGCCACTATCAATTAAAGAGTCACAGTATCGATTGTCCCAGCTAATAAAGATGATTATTGGAACTGAATTGGTACACGTATTGTTTGTTGTTATGCATTGTTGGTTTTGAGTTCTCTTTGAATTCGGTTGCCATTGCCACGAACATTTGTTAACGAGACTGACTGATGGTTACATTGTATGTATTCAGTTCATTTAGATAATCTTTATAAGATTCAATACTAGGTTTTTTGACAAAATTTAAAAAAATATATCTTTTTTTTGGAATTGTTTTAATTTTAATGTGTTAAAAAAATACAAATTCTAAAATATTTAAAAATTATGATTCAATACTTAATTCTTTTTGATTTTTGTTTTTTGGGTTACGTAATGTATTTTCATCTTAAACAAAGATTGTGTAGTGACTAGAACCGATAAATTATTATAGAGATTATATTCAGTTGTTAAGATAACCGAATATGTTACAGCGTTGAACTAAACGGGCATTGTCTACACCAATTGTTGGTACCAAGGTAACATGTATCTCATAATTGGTTGGTTGCTATAACCACCAGTTGAGACAACCAACAGTTCAGCAGAATTCGGTTGGCATAACCGATAAACTGGTTGTTTTTGATATACTGTTTCGGTTTTCGATGCTCTACGGATTGGCCCACACAATTATACCGCCATTTTCAATTGCTGAGACAACGCTGTTTTCACTCACCATAGCTGCCTTTACTCAGCAGACAAGGTAAGGAAGGTCTTACAATAGGCCACCTTATGGAAGGGGTTATTCTTATTTCTGATAAGAAAGCCTTTTCTGACCAATGAGTACAAGAATGTAAACAAGACCTTTTTACATGTCTTCATCCTTTTCTGACCAATGAGTACAGGAATATAAACAAGACCTCTTTACAGGTTTTCTTATAAAAGCTAAATGCATAAGTGTTTTGGCATATACGAATATGTGACAGCGCATAGAGAAAGGGGCCTAGGGGTAAAAAAATCAATTTTCATTTTTTTTTTCTTTTTTTGATGTGGACAACATATGAGCATCGAATGAGACCGATCCCATGCCCCAAAAGTGTTCCCTTCCAGAGATATGCGCGTTTTATGAAAGTGGAGTCGACGATTCTAAGCGCAAATAGAAAGGGACCTAATCTTTAAAATGGCTCTCCTGAACAAAACTGGTTTTTAACCTTAGGTCCCTTTCTATTTTGCGCGTCACATATGCATATAAGGCCTTCGGGAATGTGAGATTAATTTACTTGCACCTCTCGGTAACTCGGATCATTCCACTGTATCTGCATCCTTTTCGTATTCTTCTCTTCGTACCGTTTTAACGACAGCCACAAAGCGGTCAATTTTCGACTATGAAAAGGCAAATTGGGATGTTCTCAATAGGTTCTTCCAGCATTTCAATTGGAAACTCTGTTTTCTCAATAACAATATCGATGCTGCAGCAGACATGGTAGTAAATCTTATTCTTATTGGATTGAAGCTCTTTATTCCTAAAAAGAATATATCGGTTAAACCAAGACATAAGTGTTGGTTTAACCAGACATGTTTAACCAGGCTGTCAGATCCAGAGAGGAAGCTTTCAGAAACTGGCGTCAGGACAAAAACGCCAATATTGATATGCTACGCAAGCAGGAAAGGGCTGCATGTGCCAGGACATTTAGACGGGGTAAAACATCTGCACTAACAACGTCTACGTGTCAAAGTTCTCTCCTTTCCCAGGGTAAGCAAGAGCTTCTGGTATTGTTAAAAGGATACGGAATAAACCTTCTTCGATTCCAACCCTCATTAAGGACGACCAGTTGTTCACTGACCCGGTTGGCAAGGCTAATCTCTTGGCTAGCATTTTTGCAAGGAATTTGTCCTTGCAAGATAGCAGACAAGCACTTCCCGTGATAGAAAATGTATCTTCGTCTATGCCTCGGATATTATTTCGAACTCGAGGAGTTAAAAGGGTTCTTGCGGAACTCAACGTAAATAAATCCCCGGGGCCGGATGGAATCTCAGCACTGGTCCTAAATAAGTGTTCATCGACGCTAGCTCGTTCATTGCGCAATCTTTTCAACCTCTCGTACCGTGCGGGAGTCTTTCCCTCGAGTTGGAAGATTGCCAATGTAACACCGATCCAAAAAAAGGGTGAGGCTAGTAACCCTGAATACTACCGCCCAATTGCAGTGTGCTCTGCACTCTCGAAAGTGATGGAAAGTATGGTTAATCACCATTTTGTAAATTATTTAGAGTCAAATGGCTTCGACAGTATGGCTTCCGTAGAAACCGATCTACGGGAGACCTGATGGCGTTCCTTTTGGAGCAGTGGAGTAGATCAATTCACCGACTTGGTGAAAGTAAGGTAGTGGCTCTGGATATTTCCAAGGCGTTCGGTAGAGTGTGGCACGGCATACTCCTATCAAAGCTAATTGCTTTTGGAGTCGGTACTGATTTTTCTCGATTCCTATCGAATTTTCTCAGTGATCGCTTTATACGTGTTGTTATAGACGGGGTCTCGTCCGATGAGTATGCTATAAATGCAGGGGTACCGCAAGGCTCTGTTCTCTCTCTCTCTCTCTCTCTCTCTCTCTCTCTCTGTTTCTCATATTTCTCAATGACCTCCTGAGTCTGACAACAAACCCTATTTACTAGTTTGCTGACGACAGCAGCATCTGTCACTCATATTCGTTCGACCGTAGACCGGGCCTCACAGATACAGAGGCGATGAGGCAAAATATGACTGACACACTCAACGAAGATCTTGTCAGGGTCTCAGAGTGGGGTTTTGCAAATAGGGTCGAGTTCAATGCTAGCAAAACCCAATGCTGCCTGTTGAGCCATAAACGATCGACGGGCTTAACATCATCGGCAATACTGATGAATGGGACTGTTGTCAAGGAGTCGGATGCTTTTGATGTTCTGGGCATGAAAATTCAGTGTGATGTTTGCTGGAACAAACAAATTTTTGAAGTGTCGAAAGAAGCATTTAAGTGCCTGGGTTTTTTAAAGCGGTGCAAGAAATACTTCACTTCCTCCGACCTCCTCAACATCTACATCACATACATTCGGCCAAAAATGGAGTATAACTCCCACATCTGGGCGGGTGCTTCAAGGTCTTCTTTGGAGTTTCTCGACCGGGTGCAAGGGAGGGCGCTGAGGCTTGTTGGAGATAGCAGGGTGGCCAACTCTGTTATTTCACTCGAGCATCGGCGGAGTGTTGGTTGCGTATCACTCTTTTACAGGTACTTTAACGGGATGTGCTCTTCTGAGATAGGTGATCTCATCCTGGAGGTCAGAGTGTTCGCCCGTAACAACCGCTTGTCTAGAAGTTCGCATCCATTTGTTCTTGATTGGCCTACTGATCGCACGACACATTACAGGGAGAATTCGTTCTTCAGCCGCGTTGTCCGTATGTGGAACAGACTTCCCGCAGAGGTGTTTCCTGCCACGTACGATATGAACAGGTTCAAATTAAATGTCCATAAACATTACTCCCTCTTTCCTTCAATACTCTAACCTATCTTCCCTTGACCGATGTAATGCACTGCATATATAGGGGACACACCCTGAGTGTTGGCCTTAAAAAATGCACATTTTGGATAATTGAGTTAACACCATTATGCTGAATAAGAACGAGATGATTACCTCAGTTAAATAAATTTCGTTACGATGAGAAATTTAATTCTCTAAATTATTAGATACATACTTACATCGCTAGGTCTATGACGCATGGATGCTAATGTAAAATCCGCTAAAAATAAAATATATTTCGCTTTTCTAAAACACCTTAAAGGAGGTCTTCTTAAGAATCTTGTACTTATTGGTATGGAAAGATCTTCTTATTATCAATTAGAATAATTCCTTTTAAAAGGAAACCTATAATAGCATAACCTTCTGTTACCCTGTTTGGCGAGTGAGGGCTTTATGGGGGCGTAAGTCATCAGCAAATTTACTGATCGGTTTAATTGTCGAGAGACCTAAGATGCAGTATAATACGCCCAGTCTTCGTCTGTCATCTTATAGAGCTCCACGAGATACGAGGGTTTCTATTTATATTTCGGCTCCTGACGATACTAGTGTTCCCAGATGCAAACTGGAACTTCTATTGGAAACTTTGACAGCATAACTTCACTCAGAACGTTTTGTCTTTTGAGGGCGAAATGTTTTCTTTACAGTGTGTTGAAAAATTCATCTCAGTCAAAAAATGGAATTATCCCGAGAACATTTTCGTGCGATGATTTTTTAAGATTTTCAGCGTGGGCTACGAGACAAGACTGTTTAAATCAACTTGTTTCGACTTTCGGCGATGAAGTACTATCAAAATCCACTGTTAATCGCTGGTACCAAGAGTTCAGTCTAGGGTGCGTTCCAGGATGAATTTCGTGAAGGACGTTCAACTTTGGTCACTTTGCCAGAAACCATCGATGCTGTGCGTGAACTGATTAAGCAAGACCGACATGTGACATACCGTGAGATTAAGGCATCCTTGGGCATTAGTATGACATCCTTGGGCATTATCAGTAGTAAGCATCAATAAGATATTGCACGTTCATTTGGCCGTGAAAAAAATTTGTTCTCCTTGGATCCCACATAATTTGAAGAATGTTCAAAAATAGGCTCGGATCATTTTACATCACGACAATGCGAGCTGTGACACATCAGCTGAAACGATGATCTATTTGACCACTCAAGATGTCGAATTGATGGGTCATCGAAAGTACAGCCCTGATTTGGCACCCAATGACTTCTTCTTATTCCCTAGCATCAAGAAAAAAATGTGTGGTCAACGTTTTTCATTGCCCGTAGCAGCCGTTGATGCGTTCAAAAGTCATGTTTAGAAGTGTCTCATCGGATTGGAAAAAGTGTTTCGAAAATTGGGTTTTGCGCCTGCAAAAGTGTATTGATCTTGAAGGAAAAAATTTTGAAAAAACAGTAAAACAATTTCCAATGATAAATTATTGTGTTTTTATTACCGGACTCGAAATATAAAAAGCAACCCTCGTACTTATTTTTCAGGTATTCTTTGGCATCTGTCGTCGAAGTATACAAGGCTGACACCCCCATCCGTTTAGAAAGTGCAATGAGATAGATATCCATATCTGCGGATTTGTTGTAACTAAATCCAAAAATCTCCAAAAAAGAAGTTAGCATGAGCCATTGGCTACATGAACGTCGTACAGTGGGGTATTTGACTACTATAACGGCGCTTAATTGAAAATTGAAAACAGATATTTCCGATTATATATTGGTAATCCATAATTGTATACACAATTCTACATCACTAATTGATAGAATGGATAAGATATGTTGTTTGCTTCTTCTTCTGTATTCCGTCAAAAATGGAAAGTTTTTTCGATTTGTTTAAACTCTCTCAAATATTGATATTTTAGTTGTTTCAAGTGACAATTTTTTCTATTCAACCATTCGAAAACGAAATTATTGCTATGGAACCTTCAACTTCAAGAAGAGAGGTTCCACCAGGTGACCGTGCCAATGGAAAAACGATTCAAAGGCAAAAAATTGGATGCATTGCCTGCGGAGGTTTGTTGGTGGAGTTCTAAAATTATGCAGTTGGAAGATGAAAGCACCGAAGATAAAGATGACACTGAAATTTGTGGACACACTGAACAAAACATGCCCTTGAATATTGTGACTATCTCGGATGATAATGCAGACTCACAACATGAATATGAACAACCTACGAAGAAAATAAGGTCATCAGAACCACAAGCGTCAACTTCAACGAGGATGGATAGTGACAATAATTGAAAATGTTCTAAATTTTGTTTCCATGCATAGATAACATATACAAATCTCATATTTTCTGTGTAAGAATAGCTGTAATACTCGTATGAATCGGAATGTTTATTTTCATGCAAAATAAAGAATCAATTAAAAAGTCATCAAGGTTTTTTCTAAAGAATTTTGTGCATATCTCGAGCAAATTTTTGTTATTCATACTTTCACTTAATTGTGCATAAAAGCGAAAAGCGTAAATCGATTTTCATGATCTATGTCTCATTTTGTTCATAGGTTATGTGACTTTATGTGAAAGTAATAGGACTTGACACTTTTTACCGTTTTGTATTTTTTATGGATTAAAAAAAACTTTATTTTTTAGGAAAAATATTTTTTTTTCTTCATACATTTTTTTTTGTAACTGCGAAAGTGTTGCTTATGTAGCGAAACGTTGTATGAACAGATTAAAGGAGTTTTAATTGTTAATTTAAATTTTTTAAATTTGTTTCAGCTTATTCGGACTAGTCGTTCTCGAGTTATGACAAACAAAACAGCCTAAAACGTGACAAATTCCCCTATACGATACTTACTAACATCAAATTTATTTTTAAATTATTATTTGATGTACCTTAACCAAACGAATGATGAAGAAGTTCTTCTTTTTGGGGCTTCTTTCACAAACAATTATCGGAATTGAGTCCCGAATCAATCACCTGAAAAATGTTGTACTGTGTTATTCATAAAACTAGTTTTTCACAGGTGCTTCGTCGCCATACAAAGATTTAACTTCATCGATGCACTCTTGTCGTGATAATCCACGTCGAAAGTTGTGAAAAATAAACGCACGAAAATGTTCACGAGTTAATTCCATTTTTTGCCAAATTGTTTTTTCTAGTCATTGTAAACAACACAAATGATGGTCGTAAAAAATGTCAAACTTTCCAATGGAAATGTCAGATGGCGCCAGGATACACTTAGTGTTGCATAATCCAGAAATATATATAGCAACCCTCGTAACATACACCCTACATTAAATTTTTCTATTTTGATTGTGTTTTTTATATCGATTTGTGGCGATACAGGTGATCCAGCTTTCCTCGATAGCATCGATATCATAGAAAAACTATCGATTATTCATTTAAAGTAAAACTATCTACGAGTGTAGTTTTGCAGCTCTAGCAGCGGACCGCTAAAATGTGACAGTTAGTATCTATGCTAAATAAAGTACAGTAAACCGGGTAAGAATATCCAACACTGCATGAGTAAGAAATTTATCTCTAAGCCTGAATATTAAGCCAGTCGTGAAAATATATTTGTACCACATATAGACTTTTTGTGGACAAGGTTTAAGTGCTTTCGATTAAGAACTTTTTTCACAAACAAATTTATTAGAGGTGCTTTGGTTCATGGTCTGAACCATGAGTAATTTCCACAACATTCTTTTGTTTTTTTTAGCCATTTCCTATGTTTACGTCCTGTTTCAAGAATAAATAAAACATGTTTTTAATTGTTTTGTTTGCGCGATCCATCTAATTTGTTTTTTTGAAACTTGGACATTATGTTACGGTCCAATCACAGATTACGAAATTTTTACTTCTTTTCTATAAGTAAAATAGTGAAGTTTTTTGTATGGCTTAGAGATATATCTCTTACTCGTCAAGGTGGAAGCATGCCGTTGAAAAATTGTATGATATTCTTACCCGGATTTGAACCATAACACTTCGGCGGCCCACTGTGTTATTCACGAGTAGTTTTAACGGAAGGATTAAAAAGTCTACACTTTCCGGTGGAAACACGCCGCTACAAAATTTAAAGTTGGTCTTCCCCGTATTTGAACCTTGCTTAACTGGCATAGTCGTAATCAATTCCATCATACCATGACGGCCCACAGTCCTATTTACGAGAAGATTAACGAGAAGACTTAAAAGTCTAAAGTTCCCGGTGGAAACCCGCCGCAGAAAAATTTAGAAATGTTTTAACCCTGTTTGAACGTGGGTTTACTGGCATGATAATCATGCTCACTTTAATCACACTACGGCAGCCCACAGTGCTATTCACGGGAAGATTTAAAAGTTCATACTTCCTATTTTCTATCAATTAAAAAGATACTTTAAAATCGCCCTTTAATCAAAAGACCTAAGACACGAACTCTTTTTGAAGAAATTTATGAAATTCCTTAAAAGCGACCATATCTAGTTAATCTCTATAAAGGTTTAAAGGAAATGTGTCGTTTTCATCTTTTTAATCAACGAACGTTAGACCAGACCTTAAATCAAAAAACATCCAACACAAACTCTTTAAAAGGAATTTATGAGATTCCTCCAAGATTATCGGCTAAATCTTTGTGAAGGAAGGTTACCCCAACGCCTTCAAATGAGAAAAAAAACCTCCATGTCTCCTTTAACAACATCTTTTCATATCTGGCGATTAACAATGTTTTATCTTGAAATCCTTTTGACTTGAGAAAATTTACATAAAACTTTATTTGTTGTTTGTTATTTCTTGAACATTTTGATGTTTTTATCTTATGAATTTTATCTATAATGTAGGATGCCTTTATTTTTCTTCTGCTTCTACTCCAGTGTTTGGTTTTTTCGTTTCTAGTTTGTTTGATTGTGTGTTATTGGTTTGCCCTCTCCTTTTCACTCGTCGCCGGTCGTGAAAATTTATGTTATAAAAATAAACATCACTTTTTCTTTCTGTGAAACTGAAAACACCATCTCATGACTAGACTGGACCAGACCAGGCCAAGCTAGACCCGGTCAGAGCCGGACGAGAGGGAAGAGACAGCAAACAAACCAGAAACATTTCAAACGATCTTAAAAGTTAGTTTTAGAGCCAAAAGTATATTACACACACATACAAAAAAAAAGAAAAATAACTTCAAATGCTGACAGTAAGCAGACAAAGGAGGAGGCGGAGCATAAGAAGAGGAGGAAAAGGCGATTTTCTATGTATAGCTTACAAATATTGGAAAGTGGAAATAATTTTCTTCACCACCAACATCGAAGTGCTGAAAACGATCAGACCAGGCCAGACCAGACTAGACACCGCACGACCGCCAATTGGCTGAGCGACTGGCACGTAGTTTCGGTCTTCATCGAGAAGATCATGGCAGTGACCAGGGAACGATGCCACTTATGTGTAAGGCAACAACACCATCGCAGAGCATAGCACTCGCATAAGACCACAAATAAAACGTGGCGGCGTTTAAGGAAACGTAGAAACGTTCAAGAAAGAAAGACAGACAGACAGACTGACTGAAAAAAAACTACTAAGAAATAGAAACTTGTGTAGTAAAAGAAGTGTAATTTTACTTCTCTTTAATAAAACCAGCATCAATTGCATGGCTTAGTAATTGCAACAGAGGCTGCGGCCGCAGCATCAGTAGAAGCATGTGCAGCATTGCCTAGGCCAGGCCGCTTGAGACTTTGGCGCTGATCTTGGCATGTTGCAATCAATTTCGCTGTTGCCGCGCACGTGTGTTTGCGGAGGTTTGCTCCATAGACAGAAGACTGCTGTGGGTTAGATTAGAAAGTTGTGGCTTCACCCAACAGCCAGTAGGCTGTCTGTCCATGTCGTCTATTCGTCCATCTGCCTGTCTGCTTGTCTTCGCCAGCACCTTTGCTTTGTCAGAGTACGCCGTATCTCCGGCTGGTTCTATTGGTGGCATTTTTTAAATGCCTTTCAATAACTACGGATTTTATTGAGCCTATTCCAAATGCCACACACAGAAAATCTCAAGCATTTTGCCTTTTCCCCCTTGATCGCCCCTTTAGTTAACTTTTTTAATAATTCTTAAAAATCTTGCTCACAATCACCCGAAAAGATCACATTTCATTGTCACCAAATGACAGGCCATAAGGAACTGTTTTTGTTTGCGCCTGCGAGACATTCCAAGAGATCTCAATCGTTTCACTAGTCCGCATTGTCAATGCAACAATGGTGGCCTGGGAAAATGGATTTCCTCCACTACTTGGAGAAATTATGGTGGCCACAAAATTGTATTAAACGAAAACAAGCATAAAGTGGATAAGTCATAAGTTTGGTATGGTTGTATACCATTTAATACCCTGTAGATAGCATTTGGAACTGTCATGAGGTTGGGAGGGAGATAGGGTTCATTTAATTTAAGTGTCTGGAAGTAGGACATTTTTTATTGAAGTGCACAAACATCTTTTGATTTAAGACGTTTAGGACCACTTGTCTTTAAAGAAATTGAAAATTATATTCATGTTGGAGCTTAGACTCCAAAGAAGCAAGTGGCAAAAGTTCCAAACTAAGCTTATACTCTACAATTGAGATACCTTAATGTGTCATCGACATTATGAAACCTAGTATTAAACGAAATTCTTATTAATCTGCATAAAGCTGGCTTCTGCGGAAGACGTGCAGCTTCTGCTAAAACGAAAATCCTTGCCAACGATCAGTGAGGTTATGGAAAGGTCACCAATTCAACTCTTCCACTAGGAGTAAACCCACCACACACTTAACTACTCCTATTTTTACTTACTTAGTTTCCACTAAATTCCATCATGGTACAAGGGAACCCTCTCTCAAATCAGTGAGCTGAGCCGAATGTCTAATGCATTTAATAGTGAAGTTTTTTTTTATGGCTTAGAGATATATCTCTTACTCGCCAAGGTGGAAACAAGCCGTTGAAAAACTTTATGATATTCTTACCCGAATTGAAACCTGACTTTACTAGCATGACAGTCGTGCTCTTTCCCATAACACTACGGCGGCCCACTGTGTTATTCACAAGAAGATTTAACGAAAGGATTTAAAAGTCCACACTTTCCGGTGGAAACGCGCCGCTACAAGATTTAGAGATGTTCTTTCCCGTATTTGAACCTTGCTTTACTGACATGATAGTCGTAATCAATTCCATCAGACCACGGCGGCCCACAGTGCTATTCACGAGAAGATTTAACGAGAAGACTTAAAAGTCAAAAGTTCCCGGTGGAAACCCGCCGCAGAAAAATTTAGAAATTTTTTATGCCGGATTTGAACGTGGGATTTCTGGTATTATATTCGTGCTCACTTTCGCGACACTACTGCGGCCCACAGTGCTATTCAGGGGAAGATTTAAAAGTTCACACTTCCTACTGCCGAAGCTTGAGGGAAAAGTACTTTAGCCATCGAAAGAAGCATAGTACTTGGGCATCAACCTTGACTCCAAGCTAAAAGGAAGACTAATATGAAGGAAGGGAAAGAAGGCTCACGGCGTCTTCTCTGCCTGCAGAAAACTGTTCAAATGAAAATGGGGTTTGCCACCGAAAAAGATACACAAAATGAAAGCATCGATACTAAGACCGAGACTCACCTTCGGATCAGCAGCTCGGTTGAAATCGGTACAAACACGCAGAAAAAAAGTATGGTTGAGGTGACAATATTCGAAGAGGATAATACTATTGTTGGGTATATGGTTGTGCTACAACAATATTATGATCCTCACAACAATAGTATGATTCAAATACAACCATACTATGATCTTCACAACAATAGTATAATTCACACATAACCATACTATGATCCCCACAACCATAGTATGATTCACACTCAACCATACTATGATCTCCACAACCATAGTATGATTCTCACAACCATAGTATGTTTCACATACAATCATAGTATGATCCTCACAACCATAGTGTGATTCACAAGCAACCATGTTAGGATCACTACAACCATAGTATGATCACACACAATTATGCTATGATCCCCAACATAATTTATTAAAATTGGTTTAAGTTGTCAACAATAGATTTGAAATATGAAAATTATTCAAAAATACATTAAATTCAAAATAATAGGAGTGATTTATTTCACAGTAGAAAAAATAAGTTTAAATATACGTAAGCGTTTTTATTAAAAAAAATTCAGATAAACAAAGCCAAAGCAGCTTCTTTAAAAAAAATTAATTTCGATAAAAAATACTATTATTGCATTAGATCCGTACCAATAACTTTAGTTCTTAAAAGCATTTTTTGATGAAGAAAAATTGAAATCATACTGTATGATTGCCGTAATCATATTATTGTTAACACAATACTTTTGTCGCACCAACCATATTATATTGTTGCTATAACCATATTTTCATTTTTAAATTTGGCAATAATACTATTGTTACATATCGACAGTATTAATATTGCAGCAATTATACTATTGTCAATAAATAAATTCAGTTAACAATGCTATGGTTGCGACGAACATACTTTTATTGCGGAGAACATGTTATTATTGCTGTGACCATGTAGTAACCAGGTTTTTTCTCTGCGTGAAAGAAGAGATTAATAAGATCAGCACCTCGACTGCCGTTGGAGGCATTATAGAACCTATAACCCATTGTTGTCTTCAGTAGGTGGTAACAGAAATGTCAGTTGAATTACGCACGAATAGGGCTTAGTTGAAAGCTGCATGGGCATCAAGTAAAAGATAAATATTCTCACAGACTACATGACCTTTAATGTGCGGATACCTACACTGAAAAAAACGTTCTTCAAAATAGTCCCCCTTATTAAATAATGTTAAGAAACAAAAATGAAATCCAGATGTCACTTGTACGAGTATATTGCAACACATGTCATATAACATAGAATCTCTGTAGCATTCGATTTAGCATACCGTTTACAATAATCCGCTCGTTCATTTTACCGATGGAGCTAGACCAATAAAGTTGAAAACTCCACTCATCACCAAACGCTGTTCTTTTGAAATCAATCAAGACACTGCATATTTCCACTACGGTAAGAAGTTTAGAGAAACAGAATTTCCAATCCGAACAAAATACAATCGTGTGATCTCTCTATACTATATTGCCATACTCGTATTGCACGCAATACGAGTATGGCAATATTCGAAGAGGTTGTGCTACAACAATATTATGGCCCTCACAACAATAGTATGGTTAAAATACAACCATACTATGATCCTCATAACAATAGTATGATTCACACATAACCATACTATGATCCCAACAACCATAGTATGATTCACACTCAACCATACTATGATCTCCACAACCATAGTATGATCCTCACAACCATAGTATGTTTCATATACAACCATAGTATGGTCCTCACAACCATAGTATGATTAACACGCAACCATGTTATGATCGCTTCAACCATAGTATAATCACACACAATTATACTATGATCCCCAACATAATTTAGTAGAATTGGTTTAAGTTGTCAACAATAGATTTGAAATATGAAAATTATTCAAAAATACATTAAGTTCAAAATAATGGGAGTGATTTATTTCACAGTAGAAAAAATAAGTTTAAATAAACGTAAGCGTTTTTATTAAAAATATTTCAGATAAACAAAGCCAAAGCAGCTACTTTAAAAAATTTTAATTTCGATAAAAAAAGTACTTTTATTGCATTAGATCCGTACCAATAACATTTGTTACATTACAATCATACATTATAATTGCCGTAATCATATCATTGTTAACATAAAACGCAAAACACAATACTTTTGTCGCACTAACCATATTTATATTGTTGCTATAACCATATTTTCATTTTTAAATTTGGCAATAATACTAATGTTACATTTCAACAAAATTAATATTACGGCAATCATACTATTGTCAAAATTAAATTCAGTTAACAATGCTATGGTTACGACGAACATACTTTTATTGCGGAGAACATATTATTGTTATTGCCGTGACCATGTAGGAACCATGTTTTTTCTCTGCGTGTGGGTTTCGCATATTTCGAGCTCAAATCGGAAGCCAAATCTTCTATGAAGCTGTTACCAGCCATGGATAAGTCTCTGGTAACACTTTCACAGACATCATTTTCCAACATACGACACTTTTCTTCAATTTATTGTATAACTTTTTATCAACAATTTTTTATTTCTTTCGTTGTATTTTTTACATAAGTTTGGAAAATATTTCTCGTTAACACTTTACATCCCCTGATAGAAGTTTAACACAATTGTGAAGAAAACTAGAAATGTACATTATTTTGAAAAACATTGTGCATCATTTTAATGAAAATTGAGTTTCTTGCTTAAGTAATAGTCAGAGTAGAGACAATGCTTCAATTAAACATTTCATTCAATAGAAATCTAAATTTATTTAAAATTCAGTCAATCATTATTAGTTGCAAGTAGGGATGACAGCAGTTTCGGTGAAAGCGACTTAACCATAACCCGATCATAAGCAAATAATGTGTTTATGCCATGATCAGAAGCTAAACTTTAAAAAGCAGACAGATTTAAAAACATATCAGAAAATGCATTTATTGGCATAACTAAAGGATAAGGTTCATTTTAAATATTAAATAATGAACAAATTGTATTATTTTTTCCTATTAATGTTTGATTCGTAAATAAGTATTTTATTAATGAAGTGAATAACATTTTATTCGCAGTTTCTGGCTCCAAGGCTTGGTCAATATTCGCGTTAAGGTCCTGACTCGTTAATGGATTGTTCGTATTGTATCGGGCCTCCATGGTAACCTAAAAGAGTTCAACGGTGTCAAATCGTAGCTTAGAGGTAGCCAATTGTCATAGCCGAGAGGGATGCATGCTGGCCAGGCTGATGCGTGAAAGATTGAGTCGTTGAGAAGGCCAGGGCAGAGTCACATATTCTCATGTTGTCCACTAGCATTTGTACCTCCCATACAAACGGCCTTATGGGCCTTTATAAATAATATGACTATAACTCACCACAAACTTGACCTATCGAAATGAAATTTTGCACATCAAGATTTCTATATAGAACACACCTCTTCGCCAAATTCTGTTGAGATCGGAAAAGTCCTACGGGTACCTCCCACGCAAACGGGGTCATGGGCTTGGAGAATTAATATGACGATAACTCACCACAAGCTTGACCTATCGAAATGAAATTTTGCACATAAAGATTTCTATGTAGAACACACTTCCGCACCAAATTTGGTTTTATTTGGGTATCTGGTGGAGGGTATCCAAAGTTTGGCACAGCCAAACTTAACATTTTTTACTTGTTTTTTTTAATAATTTTTTAACACGTATATCTCAGATACTACAGAAGATAGTGCATAGGTGTAACACACTTTTTGATTGCTATCAACTAGTACTCGTAGATTCTGGCATTCAAATCGCTTCACAGACACAAAAGTAACATGCGTTTTAAAATTGCATAAACTTGTAGGCCCTGTAGCTTTGCCCCTGCATATCGCGGGGGCCAAATTTAAAACGTAAGCTCAAAAACACCTCTTCTATAAGATAGTGACATTTCATTAAAATCCTACTGTTAGAGAGAAACGCGATGTATGGCTTGCAAATTGGTAGTAGCTCGGCTACGAGGTCTGATCCGAGACTAAAGTCTGGTACCACAGGTAGTCAGGAGCCCTCAGAACTGTTGTTCTGGCCTGGATAGCAGGTGCGGCCCTTCTGGTAGAGCTTTGGCTCGGTGTGGAGTTGCATTGCAACCGGGTGCTGTGACCCATAGAACAGCAGATGTGTTAGATAGGCCTCGGCCCCTGACCAAGGGGGAAGTTGTGTTCATATAGCACGCTTCGAATTAGTACCGGCAAGATTGGCCTTAAGGGGCGCTGGCCGTCGCTTGGTAATGGCTCCAGTAGCTATGGCGCACCATAGTTGAAGCTATCAAAGCGAGAATCATGTAAAACACTCGGAAGCTGCTAGCGAGAATCGCCTGAATTATTTCCATTTTTTTCAATCTCATCCTATTGTGCAACGTTGTCTTTTGTTAATAGTGATTACAATTAATATGAGATTAAAAAAAATCACAATAAAACCAAAATGAAATTCAAAAGTGTGCATCATTAAGAAAAATGGTGCACCAATGGCAGTAATTGGTAAAAAAGTGTTCAAAAAGTTTACAGCGAAAAAATAGCCCACATGATACTATTAACTTTAATAGTGAACGGTTGGTCCCCGTATATATAATCTTCGGCCCGGATAAACTACGATTGTCCACTAACTCTAGATAAATAATAAATATTCAACCTTCTATATTTATATGATGAAACAATTTAATGTTCAAGCTCGAGGTCGGGGTTTTGTGTTTATAATCTTTATATTATTCAATATTTCGTCCCACTTTTGTGTGATATAGAATCCATTCGGACGGCCTTGGAGGTCAAAACCAAATTCCAATATACATGGACTTCTGGGTTTCATACAACAACAAAACTTTTCACAATCAAGCATTGAAATGGAGATACTACAAAGCAAAGATATATTCCTAAAAATCCAAATATGCTGTCACTCTCAAGATCTGGATAAATCTTAATCCCTACCCATGGGTCCTAGCAGCCTAAACAGCGGTATGGATCAGAAAATTGGTCCCATTGAATAATAGACATGTTGATGGCAAAAAAGGAAAATATACCATAATTTATGTTTGAGATGTGAGTTAATCTTTAGTCCGGCACGTAGAGACTCAAAAATGACAATAACAATGAAAATCAGCCATCTACAAATATGGACATAAGCTTTACATTTTAACGATTTTCCTTAATTTGGTTGGACCCTAATGCTAACTGCCATCTAAGTATAATTATGGGAATATGTGTACTCAAAAGAAATGAAGTTTCCTCACGACGTAAATTTCATTAAACATTACCAACAATATAGGGTGATCAATCCAGAGATACTTTTTCAATAGGGCTTTTTTCACAGATTACGCCGGAGTTGTTTTAAAATTTATTTTTGTTCTTTACAGTATTGTTTGCCTTTAGATCATGGACAGACTTACACCGCGATCTCCATACCGGCCGAAATGCCCGAATGAGTCATCCAATATTGGACCCTCAGAATGGACACCATGAGGCGTAGTTACGGCCAACATTTGCAAGAAAATCATATTCAAAAAATAAATGGCATTAAATGTCCTTTCGAAAGACACTAGATTGGAATTTTTAAACAAGAAATACTTATACACCTAGATCGATTTCCCGATAAAAAAAACCAACATATCCACTACGCAAAAACAATGGAATTTCCTCACTCACTCTTTTATATAGGGCGATCCATTTAGAGGTATTTTTTCAAAACAAAAAAATATATAAAAATTCAAATCAAGTGTGGAATCTTTATTGGTAATTAAAAGGACATTTTATGACATATAGTTTTTGAATTTAATTTCCTAAATTTGCCGGAACTACGCCTCAAGGCTTCCATTCTGAGGGTCCAATTTTGGATGACTCATTCGAGCATTTCGACCGGTATAGCTTTAATGGCATGCGTAATGTTGGCTTCCGAAACCTAAATCGTAGCTGGTTGTCAGCATTGACTTTAGACTTTACGTAACCCCAAAATGTCTAGGCGGCCAACTCACCTGTCCAAAACGTGAAATTAGCTGCATTTCGAAATGACCTCTCAATAGATCTATTGTTTGAGCAGCTGTATGACAAGTGGCACCGTCCTGTTGAAACCAAGTGTCGTCAAGATTACGGCCTTCAATTTCAGGTAGCATAAAGATCGATATCATGGCGTGATATGGAGCACCATTCACGGTTACGTTCCGGCCATCATCATTTTTGAAAAATATGCACCAATGATTCCACCAGCTTATAAACCGCACCAAACCGTGGTTTTCTCTGGGTATAATGACACCTCTTGAACCTCTTCTTGTTGCTCTTCAGCCCAAATACGGCAATTTTGTTTATTGACTTTGCCGTTGACCCAGAAATGGGCCTCATCACTGAACAAAATTTTGGTGGAAAACAGCGGATCTTCCCGTTTCTAACCGAACGCTCATTTCCATAATACAGTTGCCAACATTTGAAGGAAATTATTTTCAAAAAATAAATTCCATAAACTGTCCTTTCAAATTACCAAAAAAGATTCCACACTTGATTTGAATTTTTATATTTTTTTGCTCTGAAAAAATACCTCTAGATGGATCACCCTATATCTACAAATACTAGAACTCTTACTTCTCTACTAGAACTCTATCTTCTTGTTGAAAGATTATAAGTATAAGAAAATTTAAACATTTTTCTGTTATCTTTCCTACATACACAATAGTGCTGCGTATAACTTAGCCAGTCACGTCCGACTTTTGATTTTGACTGGTTCTTATAACCAATGTAGTCCGTTTTCATTACAAGCTATCTCAATGAGGAGAATTTTTTAATTTTTATTTTATCAAGTTTTCAACAGACGGACAGGCCTTGATTGCCTTAGAATTTCACCTGCATGTACTGGGTCCCGAGTCAATATACCGAGGTGTCACCAACGTTAGGACCAACTTAACATACACCCCATCCTCTATTGAAGGAGGTTGTGAAAACTCAAATCAAATATTATAACATGTCGAAACACCAGATTACATTTAATGGGTGTTAGTGGCAGTAGTTCTCATGCGACGGGTACCGTAGCTGTGGTTTGCCGGCTGAGTGGGGCTGATGGTGCTGCTGCTGGTTTGCCATGCTCTGACAGGCTATGATCATGAAAATGAAACTGATGTTCAACCGGGTGGTGATAGTGATTGTGATGTTGATTTTGAATGTTCAATGTTGACGCTGATGATGATGCTGATGATGCCATTATTTTATGTGATTTTCATTTCATTCAGGCTCTACACACTAATTTTCTATGTAGATGATCTTTAAAGCAATTGCAGGAGTAGTCTTTTGACGCTGTGGATAATGATGATGATGACAGTGGTTGGTGATGGTGGCAGTGGTGTTGGTGGCGGTGGTTGTGGAATAATAAAAACGAAGCAAGAAAGATGAAGCCCGCTTGCTGGCAATTGTTAGCCACAGTTTGATTAAGACTTTTCATTTCTTTAAAATCCGGATTTTGGCTCCGACACTGCCACTACCACGGTCCAGCCTACTCCATCTGCATTTAATTTTTCTTTTCCTCAATTAAACATGGCATGGCAGCATGGAAAAACTCGTATAAAAGCGTCAAAATTGATTTTCTACTTCATTTTTTCCTCGACTTCTTCTCTCGCTTGGTGGTGTCAAGATCACGGCTAGAGAATTTATGTTATTTTCATTTTCATTATTGCTTTTCTTTCTCTCGAGGATAAACGTTGTTTTTTTTCTTTTCTGCTATTTTTAATATGGGAAAATTACATGTTCGTGCATGAATATCAAATCTTTATTACGGATATTGAGTGTGTGTGTGTGTGTATGCGAAAGAGGGAGCGGGCCGAGCTTGAATGCGATCAATTTCAGTAAATGACAACACCATCGTTTCCGGAGGCGCCATTCATTACAGTGCCGCCCAATCAAGTTTGTATCTTAAGTCTTTTGTTTGAGCAATGCAATTGCTGATGATCGATTGCGAGAAATGGACCGTAGAAAATTGATTTTTCTCATTTTCTAAACTAAGTGATATTTAGATGCAATTCCCGTCTTCTTGTAGTTGGAAATTGTGGTTAAGGTGCTAATGGTTTTTTAAAGTGCTATGAAAACAGGAAAAATCTAATTGTGTCAGAGGTAAAGTAAGATAATTGTTCTATTGGAATACGATATAAGGATTATTCCTCTTAGGTGAGATTAGTTTAGGATGGGTGGTGGCAAAATACTCCTCCACCCAGAGATCCAAGGGATTCAGCGTGACTCTAATCAACAAGTAAAGAATTTATACGGTGGAAAAAAACTAAAAAAGGTTCAGTCGGATCGGGTCAACTATGAGATAACCTATACTTCTTTAGTATTCAAAAGATTTTGCTTTTCTGTCAGAAGTTTGAGCGCGACCAGGCTTAATACATGACTTCTGGAGTGGGAAGGCCCATATTTTTTTGGGGTTATATGAAACCATAGACCGTTATGGCGCGATTTCATCAGGCACAGTTTCGTCGAATTTAAAATGTATCCTTATATCGGCAGGACTTCACAATTATATGCGTGTTCTGTTGGTACTCGCTTATTAAATCTTTTTAAAGTGGTCGCTAAGGCGATAACTTAAAAACATTGCGTGAAATTTCTTTGTGTACCAGAACTGATTGGCTTTATGCACTAGAAAAAGTCTGATTTAAAAACTTTAAGTTTCCGGAAAAAATAATTCAAAAAATACTACGAGTATAAACGAAAAATAACCGAGCTCGCTTGAACTCGCTTATGGTTATGATTGAATAACTTTCTTCCGAAAAATTTTAATAAAATCAAACAAACGGAGTTTAGTGTAAATTGTCTATATAAGTAGTTTTCAGAAAAAAATATTTGTATATTCTTGTACAATAATGTAAGTTTTAGCATTAGCGACCTCCTAAACTAGTTGTAGCGGAACCTCAACTCGATCGGTGCCTTTGTGTAGGCCTATATGATGGGGCAACTTAATAAAAGTGGACTCATATCATCTAATTTCATCAAGACTTAGTATTGTTTGTTGATTTAATTTTTTTTTAAATTTGTTTTAGCTTATTCGGACTAGTGGTTCTCGAGTTATGACAAACAAAAGAGCCTAAATCGTCACAAATTCGCCAATACGATTATTACTAACTTTAAATTAATTATTAATTTATTAGTTGATGTACCTTGATCAAACGAATGATGCAGAAGTTCTTCTTTTTGAGGCTACTTTAACAAACAATTATCAGGCTTGAGTCCCGAAATCATGTGTTGCGCTGTGTTAGGAACCATGCGTGATCAGATTAAATTCTTGACTTCTAGAGCAACAGAACTTTAAACCGGAAGGGACCTTTGTATGGGTGCTAATTAAAAATATTGTCCGATACGAGTATAGTCCAGTTTTAACAGAGTTAACTATTGGTCGCTCAAACCGTACCATGCGTACGATTTTAGTACGATCGGATTTAATTTGAGACTGCTAGAGCAGCTGGTGATGGTCCTTCTAATAATCCTGCGAATTACCGGCTTATTGCGATTTGCTCTGTTCTCCCCAAAATAATGGAGGGAATGGTTAACCACCACCTTTAGGGTATTTGGAATCCAACGTTCTACTTAGTGATCTACAGTATGGCCATGGTAGAAATCGCTCTGACGTTCCTTTCGAGCCGTTTGATTGGTTATATCTACTAGTTTGGTGAGAGTAAGGTCGTGCCTCAGGACATCTACAAGGCGTTAGATAAAGTCTGCCACGGAGTACTCTTGTTGTAGCTGTTCGCTTTTGCTGTCAGAAATACCTTACTCGATTTATCTCGAGTATCGTAAATGGGATCTTATACAATGCCCATACCTCGGGGTTCCGTCACATCCCACTCTCTTTTTCTTATTTTCATTGAGCATCTTTTAGATCAGACCATGAATTTACTATATTCTTTCACGGGTGACCTCATCTACTACGAGGGCTGCTACATATATTTCTGGCCTAATAATGAAAATACGAATATTTATCACCAAAAACGGTTTTATTGTTTTTTAAAGTATTCTCCATCATGATTTATACACATTTGCATGCGCTCAAGCCAATTGTCGAAGCACTTTTCCACTCCGATTGAGACACCTCCAAAACATGGTTTTTGAACGCTTCAATAGCATCTTCTGGCGACAAAAATCGTTGACCACGCATTTTTTTCTTGATGTGCGGGAATAAAAAGAAGTCATTGGGTACCAAGTCAGGGATGTACGGCGAATGACCCATCAATTCGACGTTTAGGCCCGTCAAAAAGGCACTGGTTTGAGCCGATGTGTGAGAGCTCGCATTGTCATGGTGCACAATGATTCGTCTTCTCTTGTTCGTTTTTCGAATTTCTCCGAAGACTTCAGGCAAACAAATTGTGGTGTACCACTCAGAATTGACCTCCTACGTTGCTTAAGCGGTACAGTAGCTACATGAGCAGTTTTGCCGAAGAGACAGGCTTGCTTCGAAGTGCTTCTTCCACGAACAACTTTCGTTGGATTTGGCTCGTCTTTGAAGACCCAGACGGTCGATTGCTGTTTTGTTTCGGGCTCATACGCATAAATCCATTATTCGTCCTTGTGATCTTATAAACTTCTTCTGAAGCACCGCGATCGTATTTTTTCAAATTTTCTTTGCACCAATCGACACGAGCCTTTTTTTGAGCGATTGTAAAATTGTGCGGGATTCAGCGAGAACAAATCTTTTTTACGGCCAGGTGTTCATGCAATATCGAATGTATGCTGGTGGAAGAAATGTCCAAGGATGCTTCTATCTCACAGTATGTCACATGACGATCTTGCATTATCAGTTTACGCACGGCATCAATTTTCTCTGACACAATGACCGTTTTTGGACGACCTTCGTCTTTGAGCGAGCGTCAGTCACGATTGAATTCAATAAACCAGTTTTTCACAGTTCTATAGGATGAGGCTTCATCGCCATACAAAGATTTAAGTTCAACGATGCACTCTTGTCGTTGTAGTGCACGTCGAAAGTTGTGAAAAATTATCGCACAAAAATAATTACGAGTTAATTCCATTTTTTTTGCCAAATTGATTTTTTCAAGTCACTGTAAGCAACGCAAATGATGGTCGTACGTTTATGCTAAAAAATGTCAAACTTTCCAATGGAAATGTCAGATAGTGCCAGGCAACACTTATTGGGGCCTAGGCCAGAAATATATATAGCAACCCTCGTAAGAGTTTTCGCAAAACCGGTATGGCTAAGGCAATGATAGTACAAATGAGTAGTTACAAAATTTTAATGTTAAAATAAATTCAATTTTAAAACCCCCCATCCATAAACCGTACATAGGTGAGGGTACATGTACGGGGAGATCAATATAGAGTTTTTTTAAATAAAAAAAATCAAAATTTTAAATCATGTATGGAATCTTTATTGCTCATTCGAAAGGACATTTTATTCCATTTATTTTGTGAATATAATTTCTTTTAAATGTTGGCCGCAACTATGCCTCAGGGTGGTCATTCTGAGGGACCAATTCTGGATGACGCGTGTCATGAACGCCATACCGGTCGAAATGCTCAAACGCATTTCGACCGGTATGGCATTCATGACACGAGTAATGTTGGCTTCCAAAACCTGAATCGTAGCTGGTTTTTCAGCATAGAATTTGGACTTTACGAAGTCCTAAAGAAAAATGTCTAAAGGTGTGTTATTACACGATCTCGGCTTTCAACTCACCGGTCAAATCGTGAATTTAGCTGCTCTTCCATATGACCTCTCAATAGATCCATTGTTTGAGCAGCTGTATGGCAAATGACGTCGTCTTGTTGAAACCAAATGTCCTCAAGAATACGATCTTTACTTTCAGGTAGCATAAAGATCGATATCATGGCGCGATAGCGAGCACCATTCACGGTTACGTTCCGGCCATCATCATTTTTGAATAAGTATGCACCGATGATTCCAGCAGCTTATAAACCAAACCAAACCGTGGTTTTCTCTGGGTATAATGGCACCTTTTAAGCCCCCTCCGGTCCGCTCTTCAGTCCAAATACAGCAATTTTGTTTATTGACGTTGCCGTTGAGCCAGAAATGGCCATCAGCACTGAACAAAATTTTGGTTAAAAAACTGCGGATCTTCTTCGAGCTTTTAAAGAGCCCAAAAAATTAAACGGCGACATGCAGAAAGATCGTTAAGATTCAATTCCTGAAATGGTTAACAATACTGAAAAGAAAAAAATTAAAGTTTATCACAACCCACGAGTGTTCTGTGAAAAAAATATCTCTAGATTGATCACTCGTTACATTTTCTTTAAGATAATTTCAGAACTGTCTCGAAGCCTTAACCTTACTTGATTCTAGTCCTATAGAACAGTGGCTGCTCTTGAATTTGTGTTTTAGTGGTTCATTCGGGAGTACTCGTATTTTCTCTTTTAAAGAAAAATTCTGTTAAATAGACCAACTGTGAATAATACAAATTGGATAACCTTCATTGTCGCGACACCCAACACAGACATTGTCCCTTACGCCTGTGTCTTCAGTCTTTTGTTTTCAATCAACAATTGCAACGAACAAATAAATTTCAGTTTGTTTTTTACAATTTATTTATTAAAACGGCTAGAGACACAACTTTTAATTTCAAAATGCAATTTATTATTATTACAAGACGTGTAATGTTTTTTTCTTCTTCTTCTTCGTGGAGATGACATGTTACATTGTGCGAGTGTATGTATGTATGTATGTCGATGTGTTGCCTATTTTTTGACAGTGGTGATGTGGTGCCTATTGAGCGTTTTTATCTTGTCATTGGAAGCATCCAAAAATAGTTATTATGGCCTTTGCCGAAATGAAAAACAGGGTAATAAAATGCAAACATTACCATTATTTTTTTCCACCGCGTCTTCTGCTCTATGCCTTTTACACGGAATGGTGGGTTAGAAGGAGGCGGAGGGTTGGGACATTGCCGTGGCTAACTGTTTGTAGACAATTATTGTTGAGCATATTTTTCAAGGAGGGGGTCGGCGGCCCGGGTGATTTCATTGTTTCTTGGTGTGCGCTCTTGTTAACAATGGTAAGTTAATGGTCTTGAGAAAATATTGCATTACATTGATACAGCAATATCAAGATTAAAACCAACAAAAACAAATAAAAGAGTTACAACAATATGTGCAACATATGTACGGCGTTTGTTGTACAGCCTGATATGCTGATGATGGTACGTGAACAGCAATGATTATGATTACAATGATTACCGAGCTGATGGCGATGATGATGTGGATGGTGGTGACGATGGCAAAGGCGATGCTCATAATGATGACACTGATGTAATGATGATGATGCTTGGGTACGTTTTTTTTGGGGGGTTTCAGTAAAACATGAACATTGTTCGCTCATTGTATTTTATTTTTTTTGTGGCTTGTAATCCACCAGAAACTTTTCCAGCCCATGTTTTGCCGTTAAAGCTCGCTTTTTCGGAAGGGGTCTTTAATTTTGGATTTTATGCATTCAACTTAATAGCAGAGAATAAATAATAGTGTTTTATTGTATTGTTTTGGACGACCATCATTAAAGAAGAAAGAAACAAATTTATTTGTTTCTTTCTTGGGCTCTTAATTTTTATTTAGTTTTATTTACAGAGAGGGCAGGTTGGGTAGAGTTTGAGGTCTGTATGCAAATCCATTGAAAACATGAAAACATTATCAATATATGTTGTTGATTGTGAGTTGTATGGAAACAGGAAAAATAATTTGTACTCGTTTAAGTCGTTGCAACATTTTGTGAACAATTTCAGTAACATTATGCAAGATATTTAAATATTCTATAGAAGATTTTGCTCATTTTAATCTCTTTTGCCTGGTAGTAATTTAGGGTTTTTGTTACCTTTATGTTTTGTCTTTTTTTTAAATATTTATAAATCCGAAAAATATATTTAGTACTTAATAAGAAATGCTACAAAAGTTTAATTTTTATCGCAACGATTTTTTTAGCAATTGCAGATGCATGGATATTTTTATTTGAAGAAAGTAATTTTAATTTGTATTGTTTAGAAGGTAAAAACTGGAAAACTTTATTCTGTATTTTGCTACTTTAGGAGTAAAACATAAGAAATAAAATATGAAAATATGTGAAGCGCAAAATAGAAAGGGACCTAAGGGTAAAATCCAGTTTTGTTAAGGAGAGGCATTTTAAAGATTTAAATACGTGTATCTTTGGTGTACCATCACTTTCATAAAACGCGCATATCTCTGGGAGGGAACACTTTTGGGGCGTGGGATCGGTCTCATTCGAAATGAAATTTGATTCTTTTTTACCCTTAGGTACATTTCTCTATGCGCTGGCACATATGGTAAATCACAGACAGTGGAATTTCCTTGTAAACCTCAATATGCTTTAACTTTTAAAAGTTGTCAAATTTAAGGGCCTTTTCAGCCTCTCAACAATATAGGTAGACATATGGGCTCTCTAAAATAATAAAAGTCACGAATCTGGACAGGACAACGGTTGCTTTTTTTCAATTTCTATTTTATATGTCACTTTTTTATATTTTTCCCGATTTGGCCATTTTGTTGTACCACGTTTTATTCCATTTCTGTTTAACATGCCCCTCTATTGATTTAATGTAATTTTGTTCTTTACATCCCCTTGTCCCTTTTATCCCCTTTTTAATTGTCTGCAGTTTGTAATACTTGCATTGAAAGTTTCACAATTGACAAACACTTTTGAAATGTGTGACTTTTGGCATTATGAAGAGCCACAAACAAATGATTACAAAGTTCCTACTTTTCGCTTTTATCGTCGCCAACGAAGACATCACCCAAATTAAAATTTTTAACTTAATGATGCAAAAAAGTACCAAAAATTCCTAGTTTACTCGCATTTACAATTTTAACTCTAAATTTGTCTCTTGGGTTATAAATTTGTCAAAAGCACTTGCCATACACGTTTAATTTGTCAAAATGGGAATACCTTTCGAGTTTAGAAGCTACATCTCTTTTAGCCACATATTACACACGTTTACGATCAAACTTTACATATACTTATAGTGTTAACGGCGACCAAAACATAGCTCTGATGAAATTAAGCCATATCGGTCTAAAGTGGGAGCTATTCGAAACCTTAGACCGACCAATCACGCTTAAATTTTGCATGGTAAGTAATAAACGGCAAATAATTGATTAATAATATTTTGTGTCCGACCTTTCTCAAGCTGCAGATAGAGGCGATTTATCCTCTGAATAGCAATGCAGTGGAATCTCATAGACGGCCACGCCCGACTTCTACTTTTTTACTTGTTTATGACGACATTTCAAATTTACCAAATGAATCGAATGTACCTTTTTTTCGGTATTATCTCTTAAAGTTATTTAGAAACAGGATGCCTAACAAAACTCGATGGCCAAGAGATATCGCAATTCAAAGAAAGTCATCTCAAATTTAAAAAATAGAAAGGGGGACCTAAGGTTAAAAAACAGTTTTGTTCAGGGAAGCCATTTTAAAGATTAGGTCCCCCTTTCTATTTTTTAAATTTGAGATGACTTTCTTTGAATTGCGATATCTCTTGGCCATCGATATCTCTTGGCCATCGATATCTCTTGGCCATCGATATCTCTTGGCCATCGTCGACTTCACTTTCATAAAACGCGCATATCTCTGGGAGGGAATACTTTTGGGGCATGGGATCGGTCTCATTCGATGCTCAGATGTTGTCCACATCAAAAAAAAAAATATTGAATTGATTTTTTTACCCTTAGGTCCCTTTCTTTATGCGCTGTCACATATATACTTAGTTAGGACATAAATACTGTTACACACGTTTTATGCTGTAAAATAAAAAGTACTTAATGTTTTTGGACCAAATACTTGTTATATATATTTATTGATGTATCCAAAAATAATCTACTTATTTAAAATGTCCGCCTTTTGGCTTTACACACGTCTTAAGTCGCACTGGCCAATTGTCAATAGCTGCACGAACATCGTCCATTGGAAAATTGGCCATAGCTCGAACCAAAGCAGTCTTAAGAGATCCAATGTTGGGGTATCTTTTGTGACAAACCTTGTCCTCTAAAATCGTCCATAATTTGTAATCCAATGGGTTCAAATCTGGACTGCCTGAGGGCCATTCTTCAGAGGAAATGAACGCTGGCAAATTGTTTCGAAGACGCCCTGGGGCGTTTTAGCCACATGGGCCGGCGCAGAATGCTGCTGAAATGTCCATGGTTGGTTTTGGAACAGAGAATTGCTAAGAGGCTTCACAACGGCTTCCAAAACGGTTTCTTGGTAAACTCTGGCCGATGTTTTGACTCCTTGTTCGCAGAAATGCAGGTCAGTGACTCCATCGTAAGAGACACACCACCAAACTATGACTGAAGCTGGGTGATGACCCTTTTCCACCCTTGGGATGAGTTCAGATGCTTCCTTAAACGACCGCGCATACACTCTATCATTTTGCTTTTTGAACTTTTTCTGAACGGTAAACATTTTTTAATCGGTGAATAAAATTGTTCTGAGCAAGTTATCAGCGTGTTTAACCAAAAGACGTTTGCATTTTTCTATCCTATTTTTTTTAAAGCTGCAGTCAATAAATGTCCAGTACATCGTTTGAAAGCCCCAAGTCCCAAGTCTTTTTTAATGATTCGACTCATGGACTTTTGCGTGGTATTGCGTGGCCATGATTTTCTGGTTTCAGAGTGGATTTCTGTGAATTCTTGATTTTACGACTTGGATGACATGCGGTGTTCGAACAGAGCGTGAGCGGCCCGACCGCTGGCAGTCTTTTACATCTCCAGTCTCCTCAAACAGTTTTATGCATCAGTAGACGAACATGCGGCTAATCCCTAGTGGTCGGAGCGTTTTCAAAATATTCTTTTTTCATTTCACACTTGAAAAGCGTTATTACAGCGATACGGTTCTCATTATCTGACCACTCCATGATGAAAGTTGAAACAATTTTAAAATCCCGTTACAGACTTACGCTATTGAGGTTAGCTTTCAAAACCCATATGACATTAACAGGGTACGTTCAGTTCTACTATTGAAATGGGTGTGTTCAATGTTGTAACAGTATTTATGTCCCTACTAAATAAAAAGCATCGTCAGGAAGAAGTTGGAATTTATACTGAACCATGTGAAACAACCTGAGCCCTAGACTGCTGAACAAGTACGAGTACACAGTACTGGTAGTAGAAATATACAGACTAGACGTTTCGTAGAATTGACTAAGTATGGGTTGTGATTAAATCGGCATTAACTCCAACAATTTGTCTTTAAAGTACAGGGTTTTCCACACAATACTTTTATACATTTATTAAACACAACATATTTAAGATAAAGAGTTCAAATTTATTCCAGCTGTAGTCCAAATTTTCATTTCGTAGTCCAAATATAACATTTAGATTTCGGTCGTATGACCACCACGAGCCCGTGCACAGCGATCTATTCTTTGGACCCAATTTTCCACCACACTTGCACTCATTTTGACCGGAATGTTGGCAATTTCGCTTTAGATGTTGTCTCTGAGCTTGTCTTAAGTTGTTGGCTTGTTGGCCTAGCCCAATGACTTCATGTTCCCCATAAAAACATCCAATGGCGTTAAATCGCATGGATGAGGTTGCCATTCGACCGGACCATTTCTCGAAATAACACCTTCACCGAATTTGCCTTTCAGTAAATAGATTGTAACGTCAAACCACATATCGGCGATGTCAAGCTATCCAATCATGGCCGAAAATAATTTTATACCATGGCACGATAACGATCTCCATTGACGGTAACATGCCGATTGTTTTCATCGACAAACAAATACGGCCCAATCATACCTCCGGCATGAAAACCACACCACACAGTAATTTTTTGCGGATGCAATTGTTTCTCTTGAAGCATATTTGCGTATTTTGTTTATTGACAAAACCACTCAGCCAGAAATGAGCTTCATAGCTGAAGATGATTTTTCGTTGGAATTCTGGATTTTCGTGAAACTTTGCCAGAGCCACCGACTCAGAAATTCGAAAGTAATGGTTTCCAAACGTTACTCGTAAGTGATGGAAATGTTGACTTCGACTTACGTTTTAACACTAAAAGATCATTAAAAATGTTTGAAAGTGAGTTGACATATACTCGTAGATACAAAATTATTATGTACCTATTAGAAACCCCTTTAGCTAGTAATAATTAGTTGGAAATCGGTTGGTACCACTAAAACAGTGTTGGAAAAAGATAATTTCGGTTGAAGTCACCAAATGTTTATAGTCGTAATGGATATTCAGCTCGATAAACCACAAGTTGGTAAAAATGATCAACGTATTGTAGACGCAACTTATTGATCGGCCATATCAATGAACCACACAAAATATATTTAGTTGTCATGACTGGTGGTGCTTTGGCAAGCAATAGCTTTTCCAACATTTTGTTGTTGTAACCTAATATTGATAAAAATATCTAAACTTTCATCATAGCAAAAAGCGAAAATGATCCTATTAGTACAGCTCTAAGCACATCGTTTAATATAATTTATTCACCAAAATCTTCCAACATCTTTTCCTCTTTTTCCTCGACATGACCCTCCCTATATAAGAGTACTACAAGTATGTTAGGAAAAAGTTGCCTCTTTTGAAAACTTAAAACTTTCTTTTGTTGAAAGAAGCGATAAGTGGAATTAGATCCAAAATGTCTTTTCTGCAGTTTCGGACTCTTTGTATTTTCTTCGAAACTTCTGGTACAAGTGCTGAACGTTACAGAGCACCTACTATTCGGTTGTAATGATGACATACTCTAGGTGCATGCAACCTCAATCATTCGTTTGGCAAACAAATTCGGTTGTGGCAACGAACAAGGTAAATTGTAAAATTGATTTTTAAGGATTTTTTTTTAGTTTGACCCAATTTTTGTTAATGGGAATTTATTTCATATGTGACTTTTCATTTACAAAAAAATCCAATGCAAAATCTATCATTCGGCTGTACTAATGAACTCTTAAGAAACTTATAAAATTCAGTTGCGACAACGAATCTGTTCGTTGAGCTGCGCTATGACAAGAACATTCTAGTTAAGATTGTATTTGGAAAAATTGATAGCTCAACCACAAAAGCAACATTGGTGTAAAAATTAAGCATTTTATTAAGTCATAATACAAAACTAGTCTTATATCCTAAACGAAACGCTGGGTGAGAAAAAACTTTTTTGGAAGGTGAATTTTTAAATTTAAAATCTTAAGCTTTGTTTGTTTTGCTCAAAATAATTTTGCTGGGGTGTGAATTATGAAATATCAAATTATTATTATAATAGTGTTGGTAATGATTTCGGAATGTCATCTCCATACCCAGCCAGACAAAGTGCGAATATTTCTTTGGCTATGACTACAGTTTCCGGCGGATCAAGTCAAAATCCAATTTATTCCAAAATTCATATCTACGCCCCGAACACAAATAAAAAAAATAATCAATTTCTTTATACAGCAAAATTTTCTGTTGTAAGTTAGTTTTCTGCTTATCATTATTATGTACAAATGTTCAACAAAGACGTCGACGACGAGTACATTAAAATTGTATTTTCCAAATAATTTCATTATACGAACTTTCTTTAAGTTGTTGTAGTTTTTTGCCGTTTCAATTCAAAAGTCGAGTCCATTAAAACCCAAAATAGAAACAACGCAATCGTTCCGCATACAGACACTACAGCGAAGAAGTTTGAGCCACAAACTCCATTAAAACTTTAATTAAATTTCTATTGTTATTAAATGAATCGCCGCGAACATAAATCTTCGGTGACATTTAACAAACCAAATGACTTCGTATTATAACAAATAAACCTCACATGTATGGCGTATGTATGAATAAAAGTTCAAAACAGAGAAAGAGCAGAAAATAATTAAATGTATTTTTTCCACAATGAAAACAGACGTTATGAAAAAGAATTGCAAATGATTGCAAAAAAAAAAGATTGAAATCAAGCGAACATAAATATTCCGAAAAAACAAAAGACTTAAGGCACAAACTCTCATGGAGGAAAAATAAAGCGACACACAAACGGAAACGAATACTGACGGTGAATTTTAGGAAAGTGTCAGACGTTTTATGACCCATGAATGTAAGGACTTTATTTTGGTACATCTTGTTTGTGCCCTCACAATGTTATTATGATCCCTACAACCATAATATTGTTATACCACAACCATATTCCAGAAAATAGTGTGAGGCTAAGCGATGGGAAGTGTCTGAGATTTCCTCGAATAGAGTGGCATGATTGACTGTGTTGAAGGCCTTGATGAGGTCAAGAGCCAAGAAGACCGCCCTCTCGTTGGATTTGTTCTGGTTGAGGCCGCGACAAATATGTGTGATGATGGCGCGTAAAGCCGTTGTTGTGCTGTGTGGCTCGCGGATCCCATGTGGTAGATCAGCACATGGAAGGTGCTCGATCAGGCTGGGGTGGAGAAGTGGCTAAAGCATGGAGAGCAGCCTGTACGATTTGCCTATGCTTACGTCTTTTCCTGGCTTTAGTAGCGGTAGCATTGAGAAATAAATGAGTTGTTAATGACAGATTGAGCACTTTTGTCATGTACTCTACTCCCGAACATTCAAGTGTATTACGACAGGTGTTGGTTAAAGTTCTTCCAAAGTGCACTATACTTATTTTAATTGAATGTTAGATATGGTTAGTGGAGTGGGAAGATCTAAAATCATCAGAGAACCTTCTAATTGGATCTACAGGAAAACATGAAACAACAACAATTTTGATTTTATAAGCTTGTGGAGTAATTCCTCTTTTAAAAGTAATACGGGGTTTGCTATTTATATTTCTGCAGAGCTGGGCGCTAAGAATTACATGTGTAATGGATTGCGGTTTGAATTACGATTATTTTAATTGCAATTTAACATTTTTTAAAATTAGGATTATTGTAATCCTTCATCGGAGTCATTATGATTACGATTGCAGTAATCGTAATTTCGAAAAATTTGAAATTACAATTACAGTAATCGTAATCCTAATGTCTTCGATGAAGGATTACAATAATCCTAATTTAATTTTTTTTAAATAACGATTTTTTGAGTAATCGTAATCTTAGTTATTTAAAGAAGTTAGCGAAAGCTAATCTAGAGGTGAATTCAAATGGTACGTGTTAATCGTAATTCAAACCGCAATCTATTACACATGTAATTCTTAGCGCCCAGCTCTGGCTAAGAGTACTGAGACCTGACCTAAGGCAAAGCACATGTTTTTCCATTGTGTTTATTTATACAACTTTTTTTTTTATAATTGAATAAACCAATACTATTTTTGTATATGGTGAGTCTATTGCTACCGGAGTCAGTGCATTGAGTGCAATAGTAAGTGTTGTTCCAGAAAAAGCAGTGCGAACGTATGTAAGTATTTTTATATATTACAGTAAGAAGAAGTTCACAATTTTTTTTTCCTATGTATGTATTTTAAAAATTTATTTATTTTCAGAACCATATGGCGACCCATCTGGCCGAAATGACAGCGAACAAAGTAACCATTCAAATATTATAAGTAAGGAATTTTTAACATATTTGAGCGATGCTGATACGGATACCAAAACTTTTGAAAAGTATCCAGTGCTGAAAAAAGCTTCTTTGAAGTTCAATACACCCCTTACTTCATCAGCACCGGTAGAAAGATTGTTTTCTTTCGCCGGAATTATAAATAGCCCACGTCGTCATGCTCTTACTGATGTTTCTTTTGAAAAATTAGTGCTTTTAAAAGCCAACAGCCAACATTGCTAATATTTTTTGTCACTTACGTAATTTGATTTTGTTATTTTCATTACATTTGGAATTTGTTTTTTTTTTGTTTTTTGTCATTTATGTATCTTAATTTTGTTATTATGTAAGTGTATAGTTCTTTCTACATAAAAAACACTTTATGTAGTAAGCAAAAGGTTTTTTTTAAAATAAAATAAAAAAGTAATCCATGCCTTAGGTTTACTTATTCCTTATAAAAAAAACACGTGATTACAATTACAGTAATCCTTCATCGAAGACATTAGGATTACGATTACTGTAATTGCAATTTCGACTTTTTCAGAATTACGATTGCTGCAATCGTAATCTTAATGCCTTCGATGAAGGATTACTGTAATTGTAATCACGTGTTTTTTTTATAAGGAATAAGTAATCCTAAGTGTTGCCTGGTGCCGTCTGACATTTCCATTGGAAAGTTTGATATTTTTGATCATAAACGTACTTAGAACGTTTTGACCATCATTTGTGTTGTTTACAGTGACTTGAAAAAAAATCAATTTGGCAAAAAAATGGAATTAACTCGTAAACATTTTCGTGCGATCATTTTTCACAACTTTCGATGTGGTTTATCACGACAAGAGTTCATCGATTAACTTTAATCTTTGTATGGCGATGAAGCACCATCCTATAGCACTGTGAAAAAATAGTTTAATGAATTCAATCATAGCCGACGCTCAAAGACGAGGGTCGTGAAGGTCGTCCAAAAACGGCCGTTGAGCCAGAGAACATTGATGCTGTGCTTGAACTGATTATGCAAGATCGTCACGTGAAATACCGTGCGATATAGGCACCCTTGGGCATTTCTTCCACCAGCATACATTCGATATTACATAAATACCTGGCCGTGAAAACGGGTTGTTCTCGTTGGATCTCGCACGATTTGACAATCGCTCAAAAAAAGCTCGTGTCGATTGGTGCAAAGAAATTTTGAAAAACTACGATCGCGGTACTTCAAAAGACGTTTATAAGATCGTCACTGGTGACGAATCATGGATCTATGTGTATGAGCCCGAAACAAAACAGCAATCGACCGTGTGGGTCTTCGAAGACGAGCCAAATCCAACCAAATGTGTTCATGGAAGAAGCACTTCGAAGCAAATGGTCGTCCGTTTCTTCGGCAAAACTGGTCATGTGGCAACTGTTCCGCTTGAGCAACGTAGAAGGTCAATTCTGAGTGGTACACTACAATTTCTTTGCCTAAAGTCTTTGGAGAAATTTTCGAAAAACGAAGAAGAGAAGACGAATCTTTGTGCACCATGACAATGCGAGCTCTCACACATCGGCGTAAACCAGCGCGTTTTTGACCGAGCAAAACGTTGAATTGATGTGTCATCCGCCGTACAGCCCTGACTTGGCACCCAATGACTTCTTTTTATTCCCGCACATCACGGAAAAAATTCGTGGTCAACGATTTTCGTCGCCAGAAGATGCTGTCGAAGAGTTCAAAAACCATGTTTTGGAGGCGTCTCAATCGGAGTGGGAAAAGTGCTTCGACAATTGGTTTGAGCGCATGCAAAAGTGTATTAATCATGCTGGAGAATACTTTGAAAAACAATAAAACCATTTTTGATGATAAATATTCGCATTTTTATTATTAGGCTAGAAATATATATAGCAGGCACGGTTGCCACTCTAGATGTTTTTTAGTTACCAGATTTTTCCATAAAAGTTACCAAATTTGAATAAAAGTTACCAAATTTTGTGAAAAAAAAAAACATTTTTTATTTAAAAACAAAGTAAAACAAAACAAAATACTTAACTCATATAATTTCAATACATTTCTCAAAGAATAGTACAGCTGTATGAGTAATCACATATACATACGGTTTCAATCACAAAAAAAAAACTAATTCACTATAATAATGACAAGATACATATGTATATGAACTCATGTAAATTAAAATAAATCTTTGGCGGACCACACATAATGTTGGTTTACAGGAGCAGCCAATTCTTTCGCCAGCATTATACTGTTTAGAGTTTCAAACTCTAACTTATTTCTGAGTTTGGTTTTAATTAAACTTAAATCAAAAAACTTTCTTTCAGCAGCGGCTGAACTGTGTGGAAGACACATTAAACTAAATATAAAATCAGTCAGTTGTCTAAAACTACTTTCACCAAGTCCATTTTTCAATATACTTACATGCTCCCAAAAAGACAATATGTCGTCAATATAATTTCTGAGATCATTTTCTAAAAGAGTTAAAAGCCTCCACTGCGTAATTATGACATCATTGTCATAGTCTTTTAAATACGAAAATATATTTAAAGGTTGTAATATTGCATCTTTGGACACACTTAAAATGTTAGTTGGTATTATAATCGACAATATTTTCAGATCATCCCTACCAAAGTCGAATCGTTTTTTCAGTTGATTAAGAAATTCCATATAAAAGTTTCGGATACAATTCTTAATTTCATTTTTTTGTAAATCTGAAAAATCGTAATCTTTTAGATAATTTTTGGCTTCAGTGCCAATAAATATTTCCATCGTAGGTAAAAAGTAGTCAGAGTCTTTTGTATTCAAATTATTTAAGCAATCGAAATTTTTAACGAAGTCGTTTTGCATATAGTTACAAGCAAGTAGTTAAAAATGTATTTCAAGCTGTTTATATAAATAAGGTAGCCGCACTTTCTCTGATTGAAACTCCTTATTTAAATTATTGATAATTTTTAAGATATACGATAAAAACATCATATAAACTTTTGTATCAGCGTTGCCCATTAAGTTTGCGATCTCAGAAGATTTTACTCCATTTACTTCCATAGAACACGATAAAAAATATAATTGTAGTGCCTGCCATTGCTCGATTATCCTGGAAATTACCTTTTCTAATGCGAGCCATCTCGTGAGAGAAAGTTCTAGTATTTTATGTGGTTTAATTGAACAATATTCCTGAAATTCTTTGAATTCGGAAATACGTTTGGGGCTATGTAAAAAAAAAATTGTAATAGACTTTCAATTTTATCAGGTAAATATTTGCATGCATAGCTTGAGCACAGATGGAGAGAATTACACGTACATTTCATGTAAAAAAAGTCGGTATCACGTTTTAGCCTAGTTTTCAAACCAGTTAGATGCCCCGCCATTTTACTATCACCATCAGTGGCCAATCCAATTAGATTATCAATTGGAATGTTAATGGCATCAAGGAAAGATATAATCGTTTGGTAAATTGATTCTGCGTCGGATTTAGCTGAGTGCAAAAGTCCCAGAAATCTGTCTTTAACTGTTTTAGATACTTTATCGAAATACCTGACGACTAGCACTAAACATGCCTTAGTGGATACATCTGTAGTTTCATCTACAATAAGGGAAAACTTCGAATTTCGCATATCAGATATTATTTTTTCACACGCTTTTTTGCCCAGGGTATCCGCCAATTGAGTGGCTTTAGTTCGTGCACATTTGATAGATTTAGCTATTCTCGAATCCGGACAACACGCAATCAATAAATTTGGTAGAAAATCCATTAAAAGAAAAGGCAAGTTATGGCAAATGCAAAACATTACCATAGTTAATTCGGCTTGACTGACTTGCTTTTCAATAGAGCGGTGTTCATCGTTTATAAACTTGTCTATTTTTATCTGGTTCCTTTTTTCCTCGACATGTTGAATATGTCAATCTTTTTTTGAATGTTTCATCAAACATGAAAAATGGTTTACTAAAGGCTTCTCACAGGCAGTACAAAAAGCTTTACGGTCTCTGTTTTCCAACCACAAGAATTTTTGCAACCATTCGTTCCGAAACTTCCTGGTTTGGGTAGCTTTGTCACTTTCGTCACTATTACAAAATTACCATTTACTTAATTGTCAAATATTGCATTAAATTTTCTACAAAATATTACCAAATTTTTGAAGTTCCCGCTCCGTCATCGTTGCTTGATGCATTTTCGGCATCTACGAGCCTTGGCTTTTTAGTTACAAATCTAAATGAAATTATTGACATTGAACTAATTATACGATATCAAACTAAACTATTTTTTATTGAAGCTTACTTATCCATGCACACTTTAAACTCCAAAATTCATACAGAAAAATAAAAAGAGACTGACCGTAGTTCAACTAAAACGTAAACAATATGAAATGACAAAGCAAAGAGTTTGAGGGCGAACAGGAAATATCGACGGCGGCAGTTTGGGTGCTTTTATCGGCGGCGTCATTAAATAAATGTAAGATTTTACTGTTTTCTAAAAATATTAACAATTTAAGGAATATTATATCATATTAGCCTTTCGCCTTTGGAAAAGTTACCAAAATCAATATAAAGTTACCAAGTTAACAAACAATGAAAAAGTTACCTATTTTGGTAACAAGTTACCAAAAGTGGCAACCGTGATAGCAGCCCTCGTAACAACAAATGATCACAACAAATCAAAAAATTAAAAGAATGTAACAAAAGGATGACCCGCCTTCATTGTCAACAACATCGTTGTTCTATAAATATAAACTTTCAAATCATCAACATACGTGTGTGTATGAACGAAAGTAGAAGGTTTCGTACTGAAAAAACGTCAGCCGGACAGTTTGTCAATGTGGTAGGAATTGTCTCAGGAAGTTGCTTTTGTCTATCTCTTCGACAATAATACTTCGCATATGCAAAATCATATCATAATCGTATATATCAGCACACATAAATGGTATTGAAAAGTCGACCACACCAACGACGAAACGCAGCGTCTATCATTCGATGATGTGTTTGCTTTACTTCGCTGACTTACTTTTTCTTCCCTTTCTGACAAACAACAACAAACATGATCTTATTAGCTTGTAGAGCAATTCCTCTTGCAAAATTATAAACTAATATGAGCGAATTTTACTGTGAATAGTTAATCTCGCAGGTGACGAGTAGGGATACCAGAGCGAATTATTGGCCCAGTCCGAGTGTGCGGCGCTCAAACTGGAAGCTGCAATGTCGGATGTGCTATAAGGTCGGACCATAGACTCCAGGCTATTGCCGCCAGATGTCAGGAGTCCTTAGAATTGTTGTTCTAGCCTGACCTGTTGGGAACGGCCCTTGGAGAAGTTTCGCGGTCTCTGTGGTTTAACACCTAAATCGCATATAAATAGAATGCTTGACGTGGATATGCGTATCAACCGGTTGCTACGACTTAAAAAGTAGCAGAGGTTCAAGATAGACTTCAACCCCTCACCAAGAGGTAGTTGAAGTCTGCACAGCTGATCCTAAATGAGCAGCTCTTGTTTATCTAAAGCATCGTTGGTAGTCGCACTAAAGCATACACGCAGAGAACAGATTAGTTGCCACAACCTAATTTGTTGCCAACCGAATGTGGTGGAATGTGGTTGCAAGTATTATCTATGTATACCGTCATTACAACCGAATGTTGGTTGGGTAGATAGAAGTTTTCAGTTGAGGGAACTGACAGTTTCGGTTGAAGAAAACAAGTATTGGTAATCTTAACAGACTAAGATGATTATTGGAACCGAATTGATATAGATTGTTGGTTATAAATACTTTTTCAAAAAATGTAATATTTTACCGCCGTGCTATGGGTCAACTGATCAGTAAAATAAATACGTCTTTGGAAACATGTTTTCATAGGCATTGCAGTGATGCCACAATCTGAAAAGAATTAATTAATTTATTGTCAAGCGTTGGGTGGCCGTTAGTCGAAAAAAGGGTCGCCACCAGAAAAAAAGTGGTTGTTGTTTTGAATAATAAGGAGGTTTATTTATGGAGGTCTATCAGATTAAGTCTGAGTTATGTCACTAAATTACAGCTAAGCCCGTTTCAATATTCTGAACTTTTTTTTTAATTTTATAGTTCGAATATTTTTATTTTCAGTATCGTTTGAAAGCATTCACCGTCAAACACAAGAAACTTTAATAGTCTGGCCATTGTTTTTTCGTTTTTATACATTTTTTGGGGACTTCGAAATATGTTTTCGTCGTAAACAACGGTTTTGAACCGATAAAATATTATAGGGTTTATTTGTTGATGTTGAAATAACCAATATTATGTAACAAGAGCAAACAGGGTTTTGTCACTACATAGAACTTATCTGTTGTCACTACCGATTATTGATACTAAAGTACGCGTAAATCATAATTGGTTGGTTGCTATAACCGCCAGTTGTTACAACCAAAAGTTAAACTGAATTCGGTCTGTATAACTGTGATTGCCGTGTTATGGTTGTAGCAACTATCATATGATATTTCGAACCATGTTACCTTCAATACTGTGGAATGTTGGTTATTCGGTTAATCCAACCGAATTTTTGTAGTTCGGACCGATTTCCAACTAATTTTTTTCTCTGTGTGTACCCCCATGCTATGGAGCACCGTGGCTCAGACCATACCGGCAATAATCATGTAAAATCGATATTAATTTGTGAATAGTTAATATTGCTAACTGCCAGGCATCATGCGAATTGTAATTTTAATGGATTTTGAGTAAAAGCACCTTTTATCTGGAGGGTTCTTTGGATGGACTTATAAGAAAAAATAAGCCAATATCTTAAAATTGTATCACAGTTAATAAATATCCATTATAAAATTGCTGAACATCGAATTCGATGCGTGGTTTTCACAGCTGCTTGTTCAGAAACATACAGAGAACTTTGTGTTATATCAAAAATTAGACCGATATGGACCTTTGTTTGATATAATGCACTTTTACAAAATTAGATAACAGACGGGCGGACAGCATTCATTGCAGCATTCATGTTGATCTTCTTCTGCTTCACTAGTTTCGCCTCTTAAATGGTACACTTTTCCATCTAGGCCGGTATGTCCTGTTTACAATCCTAAATCTTAATCGGGTGATGGTTGAATAAAAACACACGGCAAATGATAAAATGATAAAGTACATTCGATAAGTTTTACAAAAAGTAATTATTGGTAACGTACTATGCCCAATTTCAGCGAGATCGGGTTAACTTTGTGGCATCTAGGCTGCAGCACCTCAAATTCGAAAGGGACTTTTGGGTAACAGCCATACGATATCATGAACCGATATTGTCAAATTTGACTACAGATGGTTGTGGGGTATTCGTAACGATCTGTTCGTACGTTGGAATCGAATTTAATATGCGGCTTTTAGACCTATAGGTTGTGAAATGTTTGGTCGAAAAAATGGACCAAAGCCAATCGTGTTCGTTCTTGGCTTAAATTCAAGTTGTTTTTGAGTTAAATAATTTTTTAAAAACAATTTAAGCTAAAAATTTGCCTACGGAAATGTAAGTAACGTCACGCCAGTCACTGAGGCTAATAAGAAAAAACCAGAAAACATTTTTAAATGTTATAAGTTGAGCCATAAACTTATAGTCCTTTAAATCCTTCTAAAAAAGTTTCATACAAAAAGTCTTGCTAAATTCGCTGAGAGTTATGTCACGTTACGCCAGCATATGTGACAGCGCATAGAGAAAGGGACCTAAGGGTAAAAAAATCAATTTTTCTTTTTTTTTCTTCTTTTTTTGATGTGGACAACATCTGAGCATCGAATGAGACCGATCCCATGCCCCAAAAGTGTTCCCTCCCAGAGATATGCGCGTTTTATGAAAGTGAAGTCGACGATTCTAAGCGCAAATAGAAAGGGACCTAATCTTTAAAATGGCTCTCCTGAACAAAACTGGTTTTTAATCTTAGGTCCCTTTCTATTTTGCGCGTCACATATATGTTTGCTCTTATCTTCATATCCTTAGAGTCGATTTTTTTAATGTACGAAGGCATAACAATATTTCCGTGACTTTTCTAACTTCCCTCATAGTTATGTAAAATGCAAAACTTTTATCATCAAGTACCATCAGCTGGTAGGCTACAGTCAAATTTTGAGAGAGTTCCGTCATTCCGTTAAAATCCTCGAGGATTTTGTTAAAAATGAAAGAAACTAAATTTCGATTGCTCATTAAACATTATTATTATTTCCCAATAAAACCAAGGGAAAGCTTGGGGACTATGGGGACTCTGCACCATCGATTTCAATGATATAAAAGTGGTTTACTGACTTCCGTTTGCTCGATTTCTCAAGTACAAAAGACGCTGAACGTTCTGGACGACCAATTGAGTTCCATACACCCAAAAATGTCGGAAAAATCCACGTTATGGCGTTGGCCGATCGCAGAGTAAAAGTGCGTGAGATTTTTGATATGGATTTCAAATGGCAGTGTGGTTTCGATTTTACATGCTCAGTTGGGCTTAGGAAAGTTGGCTGCAAGCTGCCTGCGGCGTTTGCTCTCAATTGACCATAAACGTAATGGTGTGACAATTTCAAAGGATTGTTTGGAGTTGTTTAACCGCAATTCGAATGAGTTTTTGCGGCGTTTTGCAATTGTGGATGAAACATGGATCCATTAAAACACTCCGGAGACCAAGCAGCAGTCTTAACACTGAGTTTCTCCGGGTGAGCCGGCTTCGAAGAGGGCCAAGGCGACTTTGTCAGCCAATAAGATGATGGCAACAGTTTTTGGAATGCACGCGGGATAATCCACATCGATTACCTTCAATAGGGAAAAACAATAAACGGCGAATATTATACCAACTTATTGGACAGATTGAACGCAGATTTAAAAAAACAATTCCAAATAGCCAAGAAAAAAGTTATTTTTCATCAAGATAGTGCACGGGTCTCAATATAGCATGAATCGGGTCACGAATTCGTACCTCATCCGCCATATTCTCCGGATTTAGCACCCAGTGACTATTTCCCATTTTCAAACCCAAAGAAATGGTCGGTAGAAAGAGATTCAGCTCCAAAGATGAAATAATTTTTCAAACAAATGCCTTTTTATGGACCTTGAAAAATCCTATTCTTTGGAAGAAATACAAAAATTGGAGAAACGTTGGACTAATTGTATTGACCTTTTTATGGACCTTGAAAATTCCTATTCTTTGGAAGAAATACAAAAATTGGAGAAACGTTGGACTAATTGTATTGAGCTAAAACGAGATTATGTTGGAAAATGTTTTTTTTTTGCAAAAAAAATGTGTTCTATTTGAAAAGTCACGGAATTATTGATATGCCCTCGTATAAAGTACGAATTAATTTATATTTAAATATAAAGGGTGATCCGTCTAGAGGTATTTTTTCAGAACAAAAATATATAAAAATGCAAATCAAGTGTGAAATCTTTATTGGTAATTTAAAAGGACACTTTATGGCATTTATTTTTTGAATATAAATTCCTTCAAATGTTGGCCGCACGGCTCAGGGTTTCCGTTCTAAGGGTCCAATTTTCGTTGACTCGTTCGAGCATTTCGACCTGTATGGCTTTAATGACACGCGTAATGTGGGCTTTCAAAACCTGAATCGTAGCTGATTTGTCAGCTACGACTTTGGACTTTACGTAACCCCAAAGAAAAATGTGTAAAGGTGTGATATCACTCGATCTAGGCGGCCAACTCATCTGTCCGAAATGAGAAATTAGCTGCTTTTGGAAATGACCTCTCAATAGATCCATTGTTTGAGCAGGTGTATGGCAAGTGGCACCGTCCTGTTGAAACCAAGTGTCGTCAAGATTTTGGCCTTCAATTTCAGGTAGCATAAAGATCGATATCTTGGCGAGATAGCAAGCACCATTCACGGTTACTTTCCGGCCAACATCATTTTTGAAAAAATATGCACCGATGATTCCACCAGCTTTTAAACCACACCAAACCATGGTTTTCTCTTGAACCTCTTCTTGTTGCTCTTCTGCTCAAATGCGGCAATTTTGTTTATTGACTTTGCCATTGAGCCAGAAACGGGCCTCATCACTGAACAAACTTTTGGTCTACAAACAGCGGATCTTCCCATTGCTCACCGAACGCTCATCTCCATAATACAGTTGCCAACATTTGAAAGAAAATAAATGCAATAAAATGTCCTTTCAAATTACCAATAAAGATTTCATACTTGATATGAATATTTTTAATTATTTTTTGTTCTAAAAAATACCTCTAAATGGATAACCCTATATAAAAAACTTTTAAAAAAATTTGACTATATTAATATTTTTTATAATTTGTATTCGGTTGAACCTAACGTCACGCCAGTTAGGAATGGAATTTGGAAAAATACAGAATATGAAACGTTAGCATGCATACATCCCATTCTGCCTTGTTGCTGTATGTTTACCGATTTGAAAAAACAACCATCTAAGGTCCTCCACCTTTAGCCCTTCCTCATTATTTTTTTTTGATTCTTAGCCCTTACAATAGCTATCGTTAGCCTCTTAAGTCCTCTTAAGGATTTCATTTAAAGAATTCCAGCTAAAGTACCTTTCATCAACGACTGACTGTCGTATTCTAATATCACATTTCACAATTCCTAGCATTACGGCTGTCGCTGCAAACAGCATCCATCGGGTATCATTTTCTCAGGAATTATCACATTTTTCTGCCTATGCCTAAGCTACGAATTTTGTTTTTCCTTTCTGACTTTAGAGTACATCTTTGGGAGTATGTGTAACAATGACAACTTGTTAAACTTCAAACTGTCTGGCAATGTGACATAGACTGATAAACTACTCGGAAACATACCGAACCAAACGACCACGACGACAATAACGACGTCAGTGACTAGATACTGATAGCCAAGAAAAGCTAGTAAGTAAGTACAACAAGTACGACGGCGTCACTCATAGGGGTCCCTTTAAGGAAAATCGCCACCACTTCTTGCCGACGTCGTGGGTATGTCGGTGTGAAACTTCTGGAAAATACGCGCCGAACTAACGAAATTCTCATATGTGGAGTAATGGAGCACATGTAGGCAAACATCCTTGGCCAGCGTGGCTGTGTGCTCCAGAGCCCCCACCCAACCGCCCAATAATGATGGAGCAGGCGACATCTAAGTACACAGACGAAAGATATTCGAAAAATCATCGAACGAACGATCAGGCCAACCGCCAGCCACCACAACAAACCAACAGCAACGAAAAAATATTTAAGCGATACGAATCGTTATAAAAACAAACAAAACTATGCGGCGAGGCAAGGCAAAAAAAAAACAAAAAGGAAGAAAACACAAAAAAGAAGGCGCATATGGGGGCTTAAATGATGACGATGCCGATGTTGAAGCTGATGCTTCAAGTTGCTGCTTCGTAGTCAGGCTGCTGGCTGGCTGTTGGTTCAAATAGTGGCGACTGCTTGCTGAGGCCCTGGACTAATGATAGCATCTGGTAAGAGGATCTACGAGGATGTCGTTGCTTTTGCCCGGCTTGCGCTCGCTTATATGTTTGTGGGGTTTAGGCCTGGGAGAAACGCAAAACCAAACACGCCAACACTTTAGTTAAACTTTGTGCGTTTTTTTAACTTTTTCTGTGTTGCTTTGTTTGTATGCCATATCACGAATGCTCTCTAAGCCAAAATCCATGTGCAGTTCGGTTTGCCTTGGTTTTTTGTGTGACTGGGCCGTTGAGAGGGGTCGAGCATAAGTTTAACTGCCGAATTTCCCACTATTTACCCTCCAGCACTACAGAGAGTTGTAACATGAGAATTTCTGTTATACCGTTTCATGCTTTTCCAGGAACTTTAGGCGGGGATCCCGGGAATTTTTTAAAATCATACAAAGCCATTTTACTGTAGAATCTCATTGTGGAAGAACAAAAAATAAGTAAATTTTATTTAAGATATTGTAGCTCGTTCGAAATGCACGCAGAGAAAAAATATGGTTACTATATGGTTACGACAACAATGATATGTTCTTGGCAATAAAAGTATGTTAACAATATAATTTGTTTTTGGAGTTTTCTGCTAACAATAATATGATTACGGCAATCATACTGTAGAATTTTTATTTTTATAAATTTGAATTAAACGAATAAGAACGTTGTTATTGTTACAAATCCTACGCAATAGTAGTTCTTCTTATCTGTAAAATAAAATTTTTCAAAACAAACTGCTTTGGATTTTTACAGCTGATATAACGGGTGGCCCAAATTAGACCAGCTGATGTGAAACACAAATAACATTTTTATTTTTTAACATAATTTATTTTTTCTTTTTGCAGATTATAACTGAACTCTTTGAAATTTAAAATGAATACGTACAGTCCACAACAACGCATTAAAATTATCGATTTTTATTATTCTTTTCAACGATCAATGTTCTGACGCAGCGAAATTATCGCCGTTTTTTTAACGTAAGATCAGCGCCCACATCTTCCATGATTACAAGTATAGTTCGCCGTTTTGAGAAACTGGGTTCAGTTGCCGACCGTCCAGGAAGAGCTGCTCATCGAAATATTTGTACTGAAGAGAACGTGGAAGCTGTGCAACAGCTTGGCGCTAAAAAGAGCCAATGCCTGTATCGAGCAAAATGGTGGTCATTTATCTGATGTCATATTTCACACATAGTCACCTTTAATTTCCATAAAATGTATTTAACATATAAAAATTATTCATTTAAAAAAACCCGTTATTACAAGAGTTATACGTGTTTAATATCACTAGGTCTAATTTGGGCCACCCCGTATTTTTAATAAATGAAAAATGTTAAATAAATCTTTCCTATAACTTAAATGAATTTAATGAGGTTTTCAAATAATTTACTAAAAAAAATTCTATTGTTAAATAATAACATAAGCCAATCCTATCTAATAATTTTTGGGATCATATAGGGTAATCCATCTAGAGGTATTTTTTCAGAACAAAAAAAATATAACAATTCAAATCAAGTGTGGATTCTTTATTGGTAATTTGAAAGGACATTTTATGGCATATATTTATTTTTTGAAAATATTTGCCTCCAAATGTTGGCAACTGTCTTATAAAAATTAACGTTCGGTGAGAAACGGGAAGATTCGCTGTTTTCGACCAAAGTTTTGTTCAGTGATCAGGCCCAAATTTGGCTCAACGGCAAAGTCAAAAACTAAATTGCCGCATTTGGGCTGAAGAGCAACAAAAAGAGGTTCAAGAGGTGCCATTATACCCAGAGAAAACCACGATTTGGTGCGGTTTATAAGCTGGTGGTATCATCGGTGCATATTATTTCAAAAATGATGATGGCCGGAACGTAACCGTAATCTTGACGACATTTGGTTTCAACAGGACGGTGCCACTTTCTATACAGCTTCTCAAACAATGGATCTATTGAGAGGTCATTTCGAAAAGCTGCTAATTTCTCGATTTGGACAGGTGAGTTGGCCACCTAGATCGAGTGGCATCACACGTTTAGACATTTTTCTTTGGGGTTACGTAAAGTCCAAAGTCTATGCTGCCAAACCAGCTACGATTCAGGTTTTGGAAGCCAACATTACGCGTGTCATTAAAGCCATACCGGTTGGAATGCTCGAACGAGTCATCCAAAATTGGACCCTTAGAATGGAAACCTTGAGGCGTAGTTGCGGCCGACATTTAAAGGAAATTAAATTTAAAAAATAAATGCCATAAAATGTCCTTTTAAATTACTAATTAAGAATTCACACTTGATTTCAATTTTTTTATATTTTTTTTTTGTTTTGAAAAAATACCTCGAGATGGATCACCCTATAGAACCAAAGTTAGAGTTTTCTAATTTAAAAGTGTTTAAAAATAATGTGGAGACCGTTGCACATTTGAATTTTTAAATTGAAACGTGGTTACGAAAAATTTGTATCGTGTCATTAGCCAACATAATAACCATTTACCAAAAAAAATTTGAAAAAAGTCGAAGGAACGTTTTTTCAAAATCGGGGAATTTTTTTTAAAATAAATTTTTTTAAAAGATTTTTTTTTCAAAAGCCATTTCTTCTGTACCGTTAGGAACAATGCTAATGATTGCATTGTTCCTAACGGTACATAACGTATCCCTCTATGGGTATGGCTAAATAATGTGGAAACTGACATAACTTTTTATTTTAAACTCTAAAAGTAGAAGCGTGGCCACCCAAAACTCTTTTTTCCCTATTAGCCAACACAATTCTTTTTTAAAAAGTCAAAGGTACATTTTTTCCAAAATCGAGAAAAAAAATATTTTTGGAAATATAAAAGAAATTTTAAAGAATTTTTTTTTAAAATATATATATTTTGAAACCCCCAATTCAGTCCTGATAGGTAAAAGAAAAATTTCTCAAATATCATAACCAGATCAAAGCTTATAAGTTTTTTAAAAGACGTAAAAAATAAATGAAAATGTTGCCCGTGCTGTAATTTTCCGAATTTGATTTTTTTAAAAAATTCCAAACTGTATTTTTTTAGAACACCAAAGTGAAACAATGTACAAAATTTCGTCAAAATCAAAGACCTGTTTGTAAAAGGTGATCTATTTCACGAATTGACGCGTATTTATTAGATATATTGTATTTTTATATTTTTTGTAATGATGCCCACACATACTTAAAGAATGCATTTAGAAACTCGCCCAGTAAACTATCACTTTAGCTTTGATTTTTGTTTTTTTTTCAAAGACGTGATACTTAGGAGATGACTGCAAAATTGCAATACTTAGTTGCTATCAAAAATTGTATGCATGATTATTAGAAACGTCCTGCAGTATTTCAATCTCCATAAACATTTTTAGAAGTTTAATTTGGTATAGCTGTTTAATTTTTAGGCTCTACAGCTAACAAGTAAATGCGTATACTCCAGGCATCCAGGCACTAACTATTTTTTTTGAAGAGACAAGTACTGCAGGACGTTTTCTATATGCTTGAAAGAGAGAAAGACGCTCTTTGTTTACGGATAAGTTATCTGTTGCGACTTTAATACCCAGTGCTATCAGAACTTTGTAATAAGCACCACCAAAGCCAACCAAAATCAATAAAAAAAATCTTAGTTTTTTAAAAAAAAATTATCAAAATCGTCCTTTTTGAAAAAAAACGTCGTAAAATCGTCGCACACAAGTTATACAAATTTTATATTAGATGTGACCCTTTTTACGTGTGAATACTAGTAAAAGCTGTATGTTCACGGATCTTCTTGTACAGGGTGGCTGATGAAAGCCGCTACCAAAAAAAAAATGAAATAACTTTTTTTCTATTTAATGAATCTGGCTATTTTTTATATTTTGCAGAATGACTTTTAGATTTAACAAAAATGGCTAACTGGGACACTGAAACAAAAATTTGGATTGTCGCCGTTATCACGCACTGGAATCCATAGTGTATAGGCGCAATGTTTCTCTATTTAACGATTCTGTTTTTTTATATTTTGCAGAATGAATTTTAGATTTAACAAAAATGGATAACTGGGACACTGAAACAAGAATTTGTATTGTCCGCCGCTATCACGCACTGGAGTCCGTAGTTTTGGTTCAAAGAGAGTATAGGCGCACGTTTGGCGGCAGAGCAGATGTACCCTAATAAGACTTCTAAACAATTTTGTCGAGCATTGAACAGTCAACCGAAGACCTTAAACCGAAACCCTTCAGTTCGGACGGAGGAAACAATCGCTGCTGTAGCTGCGACATACAAAACTATCTAAGAGTTTCGACAAGAAGTTTATCTGCTCAAATGGGTATAAGCAGACAGTCATTAAAGTTAATTATGCACAAAGATTTGGATTTATTCCTATATAAAATACAATTGGACAACAAATTGAATGCAGCAGACATCCCGATTAGCTTTGAATTTTGCCCGAAGATGCTTCAAGTGGTGAAAGTGGACGGAAACATGTTGAACTGTCTTTTCGTGTCTGACGAGGCCCATTTCGATTTAAACGGCAACAAAACAAGCAAAATTGTCGAATATTGAGTGCTTCCAACCCACAGATACTTCATGGAAATTGCATCCACTTCGTGCAACAGTGTGGTGTGCAGTTCACGCTGCATTGTCGGGTCCTACTTCTTCCACCGTTACGGTCACTGGAGACCGTTGCTTGAGCGTGCTGAGAGAGTTTTTCTATCCTGATTTACGCCGAATAAGAATTTCTTTCAACTCTGTTTCAGCAAGATGATGCAACTCCTCACATAGCCCGGACTTTTATGACAGAATTGACAGAAAAATTCCCACTAAGCTGATATCCAGAAACTCCACAATCCGTTGGCCCCCAGGTCGCCTGACCTTAAGGCATCTGTCTTATTCTTGTGGGGTTATTGCAAACAGGAAGTCTTCAAAGCAAAACCAACAAATTTGAATGAATTAAAGCAATCCATTTGAAAAACAATAGCTGCTATTGCAGTCTCAACTCCCCAAGCAGTAATGAACACCATTTTGGTAAGATGCCGCCCAAGCATCAACGAGCAGTGGGGCATTTAAATTCTATTTCGTTTAAAACTAAATAAGCTTATTAATAATTAATAAAATTGAATGGGTTTTGCATGAATTAAAAAAAAGAGTAATCCATACACTGAAAAAAAAGAAAAATTTGAGTTTCTTAATGTAGCAATATTCATCAGCCACCCTGTATCTCAAACAGGGAATTCAGTCAGCTAAGAATTTATATGCACTACTCCACTTGTTAGACTTCTTACATGGGCTGATATACATATTTCTGGCCTGATAATGAAAATGCAAATATCTATCATCAAAAATGGTTTTATTGTTTTTCACAGTATTCCAGCATGATTTATACACTTTTGCATTCCCTCAAACCAATTGTCGAAGCACTTTTTTTACTCCGATTAAAACACCTCCAAAACATGGTTTTTGAACGCTTCAACAGCATCTTCTGGCGACGAAAATCGTTCACCACGCATTTTTTCTTGGTGTGCGGGAATAAAAAGAAGTCATTGTGTCCCAAGTCAGGGCTGTACGGCGTATAACGTTTTGGCCGGTCAAAAAAGTACTGGTTTGAGCCGATGTGTGAGAGCTCGCATTGTCATGGTGCACAACGATTCGTCTTCTCTTGTTCGTTTTTCGAATTTCTCCGAAGACTTCAGGCAAAAAATTGTGGTATACCACTCAGAATTGATCGTCCTACTTTACCGTCCTACATTTGTTTCAAAGCGCTTCTTCCACAAACAACTTTCGTTGGATTTGGCTCGACTTCGACGACCCACTCGGTCAATTGCTGTTTTGTTTCGAGCTCATACGCATAGATTCATGATTCGTCACCTGTGACGATCTTATAAACGTCTTTTGACGTTTATAAGATCGTATTTTTTCAAAATTTCTTTGCACCAACCGACACGATCCTTTTTTTGAGCGATTGTCAAATTGTGCGGGATCCAACGAGAACAAACCTTTTTTACGGCCAGGTGTTCATGCAATATCGAATGTCTGCTGTTGGAAGAAATGCCCAAGATTGCCTCTATCTCACGGTTTGTCACATGACGATCTTGCATTACCAGTTTACGCACGGCATCAATTTTCTCTGGCACAACGGTCGTTTTTGGACGACCTTTACGACCTTCGTCTTTGAGCGAGCGTCGTCCACGATTGAATTCATAAGACCAGTTTTTCATAGCGCTATATCGCCATAAAAGATTAAAGTTCATCGATGCACTCTTGTTGTGATACTCCACGTCGAAAGCTGTGAAAAATGATCGAACAAAAATGTTTACGAGTTAATTCCATTTTTTTTGTCAAAATGATTTTTTTCAAGTCACTGTAAACAACAGAAATGATGGTCGTACGTCAAAACGTTCTGAGTACATTTAAGCTAAAAAATGACAAACTTTTCAATGGAAATGTCAGATGGTGCCAGGCAACACTTAGTGTTGCTTAGGCCAGAAATATATATAGCAACCCTAGTAAATCTTCGAAATTGGCAGCCCTATGCACCACTATTATAAATTTAAAATATATTTCTTAATTAACACAAATTCATTTATGTATAAGGCTCGATAAACAATTTATCTGTTTTTAAATTAAATTTGAAGTTTTAAAGAAAATCGTCAAAAATTGTTTATCATCGTTTAAGTAAATTTTTACACAAAAAAAATTGTCAGAATGGCAAAAAATCGTCACTTCTGGAACCATTGTCTATCGTTTACGTACTATGATGATTTAAAACTATTTTCAGTTATTTCTATAAAACTACTTAGAAAAACCATTAAAATTGATTTAATAAATGTGGGCCGAAATCCCGGCGGTACTGCAATACCGGGCCAACCCGCGACAGAGGTGGAGCAAGCCCCTTAAAACACTCCGTCTCTTTCCAAAAATCAGTTTAACATTTGTTGTCCTCCGATGGAGGATCTATCAGATGTTAAGCTGATAAGAACAGATACTACACTTTGATCTTAGCCATAAGGCCGAGAAGCGATAACTTAAAGCGGCAATAGCGCCATCATATGTATTCCCATGCCTTCAAAGCGAATGAGAATTAAAAAGAGGATGGAGAAAATACGACTTATTGTAGAACGTTGAAAATCAAAGGAGGGTGAGACAAACCCTACCCTTAAACTGCAACGCAATTTTCTATGTGTGTATGAGGGTAGGTTACTTTATGTATGTGTGTGTGTTAATACCCTTCTTTCGTATATCCAACAGCGCACAGTGGGAAAATTACGAAAAAAATTGGAAATAATTCGGCCATTTCGTTTGTAATGGTCCGATTTAAATGAAAATTTACATTGACCTTCTTGAAGTGTTACTGAGCTTAAGTTTTGAATTTCATGCATCTGTGTTTAACAGGTGCTGCACAGTGGGCCCTCAAAGTTGGTCACCTCGAGTTAAAATTTTCTTTTTCAAGCCGCCAAAAGCGTATTTGTGGTCCGATCGTAATACTTTTTTCTTTAGTGAAATCTGCTGGACAAACCCAACCAAAAATGTTATAACAAATTTTTTCATATCTCGTACAATAAAAAAGATATCGGGACTTAAAGTTTTTTTTTCGAAAAATTTGCTTTGGATTTTCTGGGATTATTTTATTTTTGGGAATCAGTTTTAGGTGAATCGGGGAAAATTTAATCCTGGTTTAAAGAAAACACTTTGGTTAATGTTTTAAAAAAAGAATTGTAGCAAAATCACCAATAATATGAAAATGCCAGCTGTTCAAAGTCAACTATTGCGAAAAAAGTGGGATTTTGAGTGTTTTACGGCGAAAAGGTACCTTTACTCTTATGTCAATAACTTTAATGTTTCTTAAGTAACATACAAAAAATTTGCATTTATTTCAAAGAAAACTTTATGCTTAATACAAATAATAAGCAATTGTGACCCTAGTCGGTACTTTTCTTGCTCCAGGCGTCTCCAAATATGGGCATTTTTTTCAAAAAAAATTGAGTTTGAGCTCAAATAAAAAAAATCGCCACACTGCTGGCCCAATTTGGTGCTATAAGTCAGTTAACTACATATGTTTTCTAAAATCCCAAGCAAAGAAATTTTGCGGGAGGCCATTTCTAGGACAAAAAAAATGAGTTTTTGTTAAAAAATCCCATTTCTGGGATTTTGTTTTCCCCTGTGTCAAATTTTAGAAAAGTGGCAACTCCAATTTTTTTTTGAATAAGTTTTTCATTTTGTCACAAAAATATTGATACTACGTAAAAAAATCAGGTTTATATCTCCAACCAGCAAAATTTTACAGTGGTCTGAAATATTGACTTTTTTTGCTACCTTCTCGTTTTTATCAATTATTATTCAACATATTGAGTTAATTGCATTCTTTTTTATAATCTGTTAAAACTAGAGGTAATTACCTTTCCATTGGTATATAAAAAGTATATCCTTTTACCTACACTTATAACAGCACGTGCGCTGGAATAAGACCCCTTTGAGTAAAATATTAATTTTTTTGGTAAATAGCAATTTCATTTTGTGAGAAATCAATGTTGTTGCATTTAAAAAAATCAAATTTACACATTTCCAATCGCAAAAAAGTAATTTAATTGTTGCAGATAGAAAATTTGAATAAAAAGATGCTATTGACTTCATTTTTTGTGAAAAACTTTTTTTTAAATAAATTAACATTTAAATAAATCTTATAATTAAAAAACATTAAACTTAAATGATTTTATTCCACGTCCAGCATATCTAATAAATCAGAAAATTCTTCTTCGTCTCCATGCGTCATTTCGTGGTACGAAGTCAACTTACTTCTCATGGAGGATAAAAAAGGATCTGAAGATAATAATAAACTATTAAGTAAGTCTTCGTTTTGTGCTATTCTTGAGCATTTTCTTGTGGAAAATTGTTGAACATATCTGAAGTCTCGATTTCTAGCTTCTTGTGGTTCTTCAGTTAACTCGCCTATAGGGAGAAGGTGAGACTCGATTATTTGTTTCCCATGGAACAGGACTCTGTGTATAGTTGGCGTTAGATCTTTCCAGGGATAGAGATCAGCAAGCATTTTTAAAATTCGTTCGGCGTAAACTCCAAATTTATCGGAATTAATCTTTTGTTTGGAATTCAGAGCTAAAAGCAATATATTAACCATTCGAATCAACTCCTTATTGATTCCAGTTATTTCTGCAGCTGTATTATAGTCTGCGAAGAATCTTCTGGCAGTGTTTCCATCATTTGTATTCCCAAAGTTCGAGCGTGGTTTAGAAATATTTAGGCCAGTTTGTTGTTTAAATGCATCTTGAATTCTTTTTTTTTCACTTGCTCTCATTTCATGCATTTCTTTGTTAGCTCGAATGTTTTTCCTTTTATTTCCTGGTATAGATTTATACTTAATGTCATAAGCAAGGTTTAGAAAGTGTTCTAGAAACCTGATTCAAGCATGTAACGGTGCTATTCCAAACTCAAGGGTATCTTCATTGACTACTGAATTATTCGAAGCGTTTGAAAAATTAACTTTGCTTTTATTGCAAATGAAACACTTCCAGCTAGATTTGTTTCCTGTAATATCGTTTGCGGCTTTTCCATCTACCATTGTCAGGAACATTTTAAAAGATATTGTAATAGAATACCTGTCGAATTTAAATGCAAAATCTTCTAATCTCGAAATATCATCTTTTAATTTGTCTGTGATGGCTTTAGTTAAATCACTCGTTTCTTTATGATATACGAAGGAGATTGGTCTGCAATAAATTTTGGAGCCAGGTGTTGGATTACGCCATATTGCTTCAGTAGGGTTTGATTTTCTGCGCGAAGTTGAAGGTAAGGTAGAGTCTAAATTTAACCTCAGAGGAACCAAAGATGCCATGAATACGCTCTTGAATTCGATCTGGGTAGATTGGCTATCAGAGCATTGTTTGTATTCCGAAAGTGCTGACAAACCATCACATCCCCACTTGCATATTAATTGAAGATGGCTGTTGTTGATTTTTTTTAGTTGTTCCTCATTCAATGTTGTTATTATCCTACTGGCAGTATTTTGGAGAAGTAGTTCCAAACTAACGCTGCCGGCCTTTTCTGTAATTATCACTGGGTTTGGCAAAATTTCCATTTTTCGTTCCTTTATTCGGTTGTATGCGGGAAACATGTCACATCCTTTATCAAGCAGCATTCTTCTTAAATGAGTGTACTTGTTCTTACTCAATCCCAATTCGATGATTAAAGCTAATGCTTCTTCCTCGCTAAAACCAGGACATGGTGTTGCAATACTTCTTTCAATGCGTTGGAGCCGCCTTGGTGATGCTTCCGTTAACACGTCTGCAATTCTTTTTGCGCTAGATGGCCGATTTTCCACCGTCAGTAATTCCTTGAATGTATCACAAATCTTTGAAGGTGAATGATTTGCCATCTCAGCCGACAACCGTTGTTTCTTTGCCTTTGGACATAGATCGTCGTATTCCTTAGTAGGAGCACCCACTAAAGCAGGGACAGTTTTAAATTCAATTATACTGTCGAGCCACTCGGTTGGTAATCTTGAATAATTCCTGTGATACTTCTCCATGAGCCGGTCAAATTTTTTCAAAAAATTTAATACTTTGCTGCTTTCGTTAGATTGTGTTATCTCGCTATATGTTGACTCTATGCACTCTATTAAATATGCTACTCTGTTCTCCATTTTCCGAAGTTTGGTGTTTTTTAAAAATTCAACAAGTTCTTGAACAAGGAGTGTTATCGTCATGGCGGATTAATTTGTTATGATAAACCCATACAAAATCGGCGGTTCTTATATCAATGAGTAATACTTACAGGTAATCACAATAATATCCGCAATTAATACTTGACTAAAATACCAGGTATTCCCCAAAAATACATTTATAACAATGAATTTTTATGTACCCAGGTACATTCGCCTAAATGGGGACAGGTATTCCCCCAAAACATATAAGAATGAATGTTTAGGTACCTAGATCCATACTATACAATACTACCCATTTTCCGTTTTTACACAATAGGTAAACAATAATGGTAAAAATATATATTTCTGCTATTTATGGATAGGTACGAGAATTTTTAAAATTGGTATTCTTACCTATAAAATTCATACTTTACTCAAAGGGGTCTTATTCCAGCGCACGTGCTGTTATAAGTGTAGGTAAAAGGATATACTTTTTATATACCAATGGAAAGGTAATTACCTCTAGTTTTAACAGATTATAAAAAAGAATGCAATTAACTCAATATGTTGAATAATAATTGATAAAAACGAGAAAAAAATTTTTTTTTGTGAAGGTAGCAAAAAAAGTCAATATTTCAGACCACTGTAAAATTTTGCTGGTTGGAGATATAAACCTGATTTTTTTACGTAGTATCAATATTTTTGTGACAAAATGAAAAACTTATTCAAAAAAAAAAATTGGAGTTGCCACTTTTCTAAAATTTGACACAGGGGAAAACAAAATCCCAGAAATGGGATTTTTTAACAAAAACTCATTTTTTTGTCCTAGAAATGGCCTCCCGCAAAATTTCTTTGCTTGGGATTTTAGAAAACATATGTAGTTAACTGACTTATAGCACCAAATTGGGCCAGCAGTGTGGCGATTTTTTTTATTTGAGCTCAAACTCAATTTTTTTTGAAAAAAATGCCCATATTTGGAGACGCCTGGAGCAAGAAAAGTACCGACTAGGGTCACAATTGCTTATTATTTGTATTAAGCATAAAGTTTTCTTTGAAATAAATGCAAATTTTTTGTATGTTACTTAAGAAACATTAAAGTTATTGACATAAGAGTAAAGGTACCTTTTCGCCGTAAAACACTCAAAATCCCACTTTTTTCGCAATAGTTGACTTTGAACAGCTGGCATTTTCATATTATTGGTGATTTTGCTACAATTCTTTTTTTAAAACATTAACCAAAGTGTTTTCTTTAAACCAGGATTAAATTTTCCCCGATTCACCTAAAACTGATTCCCAAAAATAAAATAATCCCAGAAAATCCAAAGCAAATTTTTCGAAAAAAAAACTTTAAGTCCCGATATCTTTTTTATTGTACGAGATATGAAAAAATTTGTTATAACATTTTTGGTTGGGTTTGTCGAGCAGATTTCACTAAAGAAAAAATTATTACGATCGGACCACAAATACGCTTTTGGCGGCTTGAAAAAGAAAATTTTAACTCGAGGTGACCAACTTTGAGGGCCCACTGTGCAGCACCTGTTAAACACAGATGCATGAAATTCAAAACTTAAGCTCAGTAACACTTCAAGAAGGTCAATGTAAATTTTCATTTAAATCGGACCATTACAAACGAAATGGCCGAATTATTTCCAATTTTTTTCGTAATTTTCCCACTGTGCAGCGCGGTTCTGCGCAGGTCCTTAATTGAGCTGTAGTGGTTGGTTTATGTGTCTCTATGTGTTACTATGTGCCGGAGTGTGTCGTGTTATCATTGGTAGACAGAGTTGCCGCTGGGGATTTTAATAGGTTTGGCTTATATTTTTTAAATAAAATCCCAGATAATTACTTAAGGTGGAAAATGGCAATGGAGTTTTTGTAGATATTAAAGCATGGATTTTTGTATTTCTTGTTGTTGTTGCAAGCAAAATCTTTACAAAATTAAATCTGTTTATTAGAGAGGGCTCATGTGACTTCTGATCATAAAATGCCAACATTTGAAACAAGTCAGGGCAACTTTTCGTTCGTAGCCTAGTTATTATAACAGAACGAGTTAAAGATGTAATACAGAAGAATCATAGGATATATTCGGAAACAAAATACATCAGGCTTACTTACTTTAATGTACATCCCTTTAAGTAAAATATGAAATCTTGTCTCAAATCGATGAACTGTGCGCTTCGTAAATCTTATAACCACTGCTGGGTACTTAAGGTTTAAATTCAGCTTAATTTTATGGAGAATTAGAATTTTATGGATGGCTTCAAGATTTGACTCTTACTCATACAATAGTCAAGCCCGGATAAGTGGGACCTGCAGAAGTGGGTATCCTCGGCAATGGAGAGCGCTATTAGAAAATTACTTTTGACCAGAATTGGATGAGCTTGACATCGCCGATATGTGGTTTCAACAAGACGGTTCCACTAGCCACACAGCCCGCGATTTACTGAAAGGCAAATTCGGTGAAATTGTTATCCCGAGAAATGGTCCGGTCGTATGGCCACAGGATTTAAGGCCATTGTATTTCTTTTTATGGGGTCATATCAAGTCATTGGTCTATGTCAACAAGCCAACAACTTTAGACGAGCTGAGAGACAACATCCAACCAGAAATAGCCAATGTTCCGGTCGAAATGAGTGCAAGAGTGGTGAAAAATTGGGTCCAAAGACTAGATCACTGTACACGGGCTCGTGGTGGTCATATGACCGAAATCGAACTTCATTCTTAAAATGTAACATTTGCACCACAACTGGAATAAATTTGAACTCTGTATCTAAAAAATTCTGTGTTTTATTACTATATAAAATTGTTATGTCCTTAATGGAAAACCCTGTACATGGACATATGGCTTTTAAATAACTATATTATAGTTATAATATAGTATAAACAGTTATATACTTATATAACACGCGATCCATTTCAAGGTTCCCTACTTTTTTAAAGAAGTAAACTCAAATTGAATGGGGAATGTTTGTTATCATTTGAAAGAACATTATTTGTTATTTATTTTTTTAAAGATTATGTCTATCAAATGTTGGCCGCGGCTACGTCACAGATGGTCCATCCGTTGAGTCCAATTTTCGATGACTCTTTCGAGCATTTCGACTGGTAACTGGCGAATGACACGCGTGATGTTTTGCTTTAAGGCCTGAATCGTAGCGGGTTTGTCCGCATAAACTTTAGACTTTACATATCCCCACAGGAAAAAGTCTAACGGTGTGATATCACATGATCTTGGTGGCCAATCGATGGGCCCAAATCATGAAATTATCTGCTCCCCGAAGTGTTCTCTCAATAAATCCATTGATTGATGCAATTTGTGGGTAGTGGAACCGTCTTGTTGAAACCAAATGTCACCGAGATCACGAGCTTCAATTTCAGGCATCAAATAGTCGGTTATCATGGCACGATAACGGTCGCCATTGACGGTTACGTTTTCTCCGGAAGTAGTATGGACCGATGATTCCACCGGCTCACGAACCACATTAAACCGTTGTTTTTTCTGGATGAAGTGGCAGCTCTTGAACCTATTCTGGCTGCTCTTTGTCCCAAATACGGCAATTTCGCTTGTTTACATACCCATTGAGCCAGAAATGAGCCTCATCGCTGAAGAAAACTTGGCTCGAAAACGTCGGATCTTCTTGGAACTTTTCAAGAGCCCATAGAGCGAAGCGATGTCGCTTGGGAACGTCGGAAGGCTTCAGTTCTTGCACAAGCTGTAGTTTGTACGCTTTCAATTTATGATCTCGACGTAAAATGTGCCAATTCGCTCCATACGTCAGTCCGAGTTGCTGCGAACGGCGCACAGTGGCGCCATTTGAGTTTTTTCGTTGCAAAAATCATATCTGAACCGAATAAGATAATTGAACAGTTTAAACAGCATATGATAGATAACTGTTCAGCCTATGAAATGAGCGTTTGGAAAGGGTGCTACGCTCTGTAGGGGCCTAATTATGGGTTATCAAAGTTAAAATTAGTAGAAAAATCAATTTTATGGTAACTAAAAAAAATTATTTTTAAATTTTTAGATTGTTTTTATTTTTTTTCTTTAGGGTTTTATGTTTTAAATTATTACCCAACAAATTAAAAAAAAAATATTTTTATTTTAAATTTATTTTTTCAATTTTCTGTAAAATATTCATCACAGTTCGTAAGAGAAGGTATATTTAAAAGACTAACCATTTCTAAACTATAATTATTTTCTAACTCTATTCTTGACTTCACATGCCGCAGGGAAGAAATAAGTGGATCGGAAGATGCTGCCAACATGTTGAAGAGGTCCTCATTTTGCCTTACCCTTGATGCTTTGAATGTGTTCTGCAATCTATATTTTTTTATAAAATTTGTTAAGAGACTCCTGTGCTTCTTCAGAAAGCTCTCCAATTGGCAAAGACTGGTACTCAATTATATCTTTGCCATGCGCCAATATTTTATGGACGGTCGGGGTCAACTTCTTCTGTGGATACATTTCTGCTAAAAGAGATGCAGTTTTCGACGCATATTCTCCATATTTTGTAGAATTGACATTTTCTTTGCAGTTTAAAACATCTAAGATCGTTCCCAATCTTTTCACGATTTGATTGTCAATTCCAGTGATTCTAGTTACTGCCTCATCATTTTCAAAAAATCTCCTAGAAGTGTTTCCATCGTTTGAGTTAACGTATCCGTGCTTGGGACAGTCTACTTTTAGTCCAACTTGTTTAAAAAAAGCATCCTGTATTTGCTTCTTTCTGATCTTTTCCTTATCCTTTATTGATGTATTTTCATCGAAGTTTTCCTCCTCTTGTGGTAGGGTATACGCCAGTTTTAGCAAGAATTCCATACACCTTATCCTTGCGTGCAATGGTGGGCGTGGGAATGCTTTCCTTAATCCTTTTTAGTCGCAGTGGGCTTGCATCAGCAACAGATTTGGTTATCTGCGACCTAACTCTTTCACTATCCTTTGTAAATTTAATAGACAGCGCGTCCGATAATTGCTTCGTGGTAAAGTCATTGGTGGCATCGGCAAGTTTCCTCTTCCTTGTGAAAATTGAACACTCCTCAATACTTTTTTTTGGCCTTCCTTTTGCTCCTCTGGTTGATGTGGTGGGTTTATCTACTGCCAATATATCCAGGATGGTGTCTTCATTAAGCCAGTCCTCGTATTTGGAGTTGAAGTTCTGAATGGTTCGATTAGATTTCACCCATTTTGCCTTAATATTTGCATATATCAGATAAAATTTATTTTTTATAATTTCGCTTCTCTCAATATTTCCGTATAAGCTATCAAGTTCTTCTAAAGCAGCTTCCGTGAAAAAAATTGGTGTGGTTGACTTTCTAAACAGTTCAAATAATTTAAAATTGTTCAACGCCATGTTTTCAGTACTTAAATTGTTTAATGGTTTCAGTAATTGTTGCGCCAACTTTCAGTCGTAGAGTAATCCAGGCATTATCCTTATTTTGCAATATATAGGCTTATGCTACCATGCCTAAAAATAAAAAATAAAAATAGGGACCATAAGTCAATATTGTTCTTGACCATTTGTACGCCAAAGTATTGTTTAAGTGAGGTACGTACCTGCTAATTTCAGTCAAAACATATAAGGGATGGACGCCATACAATTTCTGCAACCATGTCTTTTTAACCTTTTTTACCTCTAGAAGCCAAACGGGCTCGTACGGGCAGCTAAAATTTTTGAATTATGTAAAGAAATAATCAATGAACAGGTTTTGCAAATATGGCAAATATAGAAAAATATAGATTTTTTTTATTTTCCGTCAAAGTTGAAAAATAGTGAAAAACGGATAGTTTTTAAATAGTGATTTACCAGGAGAAACACAAAGCAAACAGTTATTTTTTTTTATCATTATACATTTAATAAATACATCAATCAATACAAACAAAAAATAAGGCGATTCGCTACCTATTTTTCGTGATATTACACCTGAAATCGCAACAAATTCACTAAAAATTGTGTGTTTTTTTGAAAACCGAAAGTTGGTCAACTTTGAACGGCTATATCTTCTAAACTAAAAATGTGATATTATTAAGAGTGGCAGATTTGAAATCGTTGAAAAGTTTCCTATAACATGGGTTTATTCAAAACTTCGTCGGCGCTCATGAAAATTTTGATTTTTGCAACCTCGTTTGCTCTACGGGCGCTACTGTGCGGCGCCGAATCGACTCTTCAAGGTCTTGGTGTACACTCTCAGCAACGGCCGCTACATTTTCTTCACTGCGTGCTGGACGTGGTCTATTCGGTCGAATATTATCCAATAATGAATGCTGGGTCTCAAGATGGGTGATGGTGTTGCGAATAGTACGCTCAGTAGGCCGATTTTGTTGACCATAAGTTGAACGAAGTGCACGATACACATTCCTCACAGAATGTGCATTTTCTAAAAAAAGTTGAACGATTTGTAAACGTTGTTCAGGCGTAAGTCTTTCCACAATAAAGTGCCAAAACGTTATTCAGGCGTAAGTCTTTCCATGATGAAGTGCCAAACAATACTAAAAAAAAATAACATGACAGCATGACACGACTTACACGTGATCTGTAAATAAAGCTATTGAAAAAAGTATCTCGACTTGAATCACCCATTATAAAAAAATATTTTTCCAGTTTGGCTAAATTTGGGTTCCCGGTCCCTATGCCCGAAAGTCAGACCAATTTGAACATGTACATTTTCATAAAAATTCAAATATGGCCTTATGTTTAAAATCTAGGTAATTTTAGAAACCTTCCAGGGCAGCTTTAATTTATTTCTGATTTGGAAAATAGTTTGCACACTTTGGGCTAAAACCAGAATGATGGTTAATGCCGGTTTTTTACTTTTAAAAACCCGAAGTTTGTTTTTCAATACATGGCCCGAAATGCTGGTTTTCTGAAAACTCAGGTTTTTGGACACTCCAGTTGCAGAGCTTATTGGCTGAAGTTGAAACGTAAATTTAAGTCTGGTGGCTTCAATTCTGAATGGAGTTGGATATATTGTAAGCCCCTAGAAGATCCTTGAGCATAATTCGCAAAGCTCTGACCTTCACCAATCGTACAGACGGACATTTCTCATTTAACTTTATAGACATAAAACAGTTGAGTCTAAAATGTTTTTTTCGACTTTTCGGCCATTACTATGGATAAATTTCCTGCTACCGAGTGAGGCTATAATGAGGTATTCCAAGCGACATTTTAACTTATGCCTACTTTACAATCCTACATACATATATTTGCGAACCTCCACAGAAAGCGTTCTGCAGAAACTTTTGGCACAACCCCTCCAGCTAGAGCGGGCCACAATCGGTGGTGGTGGTGGCAGTGGAGTGTTGCAATAAACCACTTTCATTGACCGGTATGGTGGTTGTAAGTCAACAACGACGATGACAACGAAAACAGTCTAAATGATAAAAATATATACGAAAATGGCTTTATGTAAAACTTTTTTTCCACCTCAAAATATACATCTGAATGTTTCAGCATTTTTAGTTTTTGTTTTTTTATATATTTTTTTGGCTTCTTTTAGTTTTTTTTGGTAGTACGAACGTGTATGAGATGCAGCAGTTCAAGAGTAAAGATCACGTTTTAATACGGTTGCCTCGGCCAGCCGTACGGCGCTGCCTGCCTGGATGGATGTAAAAGATTTAAGACAGCTTAAGTGGATTTGTGTGATCATGTACAATTTAAATGGTATATATGTTGATTTGTCTCACCGGGTATGTAACGCCGAAGGAGGCAAGAACGGGCGAACACCACGGACTCGTGTCCGTTTAAATGCGCTCCCTTTACTGGCACGCTGTGGCAACAGCAACAACAACAACAATCATCATTATTATTGAGTGGTATCTCCGAAGTTTTTGTTGCCGCTGTTGTTGTTTGTGGCTGTTTGGCTGCTTTTGGATTTACGTGTGGTTTTTTTCTTCTCGCATTTGTTATATTTCTTTTTATAATTTTACTCGTTTCTAAAAATAGCTCTGTGGATTTTCTGGCCAACGCCATTTGCGCATGCTCACATGGCTTGGCCGTTTTTGGTGTTACTGTGACGATGCGACTCTGAAGATGGGGCACCGCACGAGACCGTAGAGCCTGCCGATCGCAGCCTCATACTTAATAAGTTAGTAAGTAAAGAAGTAAGTAAGTAATAAGATGAATGTGGGTTTTTAGTCACATAATAAACAATTATAAACACATCATTTTAATACGCGGATGTACCACAATGAGACAAGACATAACAAAAAAAAAACAACAGTGAAATCCCCGATAACCGCCAATAAGATCAGGCCCAAGGAGGTGGTACATAAGGAGGAGCAGTTCGTACAATAAAAATAAATTGAAATTAAATATTGATTGTTTTCGCTTTGATATCTGCTTCACGTGTTCGACTTGCGGCAGCATCCACTGAGTTGTGGGTTAAGTTGCAGATAAACACAGCGCAGGCGAGGGAGGCGGCCGGAGGAGTGAGAAGGGCAATGATTTGGGAGATTATCAGTGATGGGTGTTGGTATACGTCCGATAAGAGAAGTAAGTGCGTGTGTGCTTGTGTCTTAAGTCGTTCGTTTTCTTATGGTGTTTTTACCAAACAGGGCACTTGAGGGCAGTTTGTGTCTTAAGTCTTTAGTTTCTATGGTAAGGTTTCTTAGTGCCGCATAGGGGAATTGTGTATTTTTGTTCAGATGGTCTGGTAATTATTTTTTGGGATCTATAATTAGAAGAGCCCAACACTATGGGGTAATTATGCGTTGCACACTGGTCCCAAACCATTTTTTTTATTATTAAGTAATAAAATGAACTTACAGCGATGTAAGCTCTCTTATATAGGGTGATCAATCTAAAGGTATTTGTTTCAATAGGGGGTTTCTTACAGATTACGTGTGAGTTGTGTTAAACTTTATTTTTTTGATGTTAAGTATTGTTTGCCATTTCATCTTGGAAAGACTTAAACCGCTTAAATTCGCTATCACGCCATGATATCGGACTTTTGCTACCTTAAATTAAAGCCTGTAATCTTGCCGAATTTTTTTTTAATTAACCAACACTCAGACTTTTTTCCTTATATAGGGTGATCCATCTTGAGGTATTTTTTTCAATAGCCTTTTTTCACAGATTTCGCCTGAGTTGTGTTCAACTTTATTTTTTTTTCTTTTCAGTATTGTTTGCCATTTCACCATGGAAAGACTTACACCAAAACAACGTCTTAAAATTGTGCAACTGTATAATGAAAATGAGCGTTCGTTGAGAAACTGTTTACGACCACAATTTCGTTCAGTAATGAGGCACATTTCTGGCTCAACGACAACGTCAATAAACATAAATGCCGCATTTTGGCTGAAGAGCAAACATAAGAGGTTCAAGAGGTGCCATTATACCCAGAGGAAACCACGGCCTGGTGCGGTTTATGGGCTGGTGGAATAATCGGTCCATATTTTTTTTCAAAAATGATGATGATCGGAACGTAACTGTGAATGGAGCTCGCTGTCGCGCTTTGATATCGGACTTTTTGCTTCTTGAAATTGAAGCCCGTAATTTTGATGACATTTCGATTTAACAGGACGGCTCCACTTGCCATACAGGTGCTCAAGCGATGGATCTTTTAAGAGGTCATTACGAAGAGCAGCCAATTTCACGTTTTGGACCGGTGAGTTCGCCGCCTAGATCATGTACTTTAATATCACAGCTATAGACTTTTTTCTTTGGAGCTACACAAAGTCCAAATTCTATGCTGACAAACCAGCTACGATTCAGGTTTTGAATGCCAAAATTACGCATGTCATTAAAGCTATACCAGTGCTCGAACAAGTCATCCAAAATTGGATTTGGAGAATGGACAGACACCCTGAAGCGTAGTTACGACCAACATTTAAAAGGAAGTTATATTCAAAAAATAAATGGCATAAATGTCCTTTCGAAAGAACCACAAATATTCCACATATTATTTTATTTTTTGAATTTTCTTTTTAGTTTGAAAAAATACTTTTAGATTGATAACCCGATACATGCGTTAGTCGGTGGAAATCAAGGGATCGAAGGGGGGAAAGAGGAAGTGATGTTTATCGACATCCGTCTTGAATTTCTGCGTGTCGTAATTGGTGGAAAATACATTTGCCGGTAGTCGATTTCACATATGGACAGTACGGGCGAAACACGAATTCGATCTATATTGTATAGTGCGGTCAACCGGCCAATCGATAACAAATGGGTATGAATAACTGGAATCTGTATCCCTGCCGAACATCCTTACGTCAGGAATAAGACCACGAATGCATGAAGAACACACACCATGGAAGTAGCGATAGAACAGCGACACACAACCTGCATTCCGACGATGCTCCAAGGAAACAATAGAGTTGGATACCCTACTGTCAGCACAATCGCTCTCCTTTGAACACGATCCAGAAGCTCCAAGAATGATTTTGGAGCACCTGCCCATACATGGGAGTTATATTCCATCTTTGGTCTGATGTAGGTTTTATTGATATCGAAAAGATTAGAAGGAGTCAAATATTTCTAGCACCGCTTTCGGAAGCCTAGCCTACACAACCCACATTCCGACGATAATCCTAGGAAACAATAGAGTTGGATACCCTGTGACCTACTGTCTGCACAATCGCTCTCCTTTGAACACGATCCAGAAGCTCCAAGTATGATTTTGGAGCACCTGTCCATATATGGGAGTTGTATTATCATTGGCCTGGTGTAGGTTGTAAAGAGAGCGAAAAGATCAGAAGGAGTGAAATATTTCTTGCAACGCTTTAGGAAGCCTACACAACCCACATTTCGACGATGCTCCAAGGAAACACTAGAGTTTGATACCCTACTGTCATCTATCAGCACCATCACTCGTACTCGTACTTCGACACTTCGAATACAAGTCTCGCCCAACGAGCGTCTCATTGTACTTATATTTTCATGCCCAGAACATCAAGAGCATCTGTTTGTTCGATATCCATACCATCGATAGATAATGACGCCACTGTTGGGTCAATGAATCGCTTGTGAGAGAACAAGCAGCACTGTGTCGTTAAAATCTATTCTATTCACTCGACCCCGTTCGGAAATGACCAGTACATATCGGCCAAGTGTTGTAACGACAAGTTTCCTCCGGTTGCTGGGGTATAGCTCGTGGAGGTAGGGTTCGTAAAGAAATTTATAGATTCTACTGAAAGAGAGTAAGAGAAAGGCGTGTGCGTATGTTTTTAATATACGTTCAGGCTTTATTTAGGAAAATTCAAAGGAAGGGTTCTGCTTATGTTTAAAATACTTAAGTAAGGGTTTGTCTCCGGGGAGGCCTGTCTGGATAGTCTGGTTGGCTCACTGTCTTCGCGGAGACCTAATAAAGTACTGCGGGGCTACGTATGTGCGCGCAGCCTTTGGGGAGACCTGGGTAAGTATACTTCGGGACTACTTCTACGCTCGTTGTCTACGTGGAGACCTGGAAAAGTACTCCGGGACTACCTCTAGGGATACCTGGGTAAGTACTCCAAGGGCATCTTCGACGGTGTCTGGTGAATTTACAGGTGAGAACTGGCGATGAACTGGGTCTTACCACCTAATCCCTAATTTGGGGACAGCTAGGAAACACGCGGCGTCTGGAGATCTGCTACAGTACTCCAGGAGAATAAACAAGTAAGTACTCCAGGAGGCTCAAGGATAACAAAGGAAAAGCGTCAGGCGAATAAGCGGCTTCTGGAGACCTACGAAAGTACTCCAGGAGGCTCTCGGATAAATAAAAGAATCGCGTCAGGTGAATAAGCGGCATCTAGAGACCTGCATAAGTACTCCAGGTGGCTCACGAATAACAAATAAATCGCGTCAGGTGAACAAGCAGCGTCTAGAGACCTGCGTTAGTACTCCAGGAGGCCACGGATAAAAGGGAACGAGTCAGTCGAATAAGCGGCGTCTGGAGACCTTCGTAAGTACTCAAGGAGGTTCACGGATAACAAGGAAATGCGTCGGGCGAATAAGCGGCGTCTGGAGACCTGCGTAAGTAACCTAGAAGGCTCTCGGATAACAAATGAAACACGTCAGACGAATAAGCGGCGTCTAGGGACCTGCATAAGTACTACAGGAGGCTCACGGATAACAAGGGAATGCGTCGGGCGAATAAGCGGCGTCTGGAGACCTGCGTAAGTAACCTAGGAGGCTCTCGGATAACAAATGAAACACGTCAGACGAATAAGCGGCGTCTGGGGACCTGCATAAGTACTACAGGAGGCTCACGGATAACAAGGGAATGCGTCGGGCGAATAAACGGCGTCTGGAGACCTGCGTAAGTAACCTAGGAGGCTCTCGGATAACAAAAGAATAAACGAAACAAATGAATAAGCGGCGTCTGGAGACCAAACGTAAGGACACTGGCAATAGAAAAGATTTCGAGACCTGCGTAAGTACCCTGTAGTACTTACGCAGGCCTCTAAATCGCACGACTGAGCGTAAGGTCTCTGCTCTTTATATTTTCCCCATTCACCACTCTGTTACTCACCAAGACCTGACGTGCGCTGCTTTCACTCTTCTGTTCTTGACCGACTGATTCCATTATTCTATTGCCCTTTAATATGTTCTTGCGTGATCCTATTCCTACGCAACATGTTTGTTTGTCTGTTCGAACCAAGTTATAGGGCCCTCGAACTTGGTTCGAACAGACAAACAAACATGTTGCGTAGTGTGTGTATAAGGGCTGTTATATATATTTCTGGCCTAATAATGAATACGCGAATATTTATTATCAAAAATAGTTTTATTGTTTTTCAAAGTATTTTCCAGAATGATTTATACACTTTTGCAAGCGCTCAAACCAATTGTCGAAGCACTTTTTCCACTCCGATTGAGACACCTCCAAAACATGTTTTTTGAACGCTTCAACAGCATCTTCTGGCGACCAAAATCATTGACCACGCATTTTTTCTTGATGTGTGGGAATAAAAAGAAGTCATTTTGTGTACGGCGGATGACCTATCAATTCGACGTTTTGTCCGTTCAAAAAGGCGCTGGTTTGAGCCGCTGTGTGAGAGCTCACATTGTCATGGTGCAAATGATTCGTCTTCTCTTGTTTGTTTTTCGAATTTCTCCGAAGACTTCAGGCAACCAAATTGTGGTGTACCACTCAGAATTGACCATCCTACGTGGCTCAAGCAAAACAGTCGCCACATGACCAGTTTTGTCAAAGAAACAGGCGACCATTTGCTTCGAAGTACTTCTTCCACGAACAACATTCATTGGATTTGGCCCGTCTTCGAAGACCCACACGGTCGATTGCTGTTTTGTTTCGGGCTCATACGCTTAGATCCATGATTCGTAACCTGTGACGATCTTATAAATGTTTTTTGAAGCACAGCGATTGTATTTTTTCAAAATTTTATTGCACCAATCGACACGAGCCTTTTTTTGTGCTATTGTCAAATTGTGCGGGATCCAACGAGAACAAACCTCTTTTACGGCCAAGTGATCATGCATTATCGAATGTATGCTGGTGAAAGAAATGACGAAGGATGCCTCTATCTCACGGTATATCACATGACGATCTTGCATTATCGGTTTATGCACGGCATCAATGTTCTCTGGCTTAACGGCCGTTTTTGGAGGACCTTTACGACATTCGTCTGTGAGCAAGCGTCGGCCACGATTGAATTCATTAAACCAGTTTTTCACAGTGCTATAGGATGGTGCTTCATCGCCATACAAAGATTTAAGTTCATCGATGCAGTCTTGTCGTGATAATCCTCGTCGAAAGTTGTGAACAATTATCGCACGAAAATGTTCACGAGTTATTTCCATTTTTTTTGCCAAATTGATTTTTTCAAGTCACTGTTAACAACACAAATGATGGTCGTACGTCAAAGCGTTCTGAGTACGTGTATGCTAAACAATGTCAAACTTTTCAATGGAAATATAAGAAGGCGCCAGGCAACATTTAGTGTTGCCTAGGCCAGCAATAAATATAGCAAATAGCTCGTATGGATTCTCAAGTTTAAGCAAATTTTGATACCAATACAAGTACTTGTATAGTTTAATTTTAAGTTTTGTCTTAAACTAATGCATGAGCAAAAGGGGCCCATAAACGGATAATATTCTTGATCAATATTATTTCGTGGTGCTGCGAACGATGGAAGGTAAAAAAATCAATTTAAAAATTTGCTGTTGGCATAAAGATACAAAATTGTTATGTCCCTGTTGGAAAACCCGTTAGTAATTTGAATATGGGCTTGTTTGTGTGATTTGTGACACAGTATTTATTTCACCACGACTGGTCTGCTAGCAATTCGTACTTTCAATTTTTCCCCGACTTTTTATTGTAGATAAAAATTTCTTATCTTTATTTAAAATTTTTTAATGCCTTTTCTAAGTTAATTTCTGTAGACTTCCTTAAGGTTATCTCTAAAACCAAGTCTTACCATCTTCTTAGTCATTCCTCTTTTATCTCCTTTTCTAATCTTATAATTTCGAAACTGCTCCAAATAAAAACATAAAAAACTACACTTCCGGCTTTATTACACAAAATTGCACTTAATTCTTAATACGAGTCTCCCCTAACAAACTGAAACCATTTCAAACATTTGTGTCCCTCTTACTTGTCATTCTTTAGGTGAAGCTTACAAAACAGCAAATCGTTCTACATTTATTTCTTTTTGTGGAAACCTTTTCTATTCGTGTCAATGCCAGAAAAATTAATCATTTCCTATCATTAAATTGTGTGCCAATTTTCAATAATTCGTGTATGGCGAACAAAAAAAGTATTTATCAAAATAAGGTCATCATCATAAATTGATCTAATGTGGAAAAAAAGAACACCGTAAGGTTTGTTCTCAATCGGAAAGGTAAAAATAATTGCCCTCTGCAAAAGCAAAACAAAAAAAAAACACTGCCAACGAAACGAAAATGGGATATCTAAGGGGCAGTGTGTTCTTTTGTTTGAAGACATAACGAAAAACAACCCAAATATAGTGGCCAACAGGTTGAGAACAAATATTGGGTCCATGTCAAAAATTAAATCCAATTTTCTATAGACCGACACACAGGCAGCCACCTGCAATAATGACTGGAACAAAACTTCGTATGTACGTTGAGGAAATAAAATATAGGAACCAAACAAAAGCCAAAGAAAAAAAAACACCGAACCGACTACAGGCCATACAAAATAGAAATTAAATGATAAATGTTTTCAAAGCAGTGCGTTGACATGAGATTTTCAAATCATTAGACATCAACAGCTCTGTAGACAATATCTGCTTGATCATCATCGCCATCGTTATCAAATCAACGACTACCAAAAACACCTTTTGTTTGTCTCACTTCGGGTTTTAGTCTGCGGTTTTTTGGAGGGGGGTTCTGTTATGTCTCTTTGTCATTTCTACAGGGGGGCTATACTAAGCTGCAGCCTCAGTTAGCCGGCCAAGCAGACCAACCTTGTGCTGTTATTGGCTACGAAACAAAAAAGGCCAGAAATAAATTCACATGTTGGCATTTATGTCAACGTTAGATGGTTCACATGTCTGTCGCTGCTGATAATCATCCAAAGTGATAAACAGCCGCCGCAGCTTCGGTTTCAGCCTCTGTGCCTGATTTTAACCTTAACTAGCAGTGCGTTTATGGTAACTTCGCTATTCGTCTTTAACCCCTTTCGCAGTTCATCTTTGGTTTTTTCCCATAGCCCCCTGTGACATGTTTAATATACGAGTACGAGTATACAAGCTGTAGTTGGAGACAACAGTTGGATGTCTCTTCGAATTTGGGAAAGAAACCAAAAACAAACATAATTTATTGAAGTCTTTCACACTTTGAACATCCCAGAGACCATATCACCGTCGCTGGTCTCAAACGGGCTATAATTAGAGAAAAAAGTGTTTGCTTTAATTAATTATTAAGAAAAGAACAAAATTGTTGGACTATTTTTTGTGTGTGTGTGTTTGTGGTGTTCGTAGAAAGTTCGTTGCTTGAGTCTTTTGTTTTCTCAGGCCGAGAGCCACGTTGTTCTACACAAATTCTTGGGATTACATAAATCAAGAACATACAATAGTCCGATTTCTATTTGTTTTAAGATTCTAATATGTCTTTGAAATATATCCAAGCTTGAAATTGGTGCAACCACCAATTGGTAAAAAAGTGTAAGTCGAGCGGGCCCGACTCTAAATTACACCAAACTAACTGAAGTTCTGGCCAAAATCTAGTCAAGAATAAACATTATCATTTAATTGATTGAAAATTCGTGTATAATTTTTTATAAGAAGAGGTGAGAAAATTTCATTTACAATGCCTAAGTGAAGGGTGTTTTTTTAAGACATGTGGTTTTCAATCTGGCCACACTTTTTTTTGTAGCTAGTCTTTTTAAAAGCTGTTTGTGCTCAACTTGGGGTACCCAAAACGACATGTCCACCTATCCTGATTTTTACAAGAAAATGTTGTTTAGCGATGATGCCTTAGGTTTGGTCCACAAGCCATTTTTGAGTCGCCGTTACATCCTCAAAAAACCACTGTTTAGTGTGGTCTATGGGCAAAGGTCATTGGTCCATATTTTCTCAGAAATAAAGCCGGCCATAATGTTATAGTCAGTAGGGAACGCTATGGAGCCACGATTAATGACTTTTTCGTGCCTGAATTGGAGGATATTGGCGACCTCGCGTCGTGGCCCTGTAGCGTGGCCTCCAACATCGTAACACCGCTGGACTATTTATTGTGGGGTTATGTGAAGTCGCTTGTCTACGCAGATAAGCCCGACACGATTGAGGTGAAGAAAGGAAATATTCGGCTCGTTATTGCTGACATATGGCCCCAATTGCTGCCAAAAGTGTTCGAAAATTGGGCCTCTCAGCTGAAATTAGTCGAGCCAGCAACGGCGGCCACATCCACGAAATCATTTTTAAAACATAATGGCAAACCCATATCTTTTTGTAATAAAGATAAATTCTTGGAGAGAAAGGGAACTAAGGGAAAAAGACAATTTTCATTTTTTTCTTTTTTTAATGTGGACAACATCTGAGCATAGAATGAGACTGATCCCATGCCCCAAAAGTGTTCACTCCCAGAGATATGCGCGTTTTGTGAAAGTCAAGTCGATGATTCTAAGCGCAAATAGAAAGGGATCTTATCTTTAAAATGGCTCTCCTGAACAAAACTTTTCATCAACTTTTCACTTTTTTTTGATGTGGACAACATTTGAGCATTGAATGAGACCGATCCCATGCCCCAAAAGTGTTCCCTCTCAGAGACATGTGCTTTTTATGAAATTAAAGTCGACGAATCTAAGCGCAAATAGAAAGGGACCTAATCTTTAAAATGGCTCTCCTGAACAAACTGGTTTTTAACCTTAGGTCCCTTTCGTTTTTGCGCTTCACATGTGCGTTTATTTCTTTTAAAAACCACACGACTAAAAAACGCTCTTTAAAGGCCCGCATTTTTAAATTAATTTATTCTGCCCATAGAGCCCTACCGCTATTTGTCACATTAAGTCAAATCCTATAAATAATGATATATCCATCTAGAGGTATTTTTTCAGAACAAAAAAAATAAAAATTTAAACCAAGTGTCAAATCTTTATTGGTTATTTAAAAGGACATTTCATGGCATTTATTTTTTGAAAATAATTACCTTCAAATGTTGACAACTGTATTATGGAAATGAGCGTTCAGTGAGAAACGGGAAGATCCGCTGTTTTCGACCACAATTTTGTTCAGTGATGAAACAAAATTGCAGCATTTGAACTGAAGAGCAACAAGAACAGGTTCAAGAGGTGTCATTATACCCAGAGAAAACCATGGTTTGTTGCGGCCTATAAACTAGTGGAATCATCGGTGCATATTTTTTCAAACATGATGATGGCCGAAACGTAACCGTGAATGGTGCTCGCTTTCGCGCCATGATATCGATCTTTATGCTACCTGAAATTTAAGCCCTAATCTTGACAACACTTGGTTTCAACAGGACGGTGCCACTTGTCACACAGCTGCTCACATAATGGATCTATTGAGAGGTCATTTCGAAAAGCAGCTAATTTCACGTTTTAGACAGGTGAGTTGGCCGCCTAAATCGAGTGATATCAAACCTTGAGAGATTTTTTTTTGGGGTTACGTAAAGTTCAAAGTCTATGCTGACAAACCAGCTACGATTAAGGTTTTGAAAGCCAGCATTACGCGTGTCATTAAAGCCACGCCGGTCGAAATGCTCGAACGAGTCATCCAAAATTGGACCTTTAGAATGGAAACGCTGAGGCGTAGCTGCGATCAACATTTGAAGGAAATTATATTCAACAAATAAATGCCATAAAATGCCCTTTCAAATTACCACACTTGATTTGAATTTTTATATTTTTTTGTTCTGAAAAAATACCTCTAGATGGATCACCCTATATTTTCATTCCTAAAAAAGAGCCATGGTTTTTGCTACCCATATGCCCAGGTTTGTATGGACCGAATTTTCGGCGCCTGGTTCCGGTCCGGATAGCTACAAGTTTGTATTCGTAAGATAAATTCATTGTCACCTATCAGCACCATCGCTCTCCTTTGAACAGGGTCAAGTAGCTCCAAGGATGATTTTGGAGCACCTGCCCACATATGGGAGTTGTATTCCATCTTCGGCCTGATGTAAGTTGTATAGATATTGAAAAGATCAGAAGGAGTGAAATATTTCTTGCACCGATTTAAAAAGCCCATGTACTTGAGTGCTCCTTTCGACACTTCAAATACATATCTCGCCCAACGAGCGTCACATTGTATTTTCATGCCCAGAACATCGAGAGCTTCTGATTGTTCAATATCCGTACCATCGAGAGAAATTGACGATATTGTTGGGTCAGCGAATCGCTTGTGAGACAACAAGCAGCACTGTGTCTTACGTGCATTACAATCTACTCTATTCACTCGACCCCATTCGGAAATGACCAGTAGATCCCGGCCAAGTGTCTCATCCATAATTCGCCTTTTGTCTTCAATATCTTGAAGGCTCGGCCTACGGTCGAATGAATATGAATGACAGAGGTTACTATTATCTGCGAAAGAGTAGATTGGATTCACGGTCTGACCCAATAGATCGTCAATGAAAATAAGAAATAAAGAGGGAGAAAGGACAGAGCCCTGTGGTACACCTGCGGTCAGCCTATGTGTGTTGGATGAGAACCCATCTACAACAACTCTAATAGTGCGATCTCTAAGAAAGCTCGATATAAACCGAGCAAACGTATTACCGACCCATTGAACCCATTGGATTACAAATTGTGGACGGTTTTAGAGGACAAGGTTTGTCACAAAAGACACACGAACATTGGATCTCTTAAGACTGCTTTGGTTCGAGCTGTGGCCAATTTTCCAATGGACTAGGTTCGTGCAGCTATTGACGATTGGCCAGTGCGACTTAAGGCGTGTGTAAAGGCAAAAGGCGGACATTTCGAATAAGTAGATTCTTTTTGGATACAATATACATCAATAAATATATTAAAAAATATTTGGTCCAAAAACATTCAGCACTTTTTATTTTACCGCATAAAACGTGTGTAACAGTATTTATGTCCCTACTAAGTATACACCTGTTCATTTGGGTATGAAAAAAACAATGAATTTATCTTACGAATACAAACTTGTAGCTATCCGGACCGGATCCAGGCGCCGAAAATTCGGTCCATACAAACCTGGGCATATGGGTAGCAAAGACCATGGCTCTTTTTTAGGAATGAAAATATAGGGTGATCCATCTAGAGGTATTTTTTCAGAACAAAAAAATATAAAAATTCAAATCAAGCGTGGAATCTTTACTGGTAATTTGAATGGGCATTTTATGGCATTTATTTTTATCCAACTCTATTGTTTCCCTTGAGCATCGTCGAAATGTGGGTTGCGTGACGCTGTTCTTTCACTACTTTCATGGTGTGTGTTCATCAGACATCCGTCGCCTTATTCCTGACGTGAGGATGTTCGGCAGGGATACGCGACTTTCTAGGAATTCACACCCGTTTGTTATCGATTGGCCAGTTGACCGCACTATACACTACAGATCAAATTCGTTTTTCGCTCGTACAGTCCGTATGTGGAATCGACTTCCGGCAAATGTATTTCCCACTAATTGCGACAAACATTACTCCCTCTTTCCCCCCTCCGATCCATTAATTTCCACTCGCCAACGCAATGCACCGCATGTATAGGGGGCATCCCCAGAGTGTTGGTTATTTAAAAAAAAAAAAAATCTGGACTGCCTGAGGGTCATTCTTCAGAGGAAATGAACGCTGGTAAATTGTTTCGAAACCAGGCCTTAGACGTTTTAGCCTTATGGGCCGGCGCAGAATCCTGGCTGGTTTTGGAACAAGGAATTGTTAAGAAGCTTCACAACAGATTCCAAAACGGTTTCTTGGTAAACTTTGGCCGGTGTTTTTACTCCTTGTTCGCAGAAATGCTGCTCAGTGACCCCATCGTAAGAGACATTCCACCAAACCATGACTGAAGCTGTGTGATGACTCTTTTCCACACTTGGGATAAGTTCAGATGCTTCCTTAGATGACCACGCATAACTCTTTCATTTTTCTTGTTAAATTTTTCCTGAACGGTAAAGTTTTTTCATCGGTGAACAAAATTTTTCTGTGCAAGTTATCTGCGTACTTCACCAAAAGACGTTTGCCTTTTTCAATCCTATTTTTTTTAAAGCGGCATTCAATTAATGTCCGGTACGTCGTTTGAAAGTTCCAAGTCTTTTTTAATGATTCGACTCATGGACTTTTGCGTGATATTCATCTCACGGGCCATGATTTTCTGTTTTCGGAGTGGATTTCTGTTAATTCTTGATTTAATGGGTTTGATGACATGCGGTGTTCGGACAGAGCGTGGACGTCCTGACCGGTGGCGGTCTTTAACATCTCCAGTCTCCTCAAACAGTTTTATGCATCGGTAGACGAACATGCGGCTAATCCCTAGTGGCTGGAGCGTTTTGAAAATATCGCTTTTTTTCAAGTCACACTTGAAAAGCGCTATTACAGCGATACGGTTCTCACTATCTGACCACTCCATGATGAAAGTTGAAACAATTTTAAAATACCGTTACAAACTAATGCTATTGAGGTTAGCTTTCAAAACCCATATGACATTAACGGGGTATGTTCAGTTCTACTATTCAATGTTGTAACAGTATTTATGTCCCTACTAAGTAGTTCATTCAAATTTCTTGGTTTTGCTTTGTAGACTTCCAGCTTACAAAAACCCCACAAGAAAAAGTCATCTGCAGTAAGGTCAGGCGACCTGGGGAGCCAACGGAATGTGGAGTGTCTGGATATCGGCCTATTTTTGAAACTTTCTTCGCAATTTGGTCATAACAGGTCGAGCTATGTGAGGAGTTGCATCAACTGGCTAAGTTGATGCAACTCCTCACAGAGTTAAAAGAAATTCTCATTCGGCGTAATTCTGGAAAGAAAAACTCTCTCATGTTCAAGTAACGGTCTCCAGTAACCGTAACGGAGTGAACGTTTTCTTCGAAGAAGTAGGTCCCGACAATGCAGCGTGATGAAACTGCACACTACACTGTGACACGAAGTTGATGCAATTTCGTCTCACGAAGTATCTGTGGGTTGGAAGCACTCCATATTCGACAACTTTGTTTCTTTATGTTGTCGTTTAAATCGAAATGGGCCTCGCTAAGCATGAAAAGATAGTTCAACATGTTTCCGTCCTCTTCCACCATTTGAAGCATCTTCTGGCAAAATTCCAAGCGAATCGGAAAGTCTGCTGCATGCAGTTTATTGGCCATTTGTATTTTATGTGGGAATTACTTTAAATCTTTGCCCATAATTGACTGCAATGACTGCCTGCTTATACCCATTTTAAGCAGATAAGCTTCTTGTCGAAACTCTTGGATTTTTTTTGTATGGCTGAAGAGCGATTGTTTCTTCCGTCCGAACTGAAGGTTTCGATTGTATGGTCTTCTGTTGAATGTCCAATTTTCAGCAAAATTGTTAACAAGTCTCTTTATGTTCCACCTGATCGGAGAATTGCCGCCAAACGTGCTCCTATATCCTCTTTGAATCGAAACTACGGACTCCAGTGTGTGAGAGCGGCAGACAATCCTAATTCTTGTTTCAATGCCCCAGTTATCCGTTTTTGTAAAATCTAAAAATCAATCTTCAAAATAAAAAAATAAACCAGCTTCATTAAATAGAAAAAAGTTGTTAATGTTTTTTTTTGTGGTAGCGGCTTTTATAACCCACCCTGTATTTATTGTTTTGACTGGGTGGTGCATATATTCTTTGATCTCTCGATTCATCATGAGTTCATTAACAACATAGCAAATTATAAGTGTACATTTCTAATTAGTGGCTTACAATGCTGGCGTCGACTATTGTCAGGTGGGATGTCGACTACAACGCCAAAGTCGGTCAAAAGAAAGTTTGTGTCTTAAGTCTTTTGTTTATGATTATTCCGTGCTTTAAGAAAACAACACCACAATTATTCAACACGTAAAACTTTATTAAGAATCAAGCTGGCGGAAAAGAAAAGTACACCACAAAGCCATGCATGCAAAATTGTGCTTAATCATTGTCTTGTGCACAGAGATTGATCATTTCAAGATACGCAAAGCCAGCAAACGCAAACATTTCCGAAAATTTCTTCTCAACCATTTCAGTTTCGTATGCAAATTAGTTTTACACACTCTGATTACGTTCAAATGCAGACCATGACAAAACAGCTCAAGTAAAAGCATTAAACCTACAATAGAAAACAAAAAAGAAATGTAATGAAAACAGGGAAGCCAGTGTGATACAGAAAAAGAGAAATGAAGAAGTGGAAAAAGAGCAGCAGTTGCAAGCGCAACTGTGTACAGAAAAGAAAAAAGCTTTTGGGTAATTATCTTAAGTAAGTTCAGTGCTAAAATTCTTTTTTTTCTCTTCTTCACACTCCAATATTTATTTTCTCCTCCTCTCTTCTTTACCTGCCATGGTATAGCCCACAATGAGCACTATGAAGGCACCTTGCAGCATGCGCAGATTCAATGGCTGTATGATGGCCGGCACATCCTGTGGCTTTTTCATTTCAGCATTATCGGCACTTTTGCCACTCGATTCGTTTGGGTTGGCTGCACCCTCTGAGCTGGTTGACGTCTCTGCGGGATGCTCCTCTTGAAGGGATTTCTTTTGCTTGCTGCCTAAATCTTTGCTTATCATACGGGATTGCGTCTCATATTCAGCTGTGGTCATTTTGTCAAGTATGCCACCCTCGAAAAGATGAATGAGTCTAAATGCACATACATATCAGAGAAAAAGCCAATATACAGAAGTGTTTTGGATCTTAGACCTACACATCATTCAAACTGTCCAAGAAAGGACAACCAATTTGCACGGCCACTGCTGAGTAGCGAGTGTAGAGTTTATGGCTCAATTGAAAGACTTTTGAACCTAAAGGAGAAAAAAATAGAAGTGGAATAATAAGAAAAAAATATTCAAATAAAGAAAACTTCTCCTGCTGTATGAAAATATCTTCGATAGCCCTTTGTTTTGAACAGGCCAGGTCACATTATACGATTTATCTGACTGGTCGTTAAAAACTTAACGTGTCAAGAGAATTTAAAAATGTTTTACTGAACGCTACGACTCGACGAATTGTTCACGTAGCATTGCCTTAAGTAAACTATTTATTTAAAAAAATATTTGGAAGCAATTCATTAAACATATTCGATAGCAAAATTAAATATCGCAAACAAAAAATTATAATTAGAAAATATATTTAAAGCAAAGACGATAAATAATAGAAGATGGACAAATTGAGCTTTTACGAGAAATTGGCGAACGCGGCAATACTCAGACTAGGGAGAAAAACTCTGAAAAGCTTTAGGGTTTCGTTGTCAAATTTGCTATAGTGAGAGCATAAAGAATTATAAAACAAGAGAAAATGTCAAAAATGTGTAGAAATGTGCAATGAAAACAAAATGCTTTATCTCTTGATGGGGCTGCTCATATACGATATTGCAAAAAAAGAAGCACACTGCACATCTTCTATTATTTATCGTCTTTGCATTTGCTAACAATGTTTTTGAGAATGTGATAAAAAGATTATGCTCCGATAACTTGTTCGACAATTAATAGCATAATTTCAATAGAAAAATGATTCTATAAAAAGATGTCTGTAGAAAAATTTTATCAATAATTATAATTAATGATTAAAACAATATTTAAATACGAGGGTATATCAATAATTCCGCGACCTTTTGAATAAACAGTTTATTTTTTCCAAAAAGAAATTCAACATAATCTCATTTTAGCTCAATACACTTAGTACAACGTTTTTCTAATTTTCCAATAAAATGATTTTCGAGGTCTATAAATAGAGCATAAAAAAGTATGAACCTCCATTATTTTTTTTTTTGCGAAATTGCAAAAAAGTTTCCGCGCAAAACGAAATTACTTTTTTATCAGAAGCCTATGAAACCAGCTGTTAATTTAGTTATGAATGCAAACGTTAGCACTAGAAAGGCCGCAAAAATATGTAAAGAGTTGTCTGAATCTGGTGTAGAGATATTGACGCCATCCCAACCTGGAATTTACAAAGCTTACACCAAAAATGCCGAACAAAAGAAAAAACTGTTGAAAAACACTCTTAAAAATGAAAACTGGTGCTTGCATTTTGACGGGAAAAAAATTGGAAAGAAGGAATATCAGGTCGTAGTACTGAAAAATGCTTCTAGGGAAGTAAAATTAGGTGTACTAGTTCTGAATGACGGAAAAGCGTCGACGATATTTCACGGAATAAAAGAATTATTATGTGATTTCGAATTGTTGGAATCAATTAAAATGATAATTTGCGATACAACCAGTGTGAATACTGGCAGACACCATGGTGTTGTCACTCGCCTACAAAATTTTTGAAATCCTTTTCATTGCCCGCTCCACAGTATATTGGTTGTCAACATCATGCGCTAGATTTGATGTTAAAACATGTTATGGATGAGCTTTTAGAGGGAAAAACATCATCGCCCAATATTTCATACAATTTTATTCCAAATTTAATAGAAAATTACGATGATCTAAAAAAAGAGTATGAACAAAATAAAGAGTGTATTAAGGTTAAAAGCATTAAATGGCGAAATGACATGCAATACTTATATGAATTGGTCAAAGCTTTTAAATACTACGAGAAAAATTAACGTTTTCCCTACATAAAATTTAAAGCAATACCAGCACTCAGTAATGCCCGTTGGAATTCTAGAGCTATTTTGGCACTTTTAGCCTTTATACTTATTCCTAAATATCGTTTGCAATTATATCCTATTTGTAAGTTTGTGTGCGGTGCTTGGAGCGAAATCTGGTTTTCCGATCATACTTTCAAAAAAATAATTTCGCCACACTACAGAAATCATTGGCCGGCTTCACAAAAGCAAATGAATGTTTTCTCAGACATTGGGTAAATAAACCATCAGCTATTGAGGAAGTTCAGCGAAGTAACATCTGCGCAGAGCGTGCAATTAAAATTGTGCATGACATTTTACCATTGTGTAAATCATCAGATACTTTAAACTTAAAACTTATTTCATATAACAATTGACAAAAATTAAAAAATAAAAATATTAAAAAAAATTAAAAAATATTAAAAAAAAATCTGACTTTTTTTAGAAATCCATTTTTGCGCGGAACGTTTTTGAACCGAAATCACCTAAAAAAGTGATATTCATTACTTGTACAATATTTCCCACCACGTGGTGGTATGCCAAATTTTTCGTAAAAATTAGTTATATGCCTAATGTGCACCCGTGCATTATCTTGATGAAAAATAACTTTTTTCTTGGCCATATGGGGTCGTGTTTTTTAATCCTTCTTAAATCGGTCTCATAAGTTGGCATAACTTAATAAGTTGGCATCCCAAAAAACTTCTGCTTGGTCTCCGGTGTGTTGAAATGGATCCTTGTTTCATCCACAGTTTCAAAGCACCGCAAAAGCTCATTCAAATTTCGGTTAAACAACAACAAACAATCCTTTGAAGTTGTCACACGATTACCTTTATGGTCAATTGAGAGCAAACGCGACACGCATTTTGAAGACAGCATTCTTCAACCGAACTTATCATGTAATATGAAATGCGTATGGCATTAACAATCTCACTCACTTTTACTCTTCGATCGGCCAACACCATATCGTGGACTATTTCGACATTTTCGGGTGTATTGACCTCAATTGGCCGTCCAGAACGTTCAGCGTCATTTACAGTTGTGCGACCACAAGTCAGTAAACCATATTTTTACCATTGAAGTCGATGGTGCTGAGTCGCCATAGTATTTGTCAAGCATTTCCTTGGATTGATTGATGACCTTTTTACGAAAAAATTGACTTTTTCCCATTTTTAACAAAATCCACGAGGTTGTATGTTTTGATCAGCTGTTAAACACAAACTAACTGATGAAACTCTCTGACAGTAGTCTCTTAACAGATGGTAGATTGGACATTAGTATGACAAGCATCAATAAGATATATGCATGTTCATTTGGCAGTAATTTTGTTCTCTTTGGATCACATAATTTAACGAATGCGCAAAAAAAGAATCGTATGGGTTGGTGCAATGAGATGTTGAAAAAGTATAACTGCGGTAGCTTAAAGGCAGTGTATAACATTGTCACAGGTGACGAATCATGGATCTATGCTTATGACATCGAAGCAAATGATTGCGTTTTTTTCGGTATAACCGGCCATGTTGCCACAGTGCCTTTAGTGAAACATAGGACGGTCAATTCTGAGTGGTATACAACCATCAGTTTGACAACAGCGTTCGAAGAAACGAGGAAAGATAATAAGAGAAGACCGATCATTTTGCATCACGGCAATGAGAGCTCTCACACGTCAGAGGAAACGATGAGCTATTTGACCACTCAAGATGTCATGCTCCGTACAGCCCTGATTTGATACCCAATGACTTCTTCTTCCTTAGTATCAAGAAAAAAAATGCGTGGTCAACGTTTTTCATCGCCGAAGTAGCTGTTGAAGCGTTAAAAAATCATGTTTTGGAGGTGTCTCAATCGGAGTGGAAAAAGTGTTTTGAAAATTAGTTTGTGCGCATGCATAAGTGTATTGATCTTAAAGATGAATATTTTGAAAAACAATAAAACCATTTCCAATAATAAATTATTGTGTTTTTATTACCGGACCCCAAATATAAATAGCAACCCTCGTATGATCCAGACAATTTTTTTGTTAATGTGGAAAATATTTTATTGCAAAAATCGACGAATGTTTAATGAACTGATAAATGAGAAGTATCTCCAATATTAAATCCGACGATAAAGACAATTTTAAAGAATTTTTTTTTATAAAAAAAATATATTTATAAAAAAATTTGTTTTGCTGATTTTAAAATGGATGGCTTTATGTACACAAAAAAATATTTTTTTAGTTTCCAGACACATTTTTTTTGTTTTTGCCAGTGTATCATTTTGACATACATAATATTCCCCAACAAATGCATATTACCCATGCTTTTATTAAGGTTTTTTGCTTACATTAATAAAATTGGATTTGGCGAATTTATGCAGTACGATAGATCGTGATATGTTCCCAATTTGTTGATAACATTTTTCACACAATTATTAGTCAATATTAACTTTACGCCCTAATTTACCAATAACATATAAAAACATAAGCGTTATACTTTACCATATTGTTGTATATTAAAATACAAAGTTTCCCTTCCACCCAGCACAGCCTTATTCTCCAAACCATCAGCTATCAAATGTATACCAGCCTCTACAGAGTCGATCAAGTAGCCTTCTTCATAGGGACTCTGAAGTTTCATTAAAGCATACAACTGGCGAAAGATTTCCGTACCATTCTGTAATCGAAGAAAAGAGTATTTTGATAATTATTATCAAACATTTTTCATTTATATTAACCTCCAACATTTCTAACGATGAACTTTCCCTTTCCACAAACAGCAGATAGCCATCCTGTATCATGGCCTTCTGCAAACGTTGCAAGGTATTAATGGGTGGTTCTCGTGCAGGACGAGCAAACTGCGAGGTCAACTGAGCCGAATAGACATCGGCCAAAACATAAGTGGCAGCAATCCAATAGACTATCATGAGAAACTTGGCACGATAGCCATGATACAGTTCTTGGCAGGCTAAGGGACGAGAGGAATTATTTTTAAAAAAAATAATTATTAGGTATTCTTCGCTTTCACCAGACTCACATTGTTTTAAAAACAGTTGCACGGTAAACCATATGCATCTATTGAAAAGATCATCTGGCAATTCGCCACTTTCCTTCCTCTTCCTAACTCGCCCCTCCATTGGGGTGATTTCCTTAATGTAGACCATATAAAATGGAATATTTTTCGAAGTTCGTTGACGACGTTCTTTGAACCCCGGTTGCCATCGTATCGGTATATAAATGATGAAATAAAAAACTGGCCCCGACACTATGACGGTTAGTATCAAATATGGCCATACGTCTGCCTTGAACGGTCTCAAAATAGCCAGAGCCTCGTTGAGGCGTCGAGGTGCATGGGTGGCAAAAGCACCAGAATCGGCCAAGGTAAAGAAGGAGAATTCAATGGCCTTTCGGCGTTCCCAGCTTAACGAGACATCACCCAAAAAGAAATCGGCCAACTGAAAGACACAATATATTCGATAACATGGATTTTCTAAAAAATATATTTATTTAAATAATCGGTACTTTCTTTAACTCGTAATAAATTCGATTCATTCTCGGAAAAGTATTCCATATCGTGTTTTTAAAAGCAAAGGTAACCAATTACAAACGTTCACTGTTGTATAGAAAAAACTTTAATCGATAACTCTTTCGTAAACGGAATTTTTTTTGTCCTACGGTTTCGTACAGAAAACAGTTATCGATGATTTTTTGTATGGTAAATAGCTGCAACACTTTTTTTACATTGAACGGGTATAAACCGGCACGAGATCTCTTTTTACGTTTAAGAACTTTTGTCAAACCTATTTTCTGCAAAAACTATGTTATCGATACTTTTTTGTACAGAATATGTGTACTAGAAAAGATATTAACGTAAATTTGTTAAATAAATAAACTTATTATGAAACTTCTTTTTAATAAATTACGTTATCTATAACTTTAGAACTATAGAAAAAGTGTTATCGGTAAATTTTGCTTCTAGAAAAAAATTTTCGGCACCGTATACATCAAAGACGATAAAGTATAGAAGATGGGCGATTTGAGATTTATCGAAAAATTGGCGTGCACGGCAATACTCAGACTGGGGAGAAAAACTCTGAAAAGCTTTAGGTTTTTGTTGTCAAATTTGCTATTAGTGAGTGCACAAAGAATTATTAAACAAGAGAAAATGTCAAAAATGTGTAGAAATGTGCAATGAAAAGAAAATGCTTTATATCTTGATGGGGCTGCACAGATACGATATTGCAAAAGAAGAAGAACATCGACCATCTTATACAGTTTATCGTCTTTGGTATACATTACAAAAAGTGTTATCGGCAACTTGTTCTTATAGAGAAAATTATACAATACCAAGAGTAATTTGATTAATTTTTCTTAAAAGAACCTAACTTTTACTTATACAAAAAAGTGTAAAAAATGTTGTATATATCTTTAATCATATAAAAAAGGATGTGATCGAAAACAGTCACTTCAAGAAAAAGTTGTTACAAAGACCTTTCTTTATATAAATAGTATTATTGAACTCTAATCGCAGTAATATTTCGTATAGAGAACATTTTTACTTGATCATATTTATGGATCAGGCTTTTTTGCTAACTTGAACTAAGAGATAATGTATTATCGGTAATACTTTCTCTCCTACAGAAATAGTTTCATTGACACCATTTTATAGAAAAAAAGTTATCTAAAACAATGACGATAAGTTGTGCATGTGGGCGATGTGCTTTTTCTTTGCAATAATGTAGAAAAACGCACTACAGTAACGCTCAAATTCTCGGGCTTTATTTTTCCACATTCGTTTGTATAAGTACACAATCACAAGAACGCTAGAAAGTCGAAACCGAAACACAAACTCACTTAATACGCACACCTATATTTCAAAAAACATCATTCCCAAAATGTTTTGTACTCATCTCTGTTTTTCGATTTCTCGTTAAAGCTTAAATCTTCCACCTAGTACAATTTATCGTCTTTGCCTTGTGCTTTACAAAAAGTGTTATAGGTAACTTTTATTTATAGGAAAAATCAACAAAGTGTTTTTGATTAATTCTCAAGTTTTTTTGATTTATTCTACTTAAAAAACTGTTGTTAGTAACTTTAACTTATACAAAAATGTTATCGGTATAGATTTTGCTAACAAAGTTTTATATATATTTGATCTTATGAAAAAAAGAGTGTGATTGAAATCAGTATCTTTTAGAAAAAATTTCATCGAAGACCTTCTTTATGTAAATACAGTAGATAGTCACAAGTTAGAAATCTCAGAAATTAGAACTTCCAGAAATTAGAACCAGATTTTGATGCATTGACAATACGGAAATTAGAACCAATATAGACTAAAAAAACAAAGAACTGTTATAGATTACATGTTACGCAAAAACTAATTATGATAAGATACACTGCCACCGCAATCCAGCAGTTGGATAATAACATTTTCCTTTACTTCAATGAATTATTTTAAGATTGAAACATTTATGTGATATAATTTGACTGACATGTTATTTAAGCTTTCGTTTTTCTTAATAAATACTCAAAATTGGACAAAAATGGTGTATTATCCTTATTGTTGTAAAAATTAAAAAAAAAAAACTCTAGAAATTAGAACTTTTCGAAAATTTGAACCACCCGAAAAACAAAGTGGTTCTAATTTGTGAGCGTCTACTGTAGTAACTTTTTCTTTTGGAATACATGTTTGCTCTTTGCCTACTTTTACTGATAGTAAATGTGTTATCGGTAATACTTTCGCTCCTAGGGAAATAGTTTCATTGACACCATTTTATTTTTAGAAAAAAAGGTGTTATCTAAAATTTTACTTTTTGAAAAAGTGTTATCGAACAAAAGGGTTACTGCGAATTTTTGTTATAATGCGCTTTTAACAAAAAAAGTAATCGTCCATTTTTACGGATTACTCGTAGAACACTTTTTTTGCAGCATTTTTAATCATATTTTGTTTTAGAAAATGTGTTATTGAACGCGTATTCTTATCTTTAATAAGATAAGAATACGCTACTAAAAACTTAACTTTTTTTAAAATATCGAACAATTTTCGTAAAAAACATACAGAAAATGTGTCATCGAACAAAATCAAACTCTTCTTTTTATAGAAGGAACGTGTTATCGATAATTTTTGTTATTATGGTTTTATTCAAATTTCTGGTAATAATTTTCTTACAAAAACATTGATTGTGTACAAACATATGTGGAAAAATATACCTCGAGAGTTTGTGCGCTACTGAGTGTTATTTTTCTACATTATTGCAAAGAAGAAGCACATTTCCACTCATATACAATTTATCGTTTTGGTTGACAACTTTTTCGTATAAAGAAAATTGCTATAGGACAATTTTCTTATAAAAAAGATAGTTATCGCACTCATTTCTTAAAAAGGAACTTATTTAGAACATTTCAATGACTATTTTTTTTAAAAAAGGGGTACCGACGACTTTTTCTAATATGAAAAATATGTTATCGAAAAATGTGTGTTAAATAGAAAAGTTATCGAAAAATAGTCCTAAAACACTGTTATTGAACTCTTTTTTATAGAAAGGGTTTTATTTAATTTTCTTCTTGTAAACAAATTCTATTCAACATATAGATTAATTGTTTTCAAACACTTTTTTTTATAGAAAAAATGGTGTTCGGATGGTTTTTAATAAGAATGGTTCTTTCGATAACTTTTACGTGTCATCGAACACGTTATCTTTTTATTAAAAACTTGGGCATGTTAACGAAAATTTTTTTTATGGTATAGAAGCAGTTACCCATACAAAAACTCTAATAGAATAATGTATTTCAAACACTTTTTTAATAAAAAAGGGTGTTGACGAAAACTTTTATGTGTTGTCAAAAATAAAAGATGATAAAGTGCAGACGTTGGGCGATGTGCTTCTTCGTTCCAATATCGTAGGAAAACAGAACTCAGTAACGCACAAATTCTCGGTTGATTTATCTACTATCGTTAGATCACAATCACAAGAACTTAAAAAGCAAAATTGAAAAAAAACACAGAAAGCACTAAATTCGCACACTTTAGATACAAAAACAGCTCTCTCAAAATGATTGTTGTGTTTCTTCTTAAATTCATCGTCGCTGCTGTCAAGAAGAAAATTATTGAAAAAACCCCATTTTAAAACTGTATTGATTACTTTTTTATAGAAAGGGTATTTTTTGCATTTTTTTTTCTTGTAACAATTTCAATTTAACATTTTTTCCTACAGAAGACGTATACTCGCAAACTTATTTCTATAGACAAATTGCTATTTTATAAAAAAACTTCTCGGTTTATATTTTTACTTTGATCACAATCACAAGAAATCACAAAGCCAAAATTAAAAGACAAAACAAAAACAGAAAACACTAAATTCGAATAAAAAAAAGCCTCCCAAAATGATGTTGTTGTTGTCGAAATCTTTTAGGTATTATCGAAAAGATTATAATTTTATAAAAAAAAACATTTTATTGAAAATTTTATTTTAATAGAAAATTGTATTGACGAAAACTATTATGTGGTGTCAAAAATCGAAGATTATAAATTGCAGACGTTTGACGATGTGCTTCTTCTTTGCAATATCGTAGAACAAAAGCTTTCAGTAACGCTAAAATTATCGGTTTATTTATTCACTATCGTTTGATTACAATCACAAGAATTACAAAAAGGCAAAATTGAAACAAAAAACTAAATTTGAACACTCTTTATACAAAAAACAGCTTTTCCAAAATGATCTACAATTTATGGTCTTTGCAAAAAATGGTGTTGTCTATAACTTTTATGTATTATCGAAAATGTTATCGTTTTATAAAAAACTTGTACATGTTATCGAAAAATTTTCATGGAATATAAGCAGTTATCAAAAAAAAAATCGGAGAGAATAATGATTTTCAAACACTTTTTTACTAGAAATAAGTGTTTACAAAAATTTTAATGTGTTTTAAAAAATTTGCATGAGCTATCGAAATCGTTATAGTATTACGAAAGTTATCGACCACTTCTTAAGTAGGCAAATGGTTTGCAAACACTGTCCAAATAACAACAGTAATCGAAAACTACTGCAGAAGTTATCGAATACTTTTTCTTATAAACAAATGTATTGATATAAGCGTCTTAATCGTTTCGTGCAATCAACCTTGAAGATTATCGACCACACTGAAGTTTATTCTTTACGCTGCGTTTTCTTCATTTCCGCTTGTCCCAAAACTATTAAATTATGTTAGAAATTTACAAAAAGTTCATGTTATCGCAGTGTCGGCGTAGAAAATCCCTTCCATATTTTTGTTGTAAGTTTTTGAAACGTACTTCAATGGTTTTTAGATAACCGAAAGTTAAAAATTACGCAGCTTAAGAATAAAAAGCTTCAGTTGCCCGAGCCCTTACTACGATTTTTCACTATACTCACCCCATGTTGCAGTAGGCCAATGCCTCCAGTAAAAGATTCATTTGCCTCAGTGTCGGCTCTTAAAGAGCCCTGGGTTCTTCCCGGCGTCTCTATGTAGACAAACTCAAAGTTCATGTGTTTTGCCAACAGCTGTAAAAGCCGATGATCTCTTCCGCCCGTGACATTGACTTCTTGAAATTCTAGGAACTCTTCGCCAAAGTAGTTTTCCTCGGATGTCGCCAAATCCAAAGAGGAGTTGGTCGACGTTTCATTGTCATAATTGACCCAAAACCAGGGAGGAGACTGGAAATAAAGAATAACGATTTTAACCACAGATTATCGTATTCAAGGTGAACTCACATGAAACACAGGCACCCTAAAGATTCGCCCATGAAAATTCGAATACACACTCGAAGCTGTGGGCAACAGCGGTTCCTTGCTCAAGCCCAAATTATCGCCATCATACCAGCTGACCAAGGACAGGCGGCCATTGCCATCGGGATGGGCTTGATTGTAATAGATGCGAAAACTAAAAAAAAAATGTTCTAAGTACAAAGGCAAAGTATTCCAGACTTTTGATTTAAACTTACGCCTTTTTCCTGGGTCTTGTTATAACCACCGCCCTCATAGGCTCTCGAAAATTAACCTCTGTCTTCTTCGGCGGATATTTAGCACCCCAATAGAAGATGAATAAACTCAGACGATGAGCCAATTTACGTTCCACTATCATTTGAGCCAATTCGAAAGGTTGGCAAAAAATCAAGTTAACACTTTCTATGGACCCTAAAAGGCTGGACTCGATGAAACGAAAAAATAAATCCACATCATAGAATACAACCGATTTGAAATAGAGCTGATGAAGTTTCAAAATAAACTCATCCACATGCAGGCGAAAATCCCTGTCCTCTGACGTCATAAAAGAGGCGTTGACCGTTAGCGAGGGCCTTACCAAAATGGCCAACTGTATGGGCTTGAGACCTTTGACGATTTGCGATAAAGCTAAGGGAAGAAGAGGTATAAGGCATGCGACTAGTTAACAAATTATGATTTTTTTTGCTGGTCCAGAGTTATAAATATTTTTTTACAATAGAATTTGGCCTCTTAAACACAAAAAGGAAATCAAAAAAATTTCTTCTGATAAGTTTTCAAGATAGAATTTTTGAATTTTTTTATGTTTTTTATGAGTCGTCTCTGCTTTTTATACTAAACTCCCAAATGCTGTTACCGATTTGATCATGTGAAAGGAAATTAGCTTTTCTAATTTTGTTTTAAATATGGTATCATTTCAATAGTTTGGAAATTAAAGGCATTTAAAATTGTTTGTGCAAAAATAACGATTTTTAATTGAAAAATATATATACTAATATACAAGTACGAGGGCGGTTCGGAAAGTGCTTAGCCTATCAATGAAAGAGAATATTTAGTTTTTCAAAAATATTTTTATTTTTCAATATAATCTCCTGAAACTTCAATACACTTAGTCCAACGCTTATCTAGCAATTCTATCCCTAGATTAAAATAGTTTTTCTCAAGGTCTTCTTTACAACTGTAATTGCATCTTCATTTGAGGTAAAACGCTTGCCAGCAAGGAATTTTTTTTAGATTTGGGAACAGGTAAAAGTCACTGGGAGCTAAATCAGGAGAATAAGGTGCAACTCGTACTTTAATTCGTTGATTTTAACCATTGTTAAAACACGCTTGTGCGCTGGTGCGTTGTCTTGATGAAAAATTATTTTTTTGTGTTGTAAGCCAGGACTTTTTTCTCGAATTTGTACATTTAATTGATCTAAAAGGTTGCAATAGTACTCTGAATTTATTGTTTTACCCTTTTGCAGATAGTCAATCAATAAAATACCTTTGAAGTCCCAAAAAACCGTTGCCATAACCTTACCAGCCGATTGAATTGTTTTTGCCTTCTTCGGGGCACTTCCTCCAGCTTCACTCCATTGTTTGGATTGTTCTTTTGTCTCTGGAGTATAGTGGTGGATCCATGTCACATCAACAGTTATGAAACGACACTAAAAATCCATTTTATTTCGCTGAAAACGATCCAAACAAGCTTGAGAAATGTTCATTCTTATGCGTTTTTGGTCGACTGTTAACAAGTGCGGCACCCATCTTGCAGAAAGCTTTTTCATCTGTAGTTCTTCATGCAAAATTAAATGGACTCGATCATTTGAGATGCCCATGATATTAGCTATTTCACGCACTTTTATTCGTCGATCATTTAATACCATATCATGCACTTTGGCTACAATTTCTGTCGTTGTTGCTGTTTTTGGACGTCCACTACGTGGTTCATCTTCAATGCTTGTACGACCACGTTTAAATTCAGCAACCCAATTTTTTACTGTTGCATATGAAGGAGCACTTTCACCTAACACATTCACCATATCATTATGAATTTCTTGCCCCGATGAACCTTTTTTATGTAAATATTTAATGACACCACACATTTCTAATTTTTCCATTGTAAAAAAACGCGGATGCGTCTTTTGTGAACACCTGTTTCTATATGAAGGAGTTGCCAGATCGAAACAAAATTTAGCATGTGTTCATAGCAGAGATGGAAGTTTCCAAAACACTTAACTTTTTTCAGTTTATACCGCTTTTTGTGCTAGGCTAAGAAGTTTCCGAACCGCCCTCGTATATGGGTGATCCATCTAGAGGTATTTTTCAGAGCAAAAAAAAACATATAAAATTCAAATCAAGTGTGGAATCTTTATTGGTAATTTGAAAGGACATTTCGGCATTTATTTTTCAATATAATTTCCTTGAAATGTTGGCCGCAACTACGCCTCAGGGTTTCCATTCTGAGGGTCCAATTTTGGATGACTCGTTCGAGCATTTCGACCGGTATGGATTTAAAAACACGCGTAATGTTGGCTTCCAAAACCGGAATCGTAGCTGGCTGGTCAGCATAGACTTTGGTCTTTACGTCACCCCAATGAAATATGCCTAAAGGCGTGATATCACTCGATCTAGGCGGCCATTTCACTGGTCTAAAATTTGAAATTACCTGCTTTTAAAATGGTGTCTCAATAGATCCATTGTTTGAGCAGCTGTATGGCAAGTAGCACTGTCCTGTTGAAACCAAGTGTCGTCAAGATTACGGGCTTCAATTTCAGGTAGCATAAAGCTCGATATCATGGCGCGATAGCGAGCACTATTCCCGGTTACGTTCCGGCCATTTTCTTTTTTCGAAAAAATATGCACCAATGATTCCACCAGCTTATAATCCACACCAAACCATGGTTTTCGCTGGGTATAATGGCACGTCTTGAAACTCTTCTTATTGCGTTGAGCCAGAAATGGACTTCATTACTGAACAAAATTTTGGTCGAAAACAGCGGATCTTTCCGTTTCTCACCGAACGCTCATTTCCATAATAAAGTTGCCAACATTTGAAGGAAATTATTTTCAAAAAATAAATGCCATAAAATGTCCTTTCAAATTACCAATAAAGACTCACACTTGATTTAAATTTTTATATTTTTTTTTTGTTTTGAAAAAATACCTGTAGATGAATCACCCTATATAAACAATAATATAAAAACATATGAATAATATGGGCAGAAAGTTTGGACTTTATTGAGCAAAAGCTAGCTATCGTTTATAAAAATTGGGCAACAGATGGTAGAGGTACACGCCCTATTAAATTTTTGGATTTTCAGAATTTAAGTTACTTCTTTCGTAACCTTAAGTTATTTTGATCAAATCGGTATTAGCGTTTGCGAGTTATGGTCCTAAAAGCTGAACCATCCAATAAAAAAATCGTAAAAAAAATTCAAAAAATCTGTCTTGAAAACTAATCGGAGTAAAATTTTTTAAATCGCATTTTCGTGTTTTGGAGGCCAAATTCTATAGGAAAAAATATTTAAAAGTCTGGACCAAAATGGCTGTAAACTAGTGTACTCACAACAACTTATGGAAGTTATAAAAGTGAAATGTTTTTTAAACCTCTTGAAATTTATAAATATGGGATTTAGTATCTAATGTTTTCAAAGAATAATTCTTTTACCTATTGAGACATCTGAGACATTTCTCTCCACCTCCCATGTGAGCATGGTCTTAGCCCAGTTTATGCTGGCCAACACAAGAAGTATTTTTAAAAATTTCATTTTGTTAACCAAATTCCACTTAATAATTTTTTTTATCACTTCACTGCCTATGCACTGGTATTTCTTTAGATTTTAAAATATTTTGTGTCCAACGTTCTGCCCGAGTTTCTTCTTTTATAGTCTCTTTTTTTTAAGGGCACAGGTGTTCACACATACGGTAGGGCTATCATATTCCTTTATGGCTCCAAAACAGCCACAGTGATGGGCAATTATTCCATCAGTTTCCATTTCATTGCCTTTGCTAAATATCACTTGTCAATTTTTAACATGCATATTGTCATGTTGAGTGTCAATTTATGATATAAATTTGAAATACTTGAACGTTGAAGGAAACCGAAAGGAAAAGATTTAGATTCAACTTAAAGAGGATATGAAAATGATAGTTCGGTTAGGGTAAATTCAGGTGAAGTAACCTGGGAAATAGAAGTATCAGAGTGAGAATGACGTTGTATAAGTAGTATAGGTTTCTTCAAATTTGTCTACCATATGCCTTAATATCTTGGCACGTTATAGATACTTGGTTGACGATGGTAAGGCTAGAAGGTGTCATATCAAATTTTAAATTCACATGAAATGCCGAAGCTCTTTCTAATGGAAATACATGCATAGTCCAACCCTCTAACGAAGGTTGTTATTTACTTATATTTCGGCTCCTGACAGTATTAGTGTTCCAAGATGCAAACTGGAACTTACATTGGAAACTTTGATATTTTTTAGCATAACTTCACTCAGAACGTTTTGTCATTTGAGGGCGAATTGTTTTGTTTAGGGCGGTTCGGAAAGTTCTTAGCCTATCAATGAAAGAGAATAGTTAGTTTTTCAAAAAAAATTTTATTTTTCAATATAATCTCCTGAAACTTCAATACACTTAGTCCAACGCTTATCTAGCAATTCTATCCCTAGATTAAAATAGTTTTTCTCAAGGTCTTCTTTACAACTGTAATTGCATTATCATTTGAGGTAAAACGCTTACCAGCAAGGAATTTTTTTAGATTATCATTATCAGATTAGATTATCTAAATCAGGAGAATAAGGTGGGTGGTCAAGCAACTCGTACTTTAATTCGTTGATTTTAGCCATTAGTAAAACACTCTTGTGCGTTGTCTTGATGAAAAATTATTTTTTTTTGTGTTGTAAGCCAGGACGTTTTTCTCGAATTTGTACATTTAATTGATCTAAAAGGTTGCGATAGTACTCTGCATTTATAGTTTAACCCTTTTGCAGATAGTCAATCAATAAAATACCTTTGAAGTCCCAAAAAACCGTTGCCATAACCTTACCAGCCGATTGAATTATTATTGCCTTCTTTGGGGCACTTCCTCCAGCTTCAGTCCATTGTTTGGATTGTTCTTTTGTCTCTGGAGTATAGTGGTGGCTCCATGTCTCATCAACAGTTATGAATCGACGCTTAAAATCCACTTTATTTCTGCTGAAAACGATCCAAACAAGCTTGAAATGTTCATTCTTATGCGTTTTTGGTCGACTGTTAACAAGTGCGGCACCCATCTTGCAGAAAGCTTTTTCATCTGTAGTTCTTCATGCAATATTAAAAGGACTCGATCATTTGAGATGCCCATGATATTAGCTATTTCACGCACTTTTATTCGTCGATCATTTAATACCATATCATGCACTTTGGCTACAATTTCTGCTGTTGTTGCTGTTTTTGGACGTCCACTACGTGGTTCATCTTCAATGCTTGTACGACCACGTTTAAATTCAGCAACCCAATTTTTTACTGTTGCATATGAGGGAGCACTTTCACCTAACACATTCACCATATCATTATGAATTTCTTGTCCCGATAAACCTTGTTTATGTAAATATTTAATGACACCACGCATTTCTAATTTTTCCATTGTAAAAAAAACGCGGATGCGTCTTTTGTGAACACCTGTTTCTATATGAAGGAGTTGCCAGATCGAAACAAAATTTAGCATGTGTTCATAGCACTTAACTTTTTTCTGTTTAGACCGCGCTTTTTGTTCTAGGCTAAGAAGTATCCAAACCGCCCTCGTAATGTTGCAATTATTGACTCACTTATAAAATGTGTGTTTAATTGACCCTAAAATTTGACAACAGCTTATTTTAGAAAGAACCTATTGTGATAATTTTATGACTTATTTTTTTGCTGATCAAAACAGAGCCATAAAACCTTTTCACAGGTATTATATTTAATTATTTCATTATAAGTTATAAAATACCTAAAGCCCAAATTTAATACACCGAGTACTTTTAGGGCTCTTTAAATAATCGTAATTTGAATTTATTTAGAGTAATTTCATTAAAATGAAAAAAGTGTTCTACCGGCGGGTCGTGGCGGATACAAAAGTATATATAGGGTTAAAGAGGACACTTTCACTTTTCTCTGGGTGATACAAGTTTCTTGTTGCCTTTTGTTCCCTAGAAGTTCTATTCCACTAAAGTTTAAACTTGGGAAAAATATAGTAGTTTCTTCAATATTTCATAACGCCCCGAATATTAAACGCTAGAGCTGTGACCACTTACAACAACTAAAGACTATAATCCTACCAACATTATAAAAAAAAGACCACAGGCCATTATCGATGATAGCTTGCGAGTAGTAACCATTTATTTTTGATAAAAAAAAAACCTTTTCCTGAAATTAAAAAACAGTTGAGTTTGACAGCATGCCACGCCCACAATTAGCAATAGCTTAACCTAATTTTAGCTGGATATATAAGCTACCTTAATCAGGATATATAAGCTACAAAAAGGCGTAAAAATCTTAAAAATCGGTGACAGAAAAAATACACTTTTGGCCAACGAAATCAAAATTTCAGCCACAGTGCGCCGTTCGTTCCAGGATGAATTTCGTGAAGGACGTCCAACTTCGGTTACTTTGCCAGAAACCATTTTTGTTAGTTAAATGTAATTATTGTAAAACAAAATTGTGTATAGTTGTGTTTTAATATTGTTTTGTATTTTAGTTTTTATTCCCTGAGGATGATCGTCGAAGGCGATCGAAATATTGGAAAATAAATATTATAAATAAAATAAATCACCATCTTTTTTTTGTGCATGACCTTGATCCAAACAATTCAGAAAAAAATATACTTATAAATACAATTTTTTGATACTTTAAAACAAAAATTGATTTTTTTTTAAACCACATTACCAATTTGATGCAGTAAACAATTCAACCAGTGCATAAAAACTTAAATTTATTTGAAGGTAAAAACCAAGTGTGAAAAAACCTACTCATAATTTAAAAAGCAGATATACTTTTTTTGTAGTAAAGCCTCAGCACCGTGTAGGCTTCATAAAGACTTCAAATTTTCAAATCGTTAAAGATAAGAATTAAATAAACAACTTTATTATTTCGGTCAGATAATCGAATGCATAAATGTAACCATTAGTTGGTCCAGTTAACAAATGGTTGTGGTAATGACAACCTAATTCAAAGAGTTCTTACAGCCAATATTCTGTAGCATCAACCAATACTTGTACAAATTCAGTTCCAATAATCATGCTAGTTAGGGTTACCGATACGTTTTCTCTTCAACCGATACTGACAGTTCCGTGAAGCCAATCTTCATTCGGTTGTGGCGATACAATACGTGGATATTATTATGTGCATCCAACAACATTCGGTTGGCAACAAATCTGTTTTTGTGAGTGTACTTATGATGTCCAAAGATCGAAAAAGTAATATTCCACTTAGTGCATCAGAGGGTTAAAACACGCCTGCAAATGCCTTCAAAATATTTAAAGCAGCCATCTTACATTTGTTTTTCCAGTGAATGGACAGACTGCACTGAACACGTGCAATTAAAATAGTCCCTGAATGCTGGACCTAGTGTAAACCCTTCACTTATGAATTGTCCAGTGGTCATTTCTTTTTTCAATTGCTTAACAAAATCTTAAACATTCTCAAAGGACAAAACCTCTTTATCTATTATTTAAAAAAAAAACACTCACTTAAATTAACAAAAAACCATTGATAAAAATCTACACTTGCATGAAGGCTTTAAAAAATCCGATACAAAAAAAGAATCTGAACTGAAATGAGCCTTTTTTCCTTCGGTCTTATCGACGCATCCTTTACACAGACACACACACTTATAGACATCCTTATATCTACAAATATTTAAAAACCACTTGAACTCTATTAAAAGAAAAAAAAAGCGAAACGCAGGAAAAAAAAACTCACCTTCATGATAAGCAAAGATCTAAAGGAAAGCAAAATAACCATAAAATTGTAATGCAACCCGTAAAAGACAAATATGTAATGCCAGACGCTAACCGGTCAGGGCACAAAACAAAAAATCCTCCACAGGGAGAAGGAACAAAAATAAAAGAATGCCATACAACGATAACAAGAAAAGGATCAGTGTAAGATTTATTTAGGACTTTACCCCTGAGGTATGAATTGAAACTGGTGTTGTTGTTTAAAGACCATAAAATTGTTAATCGAACATCGAACAAAGAAAACAGGGACGGTTAGAAGAGAAGACTAAGAATGGTCAGCTCGTATTTCATCAACCCTCGGTTGAAGGGTTTCTTAAAATTTTGAAGTGTTTGTTTTGTCATGTAATAGCGTGTCAAATAATTATAAAGTCAATTTGATGTATATGATATGATATTACCTGTCACAGTGACATTTAATAATGATTTCATTTCATTTATATGTGATGACACCCTATTTGTGTAAGGAACGAGGAAAAGGAGGAAAAGGTTTTGAAATATTTTTTAATTTCAATATATTTTTTAATTTTTTTTCTTTTTTGTTTTATTTCGTTCTTAAGCAGGAAATCAAATTATCAATTGTTAGAGTTTCCCACAAAAACAAACAGTGAAACTGCACAAAGCTTAGAAGTTAAAATATTTCTCAAAATACCCTTTTAAAGCCCTCATCTCCAAATTGAATTTGTTCCATAAATTCATTGACCTTTTTGTTAACTCAGCTCACCGATGACCTTCACCGTAAATTCTTCATGTTACGCTTTGGTTTCTGTGTGTTTTTTTCCTGCGCACCGAAGGGTATATTAAATTTGTCATTCCGTTTGCAACACCACGAAATATTGATCGAACAACCTAAAAAGTATATAACGGGTGATCAATCTAGAGGTATTTTTTTTAAATACTAAAATACCAAAAATTTAAATCAAGTGTGGAATCTTTATTGGTAATTCGAAAGGACATTTTATGCCATTTATTTTTTTTTTTGTATATAATTTCCTTCAAATGTTGGCAACTGTACTATGGAGATGAGCGTTTGGTGAGAAACGGGAAGATCCGCTATTTTCGACCAAAATTTTGTTCAGTGATGAGGTCCATTTCTGGGTCAAAGGCAAAGTCAATAAATAAAATTGCCGCATTTTGGCTAAAGAGATACCAAAAGAGGTTTAATAGGTGCCATTATACGCACAAAAAACCACGGCTAAGTGCGGCTTATGGGCAAGAGGAATCATTGGTCCATACTTTTTCAAAAATGATGCTGGCCGGAACATAGAATGGTGATAGCTATCGCGCCATAATATCGGACTTTTTGCTACCTAAAATAGACGCCGTAATCTTGACGATATTTCGTACCAACAAGACAGCGCTACATGCCATACAGCCTATAAATTTATTGAAGGACACTTTTAGTGAGCGCATTATCCTGGGTCCTGTCGCGTGGCCTACAAGTTCGTGCGATTTCGACTATGCTTTTGTGGAGTTGTGTGAGGTCGCTTGTCTACGCAGATAAGGCCGACACGATTGACGCCTTGGAAGGGATTACTAGGCTCGTTATTGTTGACATACGGCACCAAATGCTGCAAAAAGTGGTCGAAATTGGGACTCTCAGCTAGAATTTATTGGAGCCTACCCGAAATCATGGTCAAAACATAATGGCAAATCCTTATCTTTATACAAAAAAGCTAAACTCTTGGCCATAACGTTTAATTATATGCGTTTTATCTCTTCTAGAAAGCTACACGTCTGAAAAAACACCCTGTATATTCTTGATCGCCATAAAATTCAAAGATGATCTAGCCATGTACGATCGTCCATCCGTGTGTCTTTTAAAAGCACGGATATTTAGAGAGAAATGTGTCCATAGCTGCTATTAAAAGTACAAATTAACTCCTGAACACGAAAATGAATTCTAAAATATTTTCGTCAGATTAGTTTTCAAGATAGAATTTTTGGATTTTTTTCTGATTTTTTATGAGATGTCTCCGATTTTTGGACAATAACCCGCAAACGCTATTACCGATTTGATCAAGAGTTCTCTCAAATGAAAGAAACTGAGCTTCGCTTTCAAGTTCAATAGGTTTATATTAAAATCACGATTTTAAATTTATATTAAAAATAATAAAAAAATATTTACTTTTACTTAGTAGGGACATAAATACTGTTACAACATTGAACACACCCATTTCAATGGTAGAACTGAACATACCCCGTTAATGTGATATGGGTTTTGAAAGCTAACCTCAATATCGTTAGTCTGTAACGGGATTTTAAATTTGTTTCAACTTTTATCATGGAGTGGTCAGATAATGAGAACCGTATCGCTGTAATAGCGCTTTTCAAGCGTGAAATGAAAAAAAGCGATATTTTAAAAACGCTCCGGCCACTAGGGATTAGCCGCATGTTCGTCCACCGATGCATAAAACTGTTTGAGGAGACTGGAGATGTAAAAGACCGCCACCGGTCGGGCCGCCCATGCTCTGTTCGAACACCGCATGTCATCGATGAAGTTAAATCAAGAATTCACAGAAATCCGCTCTGAAAACAGAGAAGCATGGCCCGTGAGATTAATATCACGCAAAAGTCCATAAGTCGAATCTTTAAAAAAGACTTGGAACTTAGGGCTTTCGAACGACGTACCGAACATTTATTGACTGCAGCTTTAAAAAAATAGGATAGAAAAATGCAAACGTCTTTTGGTGAACTTGCACACACAAATTTTATTCACTGATGAAAAAATACTTACCGTTTAGGAAAAATTTAACAAGCAAAATGGTAGAGTGTATGCGCGGTCATCTAAGGAAGCATCTGAACTGATCCCAAGGGTGGAAAAGGTTCATCGCCCAGCTTCAGTCATGCTTTGGTGGGGTGTCTCTTACGATGGGATCACTGACCTGCATTTCAACCAAGTTTACCATGAAACCGTTTTGGAAGCTCTTGTGAATCTTCTTAACAATTCCCTGTTCCAAAAACAGCCATGGACTTTTCAGCAGGATTCTGCGCCGGCCCATAAAAAAAAATTGGTCCAAAAACATTCAGTACTTTTTATTTTACAGCATAAAACGTGTGTAACAGTATTTATGTCCCTACTAAGTATAAACAATAATATAAAAACATATAAATAAATTGAGCACAAAATTTGCACTTGCTCGACCAAAACAAGCTATCGTTTAAAAAAATGAAGACCACTCTTTCTTTCATTTGAGACCAGTCTTTATCAAATCGGTAATAGCGTTAGGGAGTTATGGTTCAAAAACCTGAGACATCTCATAAAAAAGTCGTAAACAAATTCCAAAAATTCTATCATGAAAACTAATCAGAGGAAAATTTAAAAATAATAAATTTAAAAATATTTTTCCTGGTTTTGAGGTCAAATTTAAAGAAATAAAATAAATAGAGCTCTGGACCATAATGGCTGTAAACTAGTGTAATAGAGGGAGTGAGCATTATTCACATCTCCCATTGAGATCATTCAACATTCCCATTGAGATCATAAAACAACTTCAATCTAAAGGGTGGTCAAATTTTAAGGTCCGATGTTGAATATGAACCACAACTAAACGTCAAGTTTTTTTCTGAATTTCATTTCATATTTCGCAATTTCAGACTAATTCAATTTGAAACATGGAAAGATACAATGATCAGAATTGTCGCAAGAAATGGCTACAGTGGATGATCAATTTTCGAAGAAAATCATCTTCGGTGATGAAGCACATTTTCACCTTAGTGGATTCGCCAATAAGCAGAATTGCCGCATTTGGGCGAATAATAATCCAAGAGTGACTGTCGAAAAAACAATGCACCCTCAAAGAGTGACTGTTTGGTGCGGTTTAAGGGCTGGCGGCATCATCGGGCCGTATTTTTCCTAAAAATGAGGCCGGGCAGTTTTTTACCGTAAATGGTGTTCGCTGTCGTGAGATGATAACGAACTTTTTATGGCCCGAATTGGAAGATATAGAGGCCAAATAAATCAAGCTAGGATTCTGAAATATTGCATGATGATGGCTTATGGTCTTAAGCTGTTTGACATTGTAAATGAACGAAATCGGACAAGGGGGGAAAAAGTTTCCCTTTCGGGACCAAAGGTACCACTTTAAAAAGAACACTTTTTTGAGTATTTGCTTAGCAAATCATATTTTTTTGTGAACGGACAATGGGTTTTTTTAGTTGGGATGCACTAAATACAGGATGGGCCAAGAGTTACCATGGGGTTTTAAAAATGTAATAACTTTTTCGTTTATATATTTTTTAGATTATATAAATAACACTTGGAGAATAAATAATGGAGAAATTCACAACTGAACTATGAACCAGAATAATAAAATTTTATTATTTAAATCAGCGATCAATTATTCTAAAGCAAACGCAGGAGTGATGAAGCTCATTTTCATTTGAATGGCTTTGTTAATAAGCAGAACTGTAGGTTCTGGGGTTATGAAAATCCAAGAGCCATAACACTTGGAGATTAAATAATGGAGAGATTCACAGCTGAACAAAGAACCAGAATAATAAAATTTTATTATTTAAATCAGCGATCAATTATTCAAACGCAAACGCAGGAGTGGTGAAGCTCATTTTGATTTTAATGGCCTTGTTAAAAAGCAAAACTGTAGGTTCTGGTGTTCTGAAAATCCAAGAGCCATTCATCAACGACAGTTGCACCCCATTAGGTGTACAGTATGGTGTGGGATGACATCTGCAAATATCATTGGGCCTTTCTTCTCCGGGAATGAAGATGGAAGTGCTGTAACCGCTGTGCTGTTAGTGGAGAGCGGTATCGGTTTATGATAGACATTTTTTACGTCCTGCTCTTAAAAACAGACCTGAGATGTGGTTTCAGCAGAACGGAGCCACTGCCCACACTGCCCGAGACACAATGACACTTTAAAGTAAAATTTTTGGAGAGCGAAAAATTTCCAGAAATTCTGAAATTGTTTGGCCAGCGCTATCGCCAGATTTGTCGGCACCCGACTATTTTCTTTGAGGTTATTTAATTCAGCGAGTATATGTGAACACGCCCGAGACAATCCTTCAAATCAAGGCTAATATTGTTGCAGAAATTCAAACGCTACAGCCACAAATTTTAAAAGATGTTATGAAAAATGCTCCAACACGAGCCAATCATTGCGAAGCTGAAAATGGGGCTCATTTAGGGACATTATTTTTCATACTTGGAGTAAAAAAATTCCATTTTGTATATTAAACGAGTATAATCTGAGAAAAAAAAAAATAAAAAATATTAATAAGCGAAATAGTTATAAAAGTTTTTAGCCATGGTAACTTTTGGCTAACTCTGTATCGGAATAAACCCCTTAGCTACTAGATTTTTTGGCTTATGTGGCCCAAAAAAAGTCTACATGGGCGAAATCGGACCAAAAAGAAAAATGTTTTTCTTTAAGGAACTAAATCTACCTCGCAAAATATTACACTTTTTGAGTATTTGCTTAACAAATCATAATTTTTTGTGAACGGACAATGGTTACTATTTATTGGGACGCACTAAATGCCTCAAAAAAGAGCGAGCTGCTAAGCGTTTTGGCTAATGTGGCCCAAAAAAAGTCCCGCATTATCAAAACGGCGATCGATAGTCAATATGGATACTCAAATGAAAGCCGATTTTACTAAGAATCCAAATATAAAGAATTTCCAGAGATTTGCTAATAATAGGGAAGGACAATTGGTTCGAAACGTTTGAAGAAACAGACCATTTTTTGCGCTTTATTATTATATGAACAGTGAAGGGTATAAAAATGTCGACCTGACCTGGTTTTTTCTTGTTTTTAATTTTTTTTTTGGTATTGGTTTGGTTATCTTCATCACTTGCTTATATGTCTGCTCTTCTCCTCTATAGATTTTACTTTTATTTAACCGGAAATTCTTTAATATTAATCTTCTTCTTTGGTCTGCCGTCTCCACCAAAATGATGTTGCACAAGCGTTATTTTTAAAGTTTTGTTTTTGAGGGGGGATTCCACAAAAACCCATGTACCTACAACTCATCACACATCAAATGTTATAGTTGGCGATGAATAATATTCTGAAAAGTAGTTTAAGACATTAAGTCGGGTGTGAATTCTTAATAGCCAACATAAATTCCACAATAAATACACATGAGACTAATTAGTGTAGTTTCCTCCAGCATCCCCACCTCACAAAAACTCCAAAATGTCTATACTCAAAATTCAATCATTTTTAGTACACAAAAAAATAAATCAAAAAAATTATTAAAAACAACACCAGCTCGATTGGGTTATGACATAACCCAATTAATTAAGTTATAAATTATGAAAATCTCATTATAAAATTGTACCGTTTTGCATTTTAGCTTTGATTGCTTGAAAACAAAAGACTTAAGACGCGAACGCTTAGAGCTCAAAAGAGGGGAGAACCGAGTTAATGTTAAACTTTAATGGAGTTTTTGCCCTGTAACTAATTTATAGATCTAGAACTATTTCGAAAAAACTAATAGTCTAATGTTTGTTCCAATATAAACAAAAATTAATGCTGATTTCATCATTATTCATCATTAGATTTAATTTATGGTAAAAATAAACAAAATTAACTTTTATAACAAAGACAGTTAAGAACAATTTTTTCAAATAGTTTTTAGAACAGTTTATGTTTGAATGCATTCGCAAATTTATAGTCTCTCTTTGCATGATTAGAAAGGAAATATTCTGCACGAGTATCGGTTATTTTTTAACACAACTTATTCGAATATTTTAATGACAGTCGGTACGCTTAATTCACTGTAGCTTTCTAAACGACCAATAGAAAAAAATTGATGCCTTTCAGAAATGATTTAGATTTTTAATATTCAAAGTACTTTAAAGTAGTAACTATGGAAGAGAAAGAACCCATTGTCTCCGTTGAAGGTTTTATTTGTTTTAAATATTTTTCGATTCCTCTTTTTAAATCTATTTTTTTTTAATAATTCTCGGTTCCCCTATAAAATCTTGTTTTTTTTAAATACTTTTCGATTGCCATAACCAATTTTTTGCCAGCCGAATAATTAAGGTTGGAGGAAGTAACTAACAAGTAGTCATCAGTACAACCGAATGTTGGTGCACAGTAATTTTCAGTTTATGGAACTGAAAGTATCAGTAGAAGCACAAAGTACCAAATACCCATATATAACAGCGCATAAACAAAGGGACCTAAGGGTAAAAAAATCAACTTTTTTTCTTTTTTTGATGTGGCCAACATCTGAGCATCGAATAAGACCGATCGCATGCCCCAGAGATATGCGCGTTTTATGAAAGTGAAGTCGACGATTCTAAGCGCAAATAGAAAGGACCCTTATCTTTAAAATGGCTCTCCTGAACAAAACTGGCTTTAAACCTTAGGCCCCTTTCTATTTTGCGCGTCACTTATATCGCCATATTTATTCTCTATTAATATGTTGAACCGAATATTCATTACGATTGCAGACATTTGGTTATGACAACTAGTTTTTTCTCCGTGTATAGGAAAATCACCTTATAAGCTACACAAATCTTTTTGAGGCGCATAGGTAGTTCTACGCTACACCTTATTGCGATAATGGATATTGTGACTTAGTGCTGATTAGTGTGGCCGAAACCGTCATTCCAGGTTTTATGACCAAACCCGAAAGTCAGTTACTCAAAAAAAAAAATCTAAAACCCGACATGTCAGTTTGTAATCGGGTTTTTGATTGTTGTATATAAAAGCAAAGAAAGTTTATAACGGCTTCTCCAATAGGTACATAAAAATTTCGTATCTTTATGTCAACGCACCTTCTAACATTTTTAATGATCTTTCAGTGTCAAAACGTTAGTCGAAGTCAAAACTTTCATCATGGTTAAGTGCACTTACGGACAAAGTTTCGAAATCATAAAAAAAACTACTACCGAAATTCTGAGTCGATGGTCGCAACGCTTACTCCAATTTTCGACCGTAATAATCGTCTCACCCGACAGGCTGTGCGTGCTATAGGGGACAAATTTGGATTCAAATTTTCACTTTTGGATATTCTGGCTACAAAGAAACGCCATACGCCTAAACTTTTTCGATTGTGCTCTGGCAAAGATTCACGAAAAATCAGAATTTCATAGGAAAATCATCTTCAGCGGTGAAGCACATTTCTGGCTGAGTGGTTTTGTCAATAAAAAAAAATATGCGTTATTGGACATTAACAAACCCACATGTGCTTCAAGAGACACAATTGCATCCGCATAAAATTGCTCTGTGGTATGGTTTTCATGCCGGAGGTGTGATTGGACCGTATTTTTCGTCGATGGAAACAATCGTCATGAGATAACAAAAATCGAAGTAGCCTAATTTAACCCATTTATACAGCCTATATTATTACAGCGATATACTTATATTATGTGAAAATTCCAGAAGATCTGTTCAGTTATTTAGGCTTTACTAAACAGACAAACTGTCTGAAACCTAAAGGTATCAATTTTTCTTTTTTTTCTTTTTGTGATGTGGACAACATATGAGCATCGAATGAAGTGCCCCAAAAGTGTTCCCTCCCAGAGATATGCGCGTTTTATGAAAGTGAAGTCGACGATTCTAAGCGCAAATAGAAAGGGACCTAATCTTTAAAATGGCTCTCCTGAACAAAACTGGTTTTTAACCTTAGGTCCCTTTCTATTTTGCGCGTCACATATATAGGGTGATCCAACTAAAACGCACGATGTTAATTGTAAATAAAAATTAATATTTTTCTCGCCACGGCTTCGGTGGCATACCACTATCCGATGGGACATATTTTCATTGACTCTCAGACATAATGGAGGATCAATGTCGTTAATGTGCAGAATTATCTCATTCTTTAGTACTTCAATTGTTCTTGGCTAATTTATGTAGACTTTATTTTTTAAATATCCACAAAGAAACAAGTCCAACGGCTTCATATCACATGGTCGAGGCGGCCAATTAACATCGCCATGACTTAAGATAAGACGGCCATTAAATTTCTCGCGCTAAAGTGCATTTTTTTCGTTGGCAGTGTCGCCAGTGGCACCATCCAGTTGGAACCACATATCGTCCTGGTCCATATTCTCAATTTCTAGCCACAAGAAAAAGAACGATAGAGAACATCAGTACGAAGAAGTGCGGCCCGATGACGGTGCCGGCCCATAAACCGCACCAAATGGTCACCCTACGCAGATGGATCGACTTTTTAAGAATCACTCATGGATTCACATTTATCCAAATGTGGCAATTCTGCTTGATAAAGCTTACCAAAAAAAAAATACGAGGTGAACGAAATGTATTTTGACTTGAACGCCCATTTTCGTTGACAATCTTAACTTCAACAATCTTAACGCTCTGCTCAATTGTGTACCTCTTCGTATTGGAATTTGTCAAACACTGAAAAACTGTGTCGAAAAACTTGACGTAAAGGAGTGACTCATACTTAACGTCTTACATTATGGTTGGACCCACCTTTATTTTTGTGTTATGCTGTAATTTCCGGGAATCCCGGGAAATCAAAAAGTCCGGGAAAATAGAAGCTCTAATACCAACCGTTTCAGGATACAAACCTATAAATCGCGATCTGTTCTTTGCTACTCTATAGGCTGGGCCATTTTAAATTTTATATTTGAATCGGCTGTAAACAAAAAGGACAAATATATTTTTAAATTTCTGATTTTATTGGATCCGATGAGTTTTCGCTTTACCCAATGGGCTAAAGATTGTTTGGCAGGAGATGAAGAATTTAAATGATAATCTTGTTTTCAGATGAAGCTCGTTTTCATATCGGTGGCTATGCCAATAAGCAAAATTGCCGCATATGGAGTTCAGAGAACCCACACGCGACTATTGAGAAGGCAATATGCATCCTCAACGAGTCACCGTTTGGTGTGGGTTTTGGGCTGGAGGCATCATTGGAATATTTTCCTTCGAAAATGAACAAGACGTCGTTGCCGTCAACGGTAAGCGTTTCCGCGCCATGCTCAACGATTTTTTGTTTCCAAAAATGCAAGAGATTGTCGTGGACGACATTTGATTTCAACAAGATGGAGCCACATGTCACATTGCCGCCAACGCAACCGACAATCGACATTTTACGCACTGTTTTTGAAAATCGAAAAATCAGTCGATATTGCGGATCTGTAATTTGAGCCCTTTGGGCTATTTTCAGTGAGGAGCTAATAATGATAAATGTGACGCAAAGCATCCAAAGGCAATTGAAGCTGTGAAACATAAAATTGAAGTTGCAATTGAAGAGATTTGACCCGAAACAATCGAGAATGTACTGACAAATTGGATTGATCGGATAAGGTACTGCCGAGCCAATTGAGGTAGTTAAATAAATGATACTCGTATTGTGATTCATTATTTAATGGCAAAATTCAACCTAGGCAAAGTAAAACCTGAAATTTGAAATATTTTTTAACAGCCGATTCAAATTTAAAACATTAATTGGCTTACCCTGTACTTAGATACGGACATATCTTGATCGTGTTCGGTTTTTAAAACGATCAAAAATATGTGTATGCTTTGTGCGGTTTTCTATCTATGTTTCGAGGTCTTGCTAACCGACAGGCTACGGAACGAGGGTTGCTATATATATTTCTATATATATTTCTCAATTCCATTGGAAAGTTTGAAATTTTTCAGCATAAACGTTTTGACGTTTTGACGTACGACCATCATTGGTGTCGTTTTGACATACGACCATCATTTGTGTTGTTTACAGTGACTTAAAAAAATCAATTTGGCAAAAAAATTAACTCGTGAGCATTTTCGTGTGATCATTTTTCACAACTGTCGACGTGGATTATCACCACAAGAGTGCATCTATGAACTTAAAACTTTGTATGGCGATGAAGCACCATCCTCTAGCACTGTAAAAAAACTGGTTTAATGAATTCAATCGTCACCGACGCTCGCTCAAAGACGAAGGTCGTCCAATCACGGCCGTTGTGCCAGAGAACATTAATGCCGTGCGTGAACTGATAATGCAAGATCGTCATGTAACATACCTTGAGATTCAGGCATCCTTGGGCATTTCTTCCATCAGCATTCATTCGATATTGCATGAACACCTGGCCGTTAAAAAGGTTTGTTCCCGTTGAATCCCACACAATTTGACAATCGCTAAAAAAAAGGCTCGTGTCGATTGGTGCAAAGAATTTTTGAAAAAATACAATCGTGGTGCATCAAAAGACGTTTATAAGATCGTCACAGGTGACGAATCATGGATCTATGCGTATGAGCCCGAAACAAAACAGCAAACGATCGTGTGGGCCTTCGAAGACGAGCCCAATCCAACGAAAGTTGTTCGTGAAAGAAGCACTTCGAAGCAAATGAGCGACTGTTTCTTCGGCAAAACTGGTCATGTTGCAAATGTTCCGCTTGAGCAACGCCTGTTTCTTCGGCAAAACTGGTCATGTGGCAACTGTTCCGCTTGAGCAACGTAGGATGGCCAATTCTGAGTGGCACACCACATTTTTTTGCCTGAAGCCTTCGGAGAAATTCCAAAAACGAACAAGGGAAGACGAATCATTGTGTACCATGATAGTGCGAGCTCTCACACATCGGCTCAAACCAGTGCCTTTTAGACCGGCCATCCGCCGGGTCATCCGCCGTACAGCCCTAACTTGGCACTTAATGACTTCTTTTTATTCCCTCACATGAAGAAAAAAAATGCGTGGTCAACGATTTTTGTCGCCTGAAGATGCTGTTGAAGCGTTCAAAAACCATGTTTTGGAGGTGTCTCAATCGGAGTGGAAAAAGTGCTTCGACAATTGGTTTGAGCGCATGCAAAAGTGTATAAATCATGCTGGAGCATACTTTGAAAAACAATAAAAACCATTTTTGATTATAAATATTAGCATTTTCATTATTAGGCCAGAAATATATATATAGCAGCCTTCGTTCTATACACACGATGCAATAATTAATTTAAATATTTCATACTAAAAATGTCTCAATAGAAAAAATGTCCTACCTTGAACTGAAAACGTAACTACCCCTGTATTGTAGGGGTATTGTACCAAATTTTCCGGTACCTGGATAACTTTTCCAGTGCGGGAAAACTACCAACTTTACGTGGGCATAGGGAAATTTCTTCTTATAGGCAGAATAATTAAAAAAACCAAAAATTTGCCGTAAAATAAATTTCCCTCCCAAAAAGAAAAAACCGCAATGAAACTAAAATTCCTTAAACCCAAGAAACTACCATATCCTGTTAAATGGGCTTTGCTGATGTGTGCCTTTTTCAAAAACACATAAAATTTAGAGTTTATTACACAGTTCTAGTATTTAAGTGACAAAATTCTATGGAATGTAGACTTTTCCCATCAGCATTGAGCACAAACAACCTGTTAAAGAGGAGTTTTCCTTTTTGTTTCCTACTTCCGGATGCTGTTCATGTTTTTGTGCCCTTTGATAAGAGCCTGTGCCTCCAGACTATTGATAAAAGAAGACAAGAGATGTCTGGCATTATCACAGAAGATTTTTCTAATTTTTCAAACCTAATGTATAGAAAATATGTTACCTATTTCCTATAATGTACATGCATAGCCCATCACTGAAACTGAAAACTAAAACTGAAATCTAAAGGTTGCGAGGTGGCCATAGAACAGGTTGAACCCCAAAACCATTAAAGATCATTACACGTAGATCACACTCTTGTACAATCAAAGGAAAAACGTAGACAGAAGCCGTCCATCAGTAATAATTGAGAAAATGAAACGAACACACTAAATGGTAAATACACGTACTTGGCTGAAATACGAGTTATGGTCAGTGAATTCGTTTTGGTTTCTATTTGTTTTACTTTTCTCGTTGCTTTTAAAATTGGAAAAAGGTAAGCGTGATTTTTTTTCTTTTTTGAAACGCGTGTGGCGGTGCGGTTTTAATCGAGGAGTTTTCGAAACACGCACAAATTTGAGGTTATTAATGGAAAATGAGTAGCAGAAGAAAATATTTCTCGGAAAGAGTTAAAATGTTTTATTTGGGCAGGTAGCAGAGTTAGGGTTTTCATGGCAAGTGAGTATTTACAGGTATTTCGGTTTTCAATTATTCTCTTATTTGGTTTATTTTTTAAGTGTTTAGTTACACTGTTTTTCAAAAATTCAAACTATTGAACTTTAGACAAAACCAAGTGATTTTTAAAATGATCTCCTGAATACGAATTGAGTGTCTGGTTTACCCCACCAAGTATAGTTTTCGAGATATAGCAAAAATTAATGTAATTTTTCTGGCTTTTTTCATTAATTTACCTAAACCAGCGGCAATTCTTATTCTTGCACTTGGGTAATATTAATTGGTAAGAAATGCTTCTTTCATATAAATCATAATTTATAAAAATCGAATAAAAATTGTAAAAGTTACAGCAAAAAAAAAGTCGAAAGTCTGTTCTTGTTTGTTGATAAACTTTTGTTTTCAACTGCCAATTGTACCCAAATTCTGGAGCTCTCCTACTAGTTTTTGCACAAAATCATGAAGAACATACTGTAGTGTTTCCAAAGTGGTTTAGTTTTTAAAATTAGACGAAAAATGCTGGAGTTATAGCCTATCTCAAAACTCGAAAACTAAGGGACACTCAATTCGGATTCAGGAGACTATTTTACGTAAGGACCAGTTGCTTTCATCCAAAGGATGATTTTGTTGCAAAACAAGTGTTATTGATAAAGTATCTGCTGCAATTTCTTTGTTTACAGACTTAAATTAAGTTCTGCATGTCACGAAAGAAACCGTATAAGCTGGTAAAGCATCTAAATACAATCTTGTCACGCTTACGAGGGCGGTTCGGAAACTTCTTAGCCTAGCACAAAAGCGCGGTATAAACAGAAAAAAGTTAAGTGTTTTGGAAACTTCCATCTCTGCTATGAACACATGTAAAATCTGGCAACTCCTTCATATAGAAACAGGTGTTCACAAAAGACGCATCCGCGATTTTTTTACAATGCAAAAATTAGAAATGCGTGGTGTCATTAAATATTTTCATAAAAAAGGTTTATCGGGACAAGAAATTCATAATGATATGGTGGATGTGTTAGGTGAAAGTGCTCCTTCATATGCAACAGTAAAAAATTGGGTTGCTGAATTTAAACGTGGTCGTACAAGCATTGAAGATGAACCACGTAGTGGACGTCCACAAACAGCAACAACGACAGAAATTATAGCCAAAGTGCATGATATGGTATTAAATGATCGACGAATAAAAGTGCGTGAAATAGCTAATATCATGGGCATCTCAAATGATCGAGTCTATTTAATTTTGCATGAAGGACTACAGATGAAAAAGCTTTCTGCAAGGTGGGTGCCGCACTTGTTAACAGTCGACCAAAACGCATAAGAATGAACATTTCTCAAGCTTGTTTGGATCGTTTTCAGCGCAATAAAATGGATTTTAAGCGTTTTTTTATAACTGTTGATGAGACATGGAGCCACCACTGACAGAAGAACAATCCAAACAATGGACTGAATCTGGAGGAAGTGCCCCAAAGAAGGCAAAAACAATTCAATCGGCTGGTAAGGTTATGGCAACGGTTTTTTGGGACTTCAAAGGTATTTTATTGATTGACTATCTGCAAAAGGGTAAAACAATAAATTCAGAGAACTATTGCAACCTTTTAGATCAATTAAATGTACAAATTCGAGAAAAACGTCCTGGCTTACAACACAAAAAAATATTTTTTCATCAAGACCAGCGCACAAGAGTGTTTCAACAATGGCTAAAATCAACGAATTAAAGTACGAGTTGCTTGACCACTCACCTTATTCTCCTGATTTAGCTCCCAGTGACTTTTACCTGTTCCCAAATCTCAAAAAATTCCTTGCTGGCAAGCGTTTTACCTCAAATGAAGATGCAATTACAGTTGTAAACCACTATTTTGAAGACCTTGAGAAAAACTATTTTAATCAAGGGATAGAATTGCTAGATAAGCGTTGGAGTGTATTGAAGTTTCAGGAGGTTATATTAAAAAATAAAAATATCTTTGAAAAACTAACTATTCTCTTTCATTGATAGGCTAAGAACTTTCCGAACCGCCCTCGTACAATAATCTTGGTACTTCCTTATAAAAAGATTGCTATTTATATTTCGGTTCCTGACAACACTAGTGTTCCCAGATGCAAACTGGAACTTACATTGGAAACTTTGACATTTTTTGGCTTAACTTCACTGAGAACGTTTTGTCATTTTAGGGCGAAATGTTTTGTTTACAGTGTGTCATCTCAGTCAAACAATGGAATTATCCCGTGAACATTTTCGTGCGAAAATTTTTTAAAATTTTCGAGACAGAGTGTTTAAATCAACTTGTATCGATTTTTGGCGATGAAGCACCATCAAAAACCACTATTAATCGCTGGTACCAAAAGTTCAGTCACGGACGCCGTTCGATACAGGATGAATTTCGTAAAGGACGTCTAACTTCGGTCACTTTGCCAGAACTGATTAAGCAAGACCGACATGTGACATACCGTGAGATCGGGACATCCTTGGGCATTACTACGAGGGCGACCGCAAAACTAACTGGCCTGGCACATTTTCTGTTTTAATAGCTACTTTTTTTTTTGTTTTTTAAAAGCAATCTTTTATAAGCCATCTGTCAAAATTTCCGAAATATTTAATGATTATTTTCTTTATTACAGGTGATTGAAGTAAACAAGTTTTATAATTTTTTGAAAAATGGAAAATCAAGAGTTTCGTGCGGCAATTAAACACTTTTATATGAAAGGTTATACTCCACAATTAATCAAAGATGAATTGGATTCTGTTCATGGTGATAACGCACCATCATACTCCACCGTGAAATCCTGGGTTCAACAATTTAAAATGGGTCGTTCAAGTACGGAAGATGAACAACGCTCTGGAAGACCGAAAACTGCTACTACTATTGAAAACATTAGAAATATATTTAATGAAGTGACTAAAGATAGACGAATAAAGCTCAGAGAACTTGCTGATATTGTTAAAATACACGAAAAACAAGTTTGGAGTATTTTACATGATGAACTTCACATGAAAAAGTTATCCGCAATTAGGGTGCCGCGTTTGTTGACTTTGCCCAAAAAAATCGTCCGTTGGACCAATTCCGATACATAACTGTTGATGAAACATGGATCCATCACTACATCCCAGAATGCAAAGAACAGTCAAAACAATGGATAGAAGCTAGTAAAAGTGGCCCCAAGAAGGCGAAAACTGTTAAGTCAGCAGGAAAAGTAATGGCCACAGTATTTTGGGATGCAAGGGGTATTATATTTATTGATTATCTTGAGAAAGGAAAAACTATAAATAGTTAATATTATTGTGCATTATTGGATCGGTTGAGTGAAGAAATTAAGATAAAACGACCGCATTTAGAAAAAAAAGTTCTTTTTCATCAAGATTACGCTCCTTCACACACTGCATTTTTTACTCAACAAAAACTGGCCGAATTACGATTTGAAATTGCTCCGCATCCACCATATACGAGTCCAGATTTAGCTTCTTCTGAATATTTCTTGTTTCCAAATTTAAAAAAATTTCTCGATGGCAAAAAATTTTCGTCCAATAGCGAGGTTATTGCTGAAACTGAGTCATATTTTGAAGGTCTTGAAAAATCTTATTTTTCGGATGGAATTAAAAAACTTGAAAAACGTTTGATGAAGTGTATTGAGTTGGAAGGAGATTATGTTGAAAAATAAATAATAATAATTCCAAAAAAAAACGGTTCTTTTTATGTTAGGCCAGTTACTTTTGCTGTCGCCCTCGTATGACAAGCATCAATAAGATACTGCATGTTCATTTGCCGTGAAAAAAAATTGTTCTCATTGGATCCCACATAATTTGACGAATACTCAAAAAAAGGCTCGTAAAGGTTGGTAAAAAGAGTTTTTGAAAAAGTAAAACTGCGGTAGTTTAAGGCAGTGTATAACATTGTCACAGGTAACGAATCATGGAACTATGCATATTAAACCGAAACAAAACAGCAATCGACAATGTGAGTCTTTCAAGACGAGCCAAATCCAAAAGTTGTCCGTGGATGAAGTACATCGAAGCAAATAATTGCGTTTTTTTCGGCATAACCGGCCATGTTGCCACAGTGCCTTTAGTGGAACGTAGGAGGTCAATTCTATGTGGTATACAATCATCTGTATGCCAACAGTGTTCGAAGAAATGAGGAAAGAGAAGACGGATCATTTTGCATTACGACAATGCGAGCTCTTACACATCGGCTCAAACCAGCGCCCTTTTGACCGGACAAAACGTCGAATTGATGGGTCATCCACTGTACAGCCCTGTTTTGGCATGCTATGACTTCTTCTTATTCCCTAGAATCGAGAAAAAATGCGAGGTCAACGTTTTTCATCGCCCACAGCAGCTGTTGAAGCGTTCAAAAACTATGTTTTGGAGGTGTCTCAATCGGAGTGGAAACGGTGTTTCGACAATTGGTCTGTGCGCATGCAAAAGTGTATTGATCTTAAAGGAGAATATTTTGAAATACTATAAAACTATTTCCGTTTAGCTCGTTTGTTTTATTTCAGTCTGTTGCTTTTACACATTGAAAAGGGATTAACCGGCTCAAGACCTCTTGCTTCTATATTTAAATAGAAGACAAGTTTTTAACACAATGGCAAAGTGACATTGATTTTCGCTTTTATCATGATTTCGGGTCCGTGACAACCTTCTTCACAAAGCTTCGCAGCAATTGTTGAAAGTAAAACCGCACTCTTTACGGTCAGGCTCTCCCCAAACGAATGAGAACTACTGTTGGAAACCTTACTTTTTAAGTTTTCTCACGCAATTGCGCACAAATGATAAATTATTGTGTTTTTATTGCCGGACCCGAAATATAAATAGCAACTCTCGTAATATAAATAGCTACTCTCGTATGTAAAGTTCCTTGCAAAATTATTAAACTTAAGTTTGAGACTCATGTACAGGGTGGCCCAAATAAGACCAGCTGATGTGAAACACAAATAACTTTTTTTATTTTTAACATAATTTATTTTTTCTTTTTGCAGATTATAACTGAGCTCTTGGAAATTTAAAATGAATATGTACGTACAGTCCACAACAGCGCATTAAAATTATCGATTTTTATTATTCTTCTCAACGATCAATTGTTCTGACGCAGCGAAAATATCGCCGTTTTTTTTAAAGTAAGATCAGCGCCCACATCTTACATGATTACAAGTTTAGTTCGCCGTTTTGAGAAACTGGGTTCAGTTGCCGACCGTCCAGGAAGAGCTGCCCATCGAAATATTTGTACTGAAGAGCACGTGGAAGCTGTGCAGCAGAGTGTTGCAAATGATCCATCTGTCTCAACTCGTCGCCGTTCCGCCCAATTGGGTATACCCAGAACAACATTACAGAGAATCTTAAATTTGGATCTTAAGTTGTATCTATACAAAGTTCAAATTGTGCAACAAGATGGAGCCACTGCGCATACTGCTAGGCAAACTATGCACGTGCTGCGTGAAATTTTTGGTGAACGCATAATTTCAAAAAATTCAGATTTCCCTTGGCCTCCTCGTTCACCAGATTTAACTGCGCCCGATTTTTTTATGGGGATATTTAATAGACAAAGTGTATGTTAACAAACCACCGACACTTGGACAGCTCAAGCAGAATATTCGAGACGAAATACGGCGCCTGCAACCAGAAACACTACGCCGTGTAATGCAAAATGCGCTAAAAATGCCTGTATCGAGCAAAATGATGTTCATTTGTCTGATGTCATATATTACACATAGTCACGTCAAATTTCCATAAAATGTATTTAACATATACAAATTAATCATTTAAAAAGCCGTTATTACAAGAGTTATACGTGTTTAACATCACTAGGTCTCATTTGGGCCACCCTTTATAAGTAGTAACATTCCTAAAGTGCGGAAAATGTCTTTTATTCAAAAGATTTTAAAGCCAGGAAAGTAGGGGAAAAAGGAAAGTACAAATCCATAACTTTCTCATACAGGCTGATTTGTTTGCTTTCCTGCTTATCGAAACTACAGAGTGGGCGAAATAAGATTTTTATTTTGAATCGGCTGTAAAAATGATAATTTTTTTTTACTAATAATTTTTATCAAATTTAAGGTTCTATTGGAAAGTTCATTTAATAATGGAGCACAATTTCATTCATATGACTACCACAACTAGCTCGGCAGTGCCTCGTCCGATAAACAGATTTTTTTTAGAACATTTACGATTGTTTCTGGTCGAATCTTATCAATGGCAACTTTGATTTCATGTTTCAACGCTTTAATTGCCTTTGGATGCTTAACATTTATCCCTAATGGCTCCCTACAGAAAATAAACCAAAGCCCTCAAATCACAGCTTTGAGGCGGCCAGTTAACATCTGAATTTCGGCTGATTATTAGATTTTCAAAAATAAATGTCATCCAAGCCATTCTTGAATTTTTGGAAACAAAAAATTGTTAAGCTTGAAGCGTTCATGCTCACTGTTGATGGAAACGTCAGCTTCTTGCTCATTTTCGAAGAAAAATGGCCCAATGATGTAGCCGGCCTAAAATACACACCAAACAGTCACTCGTTGTGGATGCATTTGCTTCTCAATAGTCACGTGTGGGTTCTCTGAACCCCATTTGCTTATTGACACAGTCACCGAGGTGAAAATGAGCTTAATTTGAAAACACGATTTTTCGATAAAATTCTTCATCTTCTGCCAAACAAACTTTAGACCATTGGGAAAAGCGAAAATGCATTGAATGGTGTTCCATTATTTAATGGCAATATTTAAGCTTTTTAATAAAACTAAAAATTAAAAAAAATATGAATACTTTATTTTCTCTTTTCAAAAATTTAACCGTTCCTCCTGAAAAATAACATAATGCCAGACCATCAGTATGGATGTCGGGAAGGACACAGCACTATCAAACAAGTAAACCGCCTGACCCAAGCAGTTGAAATTCATTTGAATGGCGGGAATAATTCCACGCCGTATAACTGGATGTAGCTCGAGCTTTTGACCAAGTCTGGCACTTTAGCTTGGCTGACAAAATTTGCAAATCCGCAGATTTAGAGTCAAATTTGAACAACACGTCTCTGGTGACCTAAAATAATTACTAGTTGGTGTCCTGGGGCCTATCCTTTACCTACTTTTTACCTCAGATATTTCTACCAGCCATCACATAAAAATCAGGATATTGCATCTATGAATCTGCACACAGAGTAAAAATCTGTTGAAAATCGGTCCGAACTACGAAAATTCGTTTAGTTTTAGACAGACTTTCTATTACAATCACCAACATTCATGGTACTGATGATTAAATGGTTTGACATATCATACGATGGTAACCACGCTAATATTACGGTAATAATAGCTAATAAGTTGGTTATACCAACCGAATTTAGTAAAACTATTGGTTAGCACAACTTTAATTGTGAAGTACACGTTACTTTGGTACCAACCATTGGTGGCGACAACAGTTAAGTTCTTTGTGTTAACTAAAACATACTAAGCTCACTTTTGTGACATATTATTGGTAATCTCAACATAATAATATAATCCCTATACCAATTTATCGGTTCTAGTTACTACAAATTATTGGTTTAGCACTAAAGATAAAGAAAAAAAACGCAAAGAAGTTACAAGATATTGAATCATTATTGAAAAATCATTATTCTACAATTTAGATTATTTTTCCACAACTAGACTTAAATGCTTTTAAAATAAGAAGTATTTTTTTTTAATTTTGGCCTGAATTCCATTTCAAATTGTATCGTAACTTACAAACAGAGAAACATTATTTGGAAATCGGTCGAAACTACTAAAATTCCGTTGCAAAACAAGAAGTTTGGTTGTAATCACCAAATGTTTATAGCCGTAATGGATATTCAATTCTGGCACGGTGCACTCTTATCAAAGCTGATCGCTTTTGGTGTCGGTAATACATTTGCTCGATTAATATCTAGCTTTCTTAGAGATCGCACTATACGAGTTGTTGTAGATGGGTTCTCATCCGATAAACATAGGCTGACCGCAGGTGTGCCACAAGGCTCTGTCCTTTCTCCCTCATCATTTCTCATTTTCCTTCATGATATTTTGGGTCAGACCGTGAATGTGAATGACACAGCAACCTATGTCATTCATATTCATTCGACCGTAGGCCGAGTCTTCAAGATATTGAAAACAAAAGGCGAATAATGGAAGAGACACTTGGCCGGGATTTACTGGCCATTTCCGACTAGGGTCGAGTGAATAGAGTAGATTTTAATGCGCGTAAGACATAGTGCTGCTTGTTGTCTCACAAGCGATTCGCTGACCCAACAGTGTCGTCATTATCTATCGATGGTATGGATGTAGAACAATCAGATGCTCTTGATGTATTCGAAGTGTCGAAAGAAGCACTGAAGTGTATAGACTTCCTAAAGCGGTGCAAAAAATATTTCACTCCTTCTGATCTTTTCGATCTCTATACAACCTTCATCAGGCCAAAGATGGAATACAACTCACATATATGGGCAGGTGCTCCAAATCATCCTTGGAGCTTCTGGACCGTGTTCAAAGGAGAGCGATGGTGCTGATAGGAAACAGTAGGGTATCCAACTCTATTGTTTCCCTGGTGCATCGTCGGAATGTGGGTTGTGTGTCGCTGTTCTATCGCTACTTCCATGGTGTGTGTTCTTCAGACATTCGTGGCCTTATTCCTGACGTGAGGATGTTCGGCAGGGATACACGACTTTCCAGAAATTCACACCCATTTGTTATCGATTGGCCGGTTGACCGCACTATACACTACAGATCGAATTCGTTTTTCGCCCGTACTGTCCGTATGTGGAATCGACTTCCGGCAAATGTATTTCCCACCAATTACGACATCCAGAAATTCAAGGCGAATGTCTATAAACATTACTCCCTCTTTCCCCCCTTCGATCCCTTGCTTTCCAACGACCAACGTAATGCATTGCATGTATAGGGGAAAACCCCTGAGTGTTGGCTAATTAAAAAAAAAATCTTACTATAACCGGTGGTTGTGGGAACCAATAGTTTTGTAGTTTTAACCGAATATTGGTGATGATATCTAAACTTTCATCATAAGCAAAAGCGCAAATAATTAAACAGTTACTGCTTAAAGCAAGTCGTTTAATTTAGACGGTAAAACTCTTCCATTGTCTTTTCCTCTATTTCCTCGTTAAGAATAGTACCTTCCTACGTTAATAGTACTTCAAGTATGTACGGGAACAGTTTTCTGCCTTTACTTAAAATTTTAAATTTTGCTCGCTAAACTTTTGCGGCATGTCGACTTTTAGATCTAAAAACTCTTTTCTAGATGTACGGCTTTTAAGCGTTTCTACCGATACTTCAGTTACAACTACTGAGCGCTACATAGCACCAACTAACATTCGGCTGTACTAATGACATACTCGAGGTGCATGAAACCTCAGTCATTCGGTTGGCAAAAAAATTCGGTTGTGGCAACGAATCTGTTTTCTATGTGCATATATTTTTTAGGTATTAAATAAATGGGCGATGATGAAAAATGTGGAAAATTCGACATGTCGAAGTGTTGCGAGCAGAATGGTATAGTGAGTTTATACAACATTCTTTAGTCAAGTACGTATATGTGACGCGCAAAATAGAAAAGGACCTAAGGTTAAAAACCATTTTTTTTCAGGAGAGCCATTTTAAAGATTAGGTCCCTTTCTATTGGCGCTTAGAATTGTCGACTTCACTTTCATAAAACGCGCATATCTCTGGGAGGGAACACTTTTGGGGCATGGGATCGGTCTCATTCGATGCTCAGATGTTGTCCACATCAAAAAAAGAAAAAAAAATGAAAAGTGATTTTTTACCCTTAGGTCCCTTTCTTTCTTTCATATATAACAAGTAAGCGCAACTACACTTGTAGCAGAATTTTTAAGCCAATGATAAAATCGTTATGTCGATCGCTACACCCTGGCCAAAAACCGACTCATACTTGACCGCAGAGTAGTCACTCTGAAGAAATGATACTATAACATCTTCAAATATATTAGAGTTTTAAAATCCACTCCAAAGACATTTGTGTTTGTTGTACTCGTATATTTGATTTAATAAATCATTTGGTCTTTATTTTCAACACGCGTACCATTTTGTGTCTTATATTTGTTCAACGTAAATAGATCGGCATAGATGGAAAGATAAGACTAATGATAGTGTTGGCATAGACATTAAGTGTGTAAGGAGATATATTTACATGAAGATGATGATGATGATGACGGTGTGCCTGCTGGTAATAGACGAAAACACAGAACAAGTGCATGTTCGTTTCTAAACTAGAAGGTCAGTTAAGATTTGTAAGTTGGCTAATGATAAAGAATTAAATGTACGATACTGCTAGCCATTTCGACATAGATCAGGTAGTCGTATGATAAAGTTGATACTTTCGTACTTTTATTATGACTTCAACTAGTAATTTTTTTGATACTTTTTGACTTGCAAAAGTTCCATGGTACCCCCGCAACTCATTTGATACCTCTTTTAGTTTTCCGAAAAAAATAATTTTCCACAAATATAAGTAAATAGTCAATTTGTTACATACTAATTATTTTTTTATTGCTTGAATAAAAGCTTCAACCAATAAAAAATGCATTGATTAGAATTGAAATAGAAACGTAAAGAAAAGTCGTTTTTAGGAATCCTGAAAAACTTGCTATGAAAAACGCAACAGCTAAGTTGGTCTTAACATGTGACTTCAAGAGCACGGGAACTGTATGAAAAATATATTTCGTGAAGGCTTTATAAAAACATAGCTGGAAACGACAATTTTCACTGAAGTTAGTAGGAGGTTGCACAATGCTTTAATTAATCGAACTGTAAATATGTCCTGCAGAGCGGCAGGGCTATTTCTAAAGTTTGATTAATATGGTCGAGCTTCGGAAGGTTTGATTTAAGTCGCTTATAATGCCCTTTTCTAAATTTGAGTGAGAACGGATAAAATATAGGACTATATATAGGATATAATATATACTTGATCCAAATCGGCATTTACCTATATATGGGGCCTACATGAAAACGTAAACCGATATTTTCAATATTACTAAGGTAGATAAAAGATCTTTCATATTGCGCTATAGTAAATTTGACCAAGATCGAATGTAAAATGTGCCTTGTGGAATGCCAGGACCTCAAATCTGGAAAGTGAGTTATTACCTTCTGTACAAAGTTTGGTCAGAGTTGAATATATTATGTGGCTCTTTCGGCTGCGGATTTTTTTATTCCTTTTTTTGTAACCATTCTCCAACCTGATTTATTATTCCTGGCATAGATTGTCCCGACTTCGCGATTTCAACAACTGTTTTGTTATCCCAATACTTTCGTGAATTTTTTTTTGTGAAAATTTACCAAATGGACGATTGACGAGTTTAGGCTTAAATCCCCTTATACTTTTAGGATTTTCTTAAAAACTTCAAATTAGAAAAAAAAAACTCATTACAAAGAACCATTAAAAAATATATATTGTATAAAAAGGTATATATTTATATATATACCTTAATGAAATTGTGTTAATTTAGAATTAAAATTATAATAGTAGTGCCTATTACGAAGTTCTGATAATTAACACTGGGTATAAAAGTCGCAATATATAAAGAATTCGCTGCTTGGGTTTTGATAGTTAAGTGGGGCTCATTGAAACTGCAGTCACCCCTGTTTGTAACTAAAAGTCTTTCCAGATGCTTTTGAAAAATGTTAACACATTTTTTTTTGTAAATAAGCGAGTTTTCTCATCGCCTCATAATGATTTTTTTTTAAATTATTAAATATTAAATATGTGAAGTTTTCCATCGACTAATACGAAATTATTTTTGATAAACGACTCACCACTTTTTTTTGTAAATATGTGAGTTTATTCATCATCCCATAACGAAAATAATTTCGATAAACGGAATACAATTTTTTTAGTAACTATGTGAATATGTTCATCAAAATTGATGAGTCGACAATGTACGTAGGGAAGGTGTCCGTGCTGATATGACATTAAACATTAATTACACACACATATAAACCACGAGAAATTGTCCTGCTTTATTATATAAAATGATAATCTTGTAAACTTGTCTTATAATTCTACACCCGTTTTCCACTTTGGTACTGCCCTAGTTTTTAAAAGTTTCACTATTTTGTTCATGATTAAGGGTACAACTCATTGGCACAAATATATAATTTGTTTTGCAAGTCCGAAGTGCATTCTTCATAAAAGACCGAACTTATAATTGAGGTAACAACAATTTCCTGAAATTTATGAAAAAGTCACAATTATTCCTAAAGGGTCCTTAAAACTAATAAAACTTTTCCTTCCAGTAATAAATATTTTACGAGGGCGACCGCAAAACTAACTGGCCTGGCACATTTTCTGTTTTACTAGCAACTTTTTTTTTGTTTTTTAAAAGCAATCTTTTATAAGCCATCTATCAAAATTTCCGAAATATTAAATGATTATTTTCTTTGTTACAGGTGATTGAAGTAAACAAGTTTTAAATTTTTTGAAAAATGGAAAATAAAGAGTTTCGTGCGGTAATTAAACACTTTTATATGAAATTAATTAATTAATAATAATTAATCAAAGATGAATTGGATTCTGTTCATGGTGATAATGCACCATCATACTCCATCGTGAAATCCTGGGTTCAACAATTAAAAATGGGTCGTTCAAGTACGGAAGATGAACAACGCTCTGGAAGACCGAAAACTGCGACTACTATTGAAAACATTAGAAAAATATTTAATGAAGTGACTAAAGATAGACGAATAAAGCTCAGAGAAATTGCTGATATTGTTAAAATACACGAAAAACAAGTTTGGAGTATTTTACATGATGAACTCCACATGAAAAAGCTATCCGCAAGATGGGTGCCACGTCCGTTGGACCAATTCCGAGGAGCTTTTAACAATCAGCTTAATCCAAAAGAGTTCTTGCGCCGATTCATAACTGTTGATGAAACATGGATCCATCACTACATCCCAGAATGCAAAGAACAGTCAAAACAATGGATCGAAGCTGGTAAAAGTGGTCCCAAGAAGGCGAAAACTGTTAAGTCAGCAGGAAAAGTAGTGGCCACAGTATTTTGGGATGCAAGGGGTATAATATTTATTGATTATCTTGAGAAAGGAAAAACTATAAATAGTGAATATTATTGTGCATTATTGGTTCGGTTGAGTGAAGAAATCAATATAAAACGTCCTAAAAAAAAATATTTTTCATCAAGATAATGCTCCTTCACATACTGCATATTTAACTCAACAAAAACTGGCCGAATTACGATTTGAAATTGCTCCGCATCCACCATATACGAATCCAGATTTAGCTCCTTCTTATTATTTCTTGTTTCCAAATTTAAAAAAATTTCTCGGTGGCAAAAAATTTTCGTCGAATAGCGAGGTTATTGCTGAAACTGAGGCATATTTTGAAGGTCTTGAAAAATCTTTTTTTTCGGATGGAATTAAAAAACTTGAAAAACGTTTGATGAAGTGTATTGAGTTGGAAGGAGATTATGTTGAAAAATAAATAATAATAATTCCAAAAAACGGTTCTTTTTATGTTATTCCAGTTAACATACTGGAATAACATAACATACCCAATATTTTCTCCGCCTGACAAAGTCATCGTTACCTGAATAAGTTATTTTGTATGGAAAAGGCATTTCCATAGTAACGTGGACATTTTCTAATAGGCCAAAACACACACACACACACATATAAACGACAGCATGGTCCTCGCAGTACTGGAAAAAACCATTAAAGGAAAAAAGTTTCGCTAAAGGGAAATACACATAAAAGAAGGAGAAGAAAATAATGCACAGAATTTCTTATAGACAAAATTCCGTGTTATTTCCGTGTGGAAAAAACCTATGATGGGAAAAGTTTCGCATATGGAAAAAACTTCGATATCAAAAGACACCCAATAGGCAACTCAGATAGCACATTTACTTTCTTAAGTCCCACAACATCCCATTAAGGGACAAAGAGAAGCTTCTCTTAAATTTTCACTGACCGAGACCTACTTTTTAACGACGACTACGAAGGGATAGTGCATTTTAATGGGGAAGTTTTTACATAGCTTAGAGATAAATTTCATGCTCGTAAATTAACAAACATTTACAAGGTGAAAACCCGCCGATGAAAAATTATCAGATCTTCTTACCTGTGCTAACTGACAAAATATTCGTACACACTACCAACATAACACGTTGGCCACGTGGGTAGCATATAGGTAGGTATTTTCTGCTTATCTCAACATGCTTATGTAAAGATGGACCCTTCAGTGCGTCTTACATAGAAAATATTTTGTTAAATCCTCAATGAACCTTCGAAATAATCGTCTATTGAAAAATTAAGTTCTGCCGGGCCGAAACTTAAATAGCCCCATTTATGGATTGCGGCTCAAAATATCACAGTCGTTTCACCTACTAATCGCTAAGAAAGCAATTAAATTTCTTACCAACATCATTTGATTTAAGTCTCACCCTCATGTCGTTATAAGTTCATGCGATGAGGTATTTCTTAGTTCAGAGTTGTGTGAATGGCGGACCCTCTTGTACAATCTTGACCTTAAACTCTTGACCTTACAATCTTGACCTTAAATATTTCCAGGCCGAACGTCAGGTAATACAAAATTCGTTACGGTCAGAGCTGAAAATGATGGCCCAAATAAAAACCAGCCTGGTTTTAGTTTGCCCAGTAGTTTAGATTTCAGTATGTCGGTTCTGATTTCAGTATGTCGCGCCAGATTTCTATATTCTCAGTCGTTGTTCAGTAAAATGGCCTAACCATTTCTCGCTATTCATCCTCATTCTTAATGAACGATGTGCCGATGATTTATTTTGGCCATAACACCACACCAAACAGTGTATCTGATTGGTTGTGACTGATGCTGATACACTTTGTACTTTGAGAGATTCGAAAAAGCGGATGTAAGACAATTACGATTCCGAAATCGGGAAACAGTCATGCCAATCTGAACACCAATTTTACCTGCGAATTGTACACTTTTTTTCAATCAATTTTAAGAGCATGGCAAATTTTTTCCTTATAAAGGCCTAATACTCATACATAATAAAAATAGATATTCTATTTTAATATTACATAAGCACTTAAGTGCCATACGGGTTAATGTTAATACCAGACATGAGTATTTTCTCAAAGTTGAAGGCCTCCTACCACACAACTTCCAGATTCCAGGTACTAACAACACAACGAAAGAAAAAATAATAAATTACAACTAATATCGTTTACCGACTGCCCTTTCTGTAGTTGCTGTTATACTCTAACTTCAACACCAAAACATATTCTTAATAAGAAACGTGATCGACATTCTGCGACGCCACGACAAATACCAGTGAAAACAAAAGACTTAGGCAACAAACATGTTTTACCCAAGCATTCCCTCAACGATTACTCATCATTGCCACCACCACCACCGCCACCAACAGCAGCATCATCACCTTCATCATCGGAGTACTGCATTCTTCACACATTCACGTTTGAAAAGCATCCTTTTAGAAAATCTATGTTAATTTGTTTCTTGTCTTTTTGTGTGTTTCCAACCAAAGCCCGTCCAAGTTAATCTTGAGTTTAAACGCGCCTCTTCACCTTTTTTCCCCATCAACCATGAAAACTTTAATAAACCATTTTTCTTTTTATGACTCACGCCAGCGAGCAGAGTAGGAAAAACTACAACAACAAAGTTGGAAAACGTGATTTCGTTTTAGAAACCTTCATTTAACCTCCCCAACCTTTTGATTAAACATCACATATTTGTTTGTACTCGTAGGCGGCCGGAATAGATGGGAAAAACACACATACGGGGAAAAACGTTTAGAAATCTCATAAAGGAAAATTGAGGCATCTTTTTCTATGCAGCCATTGATGTACTGCCATTTAGTATCTAATTTATAAATATCCAAATATAATAGATTTGAACTGAAAGCAGCAAGATCTAAATTTTCTTAAAACATTTTAAAGATTTTCTTTTATTTGTTCGTATACGAAGATCTAGAAAAGGGGGTGTTACGTCATTTTAAAATGAAATTTGTAAAAGACTCCATTAAGGTTTGAATGAATTATAAATACAATAAAAATGCCCTATGAAAAAGGGATTTCTAGAGTTTTTTTTGTAAATAAATTTGTCAAATTTATGATGACCACACAAGGAGGAGGAATCCTTAATTGGATGAGGTTTCCCTTTTCTTTAGATTTTCTTTAATAGAAAAAAATGTTTGTTTATTAAAAATTAATATAGTTAATCAGAACAGGTAGTATTAACCTTCAAGGTCTCTTATCTACAAAACCATTTCCTTCAGTATGCTGGATTGTAAATAATATTAACTTTTAAATACCACCTTTGTCCGAGAACTTCTCCGGTATGTGAGTTAAGCGATGATTTCTACAACCAATGAATATTGATTTTGTTATAGGAAAATTCGACTTTATAGCTGTCAATGGTAAAGCATAGTTCTCATCTTTCACTTTTCTTCGATTTCCAAACAAAATATTGTGACTCTTGATATACAGGGTGGGCGAAAAGTTAACATGGGGTTAAAAAATTTAATAACTTTTTCGTTTATATAATTTTTGAATTTTTTTGTTTGGATTATATAAATATCACTTGGAAAATAAATAATGGAGAGATTCACAACTGAACAAAGACCCCGAATAATAGAATTTTTTTTATTTTAATCAGCGATCAATTATTTTAATGCAAAGTGATGAAGCTCATTTTCCTTTGAAAGGCTTTGTTAATAAGCAGAACTGTAGGTTCTGAAAATCCAAGTGTCATTCATCATAGCCAATTGCACCCCATTAGGTGTACAGTATATGGTGCGGGATCACATTTGCAAATATCATTGGGCCTTACTTCTACGAGAATGAAGGTGGAAGTGCTGTAACCGTAAATGGAGGGCGGTATCGGTTTTTAATAGAAAATTGTGTACGCTCTGCTCTTGGAAACAGACCTAAAATGTGACTTAATGGCACTTTTAAGTCAAATTTTTGGAGAGCGTATTAATTCCAGAAATTCAGAAATTATTTGGCCAGCGCGATCTTCAGATTTTTCAGCACCCAACCATTTTCTTTGCGGTTATTTGAAGGAGCGAGTATATGTGAACAAGGCCAAAACAATCCTTCAACTCAAGGCCAATATTGTTGCAGAAATTCAAACGCTACAGCCAGAAATTTTGAAAGATGTTACAAAATGCTCTTAAGCCCATCATTGCGAAGCTGAAAACGGGGTTCATTTACGAGGGCGACCGCAAAACTAACTTGCCTGACACATTTTCTGTTTTACTAGCAACTTTTTTTGTTTTTTTTTATTTTTTAAAAGCAATCTTTTATATGCCATCTGTCAAAATTTCCGAAATATTTAATGATTATTTTCTTTGTTACAGGTGATTGAAGTAAACAAGTTTTATAATTTTTGAAAAATGGAAAATAAAGAGTTTCGTGCGGTAATTAAACACTTTTATATGAAAGATTATACGCCACAATTAATCAAAGATGAATTGGATTCTGTTCATGGTGATAATGCACCATCATACTCCACCGTGAAATCCTGGGTTCAACAATTTAAAATGGGTCGTTCAAGTACGGAAGATGAAAAACGCTCTGGAAGATTATATATATGGATACTATTGAAAACATTAGAAAAATATTTAACGAAGTGACTAAAGATAGACGAATAAAGCTCAGAGAACTTGCTGATATTGTTAAAATACACGAAAAACAAGTTTGGAGTATTTTACATGATGAACTCCACATGAAAAAGCTATCCGCAAGAACGCTGCCGCGTTTGTTGACTTTGCCCCAAAAAATCGTCCGTTGGACCAATTCCGAGGAGCTTTTAGCGATTTATCAGCGTAATCCAATAGAGTTCTTGCGCCGATTCATAACTGTTGATGAAACATGGATCCATCACTACGAGTACATCCAGAATGCAAAGAACAGTCAAAACAATGGATAGAAGCTGGTAAAAGTGGTCCCAAGAAGGCGAAAACTATTAAGTCAGAAGGAAAAGTAATGGCCACAGTATTTTGGGATGCAAGGGGTATAATATTTATTGATTATCTTGAGAAAGGAAAAACTATAAATAGTGAATATTATTGTGCATTATTGGATCGGCTGAGTGAAGAAATCAAGATAAAACGACCGCATTTAGAAAATAAAAGTTCTGTTTCATCCAGATAATGCTCCTTCACACACTGCATTTTTAGCTCAACAAAAACTGGCCGAATTACAATTTGAAATTGCTCTGCATCCACCATATACGAGTCCAGATTTAGCTCCTTCTGATTATTTCTTGTTTCCAAATTTAAAAAAATTTCTCGGTGGCAAAAAATTTTCGTCCAATAGCGAGGTTATTGCTGAAACTGAGGCATATTTTGAAGGTCTTGAAAAATCTTCTTTTTCGGATGGAATTAAAAAAACTTGTAAAACTTTTGATGAAGTGTATTGAGTTGGAAGGAGATTATGTTGAAAAATAAATAATAATAATTCCAAAAAACGGTTCTTTTTATGTTAGGCCAGTTACTTTTGCGGTCGCCCTCGTAAGTGCCTTTATTTTTCAAACTAAGTGTAAATAAAAAAAAATTAATTAACGAAAAAGTTATTAAAGTTTATGTAAATATCTAGTGACCAAATAGTAGCGATTATTTTTCTAGTTGCTTTATTTAAGAAACGGTTAAAGTTACCAATGTCAACATGCTGTCAAAATATTTAGTAAGCTTTGCCATTTAAGTGTGCATCAGTCTACGCATAATGATTGAGTGGGATTTAGTAAAAAAAATTATTGAAATTTCAGCCCAGTTAAAACACTTTCTCGTGAGGTTGTTCGTCATTTGAGCATAAGTGCACTCCCTTCACCTATGGCCACTTACCAAACAAAGATAGGTGAAAAGTGAAGATAATATCAGGTATGTAAAATAAGTCACTCTTATTAAAAGAACCAAAAATACTTTTTTGCATAAAAGTTTTTGTGGCAACTAAGGACCAAAAATTCATATTAATTTTATATAATGGGTTTTCTAATAGGGACATAAACGTATCTTTATGTCAACGCACCCTCAAACATTTTTAATGATCTTTCCGCGTGTCCAAGTCAACATCTTCATCATGGTAAAGTTCACTTACGAGCAACGTTCAGTGGCCCTGGCAAAGTTTAACGAAAATCCAAAATTTCATCGAAAAATCATCCTCAGCAAATAAGGCTCATTTCTGGCTGAGTGGTTTTGTCAATAAAAAAATTATGCGTTATTAAACAGCAACAAACCCACTTGTGTTTCAAGATACACAACTTTATCCGCAAGAAATTACTATGATGAAAACCAGCCGGAGGTGTGATTGGTTTTTTTTTGTCGATGAAAGCAATCGTCATGGTATGATACGCGCCGTATTAGAATATTATATTTTGCCAGAATTGGACGAGCTTGACATCGCTGATACGTGGTTTCAAGAAGACGGTGCCACTAGCCACACAGCACGCATTACAATCGATTTAAGGCAAATTCGGTGAACGTGTTATCTCGAGAAATGGCTCGGTCTAATTGGATTTCTTTTTATAGGGCTACATGAAGTCATTGGTCTATGCCAACAAGCCAACAACTTTAGATGAGCTCAGATACAACATCAAACGCGAAATTACCAACGTTCCGGTCGAAATGCGTGCAAGCGTCGTGGAAATTGGGTCCAAAGAATATATCGTTGTACACGGGCTCGTAGTGGTCACATGACCAAAATCGAATTTCATTCTTAAAATCTAACATTTGTACTACTCGTACACCCGGAATAAATTTAAACTCTATGTTTGTGAACTGATAATGCAAGATCGTCATGTGGCATACAGTGAGATGGAGGCATCCTTGGGCATTTCTATTGCGTGAACACCTGGCCATAAAAAAGGTTTGTTCTCGTTGGATCCCGCAAAATTTGACAATCGCTCAAAAAAGGCTCGTGTCGATTGATGCAAAGAAATTTTGAAAAAATACGATCGCGGTGCTTCAAAAGACTTTTATAAGATCGTCACAGGTGACGAGTCATGGATCTATGCTCACGAGCCCGAAAAAACACCAATCGACCGTGCGGGTCTTTGAAGACGAGCCAAATCGAACGAACGTTGTTCGAGGAAGAAGCGCTTCAAAGCAAATGTTCCACTTGAGCACCGAAGGACGGTCAATTCTGAGTGGTACACCATAATTTGAGAAATTCGAAAAACGGAGAATTTCGAAAAACGAACAAAAGAAGGAGAATCATTGTGCACCATGACAATGCAAGCTCTCACACATCGGCTCAAACCAGCGCCTTTTTGACCGGCCAAAACGTCGAATTGATAGGTCATCCGCCGTGCAGTCCTGACTTGGCAACCAATGATTTCTTTTTATTCCCGCACATCAAGAAAAAAATGCGTGGTCAACGATTTTGGTCGCCAGAAGATGCTGTTGAAGCGTTCAAAAACTATGTTTTGGAGGTGTCTCAATCGGAGTGGAAAAAGTGCTTCGACAATTGGTTTGAGCGCATGCAAAAGTGTATAAATCATGCTGGAGAAAACTTTGAAAAACAATAAAACCATTTTTGCTGATAAATATTCGCATTGCCATTATTAGGCCAGAAATATATATAGCAGCCCTCTTACCTCTATTTTGCAAAACTTTCTGTACTCCTCTGGGCATGCTAGAGCTCAACTTTTAACACGTTTTCAATAGAATATCGTTCCAATTTTTTTATATTGAAATTTTTGTAGCATAAAATTTAGCTTTTAAAAAATATTTACGAATTTCCACCACACCAAGAATCATAACGTCCAATTAGGTCCTCTAAAAACCCCCCTTTTAACTGTTCTATTTACACACATAAATCTACAAGGTAGCCTTGTAGATTTATTAAAAAAAATTCTATTTAAAAAAATTGTTTTTAAAAATTATTTACGAATTTTCCACCACACCAAGAATCATAACGTCCAATTAGGTCCTCTAAAAATCCCCCTTTTAACTATGCTACTTACACCCATACAAACAAACTCTCTTGGAAGTGAGAAAATCTACACACACTCACTTCGCACACTCAGGTGAGAATGGGCATTTGTCTTTTACTCACAAGATTGCGATAAACAATTGTTCACTAAACAATATTCTCACCTGTAAACATACACACGGGTGCATACGTATGTGGCTATGTGTGTGTATGTTTCTTTGTGAGAGAGTCTCGTGCCTTCATACTTACTGCGTCAAACGAGTCTTAAGTGTACCTAATGCAGAGCACATACACATGCGAGGCCTACAAAGGGAAACTGTTAAAAATCGTGTTCTATACATTTACCAGTGCTGCCAAATATTTTTCGAAGAATCTTGTAACTTGTTAACAAAAGCGCTAAAACCGCTAAATTTTTCATTTAGCCGAAAAAAATTACAATAAATAACGAGGAAGTCTTAAAACTTTAAATTATTTGAAATAAGCAATAAACAAAAACATTTCTTATTCTTCTAATGGGACGAAAAACAACTGAAGAGTTGTTTAACCATAACGTCAAGTTTTTTGCCCAACTTAACTTGACATTTCTTTGTTCCATTGTTTTACAAACTCAATTATAGAGAGGTACACAACTGAGCAGCGCACTAAGATTGTTGAGGCCTTTTACGAAAATGGTCGTTCAAATTAAAATGCATTTCGAGCACTTTATCCATTTCGTCAGCATAATCGACCAAATGTGTCCACAGTGGAGTCGCTAACAAGCATAATTGCCGCATTTGAGCAAATAGAATCAACGAGTGATTGTTGAAAAGCCGATGCATCCACCAAGAGAGACTGTTTGCTGCTGTTTATGGGTCGGCGGCTTCATCGGGCCGTTGCTCTTCGAAAATGAGTCGGCCAAGCAGTTAGGGTGAATGTTAACGGACTTCTGCGGTCAGAAATAGAGGATATTGACCTGGAAGACATTTGGTTCCAACAGAAAGTTGCCACTTGTTACACAGCCAACGAAACAATGGCTCTTTTTTAATTCAATTGCCGATTTGGCACTGTTAGACTTCTTTCTTTGGGAATATTTAAAAGAAAAAGTGTACGTCAATAAAACAAGAACAGTTCAAGAGCTAAAGGATGAGATTATTCGGCAAACGACATTGACTTTGAACCTCCATTATGTCTTAGAGCTTTGAAAATATGGACCATCGGATAGAAATGCCGTGGCGAGCATTTAGCCGATATTTTGTTTCACACATATTAGTCATAGATCCTTCTATCAAAAAAACACACTATAATAATTCTCTGAAAATTTTGGTTTTATTTACAATTAACATCGTGCGTTTTAGTTAGACCACCCTTAAGATTGTAGCTTATCAGCCAACATGCTTGGAAACAGTAATTAAATAATTTGACTTTGTTACTAAGGTAACTAAAAAAACGGAACATTTCTAAAAGAATTATGTGTTTAAGATACGCAAATTAGAGTCCTTAATAGTACTTTGCATTAATTTTTAGATATTACACTTTATTTACGCTCCCTCAATATTTTTCCCATAGTCATTTAATCTTCTCTTTAATTAGCTCCTGCACAGATTGCAAAATATTCCTTATTTTTTTTTTGAATAATTTTAGAGAGGCATATTTCATATGTACAAGGCCAATATAATTAGTTTCTGACAAATGGGATGAATAAAACAATTTCATGGGTCTGATTTATTCACCAATTTTACCAAGGAGATGAAGCAACTTCACTACAACTTTTTGAAATTCTATTTTCGCCTACATGAGACGCACCCAAATGGTGCCTTATGGTTAATTGAATTGGTTCTGTTCAGATACAATACGAGTATGTATTTTTGATAATATCTTTTAAACAAGTGCATGTTTGGGATATTATTCTCTTAATTTATATATGGAGTACATTTTCATTTTTATTGTAAACAATAAAATGCTTCCAGTCTTTGTTTATTTGCCAGCTCTAGTCAATTACATAGTTTGCGTATCTGGTAGCTAAGGCCCTGCATGTTGCATTCAAAGAAAAATGTTCATTACACCATTTATTATGAAAATCAGTCACAATTATATGTATAAGACAAACTCAGATAATTATAGAAAAAAACATTTTCCAGCGATGAACATTTAAAAAAGTAAAATTTGACAAGAAACCCGCCAAATTGGCAGCACTGAAACTCATAGAAGTACAAACACTTACTACTCACTGCAGTTTAGGAAGTTGCGAGAACATAGTCAAGGTTGCCAGATTAACCGATGAAATTTGCTTGTGGTTTTATTTGGACACATGACAAAGGAAGAATAATATTATGTAGGGTGATCCATCTAGAGGTATTTTTTCAGATCAATAAAAATATAAAAATTCAAATCAAGTGTCGAATCTTTATTGGTAATTTGAAAGGACATTTTATGGCATTTATTTTTTGAAAATAATTACCTTCAAATGTTGGCAACTGTATTATGAAAATGAGCCTTCGGTGAGAAACGGGGAGATCCGCTGTTTTCGACCAAAATTTTTTCAGTGACGAGGCCCACTCCTGGCTCTACTGCAAATTCAATAAACAAAATTGCCGCATTTGGGCTGAAGAGCAACAAGAAGGTGTTCAAGAGGTACCCATCCCCAGAAATCATATCATATTTTTTCAATAATGCTGAAGGCCGGAACGTAACCGTAAATGGCGCTCGCTATCGCGCCATGTTATCGGACTATTTACTACCTTTAATTGAAGCCCCGTAATCTTGACGACACTTTGTTTCAACAGGACGGTGCCACTTGCCATACAGCTGCTTAAACAATAGATCTATTGAGAGTTCATTTCGAAAAGCAGTTAATTTTACGTTTTGGACAGGTGAGTTGGCCGCCTAGATCGAGTGATATCACACATTTAGACATTTTTCTTTAGGGTTACGTAAAGTCCAAAGTCTAAGCTGACAAACCAGCTACGATTCAGGTTTTGGAAGCCTACATTACGCGTGAAATGTCAAATTACCAATAAAGATTCCACACATGATTTGAATATTTATATTTTTTTTGTTCTGAAAAAATACTTCTAGTTGGATCACCCTATATAATAATGTATAAATAAGGTACCATTACTGATATTGAGTATAACAAAAAAAAACAATTTACAACGTGCGTGTTTGAAGGCAAAAGCTCAAAAATATACAGTACTCGTAGAATCCGGTTAATTAGTAATCGCAGAGGCCTAGGCGTTTTCTATAATTTACAGGTCTTTTCGATATAACGAGATTTCCATTAAAATTTAAAAAAAAAATGCGAGTTAATGATTTTTTTTTTGAATTTGGTTAAAAGAACGAAAAAGAAACAGAAACTATTATTTAATTAGCTTAAAAATGTATAAAAATGTAACAAATTATACGCCATTTTAAACTAAGTATTAAAAAAAATTAATTTTTTGTTGCTTAAGGCTCTTCTTGATAATCTTGTCCACCGAGTTTTCTATAGTTATTAAAGAATTAAAAACGCTTTTATTAGCATTATGATTTTACTTACCAAGATCGAGACTTCAACATCTTTTGGTCAGTGTGACAGGCCTAGATCTTAAAAGTAGATGGTGGTAAAGAAAAATCCAAAATTTTATAGACGATACAGAACCTCTTTAATGAAAAAAAGTTACAAACTATCGAACAAGTGATGCAAAATTAAGAAAATTTGATTTAAAATTATAAAAAAAAACGACATTTTAAGTCTTTCGATTAATTGAATTGGTGTTTCTAAATTTCAAATGTAATCGATGAATGTCAAATAAAATTTATAAACATAAAATAGAATTTCAGAATAGTAATTGAAATTATTTGAACTACAATTGAAATAGGTGTATTGGTTTTTCAGGTCGCTTCCTCCAAATAAGTTTGAAACTGATGGGCAGCTCAAGGTTTTTTTTATATGGAGAAATCGAAAACTTCAAGTTTTGTCAGTCTAAAATAGTCCTTATAGGCTCTTCTGTTTAAAATACTTCTTTGAGATCTAGAGATCTTCGTGCTCCTTTTCTCTTTGATTGAAAAACTGCGTTTTGACAGCCATTTGTAATATATATGGAAAATTCCCTGAAAAGCTGGGTTTTGTCAGGCGGAATAAGCTTAAATTAAATTATTGCATGTTTTTCTTTTCTGTTCTACAAATCTCTTTTACAACACACACACACACGTTGTAAAATAAATCTATTGATGGCTCTCGATGTGGAGCCTCTTTAGAGGTGGCAAGAGCGAGTTGTATTTTCGTGGCAATTGTGTGAAGAAAACTTGAAAAGTAAGGTTTACAACAGTAGTTCTCATTCGTTTGGGGAGAGCCTGGCCTTATAGAGTTCGGTTTTACTTTCAACAATTGCAGCAAGGCTTTCTGAAGAGGGTTGTCACGGATCCGAAATCATGATAAAAGTAGTGTGCAGCCACGAAAATCAATGTCGCTTTGCATTTTGTTAAAAACATGTCTTCTATTTAAATATAGAAGCAAAAGGTCTTGAGCCGGTTTAATCCCTGTTCAATGTTCTACAAATCTTTTTCAGTTGTATGGAAAAACTCGCTGAAACACGCTTATCGTGACATAGATTTCAAAATATGGCTGGGCCGATACAAATTTAATCAAAAAGAGCAAAGCCCATATCGTTTAAGTCGGACTCTTCCTTCGTCCTATTTATTTCGGTCGTAATTTACCGTTTGATAGTTTTTGGTAAACTTGACGATTTTTTATATTAAAAGTAAGTGGTAACTCTGGTAAGCACACGTGTGAGATCTCTTTGGCATCACAGACGAAAAATTCAGGTGAGTGTGAAAATGTACAACAAAAACAAAAAAAATGATGGTCTGTGGTTGAGGTGGGAGAGCAAGTATATGAGTGCGAGAGAGTTTGTGCGGCTCAGTGTTATGTGTGTGTGTGAGAGAGAGAGCGAGAGAGAGTGTGCAAAAAGGTTTTTTTGGTTTTCCGTGGGTTTTGTTACTCTTTTTCAAGACACAACGGACGGTAACGTGTCTTTTAGAGCTCACTGGGCCGGGCCAAGACGATGCGAAAAGAAAGCGACGACGACTTTAGTTCTTCAACGACTGCTGAACGAGTTGGTTGGTAACGACGGCAAACGGAAACGGATTATGTGCATGAGCGAATAAGCGTTACGGTGACAGAAAACAAAAAAACGTTCGGAAGAGAAGAGCGGTGAAAAACACAAGCGTGTGATTTTTGTTTTTAAAACAAAAAGAAGAATCAAATGAAATAAAGGAAAATTGAGATTTTATTTTTAACTAAATTAAATAAGAATTCTTATCGAATTGAATAAGTGTGAGTGTTTGCTTTATTTGATACAGAATTATCAACTTTTTCGCCTTGAGAAGAAACGCGTTTTTGCATGCAAACTGTGTAGAAAATAAAGTCGGAAAAAACAACACCAAGCTCTCCAATGTCTGCAAATGAAAAATCGTGAAAACAAGTTTCCTTTTAAAGCTAAAGAAAAATTCAAAATAAAAAAGAATAATAGAAAAAAAGTCTAAGAAGTAGCAAACAAGCCAACAACAACAAATACGAGAAGTGATATTTTTGGAGTACGCCAAGGAAAATAAATTGTGGCTAAAAATACAAGAAGAAATAAAGGAAGTGTGTGTGATTGTGCAGAAGAAAATTGAAAGAGAAAAACAAATTTTCAAAGAAGTCGTCTTAAGAAAGAAAATTGCAAAATTTCAATAACAAAAAAAACGAAGAAGACTTCAAGCAATTCCTTCTGGTCCAACTGGATTTTGTGTTTATTTTACATGTGGATTATACTTCATTAACTTGAGATTCGAAAAGGTAAGTTTTCCAGTTGTTGTTTTTATAAATTTCATTTTGTTGTTTTGCATATGTTGTTGTGGTTGATCGGTCAGGTCGGACGGTCGGCCTAAACATACCATACATATTAACTGTTAACTTCGATTTACTGGTTTAGACCAGCTGTAGTAGTAGCATGTTTTTTTTTGTTTCTCTTTTTCTTAAAGTTGCCAATTGCCATTGTTGTTGCTTTTTTGTTTGTTTGCTGCTGTCACTGTCATCGTTCATCGTTGTTGCCGACAGTTGTTGTTACTGCTGCGGCTGTTAGTTTTTACTCACTTCATTTCACATTTAAGTTGTTTTCTGTTTTTGCTGCTTTTTGCCTTTCGAGATCATTTGACAGCGGCAAACAAAAATACACAAACAAACACACGCACACATACACTCACTCACCCAGAGGTCCACATGCAAATCATGCTGGAGCAACAACAACAAAAATGGAGTGTGTATGGCAGGGTATGCGCAAAACGAGCAAAACACAGAGGTGAAAAAATAACGAAACATTTGCATAATTTGCTTTTGTTGTTGCAGCATTTGTTGCTAGACTCTAGTAACTAGTATAACCGACTGACTGACTAACTTTAGATCGTTTTAGTTTTTTCTGTTTTTAAACATTAAATCGAATATATTTCCTAAGGAAGAAGTTGGCTTAGCAAAAAGGGTTGCCATTCACACGAATTTCAAAACAAGGGACATGATTTAAAGTTCTTATGAACACGAACAGGGTTTCCATACTGTCAAAAATAGAATTTTTGGTGACCTTGGTAAAACTTCTAGAATTCATCAGCCAGAATATGCCAACCGGATGATGGAGTTTGGAATATATATAGTTTGTCGTACGTATTAAAACCGATTTTTTGTTAATACACAGCATTTTCTATAAATTTAACTGAAAACATTAATGAAAGTTACCAAGTTTCCACAATGTTAATGAAATAATCTGTGATTTAAGCTTCAGCTTATATAAATAATACCATCGGCACCCTAATACATTGAAATAGTTTATGATTTTAAAACATCAGTTATAAATAAATATCATCAGCAAGCTTTGGTTTCCCTAAATTCTTAATATATAAGTAAAGAAAAGCAAAATTAAAACTCCGGAAAAGGGTTAAAACATTAGTCGTCTTTTTTGGTTCGCTTGGAGAAAATATTTCAATTGCTTTCCGATGATATGACTTTTAATCCGTTCCAAAAGAAAGAAGGTTCCAGTAAGAATAGTAACCATAAAAATTCTCCTGATTAAATTTTTTTTATATTTTTTTTTGGTTTTTTTGTCTAGTAACTATATTCAATGAATTCAACTCAAGATAATATGAACCCGTTCAATTTCGTGACTTATTAGTCTACTTCTTTGAATCCACTTGGCTGTTGCAGAAATATATTTAATGTACTATGTAATTTTCAAGTAAAAACGGTAGGCAACAGTAGGCAACAAATAAGAGATAAAATTGTCTCAAAACTAAAAAATTATTTTTATGTGCATTGAGGCATCCAGTTTCCTAAAATCATAAAAAAAAATTTTTAAATAATTTTTTTGAATTCAGGTCGCCAAAAAACAAAAAATATTGTAAACAATATTTTGGATAGCACTAGCAACATCCTTGAACAAAAAGGATGTTGCCTAGTGTTATCCACTTCCGCCCTATTATATTTTTTTATTTCCATTTTTATAAATTTTTGGATTTTATGTTTCCACACGGAGAAAAAGTCGGTTGACAATCGGTTTGGAAAAAAAAATTCTAATAGTTGGGCATACTTATTCTTGGAACCAGCCAATGTTATTTGCTGGTTCTGATAGCTCAGATAAAGTAATGAATGGTCTGTTGAATTGACCCAACATAAAGGCTCAAAATATTAAATCAATTAAAAAAAATAATAGTGACGGCACTTCTTTCTTTCATTCTTTTTCCTATTTGAACGGATTAAGAAAAATATGTCGGAAAGGCAATTTCAAAAATCTTTTTCAAAATGAAAATCGGAGCCGAAAAAGTAGAGCAAATTGTGAAATTGAATTATTTTTTATCTTGATTTGATCGCAAACTTATTCGACTTAGCCTATGAAAATTAAGCCAGTTCGACACCAAACATTGAACAGGATAGGTAAACGGAATAGTTAGTTTTTGTTTTATATGTTAAAAATTAAATTTCTCAATATATCTCTTAAAGATGGAAGAAATGTTGAATAAAATAAAGAGTTTAAATACAAAACTACAACCTCGAGCTGGAGTATTAAATTGTTTCATTATATTTTCATTTATATATTAATTATATTCTCCAACTATTTCTCGACATGCCAATTCTTGTTTTTAGAGTACTTCTAGTGTTAAGTTTAAGAACTTTTTGGCTCTAATAAAAATTTAATTTTTTTTAGTTAATACCCTTCTGTTGAAAAAGTCTGATATATAGACTTTTAGATAAAAAAAAATATTTTCTACAGTATTGGAAACTTCCCACTGACACTTCAGTTGCAATTACTGAAAACTAGTGCCTCAAATAACATTCGGTTGTACCGATGGGATGTTCGAGGTACAGGTTGTGACAACGAATCTGTTGTCTATGTGATAATTTAAAGATGGAAAACAATTCAGATCACGAATTGATCAGAGAGGCACAATAGTCTAGTTTTACTTCGAGGTGAGGCTACATCAATTAATCAATGTTGAAATGTATTCATTGTATTTTCATGTATCAATCGATCGGTGTAAAAACAAAAATGTTTTTTGGAACGAAAATGTGCGTTCAAAGAAAACTGTTTTCTTGTTAAGCACTAATTTATTCGTTCTCCCAACCGAAATGATTGCAAAACAAAAATACTCGTAAAAGTTTGCAAAATTATTTGTTGGCACATCCACCAACAATGTCACTGTTTTCTATTGGTATAATCAATATATTAGCTATGTTTACCGACATTTTATCATATCAGTCAACTTTGTGTATGTCAACCCGAATATGCATCAATTTTGTGAACATATTATGACCTCAGCGGAGTTTCTATACTTCAAAGTAATTTCGAACCGTTTTTTTTCTCTGTGTGTTTCAAATTCAGAATGGAAGAAGCGGCCACTAGAGGATGCGTTGGTAGATGTTTTACTGTGGCTTTTATCTTCTTTCAACATATTTAAGGCACTAAATGTATTATTTTCGCGTCGAAATAACATTAATAATTAAATTGCATTCAATTTGAAATCACAATGTTGGAGCAATGTATGTCTGCTGTAATTCTTAATTTCTGTTGTAAACTACGAGTTGCAATCTTTTTTGGCCTTAATTTAATTTAAGCAACTAAAGTTGAATACACGTTTAAAAACTAGTGAGCTACGCCTTTACTTCATCTTCAATTGAAACCATATAAAGAAAGGTTACTTAAATTTTGCACGCGGTGTTTTTTTTTTTTAAAACTGCCTGCCAAGAGTAAAAGATGCTGAAAATGCCACTTCAAATGTTATACGAGTACCTCTTTTAGAAATGTACCACGTCTTACATTTATTTGAGAAAAATCGGGAAACCTACTAATGCGATCTTTCATGCTCATATTATTTTATACTCCAGCGATCTTTCTTAAAATAAGGAGTAAGGTCTACCTTTATACGATAAATATAGGGGTGGAATATTAGACTTCTTATTTCTGGTAATTTTTCTTCCTTTCGCTTCTTGGTGTATTCGTTTTCGCATAATTCATTTCGTTCCTCTTTTTTATTGACAACCTTTTTTCATCCTTGCTCTAAATATCAATTTCGCAACATGGGCTAACTTCTAAAAATATGTCTACACATTTAGTTCAAATTATTAAGATGCAATAAACTGACCAAAGAATTTCACAACAGTTAATTTATACAGCCATATTTTTATTAATGAATCATAATTTATTTGAAAAAAAAATAAGAACAAAAGATTTCTGCTTTTCTTTTTGTGACTAAAAATTCTCTTATGCAAATTTTAGTCATTCAAGCAAAAAACAAACATTCGTTGCTTAAAAATATTTGTCTAAATGCGTTTAATAAAAGCAAAACGCTGTTCAGTAGCCAGCTACATTGTTCTAACTGGCAACGTTTAAGCCAAAATAAACAATAAAAACGTTCGAAATGAAAATATATTTCAATATTAGACGAAATTTTTGTATAACAGCTGCTATAAAATATTATAACAAAAGAAATATGTGGCATAGCAAGATTTCAAATCGATTTTTAATATATTCCGGAGTTAAAGAACTTCAGATTCGTGCAAATACTAGTATGTGTTTTTTTTAAAATCTGGATACGTAAAATGTGTGCAATGAAAAAAGAAACAAAAAACAGACTTTTAGCAGTTTGAACATAAAATTAACCATTTTAAATGCTTTAAAGGTGTAAACAAAGTTTGTAATACAAAATTTTCCAAAAAGTATTAAAGAATATGGCCAAAAATATTTCTTCGCTCTTAAGCTATTTTCATTCAAACAAAAAAGAAACAAAAATCAGACTTTTAGCAGTTTGAAAATAAAATTAACCATTTTAAATGCTTTAAAGTGTATCCAAACAAAGTTTGAGATACAAAATATTTCAAAAAAATACAAATATAATTTTAAAGTTTTAAAACAAAAACTATTAAGCTATTTTTATCCAAACGCCATTTGAATAGAAAAATTAAAATTTTATAATTTTGCTTAATTATTTTTGTATACAGATATTCATTGTAGTTTCACAAAAAGAAGCTAGAGACTTTGCTCAAGATAAAATTGAAAAATCTATGAAAATCGGTTAATTTTAAACATTTAGCTTTTTATGTTTGTTTTGTTTACATTTTTTCGATCTTTTATCATTATTATGACTTGAACTGTTTTTATTCTGGTTCGAGACATTTTTGTCGTTTCATTTTCAGAATCAAAACAAATTGGTGAAATGTATTGGTTGCCAGGCAGACTTTATAGCTGTTTCTAAACCCGCTTTAGCAGTCTTTGGCAACGATTACTTCGGCTACAAATCAAATGACTTATATGGGAGTCTCATTTGAATAACTGAGAATTACCCTTGCCATATGTATAGTCTTCGAACTGTACGTAGAGCAATCTTCATAGCGCAATATCATTTCCACCAATTCCGTTCAGCTTTTTCCTATATCAGAAACTGGTGTTTGGATCAAAATAGCACTACATTCATCTTTTTTCCATTAACATCCGATCAAGGCATCTTGGAGAAACTCTTTGAAGTCAGTGCACTGTGCCCAATATAATTCATGCGTACCCTAATCAGTACAAACAGTTTAAAGCCGCCCCCGAACAGCTAATCTAAATTTCTTACCCAGATTTGAACCATTTTTTTTATTTATATATAGAAAAGATTAAAGATTTTAATAGGATGGAAATGTACGCACTACAGCGTAACGTCAGGAGCATAAAATCTTCAATTCAATTGGTTTTATTTATTGTAAGGATAATATAAATATAAACTTATTTAAAGAGATTAGTCTGACTGACTTTACAACTTAAATATATATACAAAATTTGTTATCCTAAATAATATATATAAGTTATAAGTTATATATGTATAAGTTAAGGAAAAAATGAGCAGAAAAACTTTTATGAGGGAAAACTAAATCTAGGCTAAAATACTGATGTTAACTGGTAAAAAAAAAGCTGATTAACAAAGTGAATTTATATAACTATACCGTGAGTGTAAACATTTATCAAAAATGTATTAGTTATAAAATTTAATTTATCCTTTACGAGTGAAATATTATGGAGCGAGTGAAGCCTTAGGGTTGAGTAATATCGCGGGAGGTCATACATAATCTTGAGAATTGTATTTTGGGAAATCTGAAGTCTTTTTAAGTGACAGTCGGATGCGTCATGCCATGCTGGACCATCATAAAACAAAATGCTATGGAAAACTACCTTAAATATAAGAATTTTATTCTTGATGTTCAATTTTGACTTTCGATTAATGAAAGCATACAAGGACCTTGTAGTTATATTTAATCTACAAACAATATTTGAAATATGAGCGTTGAAAATCATCTTATTATCAAGAATGACTCCCAGATAACGGACATTAGATTCCCATTCTATTTCTATGCCATCTATTCGTATTCCAGATTGTGGCACAAAACAGGCTTTTCTTCTTCTAGTGAAGAAAATAGATTGTGACTTAAATGAATTTATCATAATTTTCCAGTTCTTGAAATACTCTATAACTCTGTCCACGGAAGTCTGGAGGTTTGACAGAATATCATTCGCATAAATATTCGAACTTAAAATTGCAGTGCCATCTCCAATATAGCATAAAATCTTTAATTTAAAGAAAAACCAGATTATAGAATAGATTACAGAAGAGTGTGGAGTATAGACTTGCTATAAAAACAGAAAACATAGCGAGAAAAAGTTCTTAACATTCTGTTTAGTTTATAGCCAGATTTTGGACCATGTTTCTATTTAGCATTTAATTCAAAAGAACCCAAAAAATTATTAAAAAAAAGGTGGAAAAAATGTTAAATGCAAAAAGGGGAAACTGCAGTTTCACTAAACGCTACTTCACCATAATCAGGCACCAAGCAAGGAATGTGATGTGACCATAATCAGCGGCTGTATACTTAGGAGCAGACAGATTCGCAATTAACGAGAACTGCCGGCAGTACAGTATTCAATCGAACAATTTCATTACAATTAAAAAACCCTCGCATTTCTTTTTCAGTATTCTTAAAAACTTTGAGGTTATTATGTTTACTATTTTAAAAATAATTCAATTGAATATACTCTCATTTTAGGTCATGACAGAACTCATGGAAACCTTTATGGCTAATAACATGCCTTCTGGGTCTCTTAAATTTATTTTTTTTATTTTTTAAGTCTATGTAAGCAAAATCTAAAAATATTTTATTTCTAAAATATAATTAAATTTATTCGAAGAATAGGAAAAATCTAAATCATAACTTAAATTTATGCAGTTAAATTTTCTTAAAGCTCTCACACGAGGCTTGTGCGAGGAATAATTTGTTATATGAACAGGAATATAAAAATATTTATTATTTATTTATTTTATAAGCAGTTCAGAGATGTATTAGCCTAAATCTGGCTTCATACGACGGAAGAGGTCTGGAAAATGGTTCTGCAAGTAATGCAAATGTTATAAGTATAAAACGTTTTTGTAAAATCTCAATACGAATACTATGAATTGCATAATACGGGGCCCAAACAATGGAACCATATTCAAGTTTCGATCTAACAAATGTTGTATACAACAACTTACGAGTATATGGATTTGGAAAATTTTTACTATTTCTTTTTATAAAAGCCAGAACTGAATAGGCTTTTAGCATAATGTAATCAACATGCAAATTAAAATTAATTAAGCGTCGAAAACAACACCTAAATCCAGAATGTTGTTAACTGTTTGAAGTTGCTAATTGTTAATAAAGTAAATAAATTGTTAATAAATTCGTGCTATTAGTTTCTTTGCACTGAGCAGACTCTCCAAAATAACTCTTTAGTGCCTTATAGTTTCCCGCTCTTCAGGTAGACCCGCCATGGACCCGTATGGAAAGTTTGTGTCAGTTGCTTTAAACGTGTCGGGATTAGTGGCAAAAATACCTCCACTCTTCACTCGACAATTGCAACTTTTAAGAAATCCTTCGTATTCTAAATGGCAAATATTTGATGCAATAATGGGTGGTTAAAATCCTAGCCCCACATAAGGTATGCCCGTTAAACAAAAATACATTAAATTTGCCGCTCCAAAATTTACAATTGTCATTGTCGAGACATAAGAAATGTTGTGCAAGTAACAAAGTTTGACATGGTCGTGTGGAAGAGCCCGCCATCCTGCTGTCTCTAAGGCCCAAGCCTATAACCAAATACACCATTTGACTAATGTCCCTATAATAATTAAATCATGCCCTATAGTTGCAGTAGTGTGCACAATAACCACACGGCTAATTAGCTAGAAACATCTTATAGTGGCAGTTGTTCCATGCCGGCAACTTTACAAGTCAAATATTAATCAGTAATCCATATATAGTGTGATCCATCTAGAGGTATTTTTTCTGAACAAAAAAAATATAAAAATTTAAATCAAGTGTGAAATCTGTATTGGTAATTTGAAAGACATTTTATTGCATTTATTTTTTGAATATAATTTCCTTTAAATGTTGGACGCAACTACGCCTCAGGGTTTCCATTCTGAGGGTCCAATTTTGGATGACTCGCTCGAGCATTTCGACCGGTATGGCTTTAATGACACTCGTAATATTGGCTTCCACAACCTAAATCGTAGCTGGTTTGTCAGCATAGACTTTGGACTTTACGTAACCCCCAAATATATATCTAAAGATGTGATATCACTCGATCTAGGCGGCCAACTCACCTGTCCAAAACGTGAAATTAGCTGCTCTTCGAAATTGCCGCTCAATAGATCCATTGTATGAGCAGTTGTTTGGCAAGTGGCACCGTCCTGTTGAAACCAAATGTCGTCAAGATTACGGACTTTAATTGCAGTTACCAAAAAGTCCGATATCATAGCGCGATAGCAAACGCCATGCACGGTTACATTCCGGCCGTCATCATTTTTGAAAAAATATGGAACGATGATTCCACTAGCCCATAATCAATCCAAATACGGCAATTTTGTTAATTGACTTTGCCGTTAAGCTAGAAATGGGCCTCATTACTGAACAAAATTTTGGTCGAAAAAGCGGATCTTCCCGTTTTTCACTGAACGCTCATTTCCATAATACTTATACAGTTGCCAACATTTGAAGGTAATTATTTTCAATAAAGAATCCACACTTGATTTGAATTTTTATATTTTTATTTTGTTCTGAAAAAAGACCTCTAGATGGATCACCCTGTATAAGCTTCTCAAACTTCGCCAAAGTCTTAAAAACATTGACCCCGGCCAGCCAGTATAAGAATTACATCGTGCACCTTTACTATGTAAGATCATGTCTATAACCAACAACCTGGTAGCAACTTCTTTCAAAAGTTAACAACAACCACTTTCTATCAACTTTTGAACCATAAACCAAACAAAATGTAAAAAAAACAACCTGCTATAAAAAGAAATTATAGCAAGTTTCAATATTCGCTCTCTGCTGCCTTAATAAAGCAAGCCACACAGACACACACCAAAATCGCTTTAAATTATAACAAAAAGCCGAAATCAAGAAAGAATATTCATTCCAACAAAAAAAGAGAAATATTCAACAACAAACCGCGGAAATTATGTCTCAAAACTTTCTAAAGAAATTTTGTACAACACCGCGCTCGCTATAATGTTCGATATGCTTTTTTTCGTGGGTAATTAAAAAAAATTACATGAACATAAAAATGTTAAAAAATACTACCTCGTAGAAGAAAAAAATTGAAAGTATTTTTCCCTGCACGCCGCCAAACGTAAGTGAACGTCGATAACGTTCACGTTTGTCATTACGATGATCAAAAATCATTAAACTGAAAAAGCATTATAAACGGATCAAACCGTTTTTCTTTTTTTTTTGAAACGGTTAAATGTCAGTTAACACATCATGCTGATAGCCGACATCGTCGTCTGTCTGCTTCCATTTTCAAACTGTCTGTTTTTTATTTCTTTCTTTCTTATATTCTTTGTCGTCTTTCTGTATAGACAACATATTTTTGTCTTTATTTTGGTTCTCCCCCAACAGTCCCTTGGCGCTGTTGTGACACTTGTTCTGCCCAATCGGCCCCGAAAAATCATTAAGAAGTGATATCAAAAACGTAAACTTTTTCTTTGAGCTGCTACGAGTACGAGTATACGTCTATATGACAACCGTTTAAGCCGATATTTCTCTACCTTAGCCGGCCACAACGCCATCGACATGGTCGTCATGCCGTCTTCGTGGGCCATTGAAGGCGTTGTTACCATTTGTATGAATGAATCTCATAACACGCACATTTGCACTCAATCTTCTCCTGGAGGTTATAGGAAATGTTTCTCATAATCTTCGGCAATTTATGATTTCTTTGGAACGGGAATACAGAAGAATCAGCCGAACGAATGCTCAGCAAATTAACAGAGCTAATGGGTTTATAGAAAGCTCTACAACCAGCAAAAGAAATTGTACATACCTTGGGGCAGGTTTGTATTCAAGAAAAAAAATTTTTCGATTTTAGAAACCAAACTCGCTTGAAAGAGCACCCCTCATAAAATGAGCTTACTATCCAATTGCGTGTACCTCAAAAGTCAAACTATTAGAACGCTTTCAATCAAAAACACCACGGCTGATACTAAATGCACCATGGTACGTTAAAAATGATGTTATACTCAACGATTTAAATTAAAAACCACCCGTAAAAGATAAAATAAAATGTTACTGTGAAAATTACCTGGCTAGACTAAGTACATATCCGAATCTACTTGCGATTTGTCTTCTAGATGATAGCAATAAAACGAGGCGTTTAAAGAGGCTACACGTTCTGGACCTGCATTTTAGAATAAACTGAAGTTATTTAAGCCTGCAGTATTTTTTATTTATTATTGTGACTTTACTTATTGAAATACATTTCTATCTCTGATTGTATTTGTACCATAATCTATTCTGAAAAAATTTACTTATTATCTTACGATAGATTGCAAACAAATAAAGATTTGGATGCGTGGGCGACTTATGGAGTGGCAAAAAGTTTGTACTGTTCTCGAAATTTCTATTGTTTTACCGAATTACACAAGTAATGTTTGCTTCCTGAATCGTAGTTTGACTTTACGCAACCCCAAAAGACAAACTGCAGCGATTTAATAACATTCGATCTAAGCATTTAATAACAATCGATCTGATTGGTCGGTCGATTTTGAAAAAAATATGTCTTTGGACCTACATAACTTTTTTTTCTTTAAAAGCCTGTAAAGAATGCAGTACCATTTTTGAAAGGTGAAAAGGTTTTCCACTGCCCCTTGGAGGATAGCGTACAATTAGTGAAAAAAGACAATTTTTTTAGTACCAAAACGCAAATTACTCATTTTTTTCAAAACTTTCAAAAAAATAGGTACGCACCTACACGCAGAGAAAAAATATGGTTACTACATGGTCACGGCCATAATAATATGTTCGCCTCCATAAAAGTATGTTCGTCGCAACCATAGTATTATTTTCTGAATTTAATTTTTTCGATAGTATGATTGTCGCAATATTAATATTGTTGAAATGTAACAAAAGTATTATTACCAAATTTAAAAATGAAAATATGGTTGTAGCTACAACATTAATATAGTTGGAGCGACAAAAGTATTGTCTTATGGGTTTTTTTTTGTTAACAATAATATAATTACGGCAATCATACTGTATGATTTAAAATTTTTTTCGTTTGAATATGCATTTAGAACAATGTTATTGCTACGGATCGAATGCAATAATAGTATTTTTTATAAGAAATTAAATTTTTCAAACAAACTGCTTTAACTGAAATAAATTTAATAAAAACGCTAACGTTTTTTAAACTGATTTTTTTCTACTGTTAAATGAAGCACTCCTATTATTTTCAATTTAATAAATTTTTAAATAATTTTCATAATTCAATTCTATTGTTGAAAACTTAACGCAATTGTGAAGATCATACTATGGTTGTATGTAGAACATACTATGGTTGTGAGGATCATAATATGGTTGTGGATATCATAGTATGGTTCAGTCTGAATCATACTATGGTTGTGGGGATCATAGTATGGTTATGTGTGAATCATACTATTGTTGTAAGGATCATAGTATGGTTGTGAGAATCATAGTATGGTTGTATTTGAATCATACTATTGTTGTGAGGATCATAATATTGTTGTACCACAACCATATACCCAACAATAGTATGATGCTCTTCGAATATTGTTTATTGTTTATTGACATTTCTTTAAAATCGGAAAATACGAAAAGAACTCAACTTTTTAGCCAGATTTTAGTTGTTAATACCTCCCTGACTCCTTGGCTACAATTGCCCTTTTTACCGAACTTAAAAATATTTACTAGATCAAAAGTTATAGGATTTTGGCCGATGGAAATCAATCCTGGACCAATGTGCGTCGTTGCTTTATCAAATGTCACCAACTTCACGCACGTTCACCTTCTTCAACATAACTTTCTGCAGTGGAATGAACTTGTAAGTGAGTATAACATATGGCAGCACTTCATCAAAAATACTAGTTTTCTTACGGAATAGATAAAAAGGGTCCCCTTTAATTGTATCTGCAGAGTGCATTCTATCGGCAAGGGAATGCTAGTTTTTGAAGGGATCACACGTTTCTTTTGATAAGGGCAATGGACACTTTCATTCGCCACTTATGAAATATCAATGTTTCAAGAATTTTTTATCTAAATTTGCTTAAATCCTCACAGTAATTACCAAGAACTACTCTCAAATCAGTGAGCTGAGCATGATATCATTTGTATACCCATTGACCGGCTCCAAACTGCTGATGCATTTTATAGAGAAGTTTTTACATGGCTTAGAGATAGATCTTTTTCTTGTAAGTAGCGGACATTTACTAGCTGAAAACCGCTGAGAAATTGTTAACTAATCTAATCCGGTGTTGAACCTGGCTTTTTTGGCATGCTAGTCGTGCACACTACCATCACAGCATGGCGGCCTACAATTATAATTAGTAGAACATATATACCCACTTTTTCTGGGGCATATAAGTTTTGTTGGGTAACGATTCGACTAGAATTTGTAAAGAAGTTGCTCGCAAGTTGGCTTTAAGTCGCTAAAAGAACAAGTTAGATTTACCTGACTTAATTTTCCAACAGTCTTACATATCTTACCTGTATAGTTATATGTGTTTTTTCTTATCCATACTTAAGTAGAATCAAGCAACAAGAGGTGTTATCGGCGAATTTCTATCGAGTTCTTGTGCACCAGATGACATAAGTGAATATTTAAATCAACTCAAACCGAATCAAAGACATTTAACACAATTTTACAATGCTAAAATGCAGCAAGTAGTACATTAAATCTATTTATTTGATTATTTTTTTAAGAAGTTATAGTTTTTTATTATCTGCTTTTGACGAATTCGCCGAGTAAAACTCTTGTTGTTTGAAACTCTTTTGATTATTTTCAGTTTTGTTTAATAACTATGCAAACAAATAAACTAGCTTACCTAATTACCCCAAACAAACCACCCTAATATCTCAAAAGGTCAGCAAGGATCACATCATTTTTTAATCATGTTGTCTGCGATAGAAGAATTTTTTCTCCCATTTCCATACATCGACTTTGTCACTGCGTAAAAACACATATAAGAGATTTATCCTTTAGTGGCATTTCCTTCTTATGGAAAAGTTAGGCACAATTTCTAAGCGGGAAAAAATTTTTACGTAATCCGCACTCTTGTTAAAATGTACTTCTTCAAGAGTAAGTGTTTTACAGATCGTTAGAAAAATTTTATTGAAGAGAGCACTATCTCTACATTTGAAACCTTAGATATTTAAATAATCTTTACTTGTTCAAGTTACAATATGTAACGCTTCGTAATGAACCGGTTGCAGCATGTGAATGTTTAAGAAATTTAACATTTTAACGATTATTCTTTAATCCACCGAGAGTGAGTTTCTAACACAGATTAGTCCTACTGCATCCTTAAGCTAGAAAGAAGCTCTGTGATTACACTGTTAAAAAGGGGGAAATTCCAATATTCCATACAGGTATGCATTAGAACACCAGTAACTTAAGCAAGTGTTGGGATTGTTTAAGAAACCTTACATATTTAAATGGAGAGATTTGTTTAAGAAAATTTAATGCAGGTGCTAACTTAATATATTCTTAAAGACCTGTATACGTAAGGAGTTTGAGTAAATAATTTTGAAGGCAATATAAAACCTACGTACCTTTTCCCCAGGCTTCGAAATCGATAAATAGATAACCCGATGGCGTACCTGTACCAGGACAGTTCTCCCACAGGGTATTTCTCCAAGATTAATGAGATACGGTGGGTTCCATTTTCCACCGTCATAATCCTGTCCGTTTTCTCATGGTGATTTGTTGAGTAGATCGGTTATATTCCGAAATTTGCTCAGTAATGGCTTTGACGCAGGAGTCTCATGTGTCTTTTTGTTGATTGAAAATCCATCAAGGTTTTTAGACGCTTTTCATAGTTTTTATGGATAAATAGGTAAAAAGAGAATATTATTCGGCATAATATGGAGTTAATCCTGAAATGCAAGGCCCTCTTTAGTAATTCAGTATTTACATCATCTATGGGCTTGATTGGATTTTCCTAACTAAACCAGAAAGACTTTTTTGTATCCTTTGTTATGTTAGGTTAAAAGAGTTCCTCGCCAGGAAGAATTCACTCGGAGGCCTAAAAGATCCATTTTGGTATTATTATGAAAGGTAGAAGGGAAAAAGTTGGTATATTTTAAAAAGAGTTTTTGGCAGTTAACTTGTTTTACTTTGCCATCTGTTAGTTTATCAACTAGTTCGAGTAGTTTAAAAATAATTGAAAAGTGATTTAGGAGCATCAGCAATTCTTGTAGGTCATCAAACTACTGCCTAGATAGGTAAGTTTCCGTTCTTGAAGACGTTCGCATGTATATACCAAATGCTTCACTCATCTTCTTCTGCGTCTTGGCAACTTCTACAAACCTCTATGCATAATAATCCCGATTTAGCAGTGACCCGTGTGAACTCCTTTGAGAATTGAAATCGATTGTTTTTCAAGTGTTTGCCATTTTCCTGTATTTCTTCTCCGATTGATTCTGATTTATTCTGCAGTTGCGAATTAAGTTTCGCCATTTAGTCAATTGCGCTTATCCGTTCGACGAGCAGGATGTGTACCCGTAGAAAAAAGTGTGGTTGGGATAACAATATACTAAGAGCAACATACTATTGTTGGGTCTATATGGTTGTGGTAAAACAATGTTATGACCCTCACAACAATAGTATGATTTAAATACAACCATACTTTAATACACATAACCATACTAAAATCCTCACAACAATAGTATGATTCACACATAACCATACTATGATCCTCTTAACCACAGTATGATTCTCACTCAACCGTACTATGAGCTCTACAACCATATTATGATCCTCACAACCATTGTATGTTTAACATAGAATCATAGTATGATCCTCACAACCAAAGTATGATTCACAAGTGTTAGAAATTCCCTTGTTTTTCTTCACCGATCTATTGTCGGCCATAGAGACTGGGTTATTCTGCAGTTGTAAATTGAGTTCCAACTTTGCCACTTTGTGCATTGCATTTATCAATTCGACGAGTGGGATTTGTATGGGTGGGGCAGTTGGTTCGTCTACTGTTCCTAAGCCCATGTTGGCACATTCGCTGTGACCCGGTATCCATGTTAGCGTTATGTTGTGTCTCCGGATTCGTTTGAGTAATTTAATGAATCTCTTCACACATTTATATTTATCTGTCATACTGCCCTTCACCTTTATGTTTGTCATGCTCTCCACATATATTCCGATATTTGACAAAGGTATGCTTAGTTTCTGAATCATGTCTGAGGCTATCTTAATTGCAAAAAAAAACTACCTGAAGGACCGGGTATTTGTCGGTAGTCGTCGAGATATTTTTCAGTTGAGGGATTCCGAGTAAATCCCCGATACCGTACCTGCTTCCACTTTCGATATTATTATGATATTACAGTGTCCGACGCCCAGTCTTTTCTCGTTGGAAAATCCGTCCTTAAGGTCTTTTTTTGGATCGATCTCGGTGTCAGATTGTCTTAACCTACATTAAGCCCGTCTATCGTACCTGGTAATCTCAGTGTCCGTACGTGCTGTGTTTCATCATACCAGTTCCTCTCAAACGTAGGGTGACCCTTGCTGCACATCTCATCATGTAGATGTTTATGGCGTGAATGTCTAGTATGACTTTCAGCCCCGCCTGCGGTGTAGATCTCAATGCCCCAGTTATGCATACACTTGCCAATCTCTCGATCTTGGTGAGGTTACGAGTATTGAGGTTTATCTTCCTTTCGACTGCAGTACACCCTACCATCGCTCCATATATTAGAAATGGTCTATTAATTGCAGTGGACATCCAGTGTGATTCACTGCAGTGGACATCCATGATGAATTGCAGTGGACATCCAGTGTGATTCACTGGGTTGAATGCCCCATTTTCAGCCGAACAACCTTCTGCAAGTATAAAAGGTACAGAGAAAGAGCCTTCTTTCCTTGCTCCTCCACATTTTGCTTCCAGGATAGTTTGGAGTCTAAAATTACACCCAGATATTTTGCTTCTTTCGATAGTTCCAGCGTTGGTCCTTTATTAGTTTTAATGGATGAGTTGGTCAAGACTTTATAGCAGCTACTCAGGATAAGGCTGACTGTGTGGCATAAGGGAATTAGTCATAAACTGGAGTCAACCTGAAATGAGAGTTAATCTTATTAGTGGAATATTCATGACTTCCATGATACAAGACGAAGATTCTTATGATGATTTTTTAGAAAAAGGTAAGTCATGATTGTATGGAAAATTCTCTTGGGCTGTAGTACAACATTAAGTCGTCGATAATCTCCCTTGAACGCATCACCTCAATCTAAGCGGAACTGTGTGAAGTGTGCGTCTGCTGCTGCATCTTGTATGCCTCGTTTTTTTTGGAAACCTGACCTTTTTATTCTTTCCTGGTGATTGTGATTTTTTCAACTTCTTTTTTTGTGCGCTTTGGTTCGTCATTTGCTAAATGATAAATTTTGTATGGTAAATAATCGAGCCTCGTGCATGAACCTCAGAAATAAAGGAGAAATAACCGAGATTCGTTTAACGAAAACCTACGGCTGGCTCTCCCTTCCTTCTGCGAGATGGTCGTTCTGTTTTCGTTGAAATCGGTTTTTTCGCATCTTTATTATCATGGACTCTTTTGAATTTATTTTTTTCGAAATGCTTCTTTAAATTTCCTAAGAAACTAAAGGAAACAGGTTGGTCGTCTACTGGCTGACTGACTGGCTGGCCGGCTAACAGAGAAGTTCTACTCCTCCCCTGCGCCGGTGCTGGTGGTGAGTCAAACGAAAAAAAAGTAAGGATGTTGTGCTTGGATGGCATATGGCGGTGGTGCTCGGTTGGATGTGGTTTTCGTTCTTTACGGTATTGGGTTTGTTTAAGAAACAGAGCTTCTGTTGGGCGATGATGATCTTCGTGATCATGATCATGACCATGGCGTTCACAATGATAATGACGTTGCTGATGAATCGAGTTTTTCGTATTGGTTTTTTTTTCGCCTTTTTGGCTGCTATTTTGTTTTGGAACTTCTTGTTTTAGTTTTTGGTTCCGTTTCGGTTTTAAGTTGTACTCGCATGTTTTGTCTTTTGGCCTTTTCTGCTTCTCGGGGATTTGTGTTGCTTAGAGTTTCATCAGTTTTGTTTTGACTTGGGATACTTTTTTTCTGTGTGTGTGTTTTTTAGTGGGCTCAAGCTCAGTGTCTCTGTATATGTGTGTTTTACGCTTCGATTGGTGGGCTTTCCTTCCTCCACCTCCAGCTGCTGCTGACCAGTTTGTCGGTCTTTTGCCGTTTTTTCTCAAGCTTTGTGAGAAACTGGTTTTAGGGTGATTTTTACTGACAGTCTTTTTGTTTTTTTGTTGTTGTTGTAAGCAAAAAACTTTAATTTAAATTTTCTTTTTTTAATTGTGGTTTTTTAAATATTCAACTCTCTATGTTTTATTAAAAAAAAAACCTCAAACATTCGAGTATGTTTTTTATTATGCATTCGAAGTTGAATTTTATTGATAACCTAAATTTTAATTGCAAATTTTGTAGGAGGTATGATAAGGAAGGTATGTCATCAGAACGTATAAAGGAAACACTTTTAAAGTACATATTAAAAAAAAACTATCATAAACATTTTAAATAATAAATTCGAAAAGCCTTACCTGGATTTCTTAAATTCTCAAGCATTGAGTAACCTGACGTGGAGAAAATAAAAAACTTTCAGCTTTTGGAAAGGATTTAAAAAGAAGAGTTTCTAAATATTTTTTTATATAATTTGATTTATAAAGAAGAAGAAAAAGAAAAGAGAAACCAGATTAAGTACTCGCTCGGAGTTTCCGTCACTTTTTCCATCTTGGTTGTTTTATATTTACTCGTTAAGCTAATCAATCGTTTATGATCTCCTTTCTTGATCGCTCACGTTCGCTACTTTTTTATACTATTTACAAAGGTAATATTGCTTTTAATAAAACTTTTAATATTTTTGGAAATCATTATATTAGTTTTGCTTTTTATTTTCATAATTACCCTCGCTCACCACGAAACAAATTAAGTTTCAAAAATCATTTCTTTAAGAACATCAATTTTGAAAAGCATTTTAATATTTTTAAGTGATGTCCAAAAAGCTTTTGATGTTTTACATTTTGTTCATGAAATCAATTGTGATAGGATTTAAAATTGTTTAAGTAAGCGTGAATTTGTAAAGCTCTCTATTGTTTTTATGATTTTATTTTACTATATTTTATATTTTTAGAAAGCTTTTATTTGAAGAATCTATTCTATAAAAAGTATCTTTTTAAATGTATCCATTTTTAAACCAAATATTTTCTAATAAAGCGTTTTTGTTTTGATAAAGCGAGTAAAAATTGTAAGCGAAATCTTAATGATTTTGTCATTTGAAAGCTGTATTGAAAATCAATTGAAAGAATATCACCTGCTAATTGATTCTTTAAGATATTCAGGCTGGGTCAAAAGATACTATGGGATTTAAAACTTTAATAACTTTTTCGTTTATTATTTTTTTTTATTTTTTTCTCAGATTGTATAATATAGAAAACGGATTTTTTTACCCTAATTATGAAAAATAATGTCACTATAATGACCCCCGTTTTCTGTTTCGCAATGATTGACTCGTTTTAGAGCATTTTCCATAACATCTTTCAAAATTTGTGTCTGAAGCGTTCGAATTTCTGCAACAATGTTGACCTTGAGTTGAATGATTGTCTCGGGCTTACTCACATTTACTTATACTTGCTTCTTCAAATAACCCCAAAGAAAATAGTCGGGTGCTGACAAATCTGGCGATCGCGCTGGCCAAATAATTTCCGGATTTCTGGAAATTATTCGCCCACCAGAAATTTGACTTAAAAGTGTCATTGTGTCTCGGGCAGTGGCTCCGTCCTGCTGAAACCACATCTCCGTTTTCCGTTTTCAAGAGCAGGACGTAAAAAAATACAGCTCTCCATTTACTGTTACAGTACTTCCATCTTTATTCTTAAAGAAGTAAGGCCCAATGATATTTGCAGATGCGATCCCACACCATTTTGTACCCCTTATGGGGAGCAATTGGCGTTGATGAATGGCTCTTGGATTTTCAGAACCCCAGAACCTACAGTTCTGCTTATTAACAAAGCCATTAAAATGAATATGGGCTTCATTACTTTGCGTTAAAATAATTGATCACTGATTTAAAAAAAAATTCTGTTATTCTGGTTCTTTGTGCAGTTGTGAATCTCTCCATTAATTATTCTCCAAGTGGTATTTATATAATCTAAAAAAAATTTATAAACGAAAAAGTTATTAAATTGTTAAAACCCATAGTTACTTTTGGCCCACCCTGTATTTGGAGAGTGCTAAAATTGTTAGTCCTTTTTATCAAAGGACTAAAAATTTAATAAAAAAATATAAACATTTTATAAATGTATTTAAAACAGATTAGTTCTTTTTGTGTAAAGAAAGCTTTTGATTTAAGAGCACTTCTTAGCCCTCCCCAATTTCCCTGCGTTTAGAAGATACGATATATTTTAGGAGGACCAACAGTTGATAATTTTTTTGTGTAAAAAAATCTTTGAGCTTAGAGCATTTCTTAACCCTGTACAAGCTTTAGAAAACCAAAAAACACTACATTAAAAGCTTGTTGAAGAAAGAGCTTCACACAGTTGTTTGGTTTAAGACCACAAAACAAAAATGCAATTTTGGGGTTTTTTTAAAATCTTGAATATATTTTAAAGACACCTCGCCTTCAATAACAAGGTACAGAAATCATTTAGTTTTGAGCTTTCTTTAAAACACGAAATTTTTTTGAGGGAAAACTTAGACAGATTTCTTATAAAATAGAGAAAGGGACCTAAGGGTAAAAAAAATCAATTTTCATTTTTTTTCTTTTTTTGATGTGGACAACATTTGAGCATCGAATGAAACCGATCCCATGCCCCAAAAGTGTTCCCTCCTAGAGATATGCGCGTTTTATGACAGTGAAGTCGACGATTCTAAGCGCAAAAAGAAAGGGTCCTAATCTTTAAAATGGCTCTCCTGAACAAAACTGGTTTTTAACCTTAGGTCCCTTTCTATTTTGAGCGTCACATATAAAGATTTTTACTTTGATAAGACTAAGATATAAATTATGCGAAATCAAATAAAGCATTTAATTTCCAATGGGAAGAAAAAAGCTTTCGCCTTCATACAAGTACTCGACGCCATAATAATACTTTTCTCTTTATTTATCCCGTCTTCATACCGCACGTAATAATGGATTTTTTCTCTTTTATATATTTCAATAGTGCATACAGAGAAAAAATCAGTTGGAAATCAGTCCAAACTACAGAACTTCTGTTGGACGAAAAGACTTTCAGTTTTAATTGCCAAATGTTAATAATCATGATGGAAGTTCGGTTGGAAGTACTAAAAGATGATTTATATGACAATGTTGTGGTGCAGAAAACTTACTACTCAGTCACATAAACCGAATGAAGTTCAAAATATTGTTTGCCAGAACCGCTTGTTGTTGCAACTTACCAAGAATTGGTAATGACAACACATTACCAAGAATTGGTAATGACAACACACTTTTTTTTCGCATTTATAACCAATAATAGATGCACCTTAAAAACAATGTTATTGTAGAAATCAAATATAAAATCAAATAATACAAAAGGCAGTAGGACGAAGTTTCAAGTTTTCTTATATCGTCGGAATGGAAATTAAGATACTTCTTCCTCAGATAACCAAGCGGACCTAAAAATGTATATCAATTCCGAAATTAGTTTCAAAATTAGACAATATAATTTGTATGTTGCTTTGACTGATTGTATTTTAATTAGACTTTCGAAATGTTAATTGAAGCTTCAAATCTTTATGCCATTATTTATTAAAAACACGGGCAGAAATTTTATTATTTAGCGAAAAAAAATTCATATTTAGATATTTTATTAAAATTATTATTTTATTAAAATTTTAGCAGTTTTGATTTCCTTTGATCTATTTAGGTTGCATGTGCTATCAAGTTTTTATTAGTGCAACCAAATGTTAGTTAAGACACTGAAATGTTCAGTAAATGAAACAAAATATATCGTTTTTTTATATAAGCTTTATTTGAATTATTGAATCTGCTCCAAAGGATCCTAATAATAAGTATACGAATCTTAAGTATAATTCAATAATGAATCCTAGTATGGATTTCTTGTAATGTGGATCTCTGCTAATTGGCAGGAATTTAAATTAATTTGGTTAAAATAGTATATAACTGGAATGGATCACATGTCTGCGAATTTTAAACCTGCTTTGGCTTAAACCTCGTGATAAAGGGCCAGAGGACCCTTACAGTCATTAACAGAGTGTTCGCGATATTATGTTGAGTGAAGAACTCTAGTTATGTATGTATAACGGATAACTCTAGAATAGCAGAGTGGACGACGTTATTTAGGTTTTGTAGGTTTTTTCGTGTTGGCTGTTTTAAGGATCACGTTTAAGAGCATTCAAGTCACGTGACGTAGAAAAAATGAAATATACACAGTCTTTCGGGCGCGTGTGTATCGGTTAAAGTGACAAAGTAGATGCCTATAAATAATTTATTAAAGTAGATCAAAAAAAATCTTAATTTTTTAACTCTCCTCGATGACAACATTTTAATAAAACATCTAAGATATGATCTTTGTTTTGTTAAATAATGAAATTTCTGCCCAAGTTCAATACAAGTATTGAACTTTCCGCCTTTTCCTACCTCCCTCGTCTGATTTGATTAAGCTTTTCGCTTGACTGTGCTTACTGATTAATCATCATGTGTTATTGGACATTTCATATCTCTTTTCAGTGCGATCTTGTTTGACGCTACTAAGACTCACACCAAAATAAAACAAACACTAAAATAACTTAAAATCTCGTGTTTTACCCAAAAGTCACGTTTTGTTTGAATTCAAACAAAGAAAAATTACAACTTGACAAAAACACATTATCTTCACTCTATTCCAAGACCAAAAAAAAACAATAGCTTTAATTTTCTGTAAAAGAAAAAAAACGTGAAATCACACCAGACCGGGCTGAGCCTACCATCGCGCGGTTTAATTTATGCAAAAGCATTGTTCTGCATAAATATCAATTCAAAATCTTAACAGACGAAAAGTCTCATGTTTCTAAAATCTAGACTTTAAGACAAAGGAAAACACGTAACCCATTCTACCATTATCTTTTCTGTTCTCTGTTTCTTTTGATCAATTTACATATATTTAAATGTGCTACACATGACACCCGATTTGGGTTATGAAAATTATTATATATTTCTTCTTCTTATTCGTTTTAATTAAGTGAAAATTGCATTATTTTCTTTAAAATTCTTAAGTTGTTGTTTGGAGATGGTTGATTTTGTAACTTTCTTTGTTTCTTTTATCGTGTGATTGAGAAATAAAATATACAGCAAGCAAGAGTTTCAGTGTTATTTACACGCATATATTCTGCGTGTAGCTGCAGCGTACAGGAAGTCGGAAATGTAATTCGTCGTTTCCGTTGCGTTTATAACGCCGAAGACAACGAAATGGGAAATGATCTGGCGCTGCTTGAGATGAAATCAAATACTTTCGCTTAAGATTTGTTTGGCTTACGAGTTGATTACAGATTTTATTATAAAAGTTTAAAAATACTTTTTAAAAACTAAACATGAATTTTATGATAGTCTTAGTTAGATAGTTTGACCTAATTTGTTGGCATACTCACTACTATTTCGACCCTGCGTGTCAAACATCATCTCTGCGTGTCAGTCTGCTGTCAAATTGCTTGTGAAAGATCGTTGTTGCATTAAAATCATATTGCATTAAGCCATCATTTGCGCAGTGGCAAAATTGATTTTTATAAAAATAAATTAATCAACACTTTATGTCAAAGTTCATGATATTTTCTCAACATACCTTTATACAAGGTGGCTCAATGCCAAACCTTAAGGCAAATATTCGAGAAGAATGAAAGTTATTTGCCCGTTTCAAAGAAAATGACATGAAACGAGCTCAAATGTGTATAAATATTGGCGACTGCCACTTGACGGAGGTCATCTTTTTCACTAAACAGAGGAATTGTAAAGCTCCAGATTTCATTAAGTTATTCAAAAAAAAAATTAATGAACAATTTTGCGACACCATGTACTAAAGGTCAGGTCAGCTGGTGAAAACTCAATATTTTATGTTAAGGTTTTTTTAATTTTATGAAAATTCAAAATGTCAAAATAAAGACCGCCTGCGCAAAAAAAAACGACCTACATCGAAGCGTAGACACAATAGAAATATCTATACTTATACATAACTGTTAGCTCGATTTCTGAAGATGATCTTCGATGAAAATCGAAACATCGAAAATAAAGGGTGTTCCAAGAAGAGCGCAATTTTTAAATGACTGATGCAGCAATTGAATTGTTTCTCTGGCTGTATGACATGTGGCGCCGTCTTGTTGGAACCACATGCCCTCCACATTCATTTCTTCAATTCTAGGCAAGAAAAAACTGGTTATCATTTCACGATACCAAACACCATTGACTGTTTGCGCTTGACCTGCCTCATTTTCATAAAAAAGGTCCAATGATTCCTCCAGCCCAAAAACCACACCACACAGTGACACGTTGAGGATGCATTTGCTTCTCGTGAATCACTCGAGGATTTTCCGCACCCCAAATGCGACAATTCTGCCTATTGACGAAGCCATCAAGATGAAAATGGGCCTCGTCACTGAAGATGATTTTATCGGCAAAATCAGCATTTTCATGTTGTCTCTCCAATACCCAATTAACGAACTCCCTTCGCTGTCCATGGTCAGCTGGCTTCAGTTTCTGAGTCAATTGAATTTTGTATGCATGAAGATGCAAATCTTTCGTCAAAATTCGTTGCAAAGTGGATTTGGAGACACCAATTTGCTGAGCTCGGTGTCGAACTGAGGTGGATGGAGTTTGAGCGACATCATCACGTACAGCTGCGACATTTTCGGTCGATCGACCTGGTCGATGGCGCGTTGTTGTCTTTACATCACTAACAGACCCAGTTTCGGCAAATTTATCCATTAATCTCTTTACAGTTGACTCTTTTGGAGCATTATTGTGACCCCAAATTGATCGCAATTTGCGAACTGTAGCCGCAAAACTTTCACCATTTTGGTAAAACAATTTCACAATGAGAATGCGTTTTTCATTCGTGTAGCGCTCCATTTTTACTAACCTCGTACCTTCTACTAACAAACAATAACAAGTGTTCAAATGTCAAACAATGACACTTCGAATGTTGCCAGATTTAAAAATTGCGTAATAAATAAGTAATAAATAAATAAATATACAAAAAAAATACTGACCTTGAGCTTGAATTCAACATTTCATCAACCTAGTAAATATTTCGTTAAAAAGGACGATTGCAGCCTAGGACTTATGGATTATTTTTAACAATTAACTTTCAAAATTGGGTAATCAGGTATAATTCAGATCAGTTGTTTAGTTTATGTAATTGTTTGTAAAACACATGCAAAAATTGTTTCCCTTATTTCAGATTTTCATTTTTTTTGGATTTGTAAATTTAGAAAGTTTGAGTTTATTATCATCATTTCATCGAACTCATACTCGTACATTTTAAGATATATCGAACTCAATGTTTTTTATTACAAAATTTGGTCTCGTATCTTTATTCTCAGGTCAACATTTTGTTTGTACCAAATATATTTTGGTTGTAGTAAATACTTTTAAAAATATAGATTTTGAATGTGGCTTTAAAACAACATGACTTTTTTCCTTCAAAATCCTTTAAAGGATGCAGTGCCAATTTGAAAAGGCTTTCCCCATTTTTTGGGGGTACATTTGTTTGTACCAAACATATTTTGGTTGTGGTAACTACTTCTAAAAAAATAAAGATTTTGAATGTGGCTTTAGATCAACATGGCTTTTTTCCTTCAAAAGCCTTTAAAGAATGCAGTGCCAATTTGAAAAGGGTTTCCCCATTTTTTTGGGGTACATTTTGTCCGCCCGAAACTGTCACTTTGGGAGACAGGATACATTTACGTCACGTTATGTAGTTCTTAAACGCTAAACTCTTATATTTTGCTGGAAAGGGTTTCCCCCTTTTTTCGGGGAACAACATTTACACTTAGTACAAAAACTTTGGGGGTTTTTTAAAATCTTGAATATATTTTAAAAACGCCTCGCCTTCAATGACAAGGTATAGAAATCATTTGGTTTCCTTAAAACACGAAATATGTTTGACAGATTCCTTAAAAAATATATAAAGCTTTTTACTTTGATAAGACTAAGATATAAATTATCAGAAATCAAATATATCATTTTATTCCCAATGGGAAGAGAAAAACTTTCGCCTTCTTACAAGTTCCATTTTCCATTTTTTTGTTCCAAAACTCGAATTTATTTTATTTTTCTAAAAATATAAGCAAATTTCCTTTCTCCTAATGCCCAATTTAATCCCAGCAGGAGTTTATTTTCCGGTGCTATACTCCAAAAAACCCCAATACGAGTAAATGTTTCAAATTGAATAACTCAAAAGCATCCATGTGATCTTGACAAAAATCGCCTTACATACAAAACTCCAAAATGTTTACTAAATCCAAAATTATGGACCGATGGAAATCGATTTTGAACCACTGTGCATCGCTCTTACCATATGTTTGAAAAATATATATTTATTTATGTTAAAGATATTTAGCCGATTTATAAGTCGTACAAACGTTGTAAGTTGCAACAATACACTAAACTCCGTCATATGTCCATCTCAAAGAGATTCAAGCTACAAGAGGTGTCATGGGCTAACTCGAGCCTTGCAATGAACCCAATCCCATGTGCATTAGATGGGGTCAATATTCGAAATAAAATCCTTGAATGGGAAAACATAATAAACGAAATATTTTGTATTAACACTTCGCTTTATTTCTAGATAGGATAAAATTTGGAAAATGTCTTTAAACTTTTTGTTTGAGTTAATTTAAATATTTCATATGTCCATGTCAAAGATGTTCAAGCTACAAGAGGTGTCATGGGCGAATTCGAGCCTTGCGGTAAATTCAATCTCTGAGATGAGGTTTTCGTCAATATTAGAAATAAAATCATTGAATGGGAAAATATAATGAACGGAATATATTAAATGAATACTTCACTTCATTTCTGCATTGGATACAATTTGAAAAATGTCTTTAAATCATTTGTTTTAGTTGATGTTAATATTGGCATTTCCCCATCTCCTGCTCATGAATCTCAAAATACCTCACTCATAGAACCTCTTTCTGATAGTTTTAGTTTAAAATCATGGTACAATAAACAAGGTAAAGTCACTAGCCCAACAACAACAACAACAGTTCGCTAAATTGTCAAAGTCACTTGTAAGAAAATGGCAAAAATAAATTTTTGTGAATGTTTGATGATAATTGTGTTTGATACAGAATTTTTACAACACAAACTTAAACAATTGTCATTGTGAAATATAATTTTTTTAAATTACTACAAGAAAACATTTGAAATCAGCTGTTAGCATAACTTTACCTTCTTATTATTTCATGGTACGTTTATAAGTAAGAAAACCTTTAATTTCAAATTGTCTTATCAACAAAATAAATAATATTTAATTTCTTAAACGCTTCTCAAAATTGGAGCCCACTTTTTTTAGCCGATTTAGATTTAAATTCACGTAAAGCGTGACAAGCGGCCAATATAAAGGGTGTTTTTTATTGAGGTATAGAACTTCGAATTGAAATAAAACACAAGAAAATCGTTTTAATGTCCATCAATTTGGCTTTATTGGAAGGATAATTTTATGCCATTAATGTTTAAATATGATTTCGGGCATGTGGCCGCCGCGGCTGGCTCGAATAAAGCCAATTCTACAGGTCCAATTTTCAACCACTTTTTCGAGCATATGGGGCCGTATGTTGGCAATAACGCCACGAATGTTGGCTTCCATGTCCCCTAACGTTTCTGGTTTGTTAGCGTAGACGAGCGACTTCACATATCCCCAAAGAAAATAATCCAATGGTGTCAAATCACACGATCTTGGTGGCCAATTGACAGGTCCATTCCGCGAAATTATGCGCTCATCGAATGTTTCCTTCAATAATTCGATTGTGACGTGCGCTGTGTGGCATGTAGCGCCGTCTTGTTGGAACCACAACTCATCCACATTCATGCCATCCAATTCGGGAACAAAATATTCGGTTATCATGGCTCTATACCGGTCTCCATTAACGGTAACTGACTCTCCAGCATTATTTCGGAAGAAGTATGGCCCAATGACTCCACCAGCCCATAGAGCACACCAAACAGTCAGTTTTTGTGGATGTAATGGCGTCTCAAGGGTCTCATGTGGATTCTCTTCACTCCAAATGCGGCAATTTTGCTTGTTGACGTAGCCATTCAACCACAAATGAGCCTCATCACTGAACAAAATTTTGTGATGAAAATCAGCATCGAGATGAATCTCATTTTCGGCCCATTTTGCAAGCGTTGTTCTTTTGTCAACCTGTTCATGATGAAATGGCAAACCAAACTAAATATTAATCACTTGACAGCTGACAAAATGGCCGCCAGTTAAAAAAGTGATGCCAACTTAAAGTTCTATACCCCAATAAAAAACACCCTTTACAACGATTGAAAAGTCGTACCTTGTCGGTCCATGATTTCGAATGTCACCCACACAAAGGCCCTTCCGATTAAGGCTCCTGCCGCTCTAGAAGCCACAATTTAAATTCAATCATACGAGAGGTACGTTTGGGGCGACTTCTTATAAACTCTAAAGAAACAATACCATATCGGCCTTTATTTTCGTATTGCCATGACTTGAGTCCCTTTCGCTCTAAAATTGACATGTGGCTTCCAAACTTGCTAAAATTTAACATAGTGCGTTGTGCGAGATCTAAAAGTAAATCTGCTAAAATTTGCCTACATCGGCCTATGTTTTCAATGTATATTTCTTGATATAGCATCTGAAAGGTTCCTCCGAGTTGTGCTTCTGCAGCTCCAGAAGTCACAAATTAAATCCGACTGTGCCCGAGAAACATCTAGCTAGACCGGCCTGAATGCCAAACTGAGAGTGGCTACATGGTGTATTTTTAAGTCCGCGGAAGACCACCTACATGGGGAGACGATGCTTTTGCTCGTACGTCGGTACTACATTATGTTGTCGAGAAAGTATCTGCTGTGCTTTTACAGAATGGATCATTCGACACACTACCTCACGGATTGGCTTCACTCAACCCGGCGTGTCAGAAGCGACCTTTATGATCTACAGAGGGAGGTCCAGGGCTACAAGCGGTAATCTCAAGATCAAAGGGCCTATCGGCCACGTCTAACCGGCATTCAAACTGACAGAATCGCAGAAACTGCCAACAACCTCAGCGTAGCTTGAAGAACATCATCCGGAGGTAGAGCAGGAGTAGGAGTGGCAAACACGTCAGGATTGGTATAGGCTCAGTCGACTTCAGGCTGGTTTAGTTGCCTTAGCTAGGCCCAATTACGTCTATCGCATGTCAGCAAGGGACCATACTACTCTCGAAATGTTCACAAGAAACGTGGTATCAAACTTGACTTTGAGCTAAGCGACAAAATAAGACACAACAACAGCATATGTGACGCGCAAAATAGAAAGGGACCTAAGGATAAAAACCAGTTTTGTTCAGGAGAGCCATTTTAAAGATTTAAATACGTGTATCTTTGATGTACCATTACTTTTATAAAACGCGCATATCTCTGGGAGGGAACACTTTTGGAGCATGGGATCTCGGTCTCATTCGATGCTCAGATGTTGTCCACATCAAAGAAAAGTGAAAATTGATTTTTTTTTACCCTTAGGTCCCTTTCTCTATGCGCTGTCATATATGGCTAGAGATTTAAACCAATGCCAATCAGAAGGCAGTGCGAGGGATTTTTACTGTGTTAATTTTGTTCGGTGGAATACTCTACTACCGGCTGGTTCTCGTTTATTTCAAATCTATCTGCTCTTAAGTGTATAGCCAGTGATGATGGTTAAATCACATTTGCTGCTGGGGTCTAAAGATGTTGAAGTAGCGTTCACCGAAACTACAGTCAACCTAGCTCGTAACTAAAAGTCTTTGCGATTGCCTTTTGAAAAAGTTTTTGGTTTCTCTTTGAACAAAAGAAACATGGTCTTAGCATAAAAGTTCTGTTGGTCCTAAATCCTGTGAGTAGCAAATACTATATTAGCAAAAGAAACAATTGCTTGTAATGGACGTATTTATTTACATAAAATGCAAAAAACTTTCAATTGGTGCAAATATAGGGCAATTAATCTTTTCCAAAATAAAAAAAATACAAAAATTCTAATCAAGTGTGGAATCTCTATTGTATATTCGAAACGCATTTGTATGCCATTTTTTGAATATAATTTCCTTCAAATGTTGGCCGCAACTACGCCTCAGGGTGTCCATTGTGAGGGTAAAATTTTGAATGGCTACTTCGAGCATTTCGAGCGGTATAGCTAAATGCTCGAAAACCACGGGTTTCCGGTGTAAGTCTTTTCATGATGAAGCAATACTGAAAAAAAAATTAACACAACTCACGCGTATTCTGTGGAAAACCCGTACTTAAAAAAAATACATCTAGATTGATCACCCATACATTAAATTGTCTTTATTTTCGTTGTTGGTAATTAAAATTTTTTTTATGCAAGTAGGGGAAGAAGTCATAAAATTTTGCGATTTTTTTTAGATTCTAAGGAAACCAAACACGTTTTAGGTTCTCCTCCAAAAAAAATTAAGGTTCCGTCGGAACGTCGGAAAAAAAATTAATAAGAGTTACAATTTATTTCCCCGTCACCAATAATTGTGCAACATTTTCTCAAATCACCATAAATAACAATCAGGGCAGCAAAAATTTCAATTTTTTTTACAGAAACGAAAACGTCATTTTACCTAATATTTTCAATCTATTTTTAATAGTTTCGCTGTGTTTTAGTTTTAAAATCAGGGCAGCAAAAATTTGATTTTTTACGGAAACGAAAACTTCATTGTACTTGAGTTTGCATCTATGATTTTTGTTTTGTTTTAAATTAAAATCTGGGTTTCCATTTTTCTACAAGTTCTTGTCACCTGTTAATTACCGTATTTAAAATATTTCCTTCCTTATAAGATCTTAAAAAAGTCTATCTGCGATTTTAACGGCAAACTTTGGGTTAATTTTTATAATACACATCCCGATCATATTTCATGTAGACAATCTATACAGCATCATTTGATCCATCGTCACCGTTTATAATATCACTTGTGATTTTTTTTGTAAACCTTAAAAACTATTAACTATATCATATTATTAAAAAAAATAGAGAGGAGATAAAGAAAAAAATAGAAATTCTTTGACTGTGTTTATCTAATGTCTGTCATCTGATATTTTTTTCTTCCGAGAGAAGGCCAACATAATAGTTTTTTCCCCCATTGCAGATGTGACTGGGTCTAATGATGATGATTTCGTTGAGGAGGTGAGTGACGGCAATGTCTATGATGATCATGATGACGTTATGGTAGTCGTATCTTCATTAGGTTTTTATGATGTTTCGGGGTTTTGTGTTAGTTTTTTTTCTTCGTCTTCTTCTGTTTTATAACCGTTTCATAAAAGTCTGTCTCAGCCATTGGAGTCAACCATTGTCTCCGCCTTGTAGACTCATCATATATCGTTTGCATGTGATACGAGTACTAACAAAGAAACATTTGTTAAACAACTAATCTGAATGTTCTGAACACGATATCCACAATAGATCAGCCAGCAGCAGTATTGAAACTTAAGATTAAGTGAACAAATACAAAAACAGCATAAAAGATTTAATTGAAAGCTTAAAGGAGTTGTGGTTTTAAAAGTAATTGTTTTTTCTTAATGATTTGAAAGATATTTAAATTGGAATGTTAACCCTTTGAGGGTAGAGGAGTTGTTGGATTAATCGATGAAGGCAAGGAATGAAAATTTCATGAAAATATGTCCATCTACGACCATGCGCGAAAATGATAAGGGGCGAAATGGCTGAGGTTTGAAAATTTTCGGATTGGTGTTCGGAGGGCTCTTTTTTACGGCTTTCTAACCCTTGAGGATGAAGGCAAGGAATGAAATAATTCAAAAACACAAATAAATTTTGCGACTGAATTACTTCTTTACTATCTTACTTTTCTGTTAAGGTTGCAAACTTGTCTCTCCCTTAATTGGAATTTAAGATTAAATGTAAGTTATGAAAATCTATAACTTGAAAATTGAAGAATTCTTTTGCGGACAAGAACCTTCAACAAATTTTTAGCGGCGGGTTTCCACCTCGTAAATTCAGGCGAATTTTGACGTAAGAGATTTATCTCTCAGCCATATTTAAACTTCTTTATAAAATTCATTAGAAGTTTTGAGCCCGTATTAAAAAGTAGGTCCCGGTCAGTATTCAAATTTTATACGAGTAGTGTACAGCTCACTGATTTGAGAGATGTTTCCCATTTTTCCTTAATGGAATGTTGTGGGAATTAAGCCAGTATGGGGTGCGCGATTGACAAAGTTCAAACTTTCCAATAAAACCAGAAATCTAAAAAAAATTATCAGAATATTTTGTTACAAACGATTTAAATTTTAAAAGGCCAACCCTTTACATAATTCGAAAATGTGATGGGGATATTCCCTAATTTATCAAAATTCTCTCATTTTTAATTGAAATTTAACTGAATATAATTACCCTTTCATATTTTAGATTTCCTTTACCCCAATATTTTTTCATCTATTAACAATTTTTTTGAACTTTTTTTACAATCTACTTGTTCAATATATAGGCTACCTCAAAGGTTTATCATAGGCATATTTAAACAATTTGTCTTTGTTTTGTTTCCATCTTGTATTTTTTGCCCCATACACTTGGCGTTCGCATTGTTTTCATTTTATTTAAACAAGTGTTACATTTCTGGAACTGTAAGCAGAAGCATGAAAAAAAAAATTTAAAGCATGTTCACTTCTCTACTGAATTGTCACAAATTTTTAGTAAAGAAACAATGTCTATGGATCGGCTTAAAGCCTCGAGGGGTTAATGTACGACGTGCAAAAAAGGTTGAATTCAAGGAAGTTTCCACAATCGATTTTAATTGTGAAACGGTTAAATACACGAAAAGAAAAGATATGGTGACAATATCGTCAAGGCAACAATTACCAGTATATCCGCAATAAAAATATATTCGTCGCAACCATAAAAATGAGTTTTATTTTATAAATGGTATGATTTCGGCATCATAGAAATTTCTGTAAACCGGTTTTTGTCTACAAACTCTAATATTAGCCATTGTCCCATGTCTCTTCTCTATAAAAGCCCGCTAGAAGGTCTTGTAATTAATCCTATACTGATTGGATTTCTAGTGAGTAAAGAACGTGGTCTTCACTGCGAAGGGCAGTGAAGATTTATAAGCCCTGAAGATTAATACTATATTACTTACTCCATGGAGACAAAGTCTGCTCTGCACTCTAAACCTGTTTTAATTTGAAATGAGAATAGAATGAATGCAGCATTCCAAAGAAGGTTTCCTACACGCAGAGAAACAAAATGGTTACTATAAGTATATTATCACGGCAATAATAATATGTTCTCCGTAATAAAAGTATGTTCGTCGCAACCATAGTGTTGTTTACTGTATTTAACTTTGACAATAGCATAATATCCGCAATATTAATATTTTTGAGATGCAACAATAGTATTATTGCCAAATTTAAATATAAAAAATATGGTTGTAGCAATAATATAAATATGGTTAGTGCGACCAAACTATTGTTTTTTTGGTTTTTATGTTAACAATAACATGATAACGGCAATCATACTGTATGATTGTAATTTCTCTTCATTTGAATATGCTTTTTAGAACAATGTTATTAAAATTGTCCAAACAAACTCCTTTGGCCTTGTTTATCTGAAATATTTTTAACAAATACGCTTACGTTTTTTTAAACTGTTATAACTGTTAAAATAAATCTCTCCTATTATTTTAAATTCAATGTATTTTTAAATAATTTTTTTAATTCAAATCTATTGTAGACACCTTAACCCAATTCTAATTAACAATATTAGGGATCACAGTATAATAGTGTTTGGTCATACGATGGTTGTAGGGATCATAACATAGTTGTGTGTGAATCATATTATGGTTGTGAGGACTATGATATGGCTGTATGTGAAACATACTATGGTTGTGAGGATCATTATATGGTTGTGGAGATCATAGTATGGTTGCAGGTGAATCATACTATGGTTGAGGTGATCATAGTATGGTTATGTGTGCATCATACTATTGTTCTGAGGATCATAGTATGGTTGTATTTAAATTATATTGTTGTGGGGATCATAATATTGTTGTACCACAACCATAAAAACTAAAAAAAATAACTTTTTTCTTGGCTATATCCTCGTTAAAGCGGTCCAATGAGTTGGCATTATATTCGCCGTTTATTTTTTTCCTCTTTTGAAGGTAATCGATATGAATTATCCCGCGTGAGTCCCAGAAAACTGTTGAATACACCTTATTGGCCGATAAAGACACCTTGGTCTTTTTTGGGGCAGGTTCACCTGGAGAAAACCATTGTTTATACTGCTGCGTGGTCTCCGGAGTGTTGTAGTGGATCCATGTCTAATCCACAGTTACAAAACGCCGCAAAACTTCGAATTGCGGTTAAATAGCTCGAAACAATCCTTTGAAGTTGTCACGATAACGTTTATGATCAATTGAGAGCAAACGAGGCAACCAACTTGCAGGCAGCTTTCTTAAACCCAACTGATCATGTAAAATCGAAACCACTCTTCCATATAAAATGCGAATGGCATCAACAATATAACGTATTTTTACTCTTGGATCGGCCTACACCATATCGTGCATTTTTTCGATTAGCGTTATAAACCACCTTTTTACTATTGAAATTACTGGAGCAGGTACCCATAGTATTTATCAAGCTATTCCTTGGTTTGATTGACGGTTTTTTTTCGCAAAAAATAATTTTTAATGAGCACTGAGAAATTTACTTTTTTCCATTTTTAACAAAATCCACGAGGTTGTATGTTTCGAACAGCTGTTAAGCACAAACTTAATGAAGGAACTCTCTCAAAATTTGTCAAAATAATGTCTATCGAGCATTCGAAATTTACTTTCCTCCATTTTTAACAAAATACCAGAGGTTGTATGCTTCGAACAGCTGTTAAACACAAACTAAATGACGGAACTCTCTCAAAATTTGACAGTAGTCTATTAACAGATGTTACCAGTGTTGCATTTCATATAACTACGAGGCAATATGAAAAAGTCACGGAGTTACATTTTTGTACCCTACACTGTTATACAGAGTATTATGACTTTTTTTTTGCGATGTTCTATCACCACGAACGAAATTTGTCACAAAAAAAATGCTTGTTACTTATTTTCATTTTGAAAACTTCTGCAATTTTGCAAATGATTTGTAGTTAAATTTTTTTCTTATACTTATATTTCGCTTAATTTTGAACCATTTTATGAAATTTAGCCAAAAACCTAGCCGAATTAAGTATTTTAAAGAAAGATTCAACTACTCTGCAGTGTAGAGAGCGTATTCCATAGAAAAATGGCATAACCGTTTCTATTACATATTGTAATCATCTACACATGGTTTTCTAATAGATTTAAGGTTTAACGTTGAATATAAAGCGAAAATTCTTGTGGTTTATAACAAAAAACGCACATCTTCACTCACGTCTTCGGCCAAACTCGTCACGTTTTCCTGTCATTAAATTGAAATATTGTGAAATTCTTTTAATATTACTAACAGTTTATTTAAGTAAGTCGCGTTTAATAAATAAATGAAAATATTAGCGGTTAACAAAAATAGAAAAAAAAACTCTTAACGCTCCAGCCCACGAAATGATTGATAGGTAGACCCAGCGAAAACAAACTGCTCTACGCCAGACAGCAGACAAAAAGGAGTTTATATCCGTAATCTTTGTGGCTGTCTGCTTCGAAGCCAACCATCTCGAAGCAGTGATCACCTCCGTTTGTGTATTTAACGGGTGGCTTGTGGCATTCATTTATGCGATCACTTTGCTCTGCTAGCCTTCCTAACCCTGGAGTCTTGAGATTGTCCGTCGGTTCGTTCGGTCGTACTTATGCACTATTTGTGAGTGTCTTGATTTTATTTATTTTTTGTGATTTTTTTTCTAAACCAAAACGCAAACGCTCAAAAGTGAACAAATAAATAGGTTTGGCTTTGATTATGACGGCTCCTACTAAACTTGGCAAATACTCGTACGGTTTTGTGTACATGAAGTAATAAGTCTGAAACAATTCAATGGATTTGAGATGAAAGGCAATATGGGGTGGGTTGGGTCATAATAATGGCGCATACAAATAGATTTGTGGTGTAGATTTTTTCTTCTCTTCATCGGTTTCTTGTCTTCTGGGTTCCCATTTGATTGCTTGTTGTGTTGTTCACCTACAAAATGGCCACAACTCAACGATTGGAGCCTTAATGAAAGTTGTCTTTCATGGCGGCATGAGTTATGGTTTTTTTTTTTGCGCTTATGACCCTGGCGTAAAGGAACTCTATGAAAGAATGGCAGACAGAGGTGAATTGTATGCGAGAATTATAGTGATTATCAACGTATTTGTTTAGTTTTTGAATACTATCTATGATGTAATTATAGGATTATGCAGAGAATGGACAAGAGTCGAAACAAAAACAACATAAAATTTAATCATTAAAACATTATTGAAATGGAGATGATGGCCATCGTAGAAATAATTTATGTCTTAGATGATTTCATCACTCAAGTAACTGAATAAAGCGCGAATTAATTTTTAACTGTGATAAGATATTAAGTTTATTAATATTCAAGCATAACCGTTTCGAATTAAATTTGAAGCGCTTTAACTTCTAGCGGTCTTCGACTAAAGTTCTTAGAAAACTCGCTAATACATTGTGTGAAATTTAAATTTAATTCCTCTTCTAGATTAGGTAAAATAAGGGCCTTACAGCTGTTATCTCAATATTCTATAAAAGACTGCACAAGGTTAAAAATGATTACGCAAAACTTTGTTACTTGCTAACGGATAAACGTTATTACCAGTTTATGAAAATGTATACATATTTTTTCACTCCGCTAAACCTCTAATGTGTAGGCCACGAACAATCTTCACACTCTGCCTGTTAAACTATGCCAACATAAGTTAACAATCCATTAATTAACTTTAAAACCACAAAGAAAAAAACTAAACTAATAGAATTTATTATAATCATTTGCTAACATAACCGTTTCAAATCTCTTGCGTATCGGTTATGCGAAGTTTTACCTCTAATGGACTTTTATATGTCTACTGAGGGTATTTGGGGGATAATTGTTTAAAATTATGAAACTGGTTTAAAATACATATCTGAAAAGCGATTATAAAACGTTATGCAAACTTTAAATAATCTTTCGTTGAAATTTAAAGAAATTTCTCTGTAAATTATTTCGAAACGCATAAAACCGTTTCTTTTTTAATTGTGGCCAAAATTTCAATTTATACACGTATGCGATTTGAAGAAAATCTGAAATAAGGCTGATCACCTTCTACTCTCTAGTAGACATTAAAGACAAGAAGTTAGTGATCTTAAAAATTGTACAATATACGTAATTAGACAATGTCCAAATCCAGCCAAAATACTGCGACTTTTTCCGTAGATCCCGCGCAATTTGACAATCGCTCAAAAAAAGGCTCGTGTCGATTGGTGCAAAGAAATTTTGAAAAAATACGATCGAGGTGCTTCTAAAGACGTTTATAAGATCGTCACAGTTGACGAATCATGGATCTATGCGTATGAGCCCGAAACAAAACAGCAATCGACCGTGTGAGTCTTCGATTCTATCGTGACCTTAAAGAGTTTTTAAGGTCACGATAGAATTATTTTTTTTTAAAGTCTGTCTTGGATTTAAATGTTGGCTCATAATCCCAAAAATGTCCCTCATGATCTTACCAAACGACCAATAATGTACGTGTATACTAGGTCGGATCAGAAAAAAATTTTTTTTGGAGAATTTGGGGAAAGTTTCCTATGATTTATAATTATGAGAGAGAACAGAAAAATGCAGGGTCCCGTCAATTTTTATTTTTGTTAGAATGGTAATGATTCCCAGTTACAGAAATTTATTACCTGTATGATGTATTTATATTTTAATTCAAACTTCAAATTTCTATCAGAAATTAGAATGAAACCTTTTATAAAATACGTTCATAATTTTCTATTTCAATTCAATTATATTTCCCTTTATTTAGAGATATTTTTAAAGATTTCAATGGAAAAAATGCAAAGTAACGCTAAGTGTTATAGGCTGTTTCCACTATGGTCGCGTCCACGTCCGCGTCAACGATTTATCGAGAATTTTTAATGGTGTTTCCATTGTGTTTCGCGTCCACGTTTGCGTTCAAACAGCTGTTTGTGTTTATTTTTTATTTTTTTGCGGTGCGAAAAGTTTAATATTTTTGTGTTGTGACATTATCATGGAGTTAAATTATATTATTTTGCTAACCGCAGTGAAAAATAAGGATCAAATGGTATTGCGCCTAATGGAAATGTGCAGTTTTATGTTTATGCTGATAAACAGCTGTTTTAAAAGGGATGTCCAATTTGTGGTGTTGCCATTAATAGGTATGGGTGGGTTTCGATTGCAAAAATAATCGAATTTATAGTAAACGCGACTTATCGCAAAACGCGTCCAATATGAACGCGACTTTTTCCCATACCTAACTGCCTATGTTTTTTGTATAGGCTTTAAGGCGCGTTCATTGATTTTTGGACGCGGACGCCTAATAGAGAATAACCGTTTGCAGTATTGAATTCTCCGTACTTTAAAGCCACTTTTTGGAAATACTCCGAAGGGTCAGACAATATTTTCAATTTGATGATCCAGCCTAATGTATATGTACTCAAATTCAATCTTTATTTACTCCACTCTCAGAAAATATATTTCGAATTAAGAATTTTACAATTGTGGTTATACTTATGTAATTATTCATAGATTTTCTTCAAAGCTTCTTTAAAGCTCAAATTCAATCTTTATTACTCCACTCTCAGAAAATATATTTTGAATTAAGAATTCTACAATTGTGGTTATACTTATTTATTTATTTATTCATAGATTTTTCTTAAAGCTTGTGTTGATTTCTTTAAAGAATTCATAATTTTGATTTTTATAAATTTTTGTTACTTTAGAAAATTTTAAATTTTTCTTTTCTGCTTTTTATATATTAATTTATCAAAATGCTTGTATAAATTTTAATTTATTTCAAACACTAATTATATTTTATTTTCCTTCTTTTTACAGGTATGTTTCCCCTTAATAAACTCCTATGGCAAGGTAACACTAGCTACAAAGACCAATTTTCTCGATACCAAATCTAAATCTGTTCAAACTTATACCGATTGGCTATTTACAAGAACTTTTTTAATATCATAAAAAATCTCAATACAATGTTTATGATTTCTTAACAAAACTTAAACTCTTTTCAAATTAATACGCTATGAAAAACAGTTTGTACAGACTCGCGCATATATCTAAGATTTCTAGGAGCGCCTTAAATGCAGTGCATATTCTTTTTGTCGGCAGCATTTGCAATACGTTAGAGAAAATTCTATTGGCGCCACTTAAGGTTTCTTAATCGATTTTACATCAGCGCATAAGTCTTCTACCCTACCTTTCTACTCGCTCCTCACCCCTTCTTTGACACTCTGCATTGCTAGAAAAAGCGGTTATTACCAAACTAGGTTTGTTGGCTTTTTTTCTTCATCATCGCCATTGTCGTCGCCGACGTCTTCTTTTTTTGCCTTTTGTGCGCGTTTTTAGTTCGTGCTGCTGCCGCGGCCACTTCATAAGAGGCATTGAAATTTTTACTACCAATACCACTAGTTTTTCTACGAGTACATGTTCTAGTGCATAATAAAAAAAGGTAAAACAAATACGAAATATGTTAATTTTAGTTTTTTTTATAAAATGCATGGCGCCTTTTCTGCCACGACTACGAATACAAAATTATTAGCACAAATAGTATTTATTTTTTTCAGAGTGGTGAAAAAAATCCAAATGATTTCTATTAATCATTAAACCACTATTGTTCTTATAGAGATAGGGTCATTATTCTAAATGATGGAAATTTTGCGATCTTTCCTAACGAATAGTTATCTCGGATAATTATTCTTGAAATTTGTTTGGCAGAAATTTAGTGTTACAGCTGAAGTCTTGGTTAAATAATTAAGATGCCAGCCGCCCTAATGGTTTCTCAAAACAACAAATAACACCTTTTGCAGAATACGATAATTTAAAATGAGGTCAAAGTTGCCTAAGTGACTGGAAACCTGGAAAAAATATTTTAGTCAAAACAAACCAAAAATCGTCAAGTCAAAATTCAATTAGGGGGATTTGTTTAAAATGAAAAAAATAAAAGATGGCCATTATAATGTTAACAAAATTTACTAGATTTCTAGAATCTTTTCTGTAGCAAAAACGTTTTTCTATGTGAAAAGCCTTTCTCAAAAAGACAATAACATATGTTGCTTCGTAGCTATCACAAGACGTTGATTACATAAATTGACTTTTTAATAAAAAAAGTTGTGAAAAATCTTTCGTATAGTGAAATAATAGATTTTTGGTTGTCAGCTCCTTTCCTCATCTTTCTATATCAAGAAGAATATCGCGTATTTAATATAACAAGATTTTGCAGTAGCAATTGCTCTATTAAAGTGCACCGGTTTTTGTACGAAAAGCATTAGTAACGGCGAAAAAGAGCTGTCTTCCGTCTTTAAAATTTATTTATGAAGCGGCAAACGTTTTCTGCATCTTAAGCTTTGGTAGAAAAAAGTTTTCCATTTTTGTGGAAAGCTTGCGAAAATAGAGAACTTATATTTAAGTAACTTTTTTAGAAAAAAATTGTTGAATTGGAAAACTTTGCGGCAAATGTTGTGTTAGTATGAAAGCTTTGCAGAATTTTTTTTATTTTGATAGATTAGCAGCAAAAATTTGAACCTTTGGATAATTGCAGCAACAGTTTTATAATTTTGAAGGCTACATATTATAATTATGTGACAAGCTTTCATTAAAAATGTTTGCTTTTTTGTATTAACATCTTTTGAAGAAAACTTTTATTAGAATTATAAGCTTTGCACAAACTCTTTTATTAATTGTAATAGCTTTGCAACGACAGTGCTTCAATTTTGAAAGCTCTGCAGCAAACGTATTTTAATTTTGAAAAACTAATAAAAAAGGCTTTTTTAAATTTTCTCCGTAAAAAGCTTTGGATACTAATTTTCCTAAAAGAAAATATAAATTTGTACATCAAAATTTGTCTATATAAAATAGCGTTTTGCAGCATTCTCTATGAGAAAAGCTTTAGCAGTAAAAGATCACTATGTAAAAAGCGTATGCGCAAGCGTTTCCTATATGAAATTATTTTGTAGGAAAGTTAATTATATGAATAGCTTTTGCAGGCAATGATTTATATAAGAGCTTTGCAACAAAACATATTTTTAGATTCAGTATTTTTATGTAAAAGACTTTTTGAAGCCAAAATGTAATGCAACCAACGATTTTCTCTAGCAAAAGTTTAGCTGTATAAAAAGCTTTAGCAGCAGATTTCCCGTATAACTGTTATTTTGGAAATACATTTTTTTTCTTATTAAAAGCTTTTGCATCAAACATTTATCTATAAGTATATAAAGGCATTCGCAATAAAAGCTTTTGTAGCCCACGATTCACTCTATGAATATCATTACTTTCTTTTGCTGTAAACTGGTTTAGGCCGCGAAAATTTCTTGCCTTTTACCCTAAATATCTTTTTATTTGCAAAAATCGCCACTTCACGGGCTTCACACTATTTGAACTGTTTTTGTGCATCGATCGGCACAACTATCCAAGGTGCATACGACAATCATTCAAATATTTCTGGCCAATTTTCGGTTCATTTACATAATATGATTTATTTCTTCTTGGGTTTTCATATCCACTCATACTGCCCCGGTATTTGTCATTGTCAAGTCTGTCTTTTTGGAGTTTTTTGTGTCGCCCGTTTGAATTCGTACATTTTTCATTCATTTCGATGTCATCGATCAATGACTTAATTCTAACAATAGAAACTAAAGTGCTTGAATAGAAAAGCAACAACCACCAGAAATATATGCCGACAACAACAACATAATATTACACAACAATATGAAATATTAAATAATAGTATAACAATAATCTATGTTTTCAAATGTAAATTTTGATCACAATGACGACTTAAATCCATAAGTGGCCTTTGAACACCAATACCTGATTGGGCGAAAAGTTAAAAGAGATTGAAAAAGTCTAAAAAAATTTGGAAAACATCATTGACATTTTTTGGTAAAAGGGGGGGGGGGGATATCAAAAGTCTATTGCAGCTGAAAAAAGGGAGAGTGCATGCCTTAAAAACGAATTCTTTTTTCAATATGTGACTAAAACAAAAGAAATTATTGGATGACAACAGGACAAAGAGCTTTTAGAATTAACCTATTTAAAAACTTAAAAATATAAGCTTTTCGTATAGCATACCATTTACCAAAGCATCAAATTTGTCATACAGAATATATTTTGTTACAACCATCACCCTACTATTTACAATAGCTTTTAATAAAGAATCATTCTCAGATTCTGAAGCTTTTAATGTTGAAAAATTATTTCTGCATAATATTCGCCTACTAACATTTAGAATTTTTTTTTGCTTTCACGTAGATTAACAATTTCTACGGCAACAAGTCATCACGTTGCGTTTTGTGTGATAGGGGGGACATCCATTGATTACAAATGCTTATCCTACAGAAACTCTATTGTTACAAAAGCAATTAATGCTGAATAGTTTTTTTTTACCAAAGTTTTCCATACAGAATAAATAGGTTTTGTCACAAAAAACTTTTCATACAGGACAATTTACAAAAGCTTTTGATACTGAACGTCTTCAACAAAAAAATTCCACAAAAATAAAAATTAACAACGAAAATATTTTAGAAAAAAAGTTTCTTGTGCAGGAAAACTAAAGACGATTAACTGTAGAAGATATGCTTCTTTTTTGCAAAATCGTAGAAAAACAGCACTCAGTAACAGAAAATTATCTGTTTTTTATCCACTTTATCCAGAAGAACTCAAAAGGGCAAATTGAAACATAAAAACATTAAATTCGCACACTTTAAATAAAAATACAGCTGTCCCAAAATGATTGTTGTGTTCCTCAAATTCTCGTAAAATCTCATTACGTCATTCTTCTACAATCTATTGTCTTTGAGGAAAACTATTGCTATAAAGGTTTTTATACCAAAAATTTTAGCTTTTACAGGATTTGTATGCAGACTATTTTGTATCAAAGCTTTCATATGAATAAATTCTGTCTCTAAAGCTTTTTATACACAACAATTTTTATATGGAATAGGGGGTATTCTATATAAAAATATAAGCTTATGAATTGAACTATATATATTATAGAATCACTTTTTGCAAAGCAAAATATTTGTTACAAAAACTATTCATACTTAACTTTTCGTAAAATCATTTCATACAAAACAGCCTACAAAAAATCTTAAGCTACAAAAGCTTTTCATACAGCACCAGAAAAGTTATATTAAACATTGAACTGTTACTAAGTAGCTCCAGTCTTTTAGAGTGGCGTATTAAGCAAAAGCTTTGTTTTTGTCCCATAGCAACAGAAAAGCTTTTACCTTTATATATCGGGATATAAGATTATTATTTTTCAATAATACTCGAGCAACTCTCTAAAATATAATTTCTCTGACAACACAAATTTTGCAGAAAAAAGCTTTCAACACTTGCTAAATAAAAATTTTCATATAAAAATACTATTTTTCCCGAAAACTTGTAATATGTGTACTACCATTTACATAAGATTTGTTTGTGAAAAGTTCTGCTTTCATTTAGTAAACCAGCCAAAGCTTTACATACGAATATAAACAATCTCGTGCTACTTACGATTTATACACAGAAATCAGGAATAACAAAGCTGTTTTTGCAAAAGCTTTTAATGAAAAACACGTTTGCTACAAAAGCATTGATCCTGGAATGTAAGCGAAGCTTATCATTAAGAAAACTAACGCTATTAAATGAATGTGTAGAATATACATTGTTTATGAAACAGAGAAGGTATATTCTAGGAAGGAGTGTCATTGAATTCAGCATTTAAAGGCAAAAGCTTAATTTTCTTAAAGCAAACCAATAATAATTTTTTGAACTTTTGCTTTCGTACGTCGGCCTAAAAGTCCAGAAAATTTAGATGGGTACTTCTCTCTTAAAAACTACTGCTAAGACTACAAAAGCTTTTAACACAAAATAACTTTTGCTGTATCCAGATTTTTATATAAAAATTATATGTTTAGCTCGTTTGTTTTATTTCGGTCTGTTGCTTTTACACATTGAACATGGATTAAACCAGATCAAGACCTCTTGCTTCTATATTTAAATAGAAGACAAGTTTTTAACAAAATGGCAAAGTGACATTGATTTTCGTGGCTGCACACTACTTTTATCATGATTTCGGGTCCGTGACAACCCTCTTCAGAAAGCCTTGCTGCAATTGTTAAAAGTAAAACCGAACTCTATAAGGCCAGGCTCTCCCCAAACGAATGAGAACTACTGTTGTAAACCTTACTTTTCAAGTTTTCTTCACACAATTGCTCACGAAAATACAACTCACTCTTGCCACCTCTAAAGAGACTCCACATCGAGAGCCATCAATAGATTTCTTTTACAACACGTGTGTGTGTTGTGAAAAAAAATTATATTAAAATAGAAAATTGCTAAAATGATTTTTAAACAGAAAAGCTTTACAACTATTAACTTACTATTAACGCTTTCGACGCAAAAAACACTCAATATAAAACAATTTTTGCTACAAAAGCATTGTTCAAAAAATATACCGATGGGTGCGAAGCTTTTCATTAGATTTTTAAAAAGCTTTTTGTATAGAATCCCTTTTTGCTAGAAGAAAGATCAATACATAAAAGCTTCTGTATAAAAATATTTTAGTTGCAAAAGCTTTTTTAACCTTAAAATAATAAAAGATTTCGCTACAAAAGCTTGACTACTGTTTACATAATATTAAACCTTTTAACGAAACTATTTACAAATATTAAAGCTTTTAACAAAAACACATTTTCCATTTAAAACTACTATTTCTATAAAAGCTTTGTGCAGAAAAAAGTATCAATAGGTGCGAAGCTTTTAAGCTGATACTAAAAAAGCCCGTTTTGCTTGTAGATAGTTTTTGAATACCGAAAAGTTTTTCGTAAAAAAATGTTTTGGCTACAAAAGCTTTTTATATAGGAAATGTTGTACAATTTGTGTAATGTGTTGCTGCCATACCCTAAATCTTAACACTTAATTAATTATTTAACATCGATTCTGTTTTTACCCTTTTTTCTCCTAAACTCTTAAGGAAAGACAAAATGCTCTCACAACATATCAGTGATTTAGTTAAATGTCAATTTGAAATGAACATTTTGCTGTTTTTATTTTGCTTTGTTTTATCTTGGTAACGGTTTTTTTTTTTAATAATGTCTTTTTCCCGCCTCAAGAAAATACTAAACCCCGGGTAACAATGAAATGGCCACAACAAAGTCATTAGTCTTTCGATTACTTTTTGTTCAACAAATTTATAGGATTTTGTTTAGTTCGGCCAAGTTGTAGCTGTTGTTGTTGTTAATGTTATTATTGTTTTTATAAAGGGTTTCAATTTAATTTATTTGCTTTGTTAAGCTTATTTTGTTTTGTGTTGCTGTTGTTGTCAGTATTTTGCACAAATCGTACGACAAAAAGCTCGAGAAACCCCAAAAAACCAAAACCTTTTTTCTTTTTTTGTTAATAGAAAAATAAAAAAAAAAATCGAAAACCGACAAGTAGTTTTGTTGTTACATGGATGTCTATTGTTTCACCGATATACCTATTCACTCGGGCTATGTACGATATTTGAACGTTACCATTTAACGTGGCGCAGCGTCAAGTCAAGGTTAGACATTTGACGTTATGACCTACAAAATCGCTAGGTTGGTCGTTTTTTTGTATTTTCTTAAAGGCTCAGAATTAGCTCAAACGCAAGAGTGTTAGCCTTAAAAATGGTTTGTGTTGGAGTGATAATAATCTTTGAAAAAAAAAACAAGAAATACAAAGTCTGTAATGGGTTGTACTTCAATCAGTTTATTTATTGATTGGTCTTTAATGATTGATCATCTAGATTTACATAAAAATCCTTCAATAATAACCTAAAGCTGGAAATACATAACTTCCTGTATGACGAAAGGTCAGTTAGAGAAAAAATGGATTATTTTGTTCCTAATTGCTGAAATATTAAGTGCAAACTATGGGTATTAGGGTGGAGTGAAATTCAAAAAAAAAAGTTAACCTCGGAAAGAGATGTAGTCTGGGGTCCTAAAGAGGGGAAAAATAAAGAAAAAAATTTAAAAAAAATTTTAGGGGTCGCGCCACTCCCTAGAAATTTGGAAATTATCGCTATTTTGGCGTTGATTTTAGAAAAATCCTAAAAATTAACGACTTAACTTATTCGAAATTTAAAAGTTTGAGCTTGTTCAGTGCCCAAACAAAAGTATTTGAGGCAAATATGAGGATAATCGACTAATATTTGTAGCTTTGGTGGCGATCTCATTGTTCAGTCAATTTTCTGAAGAAGGGACGATTTGACTTATTTTACTTTTTGAAATTTTTGAACAATGAGAAAATTTTTTTTAAATTTTTTCATGCCCTTATTTCATTGTTTACGCTATTGCAAACATTTATTGACATAAAACTTTAAAATCGGTTCAGGGGTTAGGAAAATTCACGCCTTCAAACATGTGTATTTGTTTATTTTGGCGCGACCCCTAAAAATTTTTTTAAATTTTTTTCTTTATTTTTCCCCTCTTTAGGACCCCAGACTACATCTCTTTCCGAGGTTAACTTTTTCAAATTAAAAAAAAAGCATGTTTTCACTCCACCCTAATGGGTATGTCCAAAATTTAAATTGAAGATAAATGTTCAGAGTATTAGCCGTCATTCAAGAATCGATCGTTATTTTTGAAAACAAAATATGCGCCATTTTCTAAAATATCTATAGATAAATCCCGAAATTCTAGTCAATTATGTAAAATTGACAAAAATTAAACTTATCATAACTTTGCTCAGTCGAGAAATACTAAGGAAGACAATCGCAAAAAAAATTAAAATTTTTTGATGTTATTCACTTATTTATATTTCACTTCTAGCTCAAAACCATTTGAAGGAAATGCACCATTTCTCGGGAAAATCTGTTGACAAATACCGAAATCTTATCAGAAATCTTAATCTTAAAAGAAACTTATTTTCGCCACTTAAAGAAAAATCAGCAAAAAAAATAATAACAAATTATCCCCTAATTAATACAAATTTTTGTTTAGCTCGTTTGTCCTTTGTTTCATTAACAGGGATTAACCGTCTCGAGACATCCTGCATCTACATTTCAATAGAAGACAAGTTTTTTACTAAATAGCAAAGTGTCATTGATTTTCGTGGCTGTACAATAGGGTGACGACTTTTATACAACCTTGCATCCCTACATCATATTTTTATGTGTTTTTATTTAAGATTAGATAAAATCTCACATATAAGGTGATTCGATAAAAAAAATCTCACGCACAAAATGATTTTAAAATTTTTATTTATCAGCATTTTGGGCAATTTTTTAAAGTCACTAAAAGCAATTCGGCATACATTTATAGTTATGAGCAATCATATAAATGAAACAACATACACTTACTATTTTTTTTAATTCTAAGAGTCAAAAAAAGTCGTCGTTTTTTACCTTCACTTAATTGTAAATAAAAACGTTGACAGTGAAGTGACAGACTTGACACTTTTTCCTTTTTGGATTTTTATGTTTTTAAATAAAAGAAACATTTTAAATTTTTGACAAAAATAACATTTCAAAGTGGTTTGTGCGTGATTTTTTTCAATATTTAAATGGAATTAACGTTATTTTAGTCATTAATATGCAAAAGTTCATTCATTCGTGCAGCAGGAAATAATTTTTGAAAAAAAAAATCAAAAAGTCATCACCCTACTGTACACTGCTTTTATCTTGATTTCGGGTCCTTAAGGACCTTAATCAGAAAGCTTTGCAGCAATTGTTGAATGAAAAACTGTACTCTTTGAGAAAATTACGTTCTCACTCAATGTATGAGAACTATTGTTGTAACTATCACTTTTCGACTTTTCTTTAAACAACTGCACAAGAAAATATTTTACTTCTTCCGCCTCTACAGAGACTGCAAATTCAGAGCCATAAGTAGATTTTCTTTCACAACAAAGTGGTGAAAAGAGTTTAGTTGGCGTTGCCAACTGTTTTGCCGAGTCGCGAACTAACAGATGTTTAGCTCGTTTGATTATTTCGGGCTTTTTATTTGAAACAGAGAAGAGGGATTAACAGGCTGGCACCTCCAATTCAACAGAAGACAAATTTTTACAAAATGGCAATGTGTAAAGAAAAACCGTGAATGAAGCTCGCTGTCGCGCCTTGATATCAAACTTTTTGCTTCCTGAAATTGAAGCCCGTAATCTTGACAACATTTGGATTCAACAGGACGGCTTCACTTGTCATACAGCTGCTCAAGCAATTGATCTATTAAGAGGTCATTACGAAGAGTAGCCAATTTCACGTTTTGGACCGGTGAGTTGGCCGCCGAATTCGTGTAATATCACAGCTATAGACTTTTTTCTTTGGGTCTACGCAAAGTCCAAATTCTATGCTGACAAACCAGCTACGATTTAGGTTTTGGAAGCCAACATTACGCGTGCCATTAAAGCCATACCGGTCGAAATGCTCGAACAAGTCATCCAAAATTGGGCCCCCAGAATGGATACCTTGAAGCGTAGTTGCGGCCAACATTTGAAGGAAATTAAATTCAAAAAATAAATGGCATAAAATGTCCTTTCGAAAGAACTACAAATATTCCACATTTTATTTGTTTTTTTTTTATTTTAAAAAAATACCTTTAGATTGAACACCCATTACAAATGATTTTAAGCCATTTCAGAAAAAGATATTTGAAATATTAATTTCTATACAGGGTGGAGTGCGGTAATTTGCTGCAGGCTGTGGCGGCATGGAAGATTCTGGCTTTCAATTGCCATCATGCATTATAGACATGTGAGGGGAGGTCATTTTGTGTTGAAGCGTATTTGTCAAATGCGCACTCGATCATTGCAGTGTAGCGTGCTTTTGGTTTTCGATTCGCTGTTCCCCCACGCGGACGTATTCCTGGACGGCAATCAATTGAAAATTGGGTAACTTCATTGAGAACAGCAGGGAATGTGTCATGTGTACGAAGGCGACCTGAGGAGAAGGATTACAACACCCCAAAATATCGAGAGAGTTAGAGCCGGCTCTTGAGGCAATGCAATTAAAGGATACATGGTTTCAACAGGATGGTGCCACTGCACACACAGTGAGGGTTACCAAGAATTGTTTGAGGAAAATGTTTCCTGGACGGCTTATCTCTTTGAGGGGTGATGTGATGTGGCCGGCACGCTCACCAGACGATTTTTTCCTTTGGGGTAACCTGAAGTCGAAGGTGTATATCAACCGTCCCAACACCTTGGAAGACCTAATTAACAATACTGAGGTTGGCAGAATACCAGTCGACATGCGTGTTCGAGTTCATAAAAACTTCAGAAAATGTATGCAGCAGTGTGTGGATAGCGAAGGTGACATTTGCCAGATACACTTTTTAAAACCATGTAATTTAAAAACTCCCTTACTGTTCTATATAATTAAAATATTAAATAAATTTTTCTAAGGGTCATAATTTTTTTATTTCATTCCCAAATAAGCAAATTATAGCGCTCCACCCTGTAGTTTTATGAAATTGGCTTTAACTTTTGTACGTCTTCATAGAATAACCCTTAAAATCTTGTGATTTCTTTGAAAATATTTAATCTTGTTATAGGTTAAAAGCAAAAGCAATATTATTCGAATTTCTAGCTTTTCTTTCTAGCTTTAACTCTTAATTTTTTTTGTTGTATGTAAAAATACCATTTTTTCCCTTACATCATTTACTTTGACTCTGGTGTTTTAAAGCATTTCTACCCCATACCCTTGGACATTCCAGTTGAATTTAAATTTTTTATGCAACACTTTATTTTTTATCATCTTCACCTTCGAAGTTTCGGTTTATTTGTTGTTTCTTCTTATTTCACAAAATAAAAGCTGAAGCTTACCTACCATACACAAAATAAAACCCTTACAAAAAATTGTAGATTAAAATAACATTGAATAATTGCTTAGAGATAAATGAACAATTTTAACCTAAATAAATAAAACAATTGCTGTAGCGTTGCATGAATTTGGTGGAAAAACAGTTTGCCGCTTATCGCGTATAATGTGCCATAAACTCAAATTTAATTACTCCCGCAGCGGAAGGAGGAGGAGGCAAAAACCCCCATCAGCATATGAAATGCCCCATGACGAAAAGTAGGGCCAACCAGTCGTCAGGCTGTTACTTTAAGGTTAACTTTATCTCTTTTTCGAAAACTCACAACCGCCCCTTCCCCTAGGAAAACTACCGCCGATGATAAAAACTAAAACAGTTAACGGTAAAGAAACATTCCGACTTTAAGTATTAAAAAGATAATTAACATTTCGTCGAGAGGGGGGAATTTACATAAACCATGGAACGTACGTACGTAATTTAACGTTACGTACGATACGAGTGTAAGTACTTCTTACTCCATCGACAGCCAGCTACACACGTCAAACGTACGCTTGCACATAACGTACCGTAGATATGTAAATTTACGGTTAAATTTTAATGTCTTGTACCGCTTTAGTTTCATGGCATCGTCAGTCCCTCTGTCCATCGCTAAAAAGTTGACACTTTTTCGTCACTGACAGCTGGTTTTTTTTTCTTGTGGAACTGTTGCATTGCTGCTCGCATTTGTTCACCATTTATCTTTTTTATGTGCTTTGAGAAACGCTCCCGCGTGTGAGCGTATTGTGGCGATGACCTTCTTTGCTTTTTTGTTGGATGGGAATTTTTGGTTTTTATTTATAACGCGTTTTGTTTAACACTTAACATGCATAATTAACCAAACTGGCAATTTGTCTAAATGCGACTTGGTCTTGGTTGGATTTCGTTGTTGTTTTGCGGTCGGTGGTTATTGCATTTTGTAAGTGCAGTTCCATTCACAACCTCCTACTCGCACATAGAAACCAAATTATCACTGAATTGTCAGAAAATGTTGTCGACACTTATGCTGCAGTTGAATGTGGAAATGCCATGAGCGTAGAAGAAACTGTGAGAAGAAATAATGGATTTGGCAGCACTGAAAAGGTAGTGCCCTACCGTGGAGTTCCAGTAATTTTCTGTCATTCTTACAAATAAACTTTTAAATGTACCAGAAATATCAGTTAGAAATATCACTGTTGTCCTTAGCATAAATGCCATCACTTATGGTAGAATTCAAATATCATAGGTGAACTAAAATATCCTGTCTTCAGTTTAAAATTATTTAAGCTATCATAGCCAGGAAGTAGTAGGACAAATTCTATGGTCGTGTTATCTCATGTCGGCCGCCATGATCATGTGATTTGACACCGTTGGACTTATTTCTTTGGGGTTTTTTGAAAAAAAAGTTGTACGTAGATAAGCCAGCAACAATTCAAAAGCTAGAGGATGAGATAATTCGGCACATAAACGGCATAGAATCCAATTATGCCTCAGCGTCATCGAAATTTGGACCTTCAGATGGAGGTGTGCCGCCGATATCGTGGCGGCCATTTGGCCGATATTTTGTTCCATACATAATTGAACCATACGAATATTATCATTATAAAAAAAAATGACAATAATATCCTAAATAATTTGTGTGTTATTCAAAATCAACATCGGCCCTTAAAATTTAACCACCCTTTATAAGGCGGCAACACCGCTTTTTTCTCAAATAATAGCCGGGGATGTCTAGGTTAACTAGCTTAGTTGCCTAGTTAGTTTGCAATATGGTAATCAGGTAGCATTAAACAAAATTGAGACTGGTATGACAACTGCTTTTTCTTTGTACACACCTATTTATCAATAAAAGGGTTCTTAGGCGCACTAGTCAAAAGAAGATAATAAAAAGGTTTAAATGACAAAAAAAAATTCACCATATATTATTTTTATGAAAAGTTCTCCCTTGTTTCCTAATAAAATGTACCACAGCCCTTTTATAAATTATTATTGGAAAATGAATACGAAACTTATTTAAAAAAAAAAAACCTGAGACTTAAAAATAAGCAGGTTACATCTCACCGATGTTGGTCGCCAAAATAAAACGTAAATTATTTTAGGTTTGAATAATTATTATTCTTTATTACTTATATATCAATTTTTCCAAAAGTTAAAACAGAAAAAACTTATTTTGATAAGAATTTAGAAAATGAAACGTGTGATTTTGACTTGAATGTCACCAACGTTGGGCGCCGAAAACAATGAATTCTTGTTATTTCAAATAAATTATAATTTAAACTAATTTTATTTTACAAAAATTATAGCTGGACGATTCATACAGTGATTGCATTTATAACCTTTTTGTATAGACGAAAAATAGTAAGAATAAACGTGTCATAATATAAATTGAAATAAAAGTCTCCAGAATAGTTTATAAGATTTAGCCTGCTTTTTTCTCCTTTGCTGTCAAGCAGATAGAAGGTAACAGTTTTTTCTGGTAGTGACAAGTAATCAGAATTAGATATCATCTTTGAAGAAGGCTTTACTAATTAAATAACCTTCTAAAGTAAGAATTCTTTATTCTGTGTTTCCACACTTAAAACCATTACCTTTTAGATTGTCATGTTCTGTTATACCGTTTATCAGATTTCCCAATCTATAGGTAGCCTGCACGGAAATTTCCAGATTTTCAAACTTATTGAAATGTAATACTTGTCCAATCCCCTATATCCTCTTCCGGCTTGATGGTATCCTTCTGGCTAAACACCTTAAAACGTCTTCCCTTTCTAATCTATGCCGTATCTGTTGTACCGAACGAACATCTTCAAATCGTTGTTGCCTCACTTCAAAACATGTTTTCTTCTTTATGTTGTCGTCGTTTTGCTCGATTTTAAATTTATATGTTTTGTTTTTTTTTTTTGTATTTTTGTCTTCTTATGGTTTGTGTCTTACTTTACTTACTACCCCCTTTTCCGTACGTTTCCTAGGCTTTTGTGGGTTTTTTATTAATGAAATTAAATTTTATGTAGTAGTCGTTCATATATTATGTATGCTCAGCACATTTTTTCGAACAATTTTCGGTATGATTTGAGTTTACTTCACCTCCGTGTCCTCCCCGGCTACTCTTTGCCTTCTTGCTGGTGCCCGCAAGAAAAAAGTATGCAGTCTTTATGGTGTTGAATTATTTTTCAGTGTTTTTCGTTTCGTTTTTGTTTTAGGCATTCACACTGCTGCTATTTAGCATTCACTTTATTATTAGTTCAGACACGTTTTTAGTGCAACTGACATTTGGAGCTGAGCATACTACCTACTTGTATTGTGTTGTATACCTACTCCATATATTATTTTACACGACGTATTTGACCATTGTTATGGTTTGTTGTTATTTCAATTTTTTCGATTTCGGTTCGAAATGGGTCACACACGATTTTTCGTTGATGACAATCGGTGTCAGTTTTTGTAGTGTTTTAAACTCGGTGTTAGTAGAGCAAATATATTTTGAAAACTTAGAAGAGATTGCTGCTAATGGTTAGAAATAAAATTTACTATTTTCTTTAGAATTTGGCGCCCAACGTAGAAGTGGAAAATTAAATTACTTTTTGCTTACTTGACTTAATAAGACAGCCATACTCAGAGAGTCTAGGACTACGTATTGTTTGCAAAAAGATATTGGTTTCACCAATACCCGTTGGGCACCAAAAAAAATACAGCTTCTGGACAATACTTATACCGGCCAGAGCACTGGACGTATCGTAGCATTAGAACCTATTCAGACATGCGAAAAATTGTAGTTTTCAGGTTAAATTGATTGAATTTATTTCACATAACTGATTACGACGCTCTCTAACCTCTCGTTCTACACACTTCCTAGCCTCGACGATATGATTTGCATGTCCTCATTTTATTACTTCAAGCTAAAAAGTATATGCGAAGAAAATCAGCTAACAGTTTTGGTTCTTTTCAGTGTCGAGTTACGATTGGTTATTTTTTTCCCGTTGAACGACAATTATTATTGACAATGCCAAATAATTTGTTTAACAAATAAAAAAAATAATTTGAAAAAGTCAGAAACTGTTTAAAATCATAAAAAACAATTTTAGAAAAAAATAGGTTGAGCTAAATACAAGTTGATGTTTAAAAAGTTTTAAAAAAAAAATAAATATTTTGCGGAAATTAATTTTATTTATGTGGTTGCTCGAGATTTGCTTTCAGGGCCTGAATCGGTAATGGACTGTTCGCATAAATTCGGACCTTTGTGGTACCCTACAAATTATGTTACTCGTAGGTTGTAAAGCCAATTAAAATATTTCCTGCCGTTGGGCGCCAACAATAACAAAAAAAAAAGTTGTTATACTCGTATTAAGCTGATCTACACCTACCAGAAAATTTATAAAAACTTTGTAGGATTAAAATGGTTTAATACTGAACTTGCCGATTTAAGAGGGATAAAATTGTCAGGATGCCAACAGGATTTTATTTAATTAAAATAGTCTGTCGTAAAACATACATATTTTCTTTAACATTTCAGCTGTAAGAAGGAATTGCATATCTTACACCTGTGAGGGATATAATTTTTAAAGCTGGCTAGGACCCTATCCGTTTAATGTTGATTGTCCCTAACGTTGGGCGCCAAAATTTATATGTGGATAAAAAAGAACCCTGACCTCTAGGTTGGACATTCCATGTTGAAGGATATCAAATACAAGTCGAATGTTATTGGTGACCTATATTGTTGGTTAAGTGAATGTTATAATTGAAAGATTCTATCAACACGTTCTGATATGTTTGATAAATTAATGTTATAATTGAATGATTCCACCTACACGTTGGGCGCCAAAAATATATCTTCATGACATGTTTAATAAATAAATAAAGAAAATTAAAAAAAGACCCCAAACCTTAAATCTTGAGAATTAATTATAATTATGTATATCAAAGAAATGACAAATAATATTGGTTAAGTGAATGTTAGAAATAAAATATTCTCTTTACTAAATGTTTGGTGCCGCAAACAATTTGTTGATGTAATATTGAATAAATTATTGATATAACATGATATGTTTGATAAATTATATCTTCATGATTTGTTTGTTAAATAAAGAAAGAAAAATTAAAAACAAAAAGATCTAAAACCTAAATCTTGAAAATTAATTGTAATTGCCCAGTAAACCAAATTTGCCGACAATGTCTGATATCGGACAATTCTGAACAATATCTGAACTCTATCGAGAATTCTTACCGTAATCGTTGCGAATTCTGTTCGGTTTGTCTGAGGATTTTTTTCAGAGAAGTAGTTCAGAATTTGTTTCAACCCTCTCATATTTTGCCAATTGTCGTACAGAATTCTGACAGAATTCTGAACGTTTGGTTTGCTGGGTAGGTTTATCAAAGAAATGTGGAATAATGTTGGTTAAGTGAATGTAAGAAACAAAATATTCTCTTTAATAAATATTGGAATATATTGAAATAAATGGTACGACACTAATTCAGACCTCGAGCTAAAGTATTAACTATTGAAAGCATATCGAACAAAGGTATACTATTGTTGGTCGCCAGTATAAGATGCTCTATGCTACACGTTGGGCGCCAAAAGGGATATGTATATGATGTGTTGAATATATAATTGAAATGCAATTTAAATAAAGAACCCAAACCTCGACCTTGAGAACTAATTATTTAGACGATATCCAGCAAAGGTCATATATTGTTGAATAAAATGTTGGAAATAAAAGATTCTCTACGCTACACGTTGGGTGCCAAATTCTGTACATTGATTGAATGTTGAAACAAAAAAAATCAGCAAATTTGCACAAAACCACAATACCTCAGACTTTGGTATTTGTTTTTCAAAATATATCAAACAAAGGTCGAATATAATTGGTGGCTAACGTTGTTGATTTAGTGAATACTGGAAATTTAAGATTATCTAAGCCACAAGTTGGTAGGTGGAAAATAGTAACGAAGTTATTTTAAAAAAGAAAAAGGCAAACCACTAACTCGAAAATTATTAATTAAAAGGATATTGTAAAGTTTCTCTAAGCTACATGTTGGGCGCCAACATTTTTATTCTCATGGAATATTGATTAATATGAATATACTCGTATGAATCATAACAAAATTGTGGATTATATACGTAGCATGGCCGCTAGTTAGTTACGAAACGTCGAAGGCGACTAAAAACCAAAGCTGGTTCTCTTTCACGTTGGGCGTTGATTTTAATATTTTCTTTACCATTTTTTAGGTAGAATAACAGGCTTGACATTTACGTTTTAATTTTCAGTACAAACTTAGGTTTTTTTTTGAATATTTTATTTATATTTTAGACTGTCAAGAAACCGGACAATAGCTCATGTCACAGCTGGTTACAAATAATGTGTGGGCGTTGGACAATATTCTAATGAGCTTTTGTGGTAACTAATGAATGATGGATGCCATCCCGAAATTAATGACAATGACAAACTACATTGAAATTTTCCAACAGAGTCTTCTCTTTTTATAATTGTATTGTTTCTTTGTTTGACAAAATGTCAAACCAAACAAAAAAAAAATATAAAACAAAGCACTTGAGCACTTTAAGTCCCGCACCATATACGGTTACAAGCATCATTTATAGATCACATCATGGTCTGAAGTGATGTTCTTTTTCTACCAAACCCCATTTTAAGTTTTGTTCTTGACAAAACATAACAAAATAATTATTAATTTTCAAAATTTGGCTCTGCCCACCACCATCTACAATGGTTGATCTAAACAAAAACAATTAATATGGGCACTTGAACGACAGACTGACACTGTCTGAAGAGTCCAAATAAATAATTTGTCAAAACAGAAAAAGTTTCTATGAATAATTAGTTCGAAAACGATAATATTTAGAGAATACACCAAAAATGGCATAAACAAAAAATCTTCTATAACAAATGCGATCTTGGCCGACGAAGTCTTTCTGGAGATAAAGAAAGGAAAAAAGACCACTTAAAAAATGACAACATTTCAATTTTTTTTTTTAAATTTTTTTTTGGTAAAAGAAACAAGTTTTCGTTTCATGGGCTTGAGAGGTAGAAGAAAAGGTTAAGACGGACGTACAAAAAAATATTTTTTTTCGTTTTGAAATAAACAGACAAGCGAACGGAACAGTTCAACAAACTATAGAGCGCGCGAAAAAAAAAGAACAGGCTATGTTACATTTTTAAAAAAAACAACCCAAACATTAGGTGAGTTAATTGTTAATAACTATAATTCAAACGTTAACAAAAGAATATTTATTTTGTCTAAAGTACTCGCAATCACGTAAAGGTCATCTCTCGCACTCTGTACAAAGCTGCTGGCCCGTAAAATGAAGTAAGATATGATTTAGAATGAATTACTTTTTTTTGTCGAAGTAGTTGAGGCGGAAAGATTTCGATTCCAAATACAAACTCTATTTGTTTTTTATTCGTGATCAAATCTTTATTTTTTTTGATAGATCAAGGTTATTGTTATAGCGATATTTATTTTATTATTTGTTATTTAAAAGTTTTATAACAATTATAATGGTTTGTAATAGTCCATACTCGTTTATTTAACAACAATTATCGTGTCGGAACAATTTGGATTAATTTCATAACTGAAGGCAGCCACAAAGATTATTTATGGCAGCACAATATTCTGTGCTGATTAGACCATAAGGTTGAGATAAAGGTTTGCCGTTGCTGAAAAAATCTAAAACGAAATAAATATAATTTTTATTTGGTTTTTATTCGAGAAATCAATTCTGGGTCAAAGTCATAGGAAATATGAAATATATTGTGGAATTTAAGAAAGGCCGTTTTTTTGTTGGATAAAGGAAATTTCAGTATTTAAATTGAATATGCGTGTCAAACGAATCATTTCAAATATCCAAGCAAACAATAACAACCAAAAAGGTAGGAAATTTAAAAAACACAAGTTAAAATATTTTTTCAGTACATATTAAAATGCAGGGAATATAAAAGTAAAATCATTATTTTCTTTCTTCAAAACATAAAATACAATTAAAAAATAAAAAAATTGGAAAGAATTTGGAAAAGTTCAAATAAAAGTCAGATATAAATTAGGTCACGCGTTGGGCGCCAATAATTTTTTTTTTCGCAGTTAGTTTAAAAAACCATGTCTCGGCTTAATGCATTAGATTTTTTTTCTTTATAATTAGGATAAGGAGTTTACTCTACTACCTCTGTTTTGTAACATTCAGGGCTTTATTTTTATCGCTTCTCTTAGTTTAAACCATACAGTTGCGAAATGACTTTTCATGTCTTAACGCATACAGTTTCTGAGTTCAAATACAGAAACTGTAACAAAAGATAAAATAAAACAAGTACAAACGACAATAAGCTCGACCACCTAACATGCCTTTCACCATGGATTCGCTAATGAAATGGAATAAAAAAGTTATCATATTTTTGGCCCCTATGACTGTAAAGGCCTTTTCTTAGGCCGCGCAAAACACCAGTCTTACATAAATCGTAAAAATCTATATGTGACGCGCAAAATAGAAAGGGACCTAAAGTTAAAAACCAGTTTTGTTCAGGAGAGCCATTTTAAAGATTGGGTCCCTTTCTATTTGCGCTTAGAATTGTCGACTTCACTTTCTTAAAACGCGCATATCTCTGGGAGGGAACACTTTTGGGGCATGGGATCGGTCTCATTCGATGCTCAGATGTTGTCCATATAAAAAAAATGAAAATTGATTTTTTTACCCTTAGGTCCCTTTCTCTATGCGCTGTCACATATTTAGATTCTCAGTAAAACAAGCTTTTATTTCAATTCGCACTTCTCGACATTTACAATTGGTAGCTTGTTTTTGGTATAAAGGACGTTTTTTGAGGTTCCAACGGTCCATGTTACCGGTACGACTTTGTTGAATTTTAAAAATTAACACATATTTGTAGTTAAATTTGATTTAACTAGAGTGTCCATTCATATGTTTAACTTTACAATTGGTTGATAGTTTTGACAAAAACAGCCGATTTTTAGGCCAATCGAATCCACAAGTCCTAGCCCCAATTGCAGATATATCATGAAAATAAGCCCATATTTAAAGACATAATGAAACTTAATTCAATATGAGTATAAGTACTTAAATGTCCATATATTTTATCGATCATTTGTTTTAACAAAAGACGATAATTGTAGATGATACGAAATGCTTTTCTTTGTCATATCGTCGTCCTTAAAATCTCTGAAATCTATCTCTCCTAGATTACATCTATTATGTTTTGATTAATTTGTGGCAATGTTGATTGTTCTGAATAGTTGTCACTCGTGTCGGTTTAATGCGCACTTTAAACACCAAAACAGCTTTCCCAAATCGTTTGAGAGTTTTCTAATTTCTCGGTTGCTCATTTCGCCCATCTTCTATAACACTGTGGAACATTTTTGGGGTTATTGTCTGGGGGGTGAGAAATTCCAAGTCAGGGTGATGGTACTAGGTCAGTATATTAAAACCCTCAAAGGGTTTTGCGTTCGTATGTGCCATTTTTTTATGACTTTTTACATTTTTTCCTTATCTTGATGTTTTTTCGCTTAGTTGTAAAATGTTGGCAAAAACGTAGTTTGACATAACTCGAGAACGACTAGTTCGATTTTGCTGAAATAAATTGAGAAAAATTAATAATTACATTTTCTTTAATCCATTAATATACTGTTTCTCTACCAAATCAACATTTTTGCAATTAGAAATAAATTCATGAAGAAAATTTCGCCAAAAAAAAAATTTTTTTTTTTAAACATATAAATCCCAAACGGAAAAACGTGTAGAGTCTTATAACTTTCACGTAAAGTCACATAACCTATAAACAAAATGCGACAAAGATCATAGAAATCGATTAACGCGTTCTGCTTTTATTTACATATAAGTGAAGTTACTTAATTTTGAATAAAAGCAGAACGCGTTAATCGATTTCTATGATCTATGTCGCATTTTGTTTATAGGTTATGTGACTTTACGTGAAAGTTATAAGACTCTACACGTTTTTCCGTTTGTACTGTGTAATTAATCTTCTTGGGTTTTGACTGCAACGGACGACTTTTGGCCTAATTGGGTCGACAAATCTTTAAAAAAAATCCAACTCTGGATTCTAATGATTTTTTAAAATAATAAAATCCATCTCTGGATTCTAATGATTTTTTTAAACATATTTAATAGGATCGCTTGTATTTTACATAAAGGCCGTGTTTTGTGCCCCTAAGGTTTATGAGTCCATGATTTCAACTCCACAAATTTCTCATGTCCTACCATTTGAAAAATTGACTGCATAGAAACTGAAAAAAAACCAAGACACACTCAGTAAGATGTCTCTACGACGGTACAACCTTTCCTTTTGGGGGCCAAAACGTACACGTTATTAATTGCAACTCCAAATGGTGTAAGAATGACTCTCCAGGTTCGGGTTAACATAAAATCCCGCATTGGACATCATAAACATAAAAAACTAAACACTGTTTGCATATTTTTAGTGCTCAAACGAATTAGCACCACTAAAATTTAAACTACTTTTTACGTTGGGCGCCATTAATATAAAATAAAGTAGTCCACATTTGTTTTTATTATAATTTTAAAAATATGGCTCCAAAATATGGCAAGATGGATCCGACGCGTTAGACACCAAAAAAAAATCAAGCACTAGTAGAAATTTAAAGGTGTCCATTGGACGAATCTTTGTTAATGATCTCAGTTTCATGAAAGTGTAAAAACATTATCTCGAGTTGGGTGCCATAAATATAGGAAAATATGGTATATCTTTTGTATCGATAAAGTTTGAGCAAATTGCCGCAAATACACGTAGAAATGAGTCTATGGACGGATTTAAAAACAATATCTCGCGTTGGGCGCCATAATTAAGGAAACGGTCACAATCACAATCTGTTTTTATTATTATTCGAAAAGGTGCCCTGAAGGGGATAATTAATAAGTTCACGGATCGGAATATAAAGCATTGACGCCAAATGCCATAAGAATCATTCCAATGATCGGATTTTTAAACCATATATCGAATTGGGCGCCATCAATTGCGATCACTCTCAAAATTGGTAAAAGGTGGATTTCGTTGATTTTAATTCAGCATGTTATTATACCCTCCACCGATGAAAGGATGATATTAAATTTGTCTTTGCTGTAAAGTATATATTTTTATGGCGATTTAGTTAAGCCCGCCCGTACGTCCTTCGGGGTGTCTGTTAAAAGCACGATAGCGGTTAAACAAATCAACCTAGGATTCTAAATTTTTGCACGATGATGGCTTATGCTCATAAGCTTATTGTGATTGTTAAGGGGCGAAATGAACCCAGTGAATCCTTTAACGGACTAAAAGTTCATCGGAAAAAATTACACTTCTTGAGTATTTGCTTAGCAAATATTATTTTTTTTTAAAGGACAACGGTTAAAAGGAATACTGTTAGTTTGGAAAGCACTAAATACCACAAAAAACGGGCATAGTTGCTGGACTTTTTGACTTTTGTGGCCCAAAAATACGTACCGTATGGTCAAAAGGTTTATTAATAGTCAATATCGACATATGGATACTCAAATTAAAGAAAGATTTGCTATGAATCTAAATGAAAAGTAATTTTGAAGTTTTGGCTGAGATTGAGGACGTACGCATGGATGGAAAGGTCCCAAAAAACGTACCATTTAATTTGGTTTATTTGCGATTTAGTAGCGTAGAACTGTAGAGGGTATATAAGGTTCGGCCTGGCCGAACCTAACAACGTTTTTTAATTTTAATTTATAATATTTAATGAGTACTCGTATAATAATCTATTTTATTATTATTTTGTGAAAGTGCCCAAAAAAACCCATAGTATTTCCAATTTGCGATATGAACGAAATTTGTACTCCAAAACACTACAAGGACAACATTTATAAAGAATAGTCCAACTTTAACGCACGATGTTAATTGTAAATAAAACACAAAGTTTTTAAACAAATTATTTTAATATTCTTTATAATGATAGAACGATCTATGGCAATTATGTGTGAAACAAAATATCGGTCAAATGCTCGCCACGTCTTCGGTGGCATTCCTCCCTCCGATGGTCCATATTTTCAATGACTCAGAAACATAATAGAGGTTCAGTGGCGTTAATGTTTCGAATTATCTCATTACTATCTATTAAATTGTTCATGGCTTATTGAGTTAAACTTTTTTCTTTTAAAATATTTTTTTTCATACCCCCAAGGAAAAAAGTCCAACGGTGTCAAATCACATGATCGTGGCGGCCAACTAAGATCGTCACGACGTGAGATAGCACGGCCATTGAATTTATCGCGCAAAAGAGCCATTGTTTCGTTGACTGTGTGGCAAGTGGCATCATCCTGTTGGAACCACATATCGTTTGGGTTCACAACCTCAATTTCTGGCCACAAGAAGACTGTTATCGTCTCGCGATAGCGAAGACCATTCACGGTAACTACTTGGTCGACCTCATTTTCGAAGGAGTACGGCCCGGCCCGATGACGGGGCGTTGGCAGAACGAACTGGGCGAGCATGCACAGAAGTTTTCAAATTTCCCTCGAAGCCAGTTTGCTGAAATTTGTGCACTATTCTGCGGATTGTGGACACATTTGGTCGATTATGCTGACCAAAAAAAAATCGAAGTGCACGAAATGCATTCTGATTTGAACGCCTATTTTTGTAAAAGGCTATAACAGTCTTCAAATGCGGTTCAATTGTGTACCCTCAATGGTAGAATTTGTCAAACACTGAAACAAATAAATGTCAAATTAAGTTAAGAAAAAACTTAACGTTAAGGTGTGGCTCACAATTGACATCGTGCTGTATGATTGGACCACTCTATTTTATAATATACAAGTATTCCAGAGCATATATATTCCAGATCAGTTTATCTTCTATTCTGGCCACATTATATAGAAATATTGTTTTTTTACTACACTGAAATAAATTTCGATTTTCATAGATTAAATGGAGGACTATCACATTATTGCATTGGTTCAATGAAAATTGACATTAATTTGATGAACCTCATACTTTATTCAAAATTAAAATTTTTAATAATTTATAATAAAAGTACTTGGAATACATTGAAATAGAAAACTTTCACAACTCCAGCTCTAAGACCCACACTTTTGTCTGTCTTATTTCCGCTCTTCCAACACACGTAGTGGGTCGCTTTCCGCTTGTAATCGGTCGCTTATGACCGCCAGCATTTTCCATAAATTTCTTGAAGCTCGAATTACAATAATTTCTTTCTTTGTGCACGCTGGCACTCATACACCCATCATTTATTTTCTTTTTTGTTTGTGTTTTTTTCACGGTTAATTAATTAAATGTGAAAAATTCAAAGGTTAAAATCTAGAGCAATGTAGAGTTTCTGGTTGTCGTTTTTTTCTCGCTTCTCGAAAATAAACATAGCAATAAGGCGAGACCCGTTGAAGTATTTAATTGTCTCTGCTGGTTTTGTGTTCTGTCGTCATTTCATTGTTGACCACACAAAAGAACGTGCTTTCAGAAGGTTGTTTCTACCAATACCGAATTTAACCTTAGGGGCCGCGGTCTTGCTGCAAAGAAATTGGAGTTTTTCTATTTTCAATTTCTTTCATGCATGAGAGCGCGCGCACGCGCATTTCGTCTGACAGACTTATCAATCAACCCGGAATTCAATTTAATTCTAATAAGAATGAAAGTCTTTCCATTCGGTTTCTAATCTTTCCACAGAAGCAAAAAGTAGCTGACAAAGAAGGAAGAAAGAAAAAAAACAAAAAAGAAAGTGAAGCACTTTTATTTCAATCGACGACAATTCTCGACAGCAATTAAAGTTAATATGCGCCACGACTATTTTTAACGCAGCTCGCGAGAGAGAGCGAAAAGTGAACGTCGAGAGAGAATGAGAGCAAGAAGTGAACCACGCAACTTTCTTGAAAACGACATTAACGGTTGATGGATTTCATTGGCTTCTTCTGCTGGCTTTGACTTTAACTCAAGAAAAAATTTACAGTCTTTCTTCTATGCTTGACTTTCTGTCAGCTGCGGCGTGAATGGAACGAGATGGGACGCGACGGCATCTCCCATTATTGATGGCAGTAAATTCTTAACATGTTTAGCAGCAACTAATTACCTCAAGTGCCACTAACCACACGCACACCGCTTACCATCCAGCCAGCCATCCATCTATCTTCCTAACGTGGTCTATACTTAGTGTCGCTTACCTCTAGCCAGCCTCGAGTGAGTGTCTGTTTCTCTGGTTTGAAACATAATTCAAGTTTGGTCTAGTTGAGATTACAATGAGTTGACATTTCTTTCAAAGCAACGACATTCGCAGCTCGGAACGCCATGCCGTGCCGTGCCATTTGATTTCGATCGATTGGAATGTGTAAAAATATTTATGGTTTCAATTTGTAACAGAGGCAGTGTTAGTTGGCTGGCTGCCTGCTTAGAAATAGAAACTAATCACGATACATTACCGAGATTGAGGTTACCACCACCGCCACCAGCGCCGTTTCATGTCGCATTTTAAAGAAAAGAGGAATTTCAATTTTGGTATGTGTGGATTACAAAGTCAAAGTCGCTCTTCACACAATGAAATTGAAATTCACCGCATAACCGCAAACCAAAAAATCCCAAACATGATCTAAAACCACGAAGAAAACTTGGCGAAACATAAGGAAATACATCTAAAGGTAAAGAAAAATTGTAAAACAACATTTTGGAAGTAATTTAAAAAAAACTAAATTATAATAATAGTGAATACTAGTTTAAAAAATGGATTGAAAAAGACAAAGTATTGAGAAGCGAATGTTATTAAAAATCCCAAAATCAGCAGCAAATAATCTTCAAGCGACCCATTTCACTTTTTGTTAGTTAAACTTTTTATTTCCTGAGAATGATCATGGAAGGCGATCGAAATATTGGAAAATTAATATTCTCGTAATAAACAAAATGAATTGAAAACCACCATCTTTTTATTTTGTGCAGACAATTTAGAAAAATCAGGACTGTCGTAGAAACCAATGTTGGCACTATTGGTTTTGAAAACGGTAAGAAAAAATGCTTTGGTGTCATGAAAAAAGAAATGTCGTCGGTTTTATCAGCAACAGCTGATTCGAACATTGGTTTTATTTAAATCTGAAATAGACAAAACCAACCTTGTTTCATGACACCAAATAAAACCAACATTGGTTTGCAAAAACGGACAAAGTAGTTAGAAGCGAATGTTATTAAAAATCCCAAAATTAGTCGCAAATAATCTTCAAGCGACCCGTTTCACTTTTTGTTAGTTAAACTTTTTATATCCTGAGGATGAACGTGGAAGGCGAAATATTGAAAAATTAATAAAATAAACAAAATAAAAAAAACCACCATCCTTTTATTTTGTGCAGACAATTTAGAAAAATCAGGACTGTCGTAAAACCAATGATGTCACTATTGGTTTTGAAAGCGGTAAGAAAAAATGCTTGGGTGTCATGAAAAAAGCAATGTCATCGGTTTTATCAGCAACAGCTGACTCGAACATTGGTTTTATTTACATTCGAAATGGACAAAACCAACATGGTTTCATGACACCAAATAAAACCAACATTGGTTTGCAAAAACGACAATTAGCAAATCCGACATGGTTTCTACGTATGACAGCCCTGAATATATATCCAACAAGATTATCGAAAACAAAAGTTTAAAATTAGCTAAAAAATATTTAACCCTATCATACTTATAAATAAAAGGGAGATTTTTTTGCCCTGTATTTTCGTTTCCCTAAGAACGACAGTTTTTTTGCCACCCCAAATCAAGAGTATCGAAAGAAAAAGGCCAACAATGAGTTCAGCAATTCCACATATAGACGACTTTAATATGGAAAGGCAAACAATTCCTAGGAAGAAACTTATTGTAGATTTAAGATTTGTTTAGGACAATTTCACAAAATGGCCGCTTTATTAAACTTTTTGACCCCAGAGTATTCGTAACTGGTAGAAAATCGAATAAGACTGAATTTGCATTTTTCCAACTCTTAATTATTTCCCGCCTGTGAAGTTGGGCGCCAAAAATCTATCATAACTTGAATTCGAAAATGCAATCGACGTTGGGCGCCTAAAATATATAAGGTCTTGAATAATATAATAGAATTAATTTGAATAAAAAAAATTGAAATCGTCTCTAAGTTCGCCTAGATTGAACCTTTCTTACCCTCTACGGTCCCTTAGCTACTAAGCCAAAAAATGGTGCTCGCGTCCGTCCCTAAACTCAGCCAAGTAACTCTATATGTGAAGCGCAAAACAGAAAGGGACCTAAGGTTAAAAACCAGTTTTGTTCAGGAGAGCCATTTTAAAGATTAGGTCCCTTTCTATTTGCGCTTAGAATCGTCGATTTCACTTTCATAAAACGCGCATATGGATCGGTCTCATTCGATGCTCAGATGTTGTCCATATCAAAAAAAAAAAATAATGTGAAAAGTTGATGAGCAGTTTTGTTCAGGAGAGCCATTTTAAAGATTAGGTCCCTTTCTATTTGCGCTTAGAATCGTCCGGAGCGTTTCAAAGATTTCAGTACTGCTGCTCTAACTCTCTCGATGTTTTGTGGTGCTAAAACCATTCTCTCAGGTCCTCTAGGTACACATGACATATTCCCTGCTATTCTGAATGAAGTTACCCAATTTACAATTGATTGACGTTTAGAAACACAACCGCATGGGGTAACAGCGAATTGTAAACGAAAAGCAGGCTGCACTGCAAATGCGCATTTGAAAAATACGCTTCAACACAAAATGATCTCTCCTCACGTGTCCAATACATGATGGCAACTGAAAGACAGACGAATACAAATCTCCCGTTAGTTACTATAAGCCACACACACTCTCCACTCTTCTCGGCCAACAGTGCCGCCACAGCCTGCTTTGCAAAAAAGCATATTACTGCGCTCCATCCAGTATATAGTTTCATATCTCTGTGAAAACAGGGTGTGTCATGTAAACTGTTTTTTGAAAAACAAGTCTGGTTTATTGCTTACCAACTAACTTTTATTCAAATGTTAAACTCAACAAAGAACACTATAATTTACAATGATTTTAGAATTTGTGGACAAACGTATTCCGAAATTTTTAAATACGAAAATTAAAAAAAAAATACTTACTGCCTCTTTAGAGGGTCATCAACCCTTATTCCACTAATTTAATGAAATGCGTAACAACTCCATTTAATTGGCTTCCCAGTCGCTGACAAACGTGTAACCCAAAATCGGCCGATAACACCACCACGGCAAAACATACTCCAGAATTTACAACAACCCACCTATTAAACAATCAACTAACCAACCAAAACCGGCATAATAAGTTAAAGAGTCCCACCAACGCCCAAGGCAAACAGAGTCTCGTTATCAATGAAACAACATAAAACAGGGACTGTCCCATGTTTTCCAAAAACGAAATGGGTTAATCATGAGGGTCTACAAATAAACCAAAACAAGCAACACGACCAACCAGCACAAAAGACAATTCTTGTATTTGTGTTCTACGATAATTTAGTTGAGTTTTTTTTTTCAAAAGTTCTGTACTGTGCGGTTCTGTTTTGTTTTAGTTTTTGCTAATTTGTATGCAATTTGCGTTTTTCGTTGGAGCAGAAGTCGAAGTAGTGGGCTTTCTGAAGAGACATAAAACAAATATATCACTTTTGTCTGGCATTAAGACGCGCGGAGACCGTCCAGCCTAGCAGACATGTGGATGGACAGACGGACTAATGGGCAGACGGACAGAAAAATAGACAGAATCAACGGCTAGCCATCAACTTCATGGGGCCAAAAGCCCACAAGAGCCAACCGGCAATATGTTATAAGACTTCCACCACCGGCCAGCGTTACAACAGTCACCGTCATCATCAGTGCAATGTTGGCAATAAAAACGAAAACAAAAAGCGGAAGTTATTAGTCTCTTTTTTGCGTTCTGGAAAGCAAGAATAGGAGGCAACAAAAACAGAACGCACCAGTACAAGACAGGAGGGCTTAAACACAGACGCTGAAGCCTTAGTATTTCTTATGGTGTCCCGGAAAGAAAAAGAAATTTAAAACTCAAAGAAGGCTATTCGCTGTTGCAATTCAAAGGAACCAGCGAATTACCAGCAGAAAAGGGTTGCATTTAAATTATGGCAAAGATTTGAAAATAAAGATTGAAATTTGAATTTTGTACAGCCAAGAGTGGAAAGTTATGAAAACATAAACCATGAATACTGTTGGCCAAGGTTAACGATGTCTTCCGCTGAAAACAAAGTGCATTTGGAACATAAATCACTTGTTTCTTTATTGGCCATGAAAGGGATAGCCAATGCGAATACTAAATAAATTGTTTTAAAAACAAATAAAAATGAATCTCAAAACCAGAGATATGATATTAAAATGAGAGAAATATCAAGAATCATATTTGAGAATGTTTATATAACTTATAAGTAATATATACGAGTGCGGTTCGGAAACTTTTTAGCCTAGCACAAAAAGCGCGGTATAAACAGAAAAAAGTTAAGTGTTTTGGAAACTTCCATCTCTGCTATAAACACATGTTCAATTTTATTTCGATCTGGCAACTCCTTCATATAGAAACAGGTGTTCACAAAAGACGCATCCGCGATTTTTTTACAATGGAAAAATTAGAAATGCGTGGTGTCATTGAATATTTACATAAAAAGGTTTATCGGGACAAGAAATTCATAATGATATGGTGGATGTGTTAGGTGAAAGTGCTCCTTCATATGCAACAGTAAAAAATTGGGTTGCTGAATTTAAACGTAGTCGTACAAGCATTGGAGATGAACCACGGACGTCCAAAAACAGCAACAACAGTAGAAATTGTAGCCAAAGTGCATGATATGGTATTAAATGATCGACGAATAAAAGTGCGTGAAATAGCTAATATCATGGGCATCTCAAATGATCGAGTCCATTTAATATTGCATGAAGAACTACAGATGAAAAAGCTTTCTGCAAGATGGGTGCCGCACTTGTTAACAGTCGACCAAAAATAAGAATGAACATTTCAAGCTTGTTTGAATCGTTTTCAGCAGAAATAAAATGGATTCTAAGCGTCGTCCCATAACTGTTGATAAGACTTGGATCCACCACTATACTCCAGAGACAAAAGAACAATCAAAACAATGGACTGAAGCTGGAGGAAGTGCCCCAAAGAAGGCAAAAACAATTCAATAATCTGGTAATGTTATGGCAACGGTTTTTTGGGACTTCAAAGGTATTTTATTGATTGACTCTCTGCAAAAGGGTAAAACAATAAATTCAGAGTACTATTGCAACCTTTTAGATCAATTAAATGTACAAATTCGAGAAAAACGTCCTGGCTTACAACACAAAAAAATAATTTTGCATCAAGACAACGCACCAGCACACAAGCGTGTTTTAACAATGGCTAAAATTAACGAATTAAAGTACGAGTTGCTTGACCACCCACCTTATTCTCCTGATTTAGCTCCCTGTGAATTTTACCTGTTCCCAAATCTAAAAAAATTCCTTGCTGGCAAGCGTTTTACCTCAAATGAAGATGCAATTACAGTTGTAAACCACTATTTTGAAGACCTTGAGAAGAACTATTTTAATCAAGGGATAGAATTGCTAGATAAGCGTTGGAGTGTATTGAAGTTTCAGGAGGTTATATTGAAAAATAAAAATATTTTTGAAAAACTAACTATTCTCTTTCATTGATAGGCTAAGAACTTTCCTAACCGCCCTCGTATTATATAACCAGATTTAAAAAAACGTATTTGAAATATATTGAAACTTCGCCTTATTTGACTAACTGAATATCCATAATTAAAACGTGATCAAACCGAAAACCCACATTCCGGTTTTTATGTCCAAACCCGACAGACAGTCGGTTTCTAAAAAATAGTTAAAACCCGACCTGTCGGGTTTCCGGTTTTTGTTGTTAAATATAAGTATAAAATCAAAGAAAATTCAAAATTTCATCTACTGCATACGTAACTAGAATTTGAGATATACTTAGAATCACCAGTGCGCTTTACCGATATATGTCTGTCCGTCCATCCGACTGTTCCTGTCTAGCTTAAGCTTGTTACCGAACTTCAAATCGCAATTATTAGCCGATCTTCATGAAATTGAGGAGAAGTAAATTTTTTGAACCAACGGTTAAGATTTAGATATAGCTTCAACACATGGGTTCCACCGGTTTTATATTTTTAGCTGTATAAGCCGTAAATTACTCGTACATCCAATTTTGATGAAATTTTGCACATGTTAATTTTAAGGCCCAAGTACGGGCGCTTTGAAATTGGAGAAAATTAGTTTAGATTTAGATATACAGTGGTGGTCATATAATTAGGGACACCCTATTTTATTTTGAAGTATTGATGGTTTTGTTTAAATAAAATAATAAATATATTTTTTTATTAAGTAAAGGTGTTTGATCCATTTCAGAACATGTATTTATTGAAAAAATATATGAAAATAATATATTTATATTAACTTAAAAAAGAAAAAGAAAAAAAGAAACGATTTTGGCTTGGACAGCTAATTAAGGACACTTCAAGTTTTTTTTTTATATATTTAATAAATAATAATATATTATAACTTAAATTGAGTTTTAACGTTGATTTTAATCTAATATTTAGTCGGGTAACCCTTTGATGCAAGCAATGCGTTGCATCTCCGAGGAAGACTCTCAACTAGATGTTGACATCGTTCAATGGACATATTCTGCCACATTTCTTCAACATTATGGAACAATTCCTCAGCATTTTTGTTGTTTTTTCTATCCAAAGCCCTCTCAACATCTGCCCAAAGATTTTCAATATGGTTTAAATCGGGGCTCTGGGCAGGCCATTCCAAAACGTTTTCAGTAGAAAACCATGCTTTAACGCTCCTAGCTGTATGTTTTGGGTCGTTATCTTGCATAAAAACAAATGGAACAGACATGTGTTCGTCTGCAAATGGTTTCATTGTATTCTCCATAATGTCTTTATACACATGTTGATCCATTCTCAGGGTTATCCTACGAATAGGACCAACACCAAACCACGAAAATGCTGCCCATACCATAATATTGCCTCCTCCATGCTTTAGGTCTTTAGAGTACACCGAGGGTCAAGTTATTTGTTTGGAGGACGTCGTACATATCTTTTCCCATCTGACCCAAACAATTGAATTTGGATTCATCACTCCACAGTATGTGTTTCCAAAACTCCAAGGGTTTTTCGATATGCTTCTTTGCAAAATTAATTCTGTTTTTTAAATTGTTTTTCGAAACATGTGTAGCAAGAAAAATCTTGCTATACATCCACGGAGCCCACATTCAAGTAATCGACGCCTTATGGTTCTCGTTGATATTTCACCGCTAATTTGTGCCGTGATTTCGCTGTGAATCTGTTAAGAGCTTAGAAAAGGATTAGCCTTGCTCGTTCTGCAAATTATACGATCATCAGCTTTTGTAGGTTTCCTTGGCTGTGGCATTCGGTTTTTGTTCTCGACGCTTCCATTGTTTCTATAATGTACAATAGCATTGTGAACCATTGATTTCGAACACAGAAGCTCCGTCGCAATATCCCGAATCGACTTTCTTTCCTTTATGTACTTGCAAATTATAATCTTGCGCAATTCCGGAGTACAGCTCTTTTTCCGACCCATGTCAAAAATGAATGTTGCTTAAATTTCCATATTTAAGTCATTTTTCAATAATCTAATACACTTACTGTGTTTTTTTTATTATTTGTTGACTCTAAAATAAATAAAATATTATATGTCCCTAATTACGTGACCAAGTGAAATCACCTTCAAATTGCGACTGTTTCAATAAACACAGATTTTGTAGTAAAAGCGACGCTGCAGAGTGATGCTTCTTGATGTCAAATAGTTGAGTACAGTTATAAATTACCGTTACAATACACTGTTGGTTCGAAAAGTAACATCAGAGAGTAAAAAAAAATATAGTGAAATTTCAGTATTTATTTTTTTCAAAGTGTCCTTAATTATGTGGCCACAACTGTAACTCCCTCACATATGTTCGATCTTGGTAAAATTTGTAAGTTTGTTGGACAAAGGACGGAGGCTGTTGGCTTTTAAAAAAAATCGGTTAAAATTTACATATAGCTCCAACACATATGTTTAACCGATTTTATGTTTTTAGATCAAGAAGCCACTGTTCTTTGCGATCCATCAGTATTCAGCCACAGATAAAAAAGGGTGATACTGATCGACGTTTTGATATAGCTGCAGTTTAAATATCCCAAAGATACATATCCTCTAAAAGATTTCGATCAAATTTAATATAGAATATAACGATGATCAAACAAACAATCTTGGACGGATTTGGAGCTGATTTATAAATTTTCTGAGATCCAAAAAAATGTCTTCCAATAAACTCAGAATTGGCTTTAAAAAAACTTTAAAATTTTCTCACTAAGCCTAACAATAGTATTATATTTGCAGACGGACACTAAATTTGGGAGACGGACACTAAGCCCGAAAATCTTACCCATTTAAATAAAGATATAGTCAGGAACCCGAAATTGGAATAAAAAAATACATGCCACAAACAGAGAAATAGTTGGTTATCCTGCCATGGCGGAATGTTAATTGTGTATCACCCTTTTTAAGGTACTTTAAGGGGATGTATTCTTAAGCTCTTGAGGCAATGCAATTACATGGTGCCACTGCACACACAGCGAGGGTTACCATGAATTGTTTGAGGCAAATGTTTCCTGGACGGTTTATCTCTTTGAGGGGTGATGTGAACTGGCCGGCACGCTCACCAGACTTAGCCCCATGCGATTTTTTCCTTTGGGGTTACCTGAAGTCGAAGGTGTATATCAACCGTCCCAACACCTTGGAAAACCTAATTAACAATACTGAGGCTGAAATTGGCAGAATACCAGTCGACATGCCTGTTAGAGTTCATGAAAACTTCAGAAAACGTATGCAGAAGTGGGTGGATAGCAAAGGTTGACAGTAACAGTTGCCACACTATTTACACTATTAATTTAAAAAGTCCCTTAGTGTTCAAAATACTTAATTAAAATATAAAATAAATGTTTCTTAGGTTCATAATTTTTTTTATTTCATTATTAGTAGACTGTCTCATGATTTCAAGAAAGCTCTTTCAGTTCTAAAAACATATTTTTAAAATCTATTTAATTTAATTATTTTTCAGTTATTGTTGAGGTCATGAGCAAAAAACAGATGTTGATGTTTTTATATTTTATTTTTTTTTAACTATCCCAATATTTCGAACTGACTTCATCTTCAGGCGTAATCAATTGAGGATTGAAACATAAGAACCAATTGTTAGCTTCTGTCCTATTGTACTTCTAATATTCAATTAAATTTTAATATGCAACTTTAATTGTTTTATACTTTGCAGTGAATATTTTTTTGTATGCCTTTGTTTTTACTGTAGCTTGTACTATATTTGACCTCATTTATTAAAATATAAGTATTGGGTTTTTTAAAATTAAATAAATAATAAAATCACCAACATCTGTTTTTTGCTTATGACCTCAAGCCTTACTATAACTGAAAAATAAATAAAAAAAATATTAATGCATACGGCAAAAATTTGCTTTAGTTTTGGTTATATGAAAATTCCCGGGAAACCGGGGAAAAAAATTCATATCCCGGGAATCCCCGAAATGCAAATAGTCCGGAAAAAGAGAGTTCCTCTTTGACATTTTGTAAACAATTCTTCTATTTAATTATTAAGGCTGATAGTCTCTTTCTGTTAAATCTGACAAGATCAGGCACTCTGATTATTAAAGAGGCTAAATAAGCAAGCTAAACATTCTGTTTAATATTCCTTTTATTTACTACCTTTTGAATTCTTGTTTATTTTCTTAATTGACTAATATTATTCTTGTCTTTTTATGCTTTTTCTTTGCAGTCTGGCTCAGAACCACTTACAACGATTTCATGTTAAGAGCACCAGTACCGAAGAGATTTAAAATAAAGGTAAGTTCCAGAATTTCCAAAAATTTCTTTTGAAAGCAAACAAGAATCTTGTTTACAATTCCTCCTTCTCTACGCCTCGAAAAAAAATTATCTGTGTTAAGTGGTGGTCTTCTCGATAATTAAGGAAAGACATTTTCATTTTAAGATCTACCAAAACACTCTTTGTCCCTTGTTGATTTTTACACTGTTTGCGGATGATATTTATCCGACGACCCGTCCCGCCAGTCCTCCTGTCATTACGATGAGGTGCAGTTTGCCTTTAATTCTCAAAGATCCGACACTTTTCAGCTTCTTTTTCAACTCGCTGTTGTTGACTTTTAATTACATGTTTGGTACGAGTACTTGGGGATTGTTTTGTTTTTTCTTCTGCTTTCAGTTCAGTTTTCTTTTTTATTTTTGGTTCATGACAGTTCTTCATTGAACTTTTTGTCTTCATTGTGTTGTTGTCTTTTTTCGTGTTTAATTTTTCTTCTTGAGAAGGCAAACAAAAAGTAACCGGCATGTGGCTTTCTTAACTTTCCTTATGCATTTAATGACAATAAGAATCATTGGCGTACCGAGTGAGAACTGATGATTATTTTCCATGATGACTCCACTCTGACTCTATAGTCGTCGTCTGTATGTCTGTCTCTCTATGCCTTCATATGCCAGGCGACGAGATAAACTTTCTAAATAAATATTTATTAAAACAACGCCATAATAACAAATAATCAACAAGCGGCAGACAATGTATGAGGATTGAAACATAAGAAAAAGAAGAGAAAAACACACCGAAACAGCCTCTACAACATGAATAAATGAATTTCGAATAGGAGAGAATTCTTTTTGCTGCTTCTTTGTTTCTGAAGTTGGGAAAATGTGAAAAATGAGGCAATAATACTTTGGAATCAAGAAAGCAGGATTTAATGAAACGTTTTTGTTTTTCTTAATTTCAAAAAAGTTTAATCTTTAGATTTTTCCTAAGAATATTTAAACTTGAAATTTTTATAGTAATTACACACAGAGAGCAGATTCGTTGCCACAATCGAATTTATTTGCTAACCGAATAACTGTGTTTGCATGCACCTCGTGCATTCCATCAGTACAGCCGCATGTTAATTGGTGCCCTCTAACGTTAAGTACTTATAACTGAAGTATTGGTAGAAAATTCGAAGTACTCGTATCTGAAAAAATTTAAAAATTCTTTTTTCCAGAAAGGAATTTTTTAGAATTTTTCCAGAAAAGAACTTTTAGATCTAAAAGTCCACATGCGGCACTACGAGGGCGGTTCGGAAAGTTCTTAGCCTATCAATGAAAGACAATAGTTAGTTTTTCAAAAATATTTTTATTTTTCAATATAATCTCCTGAAACTTCAATACACTTAGTCCAACGCTTATCTAGCAATTCTATCCCTTGATTAAAATAGTTTTCCTCAAGGTCTTCAAAATAGTGGTTTACAACTGTAATTGCATCTTCATTTGAGGTAAAACGCTTGCCAGCAAGGATTTTTTTTAGATTTGGGAACAGGTTAAAGTCACTGGGAGCTAAATCAGGAGAATAAGGTGGGTGGTCAAGCAACTCGTACTTTAATTCGTTGATTTTAGCCATTGTTAAAACACTCTTGTGCGCTGGTGCGTTGTCTTGATGAAAAATTATTTTTTTGTTATGTAAGCCAGGACGTTTTTCTCGAATTTGTACATTTAATTGATCTAAAAGGTTGTAATAGTACTCTGAATTTATTGTTTTACCCTTTTGCAGATAGCCAATCAATAAAATACCTTTGAAGTCCCAAAAACCCGTTGAAGTCCCAAAAACCCAGCCGATTGAATTGTTTTTGCCTTCTTTGGGGCACTTCCTCCAGCTTCAGTCCATTGTTTGGATTGTTCTTTTGTCTCTGGAGTATAGTGGTGGATCCATGTCTCATCAACAGTTATAAAACGACGCTTAAAATCCATTTTATTTCGCTGAAAACGATCCAAACAAGCTTGAGAAATGTTCATTCTTATGCGTTTTTGATCGACTGTTAACAAGTGCGGCACCCATCTTGCAGAAAGCTTTTTCATCTGCAGTTCTTCATGCAAAATTAAATGGACTCGATCATTTGAGATGCCCATGATATTTGCTATTTCACGCACTTTTATTCGTCGATCATTTAATACCATATCATGCACTTTGGCTAAAATTTCTGTTGTTGTTGTTGCTGTTTTGGACGTCCACTACGTGGTTCATCTTCAAAGCTTGTACGACCACGTTTAAATTCAGCAACCCAATTTTTTACTGTTGCATATGAAGGAGCACTTTCACCTAACACATTCAACATATCATTATGAATTTCTTGCCCCGATGAACCTTTTTTATGTAAATATTTAATGACACCACGCATTTCTAATTTTTCCATTGTAAAAAAATCGCGGATGCGTCTTTTGTGAACACCTGTTTCTATATGAAGGAGTTGCCAGATCGAAACAAAATTTAACATGTGTTCATAGCCTAGAAGTTTCTAAAACACTTAACTTTTTTCTGTTTATACCGCGCTTTTTGTGCTAGGCTAAAAAGTTTCCGAACCGCCCTCGTAGTTAAACGAAAACATCTTGAAATTTTCTGTAGAGGCAAAAAACTGTTTCCTTATACAGGGTGATTCATTTATGACTGGACAAATTTCACCAGCGTTTTCCTTGCTTCATTTTATGAAAATATGCCCATCTAGGACCAGGCCCGAAAATGCAAGGGGGCGAAATGGCAGCGGTTTGAAAATTTTCGGATTGGTTGTCGAAGTGTACTATGGTAAAATTGCGTAGTTCTTTTTACCTCTATCCTTACCTTTCTAAAATTACCTTAACGAAGCCCAGAGGTCCTACCGTTCTAAAGTTATGACTATTTGACTGAAATATACATAAGTACAAAATTTAATTTTGGAAACGAAAATTTTGCATTTCAGTCAAACAGTCAAAACTTTGGAACAGTAGTCGAATCGAATATCCATTACAATTGTTAACGTTTGGTAATTGCACCGAAATTCTTTATTTTTGAAACGAACTTAAGTAATTTCAAACGATTTCCGTGTGTATCATTTTTTCCTAATAAAACTCTTTGTCAAATAATCAAAAACACTTTGACAAAGAAATGCAAAGAATCAACTTAAAACTTTGTTAGCCGTTTAAAAAAAAATATTTTCGGTTTTCGCTAAACGGGATTTTTAGTACACACGAAAATCAGCTTCGTTGTCACAAACGAATAATTGTGGTTCGGTGGAACAATCATAGACAGACACCATCTAATGGTATTTCGAAGAGCATTTCTATCTTCATATGTGACTCGCAAAATAGAAAGGCACTTTTGGGGCATGGGATCGGTCTCATTCGATGCTCAGATGTTGTCCACATCAATAAAAAGTGAAAGGTTGATGGAAAGTTTTGTTTAGGAGAGCCATTTTAAGGATTAGGTCCCTTTCTATTTGCGCTTAGAATCGTCGACTTCACTTTCATATAACGCGCATATCTCTGGGAGGGAACGCTTTTGGGGCATGGGATCGGTCTCATTCGATGCTCAGATGTTGTCCACATCAAAAAAAAAGTGAAATTTATTTTTTTTTACCCTTAGGTCCCTTTCTCTATGTGCTTTCACATATGGTACAGAAATTCTTTTCGTCCAATGGAATTTTTCTTCTCGCCCAATGGAATTTTCTTGCTCGTCTAATGAAATAGTTAAGAATATTTTAGTTTGCAATAAAGCCATAATAATAAATATCAGTTTGTACTAAAAATATACTTTTATGAATAATCAAAAACAATCCGACAAAGAAATGCAAAGATTCAACTC